>OZ023222.1:16567321-17895674 GCA_964006125.1 Cryptus viduatorius
GTGCGAGAAACAGTAACGAAATAGCGATATACAGTCTACCAACGTTGGATCCGGTTTGCGTCGGTGAAGCGGCACACAGAGATTGGGTTTTCGACATGTGTTGGCTGGACGACGAGTTTCTGGTATCCGGATCGAGGGACACGAAAATGGCGCTATGGCATATCGATAGCAATCTCGCGGCTGCACCCGACAAAGCGGAAGTACCGACGCACAGGTGCATTTCGCAGCATCACATTGAGTTACAGCATCTTTTTTCGTTGCCGACTAATCCAAATTCATAATTGTGTATCGTTTCAGACTCATTCAACCCGTACGCGTTAAGGAGTGCCGGTCAACGCAAAAAGTTCGAGCGCTCGCGTTTAACAAAGCGTACAAGGAAATAGCAGCGCTCTCGTTAAACAGCTTTATACATATCTGGTCGGCAGAGACGTTCAAACAAATATTGTCAAGAAAGCTTCCCGCTTGCCAAGAAAATGTATGTTTGGCAGTTCAAGATCGCGGAGTTTACGCGGTCGGATGTCGATCCAATACCCTACTTTTAGACGCCAGAACTTTGCAGCCAATTAAGAAAATACCCTCGAGGTTCGTATTACGTTTATCGATGTTTTATCGATTTTTTATACGATTAAAATTATCTTAGCAACTCTTTACCAATCGATGGTTATCTTTGTGCTTTTAGATACAGCGGATGTGGAATCAGATCAGCGAGTTTTCAGGGTTCCGTGCTAACGATCGGCACTGGCCTCGGTATGCTAATGTTCTACGACGTTAGAGCCCAAAAATATCTCGATTCATCGATAAACTCGAATAGGACAGTCGTCTTGAAAGCCTCGAAAGGATACGTGGTAAGTTTTACCAATATTTTTTTTTTACATTATAGAAGTTTTATCGCTGAAGCAGCGAAATAATATTGAAAATGACTAACGACGAAGCACTCTTTGATGCAATCCCGTCATCGACAGTTTCCGGACGAAGAGTACATAGATGGTTTCCAAAATGTGAAATACACACCCGCTATCTATACGCACTGTTACGACGCGTCGGGTACTCGTCTCTTTACCGCTGGTGGTCCACTTCCGGTAAATTTATACGGAAATTATGCCGGACTATGGCAATAAACTTTTCAGACTTTCGTTACGGCAATAACGTGCATGAAATTTGGTGATTGCACATCGAAACGAAACATTATCATTCAATGTGTAGGTAAATGATAAAAAAAAAATAAAGCAAAATAACGTTAAAGTGAAGCAATCGCCAATGGCGATAACAAACACCAACTTCATTAGATTCTGATGCAAAACGCGGATAATAAAAAAAATAGATCAGCGCATGCAAATCGAAATCACACAAAAATTGTTCCTATCTCATCATATTTACGACATTCAGAATTCGCATCGAAACGATATATCGGTAAAACGAAAAGGGGAAAGAAATGGTTTATCGTAACTACTTTGAAAACTATTTATAAAGCATCTATCTAATTTGAAATGTCGCGTCGATATCGATTCCACGAATGTAATATTATCACGTGGATACAGTTATGAGTTATTGGGTTTTTTTTCGTCTTGCAAAGGAACTGAAAGAAACCGAAGAGCCCTTAGTTAGTATCGTATAAAGTAATTATATTGTAGAAACCGTAAGTCTCGATAGAAGAAGAAGAACCGAAGTCTCGACGTCAAGAATTCAATTTGGAGTGACAAGTGATATCGGTAAATTGAAAAAAAAAAAAATCGTTGATCGTTCACTTTGCAAAGCATACAATTTGCATTACGATTATTTTTTTTACGAAATTACTCGCATGAAAAAACCAAAATATAATGGCCACTTATCCATTATACGTTTTTTTGTTGTATTCAAAGTATCGGTATGTTTTTCGGAGAGACGATCATCGTACTGGTAGAACGTAACGAGATATCTTCCAAATTACACTTGAGGATTGAGTATTTGTTTTTTCTTTTATTACACAAATCCACGACTGATAAATTGGTTGATTTACGAAGTGCGCAGTTTCTTTTTTTTTCAACATAAAACGATTACGAATAGGAGACGTCCGATTAATAAAAATCGGCGTTTAGGTATTATTACGAAGTAAATTACGGTTTGCGCAATGCTATCGAAAATTTGATGACTGTCTGCGCAAATATTATTAGTGTGTAAATAATTATTCGATGTGCATGAAGAAGCGAAGAACGGTGGAGAGATGGATCTCGTTACCGATACGAGTCTCAAGTGATATAATCCGATAGTCGGTAGCCCGCGACTATAATGCCAATAATACAAACAAAAAAAAAAACGCGTTCAATTTTTAAATGCAAACATTACGTATTGTGATCCGAAGTTAGGATGTACTTAAGGACGATAATTTTTGCCTACTTAAATGAAATACCGAAGTTCACCGATTCGAATTTATCGTCGAGTCGGCATACGAAATTCGACTAATAATTGCCACCGTACGATCGTCAGTGTCTTTGCCAACTGCATTATTTATCGTTCTATAATCATCGTGATTATAATTTCAAATTATTCAATTTTTACGATCATTCGCACTCCGGTAATCTTGACGAGCTCAGCATTTGTTTTAACTGTAGTATACCATTATTTACATAAAGTTTTGTTCTTTGTAATTATTCTCCGAACGATCTATTAGCCTCTCTCCCCATTATAGATAAAAGGGTTGCATTCGTAGACAGTTAGACTCGTTATCGCAAATCATTCGGAAAACTACTAAATGAAATGTTTCGTAGAGATACAATATTTGGTTATTGTCTAAATTCACCCGTCCATGCGATCGATAGTGTCGCGTGATTTGCTTTTTTTTTTTCTAAGCCCCGAACACCAGACATATTTTTGCTACCTTCGGCCATCTGCTTCACCCGAAAATCAATATTTTTCAACTTCATTAGAATAATATTACAGGCTATAAAAATAAAACTTTTCTCTCAGATTTATGTACGATAATCTATAGATTGCGAGCGATTTTGTTCCATCGACTGAACACGAATGAAACCACGAAAAGTCGTTTAATATTTGTCATAAAAAATCGCCCTGTAAGTTGCGTGTATGTTATTTCATATTTAAAGAAAAAAAAACCACTGTGCAATGGGGGGTAATACTCGAAGCATATTATGTAACTGTGACTTTGTATATGCGACGCATATGTTTTTATGTAAATAAATTTCATGATAAAATCGTTCGTTGACTCGAGAATTTCGTTAAATCGACGAGAAAATTATTTTTTTTTTTTACAGTAGACGAATATTTCACGAAAGGACTTTCTTTACAAATAATTTATTTATGGTATATCGATATGATGGTACATCACATATATATATATCGTAACAACTAATGTTTTACAGTGTAAAGGTATTTGTATAACGTGTAGAAAAATCCGACCGTTATAAAAAAAAAAATGACTTACGACGCGAGGAATGCGGTTTTAATTTCCGAGTTTCACTCGAAAGACACATACGTAAACAATTGTGACGTTTAGAGTTTTCTTTTCTCTTACAAATTTACTTAAGTCTATAGATGCATACAAATTTTTTTTCCATTGAACATTACGATTTTGATGACGAGCGGCCGATCATTATTATCCGCTTGATGAGCGTGATAAGTTCAATTTTTCTTTTTTTTTTGTTAGTTATTTGGTTCAGTTGTCGTCGCAGTCGTGCGTACGAAGTTTTCGGCCTCACAGCGTACGAACGATACCGCTTCGGACGATTTGGTTGAGTGAATGATATCTTTTTTTTTTCGTGAATAAACATAACATAGAGTACCTACTATACAATATCAACATCGTTTTTCCTAACGTTTTAACAGAGTAATTACGATAGGATTATTGCGTGATAACAATGAGCACGACGTAGCGAGGGAGCACCGCGAAAGTAGTTATACATTAATAAAACAACAACAATAATTGCAGTCGAAGTTAATTACAATAATTGTCGGAATATCGCGGCGGTATATCCGGACTTTTATGCGTCACGCGGTAACATTGATAACTCGAAAAGTTTACTGTTGTTGCGCGCAAGAATAATGGAAGTGGAACAGTTCTCATTCGGCAAAACGGAAGAAGTGCTGTAGCAATGTTTCTTTTGACTTGCGATTAAACTGACCCGTTGAAAAAGTGTGAAGCGGGATTCCTGCGACTGCTAAGCCGAGAAACAATGGAAGTGAAATCGCGAGGCGAGCAGAGGAAAAACTCCGTGTGAGAAATAACGCCGTTTGTATTTTCACCGCGGCGGTTACGCGACTGTCCCGAGCCGAAGAATCATTGCATTTCCTCGGTACGCACCGAGTACCGCGGGGGTTCTATCGCGGTTCGGAATCGCTATTAATGCGAAAAATACTTTTTGTACTTTTTAATATCTCGCGACAAAGAGTCAAAGATGTCCGGCATCAAGGGCTTTGTTAATATCCGTGACTAGAAGGCCGAGAGTCGCGCGATGTTCGGAATCGTGTCGAAAAACGCAATCCAAGAAATCGGTATTCGTTATGAAATCGAACACTTGATCGCAGCGATCTTGCGACTTGTCCGTCAGGTGAGGCCTTATCAGGGCTAATATCGCAGTACGGCAGCGTTCCAACGATCGCGTCAAGTAAATCTTGTCGAAGCTGAATTCAAGTTCGTAAAAGGAAACGGCGGCCATTGCCGCCGCACGTAGTGCCGATCTTATCTCGGCGATTTTTGGCTCGTCGGCGGCGCCGAGCTGTTGATTTCTTTGCAAAAGTCCAATCTGCAAAAGTATAATATTACAATTTATAGATTCCGAAATCGGCATATATATATTTTTTTTTGTTTTTTTTTTTTTTATCACAATCCAAGAAGTAAAAGTTCGAAAAATACAAATTCACAATGAGATTTTTTAAATCGATTCAACTCCCATTGAATTAAAATAAAAACAATTGAACAAAAAAAAATTGCATTGCCGTATAATAATTATATGTAAGTCTCACGTACTCGAGAGATTAAAGATAAATTTATATACCTTTATGGAAAGTTTGACAATATTCTTGAGAACTTTCTCCGGCTGTTTTTTATCGAGCGAAGGATTGCTTTTGGCTGCTTTTTCCATGAGTTTGAAAAGATTGTCGAGAAGGGAGGTTGTCGCGTCATCGATAAAAAGTGAACGACCGGCGCCCGTTGATACGACGCGACCGAGAAGTTTTTTCTGTGCGCGAAGTCCCAAGTCTCTTGCGCGGCTTCCGGTGCTTCCGGCGGGGTAAACTCCACCCCCTGTAGCCGTGGACTGCATCACTGTAAGGCGTTTATCTGAATCGCGTGGTTCAACGCAGAGTCGAGGGGAGGGGAATCAAATATAAGAAAAAAATAATAATAAAATTACAAAGAATCGCCGGACAAATGTGGTGCGCGGGGAAATGAGAAACTAAAGGTCAGTGTGCGTAACTTACCATCGAACATGAGTAGACCGCTGTTTCCTCTCAAACGACGATAACGAAATCAGAAATCAAACAAAGGAGCGTCGAAATTGTCGTAACCAAAAATCAGACAAGCGTCGCTAAAAAAAACAAAAACAATAAACATAACTTGCGAAATAAAAAAAATTGCTCTCCGCTGGATGAAGTGCGGAAAAAAAAATCGATCGAACGGACGAAACGAAATAGGGTCGCAGGAATTAATCTCGCCGATTGTTTCGGAGATAATTGAATGTACCTTGATTGCAGTCAGTCACGGCTACGAGGTGATAAAGTAACCAACTCTGTAGCTCCATCACAGCTGTACCCCACGCCACCTTAAAAATGAAAAAAAAAAAAAAAAAAAAAAAAACTTTATTTACCTGACCTCAAAAGGCAGCAATAACTTTATATGTGAATAAATCTGAAACGTCTAGAATTCGGATGAAAAAAAAAAAAAAAATTAAATCTTCGAATATCTCGATGACCTATATCTTCATTCACAGACTCGTGACAGACAATAATCCATTGTATTTCATAGAAATTATTGTTCACCGAACGAAAGAAAAAAGTGCCTTTCTCGATTCACCAGAATTGAAATCTTCGTAATATCTGTGCCATTCAAATGATTCAATTTGCGTGACGAACAGATATCCTTCATTCGTTTTTCCGTCCGCGCGAGCGTTGGCCATGCGCGTCTCGAAACTCTGTTCGTTTTGCTTATGATATAAATGCATATATACCATATATATAAATAATACATAACGGTGAATGTTATATCGATATTATTTCGAAAACGATTCACAGTGTGAACAGATATATACATAAGGTGACACGGGATTACAGTTTCTGTAGGATGAAAACTCGGTGCTATCGATAGGTCGTTATATAGAATAGTCCGCAATAGAAGGTAACCCGTGCCTCTCGGCTGAATGGAACAAACCGTCGAGGGGGTAAACCCATAGGCAGAAGCCGTTGGTGGCGATGTGTCGGGGACTCGATCGATTTGTAAGGAGCGTCAAGGCGAGCCACAACCATATTCCCGAATAGCAGGACAGAAACATCGAGTGAGTTATATATATATAACGTACGCGAAACATCTCGTTCGAAACTACTCGGCGCTATCTTGGTGCCGGTACGATATATATTCCCCATCGTCGAGAACCGGTATCTCGAAAAGGCATACTGAAAAATTATTTGCCTCGAACGATATTGGCATTCCAGTACGCGATACGTAAGCATCGCGATCATTGGGGATGCCCTCGAGACGCCGGAGTTATAAGAGTGCATCCCGATATTTCGCGTTCGGATTCTGTTTTCATTGAATAAAATTCGGATCGATCAGTAACCGGCGAATCGGCGAATTTTTTTTTGAAGCTAACGGCATCACGCCGTTCGTTACAGTGTCGAAAAATTGTAAAGACTGCGTCTGTTGTTGTTGGCTTAACGAAAAAAAACCACGGGGCACGCGACAAAGCATCGTCATCCGGTTCTTCCGCTCAATTCAGTTACACTATAAAGATCGTACATATAACGTAACTCAACGTGGCTGCAACAACCCTCAAGACGCAGCTGTTGCTTCGGTGGCAGCTGGCTAACCGGCGGCACGAACCCCTCGATGATTTCTGGGCTTTTCTCGAGGCACGAGAGGATATACGAGAAACGCTTCACCACCTGCCCTCGAGACGTTTTTCATAAGTAGCGAGGTCTCTTTGCGCGATTTCAAAGTATCATTATGTTCGCCTACGCGAGCATATGCGTGGTCGGTTTCACCAATGATCGTTAAATATAATTACGCAAGAGTCAGGAGATCGCGGTATATATACAGTTATAATACACGAGTAAATGCAGAATCTCTGCCGAGAATCAGATGAGAAATTAGGTATTCCGTTCGTCAAAGTCCGAGAGGTGGTTGGCCTCTCGCACTATGTACCACATTGAATGACCAGACTCCGCAATCACTCCTCCCGACACTCACTCGCGCGATTTCTTCGTCTTCTCCCGTCCGAATAAACGTGCCTACTGTACGTGTCGGCAAACATCGCTGTATAATATCCTCCAAGATCAGCTTTCCTCGGGCAAACCGGAAAGCATTGAGGCGAGACGCGCACGGCGAAATAAATAAAGATAAATGAAAAAAAAAAAAAAAAATGAAGGATTCCAAGCTCCGGAGTGAGTTACAAGTCGTCCCTTTTAGCGTTTAATTGGTAGCGCGTTATACACCGTGAGCCC
This sequence comes from Cryptus viduatorius, assembly GCA_964006125.1. Lineage (NCBI taxonomy): Eukaryota > Metazoa > Arthropoda > Insecta > Hymenoptera > Ichneumonidae > Cryptus > Cryptus viduatorius. The sequence goes on from OZ023222.1 coordinate 16,574,969, forward strand.
AGGGCTTGGACGAGACTGGGCGCCAACAAGAAACTCATTCATTAAGGATAGTTGTCTCGTTATATCGCGTGTACACGCGGCGAAGCTACTTCTGATATATCTAAACATGTTCTATATCGAGTCGAGTCTGTCTCCCCCTCCCCCTCCCCCCCTCCCTCGCGCGATGATTACAAAACTTACGAGCAAAACTATAATAACGAGTAAGTAGCGGTCTAAAAAACAAAAAAAAACCAGACGCCAGACGTGCTTTGGCAACGTTATGGGAGAGTCGTGTGTAGTCACCGTTCGTAAAATCGATATATCGATGCGCAACGTTTGTTATAACGTGCATAACGTATTTGCTGTATTTCGCTGGTACCGGCAACTACGAAACGAATATCACGTGACATTAATTTCACGTATGCAAGTATATTATGGTCAACGATGCCATCAGCTATCGCGAACTACTATGCGGCATATCGTTTGCACGTGTAAACGTATTTGTTGCACTCGCCTTCCGCACGAAATGCACGTATGCAAGTGTGAAACGTTTGTGTGTACAAACGACGCCGTGCATCCGTCCGCGACGATGACTAAATGGTCGTAATTAGATTCGTGTGTATGTATATGTTTGCGCGCTGGACGTGGCGTTGTCCATGTGGCTTTCGCAAAAAAAAAAAAAAAAAAAAAATGAAATTCGCGCCGAGCAGAGATCCACAAGTTTCCTCGTGAATCGGTCAGACACACATTGGTGTTCCATAGAGACGATTCGTCACCGGGGATTTTTAGAAACGCGCGATAAGACGAGTAGTATTTAATGAAGGAAATTAAGAAAACCGATAATGAAAATGACGCATGGCAAAAAATTGTGACTCTTATCGTTTTTTTACAATTGGTTCGAACACATCGTTGAGTACTGATTATTCTCGCATATCGAATGCATCGTTGATGATCGATCACACAATGCAATGCATGGATGAATTTTTGGCGATAATAACATTCGAATAAATATTTTTTTAACCGTCAAATATAAACATCGAGCTAGAAATATCGTATATATAGACATACCTCGACTGCCTTCCGAGCCGCAATAAGCGACTCACCTTGAACGCGTGAAACTTTCTTTCCTTATATCGTGGAAAAGTCTATTGTTGAATAATAATCACGCGACAACGATATACCGAGTTTATCATAGTCAAACCCGAGAGTAAACTATGTTACTCGTCTAAACACCGTAGTGAACGTAATTGACACACTTTGCCGTTTTCGTTGCGCGGGCTACGAACTAATACTTTGTAGGGATACACGAACGTGTGTAAAATATCGTCAGAGACACAAACGAGCGACTGCCACCTCGAGCGGACGAACGTCGTCTGTGTTGTGATCGGCTGAACCCACCCCGGTTACCATGGAATCGTTTTTCGCTACTGTAGTGGGGAGGCCTTGGGGACACACGTACGAACGAGCACCGAGCTTCGGAGGCGCATTCAGCCTTCAGTCGGCTCGTACCGTTGTATCTTGGAGGAGGTTGCGGCGATTTTTTACAGCTGTTACCGAGAGGCAATTCATATTTAAACAAACGAACACCACACATATTTTGCGTCCCTTCAAAGCGCCGCATGAGTCCGACGAAACGGAGATTTTCACCGTTGCATTACTTTGTCAAAAATACGTTCTTTGCCTTCTCTACACGGAATACAAATTGATATGGCAAAATGTAAAGGAACATGTCTGCTACCATGACGTATCGATATAAACAATATTTTTAAAAGGCACGCAGAAAGAAAACAAAATGATCAATCGAATAAAAAGTATAATTATCTTTTAATGTCATTGTTAGACCAATGCATTGAAATTTCAGAGTTAATTAAGTCTCGAAATGAAGATTGCCATCGCGGGATTTGCGGGAACAGGAGAGCAGATCCCTGATAATGCAGGGCACTATGTCATGCATCCCGCGACGGGAAAGCCGCAATATATATATATGTGTTCTATGATAAAACCGATAGATAAAAAATAATAATAACAACCCAATTTCATCAAAAAGCGTAACGTTTATTGTAATTACAGATTCTTTGTTTGATTATTCATTAAGGAGGCTTCAGCGCCATATTTAACAATGATACAATGACGATTTAAATTTTGCCGCCGAGTTTCGTCGAGATGCCAATGTAACTCGATACATGATAAGAAACGTGCAAATCCTCGAAGATCCTTCCTGGAAGACTCCTATTTCGCTAAACTCCTTAAGAAAACAATGAATTCAAATTTTTTTCACGCACAAGTTTAATTTTTTTTTTACGAAACATCGAAAACGTAGATTTCTGTTAATTCTTTACGCACGGGACGTTGATGTCAAGTATAATCTCCCCTTCTTTTAGATACGACAACGATACGGATATTGATTATCAATTCTCTTTGTTTTATTAATGAAATTACACTCCAAAATATTTATTCTGATGAATTTTTCGAATTTTTTTTTACATATTATTATTATTCCAATTGTTCAAAAATCGCGGACGGGCAAACACCAGATCCATGGTTCGGATATGGTTCGTACGTGAAGGATTTATCGGACGAAACGCTGAAACTACCTTAAATCTTCGTTAACGGGCATTGCGAGTTCGCAATTTTCCCAGTCGCGTGATATTGCCCGTGGATATTGCAGGCAACGCTTACAACCCGAGAGTATCAACAAGACTGCAAATAATTGCAAATAGTATATATATATAGTATATGTATGTATATAATAACAGATCATCAGCACAATCAGCACCTGGCTTTCTCCTCTTAACTTTCGTATACATAATAATAATAATACAGTGATGTATCAATATTAATTGACGATCGTAGAATAAATGGTATTTTGTTTTTTTTTTTCTTTCTTTTTTTGCTTATTCTTTCTTATCCTTTCGACGTAGCGTCAGGCGAGCTACGATTAGTCGATAGTGCCCTCGCGTTCACGTTCGGGCGTAACGACGTCATATGCTATTTTTGGCTATGTGCGCTTGATATGAATTGGAGTAAAAAAGAAAAAAAAAAGCTGGGCGGCCGTTCAGTATTACCGAGCCGGTCAATTCTTTTGCCGCCTCTACTTATTTCTTCATCTCCTTCCTTGTGATTTTTTTTTTCAACAGTCGGAATTGCAAGGCTATTTATCAGTTTTCCATCTCTTGTGAATCGTTTGCAAGTGCGCGTAGGCTCTGTTGGAGATATTGAGAGCTGCGTTCATCGCTTGCAATCCCGGCTCCCCGAGCAAACTTAAGCCGCCGAGACCTTTTGTTCAATTGAGAAAAAAAAACAAACAATAAAATTTTATTAGCATCAATTGAGAGCGACGCCTCCGGACTTCGATAAGCGGAGATCGTTGATAAAATTCTAATCGATTAATATTGAATGATAATTTTTTACCTAAATACGTGTGCAGAGGATCGGACGGCGCGTGTTTAAATTTGCTGAAACCACCGAAAACGGTGTCCTGAGTACTCAGAACGAATTCACGATTCTCCTGGGGATCGGAGTATTGTTCAAAGTCCAGTAGACGCAGCGTTGCTCCTATCCAGAAACTGTAACAGGTGTCCGATGGCTTTCCGGGCCTTCCGTGAAAACCGTCGTTTTGTCTCATCAGACACCATCTTCTTAGTCTATCCACTTGATCGCTGGACAAAACGTTGTGCAACTCGCCCATGAGAACGAGACTGGCCACCGCGCAGAACGTCGAACCCCCGTGCGACTCCAGTCCGGGTCCTTGGCCCATCGCACCGTCGTAAGACTGCAAAAATAACAACGATATCATTATTTCCGACTTTTTTTTTATTGTAATTGTACTTCGTGGCTAATTAGTCGTAAAAAATATGAACACAATAATTATCAGTAAAAAAAAACGTTACATATGAAATAAACATTGTAAGATCAATAAAATATTTAATAAATCACTGAAAAAAGTTGGTTTTTGCCAATATAACTTACAATAATTAGGACTTTTTACGAAAAAAAAAAAAAATCCGGTCTCTAATAATTCCAATTTGGTGACATAAAACTTTTTTTTTTCCAATAAAAATAAATTTATAATATTCCGTTTACCGCTAAAAAAATGAGATTTTTCATTAAAATGTCAAAGCAATGCTTACGATACTCTGAAGAATGTAGTCGATGGCTTTTGGTTTGTCGACGCCTTCCCAATTGTCTAGAATAACGGATATGCAACAGGCGCAATAGAGAAATCTCATGTCGTTCTCAGTGCCGATTATCATTGCGGAAAACGATCCGTCGGGTTGCTGATTGTGACGCAGGCCATTTGCCAAACCTTTTCTGTAAGGCTTCACGCGACTGAAATCGTCTCCGAGAACTAGAAGAGTCGCCAATCCTGTGTAAGTCATAGCGAGATGACCATATTGACGATTTTCAATGCAATCCGGTACCATAGTTGAAGCTTGGAAACCATCGTAAAAACCGGCATTTTTTACTTGAAGCCTGTAAATCCAGTCTATCGCGTGTTTTTTATCCTCGTCGCTCATCTCGTCCAGCATATTCAGCAAATCCAAACCGGATATCGAGAAGAAGGCGAATGTTAATCTACTCAAGTCGTACTCCTCGTAGTCGCAAGGCATTATTTGTATAAGCCACATAAATAATTTGGCGTGTTTCTTCTTAGCTAATTGCAAACTCATGACTACTACTTTGAACTTTTCGTACCAAAGTAAAGCAATGTTTCTGTGCGTTCGTGTTGCGATGAAGAGGTTAGAAATAATTAATACTTTTGTTCGTTGTGCCGATTGATTTTAATAGTTTATGATGCTTCAATGTTTTTTTTACTCATTAGATTCCAACGATTTTTTGTTTTTTTTTTTTAATGCAAGGTAAATATAGAAAATAAATATATGTTCGTTCGCTCTACGACCGGTTGATTCATTTCTAATTGACGTACGACCTACGGAATGCTTCGGGAATGCCACATTTAACAATGGAGATATCGCAGCTGTTTAAACTTCTTATTATTAACCATCACTCACGCTTAAGGAATAAACAATATCAGCTGACACTTGTTTTACACTCGGTCATTGTTAGTATTATTTGACGTATGATTTTTTCTTATTTTAACACTACACACTGCTCGTACGCTCACATCGAGAGCTCTGGCGTCACGCAAAAAAGCAAAGTTCAGCTATGGTTGTATATGTGTGTATAGTATGCGTAAGTGTAACTTGCTCTCGTTGTGCACGAAAATGTTCGCTGCAAACTCATGAACCGCTGGCTTCTCGGGGGCACATCGATCGTTGCCACTACGACTGATATAACGAACCATCAATTGTCTTTTTGGTAAAATTAATTCATTGGATTAGCGGTGTACGAATTAATTATCGCAATGATCGAAAGTTATACATTTCCTCGTGACTTTTTGAATGAGGCGGCCATTGTTACGTAGTATCCCGTGGGTGGTACACACAACAAGCAATCGATTGGGAGTTTAGTACATTGCGAAGCGAAATTGATGTTAAATTTTTTTTCTCGTCGCGAAAAGAATACATATAAATAAAGTGGTTGTACGATCGGATCAAAAAGAATGATTGACGGCACGGATGTCGCTTCGATACGTCGGAATATATTGCGATAAAATGATTATCATCGACTATTATTGTTTTCTTCATACTTTTTATCAGTGAAAACAGAAACGACGAAAAGAGCATATCACATAACCGAGATGCGTTCGTAATTTTAGTGAATATATATCTATGAAATAAGGAACCGTGCGACGATCGATCTTCACAGCTTAACGCGTATGTTTAACGGCAATCGTACACCGAGTGATAGCGTAAATCCTCGATATCTTGTGAATATCGGCGAATTTTGGTGCGTATCACAGAGATGAGATCCAAGCACTAACGTGGTTATGAAAATAGCAACACATGTTACCGAGACACTCAAATCTATGCTCATGGCGAAAGGAAAGTTTCGAGGTTCCAATGGGAATCACAAGGTAAGGGGTCAAAATCTGTCCACTTCAATTAACTCTGTATCATCACTCTCAATAAATGGTTTTCCATTTCCAGGCTCTGTCGTCGTCGAACGGAGGTTTTAAGAGCGCTGAGATATTCAGTACGGAATTTGAGATCAATGAGACGCCGCCGAGTGCCAGAACCTTACTTACCAAAGGATATATACAAGATGAAATTAATACATTTTCAGGTAGCCTAACATATCCGTGTTTTCCATCAAAGTATTTTATTGTATTTAATTGGTAATGGATTTTGTTTTTGTAACAGGCGCAACGGTTTCAACGCGCGGTAGATTTATGACGGAGCAGGAAAAACAACGATGTCCCAACGAACGTCCACTTTACCTCTTTATTCAGGGACACACCAAACTAAATATCGATTGTGCGTTAAAAAAAAAATATCTAAATGCTTTCTTATTTATTCATTTTGAAAAAAAAAATGGTTTGATTTGGATAATTTTATTTATTTTAGTGGCGATACAAAAGATCAATGAAATTATCAAAACGGAGCATCAGAGTTCTCTTAACAGACCGAGTAGATTTACCAATGCTCCGCCGCCTCTTATGAGTCTACATTCTGGAATTCCGTCAGTGGTGAGAAAGTTCTTATTGATTTAATGGAAAATTAAACTATTTAAAAAAAATCTTTTATGGACTCGTTAATATGTTTCTTATTTCGTAAATACGGAGACACATTCGGCAAGAATTTTTTCTTTTACTGTTCGCAAACGGTATACTTATCGATGTGTTTTTCTCTTCAGGAAAAGATTTGTATAGGTATAGAAAATGCGCCGCCGGGCTTCGACCTTAGAGGCCGAATAATCGGTAGCGGAGGAGCAAATCTATTGTACATACGCGGCGAGACGGGTGCGACAGTGACGCTGAGAGGTCGCGGGTCTCAATTCGTAGATCCTGGATTGGGAACCGAATCTCCGGAGCCTCTACACCTATACATAGAGTGAGTAGTAAAGGGCTCTTCGACGCTAATCCACATTTCGGGTACAAAAAATAACGTATTACATGAATTTCTTTGATTCCTCAGGCATCCAAAACCGGAAGCGTTACAAAATGCGAAGCAGCTAGCGATAAATTTGATACAAACTATGCAATCGGAGTTGCAGTCTTTCATACAGCAGCAACCACCGCCAGTTCAGCAGCAGCAAGTTTTAGAAGCACCGCCTATTCAGCAGATACAGCAAGGTATCGGAATACTTGAGTCGCTGTGCGATTCTCTTGCGATAATTCTTTAACTTCAACAACGAATTTATTCTGTTTTGCAGCACATTTTCAAACAATGAATATCGGAGCATTGGCTCAATCGAACGTAGTTACCATTCAGCATCAAGGTACGCGTTTCCCTCAGTTCGCATCGAACCGTGTTATGTTCGTCCACCGTATACTAAACTAAGTTTTTTTTACAATTTCTGGTTTTAGATATAATTCAACATCCACAAAGTAGCGTAGTCACGTTGCCAGCGACTATATTAACGGCAACAATGGCTGGAGGTCCGGGCGCTGGAGTAACAGTCCCACCCCCAGGAGTCCACATCCCGGCGCATTCGGGTCCGCTGGTACCTCCGACTCAAACACAAGTAATTGAAACTTAACATTTTTTTCCTAACTAACGATGCGTTATACGACGTTTGAATAATGTTTTTCTTCCACAAAGGAGCTGCAAACATTTATGTCACCGCCTCCGGTGGGACAAGTGCAATTGATTGGTCCTCCGCCAACCGTGAGCCAAGTTCAGTACCAAATTCACTCGGGACAGCCGTTGCACATACAAATGCCGCCGTCGTCGCACTCGTCTCCTCAGCCGGTGGCGCAGATGTACGTTATGAGTCAACCGCCGCCGCCGCAGAATCCCGGCCAACCGAGTTTCATATCAAGTAGCAGCGGACCCGTAAGTGGCGCTGTGTCTTACGTCTACACGCAGCCAAACATGCGACCGCCTTCGCCGTCTCAGGGTCCCATAGAGACGGTAAACGTGAATCTCCAACAACCGCCACCTTCGGCTCCCCTCAACATAACTCAACAACCTCCTCCGCCTCTCTTGCATCTCCACTTTCCGCCACCTAATTTTCCCCCCAATCAACCACCGCCTCCGATACCCCAAACCTATCAGATACAGTATCAGCAAATGCAAGCGCCCGGTCCGCAAACTCAGACACAATTCGTTCTTCAACCCGGTGAGCACATTGTCTCGCAACAGATTCAACCGAATCCCGAACACGGACCTGGCGTACCGCCGCATATGATGCCACCACAGTTCGACGGACAACCACCGCCTTTGCCACTTCAAGTTCCTCCGCCCACTACGCAAACTTTTCTCGTTCCGACCTCACAATCGCCACATCCTCAACATCATCATCATCATCATCATCATCAACAACCTCCGCTACCTCCAGGCGGCGAGGGACCTCCTCCACCCGGACTCGAGTGTCCCATGGAACAGGGACCGCCCCCACCACCACAACCCGTGCCACCGCCACAGATGGTTCCGCCACCCAACGTCAATCAGATGCCAAATTCTATGAATATACTGACCAGCATGCCGCCACCGCCCAGTCAACAACCACCCGTGCAAAACGCTCCGTGGCTATATCAGACTCAACAACCGCAACACGGAGCCCCGCAACAGGGACAGATACAAGTGCAGACGCAGATACACTATCATACGCAACAATTGCACTATCAAAACGGTCAGATGCAACAGCTTCATTACACCGTTCAACCTCCGCCGATGCAAGCGCCGTTCGAACTTCACAAACCTGATTCACCGGAGCAACAGAAGTGTCAGGGTATTAAGAGACGATTCGGTGATGTTGAGGGGCCTCAGGTTAGTCGGGAGATTTTATTTGTCTTCTATATTCACTATTTTTTTTTTTCTGTAACTCATTCCATTCGATACTTTTACTGCGGTTCTTTGTAAATGGGAAACACAAAGAAATTGTAGTTTTGTTTCCCTTTAGACGCTGATATCCATATGAAATATTGAACTCAACATATAATAGATTATAAAATTGTGATTAGCCGAGAAAAAATGCTTCAATTTTGGGATAGAAGTGCTGAATGGTGAGATTTTTATTGCGGAAATTTTTTTGGCAAAAAGAACGATTTTCGATATTTTTTAATAGCGTTGTGTGGTTTTTCATGGAATCTCGAGAACAGCAAACGATCGACGATATTACTTTCGTATAATTTTGGCACATTTTGGGTCGCAGAGTTTTTTATCGATAGGATAAAAAAAAATTACTAAAATTGAGTTAATTTTTCACGTGTTTTTGCAGGAGGCTCCTCCGTATCAGTGCGGTCCGCCCCCGGGTCAGCGTCAAGGCAATGGGTGAGTGAAAAATTTTATGGAAATTCTCTATCGATCGATGAATTAAACTTATTTAGGAAAAAAAAAGAAAATTCGTGAGCTTTTGCCGCGAATGGTAACACAAAAATTATCGGTTCCTGATGCGTCTCTAAATTAAGTGTTTTATGGAATATAAATGAAAAATCTTCCTCTCCAGAAAGTTTATACACAGATGACAGAAGCAGTTTATTGTATTGTATAAGAGAAGAGATAGTGCAGGCAGTTCATCCGTGACAGAGAGTGAGAAAGTGAGAGAGAAACAATGAGGCTTAATTTTTTTCGACAGAACAATCTAACGATGCAGATAAACCGTACATTTTGTTCAATTTTCGTCTCATTAATCTAATAAGTATTGACGTATATATATTTACTATATATAACAGTACGTGTAGAGAAGGAGAGAAATTTTGTGCTGAGGAGAGCTAAGCGAAGAATACTCTATCGGCGGGAATTACAATTTGATTTTTCAGTTATAACATCGTCAAGTTCCGAACTTCATAGTATATAATTCGTTAAATGTTAAAATTGTCGCAACTGTATTTAAAATCGAATTATCGAAAAAAAAAGAAAATGAATGAATTAGTTATTGTAGTTCGTTTACATTCGCCACGCTGCGTTGCTCAATATATCCACGTAAAAAAAAAAATCTGCTGTAAAAGAAATTCAATACTCGGCGGATATTGACGATAAATCGATATGCGATTTACCGATTCTTGGATATATCGAGTTTCGCCGATACGCGGTCCAACGTTATTGCGGAAAGTTGATTATTGAAATTTAAAAAAAAATAAATCCAACGTAACGAGTTGACACAATTGTTGTCGGTTTAAAAACTCTACGACTCTATTATTTAAATGATATCATTGTTAAACCGGCATCACTTTTGCATCAACGATCACACGAAACTACCGTCTATTTTCGGATGTTTGGTGGTTTTTTAAAATATCTTTCGGTTCAGAATTGATTTTTCTTTCGAGTACTTAGAACAGCTTGAGTGATGCCGGGATTCGCTGCGTTCATTACGTGTTCCGAATTCAATTTCAGAGAATAATGTTCCACGGATCTATTTCATCAGTCGTTCCTTTGTCTAACGATCCGATATCGTACGTTTAATTAATAAGTTTGACTGAATTGTTCAAGCAGAGAAGGTGAACGACAACAGCAAGTCTTACATGGTCCTTCACCGGGAGGTGTGGGTCCACCTCATGGCGATCGAAACAAGCCGCTTTTGCCACCTCCACATCCAGGTCTGTAGCTAAGAGTATTTGTAGTGAAAGTGCGCTGGATACTTCGCTGAAAGTGTATCGATTTTTTTCATTTTTTTTCCAACAATATAAAATTTGATTAACACGCAAATTACGGCAATATTGGCTATTCGTTCGTCGCGGAAGAAGCGACCGAAGAGCGAATATATTCCACCAATGCTATTGCGCGAATGTGCGGGTATCCGGCACGATTTTCCAATACTCTTAGACTGTAAACTATATTATGTTTTAACAAATACATAAAAAATATATATATATATTTGATTTGCATCTTGTTGATTATGTACTTTTTCCGAATTTTCTAGCACGTTACCGAAAAAAAAAAACAAAAAAAACCAAAAAAAAAACTGGATAATCACAAATTTTTTGCGTAATTAGAGATCCTTACCCCCACCCCTCGCTTATAACAAATCGCAATAATGGCCGAAGAATTCGTTGCTGGATAACTACTCTCTCTGATTATTGTTGTTTCTCGTTGCGACAATCGTTCTTTTTAGGTTTTCGGCAACATTATAGCTGATTAGTTCCCGCTGTATAATTTTTACAATGTTTTTTGTTTTTTCTTTTTTAATGCCGTTTTTGTATCACAGTTTGCTTCTACAGATATTTATATTCGATAAAGCGTCAGCACCCGATGGACAGATTACTTATTTCGTGTTTCAGATTACTTATTTCCCATTTCGAGATCTCGTTGTAACTCTCGCTGGCGGAAAGATTCGTTCGAGGAACCGAAGGAAATGTGGTGCACTTTTATAAATTATCGTTTCAGATACGTAACCAATGGGGCGGAACTGATCTCTTGTACAAATGTCGGTGTTTCTGTCGCTACTCATGAAATTTCTTAAGCTCACAGTAGATGATCCCGCAAGATTGTCCACTCGGACCGATCAACGACGACGCTATATTTTTGTTATCCCTAAAAGGATCTTAGATCATCTTGTATGAATTTCTATAACTCGATTTTCCTGAGGCGTTTAATTCATATTATGGTTCTCTCGGTTATCCAGGTGAAAAACGTAGCATGGACCAGAGGCCCATGGGACCGGGATCCGGTGAGTCTAAAAAGCCTTTTCTCTTTGACAATACAAATCCTTTTACCAATCAAACCAATATTACAATTATCTAAAATGTATTTTCGTTTTTCAGGAAACGATGGAAATTTTGTCGGCGACTGCGGTCCAGCGCCGCCACCGCAACCAGCGCCTTGGCAATCTCATCACATTCGAATGCCATGGGGCCGACCCCCGCCGCCTCGCGAAGGCGATCATCATGTTCTTTATCCAGCGCCGCCGCCACCGCCGCCACCGACGAATATGCCGCCTCCGCAGATTCGTCCAATCAGAGGTGAGTATTTTCGGGATGGGAAGAAAGATTATTGCTGATCGAGCGAATGAAGAAGTAGCATTGTTCGGCAGGCCAATCAGACGTCGATCGTAGCAGATCGCCATGTCAAGGCGGTATGATACCGCCGGATCATCATCAGCAGCATCACGCGAATCTCGAGTTCAATCAGTTGCAACAATTCACGGCGAAACCACCGCCGTTCAACGCTCATCCGTTGATGCAATCGATCTGCAATCCTCCACCGCCGCCGCCGCCTCATCACCAATCGTCGAGGCATCAACATCCGCCGCAGCAGTATCAAGTTCCTGTATCTCAAGCGTGTCAGCCGCCGTGTCCTCCGTGGATGAATTGAGAAAAACTTGAATGGAAACCGTTTTATGGCGGAGAAAAAAGAATCCCAAAAAAAAAAAGATGCTGTATCTTACGTACCGTCCTTGTAAAAAAACCCCTACCTGCTCAACTTACCGGCTGATAATGCACGATGTACGAAAGAGGCTTCGGTTCTCATCGATCGTTAATCGAAATGTTTAATTTTTCTTTATAATTTTTGAGTTTTTATTTATTGTAGAGTAATAAGGGGGAAAAGGGGGGTTTCTTTTTTTTTAGATACGACTGTCGCGCGCGTTGTTTTTGATAGCGACATTATTATATCGAAATGAAATTGTTGAGTCCGTAGTCATACGAAGGGATGTGCGAAAATTTATCGTAGAATGGACTTTTGACAATTATATTTGTAACGATCAAGAAGGGGTGTATCCCTCGATCGCGCAAAACTTATTACGATATAGAAATATAATGATAATGTACATTGACGTTGCGCGTGGCATTATTGTGTACAGTCGAAATAAAATTGTTGTTGCTATTTATATTTATGAGTTATTATTATTATTATTATTTAAATTTTCTAGGCTATCCACATTTTACATTTATCAGTTATGTTCATGTTTGATCCGGCAGGACAATCGAAGTCTGTTGCGAAATTCCCGTTGTGCGCTACCATCATGTTATAACGACGCTTCAAATCGGTAGCGCAGTCCATAGCTACAGCTGTTATCCAGAATAATTGTCTTGTCGAATATTTCAATCCTGCGAAATAAAAAGTTTTGAACGGTTAAAAAAAAAAGTCTATTCGCTCGTCTTTTGTTTAACGCGAAACAATCGAATGGGCAATTCGATTGGTCGCGCGTATTCAAGCGCGTAGAGTACACGCGCGCGCGCGCGTTCGCAAACGCACACCAGTTGCGATGATGTTGCCGTTGACGAAACACGCGCGCGTACGTGCAACTATTGTTAACGTTTTACCCGGGAGTGTAGTGTTGCAAATGTTTAATGGATTGTCGAACATCGTTCTGTACGCGATCTCTGCGGCTCCGATGTATCCGAATATCGGCGACATTTCCTCGAGAGGTTTTACCGCCCCCACGTCTACACATGTTTGCCGGTTCGCGAACTGTCTCTGCGTTGTTTTCGTCCACCACGAGGCACCGCGCCAATTACTATTGGAGTCGATGAACGAACCTCTCTGATATATCTGATGTCCCATCGAGTTTGCGATCTGCAAGCCGATCGTAGCGTAATTCAAGAAATCCAATTCACGAACAACGCTGAATCGTCCATTTAAAGCAGCGGCGGCAGGTATGTCTGAGAAAAAAAATTTACTTCGCTCGCGGAGTTTTTTTTTGCTTCGAACTATTTATCAACTACATACAAACTTGATTCGATATTCTATCGGCTCGAACCGTCGCCTCGGCGGCCGAAAAAGGCGATTTGAAGATTGCAAACATTGTATTATTATCGCCGCGATGTAAAATGTAAAAATTTCGAGGACGACCGACTTGCAGGTAGTAACGGTCGACGAGAAAAACGTTAACTTCGCGAAAGAGCACAAGCGTCGCGTCCGGTTGCGTAAATTCGAGCTGTGAAATAAACAACGAAGATCAAACGATTGGAAATTAAATTCCCTGAGGCTAAATTACGTTTTTGATTGGTTAACTCACGCGATCGAAGTATCTATCCTCGAATATATCGTCTTGAAACAAATTTACGAAAGTCGTTCTCTCCGACTTTTTCGCCGCTTGTAGCCTGAGAAAAAACAATAACATGGAGTAAAAACACGTGAAATAATTACGCGCAATAATTTTTACTTCGCATTGATTTATACTGAGTTTGATGATCCATCCAGGGAATTTTGTGAAACGTTAGATGCGCGTGCTCCGCGATGTTTTTTTGTACTTCGTTGATCTTGAGCCTCGTGCGTTGTCCAACCATTATAGCTAACATCATTTCCAGAGCTTTGCCGAATCTAAAATTGCATACATTTAAAAAAAATTTATTTGCGAGTGACGGAGATTTCTTGAACTATCAATTAATTTACATTGCGGCTACAGAATCGAAGCAGATCTGCTCGATCTCTTGTTGACTCGTAGCGAAGGTCAAAGCCAGTTGGGGTCTTATGAAGAGAAAAAGATCGTCGATTATCGACAAAAACGCGTAATTCGCTTGAACCCTAAAATAATAATCAACAATCAGATACGCAAAAAAAAAAGTAAAAATAAAATAAAACGAAGTAACAGTTAAAAATAAATAAAAATAAATGATAAACCTTTTGTCCGTATTCTCGAGAAGATAACCAATCTGCGACAGGTAACAAACATCAACGATAACGCAATTTCTATCGGACAAATAATTCGCCTGTCTTCTCGTAAGCATCGATCTTATGTAATCCATCCAATTAACGTACGGATATGTTTTTTGAAGTTTCCCGATCGACATTACTTTTTGCTCGACTATCGGCATTTCTTGCGAATGCGTCAACTAAAATTCGTCAAACACACGTTTTGAATAATCCCGACGAATATTTTACGTGGCAATTTCAGCGCGTTAACTTTTTTCCATACCAAATGTATTCGTTTGCCGAATTGCAAAGCTTCCTCGATATCCGCGATGTCGGGCTTTTTGTTCTCCGCTACATATTCCGCGATCTTTAGATACTCGTGCGCGCGTTTCATAGTTTTTGCCATGTCTTCTCGCGTGTACATGTATTTCGATCTCTCGAGCGTCAGTTCTATAGTATCGTTCGGATACCAAGATTTGTCGACGTCGTCGGAATTGAGACCAACGTGAACGAACATTCGCGGCAGAAATCCGAGTATACGTGAACACTTGCTGAATTTATCCCACGTGAAGTGTTTGTCTTGCCAGGCGTCGGTGATTACCGGCCAACCGCCCAATCGTTTAAACAACACGCGAACTCCTACGAGCGCTTCCTTCGCGCTCGCTGAAAAAAATTGACTTTTCTGAAATAACGGATACCAAAAAATCTCCAATTCAATTCTTTCACTTATATCTTTATAATACGCGGCAGTATTTTCGGAACATTTTAAATTCGATGGGATTTTCACAAAGAATTGGAATGAATTGAATTTCTTCGTAAATATCGTTTTTTTTTTCTACGAAAATTCTCACTGATTTTGCAACTTTGCCAATACATCTTGGCGAGACCGATAGATCTGTGCTCCTCGATTCTATAAGCTTCATCCAATTCTCTCCTGAGCCTCCGACGAATCCACCAAAGATGACGACCGTAAGTAGTCGGCTTTATGAAGTGCGAACCCGCCGTGGAACGTTGATCCGTATCGCGTCGTTCTCGTTGCTCGAACTTTTTAAATTGATGGCCGCAAGCAAACTCGACAAAGTCGTCGCACGGATTGACGCTCTCGTCGATAGATTCCGTCAATCGCATTGCTGAGAGATTAAATTAAAAAATTTAATTTTCCGTCTTATTTTTCGCACTTATCCTCAATTTTGCGAATTGTTACGAATTGTTACGAATTGTTACGGACAAAAGATCGCGGATATTATTTTTTTTACCTTGTTCAACGCACTCGTCTTGGGTGCACTGTTCGCTGATTACCGATACAATTATTTGCAAAAAATCGGCGAGGTAAATCGTTAAAAGAATTGCTAGAAAATTTGCGCGAGCGGCACGATTTTCGAGATTCATCCTTTGCTCAAACCTCCGCGTGACTATACGGTTACTCGAGACCGGTAAAAGAAAAAAAATGCAAACATCGTTAAAAATCCGCGGTGATTTGCCGATTGATTTTTCGGTTTTTTTTCTTGTTCCAACGAATTAATCGACGACTTCAGGAGGCAGCCACAGGCCGCTAATGAGGATCGAATTTCGACTGCCGGAAGTCGTTTCGAACAAATCGTGTGTATATCGGTATCGCGATAAGTTCGATTTATCGGTGCACAACAGCGGATTTATGCCGATTGGTGTTGAATAGCGAATAGGTTTTGCGTATTTGCGAGTTTTTTATCCTAGAAATCGGAAGAAACTATTTCCTCAATTAAACATTCTTTTCTACATTTTTTAATTAAATTTTTACGCGATACGATAACGGGGAAAAAATTTCGCGACGTTAATTGGTTGAGAAAACGAGTAAAGAGATACAAATTACCGAGTTAAGTAAAAAAAATTGTAAAAAAATATTTAAAAAAAAGGAAACATATTTTACTTAACTCGATAACGGACCGAGTGCCGAGTACTTACCGTAGTTTACTTTTACTTAATTTTTTTTACTTATCTCGGTAATTTGTATCTCTTTACTCGTTTTCTATTTATATATCAATAAAAGATAATTAGTTATTTTCGACTGAGATTATTGTTTCATTTATCGTCAATATTTAACGATTCATCGTATATATATTTCGCACAATTAAACTCTCGAATTCTATCGTATTTCTCTGTGATGAAATTTGATAAAATTTAATTACCAAACTGAATATTTTCTCCCGGTATATTTTTCATACGCGGATACATTCACTCCGTTTCAGTACGCGATAACAAATATAGTTTTGCGATCTCTCGATCGCGGATAACCAAACAGCGGTATGATTTCGAATTGAAAAAAAAAAAAATCATAATAAAATTACATTGGAAACACAACTCGAGAGGATGTCGCAGATGTATCCATCTTCGTCTCATCAGCTCGTGGCTGCGGCTTTTCGTCGGGCGCGTAAAAAATTTCCAACAAATTTTGGTCAAATTTCGTGGCCCATTCAATACGAAAGAACAGATAGCAAAGTACTTTTGGGATATAAATTTTATTCTCAATAATTAGTCAATATCGATGACAAACATAATTCGTAGTCGGAGCAGTTGCAATCAGTGACGACGTGTAAGAGATGCGAGGAGCGTTTCGCGAGTTCGGAAATTCGTAACGTAAGATCCAGCAACGTTTGGCCTCAATTCACGTCGTTTTGGACATCGGATCCTCGAGGTACGCGATCGATGCGAGAGAACGGATCGTTGCCGAGAAGACGAAAAGTCTCGAGGACGGCTTGCGGTAGTTGCGATTGCAGAAGAATCTGTGGAGTCGCGAGGAGAAACGTCGTGGTGTCGTTCAGTGAGGAAGGAAAATCGAAAGGCAGGTGTAACGGTGGTGACGCTGCCGGGGAACGAAGTTCCGTTGAGACTGTATCGAGCAAAAGTTGTCGAAGTCGAGTGCGACACGGCCATCCCGACTCCATTGAAACATTCGACGCGACACTCGATGAAGAAAAGAAAAAACGTAACGAAAAGAAATCAAAGGCATCGAAGCATCGATCGTGCATTCACGAGACCGAACGTTCGCGGAATCTCGAGAAAATCGATCGTCTCAACCTTCTCTACGATCGCGGCAACGATCGTACGAAGAACTCGGTATCTTTCTCGTCGGATGGTAAAGAGCCCGACGCAGATGGTACGAGTAGTAATTACGATGATTAGACGAGAAAAAAAAATATAGATTGACGATTTCTAATGAGGCGGAATACGTTTCGACAGACTCTCGTGGGGATGAGGAGGCGGGTCTCGATTTCCCAAGTGAGATTCAACACTGGGAGAGCGGAAGCCGCGAAGACACTTTGGGATCGGGAGGCGGATCAAGAATAGCCATGGGAGACGAGATTATCGTAAATTGTACCTGCGGTGGAAAAAATGGACAGTTTTGTAACGAAAATAATCGAGAACAGCGGCATCATTCTCATCAACAGCGTTTCGATCGAAACCGGTGTCGATGCGATAGGTTTCGAAATAATTTAACGTTTAATCGTTTACTTAATTTTTAACCTTTTCGCTCTTAACGGGCATTCGTAGAATTTTGAGAAACGATAAAAAATTACGAAAGATAAAAAAAATATATATATACCGTAAAACACTGAAGTGGAATGAATTTGATGGAGAAAACTATTATTATTATCATCATTTATTAATAATTAATACTTGATGATAATAATAATAATAATAACCATTATTATTAATTTCTTTAAGTTATAATCAATTGTTGTTGCTTATTGAAAAAAAAGTAAACAATCGTTACTAAGCGTAATGAAAGAAATTTTAATTGGAGCGAAAGGGTTAACTCCTCGTATCTTCGAATTCTTAGCGACTCCAATTTTCAATAGTTCGCTCTGTCGGGATTTATTGTTGCGACCGGAAGGATCGCGAACCAGTACCACGGACGAAACGAGATCTCGTCTCTGCAGAGATTGCGCTCGCGGAAGATGTTCAAAAAATTCGAGTACCGTTTCGTCTCTTATTGAGGATGAGGACGAGGAGCAGCGATGCAACGGTGGTCGGGGCGACGATGTTTGCGCAATAAAACACAAAGATTCGATGGCAATTCTCGTCGAGAAGTTCAAGAACAAGAGAAATCCAAACTCAGAATGTTCCGACGACGAAACGATTTTTAAGCCCGACGCGGAAATGTCGTCGTGCCGAATGAGGAGCACAGAGAAGAAAATATCTCGAAAAGACAAAGACGATTCCGAGGATACGGAAAGCGAGGATCCCGCGTGCTGCAAATTTCACGAAAACAATGCAGCAACACCGGAAACTGAGAAATTTTGCAAAAATCTAAAGTGTCTCGAGACTCGATCCGGATGCTGTTGTTACGCGCAGGACGGCTCGTGCCGCCGAGCCTTATAGACATTTTTCATAATTGTAAAATTGTATATTTTTTTTGTTTTTTTTCGTATGATGTTATTTACACGCTTTTTAAAATAAAAGTTTTGTCGTTTATATTTGTTTGTCGAGTTTATTGGATAGAGGAGCCGGTAATTGTTAAACTCGTTCGAAATCTTCGTCGTTCGACTCCGAGCCATGCAAATGCACTGAATTCGCGGATGGCATTTGTCGCGATGGTTCGTCGTCGATGGGTATCCGTGAAAGTTTCGTTCTATGATTTTCTTGTGGATCGACGGAAACGGCATCGTTGTCTCCCTCGGTATCCGTACCCTCGTAAATTCCATCGTTGTCGACTGAAAAAGCAATTAGTCGAATATCTCTTCATCTGTTGAAGACAGAGGATGCGAGAGAGAGAGAAAGAGTTTTCCCATCGCGGAAAGACCGGAAAGGGGAGAAAGGGAGGTGGTAGGCAAGACGGGAAGAATGTTTCTCGCTCACTTTTCGAGGACAATCGCGATTCCCTCAAGCGTTCCTTGTAAGCATTCTCAATTCTCTCAGCAACCATCTCAACTTCCTTCGGCGATCCAAACTCCCCGGGAATGTCTTCGCGCGATAGAATCTTCTCAAAGATTCTGTGTCTTACATTTTCAACAATTGCATCCACTACCAACGAATTTGTCGACGTGGAACTGCGTTTAACGTCATTGGAACCTTGACGACGAGCTTTGTATCCTCTATACGCGCTCTGTACATACATATGTATTCGCATGAACGCGGAACATCATCGCGCATAACTTTAGTGAAAATACGCTTTGCGTTAAACAAAAGCAGTTGAAATCATAAAGGAATTATATATATACACGGAAAAGGATCGAGTGTAATGAAAATGTTACGAATACTTGAATCAACGTTGCGGCTTCGTTAGCTCGTTCAGCTGTTATACCAGAATCCTCGTACATCATATCAAGCCAAGCAACAGCTTGAATAGTTTGCCGAGAATCCGGTGAATCATCCACCATCCCTTGGGCTCTCTTCTTCCTGTCCTCTTCGACTATATATCGCGCAAGTTCGACTTTATTAGTAGCCCTTTTACCGCGTCCATCCCCTTTCACCATCCCCCAACCCTCCCGTCCCACAGTCTTGCAGACTGAGAGGCTGATATTGCACAGCGAAAATCTTTCCTGATGAATTACTCCTTCAAAGTTCTCGCTTACCAGACTTCATTCTCCTGTTCCTTCTCGCGTAATAACCGCGATAGGCAGGCTGCACATGAACAAAAGAACGCGAAGTGAAGCAAATGTGTTGAATAAAGAAGCCCGCTGTCGACTTTCCGTATAACTCGTAAAATCTATGGGGGTTTGCGCTTTTACTTGAATAAGCGTCGCCGCCTCCATAGCTTCGGCTTGCGATACACCGGCTTTGCGTAAAATCTTTATCGTATTCGCGGCGGCTTTTTGCCATTGAATTTCACCGTTTGCTTCGCGTTCCAACATTCTCTCGTAGTGGCCGCGAAACGCCGCCTGAAACAATGCGACGGTACACAATAGTGCCTGAAATAGCGTGATAGCTTTTGAAAATAAAATAAATAAATAAAAAACGCTTGTATCGAGGATTCGGTTATGGAAAATTATTACTTGTATCGTAGTCGCGGCTTTCTCGGCGATCTCCAAACTCGTGCCGGTGGATTCGAGAATATTTCGTACCGAAATACAACTCTTCTCGTCGAATCTTTTTTCTGGAAAGGATTTTTCTTTACACTTTTATTTTTTTAGCCGGTTTTTCTTTTCTTTACCTTTGCTTACTTCATCCGGTTGTATGTCTACAGTATCCAAATAAATTCCGAAAGCTTGCTATAGGTGCAAAAAAATTATTGATCCCTCGTAAAAATTCATTGAAGATAATAGCAATTAGTAATAATCAATAAAAAAAAAAGTACCTGTATCCTGGGTGCGGCGGCAGCTATCTGTTCAACGCTCAAGCCATTGCGATGCAAAATACCGATAATCGCTTCGCTTTCAATTAAAATATTGTTGACCACACGTACGGCGACTAACGATCGTCAGTGATTAACCAACAAATACATCCAATTTAATTCACCAAAGTCGTGGATTAAAATTACCTTTAGCATTTTCTCGAGTGATCAACATAGCGTCAATGTAATCCGCGATGTAGCAGTAAATCTCGCGCGGTTGGGAGCGCAGAACCTTTATCGTCGAAACGTGACACAATAAGAATTTCCAGTCTCAGTGGAAGTCGAATGGGGGGGTCGAAAAAAGAAAAAATACAACCTCGCGAGATATATCGCTGCATAATTCACGTAGTCCTTCGGGAACTCTGTACACGTGTTTAGCACCGCGTCCTTGAAGCATGCTATCCATTTTGTACTTTTATTTACCATAGAATTATCGAAGTCTGAATCAATCCCTCGTGGTATCAATTCTATTTGCAGCATCTATTATGTCAAACACTCCGCGGATTTCTAGACCGTGAGACTAGCTTTTGTTTTAATCGATAGCTCTCGTTTGCTATCGTTTCTCTCGTCTAAGTATGTTTGTCCCTCGTCCTCCGTTGATATTGATGCTTTCAGCAGCGGCATTTCGCGAAGGCTTTCCGATTTCTCGCCAAGGCAAGAGCCGCGAGGCCAAAAACCGGGGGATGGGAGGGAAAGCGATGGCCTAATATCGCACCCGAAGTTTCGTTGACGTTGTCTAATGTCCCCACACAAACACACGCGTACGACCGTCATTCGGGACATTGTACGAGAACGAGAATGTGAGAATGTATAGACCCCCGGATGCTGAAGAAAGCTCTTGCGCTCTTTCCCTTCCCTTTAGCTTTCTCTCCAACCCCTCTCCCCCTCCCGCTGTGCTTCTCGACTATATATACATACATACAGTCTCCGCTATACTCTATATATGATCCGTCTTGGCGTTCTTCGGGATATCAGTAGGCGGCCTCAGCTCCTTAATGGTAGAGCCGCGTTCCATCAGTGTCATGGTAATGATCGCCCGAGATTTCCAAGATGCATGAGACCCAATGTACAGTCAGCTCTGTTACTTCTTCCTCTTCGTCTTCTCCAGCGCGTTTTTTTCGCTCTTCTTTTCCCTCTTTCTTTCTCTCTGCAAATCATGAGTGGTACAGAGTAGCTTGTGCCGACTGGTAAGCTTCTACAATAATAGCACCTATACGCGTGTTTTTCGGAGAGAAAGGGGAATCCCCGAGAGAGCCAAGTCCAACGAATGTTTTCGATGAATGTTCCTTCCATCCAAAATCCACACGCTAACTCTTCAATCAATCATCCGTGATCACAATTTAAATACAAAGTTGGTAAACAAATAAAAATGAAAAATTGATGGAAAAATGAGATGAATGAGGGGGAATGATGGTCGAGATGAATAAACGAGAGTCGATAAGAGAAAATCGCACAAAATCGTACCCGTCTCCAGGAATCCTATGACTCTGCACTATCAGCACCAGAGAAGGATGAGAGAATGGAGAATCGAGGTTGCCTGGCTTTGCCAATGGGATATATCCACCTGAAGAAACTCTTACAAGACGAGAGAAAGCTCGCAAGACGGAAGAGCGATAGAAGGGGAAGAGGAGGATGGATACCCAGGCAAGAGTAAGAGAACTCTTGGCTTTGCGAGCTAAGGATAGTAAGGAGGCAGTGCAAGCAGGCTAATCCGGGATTAACGAGGCTGAGGATTAATAATCCTCCAATGGCACCTCCGCAGCTTTCGAAAGACGACAGTGTGCACGTTCTCCCTGGTTACTCTTTTACCCTTTTGCACATTCAGCGTCATCACGGGTTAAAACACAGTGTGTAATAAATCAAGCAATTAGAGATATACATCGGGTTATAACCAACGTTGAAGCACTGCAACAAGAACCCCCGCGCAAAGGTAAACGTAATGAAAGTTAGGATAGTGGAAGAAGGATCAAGTGCCGAGAGAGAAGGCAGAAAAAAAAGAACAGAAGATCGGAAGAGAATCTCGCTTATCATCGATGGTCCTAGGGTGGCTTATAGCGAGGTTGAAATTACCCTTTTCCCGGTAAAGGGATGCCACACAACGATGGCCATCTTCTCGGCTCGCTTCACCTCTTTCCTTCTATATACACACACCAATTTCGCTTGGTTTCTCGAGTTTTTCTGTTGGAAAAAAGGAAGTAGAAAGAAAAAAAGAAAACGAAAAAAAAAGATTGGAAACAGATAGACGGGAGAAGCGAGGGAAGCCTCTCATGGTTGAGTCTTTGAGGAATCCGATAAGATGTTCGGCTGGGGTACATCTGAAATCGAGAAAGAAGAGCGCTAGAGAGAGGATCGTCCTGTGCTCTTCGCCTATCGTCTCGTTTCTTCGACTTGGCCTTCCGCGCTTGAGGCTTCCGTTTGCTTCTTCTTCTTCTTCTTCTTCCTCTTCTCTTCGTGTCGCGTACGAGTATACTGGAGTGTCCTTGCTCTCTGTGAAACGCCACAGCATCCTTAGGATTCAAGGGAATTTGTTGAAGGAACATTCGGGGACTACACGAAACACGTTACGCGCTACGACCACCACAGTCGACATCACCTGTACGAAGGGATATCGCATATACGAAGTCTCTTCTGAAGACTTCTTGCTCTCCGTTGCTCTGGGTATCTCGGTTACCCACTTCCCTGTGTGCGGGTGTGAGAGTGAATCAAACGTACCGCTATCTCCGCCATCTACACGAACGCTCGTGGCATCCTTTCTGATGCTGCTGCAGTCAACAAATTTCTGTTTTTCTTTTTTTTTTTAATTCTTCCTTTACTTTTCCGTTGCTTGTAGCTTCGTACCGTCTTTTTGTAGCAATCCACTCGCGTTGAATCCCGGTGAGCGTTACTTCGGGTTTAATTGGCCCGAGCGAGAAGCTGCAGAGAATTCTTCGTCTGATTCCTTTCAAACCGCAAACTGTATCTCCCACACATTCGTTGCGAAAGCAGAAAAAAAGAATGTAATAAATATAAAATTTTATAAATATTTGCGCAAACATCCGACATGTTTATCACGGGTGTGAGAATTTTTAACGACATGCGAGAAATGATATACGATCGAGAATGACGACTTTTTCAACACTTTTTGAAGATTCTTGTCGGGCGTCAGTATTTACCGAGATGAAACATATGACGGTGGAGTATTCAACGTATTAATGTCTTAATTTTTGCCTCGACATTAGCGTACTAATGGTTCGAAGACTTTCTCCTAATTTTATATGTCGATGATATTCACGCCGCGAGGTTACCTCGATGTCGCGGCGGAAGCAACAGGCCAACGCAGAGTTATTGAGATTTATCGTTCGTGGACCCGTAACGATCGTCGCGAGATCGTTATCCCAACCGCGCGTCATCAACATAAATATTCGACCCGCGAGGAGTTTAACGACGATATTTTGGTACTGCAACCGCGCGCACCGGGTTGACAACGGGACTGAGAAGGCCGGATAGGAAATCTTGTTATATTATACACACACACGCCGCACGATATTCAAAACTATTTTAATTAAGTAATTATCTTTAAAATCGGATGTTCAATTTTTTCGATTAAGCGATAAAGGCAGAAGGGGCGGCCATAGATATGAACGTCGTCGTCGATAAAGAAATAAAAAAAATATAAATATATATGAATAAAAAAGAATTTCGTGACGCTGCCGCGTTGGCTGTTACGCCCACGGGGCTCCTTTCAACGAGTACGAAAAGCACACAGCACGCCGCCCCCGGTAATTGCTTTACACCTGTCCAATGTCCCCCGTAATATTGAACGACCGAGAATAGAGGAGATAACATTAAAAAAAAAAAAAGAAAAGATCGTTGAACACACACTGGTTAATTCTTATCGTCGAAAAATCAGATACAACATCATTTTTATAATAGAGGCAAATGCGATGGCAATACGGGATAAGAAAATCGAGTTTATGAAGCGTCGAGCTTGTTGACGCTAAAACATAATTAGACGAATCTTCATAAATCGATTATCGTAATTTAAAAAAATTATAATCGCGTGTTATAAAACATCACGACAAAACTTAAATAAATAGTTTTGATTTTGAAAAATAAAATATTTTTCGGTCTATCGAATCTTATTCAGCATATTTTGTTCCATTAACTTCAAGGGCCTTGCAACTGGCTGCTATATATACTACTGTTCCTTAGTAAAAGAAGTGCTTTCTTGGACTGAGGAATTGCGCCGCGCGGAGGATGAGAATGGGAAGGAGGAGTTTGGGGGCGGGGGAGGGGAGGGGGCGATCAATACGTGGTAGCATACGGCGAGTTCGAGATAAGAGAGGATTAACGGCGAGACGTCTCCTTTGCGTTAACTTCCCTCCGCGGTGTGGCCGCACCAGCGCCACGACAGACCGCTTTATCGCACTTCCGGTACTCTTCTCGTTCAATTACGTGACTCCCGGGCGCGCGGACGCCGTGAGAGTGGCGTGGTGGGGTTAAAGGCGAAACTGGGAAAGAAGAGAGAAAATGAAGACGCGGGGGAGAGTGATAGAAGATCAAGGAGTCTGCGTTGCTATATACGGATGAGGAGAAACTATATAGATTCAACGATTTCGCTCACGAGTTACCCTTACACTGCGCTAACCCAAAGCTCCTTCCTATATAGTTACACGGGTCCAAACGTTCGCGAAACTTTTCGGCTGCGAAGCGTTTAGCAGGGGCGCAGGTAGCGGCGCGCATTTTAGACTCACTTCGTGGATGGCGTGCGTTGCGGCCTCTCGGTTACCAATTTAATGGTATGCATACTTCCCGAAGTAGGGTAGAGAGGCGCAGAGAGCAGTGAGGGAAAAGCTCTCTCGTCACTGGTTAGTATGGCCCGTAATTGAAACAGCTCGTGGAACAAAAGGTACTTCACTAGCCTGAGCTATGATGATGGAGATGCGGAAGAGGGACAGCGTCTACCAGCGTCCATGGTAGAGCTGCAGTTGGTTATGCATTCGACTGCTCAGAAACGGAAGGGCGTATTCTAATCTCGTTTCGCATATCAAATGGACGAGGGTTACGCTCTTCCGTTTCTTGGAGAGTCAATAGAGAGAAACTGCGCGCGGCGGTAACTCCGCGCGTCGACGTCCGGTAAACATTGGACTCACCGAAAAGCGTTATACGCAAACTACCGTAGTTTGTATAATGGCTGAGAAGGTACTAATACCTTCTCATTCCCTGAGCAGACGCTCAACGCCGGGGAGAATAGTAAGCCAATGCCACTGTGGCAGCGACTGCGAGGCGGTTGAGAAGCTAAAAGGATGTGAAGGACCGAGAATTCGGATGAGTTAGAAATACCGTCGCTCTGTATATCTCACCCTTTCTCGTTTTATACCCGCGATTCTATCCATCTCCCCCCTCTTCCCTCTGCCTTCCTGCCTTCGGTGAAACTTTGGCTCCGGATTTTCGTTGTCGAATTCACCCGGAGAGTGTGGGGATCGAGTGACTCGAGTGCTACTACCGGTTGTGGTCCTTGTCTCAGCAACGCGCATTTCTCGCTGGCCAAAGCATACCGAGAATCCTCTGCTCTATATCTCGGTTGCAATCCTCACACAAATGCTGCTATTTCATATAAACACATTCATACTTTACCTATGTATAGATACATACATATATAGTAGTAGCACTTGGAAGCTGTGGTTTTTCTCCGTCCTTATATTTCGAGCTCTATGACTAACGTCTCTTGACATCGAGCCAACTTAAAGTTTACACGCTAATCATTTATCTCGCCCTGCGCATTTTCGACAAAGACATCTTTATGCCTATACATCTTCATGCACCGTCGCGGGAGACCGCTTTCTCGAGATTTTCACGGTGATCGATCCATCGTCGACTGGTTACACGTATTTCCGCTTCAATTTAATCAAAACATGAGAAACCCAGTTTCCTTGCAAGAGATAGAGACTCTCGATGGGGATATATCTTATTACGGGGAAAGGCTTTACCCGCGCAGCTTCCGAACTCTCAGATCCAAGGCCCTTTCTATCGCTTGACCCCGAGAGCTTCTTTATCCTTTGATTTTCTAAAGCAATACGTAAGAGCAACGCGGAGCTCACGGAAGCCATCGGCTATTTTCTCTCTATCGGGTGCGTCGATTTTCTGAAATACGTCTTGCGGCCTGTCCGATACATCTCTATGCTAGAGCTTGAAACATCGCGAATCACAGTAGAATTTCGATTTTCGAAGTTGTTCGGGATTTTATCCGAAACTCTTCCGCCGAGTGTACCTTAGGCAACTTGACACTCGCGTGACCGAACGCGCAACGTCAAGTTCTTACGATTTTTTTTTTCTAATTTTTTCTCCGCGACTTCTCGCGTTACAGCGAAGATGCTGCACGAAAAATGAGATCAGCCTCGGGGATAATCTTGAATGTGTTGTAAGGAAAAAAAAAAGAGTGTGAGGTGGTGTAACAAAATTCTACAAGACGCGTCTTTCTCGCGTGGTGTAAAATCGATAAAACCAATATCCGGAGACGCATTCTCATCCTCATACTATAATCACAAATGGGGCCCCTCCCCCCCTCCGACCCCCTTTTAGCTCTTTCGCCGATCGCGCGTCCTACACCATATCCCGCGGGAGGCATCTTAAATTTGGAGGCTTCGCTCTCTTGGCTTCTTCGGTTTTTTTTTTCATCTCTTCTTTCTTATATCCCTCTTCATCCCAAAGCACAGGCTGCCTGAACGTTGAGAAGACGCCTCGGGGGATGAAAGTTCTTGACGCGACGCCCCGATACGACCTTGAGACTCCAACAATCCGGCATCCCGAGATTTAATCCGAAAGACAAGACTGTCAACGATATTATTTGATTTTTGTTTCTACCTATCAGCAAATATTTCTTTTTCCTGCTGTATAAAATATATCGTTGATATATATAATATACCATTCGGGGTATAATAATTAACCCAATATATACGTAATTTCAATTATTTTATCAACTTTGATATCGACGAATTGCAAGAACGCGGTGCGATTGAAGTTTTCGCAAACTAATCGACTAATATTGTGTACTATTCCTATCGGAAAGAGGAAAAAAAACCAATATATCGTTCCCACATAAATGAATTATATGAATACCAATTTTGATTGAATTTCTTACCCGTTTACTTATCGACAAAAATGCGATAACATCATTGACGGTACCATATGATTTCTTATTTGTTTAACATTTTTTTATACTCACTGTTCGATATGTAAAAAAATATTTGTTATTGAATATACGGTCCAAATGGATCACCGCGGATTGATTAACTGAACGAATAGCAATGCCGATTGAATTATTCATTCAATTATCGATAAAATGCGATAGCATCATCAGCGATATCGAACGATTTCGTTTTTTTTTTAATTTTTTTATTTTTTTATCCGTCGTTAAATATTAAAAAAAATGATTATTGAAACTACACTTGAATATATCATTTACGGATTAATTAACCGAATGAATAGCAAATTCGATTAGAAATCTGATTAATTTCAATATCCACGGAACGCGAGAACATGTCTGTAGCATACAACGGTACGGGTTATGGATACGTACAGTGGAGAGATAGATATTATGCGTGTATGTAACAATTTCTGACGGTCGAATGAACATTACGCATGGCACTTCGGATGCACAACGGGCGCGCAGGGGCATCGACAATCCATCCGTGCCCACTGATCGGAAATTGCATATATCGTCCCGAATAGTATAATTCGCTCCTATAATCACGTTTTGCGTCGGGAAAAGTTGAGTCACTCATCCATAGTCATGAAGCGGTTGCTGAATAGAGGATATATATTCTCTACTGTGGTTAATACTGGTACCCGTAGATTTTCGGGCTCACGATGAAGTTGACCCATTCGATACCATTTCTGTTGAGGCTCTGCGTAACAGATATTGTAGTTGATGGATCAATTTTACCGGAGCGAATGAAATACGAGCCGCGGGAGGAATGTTTGTCGCGCGTCGGTTGCACTAGTTCGCCGGTCGGTTGTATACCTATGTAGAATCTTCTAGTACAGAGACTATAGGTGCGAGAGTCATCAATCGAAACGCGTGCCACAGATCTCCGTGTTGGATAGAGTCGATCGTGCGCGTCGCCTGGCGCACGCTTGCTCTCTCCCTCGACTGTTCGATTAATATGCATCGGTAGGTTAGGGAAGGGTGTGCAACGTTCGAGAGCCTCCCGGATATGTTGTATAATCCAGGCGAGGAATATCGTCAGTGACCAACGTCCAGCATCCTCATCTCGCCCTCTTGTCCACCCCCGCCGTTGTGCCTCGTTATTCTTCGTCCTCTTCCCTGTATTCCTGCTCGCTGCTTCGTTCGCTGTTACTCTCCTTCTCCGTTAAAACGACTTTCCGAGCCGTTCGTGCATCTAGAAGGCAATATCGCATCGTGAGCACAACTACCGATGGTAACTGTAGCTTACTCCCTCCCCAAAGCTGAGCCAGCGCTTGGAGTTTCGTAGCGAGAAATCGTTGGCTTCCCAGAGAGTAGGGGCTCTGTACTTTGTGCTGCAGTTTCTCTATCCGCGAAATTGCTCTTTTCGTGTTTCGCAACGACGGGACAGGGTGAGAGGCAATTGTTCGGACCTTTAACCCTTTCGTCGATGAGTTTTCGGCTGCAAGAGATACGGAGAAAAGCTACGAATTGGCATTTCGATAGCTCGATTTCACTTCCATTGTTTTTTTTCCTCAGACACTTCTTTAAAAAAAAATAAAAAATGTGGAGTGTCGGGTACGAAAAAATACGAAATTTTTGCTCTGAAGTCATATAATCGTCATCGTCCAATCGACCGAATGATTGTGATAAAACAGAAAAAAAATGTGTACCAACGAGATTCGCGCGGATAGAAGTCAGGTACGCGCGAGTTTTTTTTTTTCGATCGTGCGGAAAGAAAAAATAAAAAAATAAAAGCCGTTATCGGGTCTCTCGTTTCGCGGTACCTCGTAACGAGCCCCTTGAAATTATAATGAATACTTAACAGCAGGTCCCTCTGCCTGTGCCGGTTTCGCACTCTCCATAGCAGCACGTGTGATAGGCGACCTGAAAGAAAGGAGAGAAAAAAAAAGAATAAAGAAAAAAAAATTTTCCCGTAAACGAGAAAACTCGGTACCCGCGGGAATCGTTTATTCCGCTTTATATACACACACAGACACAGAGATACTATAAATCCAGGGCACACAATTCACGTAAAGGCTCTTAAAATCAACGATTTATTTTCCTCGCTCGGTAATCGTAAAACTTGCAGCTCTCCGCCACTTCATCGAATGTGCGAATTGGATCCTCGGTCGTGTCACGAGACTTGGCGTGTGTTTGAAATCTAGACGCGTAATACTATGGTATATATAGTACATCATACATTTATCGGCAGGAGTATAACTAATACATGGATATAGAGAAATGTTTGAATATCCGCGTGCGCGTATGATTTGTTTGGATTGATATATACTCAATTCCATTAATGCACTTGGGTCTGTTCGGCGGCAAGTGAACGAGCTTCGTGAGGGTGCGAAGGTGGGGTCGGAGGAAGAGAGATGTAGAGATAGAATGTAGGAGGGTTAGAGGATCGGGGGTTTCTTGGTTCGGGAAGAACTGGAGCGCACGGGTGAAGAGGCTTTATATAGGGTTCGTGCGAGAGATGCTCCAATGGGAGAGGGGGATTCGGGGGTTGGAAAGGTAGAAAGGGATATTGGATGAAGGGTGAAAGGGCTGAATCCGTTCAATCGTTTCGAAGAGATTTCAGCATATAGATCGAAGCTGTTCGACTGGCTGGTCTGGAGGGCGAAAGAGCTCCTTATGTTCTGGCGCGCCGGTGTCTCACTTTCCCGATCTCCCCGTTTACTTCACTGAGACAAGTGAGGGAACGAAAGACGAAGGTAGACGTCTCGCCATTCCTTCGGTGGTTGGATAACCGTCGTACGTTTAGCGACTATTTATTATCGAATAAGTGTTCATTGGAGGGTTATATATGGAGCCCATGTAACGGGGAACTGCGTTAACGTGTACAGATATGAAATGGCGCGCGCGCGCGCGCGCACTCAGGAAGGCGATGGATGGTGAATAGAGAAGGGTGTGTGTAGGTCAGGATGGTTAATATATCTCCGAGAACGGAGTATAATCGAGTGGCCGCGAAGCGTGCAAGTAATTTCCTTAGTTATACCGGGCTACGAGGAAACGTTCGTCTACCATGGTCGTCGTCGTCGTCGTCGTCATTGTCGACCTCCGAGAATCACGACGACCGGCCGACCTGGTAAGATAGGTTGAATCCTGGAGAGAGCAGTCGGCGAATTTCGAAGCTGTGTATGTACAACAGAAAGACCTCGATATCTCGCGAGTCAACGCTGGACGTTCGATACGGTAAAAACAAATCTCCGACAGTTTAGGAAATTGCTTCGCGATATGGAATTTGCCGCTAACGCGGTTGAAAATTTAATTATCCCGGGAAAGCGCGCTTCGCAGAAGTATGCAGTAGAAAAACTGTTCATCGACGCCGGTTCACTAGTCACCGGTACGTCGATGTGACAAACTTCCGCCGCGTGTTTTGAAAAAACAGTGTTTCATTTCTATTTTTTACAAAACGTTCGGCAAAACTGGGATATACCGTAAAAGAGGCGAAGATAAATATACGCTTTGTATATAACGATTATATATATGAACGTTGTTTGTAACTTTAATATATACAGCTATATTATAGGTGTCGCGTTATCGAGTTA
This sequence comes from Cryptus viduatorius, assembly GCA_964006125.1. NCBI lineage: Eukaryota > Metazoa > Arthropoda > Insecta > Hymenoptera > Ichneumonidae > Cryptus > Cryptus viduatorius. The sequence goes on from OZ023222.1 coordinate 16,606,559, forward strand.
TCGCTATAATTCCACACCTGAGCGTATGTTGCGGCTTCCCGCAACTCCTCTCGTTCCGTGTTGTCAACGATATTATAATTACCGGTAAGGGAAGCCCCGCGTGTAATACAAACAAAAATAATGCGATGTTGAAAAAAAGAATTTTTATTCTGGAATAACGCGCTTGAGTCGTTAAGCGTGCCGTTCTCGAGGCCCGAAGCTCCGTTGCTACCTGAAAGAGGCTGCGAAAGAAGAGAAAGGAAAGACGAAAAAAAAGAAGAAAAGAGTGATTAGTGAATTGCCAGGTAGAAGGCATACCGGGGGCGCCCGCGCGCGCGCGCGCACTCACACACACATACATACATATACTTGTTTTCAACTCCTTCGCGGCTCCGTCTCCCTCGCGCTCCCATGATTAGAGGCTCTACCTGTCCACGGCATTTATTTACGATCGTTTCAGACAATCTGATTACGAGTGTCAATTACCGGTGGGGCTCTCCGTCGACGCCGCGATAAACAAGGATAATTTGAGGCCAAGTATATAGCAAGGGTGGTGGCGTTATAGTCTCGAAACGCTCTCTGCCGCGGCGCTGAACCTCGCTGTGTCCGGCAGAATCCACCGGACACACAAGGTATTTGTCCTGTATAACACCGACGAGAGGCAGAGGAGAAACGCATCCTTCAAAGCTTCGCTCGCTGTCAGAACGCACGCCTGACTCTCTCTCTTCTCTCGTCCCCTCGTGTGTTATTACAGGCACGCATAACGCCGTCGCTGGAACTACTCTCGTGGCGATCTCTGCGGACCGCGGTGTGGTGTTTCGACTCTTTCTCTCTCCTGTGTGACGCTTTTGCTCTCGTTTCTCGCCTATCTGTTATGTTAGGATTTTGATCCTGTAACCAATAATCAACGCCACGGGACTATTTGCCAAGGAGGCTTTTTTCTGGTGTAAATTGGCTTCGGCTTTTGTTGACCTCGTTACGAGAAAAAAAAAAAATAAAAAATTCTTCACAGACACGAGAACCCGTTGTTCCTGTTTTTTACTCTTTCTGTGGTTGTTAAAAAATGTATATTTCGGAATATTTAACGAAATGATCGACGATATCTGAAAAATTTTCGCGAATCGTCAATATAATTTTATTTAATCGTTGATAAAATTTGGAAAAATTTAAATGTTTGGCGAAAAAAAAAATGTGTGAATCATTACAAAAATCCTCGAGCCTCCGGGCGAAAAGATTTCCAGGAAACGTATGAGAGAATTTTTTTATGAATACGAGGATAAGATCCCGATACGGAAATAATTATAAGTGAAAATGTATTCAGATTTCAGTTAACTTACGGAACGATTTGGCGTAATTATGCAAAAAAAAAAAACGAGAAAAAGGTTGTGAATTTAAAAGAACCGGAAAAAAAATTCACAAACATCGTAAAGTAATTAAAGAATCAATGTATTCTGTACTGTAAAGTTGAGAAGTTTTCGCAAAATAAAACAAAATTGTCTTAAAATCGTAAATTTTATCGTTAAATAAAAATAAATTATTAATTTTGCAGCGCCTAATTGTTTATAATTTAACGCACGATTTATGAACGGAATTTTCCGAAAGGCGTCTATTAATTGTTATTTCGACGATTTTTACACTTATTTTCATAATTTAATGTGATTTCGGATACTGAGAACGCGCATTGTGTGTGCATTGCTAATGGCTGTACCATTCGCAATAAAATGGTCAGGACTCGTCAGTTTCCCGGTACCCGAGAAACTCCGACAAAGCGGTGAACCGCCGAATTACCAAACAGCCTTACGAGGTGACCACATCAACGCCGTTGCCACTTTGTCAGGTGTACGTTAATTCGGTGGCTACTCGCGGGCTCTCGTAGGACGCTTCGGCTTTACTACTCAACGACTTTCGCCCGACGATTCGAGAAGAGAGTGAAAATAAGAGAGAAACCAAAAACACGACAGGTAGACAACATCCCGTTACCCCGAAGTCTGTCCCGCGATAAATACCTCAGTGGAGATCCCTTACATGCGACCGCATCCTCTTGTCTCGTTAGTCGGCTGCTTAGACTTATTTTTCAACCAAAAAACCAAATAAAAAGATAAACATACTAAGTCGTCTCCATTATAAACGTGTTAACAACTCGACGTTTCATGGAGACGACGATCGTATTATTCGGTATCCTCGTCGCTGTCGTTATTATACGCATTCACGCGATACTCGATAAATTTTACTGCATTGATAGTTTTTTTTCTCTTTTTTTTTTTAATTAATCCCCAATCGGTTCACGCATCAGGTAGATTGATGTTAAAGCACATACGGGTTGGTTATAATACCCATTCGAATACCTTTTTCAATCTATTATTGTACAACACAGCAGAAACACAATTCGTAAAGCTCTCGCTGCGATAATAGGGGTTGTTAACAGCATCCGCCTTTTTACAGCTCCGGCGTGCAGTATATACACGATAATTTAATAGAGACACTCGTTATTCTTCTGTTTTGGTTTTTCTTTATTTTTCATTTTTTTGGGGGGGGTAAATAAAAATAACAACTGTTGGAGACACGAGAATGGTACGACAAGTGCCACTCGTTATACGTACATGTGTCGTATACCACTTATGTTCTTAGATCGTGTAAGTTTGGTCCCGGGGATTCCCATCTCTCTGGTCGCTTTTCTCGTGGACCAACTACCTATAGCTCTGGATATAAGCGCTGAGCCGTTGGCGCTCGAGTCGTAAATTCCTTACAGTGGGGTGCCCCCGGGTAAGAACAACGATTCATCTTTTGTAGTAAATACGTGAGGATATCACTTCCACCCGGCGGGTGAGCGCCTCGAACCTCGTCCAGAGTGGGCTTTCCCTCGCTCTCGAACAGCAGCGCCGGCAACATAGTCGTCCTTTTAGTTCTTCTCGATCGTCGCCGAGAATATTACCCTTTTCTCCATCGTTTTCCTCTCATTCGCTACACTGACTGCGCTTCCACTGCAACAAGCGTTCGCGCAACTCTCGGTAACACAGGTATTCCTCCGACATGCTGATTTTTCACTTTTTCATTAAAATTCAAACCCAAAAATGAAAAAATTTCCACTTCTATACAAATTTACAAAATTAGGAAAAGGCCGCAATTACCTACTTGATGTACGCAAGTACAGCAACCGAAAAGGTCACGCGAATACATAATATGGTTGGAGCACTTCGCGAATAGCGTACACACCAACCAACCCAAGTAATTAAGTACTTACGTATACCAAGTGGGAACTTGTAGCTTTTGCTCAGCTCTGTAAATTTATAACAAACGGCAACAACAACAATAATAATAATAATAATTAGAAAAAACGGCATCAAAAGGTGATTCGGTTGATATTTAAGCCGAATGTTTTTCGTCGAAGACTTTACGAGTTGAAAGTGTATTAGAGAATCCGACGGGACGAGTATATATCGATCGTTTTAGAAGGGAAGTAGAAAATCGAGCAAAGGTAGAGAGTGAGAGAATGGAGAAGAGAGTGCGATGAGGAGAAAGCCGAGAGGGGAAAATTGAGTACGAGAATATGCCGGAAGTTATACATACTCCCTCGACTTCCGCCGTAATGTCGGATTCAATTCACCTTGAAAGCGCGCAACGCTTTGACAAATCCAATTTTCTCAACTAGTATAGCTGCCGAGAGCGACGTGTGGGGAGGTCCCGGAGTATGTGTGTTCCTTCTCGTCGTCGTTGGTAGCTAAACTCCCTTCCACGTTCTCCTTTACTCGTTTCCGGCAACGTTCAGACTCTCTCCTCCTCACGGGTTTTATGTGTACGTAGCCAATTACTATGCAGGTCATCCCGATTGTTCAATCAGCCGCGGGCACAGGGTACCGATATTAGTTTCTAATGTTAGCCAACGGTACCGGAGAACTAGGCGCGCGCGAGAGAAGCTTCGGCTACCGGGGGTTGATGCTTAGCTGCCTGGTGCCGAGGCGTTTTCCTCTAACGGGGGTTACTCGCTCTCTCTCTCTGTCTCTCGTACGCTTTTCCTCGCCCTGTACGGACTCTGTGGCAAAGGAAACTTCTCCGAGGGCGATATCCGGAGGTTTCGCAGGGGCCAAAAGCTCTCCACGAACGACCCGGAGCCTCGGGGAGTTACGTTTCTCTATACCACGAGATTCTGTAGCTTAACGAGGGCTATCTCCCTCCAGACCCTTATCTTCAATGCAAGCGGTAATCATCGTGCAACACAACTTTCAACTCGTTTTCATAATCCATATCTCCGTCGCCCGTGGTGTTTCAGTATTTATTTCCAAGTAAAACATCGTTCGATTTACAAATTGAGGAATCAAATCGTCGGGAATTTCTGAATGATAGATAACTTCGACGCGGCGCAACGAGAAATATGCCCCGAGTTACGAAACTCTTCGAGAGACCGGCAAACGTCGCGAGACGCAATAAAATCGATTTAAAGAAAATTTAATGATAGACCGCGTCTGAAATTAGAGACTGATTTCTTTTTATCGATTATTCCTTGCCGCTTGAATAGTCGGAGGGTAGACCATTAAAACGATCGTTATATTGGCTCGCTGCACGACTTGGTACCATCAGACCGGTAGCTATTTCCTTTCCCTCTGTTAATCTTTGATAATAATTGGAAAATTGCACCCCCCGAGTGCACCGGTTACCGTTTGTTCGACTATTACGTATATTGATTAGTTACGCACTCGAGTGCAGTCACCGTAGAACGGGTAAGACGTCGACGCCGAATGTTGGAAGTCACGGAGCAAAAAACGTGATTCCACCTAATAGAATTCAGAGGGAAAGCCCAACTACGGTTGCCGGCCCGGCAAAGGAACGGGGAGGTTGGAATTGCAAGAGAGCTTCTTATCCTTCTTCTTCGCGATACACACACGAGCGTAAGACCGCGCGCGGCAACGACGAGTATACGAAATAAATTATGTCCTCTTGCTGGGAGGAAGCCATTTTGCTTGTAAAAGGTCACTGTACCAGGGTGGTGCAGCAAGCACCGAGACAGGATAAAACGCCGAATGTAGAGGAGAACGCGTGCTACACACGTATCAAGCTCTTCGACCCCCCTGTGCCCGACTGGGAAGGGGGAGAGGGGGCTTCGGAGAGCACAACCCGGTGACTTATTACAAGAAGAATGGCTTCCTCCTTCCATTTGATACTTTGTGAGTTTGCAATATACGGGAAAAAAGCTCTTCATCTTACTAATACACATGTAGTATCCCAACGCGAAATTCCTCCCTTTAGCTCCTTGCTGCTCACTCGTTCTGTGCGACTCGCGCGTTTCAACCCCCCGGGTCGATGAACCGGCGAAGGAAACCAGAAGCCAAACCCTGCCGCTCGAAAAGCACTCCACAAAAATTCACGATTTACCGTAAGAATACTGCACCGGTTATTCGAAACTTTATGGAATCATTATATATCTCGTAGATTTTTTTCGCTTCGTTATCAAACTCGAGATGATTCAAGTAAATCGTACGGTCGAAAGAGAAGAGGTAAAAATGTAGAAACACGTGCGAAGCGAGCACAAGAAAGTATTTATCTCAATAATAATTTTGATGCACAGACATCAATGACTTGGAAAAAAAAACCGGATGAAAAAGGTTTTTTGCGTCGATCAATAATCCGACTCATCATTGATCGTGAATTTGATTTGCAAAGCCTGAACTGCAGGACAAAAAAAAAAACAAAAAAGTTCATACGGTTTCTTTCTCTCGACTCCTCTTCGATTCTCACGATCTTAAAACTCTGTAGAATAATAGAGCGATAGAATAGAATTCGCTCGGTGGTTTTGAGGCTTGTGTAAGAGGCTTGAGGGATGAAACGACAGTGGGGGGTGGAATGCATTCAATCGGAACGACAGATCTGTTCTCGCGTGTTAATCTATTCTTCATTCTTCACGCCCTCTCTCGAATCCTCTTCTTCATCGACAGAGTGATCTTGAGCTCACGGTGGTCGCTTAAGCTGTGCTTTCTTCAGGGTCGGAGGGGGAACATCACGATAGTCGAGGGAATCTCGATTGCCGGAGCAGAGAGAGAAATCTTTTTTTACAGCATTATTCTCATCCCTTCGAAGTTTTCTCTTGCCTCGTCGATTCTTCCGCTCGATCGCCTGACGAGTCAAGAATGTACCAACAACCGACTGTTCGCTCTCGATATTTTCTTCGATTTTTTTTCTCCTTTGTTTTATATATATTTTTTCTATTCGCGTCTCCGGTAAATCATCGGCAGGAGAGTGGTATTTAATCGACTGTACCGTCGGATCAAATGAGGCTGCAAGTGGTCCAAACGAGGGCCGGGAACGAAGAGAGGCTTTAATGCAGAAACTGCAAACCGAGTGCAACGACGATAAAGAGAGAGTAAACCGTTGCAGTGAGCATTGGGACGGCATGCCTGTGGGCATTTGCGGGTACCTGGCGAACTATACCGCCGATGAGATCACTCGTTCCCTCACCGCTTGCCCGTTGGTCCACGAGGTAGATTTCGGAGCTTCGCGCTTTTCCCCCCACTGGTCTCACTCTCTCTCTCTCTCACTTGCCTCGCTGCCGCACTCAGCAACTTTGTTGAATTTCACGCCGTTTGAGTAAATGGTGGAGCAGATCAAATAGTCAGATATTTAGCGCTCGAGCGAAGCGCTCGGTTCAACGGTAAAGAGAGAGGCAACCCCTGCCGCAGCTTCGCCACGTACATTTTCGCTTCGGTTGGAAGTGAGAGAGGGTTGTTCGCAGTCAGAGAATTCCTCTGTCATACCCTCTCGCGCGCTCTCGACACACCGCACCGATGAGCTTTGGCTTGCGGGGTTTTTGGGTGGCAAAGGGAGAGGGGTTTAGCTTTTGCCATCACTCTATCCTATGCTCTTCTCTTCTACCGTTCGGCCATCATAATTACGGGTCCTTCGCTCAAACGCGATTGTAACCAATCTACAATCAACACATCAGCAAATAATAGTGACACGATTTCGTGGCGGACAAGCGGTGATCTCTATTGTATGTATATATCTATAGATATACATATATAATTTCGTCTCTCCCTCGTCGGTCCGAACGACGAGTTAAATGTGTGAAAATACGCGCTTCAAATTCCCTCCCTTCCGTTTAGCCCCTATACGCGTGTCAGTCTGCCGCGCCAAGTGGGCTTATGCTGAGCCAACCGTAAATATTTTTTTTTTGTACCTCGACGAACCGACTGCCTCTCGTTCCACGAAATTAAAAGCAAAAATGTTTTTATATTCGCTATTTTTTTTTTTTTTTTTTTGCTTTGCATTCATCAACGCAACGCGTTAACTGCCCTTCTTCGCATGCATGGTTTCCCGTGGCGTTGTACTCGTTCTGCTGCTGTGTTGCGCGTCGGTAAGCGACAACCAACGATTACCCAACGAAAAACGAGATAACGCTCGCACAACGCGAAAGTACGACGAGAGCGAAGCCTCTCTTTTCCTTCCTCTCTCTCTCTCTCGCTTTCTCTCTCTCTCTCTTTCGACGCCCAAAATTTGGACGAATTTGTTGCTTTGTGAAGCGCCACGGTGGAGCGCTGTTTCAACGCGTTACACAGTGGCGCGAGCATAGAAAGCGTTTGAAACACACACAGCAGATGGGAATTTCTCTCGGAGCCATCCACGATGTGCCTGAGGTCGAAAACCGTGTTGGAGAGGGTTTTAGAAGCAAAATCCTCGAACGTACGATGCGTGAAAATTGCGAGTCGAAAGCGGCGTAGCGTAAGAATTCTGTTTCCGAGAACTCCCCCCCGCTGTGAGTGGTGTTATAAAACAACCGTTAACCCGTATCGGTAACGCGCTCAATCATTGGAGTGCAATTTATCCCGTCCAATATTTTTCTATTTTTATCTCCTCGCATATCGACAGTCATCTTTTTGTTTTGTTTTTTCTTTCTTCAGAGTTCAAGCTAAAAGCCATTTTCATTGCTTCTACGAATATTACAACGTCACCCGGTAAATTGCGAATTTTACCCGTGAAACTATAAATGAAAAAGAAAAAAAACGATATTAAAAATGTTTTCATCGTGTCGCGTATGAAATTCTACCAAAATTACTTTGACAGTAAAAGTAATAAAACTCCCGACGACGAAATGAAAAAAGATTTTAATTAATGTTTATTTCTATGCACCTGCGTATTAATTAAAAATAAATAAACTTTTTTTGTTTTTCAAAATCTGCGAAAATTTCGATCTTTGCTCAAGTTTATCGGTTCGTAAACGGTGATTCAACGTATATCGATGCTGTTGATACACCTTTCAATAAATCATCGCCCTTTGTATGACCATTTTTTACGGAACTTTGGACAGATTTAGTTTCACTGGTTAGCGTGCAATCTATTATCGGCGCCCGCGGTTATACCGGAGCGTGTTACGGGCCACTCGTACCGTTACACATTGAAGGCAACAATGTCGAATACAGGGATGGGGCGACGCCTTGTTGCGTGAGTGTATTGATTGACTAAGCCCTCCTGACACCATTTCTGGTATAATAGCCTATATACGATGAGAGCCTCCAAACTATAGTACGTTTCTGATCCGTTGCACGGAGATCTCTCGTGCGAGAGAGGGTTTCAGTGGTGCCTCGCCGCATACTGCTCCGGAGGGTTATTCCAGGCCCTAGAACGGGACGTCCTGGGCCCTCGATATCGACACCTTACGCCACGGCGGATCCCTCTCTCGGATATAGCGGAGTCTCGTTGAGCATATTACCCGGACTATGTTCCCATATTCAGATTTCCTCTTACCCCTCTCATCGTCCACCCTGTGCGGGGCTCTCACGCTTGCCTCGTCGCTCTGTTACTATCGCGACAACGTTCGCCCTCTTCCTCCCCCAGCCCCTGGTCCCTTTCTACCTGAGCGCAATCTCTCTCACACTGTAAATTTGCATTCGCTTCGTTAACGCAATTACATCGTAAGTGGCATTGTCTGGGCATCCGGGATGATAGGGAACCGCAACGCTTGGCCCTCTCGTCACGCTCGTCGTGCACAGGCATGTTGTAATTATTATCACTATCATTATAGATATTATTAATTATAGAGTCAATCTCGATCGAAGGTACGAAGTGACGTTTTTTATGGTAATTTTTCGCTCTATTCCGGTTTGCAACGTTACGGGAGATCATACCGAAGGGAGTTTCCTAGTTTGGCATGTAAATTCTGATATGCAAACGTTTACAAGCTTAAAATTAGTTGATCTCGTGATTATAGACCAAACGCAAGAGAAACGTAGTTTAACCGGGCTTTCCGCGAGTGTGTTACGTCTATATGTATATAGTATACACAACAGTTTGGATGAGTCCGGGGGATAAAGCATGAGAGGGCGAGATAGCAGCGGGGTACTCGACGACCCGCGAGAGCCGCGTTTTCCCCAACCGCGTTCGCGAATTACACGTTGTCCGGGAGATCCGACTGACCAGATCCCATTGCCTCTTGCCTGCTCGGTGTCCCACGAGCGAGCGAACGAACGAACGCAACGAACGAGCCGTTCAGCACATAGCAGTATCCCCGGCGCACACCGGCGGACTTTACGGCACCTCATGCGTGAGAGATCCTTAATTGATACCTGGGGAAGAGAGCTCACGATGTTCAACACTGGACCGGAGCTCTCTCGTCGGTCGGTATGCTTGCCGTATACAGGGCAGCACGACGGGGAGGGACTTTAACCCCCGGTCTGTTCATCGGGAACAAATTCAAACAATCTACTAGCCCCGGGCTTCGGGTTTTCGTGCGCTACACACCTTCTATCCTTCGTACGCTTTACCTCGATTATATTCACTATCACGCTCTCTAACTCCACACTCTCCACTGTTTTCCTATCCAATTCTCGGTAGTTTCGGATACTCACAAAACCGCGCGAATCATCTCCCTACGGTTCTCGGAACATTGTTTTACAGTACCAAGAAACACATAGTCCTCTCTCGTCGCATTTCGTTAGTTACATTGGTTTTTCATTTCCGTTTCAAAAAAAAAAAAATTACGATTTTTCATCAACTCCGAAGTAAAAATGGTGCCGATAGCGAACACACGCATACATCGCTCTCGTCGGGTTTACAATCTACGATCGTCGCACGTTGATCGAGGGCAGCAAAGCCACAACCAACTTTAAAATCACGGGAGCAAAGCTTCTCAACTCGAAATTGTAAAAAGAGCCAAAACCCCCTTTTCCGTGTGCCGCAAACCCCATATAACGGAGTATCTGTGATGTATAGACGAATCCAACGATAGAGGATAAATTTTAAATGAGTTTTCTAGCTTCGTCGATCGCATGGATGAATCGAACGATAAAAATACGTAAAAGACAACACTTCAAAGTTATGCGTAATAAGAGTCGATTCGATTGATCATAGGGCAACGTTGAGTATCAATGGGTTATCAAAGGTATAATAATAATTGATCGGGGAGAGCATAGATACCGTCGGTATTTTCTATCGTTTAAAGAAGCCTCGCCGCCGGAATCAAAAAGATAATCGACGTCACGCGTCAAGTCTCGCGTTCGTCAGCGATCGATTGATCGAACTTCGATTTTCCCTTTACGGAGTGCGGCGATGCGGCGGCGTGCACTTGTCGCGAGGCCTTCGAGATATCTTTTAGGGATCGACGAGACACGATCACGAGAGACCAAGTAGAGTCAAGGATATCGTATAGTATAACTGCAGCGTATAGCGCATACTATAGCGCTGACGCTATAGTATGTTTAGAGTCTCAGTTCGATCTCTGCTCTTAAGCGTTCCTTAATTAAACGCTCTGACAGGTACATCACTAAGGGCCAACGATATCGAGGCATTAATCTATAGTCAAGCGTTCTTCTCTCCGCTTCCCTCAGCGATCCGTGTCGTTCTCAAGTCTATTCGCGGCATTCAAGAGGAGAACTCGGAGCCGAAGAAGAATCAAACGTTGGACATTGCCGGTGATCTTACGTCTCTGGTATCGATTTCTGTGCTCAAAGAGCGATCTACTTATTCAACTTCTATATATTATGCAAAGAGTTTCGTATGGACTTCTGTATTAAACGATTATTTTCCGGCGTACGCGTACGGTGAGAAATCTATATATATATATCGATATATATACGTATATAGAATAGCAGTATTCAGAAATACGATAGGATCGATAGCCTTGTCCTCGGTACTGTGTTCCACTTGAAGTTTCAAAGGAGAAACCCGTCGGTCTTTGAAGGATAAGGGATGAAGAACGCAGCCAGCAAGGCTATCTTAGGAAACGTTAGCTTCAACCGATAACGTTGAAGCCAGTTATGCATTTTATTGAAAATATTTCGATCAAACGCTGTAGCAAGGGATGCGAATAATAAAGAGAGAGATTTTCTTCACGATGGTGATTTTTATCTTCGCTTATATGTATGTGAGATGAGAAAAATGTGTGTTTTCTCGGTTACGTGCGTCAAAGGGTTTCTTTAAGAGATCGAAATAATCACTATTTTTCGTTTCGTGTATAATAAATGCAACGATAGTCGTGAAACACTTGAATTGTTAAGGATATCAACGCGGAACAAAGTTTAATCTTCCATACGTTATCGCTGCCGTATCGATCACACGAGCTCTCGGGAATTATTTTATTCGTTATTAAATTCTCGAGGAACGCAATCTTTTTCATTCACGTGCGCGTTTACGAGATTTATTCCATTATCGTTCGTCTTAATGTTATCGGCAGATTACTTTGACAAGCAACAGGAACGTCTTCTGCAGTTAATATCTTCGGGATTATCCTTTGATTAAGTGTCGGTATACGAGAAATCTTGTATGATTGAAAAAAAAAAAGATGGAATCTTCTGGAAAAATAAAAGAACCAATAGATCGACACTCCGTCTTTCTCTATCCGCTAGGAATGCATGTAGAGAGTAGAGTTCGAGGTTTTATCTGAGTAAACTTTGGCGGTAAAGTAGAAACGTGCTGTGCGAAACGAGTGAGAGAAAAGAGAGGCGGGGGTTTGGTTGTACGGCAAACTGTTCGGGTAGTCGTGAAGGGGGTTGTTCGACTCGCCTCTCGCTCTAGAATGCATACATCAAAAGCGCAAAATGATAGGAAGGATGTAACGGCAGGTCAATGCGAGAGATCAGCGTAGTGCGATTTACGATGGGAATGTGATTTATGTTTTGCGCCCAAAGCAGAGGAGAGAGAGAGGGAGTCGCTCTCCGCTCGATTCGTATACGGTTTTCTGCATTCTGAAATATGTACACTTCGTGTGTGTTGTATATATAGAATATACTCTGTACCCATCCCGAACGATTCGACCATCGTGCAGCCAACACTCACTTTTTCCCTTGGCAACCATCCCCTACATATTCAGCCATAACAACTCTATCGATGATATTTATTTCGTATACTCTCGTGACTTTCATCCCCCTAACCACCACCCCGCACCCCTGTCTCCTCACTCGACGTCTCATCGAAAAATCGACTCTGACGTCGTGTATTCACAACAGAGAGGGGAGGGGGGATCATTCAATCATATATTTTACGAATATAACAGGCGAAACTTTGCGATTGAGTATCTTTGAGAAACACACATAAATAAATATGCGTACATAGGCGCTGGAGAATAATCAATCAGACAATTCAGATATATTTTTCATTCGCGAAATAACGAAATTCATGATCTCGAAGGATCGTGTTATATAAATATTGCTGTAGGAGCAAAATAAGTGGCTGATGATCAGCGGAAAAAAATACATCGTACGTCAGCAAGAAATGATGAGTGAAAAAAAAACAACAAAAAATTCTTATACAATACGTGGAAAAGTTGCGTTTTCGATATTTTTTGAAATCGATATATTTGCTTCTCGATAGAAATCGTGTACTGTGGGTAACTATCGTTTAACGGGCGACGAAGAACACGACGAAGAATAATTCACACTCCGGATTAGGATTTGAAATAACATTTTGCCGAATTACGTGATTAAGCAATTAGTAATATTGTTGAATTTACCAAACGTTTAACCGCGTGATCGGTTCGTTATGAAAATAGTTTCAGATGACGATATAGAGTTTCATGTTAATTAATAGGTCGATATCTGCCTGCGTCAGTGTAGTCAGACAGAGCATCGCGTGCATAATTCGTTATTATTGTTTATGCGAAATCACGTAATACACGAACAATTTTAATAACAATTACTCTCGTAATCCGCGCAAACCGTTTCGACGTTGAAATATACTCTAATTACATCCGCGCTGCATCTGGCAGTTTCGATATATATCCTATTTTCATCGTAACTCGATATCCCATAATCGCGTGAAAGCTCATCGGTACCAATTGCTATTTAATTCGAATTACACATTTCCGGCATCGAGTTTCTGCTGTTTCTCCACCCCGCGATTCCATGTATCGTGAGTGGATGTGACGTATCTTACCAGGAGTAGGATGCTGATGACTTCGCATGTGTACCGTTAGACTGTACCAAAAAAAACCTGAAAATTCAATGATTTCGAAGAATTCAATAATTTCACCGATACCGGAAGTTTTAATTGCATAAATTGGTACATTAAATTTGATGGGAAATTATGATGGGAAATTAATGTCGAGTGTATTAAAAACGGTAATCGATAATTTACTTTTACCGTACAAAAGTATATTCATTTTCCCGGTTTATGCATAAAAAAAAACCTTAAATTTTTTCAAAGCAGTGTATACCTACCTGCATCAGATTTACGCGAGATTCTTCAGCTTCGAAACGTATATAGATATATCCGCCATCGATACATAAACGAAACGTCGATCCTATCGGCAGCTTCGTGGCACAAGCGAAATGGAACGTCGATCGAGGTCGAGGGGGAGGGGAGCTCGAGGAATCGATACTCGAAGTACCCGGTCATTAATTCGTCGGTGATCATTTAGCTTCGGTTTCGCCGAATCGATGTGTCATCGTCGGAGGGTTTCCACACGCCATGAATTTAATCTCAATGGTCTGCTTTGCTCCATAGTGCCCGACCGTTGGCTCTTAATATCCTTGTTACGGCTCGAGCTTTGCCGGCATTCAATCAATGAGAGATTTCTCTGATGGTTTGACTCTACAAATCCGTGCGAAACGTTTGCCTTTTCGACGCGCGTGTATCTAAACTTTGAAATTCTCGTGCCCAGGAAGGGAGAAAGAGAGAGAGAGAGAGAGAGAGAGAGAAAGTGGTAGCGTGAGTTTCGTCGACGAAAGAGCGACGAACGAGCGGCGTAGTGTTAGGATTTGCGCTTCGTAAAAGTTTCTCTCAGCACCGAGGAAGGGGTGGGGAAGGGGGGTTGATGTTCTCTCCCGTCGTACCGTAAGTAGCATAGCTGCGTCGCACAGACGGTAGTCTCGAAGAGCTCCGGCAGCTGCGATGCCAGGATAGGCAAGCAGTTCAAACGGAGCTATATAGATCCGGGCGTACAAGGTGCGGAGAATCTGACGTCGTCAACTTTCTCGCGAGGCGTTGAGGGAAAACTCTCGTAGCGTAGCTGCGAACCGGGATTGGGGAGCTAAAAACGATCGAAGGTGTCGAGGAATGAAGTGGTAGGCTGCGCGGTTAGTTATACGATTTAGCGAATGGGGCGTTGTGAAAATGGCGATTTTAGACGAGAACACGAGAGAAAAGAGCCGTAGAAAGAAAAGCGAATGGATAAATGGATGAATGAATAAATGCGCCGATAAGCTTTCGGAAGGCAGGAAGAGAAACCCTCCGAAGAGCTCCGCATGTCGGCGAAGAAAAAACGTACGTTTATTGCTCTTAACTCTTTGATGTCCCGTGTTTACGACGAAAACCAAATAACGCGGGGGCTTTGCATGCTTTCTTCGCGAAATTTACACTTTGCCGCGTACCTTCTGCGTTACGTTACCTCAGTCAGTTCTCTCTTCAGACATCGCCGTTGTACTACAAAGTTGTCAGAGTAAATATATACCGTAAGAAAGATCGTGGGTGACGAGTGGTACTCGACGATATATGAAACACTCGATCTATCCAATTTTCTTTGAGGCACGACGCGTCAGACACGTTCTCTCTCATCCATCTCGGTACTTTGTTACTCTCAACACTACGCTCAACGCTGTTACCGTTAGTGTCGGGAGCTGAAATTTTCACGATGGAGTAAAATAAGTTGCGATAAGGCTTATCGATTGGCCTCTTTTACTTTGTCGCCTATCGACGATTTCGGAATGATATTGTCGACGACAGGGGTAAACGCAATTTCGCACCGAAATTTCCCCTCCCATTCGCGATAATTTTCCTCGATATGTATATCTTTCGACTATTGTGTCGCACGGAGGAATTCTTGGGTCACCCACGCATCTCGTACCCCGATACACCGATAGAACGAAGTTTACGGTTTATCGAGTGGATAAAGCGCCAAGACTCCACTTACACGATTGCACGTGGCCCCCGCGAGATCGCTAAATCACTTTCTAACACCTGAGGATCGCGAGTGAAGAGGGGTTTTGGGGGCCATTGTTATCCAATGGCTGTAATAACGTGTAGCGGCAAAGTTATCGATACTGGAGTATTCCGAGAGGCGATTTCGCACCCGTAAGCGATAGGGGTAAAATCGAATTCGACTATATATATGTCACGTCGAGTATATATATTTTTTCTTTTTTCGATTCGTGAATTCGCGAAAGAAATTCGAGAGTGTTGCGTCGTAGGATTTGCATACTCTCGATGTCGCTGTTGGAGCGAAAATCCTCGGATATTCGACAGCATCTTGATTGCCGAAGCTTTTCGTTCGCGCAGTTGTATATCTCGCGTACTATCTACCGGCGTTGACTAACATTGCCGCAAAGTATGTACCTCGATACAACGACCCGATTATTTGATCGCTTTAAATAATTTTTATCCATTGGGAACGGCGAACGTGACAATTTCTCCAACAAACGATAGCGAAAAACGACTTTGATTGTATTTATCATTCGGGAATTCGCGAAACTCGAGATAAGTGCGTTTCGAGGATTACATTCCCGATGTCGTTGTCGATGGTACGAAAACTGTCGCATATTCGAGAGCGTATTCTTGATTGCGGAGGGTTTTCCTTCGTTCTATGTATATGTATAGTTATCCATCGTAATATCTACCATTTCCGCTATATGGCTGCAAAATATGTACATTAATGGAATGTACGGCGTACGTATATAGAAAGCGCTGTGACTATATACTATAAGGGAAGAACGGGAAGGTCGGAGGTTCGATGCAGGGTCCGCAGAAGCAGCGAGGAGGTAACAGAACAATCCCGGGACACGATAGTATCTCCGGGTACATTCAATTCCGAGGGTGGAGAAGCACACCAGCGTCGCGCTTCGCGCGAGACAAGCGAACCGGGGGAATGAAGAGAGAGGGAGAGATCTCTCGGGGTTGAGGAGTCGGGGGTCGAGTCTCGTATCATCTGATATAAACTTAATCCCCGGGCATATAACTGCTACTGGAACACCGTGGCAGTGTATACCCGCTATAGTACGATGGACGAAGCCATGCAGCGCCCACCAGCAACGGTACCAACCTATGGAGACGTCTAATAACAATCGAGTCTCGCATTTCCCTTCGTCCTTTCCGAGGCTCTTATACCCTCAAATAAGCGCCTGAAGGGAAACTCTCGCTCTCTCCGCTTTACTCTCAAATTCTATATATCTCTTCGCGCAAAAGTCCAACGCTCACCCTGTTATATATATTTCTCATTTCCTCGATCTCAATTCACGACAACGAAACGACAAACGACAATAGTTATTCTTCCGCGTGAAATTTCTTTCGTATACGCGTCTGCGTCAGTGAAAAGAAGAGATGAAAAGCGTCTCGCGAAAGAATAAACGTATCGAAAGAGTGAGTGTAACGCTTGTGCGCCGCGCGCGCGTGTGTATTAGTGAGTTTACGCGAATCGAGACGACTGTGTACGAGCCGAGGGTTAAAGCTACCCTCGTCAATTATACTGACGCGGCGTGTGTAACCGGTAGAAAAAAAAATCACTCGCGCGTTTCGCTCGTGCGAAGCTTTCGGTTTTTCCACGGGATTTTCATATACAACATGCGTGTCACGTACTCGCCGCGGTATAAAGTGATAATTTTCCAGAAAAAAATTATTCTTGAATGTCGTTAAAAAAAAACTATATATATATGTATATCCCGTTAATACGACGAATAAAGAAGAAAATCTCGTTGTTATTCACGCGCGGTGTAAAAAAATAAAGATTCTCAGAATTCCGCAGAATAATAGTCGACGATATTGTGGAAATATTTGATATTGAATACAATTTAATTTTCACATCACGTTTCGCGATTTATGAAAAATAAAAAAAAATCAATTAAATTATCGCACTTAAAAAAATTGATTTTGTTTGTCAGCGAAAAAAAAAGAAAAATCCGAAATCTTTCATTCTGAATATTTATATTTTTCCATTATTCCTTTACGCTTCGAATCCGATAAAATCTCATTTTTGAAAAGTTATAATATGTCGAGAAATATAATGACATTTTATTCTCATTAAATTTACTGCCGCAAACTGAGGAGAAGGTGGGGTTTTACTCGCTCTTTATTCTTTCACCGCATGCGGCGCGTTCACCAACTGTCTTCGCTCGTCCGCTCTTTTGATTAAAGCCCACGGGGGCCTCCGCGGTCCCCGTGAGCGCTGGTGCACCTGTAGAGAGAAGACGTAGTATAAAAATCATTCGTGAAGCACAACGAGTCCCTTACACGCGCACCAGCATCCAAAGAACGAAAGAGTGTGCGAGTCTTGGAAATTCTTTTGCCCACTGTCCCGCGAAGCGTCTTTTATACTTATAGTATATTTCGAGATCGGTACCCCTCTTTACTCTTTCTGTCTCTCGGAATCTTTCACCGGGCAGCACACCGCGCGCCAAAGCGAACGAGTGGCGTCCCGCGTGTGAATGAGCTCCGCCTCCTTAACCCTCTCTATGTTACTGGCGAGCCGCGCGCGAGGCTCTGCCCGGCTGCTGCTGCTCGCTGCTTTGGTGCACAAAAGGAGATAATGACATTCATTCCCATTAAATCCATCGGGAAGGTCCGGGTCCGGAGGTCTGGTCTGCGTTACTCGGGGTGTTCGACTACTACCTACCTGCCTACGTATACCACCACTACTGCCTGATCTACCGATGGTTACTCGCTGATTGGGAGAGAACGGGAACCCGAAGTCTCCTCCGCAGCATAGTGCGCGACGCTCCCCCCGTTAACCGCGGTGATTCTGTCTCTCGTGGCTCCCGATCGTCTCATCGTTCTACTCTCTGAAATTCTATACCTGCCGGGGACACGATGAGTATCGTCCACACGCTTCCTCTATGGATCTGTCGAGTTCTACTCAGTAACCAAATTACATATCGCTTCGGTTTTCTTGCCTCAATTATGAATCTCTTCACACAACCGATTTCCGAGGTTTTATTTTTTATTTTTTTATTTCACGCTTGAGATAAAATAAATTTATCGAAAATTCTATCGAATTTTTAAACTCGACATTATTATTTGAGGTTATAGATAATACGATTTTTATATTTCGTGATTATTTTTTTTTTTTCATTTTTCTGTTGAAACTATCGGGAATTCTCGGAATTCTGTATCTCGAGTACGAAAACTTTAGAGTCAATTCGTCTCGATTATTTATCGTTTTAAATAATTTTCCGGGCGGCGGGCGAAGATGCTGAAATAAACCGAACAGTCGTCTCGGTTTCGTTTTGACTATTCACGAGACGGGCTGTGCAAGTTTGATGGAATATATAACAGAGTGGCGGAGCATCGGCTGTGTTACTAAAGCCAGTTTGATCCCGTCGATCTCTCTCCGTCTTCTTTGCCTTTCTTTCAAACGCTCCCGATGTTCTGTTTTCGTGAGTTACGTATTATCCGTCTCTCTCTGTATCCCCCTACCGCGCGTCTGTTACGTTCATCTCGTGCACACATCTACAACGTGATCTTGCATCTTGTGCGCTCGGTCCATCTCGGTGAGGTTCGGCGTATCTCGGTGCGCACTCCGGCTTACGGTGTGGCGTGCGGGGACGGCGAGAAGGCAGAGGTGGTGGAAGGCGCGCGCGCGCGCCTGCCTCGGAGCGCGCTGGAACGCGTCAGTAGTTACCGAGCAGCCGTCACGGTGTCACGTATATGCGTCCATGCGGGAGACTACCGGGGGTGGGTTTTTCATAGCGAGACCGACATCGACGTCGAGATTTTAAATAAAAACAAAAGCAATAAAAAAAAAGAAAATACTCGACATATATATACGAGAGCTGTGAAAAATCTCTCATCGATTCTCTCACAAGAGTTTGCACTCATCGATAGTGTAACCTAATTGATTAAACCTTAAAAAAAAAAAAAACAAAAACATCGATTTGTGACAAAGTATCGAAGTTAAAAAAAAAAAAAACTGTGAAGAGTCATTATTATTTTTAACGTAGTGATGTAAGAACAAAGGAAAAAAACAAAAAAGGAATGCAAAAATGAAAAAAAATCTTCGCATGCTGCGTGCTCGGTCATGAGATGAGATGAGGGACGCGAGAGTGGCATGAATTTCATTGTTTCGAGGAGCTCACGGAGCGCGGTTAATGAGACTCGTACGAGTCGAGCAGGTTGCACCAAAGGGAGAAGTGCGCATTGCCAACGAGATTATACCTCGAAACATTCACACACACGCAAACGTACAGATACATAACCATCTCGCAGCCTCTATTGGCGCTACGATAAATGCTACAATAGTCCCCTGTGAAGGTTTAGGGAAATCCTTTAGCGCCACATAACGCCGTGGACACAGTCGATGAGAGGTCGTAACCTATATAGATCACATCTCAGGTGCACCGGTTGTTATGTATCCCTTATCCCAGGAATATTCGCGAGTTCTCGTGTATTCCGGCAGCTCGTTGGTACACGACGAAGTTATCGTATAAAATATACATAACCAAAAAAAAAAGAACGACGAAAACAATTATTCACAAAGAAATTTTTAACGGATTATCGATCGATTGGTTTGTTAACGCAAATGAGATACTTGAGAAACGAAAATAATAATAATAATATCGTTTCAACGAGAGAACGATTCAGCTTTATCGGAAAATGTCACGTAGTCGTTAAGACGATTGATTGGTTAGGATTTATCGAAGAAATACAATAAATGTATCCTTATTAATTCAGTGCGCGTCTTTCGTTTTGAATAATTTGATGAAACGAAAAACAGGAGCAACGATGCCGTTGTACATTGCTGTAAATTAAATAACGATCACTCTCAATCGGTTGCATCAATAAATATATATTCTTCGTTTCGTTGTGCCGAGTCGTACACACCGGGCGAATGAATTCATCACAGCGTCCAGTGGGGGCTGCTGAGAGTTGAGTGCACTACTCCCGAATTCTATCGGTGCGAGAGACCGAAAAAGAGAGAAGAGAGACAGAGCTAACCGATCGCGGAAGGGTTGCGCGCGTGTTACCAGAGAACCGCATTAGCCAGGAAACGCTACTAGTCGACGGGTGACGTTCGAGAACGACGCTGCTGCTTCCCCATATACCGCCCGAGTGGCGCACACACGCGCGAGAGATTTTCTTTGGTTTGTCGCGGGGATAATCGGGGAAATCGTAAAGTATACCAAAATCGTCGGAGTCGACGGAAAACTCCCGCGTAAAAAGATAAAAAAAGCACAGTTCCGTCGACATTGGACCGAGAATTTCGAGGATATGAAAACTTTTATCGATAAATTTCTTTTTTAAGAAATAATAATAATGAAACGGACGATGCGAGAGTGAAAAGTGAAGTGAAACAATGAACGACAAAAAAGCTTCGCAGTTACGCGGAACTTTCGTTAAAGTGGCTAATCAATGAAATAATAATAATATAATTCATTAATTCAACATCAACAGAGACTCGATGACAATCGAACTAATCGTGTTATGCATATTCGTGCGTATTAAATTCTCGGAAATTGATTGTTTTTTTTTTGACATCGTAGTGAAACACGACGCTAAATATTAGTTCGTTAAATTTCCTGTTCGACTAGCGACGTAGTGGTACCGCGGAGGGTCCCCAGTCGTTCGTTAGCAAATAGTTTTGGAAACACAGAAAAACGGTTGTATCGAGTATATTGTGACTGTGTTGTTTGGGATACGGCGCCGGTAACCAGCGAAGCTCGCAGTTGTGGTGGAAAACAACGAGAGCGTTGCGGATCAGTGGGATTATAAAGGTGAGCATTTTTTTTTTTTTTTTTTTTTTTTTTTTCGAACAATTTTTCATTATTAACACCGCGCAATGAAAAGAGGTTAGCGAAGGGGCGGGGAGGAGGAGCGCGGAGGATTTCGTTAATTAATATACTTCGCGCACACGAGGAGAATCATTATTTGTTCGAAAGCTTGACGGTACACAACGCCATATTTGCAGTGAACATTTCAATGAGCTATTGTTTCGAATTTCAATATTTATTTTGTCCCGTCACTATAATACGATGGTTTGCACCGGTGCCCGGAAAAACTGAGATGCGGAATAAACAACTTTTTTTCATTATTATTATCATTATCCAATTCGCGATACAACAATTTTCGATAACACGCGACATAATTTTCGTAATGTTACAAATGGAGAGTTATTACGAAATATTTATTATAATAGGGTGTGTCGACGAAACGACGAAATTTTTACGAAAAATTGTACATAAATATTTATCCGAATATTAATGAAATGCAATACATAAAAATCATATTAAATCGATGAATTGGGAAAATTGACGAATAGTCGTTGTTCATTGTTACAAAATTCGATTACAGCTACGAAACGAATGCAATTCAAAATTCATTTTGCATTGGTGTAACTTTTCGATTTTTTCGACATTGTACTTTCGCGATGTTAATTTAAAAAAAAATGTTCAATTTATTTCGCGAATGAATTAACACGAGTAATGAATAATGTAAGTTTTTCAATGGTAACTGCTTGCGGTGCACATACGTAAACGGTTGCACTCGTCCAAATTAAGTTTCGATGTCACACACAACGCGGACCATTGGAATTTTCTTTTCTCTCCAATGGCGAAGCACTTTGTTTTCCCTCTACATAATTCATCGGGTTTTTTCTTTTTTCCGCACGCGCATCCCTCTGTTTTCTTCGTGTATATAGCGGCAATACGATGCTAGGATGCGAGATAACGATAGCAAAGGGATGAAGAAGCGAAAAATAAATAAAATAAATAAAAGTCGAAAAAAAAAAAAAAAGATTCCAAAGCGACCGGAAAAGAAAACCCGCGCGCGATGGCTCGCTTTTTCTCGTTTCGGGAGAAAAATAGGGAATATACTTTTTTACTCGCGCGCGAGCACACTGCGAGAGGTTACTATTATCGCGGCGTCGTTCTCGCTTTTGCCGTTTTCGTACTTACATCGCGCGACACATTCGTGCCTCGAGAGAAAACGAGAGAGAGGAAGAACGGCGGAACGTTTCTTGATAAAACCCATTATTGAAACAATTCCATGAATAAGTTTTGAATTTAGATTCTTATCGGGAGCCCACTACCGGATGATTGAGGACTGCGTTCTTTACCGCGATCTCGCGTACACGAGACTACAACTGTATCGTTACAACGTCTCTCGCTGGCCAGAGGCTGTTGCTATATATACAGAACGTTATTATATTTTTTCTCTCAAGATAGAGAGAGGACCGTCGGAGAGAAATGCTCGAGTCGCCGCGATCCCCCGAGCCACGATCTTCGTGACTATTTTGATTTTTTCCACCGATTAACAATGACGTATATGTGTTCTCTAATTCGTTTTATATTCTTTTCCAACGCAAGAATGGAACTCGCGAGAGCGTAGTATATATTTCACTATTATCGAGAGCATTCTTTTGTCATCGTATATCATTCAATACCATCTCTTCTCTTTCCGTCCGATGCGTTACAATAATATAATATATTATTCATGAAAAATCGTCGTCTCTGCGCCGCATGAAGAGAAATTCGTGAAAAAGAAAATGAAGGAAAATTTATTTTCATTTTGCGATCGTTTGGATTTCGAATATTTTTGTTAATCGTGAAAACATTTTTCGAAAGACTTTTTCTCGGTAACAAAAAAAGAAATTCACGCGAAACCTACTTAACAGGAGAGCGCGCCGTTTGTAGGCAGACGAACGCTATAGAAAATTATACCAGCGTTAGCGCGATAGACAAACGAAAATCGGCTACAAATGTGAAACTATAATGTAACGTTGAATGATTACTACGTACGTTGAGGGCTCGAATTTTCGGGAGGATTATTTCGCAATCCTCTTAATGGTGGAATTTACGAAAACTCATCATATTTTGATAAACGAAACGTCGGAGCTGTTCGTAATACGTGAAAATCACTAACAACTTCTATTATGGAAAATTGTTTGTGAGTTGCGCCGCTTTTCGCGAAACATCGTGAGAAGTGCGGATTATTATCAAATTTTCGTAATATATTATTAATATCGAAATTAATATCATATCGAGTGTAACTCGAGTACACGTGAATATATATATATGTCAATTGTTGATGCGGAATTATCGATCGAAGGTCATCATATAATTTTACACCAATGAAACATTTGCTATATTCATTGCAAAACCCTTAATTATTTATTCCCAAAATGTTGAAATTGTTCGAAAGCGTTCGTGTAATATAAATCCTTATTACGAAACCGTTGCTTCTCGCAAACGTGAAATTCGAAAATTTTAATTTTTAGGTTAAGACACAGTTTTTTATATCTATTTATGCGTAATACACGGGGGTTTGAGTACCGCACTTGTTTTTCCATCAATAAATCGTGATGACTTTTTTACACGATCTTTAAAATTTATTTTTTTCGTATTTTTACCGCGTTCTCTTGTATGTTGTATTTTTCTATTATAATTCGAAAAAAAAAATCATTTTTTTTTTTTTTTTCGCTTATTCATTATTTTCCGATTGCTTTATCGGAACGAGAATTTTCGTCGCAAAACTATATCTCCCTTTGATTTTTTTTACTCGTATATTCGCATAATGTATACCGACACCGGGGAAGATATATAGTATTGATAAATTAACGCAGATTAATTATCTCGTTGTCGCGAAAATTATAGCTGCACACAACATAGTCGGTTGGTTATAATGAAAATATACGGGTGGATCGCGTATACGGTACAGCGAACTCCCAGTTCCAGCGATTTTAACGTCGACCGAAAAGCGTCGGTGGGCGATGGCATGGAGTTTCGGGGGGTGGTGGATGGGTTTGTGAAAATATGGGAAAAGGTGTGGATCGGCTACCCGGCCGGTGGGTTTGCCAAGCGAAACTCGACAAACCAGAAAGAGTAAAAGAGAGATCCTGATGCTGCTGCTGCTGCTGCTAGTGCTGCCGCCCGTGCGAATGGGTTGTTCGGTCACCCGCTGAACAAATACGTAGTACTTACTCCGCAAAATTTTCATTGTATTTTCCTGTGAGTTATAACGCCCCGCCGCAGGGACGGGACCGCCGTTCCGCTTTTCGCGATCTCTGGGAGTATACCAATCGCGTCCGCGCGTCCCTCCGCCGCCGTCTACCCTTTCGACATCGGATAATCCACTCGGCTCAGGATAATACCCTTTAATTGTATTATCGAACTTATAGGACGAAAGTAACGTTATAATTACATGCCATACGGATAGTTATTAAGAGATACGCGAGCACACAGAGAATATGAAACTTTTCCCCATGTGATCCTCGATTAATTAGTACCCTCCGAGAACCGAGAGAGAAAATCTCTATTATTAATTATAACGATGCATCGCGTGTCGCGGTTTCTCCTTTGCACCAGACATTTTCTATTCATCCCCTATATCCCTGAAAATTTCGATAGAATAATTGGCCAAAACCCGAGCGAAGAAAGCCAAGAGAATTAGCAAGTGTCGAAACTGATGTAACGCTCTTGAGTGGGTACGGCGGAAGTTGTAAGCACCAAGCATCGAGTCCTCGAGCGACGAGAGGGTTGAGAAGCGGAAGAGGCGAGAGAGAGTCGAGTTACCGGTTACCTCTGTGCAATGTATATACATTACGGAACTTTCCATGTTCCTTCGAAGCAAAAGCAGTATCAGAAGCGTAGCACAGAAGGAGAGGGGGTGGGAAGGGGTGAAGGCCTCTCTCGCAACGCAAACATTAACCTCACGCGAGGGCATACCGCAGAATTGAACCACCGAGACCGCTGAGCTTATTAGTTCGGCAAGCCGACTATAGTTACCTTCCCTTTCGTGTTGCGAGTTTCTCCATAGAGTACGCGAAAAATATACCCTTCCTTTCGTTTTCAACCCTTTATCGTTCGAATTTTCTCCATAAGATGTATATTTCAGAGTATAGGATTTTTTCTTCGCGTGATCCTTTTTTTTTTCATCTCATCTCCTTCATTCACTGAACCTCTATATTTTACACCTGCCGTGTGCGCCGCGGCTACCGCTTGTGTTGCACAAGACTGGCCGGGGGATACATGAGAAGCGGAGAAAGAAAAAAGTCGATTACTTCGTCGTCGACCCTCTGTGCGAACGAACGTGTTTCTCGATTACGTGCTTCGCGATACTGATGCTCTCGAAGCTCTCTCCCGATGTTCCCTACACATTGCAACCTATATACTGAACGCGCATATATATAGGAGTATCCGTAGCGCCGAGATACGCGGGAGTGATTATTTATTTTTATGATCTCAGCGACAGATTCAATCTCAGTCTTGAGATGAAAAAAAAAAAAAAAAAAAAAAACGAAAATCGATCTATATACGCGCTACCAACATCGAAGCTATTAATTAAGTATAATATTGATTTACAATAATTACTGGGCGGCGCAATAATTTTTGGTCGCGTGAGATATTATATTAATTTTTTCAAGCGAACCGCGCAGCATCTTTTCGGGGGGTGAATCGAAGCTCGTGAGATGAGAAACTACGAGAGACAGACACGCTACACGAGTATGAAACATATAGAACGATTGAAAAATTGCCTCGTCTTATCGTGTGTACGTGTGTTTCGTGTGCATCTATACATATGGATATATAGACGTCGCTCGGCTCTCTAACGCACAACGCGACTCTCTTCGTCTCAACATATCGTTCTCAAGTGCGTTACTCCTCAAGTGGTTGGAGATGTACGATAGCTTGTTTGTCTCTCGTGTATAACACGCTCTACTTAAGTAGTTGATGCTGTGCGGCGAGAACGAGAGCGGGGGGAGTCCCTCTCTCGCGCATCTTTTCTGTCTCAAGAGATACACGTCTGAGTCCTCACCCTGCGGCACTGTCTCTCATTCTCGTCGTGTGTATATGTATATTATAACTTCAGAGAACGAACCACATATGGTAGTGGCGCCTCGATGTATTTTTCGTTTGTATACACGTAGATAAAGTTTTTTTTTTTTTTTTTACGAACTGAAAGCAAACGATGCGCGACCGTTCTAATGCTCCAAGTTGTATTTCGAACTCTCGGGGAGTCTTCGGTCGTTTTTTTTTGTTTTTTTTTTTTTTTTCAAAGTTAAATGAATGGTTAACGAAGGAACTTTGAGCGGAAGATATTTTTTTTTTAACTTCACATCGGATATATTGGGCGTAAATAAAATCACGACGAACCCCTTTTTCGCTCTCGGCGATGATACACCGCACCCTAAAACCTTTTTAGGATCTCGATGATCTTTTCGTTTGAGAAGCAAAACCGATAAATTTGTCACGCACCACGCGCGGGTTGCATACGTGAACAAACGTACAGACGCGTATGTCGCGTCGAGTCACGGTGACGTGGACGGATCCCAAACTGCCCCCCCCCCCCCCCCCCAACGGGTGTGTGCTATGGTTTTATTTTACCACTCAACCCGTACGTCACTTCAAATTGGTTTCTCGGTGCCGCGACGTTTCGTATTTTCATTCGGAATGAAAGAGAGTGTGGGACGTACAGTGAGAAAAGAGAGGAACAAAAAGTAAAAAGGAAAAAAAAATGGGATTCCAAAAAAAATAATGAAAACATGAAAACCAATCGATCGTTTTGTCATGGAAATAGCTTGCTAATTGAAACGCTGACAAGGAAATGATCGAACCAATGATTGACTATCGCTTGATGCACGTACCTTTCAGTACGCCTCGGGGAAGCGTTTATTATTTTTTTTATAACCTTTTTTTTTCTTTTTTTTTTTTCAAACAATAGTTTTTCAACACGAGAAGTTTAACCTTATCTGCGAGAACGGTTTGTCGTTTAAAAAATTGCTTGCTATTATATTCCGGGGATAAATTATACGCGACTTCATTGTTATTAGAGTTGTCGTTAAAACTCGCGCGAGTATAAGACGCGTCGTGTAACAATGACGTTACCAAAAAAAAAAAAAAATGATGAAAGTATGAAGAGTATCTATAATAACAAGCGTCTCGCTTGATAATACTCGAGACTCTTGGAAAATAGTAAAGTAGCTTGTAATTGAAGATGAGATTTATAGTATGATAAAAAAAGAAAAAAAAAAAAATAGAATGTCGTTTTCGTCGGCTAGTATGACGAGCGACAAGGTCGGATTTATGAGAAAAACTGTTTTCTCCGTAGCGCCAGAGTGACGGCATATTGACACAGTAAGTGAAGAGAGTAGCAGCCGCAGCAGGTTGCACCCTGGAGGGTCGGGGAGGGGGGGGGGGGGGGGTGAGAGTGATGGACGGTGTATAGGTAGATACGACGCTGGCGAAAGACGAGACGCAGGCTGACTGCATCAGCCATCCACGACCAATCTCTGCCGATCGGTCCGCGACGATCACGAGGGAGTCGTGGTGCTGCTGGGAGCGCGCGGGGGTGGCGTATGCACACGCCGCGCTTTCGCTCACCGAAGGGAATTGATGCATAATCGAATGACGCCGGGGAAAATTGCGTATTACTGGCCTCCAGGGTAAAAATGGATTTTTCAGTAACTTTGCGAAAATATAGACACGCCGACGGCCAGCGTATGAACGTTTTTTTTTTTTTTTTTTTTTTTTTTTTTTTCACGGCAGAACGCGCCTTGTTCTCCCTCGATCTACGGGCGACCGGCAGGGTTTATCCTTCACCAATGTGCCACAGCTTTTTGAATTTAAATTCCATACTCGATGGCAATGAAAATTGAAACTCCCTCGCGTTTCGGTAAAAAAAAAACCAATAAAATGCAATTATTTTCCAAAGGGTTCACGGTGACCGAAAAAAATTAATCTCCAAAGTTTGTCGTGAAATCGAAGACCGGAACTGATGCAGGAAGGCAAATACAATATCAATCGTTTATTTACGAAGCACGAGGACGCGAGTACAATCGCCAATGCGAATTGCCTTACATATTGTATCAGTTCCTATATTGACCTTCCCCAAGAATCCACCGTGGCACACAAAAGCTTGTTGCCGAGAATAGCCGGACGGAAAAACTTTCGATTCGACCTTTCTGCCGGGGAGAACCGGGGAGTAGCAAATTTCAAAAGTTTCGTCAAAATATCTTCTCTCTTTCGCGATGTTGCACGCCTGAACCGAGTTCGCGAAGGCCCGCAAGGCCTTTTTCCTTCGAAGTTTACTTGGATATTTGAGTTTCTTTTTGGACCGACTCGAGATAGCGTGAAAGAGTAAACGTCCCCATTCTGCGCGCAACTCGAGAATATTGTCCGGGAGTAATAGCGACCGACTCCACTGACCGCGAGAACAGTTTAGCCGGGGGAGCGTTTAGCAAACCGAGAAAAAGAAACTTAAAAAAGCCGACAAAAGAACGTAAGAAAAAAATTCGACCCATATCGAGGGGCCGAGGCGAAAAAAAAAACAAAAAAAGACGCGAAGAGGGAACGGTAGAGATTTGCCGATTTGGATCAGTAGCGAAAAATAGTCTCAGGAAGAGAGTAATATTTTGCCCCTTGCCTATCGGCGCGATTGCGTCGAGGGTGGATACGAATTTTATTTTCGCTCCCACATGGCCATCGTTTTCTCCGTGTTATTTTTTTTATCATCTGGCTATAGAGCACAGTGTCACGCCTTCGCTTCGTGCGTAGAAATATCGTCGTGTCGTTAGATATTTTTACTTTAGCTTAGTGGAAGAACGATTTTTCGTGACGAAAGCCTGAGACAGGATAGAATAGGATAGCTAAGCCAAGATAGAGAGCACAGAAGGACGCGGGTGGGTTTTTCCTCGCATGTTTCGCCTGCATCTGCACGTTTCTCCAATTGCTCTCGAAACCCTCTATCCACTCAGCGGGGCTCGCGTGACAAAGTCCTGACGCGCCCTACGCCCTCGCAATAAAGCTCTAACGTTAGAAAGCTATGCAATGGGTTTGTTCATGCCAAAGCAAATAACCGATAAAAGGAGTGAATAGGAAAGAGTCAGCGAAACGCAAAAAAAAGTGGAGGCATCGGGAATTCGACAAGTGGCTAAACTCCCGAAGAAAGGATCCTACCGACTTTCACGTCCTCCTTCCTTCGTCTGCTTCTTCGACTCTCATCCTCGATCTCTTCTGCTTCCGTTTTCCTATTCCTATGCACTTCTTCGAGCTGCTATAGCCCCACGAAGTGCTCCTTCGCTAATATATCTGTATCTTCACTTTTGCCTATCGGCCTTCAGCTTCTTCTGGGTGTTTGGGGAAGCGCGCAAGTGAGAAACTATCTTGAATAACGTTTTCCTATATCCTCATCCCCGTGGCGTGCTATATGCCGTTCTCGAAAGTTTTTCGGCTTCCCAGAACTGAGCAACTGCATGATCCCGGGTGCGGTATATGATAAATCGCATTTCTAATCGCGATTCCCGTAGTTATTCGTATCCTTACGTTATTTTCATTGCCAATCAACAAACAATTTTGCATAAAATATTAAGTTGGGAATAAAATAATGAATAATAATCCGACGCCAATTAACGATGAAAAATTTGTTATGACGAATTTTTATGGAGAACTTTGCGAAAAGTATTGATTTGTGGTATTATTAAATAGCCAATATATTTACTTCCCGATGAAATATCGTCAAATACGAAATTTCTGTCGTGTTTTACGAGACAAAATGTATAATATACGGTAATTAACGTATATTCAAAATAGTTTTTTTGAGTTCTTACAGAGTGATGAAAAACGCGAAAAAAGTATATTTTCTGCAGTGAGGTTAACCCCATTATTTTTCTTTTTTTTTTTTGCATAAATCGAAAAGTTTTAATAAATGTTCCAAACCGCATAGGTCGATGTTTTTTTCGCGGTGAACACGAATTCAACAGGTGTTTTACTCTAAAGTGAAGCAATACCATCGATAATCGCAAAAAAAAGAAAGTTTTTTTTCGGCACGAACGACAGTTTCTCATGGATAACTTTAGTCACATATAGTCAATCGTCATGTGAATAAAAGTCTAACAAGTCACGTCGATGTTTCCAGATATTTCTTAACTTCCTTTTTTTTATTACAAAACAAAAGCGATATGTGAAATTTCTCTTATATTTTCAGCTTCAAATTTGTAAAAAAATAAAAAACCGAAATTATCTTTGACGCGTTAGGAATAAATAAATGACTCAATCAATATCGCTGGAAAACTCTCCGAAACGCCTACAAAATTTTATGAATTTAGATAAATTTTTTATCTATTTATTATTCCATTGTCTCCCGTCTATCGTATAATAAACTAATCAAAACCTCGTCTCGCCGTATATCTTGGCGAACAATAGTTATTCTCGAGTTTCGGTTTAAGTCAAAAACCACCACTTATCATTAGCGAGACGCGTCCATCCGACGTCTAGGATGACGCATTCTCCCACATAGTTGGCGGTATATACGTGCGCGTAGTTATATTATATGCTACTCTGTAACACTGAGTCACGCACTTGAACCCACATTCGTTTTCAGATCGGGAGAACGAGAGTGCTGTCGCCGTCGCAGTGGTCGTCGCCACCCCCGCATCTTTCCCGAGTGGCTTCTCGGCTGTCGAGTATAGGAGACGAAGAAGAAGAAGAAGAAAAAAAAGCCAAAGGCTCACGTGTATCGTCGCGCGCGGGGGTGCGGAGAGAAAAAGAACGAGGGACTCGCGTCTGGCTTTTTTTTCTCCCCCCCGCAAACAAGCAACTAACAGCGAAGAAGTGGTCTCTCTGTGTCGTGAAAACGTCGAGAGATCCGCGCTCAGCGGTCGGAGGAAAAAAACTAAGGGAAGCGAAGAGAGCGATATAGAGAGAGGTCGCGAATTATTCGGTAGCATTGCCGACAGCCCCCACGGCGGGGGTCCTACAATTAAGTCGAACGTCGCGAAGAGTGGACGTCGACGAGAACTCGCGGCTCGGGAACGAAGTGCCTTCACCTCGCGGGTGAAGAACAGAAGAGACAAAAAAAAAGATCATAGACGAGGAAGCGTTAGAAGTACTAAGCAAAGAAGAATTATACAGGAACGAGAGAAAGGTACGTGTGTTGTAGGTACAGAAATATATAGAGAGTAAAGGCGAAAGAAAAAAAAATAGGGGAAAGAAACAGCGAGAGACTAGAGAAACGGGGGAACGGAATTGTACCGGGCGAACATAAAAGTGGTGGTGTCAGTAGCAAGAGGGCTGCTGAATGAGTGACAGAGAAAGGGGTTAAAAGAAGAGTTAGAGGACTCAGCACCGGAGGGGAATTGCCGGTAGAAATTGGCAGATGAGTGTCTGAGAGGTGAAAGTGGATGCAGTAGCTAAGGGCAGAGATTCAGGGAGGTGTGAGACGGGTAGAGAAGAGCCGTAGACCCGCGGCGCCTCGAGCGCAGATCCGAGAAAAGAGAGGACTTTCCGCTCTGAAGAGGACCGCGAGAGTGAACACGGAGAGTGAGAGGAAACTGTTGGCGAACGCGTGTGGCAGTGACGCGAGTTTGTGAGAGAAGAAGAGAAGAAGAAGCGAGAAGGGTAGTTGTGCTGCTGCTGCTGAAGTATAGCAGTAACAGACGGCGAGCCGAAGGGAGGGTGTTGCGAACCCCGTCGTTGACGTGACGTGACGTGGCGTCAAGGCGTCGGGACGCCTGCGGAAGATATGGTTGGCTCACCCCTCGCCGCATCCAGCGGCTTCGCATCAACGACGTTTTTTCGTTTTCTTCTCGTCGGCGTTGGATGCCTCGTTGGCGGACTTTTCGGCCGGTGCGATGGAGGAATAACCAACCAGGAGATAGGTAAGTAATCTGATATTTTTGAGGCATAATAATTCTTTTTTTTAGCCGTCTTATCGCACAATTGTCTTTCGTGATGAGTATCGTATGAAATGCAGAGAAACGCTGAAAAAAAAAGAGCAACTGGTGTGCGAAAGATATATTATTGAAGAAGTCGAGCGTTGCCCTCGGGATACGTAAAAATAAATACTCAAAAAAAAAAAAAGGAAGCAATGAGGTGGAAAAAAAAACGAAATAAGTGCAGACTATCCGTTACCATCTGATACACTTCACTGAATAATCTCGAGAAACCCCGCGTAGTCAAGCGGTCACTCCCGTTCGCCCATTCATCATCTTTTCATTCATTTGTTTCTCATTCGTCGGCTGTTTCACTCTCTTCCTCGGGGAAATGCACGGCTATGAATACGAAAAATAAAAACAGGTCGATTGCTTTTTCTTCATATTTTTTTTATATCCACATTGTTTCGGCGATAGAGTGACGAAAATGGATGGGGAAATGGGTATATGACCCGAAGATCGTTGGATAAAAAGTTTTTTCAATTTAGATTTCGAAATACAGCTCTCGAGCCGTTGTGTTCCGTTGTATACGATAATTTCCTGCTTCGCGATGATTTTTTCATACCGATTGTTAATGCTGTAATAATTTTTATCTCTTTTTTAACTTCCATTATTAACGCAGAGACGGATTTGGTTAAATTGTGCTCGTCGTTGCTTTTAAAAGGGTCTCGGAATGACGAGGGCGAGCGCACGGGAAAGAGCTTTTCTATTTCGTTGATTTTTAAAGCCGTGTCGCGGAAATCTGCGGCGTAACGTAAATGAGCTTGTTAGTCGAAGCTTGTAACGCGCGCGGCCGGGGTGCTTGTATCACGCTTCGTGTGGTGACCTGCCTGCAGTATTACGCGTCATAGTAGTTACCTCTCGCAGGCCCCATGTTCTCCGCTTCATGTATCTAAAATGTATATGTATATAAAACGCAGATATACCGCATATATAACGTATATATAACATATATATATCATTTATATACACATATATACGTATACATATTGATGCAACATCTCTCCGTAGACTGCAGTATACTTTACTGCTCTACGGTATACTATAGCAGTATAGTAAATTATAGTAACCCGCGAGGAACATCGGCCACTATAAACTACCCTGTTGTCATCGACGTGCCCATAAAATATGTCGCCGCTAATTTAGTCCACGATAAACGCTGAAAGCACAACAAGGATATGAGGCTTGGCGCTTCACGCTGTTACTACGTTCCACCCTCTTTGCACCACCCCTCGCGCCACGAGCCTCGAGAACATCCGGAGCTCTAAACTCACGGATCACGAACGTATCTCTATTTTCAATCTCATTCTAACAGATTGACGCAAAACGTCCGAGAAAATATCCGACATCCACGGATATCTCGTACACACGCGAAGAATTTTTTTTTTTTTTTTTTCGAGTTATTATTTTTTTTTCATGGTCCATTGTAAACAATATACTCGTTATTATTGGTATTGTCAGAGAGTTCGGAATACGGACATTTGTAATAAAAAAAGAAAAAAAAAACGGAAACAAACATATAACGTGAATTATCCAGTTCGCGGAATACGCGGATGTGGTAACGATATTTTTTGTTGCATCGTACACTTCTGTACCGATCATTTTAACAAAGTTTCGCTTTACAGTTGACGAGTATGATTCGACGATAATAAATAATAAAAAATGTTGAAATTCACTCGACGATTATTCGATTTTTCGCGGTTTCGTTATCATACAATTCGCATTAATCTGTGATCCACGAAATGTTGAGGTGAAAAATGAAAAGAAAAAAAGGGAAAAAAAAATTGTCGAAGGTGAAAAACGTACACAGGTACGCAGAACAGATTTGTAAAGGTTTGTACGCCATTCATTCAAATAAACCCGCTTACAGTGGTGTTTTTTTTTACATATCGACAAATAAAAAAAAAAAAAATTCTATTGCGAAAAAATGAAAAAAAATTGCAGAACAAAGTTCCAACGTGTTGGATATCATAATCCGCGCGAACAATGTCTGATACTTGTGTGCGTAACGATACACGAATCGAGTACAAGAGTTGAATGGATTATTTATAAGCGTGGAAAATTTTCTCTATCGCAATGAAAATACGTGTCCTGAGAGAAGAAGTCTGAAAAGGCGGTTATATGTGGCGCTAAAGTGCAGTAGTTGGCAAAATTTCAAGTGAATCAATCACCGCGTTCTCCACGCCAAGAGTCCATTATGATTTTAACAGTCCTATTTATTTAACTGCTGGCTACAGTTATCTGGAGGTGTATCGACTGGGTTCTCTCTTCGCGAAGAGAGCAGTAGCAGCAGCCACACCAGTCTCGGTGATGGTGGTGGGGAGGGGTGTGGGAGGGTAAGGGGAGGGGGGCCCACACAGGGGTGATTTATCGTTAACCGTTAGCCGCGCACTTAGAGAGAAATGTATGGCTCCGGGTATATAGTCCGAGGGGTGGGAGTTTTGAAAGTAAGGTGCGGCTGAGCAGTGAGAGAGTGTAGCATACACCACTGGCAGCTTACAGTAGCAGCGAGCACCCTCGCCGGAGTAGAAGGAATAGCACAAACCCCTTCTCCCTCCCTTTAGTTTGGTGCTCCATGGTAGCAGCGCCGCGCTTCGGCACCAGAATCTAGTTACAGTTTCGGGACGAGATTTGTGTAAGTGAAACAATGTTCTCTCCGGTAACAACAACGTCTCTCACCTCACGTACAGCCCAAGCACGCGGAGAGTTTCTCCAATTTTATCGTTAGCCCCTTCCAAAACAACCGGATTTTCCTACAGTTGAAAGTCGTATAAGTTAATAACTCAGGATTAGCGGGATCCCTCACCGCGTCGTTACATTATCCTTTTGGTACCCAATCAGATCTCTGTAAGTGAGAATAACATTTATCTCGCGGCATTAACTCGACGAAAAAAAAAAAAAACCAAAATTACGTATCACTGGACATAATTATGCTTCACCCCCTCGCATTTCACCGATGTTTAATAGTCGCGTCAATTAACCCGTGTAATTACGTGCGACCGCTCATCGCCGCGCTCTCCCAGATTTGCTTTTCCGCAATTATTAATTACAAAAGGATCTCTCGTTAACCATCGGCCGTTTTCGACTTTTGACAATTTTGTAATTACGAACACGAAGCTAAAATATATTTGCGATACACAGTTGACGGGGAGAATGGGATCTTTCGCGGACATTCTCGCGTCGGTGATTCGCATTCGCAAAACTGAACAGTCCCGCGTACAGGCGACGTGAAACTAGAGAAAATAAAGTGACAGGACCTCCCGAGAGGTTTGAAACGGGGGTAGAGAGAAGGCACTGCGAAACTTCTGGAATTTTCATTCATCAAACTCCGTGTACACCGGGTATTACACTTTGCAAATATTCTGTCATTAAAACTTTGAGGTCAGAACAAAAAGTGACGGGAGCGCGCGAATGGCGGCGGAGCTTCGTTTCTGCGTTCAGTTAATACACCCGCTATACATATACATATTCTATATATAACACATATATACATATATACCTATATATAGACAGTAAAAATGGAAGTAATCTCGCATTCACCGAATGTTCTCACACGAGCGCATTAATTTCATACTCTTCGGTTTGTTAATAATGCTAATACATTATTTGCATACATTTTCACCTCTCCTCGTCCTGTTTTTCGATATGTATATCGAATTTTCGATTGGGCGATATTCGGCATCTATAGAGACCCGATAGCGCACTGATCTTTTGTGAAATCTCTTTCGGAATGCGGTCATTAAAGGTTTTTAAAAAAAGTTTAGATTTGAATGCCGATGGGCGGTACGATTGAAAATACGGATTAAAATCAACGAGAGATACTAGAAAGCCCGTCACAAACGCTGATATATCGATGGTAATTAATCCGCGAGAGTTTCGGCGTCCCTCGAAAATTGGTTGCGCTCGGGGGTAATGCGAATAGATGCGAAAATATATCGACAAAATCATATGGCCGTTAAACCCATTGCGATCACCAAAGTAATCGGTAACGCGGATGACGATGGCGTGGCGGTGTTAGCGCGAATGTTAATCGACGAAATTCGATCATTTGTTAACGGCCACCGTTGAGCACACGGAACAGTATTGAATGGGAATGAATGAATCGGTCGGTCAAGTTGCCAAAAATTTTAAACTATAGATTCCCGATTCGCTCGAGAGCACCGAATTCGATGATCGTGAGAGTGCAATCGAAAGAGGCATCTGCGAGGAAAATTAATTAATTACAATTCTAAATGCACAAAGGGCGGTGATTTCCGCTCTATTAATTGTTTAATTAGCATTTCATGAAAAGAAAAGAATGCTAATGAATACTGTTGAGCCATTCGCCCTTTTTTTGTTAAAAAGAATTAGTGTAACGAAGAAAAATTTCGATTGATTCGAAATCGAAGGAAATCATTTAATAAATTAACAAAATAATAGGAAGACCGGAAGCTATATTGCAGTTGAATTAAACAAGCGTTGACTCTGGAACTCGAAAAGAATAGCGGCGGTCGGTCCACAAGTGTGCGACCGACCGCCTATGTTTTGCACACGCGCGATCTTTTTTTTTATTAAACAAAATTCGTTATCCCAGTCTCGGCGTCGGCGTTGTTCGTGGGTTCTTCGCGCTTTCGTTTCTTCGGGGCCTTTTGTTCTCCACCAGTTTTACTATTATAGTATTACCACTCACCCCAACGTAGAAAACGTGCGGTGTAGAGAAGCAAAGAGAACTTGTGCATTACGAACACCTTTCTACGGCTAACGCGCAGCTTTGAATTTAATTATACACGTTTTCCGTTGATGGACGTATGAGGAGAGAACGCAAGAGAGGTGTGAGGGTGCAGCTTTTATAAGCTTTTGCAGACATAGTGGCAACACAGCAGGTGTAGACGAAAGTTCCTAACACCCCACCGACCCCAAAGTGCACGTATAGTTTGTATACACCTTACTTTTCAACAATACGACTGCGGTATATTCTTTATTTTATTTATTTATTTTTCAACTTCATCCGCCGTATATGCGAAAGTTATTATATTTCTGGCGCTATTAAGTCCATTCCCGAAGCTTTTGCCGGATCTTCAACGGTGCGTTAATCAGCGCGGATGTAGCTTAACCATTCCTTCAAACTCGACGAACAATACGAGACATTCATTTTGGAGAGACGCAAAATATTTGCAACGAATTACAAACTTATAATAAGGCCATTCATAGCAAAAAGTTAATACACCGGTGTTGTTAAAAAATTACATCATTGCAGAAAGCAGCTGACAAGGGTAACAGCAACTTTGCGAACCTATTAGGGACGATGAAATTGTTCAGAAAGACTAAAACTTCGAGATAATAGCAAAGTTGCAATTTTTTTTGTGCTTTTTCATGCCTGCCACAGGCTCTTTTGTAGAAATATGTTTCCTGTCTTCGACTTTCCTCGACTTTTTTATATTCTTCAAGATTTTTCAGTAACCGGGGCTATTCTCGTAGGAAGTTTACTTGAACGACGTGAAGAGTTGAAAAGCTGTCGAGTTTTGTGCGGGAGAGAGCAAAGGGGAAAAATAGAAGTAATACGGGAGAAAGGAAAATTTCTTGAAGAGGTGAAGACAAAAAGTACGTTTTTCCCCAACGGGAAACCTTCCCCCGAGAGGGTCGAATATGGGAAACGTCTTTACGGCAACTTCGGGATCTGTGGATCCGATTTACTTTGACGTTATCTCACATTCGGAGAGAACGAGCGATAGAGAGAGAGAGAGAGCAGCTAAGTATGATAATATTCGAAACTCGATAACTGACCTTAGACCAAAATAATATTCTGGCCGAATCCGTAGTTGTGGCGATGATGGCAATTTTGGGTACCAGACTGCGGTTCAACCGACGATAAACTCATCGATTTTGCTCCCCTATTAGTATTGATATCGTGAGCTACCGGGGCTATTTAGCAACGCAATCCGATTTTATGATTAGCGGTATATGCTCGACGCGATTAGACATAATTCACCTCGAAAATTGCCGCAGATTACAATACGCAACTAAAGCCAATATCACGGGTATAGTATTTTCTCGAAAGATTCTCCGATGATTATTGCGAAATTACATAAAATCACATTAATAAAAAATGAATTGCGCGTATCAATTGTGCGCGAAAATTTAAAAAATTCTCATTGAAATTCGGGTGCATCGCGTGTAAATCAAAGTTTTTTTTTTTTTATATTCGAATGGAAGAAATAATAAAAATAGTTCGACGGAAGAACGACAAATAAATTCAAAGGGCGACATAGAGATTTGCTAAATGAAATATCGGTAATCCGTTAATCCATCGAAGCCTGGTGAGTCGTGCGGACTTGTAGTTACAGAGCCCACTGTTCAGTTCTCTCCGTCTCTCTCGCCTGCGTGCTTCGTGTCGAGAGAATATAGAACCTCCGCCAGAACTCTGCAAAAATAATAAATTTTCTCCTGCGCTCTCGACCGCTGGTCCCGCGGGATCGACTCTACTTTCAGCGGGGCAACGGGCAACACACAGAGCCACTGCCGACGCTAACCAAGCCGCCACTTTTCCTTTCGGAAAAATAATTATTTTACGACCGTAACAACAACCCACCACGGTCCCTGGTCTGTTGTTCACTTGCCGCAAGCTTTCTCTCTCTCTCTCCGCATCGTAAGGGTGCGAAACGAAGATTACATTTTTTTTTTCACTTCGTCCCGCCACTCTCGTCCCCATTCCCCGCGACGCGGACGATAACCTCGTTTACGACCCATAATTTATACAACAATTACCGCGATTAAGAAATTAATTTTTCACGAGAAAAAGAAAATGCTCCGCCCCCCGCGACACAGCGGGCCGCTTGTATGTACGCCCAGCGAATTTTTACGAAACTTTTCTGAAAGGTGGAAAAAAAAAAAGTATCGCCATCGTGTTTCAGGCGCACAATTGTGTTTACGAAGAAACTATTTTTTTTCATTGGCCTCCGCCGTAACGGATGTTTCATTCTTTTCTCTGCAACCGCAAAAAACATTTTATTCATTCAAATCCATTTGCTGCCTTTGGCCGTCTAGCAAACGTGGACTTTTATTTTCTAACGAATTTCATCAAATTTTATTCCCGTTTTTACGGTTTTAATTGTTTCGCTTTCTAACGACGATGAGTTTCTATTAATTTTCATAGATATCGATCGATATATATCAAGTAAAATGAAACGGCAGCCAATAACTGATGTCATCATTCCGAAACGTAACTCTCGAATTCCGTCAAATCGGATGGGAAGCCATTCTGGTAAACCGTTCAGCGAAATCGAAGTAACATAGAACACGGAGTAGATCGATGTGGAAATTCAATTCGCGAGAATAGTAGTCCAGTGCGATATATACTCTTAATAGTCGAAGTGACGAAATCCATGAAAGGGGTGAGAGAATCTCCGAGGATTGATGTTGAAGGGTGGCTAAGGCGTTAAGCCGCTGTATCGAGAGTAGAACAATACTTGTAAAGTTAAATGCAGGGAGCCGTCGATAGTAGTCGTTTCCATCGTCAGGATCCCCCTCCGGATCTTCTCGCAACTGTGACGTTGCGGTTGAGATGACGGAGAATAGTATAGGAGGGCGGTGAACGGTGAGATACCTCGTTGAAACAACTCAATTTTCCGCACGAATATCGAGTGGATTCAACTCTCTCTCCATTTGGTCCTCTGGCTGAACACCAACGGATAGTCTCACCGTAGCTGTATGCGAAAACCCTTTGAACGTTCTTATCCCCGGTAAGACGAGAATTCTGGGCGCCCAGAGGTAGGAAGCGACGACGACCACGAAGACGTCGCCAACTACGACGAGGAAGCGCCGCAGCAATGGGATCAGTTGAGCGTGTAATATGCTGGAGCAGCGTGCTATAGTAGGCTTTTGCCCAACTGTTCCATCCCTATTATACTACGTATATACATACCGAGGTACGCTACTCTGCTCCCGGTTATATCTACCTGTCCGGTTGGCGAGTTGGCCGAGTGGTACGTTTCAACGGAGAGAAGAGAATCGGATGGACAGTCGGAGAGACAGAGAGAGAGAGAGAGAGAGCGCGTGGAAAAGCGACATATATATATATACAGAATCGGAACACTCCCCAATTCTATCGGCGCGCTCCGGCTTCTGGATGGTGAATTTCCCGAGCCGAGCCTCTCACCGCTCTCCGGTTCCACTGACCGCGCGCCGTTTGCATGTCAACCCTACTATTGATAGAGCCTATAAAGTTGTGGTACAGTAAATCAGGAAAGGGGGTAGGAATGCTCGTGGTTCTGTGAGCGAAAATAAAAAAAAATAAAAAACAAATATAGGATAGAAAAAAAAAAAAAATTGTCCAACGTGACCGCTGAAAAGTGGTTCTTGCGGCATCGGCGTTTGTCATCTCTCACCTACTATGTTACACCCCCATTCCACTGCTACATATAGCCGCAGGTACGCGATAGTTTGCGTACGAATGAATGATATACAAGGCCGACGAATATTTCGGCGAACTAGTTGAATTTTATTATATCGCTGGTATAATATCGCATGTTGCGAGGTTATGTACGGCGGTTGGGTTGCGATTCATCGGACGAAGCTGTATGCGTCTCGGCTGAATCTCATTCTCTTCTCTCTATCGTTTATTTTAAACCTCCTGAGTTTGTTAATTTTTATTGCGTCATCGCGGATTCGTTCCGCGGTTCGGCCCCTCGGAAAACCCCTGTGACCTCTCCCTATTCACTTGAATTATTTTATTGCATCGCTAAAGAGCGCGCGAGAGTCTTCCTTCCTCTCTATCTTTCACCGAGCTTCGGGTATTTCTCTCCTACCCCCCCCCCCCCCATATTCTGTTGGATTATATTTCATAGCTGAAAAGCTCTCTTCTCTCGTTCCCCTCTCCTCAAACTATATTATACGAGTGGATTTCTGTCCCTTTATTGCATAAAATTTTTCTTTTCCCCCTTTTCTCCGACGTTATTTTTTTTTTTTGTTTTATTTTTTTTTTTTTTTTGTTATTTAATCTCGCTGTGTGCCACATCGAGCGGTTGAAATAAAAAAAATACTCCATTCTCGAGGAATAAAAAAAAAACGCCGCGCTTTGGCCCAAACGACCGCATTCAATTTAATTCACTACTGACTTTTCGTACGCGCTACACAAATTTTCATCGCGGCATTTGCTCTTCGACACAATACGTACCGTAAAAATATCATTGCGAATATGTGAACGCAGATAAATCTCGTTTGCGTGTGTATACGCGAGAAAAAGACTTC
Organism: Cryptus viduatorius; assembly: GCA_964006125.1. Taxonomy (NCBI): domain Eukaryota; kingdom Metazoa; phylum Arthropoda; class Insecta; order Hymenoptera; family Ichneumonidae; genus Cryptus; species Cryptus viduatorius. Next base: position 16,647,804 of record OZ023222.1, read on the forward strand.
CCGTATATTTGTGTTACACGCGGGAGAGCGAGAGTCATGGCGAGATACAGTCTCACGTGCGGTTTTGCTTCACCCTACTTCGTTTAAGCCCGCGGGGTTGGCATCGGGTTATAACTTTTGTTACAAAGATACTTTCGCAATTCTGCTTTTTCGTTTCGAGGAGTGCGTTCGCGAAAATTACAACGCGGAGGGGCCGAGTGTATTAATGCGACCTCGCGGCGGTTCCTTCCATTACGGAGTGGTGCTTTTTTATTTCTCTATCTGCTATTTTCCTGTTTTTTTCATGTATCTTAATATAATGCAGTATTATCCGGTTTTTTTTTCCGAAAATATATCTCTCACTTTGTAGATTACCCCGCTATTTCGGTATTACATTTTGTATTCGAATATTTTTCATCGGAAATGATTGAACGAGTCGATGGTCTCGCGAAGGGAGCAAAGTCCCTCCTTTGTCACCCTCCGGAACCGTGGCTGCGGGTTTCGTTTTTTTTTTTTTTTTTTCCTCCCCAGCGTCAAGGCCCGTAGAGTCACACACAATCGTGACAAAGATCGAGACGTCGGCGGAATCTCGTTACTTTTTGTCACCATCGGAGCGCGGCCTCCCGCGCGTGTGTATCCTCGCGAGATCTCTCGCGCGGGTAAGAGCTCGGAAATCAGAGATAAGTGCACGCGCCCCGTCGGCATCGGTTCGTAGTCTCTGACGTCAAAGGAAAAGTTCCAACGCTGTCTGGAAAATGAAGAAAAAAAAAAAAAAAAACACGAAGATATAAAAAAGAGACCATACCTCTTATCGAGTTCGTGTTTCTTCGTTATTTCATAAAATTTCGTTTCTCTCGGCGGCGTTGTGTCATATTTCACATCAGAGGCCATTACGGACTATGCGAATCTTGCGGCAGAATGGTGTACCGTGATTCGCGCGACTAGGTTTATTGATAAAAATGTTTTCTATGCTTTCTTTGTGATGCAAAATAAAAATAAAAAAACTGTTCTCTTCGGGTTCAAAGTCTTTTGCATTTCATTACTATAATGTTTGAGTACATTTCACGCCTCCCCTCGAACAAAGTAATGTAAGTACAGGAGTATCGAATGCGAAAGGCTTCCAGCGCGGAAACAAGAGGGCGACTTGCACGCTTCGTCTGTTTTTTTTTTCGCTGGCGTTGCGGGAAACCTCCATATCCCTCTTTCCGTCGTAGGGTTAAATATATATATATATATATAAATTGTCCACACGGAGGATACAAAACAGCACAGCAAAAGCACCACTGGGTATATCCCAGTAACAGCTAAAATAAAGCTGAGAGGCTGGAATGAGGCTGAAATAGCGAAAACGAGCGAAGAAAGTACAGAGAAAGGGAAGGTAAAGAGATCGAGGAAATAAAAAAAAAAATAAATAAAAGCAAAGAAAGTAAAGAAAAAAAGAACGAAGACGAAGAAGAAGACGAGGCTTCCGAAGTGCCCACCCTCGTCCTCCGCTTCCCGGTTAAATAATTTACCTCCCTATTCAAGGAAAATCCCCGTGTCGTTTCTAGTCGTAGGACGCAGGATAATCTCCGACGAATGTGATGGCGAATAAAGGTTTCTCTACGAGATAATGCTACGTAATGCGGTCTCGGAACGGTACAGTAGTGCATAGAGAGAGTCGTGACGATGTGGCTACGAAACTCGCTGGCGACGACGACGACGACGACGGCGACGACGACGGAGCTTCGGGGTTTTTCCCGCCCTCCGTCCGCACAGCTCGCACTCTCAGCGCATATCCACCCTCCCTGTAAGAGGACGGTTGGGGGTTTCGCGGTTTTTATTATTTCTCTGCGAAATACCACCGTCGTCGCTCAGTGAGAGAGCCCTGTGCTTGCGTCGCATTCGTCGTTGCTATGTTTCTCGGTGCTCTCGCTCCCTTCCATAGAACACGATGCAAGACTTCGGTGTGAGTCCCGCGTCGTCCATCCTCCCTACAGTCCTCCTTTCTCACACTCACCCAGCAACGAACTCTCTTTTCCCTTTCGCGCTTTTTCTCCCCCCACGCCGCTCATACTTTTGCGCTCTTTTTCCACCCGGCACCTTTGAAATACTCCCTCGAAAAGTGAGAAGGAGAGAAAGAAGAAGGAACAGTGACGTCGTATATATTAGTAAAAGTCTGCCAGTTTCACAGCCACAAGCCTCCCCACCACCCCATCTCTCTCGCTCTCTCTCTCTCTCGCCACTGGTTCTCTTCACGTTTTCTCTGTGCGCTCGGCTAGTCTGTTTCTCGTAGCACACCGGGTCTAGCTGCACTCGGTCGTCCGTTGAAATGTTTTACCTTCGCAGAGATACCCCTGAGCGAAGCCTCGGAGTCCCTCTGGCGTTTCTGCAGAGCTAGGGGTGGTTTTATATGGGATTGCTTCGCGGAGGACATATTTTTGTCGAGAAAAAAAACTGCGGGACGGTAGAGGATTCGGAGATGGGGTACAAGCGTAAAAGAGCCGAGGATAGTGGAAACACACCGGAAAAAAAGCGCTGTGTGGATGAAAACAGAAACTCCTGGTGTTCCTACCGGTGGGGCTACAACCCACTATTTTTACCGGGTCCGAGAGCTTTCTGGTCCTATGTTACCGTTACCCTCTTCCCTCCTATATCTACCTATCAAACGGAGTGCATTCGTTCAGCTTCTGTATCGATGTTTGCTTTACCAAACATCCTACCCCTATGGTATTGACCATTTCACCGGAGTTACCGGGGAACACAGAAATATATGATATCATTTTTTTTCACCCCCACCCCCCTCTCTTCTCCTGTGTATACAACGGGTCTCTTGAGTTACACGAAATTGGCTTTTGTCAACCCGTGTCGATTTTTCGTGCACCCATATTTGGGTTGTGTCGATATTCCGAACCCCTTTTTTGTTTTAATTTTTTTTTTTCTATCCAATCGAGAATTCCCCGTACGGCTGCTTGATGCACAAAACATCTCGACCTACCACTCGCTGGAGGATCAACCCGGTTTTATTAAAAACATTCAGCGCCCCAAAATAATTCGAAAATGAAAAAAAAAAAATAAAAAATGATATTCTTGTTTCTTGCGGAACGAGTTTCTATTTCAAATAGCGAGTTGGAAATAAAATAAACTGTAGATTCGTAATCAACGGTGGAAAATAAATCTGACATAGTTGCAGAATGAGAATTTTTTTTTTCACGCTGAATCGAATCCGACGTCATGTGTCTTGTGCCAATCGGAAGACGAGAAATAATTAAACGACTATACCCTTCGATAATCCGAGATTTTTTTTTTTAATATCGAGTTTTTTTTCCGATAGGATGACTCAGACACGATTTCAAGTATTCTGTTTCATTTTTGCTTCTTCTTTTTTTCATTTTTCCTATGCCAATGGAACTGCTGGTTATGTGTCGACAGGAAAAGTTCAAATCAATCATAACCACGTACAGCGTAAACTCTCGGCGTTACTGTTACTGTTTCGCTACCCCGGTGTCAATAGTAGTATGTATAAACGCGTACGCATCGGTGACTCCAGGCTTCAGTCTCTCGTTTGGTATCCGAGCAAACGCTCTCTCCCTATGCCCCGCACGAACGCGGGGAATAGAGAACTGCGTCACTGCGAGTTTGATTGGCTGTCCTGTCGGGACGAGAGTAAAAAAAAATCCGATACCGATGTTTAGTCGAATTTGCGAAGTGGAACGCGTATAACCGACGAGGAAGAGGAGACGGAGAGCGAGAGCGTTTTGTCCGATGGGGGGACGAAGAGTTAAAGCAACCCTCCGCCTCCCCCGTGACTCGATTCCAAGTAGTAGTCACAAGCATCAGTATCAGTATCATTAAATACTCGCATTTCATCCATCAGAATACACGCATATATGTATGTATATGGGAAATCGCGAAATCTGCGTCGTTTCTCTCGTTCGCGTTGTGCACTACTCGCTAGAGTAGTAGTATATTTACGCAGTGGCCGTGGCAGCACGCGAATGAAGTGATATCTGAATAATTCGTTGCTCTCCGGTTGGGGGATCCCTCCTCCCCCGCGTCGACATACGCGCTGCTACCAGCGTCTCGTTGATGCCGGTGAGAGATACGTGTGAATAATTCAATATCACTCGTGAATAATAATCAGGCCGCATGATAATGCACGTTTTGCATATAAAAATACTGAGTAAACGCACTTCTATCTCACGGTGAATTTCTCACGAGTTTTCCACCCCTTTCTCTCTTCGCTACTTCTAATTCCGCGAACGTTATGATTCATTTAACTCTTGTCGTATATCCGATATTATTCAGTTATAGATGCCTACTCGAGAAAAATTGAATAAAAAGGAGATTAAACGATTTTTTTTAAAAGTGTGGTTTTTTTTTCGAAGTTTTTTCGTCATGCATATTCACTCAATTATCTATCGTGTCTTGGAATAAATGGATTCATTACTCTTCTGCACTTTTGATCGGATAACATAAATCTCTCAACTTCGTCATCTCGACTAGTGTCGTAAAAAAAAAAATTGCTTTACGAGAGTTGGGTGCCGTGAGGGGGGGGGGGAGAGAGTTTTTTTTACGTGTAATACCGAAACTGTTTCTTGTATAGTATTAACAAGAAAGTTTTTCCTTATTACAAGTCTCTTTCTGAGTCGATAATTACTTCGAGTGACTTTACGCAGATTCTCATTGCGTATGCTGTTAACACCTCGGAGTTTTGAGTGTAAATTCTAAATAACAAAAGAGTAGTTGGCGAAGTACACTCTTTGGAGAAGTTCGCGGATACACCTAGTTGATGCCTACGGCGGCTGCATACAACAATCAGGAAAACTTCGATGTTCAGGGTTCTGGAGTCGGGCCGACGAGGATTGAAGTATGATGGTCGGGGGGAAAGTTTAAACAAAGTCAAAGTTGTTAAAGGTTCCAGTATCGACGCCGTGCAACGTAGAAAATCGAGTTTGAGAGCTGACATGAATTTTTCCCTGCGTATCCTTTCAACTTTCGCGATATTCCGACTTTCAATATATATTCTTTTTTTTTTTTTTATTGGCAACGCTGTCCCGTCCTATTTATAAAACGTACGCGAGATATCCTGCGAGAGAATATCTTCAGAGAGGATTGAGGATCCGTATGTAAACCCTTGTCGCGTCCGGTTCAAACATCACTGAACTAACGGGCTGAAAGCTCTCATACGCGGTTCACTACGTGTATACAGAGTAACAGAGACTACGGACATATATGTATCATATATATGTACTGTACAACGATCTCTGTGTTGTACGACGACGATATACACGAAAATTGACGCAGACGAGATACCGTGTGCATTGACGCAGCTCGCGTGATACACGTTACAAGCGCCTGGTATACGCGCGGGGAGGAAGGGGGAGGGGGCGTTTGAGAGTAGCGGCGCAAAGAGAACCCTCCACGTCGGTAGAAAACGATCCGGAAACGATTGGCCTCGATAACGGGTTGCGGCGGTAGTTCGACGATAGCGCGGTCCTACCGACTGCCTATCTATCGCCTATCGGCAGCGAGTTGCTCCAGCTTCCGTTCTCTTTTCATCCCTTTCACGGCTGCGTTCAACTTTTCGCCTGTCAAAAATTTCGAACCTCTCCCCTTCCTCACGCGGGAATGTTCGCAAACACCTCGGTGTGCGAAGTGTCGAAAGACCAGAGCAAACGTTGCAATAGAAATATATGTGTTTGTCGAGATAAAATTTCATGAAAAAAAAAAAGGAAAAAAATAACCAGATAAACGAGATATATGAGAGCAAACATGGATGAAGAATTAAGGGTAGTCAGACGATTACGGCTCTGCAGGGAATGCGATCAACGCATGCGATGAAACGCTTTCATCCAGATAGTGCCGAACGGAAGGAGAGATACGGGAGCGCGAGAGAGGGATTGTAAACTGAGCTCGCAAACGCGAGCCAACGGGACCGCCACGTACCACTCGTTTTATTTTCATTCTCGATGTCAGCACGTTAGCCTCGTATGTTCCCGGCGTATTTCGCCCTCTCCACTTGCTACAGGGTTACCCTCTTCTCCCAACCAGAAAACGTAAAGCACTTTGTAAACCGAGTTGCGGCGCGTACGCGCGCCGGAATCTCCACGATATCTCGGAATCTCCGTAACGAAGAGCCAACACAACTGGACGATGCAAAATTGAGGTAATTCTTCTGGTCACGCAGGGTACCCCTGTTTCGGGGTTAAAAAAAGATTTAGCGAAATAAACGAATTCTAAAATGTAACATTGGCCAACGGGGTAATACAAAAATTACCCCACGGAAAATTGACCCACAGAAAATTAGCCTACCGGAAATTTAGCCCCCTAAATTATGGAAGATTCTACAAAAATTGATGTAACATTTCAAGTACATATACATGGATTTCGGAGTCCAATGTAATGTTTATCTGAAAGCCAATTTTCTGGGGCCAATTTTTCTACATTCGCCAACGGGGCAATACGCCGTTTTCTTATCGTTTTCTACTAGGGAATGAACATACAAATTCTAGCATTTGATAGGGTTGCAATATCGTCTTTTGTTCTTTTTAGCGCGTTACAGGTCGATAAAAAACGTGACAAAAGTACGATGAAGGTAATTTTTCCCTTTTGACTTTTTTTTTTTCAAATTCGAATCATAGGCTTTCAAAAAGTTGTTTCAAACGAATTTATTCGGTAATTTTTTCTAAAGTTGAACATAAATCTGCTTTCAGTTACATCAACCATTGATAGTTACGGAAAAAATTATGATTTTTCTTTCACATTTAAAGTGCCTAATTTCGGAATAACTATTTTTCTTAGTCAGGACTATTTTTACGGCATCACGGGATAAAATAATCAGAAATTTTTTTTCTGTGCGGTAGGATCATATTTTCACATTCTTTCCATCAAATTTAACACGAAAAAAAAAATTAATAAACGAAAATTAATATACCCGTACTGAAAGTTTTTATTCATCAACTGTGTCTGAAATTAAAAAAAATTAATTAAATTTCAAGTATTTCAGTATTACAATGGAATTTGTCATTTTAACGAAATTTATCACATTTTATGAAAGTTTATTAAATATTTTGTTCAAAGTATATGAATTTTCGAATAGTTTCGGATGGTAGTAACCAAAGACTTCGTGGATCCATTAAATTTACAGTTAATTTTAATAGTATACGCGATCCCTTATAGTGGAATGAAGTAATTAGTCCGCTACATCTTTAGATGTTATAAACTTCGCAAAACGTCAATACCGGTTACCGGATCCATAAATACAGCGCGTTGAACGATCTCTACAATAAACCATTTCTCCTGGGATGTCCATATTTCCTTCATTAAAGCCCCTCTGTTTCTGCAGTCTTCGTTGTCTCTCGCGAGTCCGACACTGTTTTTTCTCTCCCCGTCCATTCGTTGTTCGAGGAACGCTAGTCAATTCTCCATAGGAGAGAAACGCGGATCAGTAGAAACTGTGAGAACTGTATAGGGTTGGATGCACGCCAGGATGATCGCAGGGTGCGCGGACCGAGAGTATACAGTGTCTAGGATCCTGGAACAACTGGCTGGCTGGTCAATACAACCGCCACCGTGTTCTCTCGCTCTCCTCCTCCCCCTCGTTCCCTGGTGGCCTGGTAGAAGCCCTACGTGGCAACTATACCACTATAACCGGACTCTGTCGTCTCTCCTTCATCGAAATCACACGTACAATGGGCCGAAAGCTTGATTGTGGTTACAGCGTGAGTCTAACTGTCCACTGTGCACTCTCTGGTTGACGATGGTATTGCTTCGAGGGGGTACCAGACATCAGCTTCAGAACGGCGATAGTCAACGTCGTCGGCGTCGTCGTCGTACTCGTCCTCGTCCTCGTCGTCGGTACGTTATGCTGTGCGACCCGAGGGCTAACTTCGCTCCCAGTGCACACACACGATATTCCTTGAACGGCGCGGTACATAACCGAGGATTCTCGGTGAAATCCCTCGACGATTCGGAGATGCAGCAAACTGTATACGAATATAGACGGTAGCGTGTGCAAGTATAGCGCGCATCAGTCAGGAAACTGTAGAGTAAACTGGAGCAGCCCCGTCATGTTAAAGAGAAAAGCCAGAGCGAGGGATAAACCCTACGCGTCTCCGTGGATTCAGTCTCTCGTTTACTCTATTCTCGTACATGCTGGCTCTCTCGTTTTTTCTCCCTTTTTTTTTTCGTCATTCATATGTGAATGACGATATTTCGATTGAAAGAAATCCGCTGACGTAAGCATCCTCTCGAGTTGGTACAAAAGTTCCGTGTACGTTCGGGTATAAGAGACTCGACCGCGTTTAGAAAACGGTGTACACGTACAATTAAAAAAGGCAAAAAAAAAAAGATTTTTCGTTCTTTCATAATTTCTTTCTCTCTCGGTCCAATCTTCTCACAACCGTCTTTTTTACCCTCTTCATCATCTTCCCGTTATTTTTTTCTGTTTAAATGCTACACGTTTTTATTTGCGTTTGAAAGGCATCCCTGTCTCCGGAATGTTTTCCTCTTAGGCGAGTATATATACCTTTGGTGCCAACCTCTGTCACCTCTTGCGCAGCCCCTTTTATACACTCATTAAGGGCATGTCCTCGGGAAGTTCTTTTAAGCTGTTACGAGTCTCCGGCGAGTTTTACTCTCGGCGTCTTCAGGAGTCCCGTTTGAGGGGTGAGGGCGGGGTTGATACGCCGAGTCAGTGAGTAGATTCTCGGAAGGATATAAAGGGGTGGATACGCTAGTAGAGTTCTGTAAGCTGCTGGAGAGTCGTTTCCGTTTGTCCAGAGGACGGCGGGGGGTGTAGATGGTCGAATATTCTCGTATATGCGCAGCCTCACGCTCGTTTTCGTTATGTCCTTCTTCCTCTCTGGGCGCGGGTCATGGTTTTACACCTTTGACCGCCAAGGGTTTATGGACATATTCCGGCCACTGCACGCCTATAAGCTGTTTGAATAGCCACTTGACCCGTGAGTAATGCGTTACCCAATTAGGACACAGTTATACTAGAAAGGGTCCGGGAGGGGAGGGTGAAGGAGAGCTTGCGCGAAGGACAGGCAGAGAGGTAGGAGAAAATCGTGCCGTAGAGACAAGTAGAATAACCAACCGACCAACCAACCAACCACTTGGCCGTCTCGTTCAACGTAGTAAGCGAGTTGTGTGCCACGAACAGCCCAGAGAAATTCGCTACCCTCTGACGACGATGCTCAACGGGTGCACGGGTTTTTACTTGGATGACACCGCGCAGTCGGCTCCGAATGCCCCTCTCAACAATTCCTCGGGGAAGCGTTCGGTCCATCGGACGATAAAAGGGATTTTCCACGACTGCCTATATTCCCTTTCTCCCTCCCACCCCACTTAGCTCTTTCGCTTATATCCGTGAAACGCTTTTATAATTCGAGTCACGCGAATCCTCTCTCTCCGGGCCCTCTCTGGTCTTTTCTGCTTCGTCTTCTTCTTCTTCTTTTACAACTTCCACTCGAACTCGCATGGTCCGCGGGATACTTCGGAGTCTCTTGGTAAGAAGCTTGGAAGAAAGTGCCAGCCGCACAGGAGTTCAATGAGTGTGCGGGACACTTGTTCGTATTAGAAGAGACTAATTGAACTTATGTTGGGAAAGGAAAAGCCTTCGTCTCTTTCCACTTCGCGGAAACGGAAAGTTAACTGAGACCGATGGAATCCTCCGGTAACAGAGAAAGTAATCGATTGAATAACTTATCGATAATTGAACCTCTTCTTTTATTAACCCACTATTACTCACAATAACTTCACTTACTATTAGCTTTTTACACAATGGTTTACCATTTTTTTAAAACAATTGTTCATCATTCGACATGTTCAGCAAGGCGTTGAATATGATGACCTGCGTTTCCAACGCAAAAGTATTTAAAAAGTACTTAATTTCCGGTTCTAAATTTGTCCGCAAGAGTTTAGGCAACGTAATAAAAATTGTTAATTGCATTCCAAAAATAAATTTCGTATCGAGGGAGTACGATCACGACGCAATTACCAAGTTTACACGTAGTAAAACGACCATATTTTCGATTAAACAGGGAAATCAATCGCATTCGTAGCTGTTTAATAGAATAGATTTAATGAAATACCAATGTAGTACGTAGTAGCGACAGTGAAATATCTCATTGGGATGCCAATATCGTCTTGATTCAATCAGCAGCGGGGATTGTCACCCTCAGCGATGCATTCGTGCCAAAACGTATTTCCGTAACCGCATCGTTTCGTCTGGTTGATTCTGACTATGTATGCTCGTCAGTGTTCAACACCGTCGGTGAGAAACGATGGTGTGTATGTTAGGTATGTTAGTACGAGAACTTGCTCTGCCTCTCGTTGTGCAGCTGCAGGTGTATAGACGGAAAGGGGAGAGAGAGAGAGTAGTGAAAGCGTACAGAGCGCGTGTATATGATCAATCGACATGCACAATATCGAGGCGTCCAATAGAACCGTAGGAATGCGGTGGCATTGGCTGATGCGAAGAGACACGACGATGTTCGACGAACCTTGAAGCATGGGCTCCTATCATATTGCCAGTTCGCGAGTGAGAACGAGTAACGGAGGCAACCAGAGAACCCGCGCGACAGGGTAACATAGGAGGTAGCGAGGGAGGAAAAAAAAAAGACCGTGCGAGAGAAAGATAAAGCGAGAGAAAAGCGCGCGTTCTACATGCAGATTATCCAGACAAGGGAATGCAATTCGCCTTCGATTTTATGCGGCAACCGTCTCTACTACCCTCTACAGTTCCCCCTCCTCCCCCTTCATCCCCTTCAAATCCCCGGCCACGAAACCGATGAACATTTTTCTCCCCGTTGCGTTTTCTGGATCGATGATTTCTAGCCTCGGGGTGCACTGGTGTGGACATAACACAAAAAAATATGACGAAAAAAAAAATCAATGATATATCGAAACGTATTTTGTATCGGCTATATTGATTCCGGAAGACCGTTTGTGTCTCGCGAACCAACTTGCGCTCGGTACTGCTGTATCGAATGCATCTCGACATCACTTCCGGATTTTTAGCCACATTTTGCGCGGACTGAAAAACTAGTTATTAACGCTCCGATGGTCCCCCAACGGTTGAAATTGTCTCGGAACAGACATTTTTTCGCCATTGTGTTATTTCGTTTTGAACCTCAACTTTGTCATAAATCAAATGAACTTTGACTTCCTCATAAATCAATCAGTGCATCAGACACAGATTCTCCGACTAAATGGATTAAATGCATTCTCTGTGGGAAAACACGGAAGTTCTGTACTATCGTCTTTAATTACGAGATCCCTTACTTAACGTTGCGTTCCGCGTGGCCAATAATGCAAGCAACCGAAAGGACAAGACCCGCGGCGAGTTCGAAGGTGGAATATACGTGAAGAAAATTGGAATGTCAGCGCGGTGTTGTCTAACACGGGGACGAACTATATACACGAGTTGGAGCGGTGGAGAGTGAGACAGTTGGGTATTTACTCGCAGGATACTCGACTGATAAACTTTGAGGAAATTTCCCCGAGGACGTAACTCGTTGTACGAAGCATTGGGGGGGTTATACTCGACTCTCGGTCGTGGCCCCAAGACTGTTGTGCTCTGATCCTTGAACATGAGAACACAGAGTGGAAGGACCTTCGATTAACAGTTCCAAACTTCCCGTGACCTCACTTTTCAGCTCGCAGTTGCATCATAATCAAAGTACCGGTATACCCCGGTGAGCAAACATTGAAAAAAATAAAAAAAAAAAAAAACAAACAACATTGAAAACATTTGTTTATTCTTTGCATCGCGGAATTTTGATGTCATCCATTGAGAGTCGCGTTTAATCGCTGAGGAGTGAAATTTCAAGCTTTAAAAGCGTCGAAAATCCGGCGTTATCAACCGTGAATGAAAATTTGTTAACTTTATATCGAAAATAGAGCGATGCGTTCGAGCGGATTATTCACAGCCGCAAAAATTTGCCGTCCAGACCTGGCCGCGTGCGCTCCCCCCCTCCCCCGGCCGCTCTGAACCTGCAGGTTCCAATAAAACTCACGTCGTCAAATGGGAAAACTTTAATTTGATTTTCCATTGAGGGTAAACTGCGCGTGGCTCGGCTCTCCACGTCGCGAAATTCAACTTGACCAGGTGAAACTTTAACCTCGAACGTAACGATATCGAGTTGTATACACAACTATGTATACAGCAGTGTGAGGCTATAGCCGACGCGAGACTGAATAAAACGTCAGAAGGTTATTCGGACTGATTCTCGCCGGGAGGGGTCTGGTTGGCTATAATTCTCTCGTTTCGTTCGGCGAGCGTACGGAAAAGGGTGACTCTGGAGTACCACTGGGGCTCTCGCGCATTGCATTCAATTTTTTTTCTTCCATTTTTTTTGATTTTTTTTTATTTCACCGTTGGGCAGCGCAAACACATACAGCAGCGAGCCGTTTGACAGCATGATCCCCGGATGAATTACAACGCGAGCGTAAATACCCGATAGCCGGATAGAGAGCATTTCATATTCGTAGAAGGAAAACATTTGGAAAACCCGGGGCGGAGAGGCGGAGAGAACGAACGTCGAGTCGAACGAATCGCAGCAAGAGGAACACGTATGCAGCAGCATGAGCAGCAGCACCACCATCGAGAGGTACTGCTCTGCTATGCCGGGCTTTAAGCGGGAGGGAGGGTGCCACAAATGGAAGGGATCATGTGATAGATGGCTGCGAATCGGAGGCAGGCTATGCGGAATCGAACAATGCACCCGGACAACGGCTGGATGGGACTGAAAGTGGTGTGCACCAACGCCAGGAACGGTCTCGATGAATTTACGAGAGATTTTTCCAACCCACCCCGGCTCTGCCGTTCTCCTACTTTTCTCATTCTACTCTCTGGTTCTACTAATATCGAGGCTTTCTAACGGAATGAAAGAGTTTCGATTCCATAATAATAATAAAATGAGAAGTCTGATCAGATAATTTTTCAACCATCTTTTCTTCGTCGACAAGCCTGCCGATTACCTTTCCTAACCTTTTTACATTCTTTCGAGTCTGGAAACGAAAGAATTGTACTTTGAAATAACACTATTACGAAAAGATTGATGAAATCATTTTTCACCCTTACTCTATACTTCGATGTGTCTACATATAGATTTCGTCAAGATTTTTAGATTCTCTCGAGTCGATAAGGTATTATACATTCTTGTACACCCCCATCTCCCTATCTTCTCCCAGTCATAATGTGCTAAAGCGAAGTAGGTAACATTATGGGAGCCAAGGGAAAGTGTTGAACGGTCCCTAGATTAATGAAGATAACAATTAACGAGGCTGCTGGTGCAGCAGCAGCAGTGCAGTGCGGTGCACCGATGCAGCAGCGGTAGCAGCGCCAAGAGAGAGCGAGAGAACTTCCCTTATCGAACGTGTATATCGAGAGCGAGCAAGCCATTAGTTCCGGGCAATTTTCGGTCGCACGCGCTATCACCGCTGCCGTTCGCGTTACCCTACTCTTTACTTCCCCTCCGCTGGGTGTGCTAATTAGCGGTCGAAGCTACTGCCTGACCCCCCGACCGGCTCTAGCATAACAAATATAACGCTGACATTGAGAACGCCGATCGCACGGCTACGGTCCAATCCTCTTCTCGTTTTACCATTCCTCTAACCACTCTCTCTCTCTCCCCCAATGTCCTATATTTGCGGCTATTCTCCAGACGATAACTGCGCAATCGATGAACCAATCGGTGACAGAGGTTACGCTGGAGAATTCGTGAAGACATTGGCTTACAATCCGAAGTATATGATCGGAAATATCGAAAATTGCTCCAACGGTATTAAAGTATCGGCTAAAGAAGCATCACGGAAAAAAAAAATGTTTAAATATTAAAATGTTGAATCCGCCATCGATAATAATCCGAAGCATACACAGGAGGTACACATCCGTACTTTCAATTCTATGCGCCTTTCCGGCTGTGTGCAGAAAAAAAAGCTTCAACCCCTTTTTATCGGTTCATCCGGTTAAATGTTTTTACGCAAACTACTGGCGCGAGTCTGAAGCTTCTGTCGGAAATGCTGTTGGGTTTTTCATGCGTTTCTCGTTAAGGAACATTCTCGGCTCCGTTCTCTCTTCCTTTCTACCCTTTGCGTTTTTTTTTCTCTCCATCTCTCGCTTTCTGTACATCTGTATATATGTCTTTTCTACTTTTACTGTAAGTTCCGTTTGCCCCTTTTTAGTCGGGATTTTCATATTTGTATAACGTGAATATTATACGTTCAGATATTCGTTCTTCTCCGGCTTTATCGGTGTCGCGAAATGGGGCGCAGGGTGTGGAAGGCATACACGAAAAGCTTTTGCTGCAAACATGCTTCGCTGGAGAGATGTAGCGCTCTTCCAAGAACAACGGCTCAGGCATCGTTCGATGCACACGATTATTGAGGTTGGTTTACTCGGAGAGTTGCACGGATTGTTTCGGTGAAATCAGCGCGCGTCCATGCATTCTCCACTTCGGGGGCTCGATACCTCTCGCTTCGGGAGGGGTAGGTGGATTTCCAGCTTAATTCCTCGCCAACTAACATCGACCCTTCTCGCCCAGCGGGTCCTTCGCAGCCCCACGGCCCCCACCTCGCACTCGCTAACTATCTCCTGTCATTGAGGCCAATTCATCTTTGAATAAGCCTGAAACATCGACCTACCGTGAAACGCATTCCACAGTACACAACTGTGTCCTCCTCTGCCCCCCGTCCCCTTCCTCCTGGTGGTTCTCGAACTCTCTTCGCGTCACGACGACGACAACGAGGGAACGGCACATACAAACAAAGCGACGAGAAACAAGCGCAACGTAGATAACCTCCCTGTCTCTCTGACTTTCCAAAGAGATTCTTCGCTTCGTGTACAACGGCACGATGGAATGTCCATCGTTTGTTCGACGTGTAAGGGAAGGGGGTGGGGGCAAGAAAGCCCTCCAGACAAACTCCGAAGGGACTTTCGATCGGAATTCGATTCAATTAAGACTGAAGTGGCTTCCCTGCGGCTCCGGATGGAAGAGCGCGTCGAAGCTCTGGAAAATCATTCATTACAGAGAATCGGAGAGAAGACACCAAGGGAATCTGGATAGATACTTGTTATGAAACTCTATTCATCCATCGCTGAAAATGTTCTCCACGGAACTGTTAGCAACAATTTTAAGACGATTGCGAATTCTTTGGAAGCCAAATAAAAAAAGTGTATCGCTTAAGCGAATTTCTACTGTACCAAACCAGTTTCACCATTCCGCGAAACGATCACCGGATTCCATTGTCGAAATTGTCACCGAGAATCGAACTTGGAGTTTGTAAACTCGATGAAAAAAAAAAAAAAAAAAAAACGAAGCGAAAGTGGGTAAAAGTTTGAGAAATATAAGGTGCAGACGGGCCAAGAGTATCCCATAACGAAGTAAATCGAGTGTGAGCCACGGAACGAAGCTAATTCCGCGAGGGTGGAGACGGGCGAAAGCGAGTTTGTACGTAAGGTCGTGGCAGCGGACTCAGAACGAAGGGAGGGAGGGATGAAAAGGTATGTGTTCCGTTTCGCTGAGTCCTATATTCCCTCGTTCGTTTTATCTCGCACGTTCTCCAATGGACGTACTTGGGCTACACACGCCGTGCTGCCGATTCTAAAAGCTCTCTCTATCCGAAGTTCGCGGGATCGAAAACTTGTCGTTCGCTCGACTCTGTGTGTAATATGAACTCGAGCCACCGAAGCTCGTAGCCACCCCCGATAACCGATTTGAACCAATTATAGAGACGCTTCATTCTCGGCCACGCGTGTAATTATCTAATTAGAGCAGAAGGTTGAGGGGGTAAGGTCCATTGTTGGGATATAGCCGGCTACTACCGCTTTGCGTAACGATCCGATAATAAAGTGTCGGAGCAATTAATGTCGGCAAACGCTCGGCCGGGTCTATAGTCTCGCTAGCAGTTTACTCGCCGAGCAACACTTTGTAAGGAAAGCATTCTAATCGCGGGAGGGAGCAAAGGTTACGCTCATTTTTTCTACCGCACCCAACCGCAGCCGAGAGCGAATGAAAAAGGAAGAAGCCTTTAATGAACATACTTTTCAACGGCCGACACAGCAGAAGGAAGGACGTATAGCCGACGTTCCTGCAATGTGGAAGAGCTGCACGCAAGGGCCGTTAAACTTTCATTGAAAACTGTTTTGAGAAGAAAAGGTGGAGGGAAACGTTGCACACGACTGCTAGAGAGAGAGGGAGAGAGAGAGAGCTTTACGAGTGAAAACTTTAAGGATTTAAGGATCGGGCTCTCGTACAATAATAGCGGAAAAGTTGATCAGTGCTACACGAAACCCCTTCCCCTCCCCCGCGTTTACCTCCCTTGCGTTACCTCTCCGCACTCAGCCTCCGGAGCGGGAAAACGCGCTTGATGCAACACGAACATCGACCTCTATTACTATAGAGACCCTTATATACTATACTACACTCGACTATTCAAGTTTCTAAGAATTACCATTCGCGTACTTTCTCTCACTTCCTCCCATCGTCGAGAATGCTTGGCGCTAGTGATATATATTGTTCATTCATTCGCCCACCTGATGTAATACCTGGAACGACGTAGAAGGAACTTTGACCCGAGCGCCAACGAGCGGAGCGCATGTTGGACGAGGAAAATGTGGGATAAAAAAGTAACGAAAAAAATTGGACAATCTCTCTAATAAATAATTTTCCATATTACACATTTCTGCAATCCTCTTGGCTCTCGCGTCGCTTTATCATTTTTTTTATTTCCTCAATCAATTCGTCATATTAATTCGCCTCGTTTGTATTCAACGCATTCCGGATGTATAGTTACGCCAACACCCCTCCCGCCGCCGCTCCATCTCGTTTTATTTTCTCTTCGTATAGATGTATACCAAAACTAACAATCAAGGAAATGTATTCGTTGAGCCCGTGCCAATGAGACACATTTTTATTCAGCTTCATTTACACGGTGCTTTACAGAGTAGAGTAGCTTTTTGGCTGAATATCGCGTAGTTCTCTTTACGCGTCTCGCCTATTTATTTCTAGACAATTGGACGAATATTTGTCGCGTGAATAATTTTTTTCGAAATTTCTTGGCTCTTTCTATAATTTTTTTTTTTTTTTTTTTAAGCGAAGTCGATGCGTCGAGCTCTGAATTTGCGAGATACTTTAATCTTTTCTGCTTTTAACGAATCGAGGTGTCCTTCAATTATGTCAATCACTGGCGCGCAGCCGCCAGTGACTAACGTCACCGTTTCTCGTTGCAATAGCTTCGCGAAACTCGAACGAAGCCAACGAAGAGCAGCTGCGCGACGACCTCTCGCGCTCGCGCTCTCTTGTTGTTACCCTCGTTGTACAACAATTAATTTGACCCGCGTGTTAGTCGTGACGCCGTGAACAAACGTTAGGCCCAGCGGGTTAGAGTGTATCGTAAAACTGACGCGGCCTACGCCTACGACATGCATACACGTTCGTTCGGGTAGCACTTAGGATCTTTGGAGTACCCCTGGGAAATTGGTTCCACCCGGGCGTTTTCCTCCTCCGCTCAACTTCTATTCTCTTTGGTTTCGTTGTACGCGGCAGCGATGTATATAGGAGGAAAACAGGCTCGCGGCTGTGTGCCGCAAGAGCACGAAGCAACGCGACAAGGAAATGGGATGAGCAGTCCACGCGGGACGACAATACGACTCGGGGACAGAGAGACACAGAGCGAGACTCGAAAACGTGCAGGTTACGTAGAGAAACCGAGCGGGGGGAAGGGGAGAGGGGGAGGGAGCCCTTGTTAACTCGTTGTTTTTATCACGTCCGACGAGTCTGCGCTTCCGCGTCTCGCGACGGAGAGTCAGTTCCTGCATTTCAAGTGAGACCGACATTGCCATTGCAATTTCACCCGAATTTTCACGGCGGGCACACTGACGTTGAAATTACGCCGACGAAACTTCGATGAGAAAATGTGGAATATAAATTCCGAGATCGCGTATATACCTGTATTATTATCATTTTTTTCTATAATCGATCGAACGAAATCGTTAAAATCGCATAAGAAATAACGACGTTTGAAATTTTTTTTAAGTTTCGCTCGAACGATATCATGACTTGACGCGCACGTAACGAACTCTGAAAGGTTTTTTTTTGTCGGTGTTGTGCGATATGCAGTTCCGATTTAGCGTTGCAAAAAGAAAAGAAAGATAAAAAGTCGAGCGAAACTCTATCGAACGAGTCGATGTGAAACTCTCGATGTCGAATCGTATTAGCTTGACGGGCGACAGCCGCGAAAGAGATATCACGAGAGAAAAGTCTCTCGTCAGAGATCTCTCTCACTCGAGGGACGGTGGCTGCGGGTTGCGCACGCAAGACGGCCAAAGGAAGCTTAACGTATATCGTTGCGGAAGGTCTTCTTCATCGATTTTCACGATCCAACGTCGAGACAACCTCTTATCCCCTTGACACGAGATAAAATCATAAATATTCTCGGGGGGATGACACTTTTATAAATTCAATTAGAAATCCGTCTGAACTTTCGCGTATTACTGTATCCACGTTCCACCGAGAAAAATATATATAAAAGTATCTGTCAACTTTTTCGACGAGTTACTCTCGGAAAATTGTTAATTCATAAAAATAATAAAAAAATCATTTCGAATATTAGGGAAAAAATGCCCGTTGCATTTTTAAATTCGAAGCTTTTCTTTCAACATATTAATATTTCGTTATATTTTATAAACGGATAAAAGTAATACATGTACGGTTGGTGATCGATAAATTCCGCGCATTTCATCGGATATATATTCGATACGTTTTTTTTTATCGGTATGGACGCAACGAGTGTAGATACAAAAAATAAACCGATAAACTTTACTTCAAAGTAAAACGCACAACGGTCGGCTGTTCTATGGGATCGAATGAAATTCTCGTGTTCGATTAAAACATTCAATGCATTCGTTCCATTCACGTTTCGATATTAAACGTCAAAATGCGTTAATGAGAATTATAATTATACGCAACGAATAAATGGAGTTAAATTTTTTTTCGCCATAGTTTGTCACTCTTCATTGATCATTAATTAACGAGTCATTATTAATTTCGATCGCCGAAAATTGGGCTGCCGGACTTTTTGTTGCATCCGGGTAAAATTAACGCGTGAAATGGGGTTATCGTTAAAGTATGTTAACGGGGATGACTCGGTCAATGAAATGGGGTA
The DNA here is from genome assembly GCA_964006125.1 of Cryptus viduatorius. NCBI lineage: Eukaryota > Metazoa > Arthropoda > Insecta > Hymenoptera > Ichneumonidae > Cryptus > Cryptus viduatorius. The sequence continues at coordinate 16,666,938 of OZ023222.1, forward strand.
CAACAGCTCGAGCTGAATCAGCAGCCAACGAGCAAGAACAACACTGTGCGATCGTGTGCGGCAGCGGGAAGGGGAGGGTGTGCCGCGTGTCGCTCGTACACTCCGCCTAGTTTATGCTGTACACTGTACGGTTTAGTATGTACACGAAACATCGCATAAACCTTGTTTCATCGTATATATATACGCCTGTTCTCCCATTTGTACAACACGCGGTCGATTCGTGTTTTCTTCGAGCTAAAACCTGCCGCGCGCGATGCCCATTCCTGCTGGCGTTGGTGGGACTCGCGAGACCCCATACCCGAACTGCCGCGATCCCATATTCTCCACCCTATCCCCGGTCGCCCGACGCGCGTAACAGAGTATACGACTCGTGAAATATGCTATTATTTCGCTCTCTCTATCTGCCCCGTGAGCGCTGAGGTCGACTACAACGTAGAGCGACCCCTAAAGCTTCGCAGGCACGCCACCCCTTTCACCTGACGCATTAACTCTATTTCTACTCCCCCTCCGCCTCGTCGCTCTGCCTCTCTCGCCATCATCCCCTTTGACAATCTCATTTGAATAACTGCAGAGTCGTATAAAAGCACGATAACGCACTTTACAGCCTCTCTCTTCTCTTTCTCTCTCTCTCTCTGTGTAGCGCTTCCAATTTTCATTAGATTCGACGTTACTTTTCGTGTCTATTTCTCATTCTATATATATGTATATAAACGTACATATACACATACATATATGGTAGTACTTGATTTGATAAAGAAAAAACTATGGTCCGCATTTTGAATGAAATACGTGACGAGGGTAGAGCTTTAAATTTTGCGAGTTTGTTACAAGAAGAGATATACGTGAGAACGTTAATGTTGGTAGCTTGCATAGGCGAGAAGACCCATGGGATGGGGATGGCTGGAATTGATAATCAGAGCGAGGGATACGCTCGAGCTTTACTGTCGCTGTTACTCATCCAACGGTGGATGGACAAGAAACCCTACCCCCGTTATAAGTTTATAGCATCGAGCGGCCTGGAACCCTCTGACCACCTAATCCAACACCGCAGTCGTTTATCCCTCTCCCGGCAGCACTGGCTGCACCATTAAAACGAGGAATTATCCGAGTTTCTGCTCCCTGACGCTGGTTAACTGCCGACATTCGTCGATCGATATCGATCGCGGGGCGTAAAGAGGCATCAAACGCATCTGGACAAAATCGATCGCGATCTTATATATGATTCTCGGAGACTCACCCTCGGGCGGGGATAAAACTGTTTCGGGAAAATATACGAGCGGAGCGACTAGCAGATAAAAAAAAACGAAATGTAGAAGTAAAAGACCACAAAGTCTCGATGCCAGATGTTCTTTTTACTTTTCTTCCTTACCTCCTTCTCCCGATTTTCAAGAATCTTTGTGGAATAACAAAAAGAAAAACCTTCTGTCGTAATAACTTGGTCCAGTGAGGATCCGCGGTTTTTCATCCACCAGTGAGAATACCGAAATCATATCACAAGAGCTTCTCCGTTCCGGCCCTCCCCTCCCCCCTCCACATCCATATTCGATTGGAGGTTTCTTGATATAACCCAAAAGTACATCGAAAAAGCAGAGAGTGAGGAGAAGAGTTGCGAATATCGGGGCTCACGAAACTTCGTGGTTCAATCTTCATAAGCATAAATTTGATAAGGCGAGAGCTCGCGCGCTCTCGTGTCGTTTGATTTGGCTTGCGCGCAACTTACCCTACGGCTCGGATTGGGCGCATCTCCCCACCGAGTGAGTTCTCACATGGATAGATGGATACAACCGCATGTATAGAAAGTAAAGTATACGAGACGTGGAAGGAACGTCGGGGTTACCGTTGCCCACGTTCTCTTCGAATTTCCATCTTTCGACTGAAAACGGGAGATGAACAGAGACGGTAGAGGTAAAGAGAGATTCTTCTCGTCCATCCATCCCATCCATTCGTGTAGTGTATACTTTGGCTCGACATAGCATGGCAACGGTGTAGCGCGGCAGAAGAAGAAGAAGAAGAAGAAGGAGAAGGAGGAGAAGAAGAAGAAGAAGCAGCAGCAGCATACTTCTTAATTGATAACGCGATTTGCATGTCTTGCGTTCGCGCAAAGTGCGCGCGGAGGCTCTCTCTGTTGACGTATCTGCGTGCGGACAGAACAGAAACGAATGGAGAGAACGCCCAAAGACTCTTCTTGCTCTCACAGACTCCTCTTCCTTTCTCTCTTGCTATCCTGTCCTCCCCCTGTTCAAGCTGTATGTAAATTGAAAATTAAACTTTTCTCCGGTTCCATCTCCGGACGAGGTAACGAACCGGCTATTTCCTCGTCGAGCAATACTCCCATAGAGCTGTACGCGCGTACTAACGTCTCTCTGCGCGCTTTTGCTCTCCTCTACCTTTCCTCTCGCTCGCTTCTCCCATCTCTCTGACGCTATACTTGGGGCTCTCTCGACAGAACCGTGGCTATGCCACGGATTGCTGAAGCGAACTGTGTGCAAAGGGCTCCTAGTGGTGTTTCACTTGCCTTGGTAGCTTCTAAGTTTGCCTGCTCGCCTGCCTCTGCTGGTGGCTGTGGCGTCCCGCACCAGCGATCTCTCGCGCGACTACGAAACTCTCTCTTGCTTATTCCCCCCAATCCTCTACCCCCCTTACCTCGCGCAGGGAACGAGTATGAGAGGCACGCGACTCTTCGTATTATAGCCAAAGCGTATATAGCTGAAAGCTTCGCTGCTAGCTTTTGGCTCTCGACCGGCGAATGAATTGCTCTTTTCGCTGTTCCACGCAGCGTTCAAGCGGTTAAAGCTTTGCCTCCTGAATCATTTGAATTATGGATTATGCCAACGAGTAATATCGTAATCGATCGTTCCCTTGTTCAGTAGAGTAACGTTTGTTTCCCTCCGGGTGTGTTGTATTCCCTCGAATACGATATGTATACCAGCGGTTATGGTATCTCACACGCATTCCCGGAGTGCACCAGCTTCACCTCTATTTCGTTACTGCAATGCGAGGAGAGAGAGAGAGAGGAGTATCAAGTACTTGCATAAGGTTCGGTTCCCTCTCGATGAGGCACTGCTTGATGCCACTCGCGAATATCAACAATGAATGGAATAGCACGCCAATAGCCCTCTTGTATCCCTGCTATTCAATATACATAGAGATATTCATCGAAATTGATAACCGCCAGAAATATTAACCTTTGGTCGATGGCATATCAGCATTATAAAACCAATCAGTTTTTAAAGTTGAATAAAAAAATTTGAATAGCGCTTTGTTTGGATATTCACGCATATCGGGTTAAAAAAAAAAAGTTCCACACAGCTATTTTATATGAATTTAAATTAGGCAAAGATATCGCTAATATGCTGGGGCGCTTGCATAATTATTAATAAACGATCATACGCATGCATATATGCACACGCGCCCATTACGCACAGGCCACAGACGGTATTGACATGTTTAAATTGCTATCAGCGGAGAGCGAAATAGATTGATTTACCTCTCTGTATTCCCCTTCGCGTATAGTGCTCTTCGTGCGATCGAAGAGACGTGAGGGAAGCTTCGGTCGCTTTCGAATGGTTCTCATTACGATCGAATATAAGCCCATAACTCTTGGGGTTCTCTTTCCATTTGATTTTTTTTTCATTTGTAATACGTCTCGGTACGTTGAGTTTTTTTTTAATCCATCCTCAAACTCGGCGAACTTTAGGATTGCTTTTATGTCGGCGATTCGGCACGAGATTCGGTGGCCAACAATCGAGAATCTCTTTTTCTATCTCCTCGGTCTCTCGTGCTCGTTTTCTCCGTTTAGAAATAAAAAGAGACGAGAGAAGAGCGCAGAGAACGTTGAGGGTTGGGAGAGAGAGAAGAGGGGAGGGTTACAAAGAATCCGTATTAAGGAAGAAGGGCGTTTCGCGGGAGCCGCGAGGAGCATAGGGATCGGTTGGGAATGAGAAACTGGAAAGGTATTGAGGAAAGATGGGATCACTTATCTTTCATCGAGACGCTCTCTCGCGCGCTCCTTATCCTCCGGGCTGCCCCATCGCATGCCCCTCTCACCGCAATCTTTCTCCTTTTTCTCTTCTATCTTCTTTCATCGTTCGTTAAACTCGCAAGCCGCGATCCTCGTTCACAACGAGAGACGATTCTTCCTTTCTCCTTGAGCTTCCTTCGCTGCTTTTACTCTTTCTACTTCTATGACCCTCCCCCGCCGCGATTCCCTCGAGCGTAGTAGCATAAGGTATAGAAGCAACGAGTAAGAAAGAAGGGGCTCGGGGATGGGTGAGAGGGGGTAGATGGACGAAGAATAAGAGATCTCTCGAACCCGCCTCGATGCCGTCGCGGTCGCGCCCTCGGAACTCTGTCCTTTTATCTGCTTTTCGCGGTGTCGCCACCTTGTCAATGCCAGAGAGATTTAAAGGTCTATTCCTGGCGCGGAAGCTCTTGTCGGTTCCTCCCCCGCTCCGGGGGCTTTCCCCAAGAAGCCGCACCACCAGCATTCCTCTATTTCCTCGACTGTTCCGTACTCTGTGACGTACCTCACCCGCCTCTTCGCTTCTCTCCAACTTCTCGGAAACGACCGCGAACTTATCTAATTCCTGTTCGGCTATCGATTAAATCGTTGTCTCGCTGCCGCAGATTGACACTAAATCGAAGGCTTTCCATCAAGTACTCCCGCCGTCGGCGTGTCTCCTCTTACTCGCTAGCTAACCAGCGTCAACGTCACCTACCAGATCCCCCTGTAGCCAGTGTCACTGCACGGTTCGTACCTACGTCTCCCTTTTAACCCCGTCCTTGTCGAATCCTGTGCCTCCCCGGAACATCGTTACCGGCTGCTGCCTGAGACCCATCCCTCCCCCTTTCCCCGTTGTTAATTCCAATATCGATCCAGGGATATACCCATGTAAATTGTCCGCAAAGCAATACATATATCTACTCGAGATCGAGAGAGAGAGAGAGAGAGAGTGAAGCATACACTCGAACGTGTACATATAACCAGTCTATCGAACGTGTACACCCAACGTGTGGCATCCATCGGTTACATGTATGTGGGCTTTGTAGATTGATTCCGCCGTTTGAGTGTGTTAACTCCCCCTCACCGACATATCTCTATGTACTCATTGCATCCCTCTCCCATACATAATATATATAACCTCTCGGTAGTTCCAGATAGTCAAAATGTGTGCGTGAACTAACCCAATGCGCGTATGGACACTGGGTATATAGGTTTTTGAAACTGGTTATATAACCGCATACGTAGCTTCAGCCACGCCAGGTACGCAGGATTGGTCCTACTAGTTGGCTTTGTGGAAAATAATACAATTTAAACAATCTCATTCCTCTGGCTTCTACCTCCAAACCGCCACATACCCGGATCCCTCTCGTTCGCCTCGCGTTCGAACCGTATATACTCCAACGAGGCCACGTCTATCCCAATCGATGAAGGGGGGAGGGGGGCGGTCCTCCGAGAATTTTCATCTAGCGAAAGCTTTTTTCATTGAGCTTTTTTGGGGGGGCCAACCACCGAGGCCCAATTTTCCTACTGTCGTGTCCACTACACACTATCCGCTCGCACGTCCTTCTCGCTCTCTCTCTCTCTCTCGTCGTTAATTCGAGAGTCCAGAGTGTTTCGAGAGTTTACCCTGTGAGCTCTCACTCCCACTTCTGTGTCGCGCCGCGCCCTATAAATTGTCCAAATCAGAGATATGCATGCGCAACTTTTGTCCCCGAAATGCCCGGACGTATGACCGAACGGTATTCGGCGAGCGGAGCGGAGGGCACGGCTGCGGCGTGCGGTCTGCGGGGGATGAAAAAAAGGATATGGAATTCGGGGCCCCAATGGGATTTTTTTGTCACTTCAATTGTCGATGGTTCAATCAGTTGGGATTTTTAAATTCAATAACGAACTGACCTATCGATGATTGAAACGCAAAAACTTTTAGTGTTGGACTTTCCTGTGATTTTGATTAACTGTGAAGGGATGTTAGGATTATTATGAACTGTTGAAAATTATTGGAATTCGGATTTTATTATCAAATTGAGTTGAATCTATAATACATCGATATTAAAATGACTTTTAATAACATATAATAAATGACATCGATGTTAAAATGACTTTTAATATCGATGTATTATTGTTTAGAATTTTTTTCTTACCGTGTCGACGAAATAATTAATGCGTTTCAATTAGGATAAAAGGGATGAATAGGGCTAAATATATGGTCCCTATGGGTGTTTGTAACAGCCATTATTAATTGCCATCAAAACGATCTCCGTTTGGAATGTTTGAACGCAGGTATACGATTGTGTAACAGCGAACAGCGCCGCGGACTCCTTTACATGTCGCGAGCAAACGCGGACCAACCGCCGCGTGAGTTTGCCATATTCTCTTTCGTCCATTGTAACCCGGCTTAATAATCCCGTTTAGCATCCTATAAAATATATTTTGCATATTTGCGACGTCCCACGGTTGGGTATAACGTTTCAGGCAAACAATACAACTGTAGCGACCAACGAAACCGCAATTTACGCGGGTAAATTGTTTTCCTTCCCCCGTTACCATGACGAAGTACCAATGATGAATAAAATAACATCGCGAAAAGTCTCTTGAGTCACGTGTTTCGATCATTAAAATATACTTGAATCTTTTCGCAGAATTACATAAATTACCTTGAAAACCCCTACTTATCTGGTTATTACGTTTGTACCACAGACGAGGCTCGTTCTTTCGATAAAAAAATATTTAAAAAAGGGGAAACAAAAATGAAAAAAGAAAAATGTCACGCAAACTTCTCACAGACATAAATTGCATTCCCGGGCTCTCTTGCCTTTTACTTCTCATTGGGGAATCGTCTCTTCGATGTTTGAGACTCGAGAAAAGTAAAAGATAGAAGGAAGAGAGTAGATGCAAGCTGCTTGCGAGCGGTGGAATAAAGCGTTCAACTTTTCCACTGGAGGCTACTGCGATCGAACGAGGCCCTTTGGACGCGTCCTAATTAGCTTGTCCCATATTCCTCGAAGCTCTCATTACTTATTCTCCCTCTTACCCCCGTCCCATCCCCTTCCGTATGCTTGTTTCAATTATGCATGCGAAGTTTTGCATCGTTCGGGTTCTGACGAAACTTCGATCCAACGAAAAATTTTCACTCAATAAGCTTGACACGTTTTCCAAAAAAAAAAAAAAAAAAAAAAAGAGGATTAGCGGGCGTGTTTACAAATTAAATTTCTTCGTGCAGAATTCTTCGTAAAATGCCGCCTTGACACCTTCCGATTTTCTCGCTTCCTTGAAAAAGAGAAGAATAAAAAAAGTCTGGAAGAATCACTTGAGAATACGGAACACGCGATATATCGCGTGCACACGTTCAGTCGTCATTTCTCCTTCTCGTCCACTTTTGTCCCGTTTTCTTCGAACGATCGAGATCGCTGGGAAAGAATATTCGCAAACAGGATATTATACAGAGGCAGAGAGCATTGAGAGCGATGATGCTCGGGCGGCATGAAAATAAAACAAACGAAGCCACAATAAACATTGGTTTGCTGGCGGTACAGCATCGAGCGATAGTTGAGCTGCCGTGTGTACAATAAACATCGGAGTCCCACGCGGTTACGCTTAAAACGTTCAAACAATGAACTTCCCCCCCCTCCGCCCGCCCCGTCTCTCTCGGCCCCCGAGTTCCGTTGTAGGAACAAAAGTTCTCCGATACGGTATTAGCTGAATACGCACGAAGTCTCGAGAAGGAAAAACCGATGATATTAGCACACGTTTAATCCATATACACGACGCTCCATAGGCATACCAGTCACTCAATCAGTTTGCCTCTTTCACACCGACACGATACTCGTAACTTCTACTGCTACTCGGGGGATGCTGTGGTTATGCAATCGCAGTTCTGTGGAAAGTTAATGAGCCAACCGAGTCGCTTTTCCTGTGGAAGCTTTTTTTTTTCAATTTTTTTTTAATTGCGGTTCTTCCTCACTGGCGTCTCAATTCGCCGTCCTGATTTTTTTTCGCCGCAGTTAGTGTTAGGCGTAACTATACCGAAACACGATCCCGCAAAGGCGTATAAATAGAGGTGAATCATCGAGGCACGAACTCTGACTTCTCGTGTTCGACGGCATGACGTTTTTTTTATTTGTTTGCCATAGATACGCACACATAGATCGCGTTTATATCGTAACCCGATTCCAAAAGCGTATAAATAGACTGAATTTGCAAGGCACGAAGTCGGCCTTCTGTACTATTGGTATGTGACACGAACGCGTGTGTAGTAAAGCGCAATATAATCACAGGTGAAATAGCGCGAATAATTCAAATCACGTACAGAGGGAGTGACGAAATCAGGTGTATCGCCGCGAGTGAGAAGTGGGAGGGGAGGCGACGAAACATCCAAGAATTGTAGTTCACACAGGAAATCTCAAATGCCGGTCTACTGCGTCGAACCCCTGCGGAATAATCATAGAATCCCCGCCCCGTTAGACCGCGTCTATTTCATGCGTGTCGCAAGAGGGATACCCTCGGCGATATTGCGATAAACTGTCAGTGGATTCACTCGCGCGGATCAGTGTATCCTCAGCGTTCTATACCATCTGTACGAAGTCAGGATACCGCCGTTGATGCGGCATACAGCTTTGATACGGAAACGTAGCTCTGCGCAATATTAATACAACCGAGGAAACTTGGTATTAGTAGATTCGAATGTTGCCCAAGGGGCTGTACGGAAATATCCTTTGACGCTGGTTTGGCTAATAAGCTGCTTGTCGTTATTCTATACACCGTTCGCCTAACCCTCAATACCTCTACAGATGGAAATACGGATAACATTTGAAAAAAAAAAAAAAAAAAAAAAAAAAAAATAGACCATATATGAGTTTGATAAGATTTTTTTTTTTTTCGAAATTATTCCACTGCAGATGCTGGTGGCATATTCATTCGGTTTTAGCTAACGAATATGGCACGCGGCCCGCGGCGCAGCGTGAATAAGCTTATTTCTTCGCCATACCTATCCCCATCATTTTCCGTGTTGGAAGCTTTTTGCATCATCCACATCCTTCGCATTCACTCTCTCGTGCTCCTCCCACCTTGTATTCCATGTGTGTAATAGGACGCTCTATAAAACAGACGCAGAGATGCTGCCGCAAGGTAACGTTTGCGCTCGTTACAACAGTGGCGCATACGTGGCTTTCATACATACGCCGCCCTAACGTTTGCGTTATGCAGCGAAAATACCTGAGATACCATATGTGTTCTTGTATACACATAATAGAGCACACGAGAGGACCGTAGGTATGCCGACATATACGAATTCAACAACCGCGATAACGCTGTTATTCCATTAGGGCCTCAGGATGATGTACCATCGTTGTTTTAGTTAGTTATACATACATTCGTTGCCTGTTGTACATAGACGAGAGGTTGTATATACAAGGGCCGGTGCGCGAACCGGAAGATAGAGAGGTTAAAGGGACAAGCAAGGAGAAGAGATGAGAATTACGTAGTCCACTTTCGTCGTATGTATGCCGTGCGCCCGATACAACGCGCACATACGAACCCAACTCTCGTCCACTCGGCCGTGCGCTGCGTGTCCGCGTTCATATTTCCCCGTAGCGACCCTTAGCCAGGCATCGGAGTCCTGACAATAAAGGGCCGTCGAGTGTCGCGGTTAACGCGCACTCTCTACGGCTTCTCTCTCGTACTCTGTGCTACTCCATCCCGGTTCTTCCGGACCCTATACCACCGAAAACTGACAAATTCTTCGATATTGTAACGCCGTACAAACCCTCGTTTACTTAACAACGTTTACGTTTAACGACGAATAGCCCTCGAGCAATTTTCTCTGAGTTCTCTGGGGTTCTTGGACTTCTCGCTGATTCTACGCTGCGAATATCTAATTCTTGGTATTTGGATAAAGTCCTCTTGCCAACTGACACAACGCGATTGCACGGGATGTTCTATTCTTGTTGATAATAGAACGGCGTTAATTGCTGCTTTTGTACGTAGATAAATCTTCAAAGCTTTTATGAAAGAAGGCATAAAAAAAATGCTTCCAACAAGATCTTTACACTCGTCTCGCCAGCCAGTGAAGTGAGACGGGAGCTCTTCGCTGCCTGCGTGAAAAGCGGTCGTACGTGGGATTTACGTGAACAGGCTTATCGCGTTCTCACCCACTTTGGTCGCGGTTTTTGTTGAGAAAAACGAAAGAAAAATAAAAAAAAATACAAATAAAAAATGTTGAAAAAAAAGAAAGGGAAACCACAACGTCGAGGACGAAGGAAAGGCGAAAAAAGATATGTATGCAGAGAGAAAGAGGAGGAATGAGCGTAAGCGAGGTGTGCACAAGTGAGTCGGACGTATAACCCCGACGGTCTCTCGCTGGAAAGGATAAGTTGGAGGGTAGTGCTGCGGGGCCGAGCAGCTCTAACCCCCCGGAGTCACGTAAATCCCTCCGTAGACGCTACACGGAAGAAGCACAGAGGCAGCGAAAGCAGCAGCAGCAGCAGCTACTAGGAGCTGTAGCTTTAACCTTGCGACCCTGTAAAGTGTGACGATTCTCACGCTTATATAACCCCCAACAGTCTTACCCGGGGGCGGTTCTTTCGTTTATATATACCGGGGTTTGAGATAAATTCGAGCTATTTTTACGAGTATCGAGAAGCTCGAGTGATTCGTGCCAAAGCTCCGCGAAGATGATCTGTCGTCGCGCCCGCCCCCGCCGCCTGCAGGCCCCGTGGCGCGCGTTCATCGGTTCGCTCGTCAAACTCTATCGAAGAGTTATACGGGCATCGAAACGAGTTACCAGTAAACCGTAAAGAATGTCGAAGAAAAGTCATAAAACTCGACGAAACTCATAAAAACAAAAAAAAAGGAAAGGAAGGGCGCGATAATACAATAGAATTTAAGACAAAAGATTTTACATAGAATAAGATAGCAATGGTAATCAACTGGACGGAATCGTCGAGCGATGACAAATCGTTCACTTTGCGAATTTTCTTAACGAACACATTTTTTTATTTTTTTTTCCATCGTTATCAAGGGATCCGTTGAAAATGTGAATTTTCTCTGCGGAAAATATCGTAAACGGCGATGGAGTAGTGGATTTAATTAAAGAATGAGTAACGAGGAGCTTTAATGAACCGATTTTCTTTTTTTTTTTTTTTTCGTTGCGATGTCTTCGCGCGCGAAACAAGGTTTTCTCTATTCGTCGTTTATCTAATGAGCGTAACAGCTTCGCAATTTCATTGTCGTCAGTAAACGCAATCTTAAAAGGCGCGCGAGCCGTTTGACAAACGAGAGCTTCTCGTCGCGTTCCTTATTTCTCTCGCGCGGAGTAAAATTCGTTCTCTGTGCGGTGTCAAAAATTAACCGTCGTGAAGGCGTTGGCACACGTGTTTTCACGCCGACTTAGTTAAAACTCTTCAGGGTCTCGGAAGATACTCGGGTGAACAAGGATCAACGGGGGCGGCAGGCTTGCGGGTTACGATATAAAGCAAGTCACACGGCTCGTTTAGTTTCGCCGCCGGTCTCTCGGACTCTTGGCAAAGAAATTTATCGTCCTGGTGGGGGATGGGAAAGCAGCAGCTTCGGAGAATGGTCTCGAAAAGAAGTAATGAGATCGTGAAGCTTGTACCGCGCGAAAGTATGTGCGGAGAGAATCGCGAGGTCAACGGTCATAGCGAGTGGGGGAGGAGTCCAACTGCGTGACGCGATAAAGAATTTTAATACATAATAATCTCCGCGTTTCGTAGCCTCTCGACTTATAGCGTTGAAAATAGTCTCGACAACAAGATCTCCGATATGAAATTATCCACAATCTTCAACGTTCGCTGATAATGACCGTTGCAATGTCAAATCCTTTTATTCTCGAACATCGTCCGAGAGCAACATATTATATAGATATATCAGCGTCAGTGAAAGCGAGTCACGCTCGTCGAGAGGGCGAGAGAATTTATTGTCGAAGGAATTAAATCGTCGTTGAGGCAGGCGTTAAGACCCCGAGGCACCGGCATGATCTTCGGAGCAAAAGGAGCAGAGCGAAAAAAAAAAAGAAAAAAGGAAAGATCTCAACGCTGAAGTCTTCTTCTTTCGCCTTAGCGGCACCAGCAGCAGCGCAACAGCAGCAGCGGCGAGTAGGGACGACGTGGCGGTAAAAGGAAGAAATAAGAAAAGACGAGAAAAGGAGTCTTGCAGGCGTAGGAGTGGACGAGCACCGCTCTCCGGTGCACACGGAGCCCATAAAGTATCTTGGTACTTCGGCCAGAGAGAAATATTTCATCCAGTATCCGGAGTATTGGCTCCGACAATGCCGTACACACAGTGGTTTTATGCGAGCACACTGACCACCGGCCAACTCTCGCTCTCCTTTCCTGCTTCCTTCATCCTCTTTCTTTCTCTGACGTTATACTTTTCTCATCTTAAATTTGTCCCGCGTCTCTCTCGTTTTTTTTCTCTTCTCTCTCCCCCCGGCGCTTGACTCCCAATCGCTATAAGCTGAAACTCCTTGTATGTCGGAGGGGGTGGCTGTCGTTTCTGCTCGCAAGCTTGCAGCCGAATCGAAGCAAAGAGCAACGAGGGTCGTGTGGTCGCTCGACCGGCAGAGAATCGTTCCAGTCTCTCTCTCTCTCGCTTCGCACCACACGCTATCGTACAGGCGTTTTCTCCTCTACTTTTGGTCCCTCTTGGCCTTTTCTACTCGCTGTTACTCTTTCTGTATAGCTTGTACCTCGGGCGCTGTTATACGCGTGTTATACGGCTCTCTACATCCCCCCACTAGCGGAAGAGAACTCGTACCCTCTACGTGATGCCGGCTCTCCTAACTCTTTCCAACTCTCATGTACCGACGACTTCGGCAATTTTCCACCAGTGAATTTTACACGTTTTCCATTGTATGTTGCCTCGCGGTCAGGTGCGGCCCACTCGCCCTTCTCAAACCAACTCTCCAGTCAAACCTCTCGATTCTTGCCGCAAAGAGAATCCGCGACACAGACTTCCAATATCATGAAGAGCTATTGAAGTAGCGAACGAAGAAATAAAATAAGAAATGCCTGGATACGCTGGGGTAGTAGAAAAAAAAATATTGCGGGAGAAAAAAGAATAGAAGACGACAAAAAATGCGGAGGGAGGAGAGCCAAAGGGGTTGGAAAGGAGGCAAGAGAAGTGAACAACAAGAAGAAGCCAACCTTACGGCGAGTCGGTTCACCCCTTTCACTCCACGGGAACGGAATAGGGTGTTCTCCTCGTTAGCTTTTTCTCTTTCTTTCACACGAACGAATCTTCGTACACTTTCCGACCGAACTCTTCGTCGTCCGTTCTTCGGCGTCCAGCACCACCACGTTGTGACTCCGAACGCAAGGACCTTCGGTTGATTCGTTTCTTCGTTCCCAACGAGATTGTAGCTCAGCCGGTTGCAAACGTGTAGCCATGGAGTTGCACAGCTTGCAGGAATCTGGGAATCCCTCAAAAAGCTCGGATCCAAAGCTTTTTCCCTCCTTTGTTCCGCAATCTCTCTTCTTTTTTCTCCGTACCTCCTCGTAGGGCGTCGGTTTTCTCCGGGTTGTAGGTCGGAGAGATCGAGAGCCTCGGTAACCGCATTCCGCTGTGGTATCTTGTACCCTCCGGTCGGATATTTGTAATTTCGTTTCATCCGACGAGAGCCAAAACCTTCCCTGTACTTGGGTCGGTGAATGTGCTGTAGCGGCAAGCGTGAAGCTTCGACAGCGCAAAAAACGAGCGATAAGTATTCAACACTCGATCGCAGTACGAAACGATATAAGGGAGGGAAGCCAGTCGATTCTTTAGCACCCTTCTTTTTTTTTAATCTTCCATCTTATTCCTCTTTTCCATCGAACTTCTTCTCGTGAGCTCGATGTCCTTTTTTACTCGTTCCAAACCGCCATTGCCTGTAAATTCTTTAATTTCACTTTACGCTTTCGTTCAGATACATATACACCGTCTTCTGTCTTTTCTGGCGCTTCGCGGAAGGGTGCCTCTCGAGCTCCTCATTGTCTTTTTTTTTTCTTTTTTTTTTTATCGCGCTCTTTCCTGCTCGGTCATACTACAGGAAATTGTAGAAGTTGAGCTTCGAAATGTACTCGAAGGGTTATCAGCGTTTCGTATAATGGAGTAATCGATTTTAACTTTCTTCGTACTCGTTTTACGCTTTTCTTCCTCTCTTGTAACGCCGAAGGAGCACCGGTGTGCTTGAGTGCACCTTTCGCGACTGCCTGTTTCACGGTACTCCCGCCCCGGATAACTCTCGTATGGGCCACGTGGGACACGTTTTTCCACGAAGCTCTCCTCCCTCCGGCTTTTCTACCTATCGTCATCCATTTTAACCGCGGAACGTGAGCAACTCGCGCGCTCGCGGTATGAAGAGTTCGGCTTATCATGGAACAGCTTCGACCGAACTATTACAAGTACTAAACTTTGTTCGTTTTCCCGGGATAATACAACGGATAATAACGGGGCCACTCGTATATTTTAGTTTTTTTTTCGCTGGCATTTCCATTCTATCCGTCGGTGCCTATCCCTCTCGTATTTTGTTTATGAACGAAAAAGTTTTGCGAAGCTTCGCGCTCGTGCGCGCTTCACCGTGGAGTAGTTTGTTTTGTCTTTGTTCAGCGTTTTTAAGTGCCAAAACCCTTCTCCGCTGGCGCTCGAGGTATTCTCGCGATGGCCACCTCGACTATATTCCGACGCTACGGAAAGCAACTGACCCGTAGAGAGTAGCTCTCCTTCGCTACTTACTCAGCACTTTACCCCTTTCGCTCGGTCTCTCACGCTTCTCCTCATTCTCTTTACCCTCCGGGAGCACCGAGCCACCAGTCCCTCTCGATTTTCCCGTCGTGTCGCTCTCGGTTCCCCGGGTCGTGCAGACACTTATTAAAAGGACTCCCCCGGCTTTCGCACGTGTGGAAATACCCAACGCGGAATATTCTGCGCAACCACCGTGCGGCGAATGAAGAGAGTAAAGATGCACACACATATATATATATATAAAAGTGGCGTAAGAAAAAAAAAAGAAGGAGGATAAGGATTTTTTGAGTAGCATCTATAATAGAGAATTCTCGGATGTGCGAAGCGTACAGAAATCCCTGGGCGGCCCGGAACTTGTACGCGAAGGGCAATCTTCCAGTGTTAACACGCGAGTCTACAATTTCATATATAGTGTATATATGTATGTATATAAATTCTATATATTTTTCCCCGCTGTATCCGCGAGTGGAAATGGAGCGTTTTCAGATTTCGTTCACTCGAATCCCGCGTGACACGCGACCTTTGCTTCGTCTCTGACTTCCTCTCGTCGATCTCTTATTTCCGAGTGGCCTCTTCAATTTCGTTTATCTTCGGACAGATTGAAGGAAAACCTAGTATATCCCGCCAACGTCTCAAGGACGAGGCCTCGACAACGTGTATTACGTAACAGTTTAAGTAAGCGAAGGAGAGACGATATACCTTTCAAGGGGGAAAATCCAACCCTCGGTAAGATCCCTCGGTTGTAACTAAGAGCAAATCAACACGATTAGCCAAGTATACCGGGGGAGCCATATCCGTATTTCTTTTTCGCTTTCTTTTGTATACATAGATCTATCTATATCTTTCCCATTCTCTCAGCAGGTTGCCTCCTTCGCTGTGTTTATTGCACTTCTAACAATCAAGTTCTTGCTTCGCGATCCTTAATTGCTTCTCCCTTTCATTACAATCTACGCGGCAACTCTACAGTTACGCAGACACTGCACCGAAACGAGAAAAAAGTCTGTACATTCGTTTATAGATATATATATATCGTTTTTTTTTAAATCTTATTCGGTAGCACACTTACCGTCAATAAACTTTATCGATTTTAATCAAGCAAAGTGTTTCGCAAGATTTTTCATTACTTTCATCGCACGATTATCGATCACCAATGAATTTTTTTTTAATTCTGATTTTCCTTTGAAAATTCATTTTCCCGTTACTATAACAGCTCGTAAATAAACTTCAATGCGACTATAATAAGCTTTTGCCGATATTTCGAAGTCAAAAGACTTTTTGTTGTGTGTACGCTGAATGGACCAGAATCGCGATGTTCGTAACGTCGTTGTAAAAAAAAAAGTACGCGAACTATTCTGTTCGCGTCTTTCATGGTGGACTACGCATAAAAAACTGTATGTGCTTCAATATTAACTATTTGCCATTTCGTTTACTGCCTCTCGCTGTTAACCCTTTAAACATCACATTGAGCGACGGCGTCTCGAAACGGGACTAACGAACGCCGCGCGGAGGCTACGAATTGCTATGGGAGTACCTAAAGGTGCGGATAGACCTGTGACTTATAAAGGGTTAATTATCATCCCACATATGTTACTGGGTGTGTACTATAGCTATTTGTATACCTAAGCGCGTAAGCATTTCACGGAGTGTGCAGACTGCCGGGGGAGCCTACACCGCCCCAGTCGCTGCCTCCGCCTCGTCCCCGTGCTGTCAGAAGCAATTCTACCCCGTTTCTCTAACAGCCACGCAAGCTTTGTAATTATTTAGTTGGGATCTCCTGCAGGCCTCGGCAAACAGTGTGGATGTCGTAATAGCAATAGACAAGAGGCAATGTTACGGTAGGAGAAACGCGGTCGTTTGGGCGAACGACGAATAGGGAGTAAGAGAATCCTTGTGGCTCTGTTTCCTCTATTCTCATGATACATATATATTTATACGTATATCTATACTTATGTATCCCGGAATATGTATATTTTGTTGTGACGAGTAGATGGATACAGCGAAGTAACAGCCAAATCATCGCTCGACCGTTATTCCTCGACGTAGAATCGCAAATACGATACTCCTCCGGGCGATCTTTCGCAAGTCCCGAAACCTATTACGGATATATGACAAAATATTGTCTTTGTACCTATCGAGACTACCGACTCCATAGTTTTCACTCAAAGTTTCGTAATAGAGTAATTACTCGTTGAATTGAGAAACCAGACGCGAGAGACGATACCATCTCGACGAAGTTTCAAATTCACATAGAAATTATAGCAACGTGTCGTAAAGATTACACGATAATAATGACAAAAACAAAAGTCGAAAAAAAAAAAAACACAATTTTTTAAAAACATTTTCACAATTTTAATAGCGAATAATGTTGTCATTTATTCGAGTTAATTAAAGATTTGATTAACGCTCTCGTGTCTCGGCGGTTCTCTTGACGTCTTAATCTTCTCGTCTCGACGAACCATTGGCGTGTTTTCTGTGTAATTTTAACTCCCTCGTCGTTAAAAGGCACCCCGGCTTGAGTTTCTCTCAATTATGACAATTAGCCATGTTTCGCGTTATCCGTCAATACGATCGGGCCGACCAACAAAACATATATATACATATATATAAATATACTCTTTATATATACATATACACATAGACTCGTTAGTGGAATTATTTTCGTGCGAATAATCCGGCTTGCGGATGGGAAGGTTGCATTGCACGGGAGATTCAGACACGAGTGAGAGGTAAATTTACGAAGGCCAGATAACCCGTGCTAGTGGCTCTATCGGCGTTCGGGGGGTATGGCATTACTATATGTAGGTGTATAGGTACCGGTTGAGATAGTTATCTCTCTTCGTGAGGGAGAGAGAGAGAGCGCGTTCCCTCCCTATTCTCGGTGTTCTCTCACCTGCTCTCTCTCGCACGACACAGTGCGCTGCATTTCGGTTGGGGTGGGTAAGGGGGAGGGGGGTGGAGGGGGTGGGATACGTGTAGCCGAGAAGCTATAGCGCGTCCAGAATCAGAGACGTAGGTATCCTTAATTAAATTAGTACTACCCCGACGCTCGCTATCCCTGGAACCAACCCCCGTGGGCTATATAGACACCATAGCCATAGTAACTGTACCCACTTCCACTATCAGCTTCAACTATACACGATAGTGAGGTTGTACAGTAACGCAGTATAGTCTGCGCTCTCCCTCTCATCTGTTAGGGCCGTCCACAGCGGGAGACTGAGAGAGAATGAGAAGAGGGATCAGGTATAGGTTTGCGGATACGCCACCGGCTTGATATAACCAACGAGATATCGGCTACATTAATGAGGCCATGTTTCAGTAATTGAGGCAAGACACGCGTGATTAGGAGTCCTCATGAATTTGGGGAACGTTAACGACGAGATCTTTGGGTTCCGACGTTTCCGAGTGTCGGCTTCACCCCTTCGCGCCCATAGTTCCCATCTATAGATACACCTTCTGCGCCATTCCCTTCCGAAACTCCTCTGTCTGGGAGATCATACTCCGCGAGATCCCTCATGCAAATTGAACCGAAGAGGGACACCGAATACCCCTTCCTGCAGCCGCGAATTCTCTTGTATAACGCGATCGTTGACTTCAAGAATGGTGGCACGTATCCGAAATCACACCGGGAGTTTCAGTGATTCTGCAGTAATGTCTCTGCAGTCCTATATCCGTCTTGGCGTTTGAAGCGCTCTCTGTTGGAATAGAATGTAAGGAGATAGGAAAATAGAAAATGAAGATTACCGAGAATATGGGAAGAAGGAAGACATAGGTATGGCGTGTGACTTTGGCAGTCACGTTATACGTCTCGTGATACGAATGCGTATCATTTACGTTTATATATATTTGCTGCCACTTTGCATTCCTCGGTTATTAAGAGAGACGTGTATTTGCGTTAAACGTTCTGTATGCATCGTCCGACACGCGCAGGACGTTGCCTGACGTTATCATCATCTCATATTTATCACGGTACTATACACACGCGAGATTATCTCTCGCATCACTCGTAAAAATTGAACATTCCCCGGGTAATGCGATCGCGACGCGATTGCTTAGGTTCCACGTATCTCGGCTATTCCGGAGAAGAAATGTAATGCCATAGAATAAGTATACAAAGGGATAAGAGAGAACTATACGCAAGATGGGTTGCGTAAACTGGAGTTCGCGGGAGAGATATCTTTTCGCTCTCATTCTCTTGGTATCCCAGAGTCGTAACAGCAGATGTACAACGATCTCGAGGGACCTCTGAGAAATCCAACTTGCGTTTAGTTGCGCTCCTCCGTTCGGGTTGCGCGGCGAAGAAAACAGAGCCGATTATAACTCGATCGTTGCTGCTACTGTATCTCGCGTATTCCGGTTGTTCCATACTGTTGGGAATTATGAGTTATGAATACTCTCGCAATTTCTCGGTGAATTATTGCATCACCCATATATTTCATCGTTTGATCTCGTTGTCTTGTTACATCTCCTGCATACAGTTGGAAGATCGATCGTTAAGTCTTCGCATTTCTCATGATCTAAGTGTAGACACCTCCCGCAATTAACGGGATATTAATTATGATTTAGTAGTTATCTGTGTCGATCGAAAATTGAAGTTTTTCGATTACAAAAAACACTTTTTCTCGAGTTTCAAAATCGTTAAAAAAATTTTTTGTCGATCGTATATAAAAAAAATACGCTAACAGGTTTTTCCGAGGTTTTTTCTTTTTTTTTTTTTTTTTTTCACGCCCTTTCCATCACATTTTGGGACTGGATATCTGAAAAAATTGATAACTGCAAAAGAAATAAAAATAATTTATCAAAAACTTTTGATGGTACATCGAACAATCGTGTCTCGGGTCAGTTTCTCTCTGACGCAAAAGGCCAGTGGAAAAATCTGGCGTTTCTCGTGTGCGGTCCGTACAATCGTGTCCGGTTACGCTTGGCTCTCGTCCCCGTGTTGGCACGAGAGTAATTGTCTTGTTAACCGTGTTACAATAGGTCGCGAGAGCTTCAACATCGACGCATCGATGTGTTATCTCTCCTTTCCGCTCTCTCGCTCTCGTCTCTATCCCTCCCGGAATCTACACGACTCTGCCGTTTGTCTGCACGATTCGTCGTCATCACTCTCCTCCGAGCTGTAGTTGTAGCTTTACTCGTCACCGGTACGCCGCTACGTGATCTAAAAACAAAAAGCGCGTGTTATTTCGTTTCAGGATAAAGCGGAAAGTGGCGAGTGCACGAGCGTCAAACTCGTCGACGAACAAAAGCGATGGCGCCTGGTTTTTTCCGAACAATCCTGTCGTAGCTGAAAATCGTACGGTCAGAATTTCACACCGACGTATACAGGGTATAGAAAGGTATATAGATGGAACCGATTTTTCGAACGTTATATATCTGTACAACGGCGGAGATTGAAGTAGCGGAGCCGCGAACCGTAGAAAACTTTATCGAAAATCGAGTGAGCGAATAATCTGTTCGCGAAGCAGGTGGCCATTCGAGGATTTCACGGATAGCAGAAGAGGGTTGCCAGTAGAGACGACGCAGGAGGGGTTTGGGAATGAAATAAAAGAGGAAGGAGGGGGTGGGGAGGTTGAAGGATATCTAAAGATGCATTCATAGTAGGGATAGGTATACTTATACAGATTCTTCGTGAATTATAGCCTCCGCGCTCTTTCACGTCAAGCTCTCTGGCGAAGCTGACGCATTCTTCTCGGTCGGAAGCATCTCTCGCGCGCTTTGCTCTCGCGCGCGTCTCGTTCTACTGGAAACTCTCTGCGTTAGCCGCCCGGCGAATTCGTCTGGTAGACGGTCACGTACAGAGACGCGGCGGGTGTACGTGCTCCTTAATTACCGACACGGGTAATTACGGTTATTCAAGGGAACGAAGAGAGGGGAAAGTGGAGGCCAAAGGGGCCATGAGGAAGGGAGGGAGAAAGAGAGAATGCGACTAGGTTATTGCGTTGTGGTTTGCAGAGTGGAAAGGCGTACGACCAAGAAACCTGACTGCCCGACTTCTCCCTTTTACCCCTATCCTCCATTTTCTGTCACACTTACCAAAGTAAAAAAAATCTCCCGTAAATTCTCGCGCGGCGCCACTATACCCGCAAAAAGATTTTTCGATTAAAATGAAACATTAATTTATGAATTTATTGACTCGTGAAAAAATTAATTTTCTTTATTCATCGTACGGTCGAGTGACTTGTCAACAACATTTTTTGCCCTCGGTAGACGAATTAATTAATTTATTTCCAAAATAGTAGCAAATTTTGTTTTCCCCTCGAAGACTCATTAACGTTCGAAATTAAAACAAAAATTATAAATTAAAATTACCGAATTGGTATCGGACGTTTCTCTTCGTAAATCTTACGTTATTTCAATAATGTCTCTAAATTATAAAGTATTTTCATTTACGATAAAATTTGTGACATTTAACGTCATATTTTTTTTTAATTTTTTGTTTGAGGAATAATCTGTATCGTAACCGTTAACTACCGCGGCATGTAACATGCATAATATCAGTACATTTTCCACAAGCGAGAGTTAGTTGAAAAAAAAAATTTTCATCAAAACTTAAGCATCCCCCGCGTTAACCCATATTTTAATGGCGGGAAGAGCTTGAGAGTCGCGAGGGATGAGTTCGCGACCGTGTGCGAGCCGCGGCACAACTTCCGTGTAAGTCTGAAGCCTCCGTGCCATTCAACAGTCGAAAGAGTCTCGTGACCGAGGCGACGTCTGCGCTTCCCCTCTCCATTCTCTCTTTTCTAATTGCTCTACATTCTGTCGTTCTCACGTCGGAGAAAGCTCTCCCGAGCGTTCTCCTCGGCCGGGTGGCTTTGGAACGGAGAGAAAATAAATAGCAATAAAAAACGGAGTAAAACCGTGAAACAGAATGGAAGGGTTGTAGCGAGGGGAAGGAGAACGTACGCGAAACGGTAGTAGATGTTTCTACCGCTGTGCATCTGGTAGGAAGATAAAGGATAGAGAGAAGGAGAGGAGAAGAGCAGAAGAAGAAGGAGAAAAAGAGAGCAAGAGAGAGGGAGAGAGAGAGAGAGAGAGAAGCGTGTTAGCGGGTGCAGTACCCAGAGAGCGACTTGTTATTTTCCCATTTCGAGTAATTGCACGCAATTAAGCACGATTAACGGAACGTAAGCTGTACTTTCGTTGTGTTGCCACTTCGTCGAATTCTCGTTGTCGGCTTCGGTGTACCCGACTTTCTATCCCTTGCACTCCTCGTCGTTTCTCATTCGCTCCGAGTCACATGTTCACGATCCTCGTTTCTCTCGTTCGAATTTGCTGTTCTCGTGTCCCTTTCTCTAAGTTTTTTTTTTTAATTCTCTCTTTATCTATCCTGTCCTCGTGGGCTCTTTAGTAGTCACCAACTGTGTGCGTCGCGTTGTCTCTTCCCTTTGCTAACGTTCGCCACTAAAGCCGCTGCCACCTTGCGCACACGGTACACAGTCAATTTAGTTTTACTTGTCTTGTCCATTGTTCGGTTGTGTCACGAACTACACGGAGCTCCATCGTGAGACTCCACAGCAGTAGAAGTTACGCCGCAACACGCTCGGTAAAAGCGTTCACTTTTCGGTGGAAAACCCCTTCGTGTAATTGTACTCAACGCACTGTGAATGCGATGCTATATATATAGGTAGTCAATTTGTATTACTACCCAGTGGCTGGCAGCGCAGTAGCGATGTTTCTCGTTTAGTACGTCGTCCGGATGCGGTTACTACAAATATACGAGAGAGTCATCTCTCTCCTCCGGCGTGTTGCAATCTAAATCTATCTCTCAATCCCAACCAATCAAGTCATCAGCCGTTGCTTCGGCGCTTGCAATTCTCGAAGAATTACGTAGCAAGTCTGTTCGCTGTACGTAGCAACGATCGAGAAAGATAACATCTGATATTGGCTACCAGCGAGGAAAGAATCATTTTGTTCTCAAGTGGTAAAAGTTAAACTTTATACGATTGCAGTACGGCGATATATATGTATGAAAAAGGTCGCCATTGCTGTTTCCGCGTAGGTGTACATCTTTTCTTCTTGGGACCCTTTTCTTTATTCTATTCTCGTTTTTTTTTCCTCGTCGTTACTTTTCTTATTTCGAGTCAATGATTAAACTCTGGACAAACTTCGCGGCGGCTTATCTTTCTCTTTTCTCGTGAAATAACCAAAGGCAACGAGCAAAAAAAAAGAAAAGAAAAGTGATTCGGTATATACATCGCTCGCTTCGTGAATATCACTGAAAAATTTGCAATATTCTCGGGGCTTTGGACTGTTTTGTATAGTGTGCAATGAGGGTGGTTGAGAAAAAGGGGGATTCGGTTGCAACTTCGGTCTCGCCGACGAGGAAGAATGAAGAACGACGACGACGAATAGCGTAATCCCTCGGTCCCTGAGTATCGCGCTTTTAGCTCACAAAATTCCTACACATCGCGGAGACGAAGAGAGAGAGAAAAAGATAGAAAGCGAAAGAACGTTCGAACGCAAACCCCGGGACCGAGAGCTTCGCCGCCGCACTATAACAGACCAGTTTGTCCCGGGAGTAAAGTCGTAAAACGAAGCTGTCGTTGTCAAGGATACCTGCAAAGCGCCGCGCCATGAACTCTCATACTTCCGGTTATGTGGGGAAGTACGCCCCGCTTGCAGGGAGTTGAAATTCTCAGGGTGAGAAAAGAGGAGAGGGGATGAAAGAGTAAAGGAGTCGCGAAACGCGGCTGAGAGAGAGAGAATCGCATCAAGCGTCGTATATCACGACGAGATAAAAGTTTACCACTCATTGCCCCCGAAGATCCGGCGCGATTCGCGGGCTATATTCGCGCGCAAGCCACACGCACATTGTCGCGCGAACGAGATAACAAAAAAAAAAAAGGGAATAGAGTACTAAAAAGTTAGTTTTTTTTCCTCTCCTCTTTGATACAGCGTATCGGCGCGTTCCGGAGATTTTTTCCTCGTCAATTTTTTTTTCCGCTCTACTTGGCTTCTACTCGTTTACGGTTAGTTTCGCCGACGGCATAAACGGGTAAAAACACCGCGAATATGACGCGATAACTATACACGCCTCGCCCGGCGAGTATCCAAGTCCGCGTATCCACTTATACAGCTACACGGATAGTCAGATGGAAATTATTCACTCGTATTCGCGAATTAGTTTATCAAAGTAAACTTTAGTAGTA
Source organism: Cryptus viduatorius (assembly GCA_964006125.1). Taxonomy (NCBI): domain Eukaryota; kingdom Metazoa; phylum Arthropoda; class Insecta; order Hymenoptera; family Ichneumonidae; genus Cryptus; species Cryptus viduatorius. Next base: position 16,690,824 of record OZ023222.1, read on the forward strand.
GGGAGAGCGCATACTTGCGCGTTTCGCAACTATATTATTGCTATATAGTATAATACTGTCATTTAGGTATGGCGCGTACACGAGCGTATGGTAGAAAGACCAGGCGGGGACGGGGGTTGGGGCAGAGCATTAGAGAACAGACCTGGAAACACAGCTCGCAGCGGTTTGAACTCCGCATACGACGTCGACAATAATTCTAAGCACACATTTAGTTTGCTCACGGTGGTAAAAGTTACTTTTACGGTTCTCTCGCAGCGATGCGGTGGTGGGTGCTGCAACTCCTGATTCTCCTCGCTGAGTCTCGGGCTCCGGAGCTACCGGAGTCAACGTTATTTAACTTGACAAAACGGCTTTTTAGTTTTGCCCGTGTGTTCCCGAGGTCACTCAAGTATTTCTCTTCTAATCCAAGGAATTTTACTGGCTGCTAGCGGGTCGTCTCATTATAAAAAAAAAAGAGAGAGCTCTTCCGGATTCTTGGTGATTGGAAGCAAATACGCGCGTAACTGCTAGGATATTTCAAACGTCTACGAAATTAAGAAATAAACGGAAGACTTAGAAAAACATAGTTTCTCGACGTCCAATCAGAATGTCAGATATACAGGTCGAAAGCAATATATTATTACCCACGGGGAAACGCGACATTCGAGTCGCTTTCGATATATCGCCGGGCTCCTTGAGAAGCCAAGAAAAACCGGGCGTGGTTCGATTACTCTCGAGATTCTCAAGAGTATGTATATACCACTGGTGGGTATACAGTGTACGTAGTAACCGCGGAGCAACATAAATGAAAGCGGAGGAAGGAAGCGTCCAATCAATGGGTGTCTTAATTGGGTCTAAAGGCAAGAAACCGCGGAGGGTTCAATCATAATGTATAATAATTCACCTGTCGTATACGAGGGTACGAGAGCCGAGGCGAGTTTCATTAGCGAGTCTCCGCCCGGTTTTTCGTTGCCGAAGACGCTCGCGCGCGCGTCCCGGCGCTGAGACACCTGAAACGAGATCGTAAAATACCACAGTCCGAGAGAAGGCTAACAGAAGCAGGAACAGCGGAGGAGGAGTAGAAACGAGAAGAGAACGCGCGTCTTGGATTCCCCGCAACGCGGGCCCTTCCCTGACGACCTGCCTGCCGCTGGATCCTCTCCCCTCATCCTCTCCCGAGAGAGATCCTGCGGTCTCTTCTCCAGTGCAGCAACAATGCGTCCATTCATCCATTGAATAGAGTGGCAGTCGGTTCTTCTCATGATTCTTTTTTATTTTCTTTTTTTTTTTTTTAATCCACTTTATCTCCTCTTCCCGTACCGCGAGATGAACGAATGTGTGAGTTTAAACGCGCCGATACCGAGATGCGGGTGATGCGAGTCACTTAAAAGACGATTCGTTATTACCGACACAGCGATGTTTAGAATGTTTTAATCCGTGAATTATACAAATATTCCATAAAATTAGTCGACTATAAAATAGTATATAAGAAATGTTAATTATCCAAAACTAAAACACATGTTGTCACGATGAGCTCATCACTAAAAAACTTTTTTTACTGCAAAATAAAATACACATTATTTAACGGAAACCAATTTTTTTTTTACACCTCCTTTCCTGTGATTAAGTTATTAACTCTTCCGATCCGCATTCGCACTTCGAAAAATTTACTTCAATGAACAGGTAAACTGTCTTAAAATTACGAAACTGCGTCCACTGACCCGCATTACCAACTTATCGATCGTTGGGAATAAAAAAGATTCAGCGAATTCTTGCCAAGCCCCGTCCTTGCGGCGGTTGGAAAAAGAAAGAGATGAAGGGACCGGTTCAGATATATTCCTCAGATTTGTGCCCAGCGAAAAGCCGCGGTACCGATCTTATCTCAGGCATATTTATCCGTGTTCGCGCAACGGGAAGGGGTAAAGGGAGAGACGGAGGGGACAAGATCACTGATCATTGAGAGTTCGGGGAGATGTTATATCCCCTTAGCAGATAACCGATCTCAGATTTAAAAAATCGAAAAAAAAGGTGAGCGCGAGAACCTTTTTGAGTGTTGTCCAACATTAGCGATGTTTTTCTCTTTCGCATACATGTGAACGCCGAGAGAACTCTGCATAACGCAAGCTGCGGCTTTTTCTTCATCCGAAAGGCGCGTTTGATCGCGGAGCGTGAAATTATGCTTTCGCACGTTTTGGATCTTTTGCTTTCATCGATTTGCGATCGAGACGTCGATCAAAGTAGAGAAATTTCAGCCGACCGGGAGACTCGACTCTGTCTATTATGTTTAGATCTCTCGTAGCGATAGACGGAGCGCAGGAACGCGCTCCCTCCCTTTTTTTCCCTTGTACCGTCGGGTCCGCCGTGGTTAGGCTTTTAACACCATTTTAATTCATGGCATTTGTTTACATCGTTTTTTTTACGAGGTCGATAATATTTTTGTGTTATAACAGGTTTACGATAAATCGGGTGTATAATAACAAAGTATACAAATGTTTGGAAAAGGGGTGTTTGCATGTGCACCTGCTACTGCGGGCAACGTGGTAAAACAGTTATGTTCCGGTATAACTAGGGGAGGAGGGGGATGGTTGTCGAGTTTTGAACGCGAGTGAACAGGAGGCTTTAGGGGAAGTGCTCGCTGGCGGTGGCAAACGTCGAAAGTTTCGGGAATGCGTGATAAAAAACCCTCCTGCTTGCTGCTGGTGCCTCATGCTGCTGGTGTTCTGGGGTAGGATTTTATACGACGGGGGCGTGGCGAGTGGGAAACTTGTTTGCGCGAAGCTGCTACGACGCGAATGCCTCTCGCACTCTTTCTCCTCTCCATATCACATATATATACACAAAGATATGTCTATATATACCGATATCCTTTTTTCTCGTTTCTTTTTTTCCCCGCCACCCTCTTTCTTTCATTCTTCTCTCAACACACTTGCCGCAGTGTATAATCAATGCATTTTCTGCGTAGAGACTCATTCAGAAGCAAAAAAAAAACTTTCTTACGCGCGTTTTTTCTTAAAAGACAAATTATGTTTTTGTTTATCGGAGTTTTGTTTGTTATACATTTCCTCGGGGGTTGTAAAACTTTACAGTAGCATACGTAAGATAAATATACGCTGGAAGAAGTCGAATTGATATCTAGATCTGTTTTGGATCTCTCTGTACGGAGACGATAATTTTTCCACTCGCGGACCGTGAAAATTACAGCAATTACCAGCAGCCGTACCTCGTATTACTTGTACTTGTACACACGCAAGTCGATAACACGCGGACATCGTCATCAATAAGGAATTTCTCCGTGTACCCGCGGCGACCCGTTGTCGCGTTGCCGTGGTTCACACCGCGAAATTATTGCCAAGCCGCTGTGAGCAATACGTGTGGCATGGACCGAGAGTGGAGGTTTCTCTTCGGGCGCCGGTATCGCGCGACGACGACGACTACTACTACTACTACTACCTGGTATCGGTAACAGCTGCCAGGATCGGCGAGGCGAAATTTATACAGATTGTATCTCTTGTGGAATGATGCGGGGGTGGGATGGGTGGGGGAGGGGGGTGGCAACGTCGTCCAGTTAGGAAACCAAGCGAGGACTTGTAGCAGCGGCAGCAGCGGCAGCAGCAGCAGCGACGTCGTGGAAGTTTGCTCCTCAGGGAAAGTTATCCAACTGTGAACTGAAATCTCCCTTCGATTAATAGACGAAACTTATAATGGTTCGTGAGTGCACGAGAGTGGAGCGAATCTTTGACGAAATTAAGAATGTTCGTGAGGATAAAAGTAGTCGATAGATAATCGTTATGTTGTACAGTAACATCGATACATTTAATTTCCTTGCTGCACCTGGACCCCCCTTTCGAGTTCCGAGAAAATAGTAAAAAAACAATATTTCTCATCGTCGAACCCGATGTTTGCGTATCGTATATTAAATTACGAGGAAACGTGTCAGATCTGTGATCAGCGAGAAAAAAATGGATTCAAGAGAACTTTAAAACGACGAGCGACAAACAAAGTTACGCCTATTATTGGGAAAAAGAGTGATTTTTTATTACTATTAATATACGATCAATATAATAAAAACGATACTTTTTTTTATTTAATGATTATGATAATTCCGGATATTTTTTATCGCCGAGTTGAAGAACGCTTAAAGAATCTTTCAATAAAAAAAAAACTAAACCGCAGTTTGATTTCAAACATAAGTGGAATATTAACAATCGCAAAAAAAACAAAAAAATTCGATTCCGGAGCCGCCAAATTTTCTCATAAAGGGCCATTGGCATCTCGGGTAAACGACAAACAATATTAGTTATTTCAATGTCACCGATAACGAAACAACTTTGCCCTCGAATATCTTTATCTCGTATGACATACGTCTCGGTTATCTGCGACATTCAGTTGCGACACAACTCGCAAGCCAGCAACCACCTCGAAGACGGTAGGATTCTATATAGAAACTCCGTCGTGGCGAGTCCAGTAAAATTTATATACAGATTATGTCTACCCGAGGGAAGGAACAAGGAGGGTGGAGATGGAGTGTGAGAAAGGTCTGAGACCGTTCCGCAAGCTACGAGAAGAGAGTATCTTGTCTCGGCGTTCTCTGGCGGCCGAAGCGAGGGTGAGAACGCGTGGTATCAATTTGGCGCTAGGCGAGAGTAGAATGCAACCCGTGAGACGGAATGAGAGAGGGTTTTGGGCGTACGAATGGAGCTCTCGCGCGCGCGAGCGAGTGAGCGGGCGACCGTTCCCGATGTCAACCAGACGCCACACAGACGCCGACGTCGTGTCGGGGCGGGCGTGGAAGCACGTCGTGACGACCGCGGAAAGAGCGAGAAACTCGCTTGCTTTGCTACACTGCTACACCACTTGTACAAGTACTGGATGGGTTGTACTATCAACGAGAAGCGAACAAGCAAAAGCTAGGAGAATGAAATTGTACAAGGGAAAGGGGGTTGGAGGTTGGGGGCGGTGGGGGGAGGGGGAGGGGGTGGAGAATGAGGGTTGAGAAAGCATCACACAGTGGAACAGAGAGAGGAGAGCAAAGTGTTTCCTCGGAGACGCCCCGTAACTACGCGACGTTGGTTGTACCAGCCGGAGAGACTTCTTCCCCGATCCTCCATTCTCTCTTCCACAACGCCTCGCTCGTTGCCAAAAACCACGGAGATACTGTACTATCCGCTCGGTAGAACACCCGAATATCCTCTCGTTGGCACGTCCACTCGATATCCCTCCTACTGTCTTCTCGTCCGCGCTCCCTACCTGCGGTTTCTTCGTAGTCCCAGCAACTTCCGACTCTATGCAATGACACGCTACGCTGTAACTCGTAATTCGTCGAAGATGGGGATAAGGAATACGCGATGTATTAGATTCGTTTCGTGTTATGCTCGAGGGAGAATTTAGAGAAAGCCACACAAAAAAAATGATTAGTCGTGAAAACTAATAGTTAGTTTGGAGAACTACAATTTAAGAAAAAAATGGGTTCCACCAACCAGCTATTAGTTCTCTCACCCAATCATTAGTTCTCCTAACTCTCTCGACCACTTATCTCGGTGCGAGTTTATTGTATCTATAACAACGCTGTAATCGTTTATAATCAATTTTTTCGTACAATATCAGAGAATTTTAACTGTCATAATTTCCGTGGAATTAATTGCGATTTTTACCGCCGCATTTTTGTTGCTAATGAAACCGTTCGAAAATTGCTAATTCGCTAACGCTTCGTTAGACGAAGAACCTGTTCGCGAATTGATAATATATGTATATACGTCGAAGAAAAAAAAATAGCGACCGACAGAACAGGAATTATATTTTTGCTTATCCAGTCCGGCAGATTGGATATTATAGATGAAAAATGATTAAGGAAACTCGATCGCGTTGTCGAACGGAATACCTAATTTACGTCTATAACAACAGTTTACGAGACCGGTAGCCGTCATTAGGAGGCGTCGGGGCAAAATCGGCGAGTCGTGAAATAATAATCAAGAGGTGCGAGGGGACGAGGACCAGTTATCCTGGTCCTGGCTTACTGCATGATGCAGATCTTCCTCTCTCTCCGAGAACCAGTGTCGCACTCGGTCGAGAAGCAAAGGAATTTAAAATCCCGTTTTCCCAAGTCCGTGCAGAGAAAACGCATCACGGCACATACAGCGGCAAGGCAAACAGGCGGATCGCGAGCGCGCGTTACACTTTGCGCATGTAACGCCCCGAGCGACGCAAGGAGAGCGGAAATAAAGCCGGTTTCTCGCGCGTTTATTTTTCTCTTATATATTTTTTTCTCTCCTCTTTTCTTCTCTCGCGAAGAGAAGCGCAAGAGGCAAGGAGAGCGGCTGCAAGGAGATTTCTACGTGCCCTCGGCGTCTCCGGGCAACCGAGAAATAATTTTATCCCGGACGATCCAACGCTAACGAGTGTCTTCTGCTTAAAGTTGGAATTAGTCTGTTCTACAGTATTGAGCTATTTTACAATAAAAGCATCTGACAGTTATAAAATCTCTTCGAGATCCGAGAGTATTCTCGTTAGCGTCGTTGTCGCAATAACGAACTAAGAAATTGCCGTCCGGCGTCGAAGGCAATTATCTACATTTATTTTTATCGCTCAAACTCTTTCGAGAACATGCTTGACGAGTAATTAATTTTTCAAGACGTTTTATTATAACTCTCATCATCGTAACTCAAGAGTATACTCTTCTCTTCTATAATGATAAATACCGAGTCATCTATAGACGCGATCTATTTAGATCAATCAGAATCATAACGATCTTCGGTATCTTCATGATGATTGATTCCCATCTTCGATAATAAAGTTCTATCGTTCACGGTTACTGATTATCGTCAAACCGTCTCTGCGGCTGCTTCAAGTCAATTTCAAGACCTCGCTAATCGGTTCTTTGAGACATTTCTTTTTTACCGTCATTCTTATATAGATATACAGATAATTTATGGAAAGGCTGTGTGCCGTAACGTGAAGATCGAGACACCGGTTGTTCTTGAGAGACTCAAGTATACGAATGAGCGGCTGGGAAATTGAAGAGGTAGAAATTATCGTCGAACAGCTCTTCTCTTCTCCTTCTCTCGTTCGAAATGGTGTGATGAAGGACCCGGACGGTTCTTCAAGGATAGCCAATTCCGCCGACGTCACCGACCGACGTCGACACTGCGGCGTCTGGGGGGGCCGAGTAAGCGCACAGAGAGCGGCGAACCTGTCGAAATAATTCGGTCGCGAGGTTCTACGTGTCGCTTGTCGCATCGAATCCTTCTCGCGCTCCACAGTCGCTTCGTACAGAATGGAGAACAAGGACGGTGAGAAAGTCCTGTTGAGAGTAGAAAGCAGAGTGGTATAGGAAAGCTTTGGTCCGAAGCTTCGAAGCTCCGTCGGGTTGATGGTGCTTTCTCGCTGAAGAGGAATGAAGGGAGGGCGATGAGTTTGCGAGACTGAGGGAGGAAGAGGGTTCTCGTTTCCATTTCCCCGGCGATTCAACGGACGCTGCGAGCTCTTCCACTGATGCTCTTCCATCGTCTATACAGGCCTTCGCCACTGTCCCCTGGTCAAGGCGAGGGTGGTTTTGCGAAGAGGCGAAGAGGCGCTGGCCGAAGCTACTCTGCGTTCTCCCATTGCAGTTAAACGACTATGACTACTATCCGGGCGTACAGGATCGGTCGGAGGCCACACCCCAACCACCACCAAAATTATCGAAGCAGAAACTCTTCGCGAATAACCGTGTGTTGTACGAAATTTTCGGGTAGCAATGAGGAGAAGGAAGAAGAGGGGGAACAACCGAACCGCGGAAGCGGCACGATGGCGACCGGGCGGGGTATTCCAACAATAGACGTTCCAAAAGCTCGCTCGACGCCTCGGTGCGAATCGATTTAACGATTCATCGATGCGTAACACGCCGAGTGAGATAAACGTGGGGAATACGGGGGAACGATTGTGAGAAACACACGGCGAGAAAGAGACCGTAGAGAGGATTGTACAGCGTGCGAGGAGCGAAGTATAGATAGATAGATAGGAGAGCGGGTTGCGGATAGGACGAAAAGATACAAAGCTTTTCGACGCCGAGCTGTGCAAAAAGTTGTCTACCCGATCCGCGGCCCCGTTTTGCTCTTCCCTTTCATCCCTCGATCGCCCCCTGGGAATCTCCTCTCTCGACGTGTATATGCGAACATTGCGAACGACACTGTGTCAGGCTACGGAAAAGAGACGTGGAAGTAGCTGTAGCCCCCTGGAGCACACAGCGCTCAAACTCGGCACACCGGAGCACACACCAGACGTATCAAAACACAGCTCGAAAAGTTTTATTCGCTCTATCTCGCCTGTATTTTCCTACATATTCCCACTACTGACTCTCCACCTCCACCCCCACCCCCTCCCCCCTCTCATATCCCTTATTTACCACCGAGGCGCCAGCTTCCTAGTTATTTCTATTTTGTTTTTTTTTTTGTTTTTATTTTTATTTCCACTTCTCGTTTTTTGTTACTCCTCTTTCGTTGCCTTCCAACTCACTGTAGTCACTTTTACCTCGTTTTCTTTTACCCTGTGCCACTGTATTCGGTTCTCTCGTGCTGTTTTTTTTTTTTTTTTTCGTCGTTGTTATTTTTTATTCTTTTTTTGACGCTAACTCCGCGAATTCGCGAAACGAGGCCATCATGCGAATATGAGAAATAGAGAGATAACCGCAGCAACTGCGGCGTGAATTAGTTCGCCAAGGACTTTGATCGCGGTTAACAGCATGTCCATAAATTGTTCAATCAAACAAAAATGAAATACAGGTGAAAATTCTATGTGGGTTACTGGAAAATTGGAGGGACCGCTGGAAGGGGGCGCAGGGCGAGAGATATGCGGAATATAGAGCTCCATTAGCCGGAAATGCCCACTCGTCCTTTTGCTCGTTTGCTCTCGCTATATCTTTTTTTTTTTTTTTTCATTTCTAGTTTTTTTTTTCGCTTTCTATCTGTATTCCCCTTTGCCCTTTGCTCAGTTACCCCGAACATCGCGCGCGCTTTGTATCAGCTACGGGTATATAATGGAAAGTACATCAAGTTCATTCCCCGTGGAATATTCGAAAAGCCATTTCCGCGAACGATGTTTTAGCACGAATAAAATAAAATTTATTCTCTATAGATTTGAGAAGCATATTATCATTATTATTATTACCGTTTTACCTTTTTTTTTACCGTTGTACTTAATTTCGATTTGGGCAATGATTTTTTTTCCTTGCGCGCTTGTAGGCGATACAAGTCGTGTCGGCGAAACCCAATCTCGGGAAAGTGCCCAGTCACCTGTCAGTCGGCTGGCTGACTAGTCTAGAGTCGGATAGAAATCCTATAATCGGTACATCGTGCCGTGAGTTACGTTTTCAGGCTTACCTCGGGTTGCCATATCAAATCCATCCGGGATAACATCAGCCAACGCCAGTCCAGCTTCGGTCAAGTTTCGAGACCGCGCGGACAGTGCGAAATTATTTCTGCCCCCGTGGAACGTTGACGTTGGGTGACGGTAGTGCGAAGGTTGGGAGTGGGTGGGCTTCGGGAAGAGGGGGACGCGTCAAAATTTCAACTGTTCAACAAGTGCAACATAGTATAATGGCCCCGCATTTCCGACCTATATATGGCATTCGAGTTTATAATAACGCGACCTACGATTACATCGGCAAAGTGAACATCAGGTTTAAGCAAAATCGTTTACAGGCATACGTGGTATACGAAAGTTACAAACGCGTGTTGGAGACGGGAGAGAGTTAAGCGCCTCGGTGTCCGTTCACGAATCGCGTTCAAACATTCGGTTTGCAGCTTCGTTGGCCTCGTGTGTGGTTTATCCTCATTCTCGGTTGGGAAACCTTAATCCCAATCCGTAATTATGGTACACCTGAGGTAACGACGTTGATGCCTTACCGAGACGATGGTCACGATAGAGTCAATATTAGATGTTCATTTTACATTTGCCAGTCAAACGGTTGGATAACGGAGTGACGACAGAGAGATAGAGGACGAGAGAGCAAAAGGACGGTGAAAGCTTACTGTAGGGTATAGAGAAGCGAGAGAGGGAGATATCATTGTTTGGAATGCCTCGAACAAGACTGGGGAAAGTCCCTCGAAGCAACCCCCCGATGGGACCTCCATTACTTCGTACCTTGGAGTCTCTATCTTCTATCTCGCTACGTGTAGTAGATACGTGCGCCACGTTCCGTGAACTCCGCGAACGTGCTTACCCTTCGCCTCTCAATTTCTACTCTGTTCATTTGTCTGCTTCCAACTTACTGCGCCGCAGAGAACGGACAATGTCATTCTAGACTCGTGTTCGATGATGACGCAAGCAATTTTTTCCCGCAAAAAAAAAAAAGAAAAAAAATGTTAGCAAACAAGTTTAGAAGTTAAAACAATCGTTCGGCAACAGCAAAAAATTCCGATACATTTGAAAGTCTCTGATAGAGTTTATCCGATAAACCGATAACTTTACTTCAAAGTCATGCGCATAAAATTTCTTCTTTTTCGTCGAGTGTTAATTCGATGTTAAAAGGGATGAAAGAGTGAAATAAAAATTTTACAAAACCCGAACCGACCATTGAATCGACGAGACGATGGTAATTACAATAGTTGATCAATAAACAACCACACGGGGAAAAAAAAATCGCGCTTCGAATTTTATTGCAGAAATGTCATCGGCATTATACCCTATTTCATTCGGGAATTTCAATTAGAGGCAAACGAAAAAAATTGCTGGGAATAAAAATTAAATCGTCCTCTCTAACCCAACGCAGTGCGCGAAATATACGCTTGCGTGTGTTCGTTTATAACGGATAAGTGGATTAAATTAATCGCCAAGCCGCCGACAGAGTGAGGGGATAAAAAGCTCCGAGATAGAATATTGCGAGAGGGTCGAAATGAAACAGGAGAGATTGTAATGGGGAGTTTTTAGTGGGAAGGGAGGGAAGGGGGAGCCATGTTCGCACGTACTGTTTGCTAAACGAGCCGTATCGGTGTATGCAAAAGTGTTTATCAAAATGTGTTTATGAACAACAATGAAGCAATATTTTCCGTATGGTTTTCACAAGAGGGATAAATTCGCCCTCTATTACATATCTATAGGAGATGCCTGAGCCGGTGCCGAGAGTTGTTGGTCAGCGTTAACCGTGACGATATAACGGCAGTATAACGTATCAAAAGAGAGAAAGCGACAGACCATTGTATACCATGGTGAGGGACAAAGATAGAAGTTCGATAGTTCACACGTTGGTTTACAGGCGCGTTAGCGGGTCCTTTTACAGGAGAGTGCCACGATCACGGGGATTCCCGATGCGTTACGGTTCCCATCCTCTTTCGTCTCACTGCAAATGTGCAGCAGCACACTCGGCGCATCCCCGTTGTCGATGCCTAGCGCTGCCTCCCTCGCTTCTGCTGCAGTATACGCGTTCTACAACACGACTGGCACGTCCGAGTTTATTAGCCGCTCTCGGTATAACTACGATCGATATTTCCGATAAGCGGTTCATGAGATAATTGTTATTTCGCACAACGAACGCGGGCGTCGATAATCGGGAAACTGGTGAAACACATACTGGCCCCGGAGCTTTTCCACTCCCTGGACGCTTCCCATACTCCCCCAACCCCTGTTTACCTCGGTGCTTGTCTGGCTACCGACCCCTCAGCCACAGACTCACGAGATATATAGATGTATATACTATATGCATCTACGTATAACCTCTCACGAGTCTCTCTGTATGTATACTACTATACCGTAGTTATATACTACATACTATCCTCTCATGCAGGACCAACCAACCGCCAACCACCCAACTAACCACCCCTGATTCTCTCTCACTCGTCCCTCTTTCTATCTCCGGAGACCCTCCTGGACCACGAGTTTATCGATCGAAGAACTCTTTAACCTCCGCCAAGTATCTCTTGCTCTCCCACTCCTCTTTCTCGTAGGTGCATGCGTTTCATACCGTACCGTGGATTATGAAATGCAAACACGTTTATCGCGTAGCTTCGACCCGAGGGATTTTCCCTTAAGTAAGATCCGATTTCCGCATCAGCGGAGCTTTCGTGATTGAAAAGAAATTGTTGAAATATCGATAATAATTCACGTGCATGTTATTTCACAGTTTCGTACATTCTTGCAATCTTTACATTACGTTATTTACATTAGAAGAATCGATATGGTTTTTTCGTAAATTACAAGAGATTACAAGCTCTGAAATTCTTTATTGAGACTTTCCTAGTGACTTTGCTACTTTCGATCTGGTTAACTCGACGACTCGTTTTTTTTTTTTCTTCCCTTTGCCTCACTCGAGTTTTCTTGATACTTTTCTTTCTTCTTTCATTTACGAAACTTCGCTAATGCACCGTCGGGCTATGATTTTCGATTAGAGATAGAAAAGAAGCCGCGCGCTCCAATGGCCCGGAAAAAACCCGAGCGTATACTTTTCTTTTCATCTCTCTCTCTCTCTTTCTCTCTCTCTCTCGTTCTCGGTGTAACTTTTGAAAATTCGGAAACGACATCAGCCGACAAGAGCAATGAAGCGTAACGCGATTTAGTTGACCGATATAGGACACGCGATCTAATGTCGAATTCCGAAGCAAATCCGAGCTTTCGCGACGGATTCAAGCGACGGTGTTCGCATGCTTCAACGTGATCTTATTCTTTTCTGAATAACACACGGTTTTCGTCTTTCGTGATAAAATTTATTGCCACGCGCGGTCGTGCGAACTCCCCCGCACCCTTCTTTTGCCGTTATCTCGCCTCGACTGTCGCGAGCTAAAGGGGTTGGTTTACTTCTGTCGAGTGGTTGCTGCTGCTGCTAACGCTTGCCTTCGTATCTCGAGGAGGGTAAAGCCAATTTCTACACTTTGAGAAGCGTATATTTTTCCCGCGATGATTCTCGCCTTCGGTCTTGTGCACCAGACAGCAAGGCATTCACCATGCTTTATCCCCCCCCATTTTTTTCTTTACTTTGTCAGAAAATATCACAGAGACAGAAGAGCGACAAAAGAGACAGAGCTCCGGCGCGTAAAAGATATTCCGCGAACTGTCCGCCAGTTTTATCCTCCGACGTGAAATGACGAGGAGAAAGCAAACTACTGTCATCTCTTCGTTCTCTTATTACGCACAGAAAAATTCATTCTCTTCGTCGATGAATGGTTACTCAAAGCTATGGGGGGTATTGTTCCTGATACCTTGAAAAAGCTATGAAATTTCCATCCACCGACGGTTGTCCCCCGATCTTTTTTTTTTTTTCATCACTTCCCGTTCTCATTCATCCGACATTGCGCGCCTCGAATGTGGAACTGTTAAAGTTTAGTAGAGTGAAAAAAAAAAGTCTTACACGACTTTTCTTCCATCTGTCTGCATCCAGCTGAAGTCAGGGTTGCCCACGAGACGAGAGTAAAATGATTGAACGTAATGGCTCGCGCGGGCGAGGAGAGAGAGTAATTGTTCTTCAAAGCCTCTCTCGGAAGCTTGAAAGTCTCGAGGTGTGCGGCTCTTGTGTTTCCTCGCGTGCGCCCGCGCGCTCTCTCGCCGGCAGCTCACTCTGGAACATTGCGTCGAACTCCGTTTTCCCCGGTAGACAAATGTTACGATAACCTCGCGCTGGAGAGGTAATGACGTCATCTGCAGCCCGGTGTGCCCTGTCCCGTACGAATCCATTGTCACTCTTCTGTGCTCTTCTCTGTGAATTACGAAAATTGCTGGGTAAATCGGTGTGCTGGAAAATGTCGTCGGATATAACGGTGAAGGTAAACGACACGGGACTACCGGTACGTGGAGAACGTAAGAACACAGACGAGGGACAGAGGAGCGAGAGACTCGAGTCGAGAGGGAGGGATGAAACAAACGGGGAGAAATGGTAGAAAGCCAGATGAGAGATCTTGATGAAAATGCCGGACTGCCGGAAGGCAGGCTTGACGGTGCGTACAATTCTAGCATTGATTTACCGTTCCCCGGTAATTAGGCTCCATTATTCCATTATCCTTTATTTCTACCTCCCTCCCGCCCCTCCCTCTTGCAACCGCGAATCAGCCGACTTTAATGACAAACGTATAGAGATATCGCGGTACCGGCAACGTACTCGTCGTCGCTCGCGTCCGGATGGAATCGAGAGATTCCGCGAGCGAACGAGATCCGCGACTCTCATCTCTAATACTCGGTCGTTCCTCTACTCATACCTCTTTCCGGTAGCTGCAGAGTTCGCTCGGATATCTCGAACGAACGAGCTTACTCCCCATTTCCCATCGGCGTCAGGTATTATTCTTCGGGTCACGTATATGAAGCTCAGACTTGGGGAACGAGAGGAGAGGCGGCAGTGGATGGAGGTAACAAAAAATTTTAGAGTAGACGCTTCGTACTGCCAGTCTGACCTTTTTGTCTTTCATCCGTGAGATATAATAACGTGACGCGCGCGTCTAGTACGATCTACGAGGGTACGACAGTAGCTTGTTCCCTTTTATACTCCTGTACGATCGCGCGAGGAACGAAACCGAAATCTTATCGGTCGTCCCCGATATAATATGAAGCAGGCGTCGCAAAACTCTCGCGGGAAAAGAAAAATCTTGAGAGGAAAATATATACGATGTAACAGGCTGACTACTCTGGTCTCCTTCGGGGAAAGCATTACGTTGCCAAAACGACGAGATTAAAGTTTTTTTTTTTTTTTTTTTTTTTAGAACAGCAGACATTTGTAATCTCGAAATTCTGTTTGAAACATTATTCCGACGAAATTTGAATAAAAATATCTATACTGTAGTATAATAATCAACCTGTCTGAAACTGAACAAGGAGAAGCACTTGCTTCTTGGAATATTCAAAGGCTTCGTTCCTTGATTTTCATCACCTTTCGCGAGAAGAAAGCCTTTCTATCTTCCACCATAGCTGACTGGACTGATTTTAGTGACTGGTAAAACGTCGGCAACCTTCTCCCTCCATATTCCCTTCTCTTTTGCGCTCAAAGTGACGGAATAAACTTGGCGAGGGGTTGCTTCCCCGCCGTTAGCGTTGTTGCGAGCGAAAGTTGCGGCGAAAGGTCGACGATGAGGAAACGGAAAAGCAGAAAGAGAGGAGAGAAAGCGACAAGCTCGACGATCAAGGGTTATGCTCGTTGACAGGCGCGATACCGAGAGAACGACGAGTGAAAACCCCCGGTGAGCATCAACGAGTATACCAGGCGCGTCCCCGCGCCTCCTGCATCAGCGTTATATACTTGTTGGATATTCAACGAGTGGAAAATATGAAGCAGATGACTGGCGGATAAAAGGAGGCAAATGCAAATATTGCGTTGCCGGCTAGATATTCCCGCGGCTTGATTTCACCTCTCGACGCTTTATTTATCGTCTTATCGCCCCCCGCATTCGTCCCCCCGCGCGCTTGCTTTCTCATTCAATATCCGAGGAAACTCTTCATCTTCAAAAACCCCTTTCGTTTCACTTGAAACCGTTACGCGAGATAGGAAATCGCTTTGAACGCGTCTATGGACTGTACAAATAAAGTTTCTCAGTCAATCGATCTCATCTTCTCTTGCATCCGTGGCTTCGCCTCGATTGATGGACGAATAGATTTTTCGGGATTTTTACATGGGAAAGATTTTTGTTTTGTTTGAGATAAAGATTTCAGGAATTCGCGGTATAGGCGGGTAGAAAAATCACAGCGACGAGGAAAAAGAAGCAAAGGGGGTTCAAAAGGGGTGCGAGAACGTAGCGAGCAAGTGAGAGAAAACAGCAATGGATGGGGGGCAGCTAGCGCGAGTTTGCCTGTCGAGAAAACTCATTCCCCGAATAAATCATGCCTTCGCGTTACTCTCCTCGTGCCGGGCTGCCTATCGATTCTTCGAGCTGCCAACTTTCTCTGCTGTGTGCTTTCTCGCCTGGTGGTTGGGCTGCTGCTGGAAACAGAGTCTGGTAGCCACCATCCCTCCCCCTCCCCCTCCCCCCCTCCCTGCCCTCGCCCGTGTTACCAATGTATCAGAGATTCATCTTGTGATGCAGCAATAACACGGACGGCATAAAAATTCAACTATATATCAAGCTGTCACGTAGCATCGTATCTGTACCATATCCCTACTGATATCTCCGACGGCTTTTCATCCCGACTTTTCTCCTCTCCGCGTTTTCTTACGAGAGACGCGTGACTCTCGTCTACTTAACGTCCAAAAGGCGCCCACATGCCCACCGAGCGCTACGTTGGCCCTTCGCCTGGTAATATCTTCGAGGAGAATTCCCTATTTCGTTTCTGAGCGCTTCTTGACACGATACTTTGTATCACGAGGAGCGTTAAGTGTCACGATTTTTCGGTAGAATTCTCTCGCGTCTACTGGCATGCAAATTTCTCTCTTTTCCTTTACGAATCTCAACGTCTTTTCAACGGGCGATACGCCCCTGAAAATTGTGACCGTCGTATATATAGTTTATTTATTTTTCGTCTCAACGACACGATATCCATTCTGTGTTCGGTCGTTTTGTTAAAGAAATAAAGAAAGGTCCCCGGGCATGCAAATGAAAAGTACGGTCTTTCCATTAGAGGTATAAGCACCTCCTACCCCTCTGCTGCTCGAGGGCGCCCACTCGAATAAATAACTCTGCAGCATCCCACCGCCACCATCGCCACCACCGTTGGCCGTCCCCGACGTTTCGGTAGGTATAGCTTAAGTAAATTAGAATAAAAAATAGTCTCGTACGACAGTAGCCTGTTTATCACGACTCCACGACGTTTTCCACGACCGTTGTAATCTTCATTCGTGTTTATAGAACGTATTCGAAGGTATTACACACACCAGTATCCGTACAGCTCTCCGTATGCGAGAGATTTGGTGATGTTGCAGCCTCGCTGCTTAATATAGTTTCCCATAATTGAGAATCTCATGGGCCCGCGTGAGTTATCTATTGTGCACCGCAAAGCTTCTCCGTAATGCGATGCGGATGGAAGTGCGGAGTGTTGTCATCCACCAGGCGTTAGGTGCAACATATCCCGAAGGGAAAACACCGCGGAGATACGAGATTGCGAGCGCGTAACATGATTTCTCGAATTATTTGATTTGTCTCGGACGGAGTCAACAGCGATGCAAAAATGTTTCGACTTTAATAACTAGTGAGATATAAATATATATTTTTTTTTTGTTTTTTTTTTTTTTTTAGTTTAGTGTCCCCAACGTTAGTTTTATTCGCTTTCTGTTTCCGTCCTCCTACTCATTCTCGGAGACCGGGTGCAGTATATACGCCTACCATCCGACGACAACGGGGTTACAACGCGTACACCAATGCATATACGTTTATACTATACTTATATATACTATAGTGTATCTGTGGTGCATTACGTAGCATGCAGGAGTCTAGTGGTTTGGAAAACAATGCAGATCCCCCCCCCCCCCCCCCCCTCCCCCCGCCCCACTGCCAGCTCTGTGTTCTACTGCCAGCCAACGAAATAAGGAGAACTCGCCATAGCAGAGAGATACATACATAGAGCCACCACCCCAGACACACAGCTAGAACAACCGCCTCGTAAATTACGAGGCCCATTTAGCCCCGAACTCGCACGCGTTCTCGCGACTTCGCGAGAGACACCCCGGTCTACACACACGCGCACGCGGAGAGAACTCCCAGAGAGCACAGCAAAGAGAACGCAAACCCCCTCCCGCCAGTACTTTTTTTCCCCTATTTTTATTTATTTTTTTTCGTCTATTTTTTTATTTTATTTTTTTTCGTTTCGCCACGCAATTCCTCTCTCAACGCTCGTACTCTCAGCCTCGAGCACAGAATTGTAGTAACGCGGTGTATACGGCGAGGCAGCGAACAATTTTTACGGAAAACGCGCGTCTGCCATTCTACTGGTTGTAGCTACTGAAACTCGTGCCTGTGGTGTTTGCGGGACAGTGCGGCAGACAAGTAGTACGACATTACGTATCGTCCGACGTAAACCTCCTCCTCTATGTCCTCTACTTGCTTCTCGGCGCTTCTTGGTCGCCAGAGAAGTGTGTACGCGCTGCTGCACAAATGTAACACAACCGTATGTAATGCGCACGTTAACGTCATAACAGTAATGTGAAAGAAAAAAAAAAAAAGTAACGTTAATGCGGTGAGTCATTTTTGCAGTCAGAACATTACGAGAGCGGCGTGTATCAGTTTCCAGAAAAGTAAGAGAATACGGAGAGAATTCATATTTTATAAACGTGTAACGAGAAACTTGATGAGTTACATACTAGAATTTTGTTTGTATTTTTTTTTTTTTTTTTTTTTTCGTTCAAAGGTTTGCAGCTTTAACTACAATGGATACTCTGCACTTAACTCCGAGGTTATAAACGTGAATTTCAATTAATTTTGTTGAAATAAAGTATAGTTACGGGTTTGGAGAGTAAATACGTTGTAAAAGGTTGCTAACTCTTGTGCCTCGTAGCAATTCATCTAAAGTATCTTATAGTGTATACTGTTATGCCTTTACGATATACTCCGGAACCCCAGCTTCCACTCTCACTCTCTGTATCTCCCTGCTGGACGATATTTATTCCCTCGTATATTTTATCGCAGATTTTCACCGTACTTTATACATTTAAGCTCACTGGTGGCATGTATATTGGACGGTCGTTTCGGGCTCGTGGTGAATGTAAAATATCTACAAGCTTTCGCGTTGTAGTAGGCACTTGTTATCGGACGTATGAGATCGATACGTTTTCCAACTGTATTCCCGTATTTTCCGCCCGTTTCGATACTGCATTTCTATCTATCTGATCTATTGATCTATTCGTCTTTGACTTATTGCACGGTCAGTATATCCGATCTCTTTCACCACTGAGGACCTTTAACGGGACGAATCTGCGCGACACGTTCGTCATCGTTGAAGGTTCGAAGTGGCGATCATATTTCGGCGTTTCGGCGTACCAAAGGAGCCGAAAAAAAAATAATATACTTATACACAAAATAAATAAATAATAAAAAAAATGAAGGGATTGCGAGCAACGAACTCGAACCTTTGCGGGACGATCACACCGCTCGAACCGCGCGCTCGCTCGCCTTTCCGATCGACTGCCCCCAAACGCCAACGAGCCCCAAGGGTTTATCGCAGTCCACGTTCCCGATACGAGGATTTCCTCGCAAGGTACAGCTCTCTTCTTCTCTCTCTCTCGGCCCTCTCGGTTCTCTGAAGCTCTCGCTCTCTCTTCCCCCTCTGCCTCTTTCAACCCCGTGCCGTTCTTCAACCTCTCGCACCATCGCGCAAACCTCGACCTCAACCGTTCTCTCGATAAACACGAGTAATCTCTCGATATGCGTAATCCGCATCGTGCGATATTCTCGAGTTATGTTTCTCCCTGTTAAACACGGAATTCAAGCGATTTTCGGTATCGATTGTCCATGAGGGAAATACTCGCAATATACGCGGTGACATATTCGTTTAATAACAAAATTTTTCATCAATCCCAAATTATACGAACTATTTTAGTCATCGCTCTCGAAATATTAATAAACTTCGAAACCGTTGCAAACATTTTCACTGTATTCCAATTAATTCAGTATTTCAGCAATGTAATCCAATATTATTTCTGATTTCAGGTATGTTGCTGTTATGAATTACGAAAAAAAAAAAAAAAAAATGAGTCTCGAAGCATCAACCTTTTCGCGCAGGAATCTGGTATGTTAAATGAGCTGATATCAAATTTTGTTGTATAAAAAAAAAAAAAAAAGACAATAACCCACATGCCGCGTATTGACGATTTTCCTCGAAACGGCTGCGAGAGTCAACGATTCCCATTTATCGAATGTTTACCGGGTATTAAAGTCCATAGATGGCTCGAACTTTTAAAGTGAGCTATCGACATACCGGGTTTCGGCGGCTATATGTATTGCACGCCATTTATACACTGCGGGGCATACGCGTATCCGATAACATACATGTTTTCCCGAACGATATTTACACTATCCGCCCGCGTATGTTTGCGTTATCGTTACGTGATATCCTGTGATATAGAGAATTCGCGTACACGCGCCGCACACACGCGCATCATCGAGGGGTACATGTTATTGTAATTAGTGTGCATGAAATAAATACCACGATGGGATGGAACACGAGCGTAGGCCCCCCGGAGGTTCCGAGAGTGAAGAGTAGCAGAAACATCACTAGCAAAATCAGCAGCAACGATGTTACAAACTCCCGGTTCGCAAATACGTCGACGGTAGATAGTTCTCCCCGTTAGAGTTTCATGCAATGACAGATGTCGGTGAGGCGAGGGCTTGCATCGGTCGGTTTGAGAGATGATACACGGTGAAACGGATCGGCAGTGGATGTATACCGACCCACACCCCGAAGTGCAGCGAACCTATTTTCAAAACCGTACGTTCCGATGCGACGCACAACTCAGTTCCAAAATTGCTATGTCGTCGCTTCTGATTTTTCGATATCTCACCAGTCGCCTCTCTCTCTCTCTCTCTCTCTCGCTCTCTTTCATTCATATCGAATATTTCTTTTCGCGGATACAAGCCGATTCTATCGCACACTTCGAGAGTCGCGAAGTATGACAACTGCTTATATATTTATTTATTCATTTATGCAATTTATCTATCCGCAACGAAAGAAAAACCATTTCGATATCTCCGATTCGACGATTCCGTCGAGATTTAAAGTCTAATTTAGATACTTCGATCAATCGACGAACGTAATGTGATCGGAGACTGATTTTAAATCCTACCATTTAACTTTCCACCGTCACCAACGGGGCCGTTGAGCTCTTCTGTGTTGCCGGGTATCGAATGTGGGACAACGGATGAAAAGCCTGGAATCAAGAGCTCTCTTTCTCCTTTCCGCTCGTTGGCACACATCGGAGAACCGCAGATCGAACAAATCTTGATCCTCGCTATTGGGAATTAGCCTCCCGGCCACAACTGTAGCGGGGATTGTACCGGCTTTTCCATTGGTCTCCTCTCGATGTTGTCGCCTACCTTGCGATGTATTCGGCTCGATAATCTGGATTAAACAAAATAAAAGCGCGAAAAAAGCTCTCCAGTAGTGTGAATAGAAAAAAAAAAAAAAAAAGAAAGAACCTAACGACCGTAGTACTACTTACAGCGAAGCCTCGGAGAGTGCATTCTCCTAAAAAAGAAGTTACTCTTCACACATTTTCCCGTTTTTTTTTTTTTTTTTTTCTTTCCGCGGCCGTTTCTCTCGCACGAACTCGCGCCGCAACCAGACTCAGAAATAGATGCCTCTGGCTCTCGTGCACACGCCCCGAGTCGACTTCTCGAGTCACGTAACACCCCGGCTATATGCCGTCTCTCTTACGTATAACAAGCGTAGCAGAATATGACACTGTGACTTTCAACTGTGTCCGTTCTTACACTGCCTCTGCGTATCCTACTGGGTGCCTTTGAAGGTACGTCACCATCTTGAGTACCGACATCGGGGATAGACAAGACGAAAGAAAAAGAAGAAAATGTACGTAGCGGTAGCGAGCGTAGCATGTTAAAGCTCGCGTTCTTATCCCGGCGAAGGAAAACGCACCTGTTATTCTTTGCCGTTGTACTCGTTCTCCGAGGTAAAAATCTTTGTGCGAGTCCTGCTTCGCGGAAAAACGAAAAAAAAAAAAGAAAGAGATCCATTATTCTAAATTCTCAGAGGAAACCCTATTTCTCTGAACTCAGAATTATGTTTTGCGATGTTGTTTGTTGCGTTATGTTCGCGTGTTTCGGTTGAAGTTACTAAAGTAACAACTATCTAATGAAAAAAATAACAATACATATTATATATAGTGGATTTCGTACGAAAAGTCTATTTTTCTCCGTTTTATGTATGTAAATTTATCGATTTTTAAAGCGATGAAACTTTCGGACTGCTCGAAATTGCCGATAAAAAAAAAATCTTTTCCGATAGTCGAACGAAGGGCGATGCTAACCCCTTCGGAGCTTTTACATCCGATCGTTCGTACGTGTCGTACCAATTACGAAGTGGGATTTTACGCGGGTAAATCGTAATCGCGCCCCGATGCCATGATCGGGGTGGAAGTCCCACGGTGTACGGGTCCCCGCAGTGTTCATCACCCCTCATCATCCCCTTTATCCCTTCTGGATGCCCACCTAAAAAGCCCTCGTTGCTTCGCTCTCTTCGCTGCTTTCCTCTCCGCTATATTCTATTTTACTGTAGTTTATAACCGTCGGTGACCAGTCGACTGGTCGGTAGCGACCTGTCGCAAAATTGCCCTCACCCGTGGGAGCTTCGCTGCGGCCATCGCGTTCAACGTTCAACCCGAGGCTCGTTGCACACCCATCCTTCTCCTCTTCACCCCTTGGCGTTCCTCATCCCCTCTTTTGCCAACTTTTCGCACGTCCCTACGGTACCCGCGACCCACCACAGATTTCCCATGCAATTATAATTGCCGGGCAATTTTCATCAATTGTGAAGAACCAGGAAAGCGAGAAGAAAGGGAGAGGGGAGAAAACGATAATTGGAGTCGTCGCGTAGTAAGCTAATAGTTATTAAATGAGTTAAATAAAAATGTACATTAACGTACTGCAACGCGGATTTACTCTGATGCATTCGCTTGCTTGCACGATTTTTTTTTCTTCTTTTTAATACATTAAGTGGTCCTACCGTGTTGAAATTACAAAAAAAAATTCAGCTTTTAAACTCAGTTTAGAGTAATTTTATTCTTTCTTCGCCGTATAACTGGTTAATTCTATAAAAAAAAAATAATAAAAAAAAGATTTCATGGAAAATGGCAGAATATTGAAGGGTCGCACTGAGAGCCGTGTTTGTGTGCCAATTGGCTGTCGCACGGAGTGAAATGGTGGAAGCTCCTCAAAAGAAAGTTCGATCTCGAAAACAGCACAAAAAAAAATTTTCCGTAATTACCTGTTATCTTTTTAACACTTTGCGCGCTAATTTTGCTGAAGTTAATTAAATGAGATCAGAGAAAAAGTACGTAGCAATTAACTGTAACGAAAAAAAAAAAATTATTCCGAGAAGATTCACAGAGTTGCGCAATATTTTCAGCATTAAGTGGTTCGAATCTAAACGACTCTTCAATTACAATATTGGAACACTTTTGCTCTTCACGGTAAAAGCGGTTCACAATAAAATAAAAAAAAAAAGAGAATCACTACCGGAGTGCATAGTAACTGCAGAGTACCCGTAACAAATTCGATTTCAGCATCAACGATACCGCACGTGGCGAATGACTGTTTAAAAAGGGGGGCTGTTCTCGAATACCGTCGAGTTCCGGAAAAGTTATAAACTTTTGCTTGCGCCGAACCACGGCAGAAGTGAGTCCAAATAAAAGAAAATGCAACGTAGAAAAGCAGGGAAAAAAGCGGAGTTGGGGTATACGAGAAAAAGAGGGCGTGAGAGGGTATAATTGGGGTTGAGTCGCAGAGTCGCCAGAGCTGAGGACAGAAACGGTGAAACCAGCCGGATGTTGGAAAACAAGCCCCCGGGGAAATCGATAATCGTTGAAAAAGCGGTATTGCCCCCCTCCCCCCTCCCCCCAGCGTTCATGGCGCCCTGGTAAAATGCAAAAATAGTACCGCAGGTTTTATTTTCCGTAAAGGGCTCCTGGACTAAAACTTTCATGCTACGCGGATAGAGGCAGAGGAGCGAGAGGCAGAGAAGCGTTTTCGGTGTACGAAGCGAATATATATACAGTTTGGAGGGGGAGATCGAGAGAAAGAACATTCGGGAGTTTCGCGCAGTGCGACGCCGAATGGTAGTGGCCGTAGGCGCCGTTGGGTTGAAACATAGGCGAGACGGCAAACTCGCGAGAGCTCACTCCGCCACCGTTCTCCTCGTTCTCTTTCTCTCTCTCTCTCTGCTTCCCTGCCGTAATTGATGGGGCCGAGTGTCAATGGACCGATTCGTAAAGAACGGGCGTTTGTCGCATCTGTTGGCCGGCGAGGCCGGTGTGTTGTCTCAACGTTACTTTATCACCGATAAACTTCGCTACTACTCCGGTGCTCCAGTACCACCAGCAGCTACGTGGCGGGTAGTATAGCACGCAGAAGAACGATAGAGAAAGAACTAGGAGCGGTGACTGTGCCCCGCACGACGATCCACAAATATCCACAAACCCCCTATCCACCCCCTATCCCTTTTTTCTTTCAGCATTTTTTATTTATTTTTTTTTATTATATTTTATTTCTACCCCTATACCGTGTCTCGTTTTTTTTTTGTTTTCATCGTCTGGTCCCCAACTCTGACACGTTTGGCTGTTGCCGAATATACTACACCGTGAAGCGCGTCAAGTGTCAGTGCGAAAACAAACGAAATATACGTATATGTCTGGCGAATCTACGCCCGAACGGCTAACACTCGGTTTCGATAGGGGAGAATATCTGTTTGGAATTGGAATTTGATACGGGGGCCAAATGGCCGAAAGGAGCTCGTGAATTGTTCTTCGAACGCTTCAATGAATGGATAAAAAATAAAATTCTAAACTCTTGGATCAGCTTGACATTCTCTCGCGGATACTTATTCTTCGTCCTTTCGGAGTTCGTAGCGAAAGCTTTCAGCTTAAGGGCCGAAGGGAAACCGCGGCAAACCGTTGTGCGGACACAGAAAGAAAATCGTTCGCTCATGCGGTTTCACGGAGGACATCGGGAGAGAGTAAAAATTCTTTTCTCGATCCGTTTAGAATGTTCTACGTGTCGCCAACGCGGTATCCTACTTTTATACTTATCTCTCGTGCAGTTCTCGAGAAGGGAAATATCGTTGTTGATGCGAATGGGGTTGAGAGGCAAAAAAAACGAACGAACGAGCGAAAAAGCTTAGATGGATCCCCGTGGGCGGGAGTACAGGGGATAGAGATAGAGGACTCGGAGGATTCGCCCTGTCAGACGGCGGTGGTGACCGGATGAAGGCCCAACATATACATTATATATTGAGATAATATTTATCATGGGGTGTGAGAGGGGAAAAAAATATCTTAGAACCTTCGCGTGACGGAGGAAAAGGAATGTTATATTTTTCGGGATAGACGTACAGAGAGATTCACAAAAAGAGACAATTTTTTCTACAATGGAAAAAGTTGACGAAAAAAAAAACATAAAAATGTATCACATTTCATTATTTTTTTAATTCGGATCGAAAAATTATCAACATTTTTTAATTATTCTATCGAAGACAAAAATCATTTTACGTAAGACACGTGACTGTAGTTTTGTTCCTTTACCGTTTCGATAGTTTAAGAAAATGGCACAGTTTTTGAATCATCCGCTACCGCGTGTGGCTCGTTCTCGAGATGTTCTCATACGTGGGTCGAAAGCTCAACAAACCTTTCACTTTGCCTGCCGAGCTAAAGCTCCCCCGTTCGTTCTTTCGCTTCGCTTCTACGACCGACGACGTCCTCGTTCGGTGTGCCAACGATTTTTCACTCTCTGTCCCTGGGTCAGCACTCAGTCGCAAGTGAAATGCAAACATGTGAAATTTTTCCGGTACCACACGGAGGGAATAAGAGAGGTCGGAGAGAAAGATCTTGGAGATTCAAGACGCCTTGCCGCTATTATCCAAGAGGCTGGATAGACACACGGTATCGCAAAGTGATATAGCATCGTGCAAAAACCTCTAAGTGTAAACGAGACCACATATACGTATATATCTGCCCATATAAATGGTCCATTTATGGTATTTATTTACCGTACAATTATTTTTTCATTCGTATCACACGTCCGTATAATTAACTTGTAAATATAATTTAATGCGTTTCAACTTGATATTCAAATTGAAAAGAGTTTCGATTCCCAAGTTTCGCCGCGCGTCCCAGCGATGAGAGCTACTCATAACCGCGAGCTCGTGTTTTAATGAGTAGTTGAACTTTATGAAAGGTTCGCCGTATAATATTCCACAGTATAACTACACGCCATATTAAATATATATATATTTTTATATAGTTCTCGACTCTAAGTGAGTCAGCAGTAGAGTTATAGTACTGAGTATAACCATTACCCGAAAAAAAAAAAAAAAAAAAAGTTTGATACTCGTAGTATTACAATAATTTGAATGAGAGGCTCTTAATGAGCTTGTCGCGGCTTTTAATATATGCAATTCGATGAATGGGGGCGAGAAGAACCGCGGTGAGAGATATTATGTATATATACAAAAACGGCCGAGTGCAAGGTGTACCAAAGATAATAGAATACGAAAGAGAAAGAGAGAAAGACCTTTCTCTGTTTGCTGTATAAATAACCGTGACTCGGTATTAAGACTGGTGATCCGCACCGTAGTGCCAGTGTCGAGAGAAACTCGAGAGATAGCGCCGACGGGGAGAAGGAGAGGGAGAGAGAGAGAAGATAGTCGGGCGTAGCGCGTTTAATTAATGCAATTCGCGTCGCGCGACGCGCCCGCGCTCGGGTGGAGATGGGAACCTGGGGAGAGCAGAGAAGTACGTGCTGCTTTGGGGGCTACTGCCTGCGGGAGGTTTCCCCAGCGGGGATTCTACTGGTTAAGGGTCAAGCCCCCGAACACTCCAAACCGCTGCTACCGCAACTATGTATGTGTGTCCGTATGCATCTCTCCGCCCATCTGCCTCCGCCACGTCACAAATTCTTAAAATGATTAAAATCATTAGCGGAGAGAGAGAAAAAAAAAATAAAAAAAATGACAAACTCGTAACGATCGAAGCACTTCAAAGAGCGCGTCGTCTCGGTTTGAGCGGAGAGCATTGATTTATGTTAATGGTCCCTCAAACGTGTGATTCAAAGTAGTAACGTATTACGAGGTCGGTTGTTGCGGGCGAGAGAGCCAACGGTCTCCAACTGTTTTTAACGCTAATGACCAGCCACTCCACGGTACGAGACTGAGAGATGGTGAAGATTAATTTCATTAAGGCCCTCCGGGGTGCGAGCCATCCGTACACCAGGGCGTACCTCTGTGCACTTCGACGAACGTTATTTTTTATATTTTTCATATATTTTTTATTTTTATTTTTTTTACCTCGACATGCCACGGTAAAAGTAACATATGCATTCGCAGCTGGAAGAAAATAATTGTGCTGTAGGGATCGATTAAAAAAAATGGCTCGGGCACTGGCGCGTCCGTTTCAGCACCGATCCGCATTCGCTTCGCACAGTCCCTGACGTTGAATCTCGTTGGTGACTATAACCCCGCGTGCCTCGGGGCGCGATGGGCCTATTCCGAAAAAAATTGCCAGAGGGATCCATCGTCGATTGGCAAAGGTGAATATTTCGTTCGACCTCTCGCGCGTTTTCTCTCATAACGTAATAAAAATCGACGATCACATCGCACTACGCGTCGCTTCGAAAACTCATCGAACGAATTTCATTCACGTAAAAATGTCAATTTTTTTTTTTTACTGTTCCTCAAAAACACATTCGGGGCTGTACGCTATTCTATGCGCACGTGTCTATTCGTCCTATGTGCTAATATATGCTATCGTATACCTCTCGAGGCATCGAAAAAAAAAAAAAAAAAAATTCACGTCTATTTTCGTCGGGGGTGTTTCAGCGGTTATAACGAAACTATGAACGCGTCGTGGATGATGATGGACCAGGATATGAGTGAGATTTTCCTCCTCCTATCTCCCCCCCCCCCCCCCCCCCACACGCCCGTCGTTCCGATCGTGGATCAAGTATTTTTCAAACTGTGAGTCCATTCAATTCAGCACGAGCGGAGGGACGGTACACCCGGGACTGGTTCTCGTGCCCTTTTGAAAAGCGAACTGTCGGGAAATAAAGCCGAAAAATTCATCGATATATCCAACGCCGCTGGTACTTCTAGTCCGCTTTGTACCGCAGCACAGATAATAATCCTCGTTCCCATGCTCTCGTTTTTTTTTTTTTTATTCTCTGTTTTGTTCTCGGACAACAGGGTAGGAAGCGCTAAGCCGCGCGTAAAACGCTGCTGCTGCTGCTCTGCCCTCTTGAAATGAATGAATGAATGAATGAATGATATACGGCTGTTACTTTAAGCTCGCGAGATAACCGCGAGAAGTATTGTCGTCGCTTTTGCGCTCTGTTCCCGGCTTGTTGAATAATCAAAATTCCCGATTTGAATGGTGAAAGGACCACAGTCCCACCGTTTTTTTTATTTTTTTTTTTTTTTTTTCGTTCATAGTTCTGAAAGGATATCAAAAGCCGCGAATGTGACATCGACGTTTCAGATTATTCCGAAGTTTCGACTCTTCCCGTTTAGGTATTTTATTCATTCGCGGAGTTATATATATTGATTTTCTCGAATGACTTAACTGCCTCAATGTTTGCGCGTATGTATGCCATAACCTATCGATGATAAATCGAAGGCGATAGCCCGTGCGCATTACGTCCATCGAAGTTGAGGCAAAGCCTCATGCTTCCCCGGATAGTTCAATGAGGATCTACGATAATCTGTTGGCCGTTGAACCCGAGAGAGGTTCGCGGGATGAACCAGTCACCTGCCAGTTTCCTGTTCGCATCCTTGAGCATTTAGCTGTCCAAAACTATCAACCGGAGATTCGAGAGATAGAGTTTAGCTATACAGAGTACAGAGACCGCATGAAGCTTCGAAGTGGATCGAAGATGGGATCATCAAAACTCTCATGGATATGTCAGTACGTTATTTCTTAACGTTTCACGAGCTTAAAATTTCCCCAGACATACATCTGTTATTACGACATCCATTATATAGTAATCTCTTTCGATATCGTGAGCGTAATGCGAGACAGTCGTCTTCATAAAAAAAACACAATAATAATAATAAAACAAAATTGAATTAACAGCAAACGATTCTCGGTATCGTTAAACAGAGTTCCACGTAATCGATTATCAAATAATTACATTAGACCAGATCCGCCAGTTTGATTACAATTGAAACGATAATCAAGGAGGATAGACGCCCGCGGAGAAGTGCCCAGGCGAACTCTCGCAATCACGGTGCGGTTTGAAACCTTCGAAGAGCGAGCGAGCGAGTTGAAAAGCGATTGAGAATAATCCCTCGCGTCTAGAATGTCTGGCGCGATGCATCGGAAGAGAGACAGTAACATTAGAATCGGGAAGACGAGTTCTCCATCCACCGTCGCCTTTCGCTATCGTCTGGAATCTCAGCCTCTTAGTTTCCAATTCGAGACAAATACGACACGAAATCCCATCAATTAATTCTTCGAATTAACAACGAGCGGGAGACGAGCGAAAATTTCGGAGGATCTGGTCTATCGGTGGTGACGCTTCGCGAAAATCGAGAGAATTTTCCGTGGCGCTTACGATTCTCTTTCCGACGCCCATACCGGCTTAAGATTGACTACGGGGCTTACCGATTAACTCTCGTTGGATTCGAACGACCCGGAGACGCGACGGCAATCGAATATTCCGCGGTGGCATCGCGTAGAACAACGAGAAAAAATTAAGAGCAAGAAAAAGCGGGTTCTCGATATTATCCAAACTGCGCGGTATGGTCTCATTGAGAATTTTATTCCGACGAATACATCGCGGAGTCGAAGCGTGCTGCAGGTGCATCCACGTGTCTCCGCTCGAGTTAAAACGCTGCTTTTTTTATTCTCTCGTTCTTTCCTTTTCTATCGGATCCAAGGTTTTTATTTCAACCTTTTATTCGTTTTATTGCCCCGTCCCCGTTGCTCAACTCGCCTGAGTCTCATCGCGAAGAGAACGCATTTGAGACTCGAGAAAAAGCTTCCATGCGCCCGTTGAGCGGCGAAGAGTAGGAATATAAAGAAAAAAAGATGTACAAAGACGTCCGAGAGACGAGAGGAGAAAGATGCGGGTGCGGGGCAAATCTCCGGCTCGCTCGACGTCCGACGAGAGACAGAGGCGAGAGAGAGAGAATGTGAGAGGATCGACGTAGCCGGGAGATCCAAGTGTTCGTCTTATTGCAAACGAGGAACCCGAGAGAATTTCACGAGCAATGATAAAAAGAAGCGAGAGGAAGAGAGGGAGAGAGATACTCTTCGAAACTTGAGAGGGGAAACGTAAATTTAAAACATTTTCGCAATCATAAATGCCGGATTAAAAGCCTTTTGTTTTTCCGTGCCCCGCTTCCGGCTATGAGACACGGTGCTCTTTGACTTTGAAGTTCAAACTCAGCATTGTCTCGAGAATACAATATCAGATCGCTAATTAATATGAGAAATTATTTGCATTTTTTTTTCTTTTTTTTTCATTGATACATCGAAAAATCAAGATGCGAAGACACGTTTGCAAGACAAAAACATTCGCTCGAGAAAAGAAAAAATCTAAGCTCGCCGATGGTGTTGATGCTTATGCTCGACGGTGTTATTATTATCCCTCGGTAAAACGCGGAAGTTATATCAAATCACGACCGAGCTTGTGGTCGGAAGATAAAAAGAGGAATCACGCTGTGTATGCTGCGGTGCGTCGGATTGCTTCTAATAATTTTTTGTTTCGGCATTTTCATCCCGCGCACAGCGGAAAGAGAGAGAAAAGAAGACCATAATCCAGCGAGCTTATAAATATGAAAATTTTAGCTTCGCGCTATAAGGTCGGGTTCTCTCCTATGAGAAAGCGGCCTGCGGATAATTAGCCTTTCACCCTTGGCGAAGCAGCAACACCCGGGTTTCGCCCCCTGTTGGAGGTCGCGGTTCAAGTAAATCGTCTTACACCCCTTTAACCGCTTATTTTTCAACCCTCAAACGAGCGCAATATCGAAAAAATATGAGATTGATTCACGGTTATTAACAAGACACCCCTCAAAATTGCCCCATCAATTCACGCGTTCTGCACCTTTTAGGAATATCAATTTTTTTTTTTTGATGGGCGATGGGCCGACAGATTTATTTAGCAAGTGGCTTATAGAAACGTGCCGTTTTTTTTTTTTTATGTATTCAATAAACACCACAGGGCGCACGAGTTGGTTGTCATGTTGGTCGATCGATGCAAGTTTGATGAGCCGTTCGTTGAAAATTCATATAAGCCACCAGACTGGAATGACGCGCGGCTTGTCTCGTGTGTTTCGCGTCTGTCAGATACTTTCATAGGAACAACGCTTTTACCTTGTATCGCTCATTTATTTCGCTTTTATAAATCCCTTGTTCAATTTTTTTTTTTAACTCGACACCATTCGGTTGGGTATTTATCGTCAAATTTTGTTTGTTTCTTCGTTATTATGTCGGTTGAGTGGGATTAAACAAATTATTTTATTTTTCACGTGATAATAGCGTCGAGAAGCTTTGTGCATTAATGTTTTATGAAGTGCAATGATTCTGTCAGTAGCAGTAGACGCGTAGCGATGCAGAACCGGGGATGACTAGTAGCCCTGGTGGTAGTTATAAATAAAGTCTCTCGCAAAAAGGACGACATTTAACGCTCCGCCAACGAGGCAAAGCCGAAAATGAAACGAGGGAGTGTCGAGAGAGGGAGAAGGACATCGACGAGATTTTGCAGGGAATGAGGATTGGTGGGGATGGGGTACGGGAGCTTTTTCCATTGGAATGCCCTGCTGTTTGGAACAAAACGATGAAACGTGCATGCCGCGCTTGCTCTCCATACCCTCGCTTACGCCAATAATCAATTTAAATTGTACAGAACACACCGGTAGTAAAGTACTGACAATGGGGCTTGCGCCGGAAAAGAGTGCGCCAGTCGTGAGTGCGAAAGCTTCGTATTGCGCATCGCACAATTCGTCCCCATTTTGCAGAATAAAAAAAAAACATTGTACTGCATTCTATCACGAGTTAAAGAACAAGCGATTTTTAAACGCAGATGAAAAAAAAAAAAAAGACGACGAGGATAATAGGTAGAAAATTGCGCGGTATACATCAAAAGAATTCACTGTGTTGGGGAAAGAAAAAAAAAGAATTTAATTGGATGATACTGGCGTGGAAAAAAAATTCAATCCGATTGCAGAAATTGGATCGCGTGCACAGCAAGTATTTCATGCGCTTAGTTTGATAAGTTATTTGTACGATCGCCGCGATGGGTCGAAAGGTTTGCGAGAAGTGAAGAGAAGTGCACCTCGCCAAGCGGATAATGTATATATATTCATCCCTTAACGGTAATGCTCTACGCCACACGCATTTCCAATTTCCTAAGTCTCTGGGCGGCTTACCTCTTGCGGCCGTGGATACACAGAGGGCCCTTCTAATCATCGGTGCGGTGATTAGAGAACGGGGCGTGACTACGTGTTCCTCTCCTCTGCTCGTCCCGTGTTCTCTACCTCTTGGCATTAACTAAGCATCCCGAACCAACTTGGACAACCCTCCCGCGTCTGACATGTTCACCAAAGTTCTCATCATCGACCTATAATATTGGTATAGCATTATACAATCTCCGGGGGATGCAACAAAGCCGATTATAATACGGGGGTATTAGACAATATTGTCGCGTCAGCAGCGTTGCCAGAATCTACAAAAAAAGTCGGTATTATCGATGAAGATTTTCGGTCTCTGTATTTAACCCTCCGAATAATATATAGTTTTTGCATTATCCCCATCGAGTTAAGCTTCGTTATCAGCAAATTTTAACTCCGTCGGTAAAGCAAAAAAAAATTGTTCTTAACAATCGTCGATATAAAAAAAAATACACAACAGAAAAAAATATGTGATAACATTTTTCAAATAAAGCCCTCAATTTTACATGAAAAAATCGGTTCTATAACTTCGCCAAGTATTCTATCGTGCGTATTTTTTTCCTGCCGAATACGATAGACACCTCGTTTTTTTTTTTTTTTTGTTTTTTTTTTTTTCGGCATCTCATCGAGATGCAATAATATCGCACTTTCAAAATATCGAAAATCGATACTTTTGGCAAAATCGGTCGTGAAAAAAAAAAAATATTATCGCTCTTCACTCAAAGAGGAGATCCCGCGTATTATTCTCGCTGACTGCGATTTGTTTTACTCGCGAGTCGATATTCGATACGAATGTTCGCGTCGGATGTGAAAAAAAAAAAATAAAATAAAAAATGACAAAAACAATTCGAATGGTACAAAATCTATTAATTCACGGTGAATGCTGTCACGTTACAGTCCGAACGGTGGTTGACAACATTTGAAAACAATTTTTACGTTCGCCAAATGTTCCCATCTACTGACAAGAATAACAGGAAATAAGAGATTGGCTGTACAATAAATAGGAAATAGAGAAATGATAGCACGGGTACAAACGAGTGGGTCATTGCAGTCCGGCCGGTTTGCCGTGTTGTGTCCCTCGTACTTGCGCTCCCGCGTTTTCTGCACGTATACGCGTATGTGATTGTATCGGAGACCCGGTGAGCGTTAAATGAAGTGATGGGTACACGTAAAAGCAACGGATATGAAAACCGGACAAATACAGTGAAAGAGATAGCGAAGAGCGGGCGCTTGCTGTTGCTCAAACGATGTATCGTCTGTGTGTGTGAGAGAGAGAGAGAGAAAGAGAGAGTAACGTTGAAACTGAGTAAAACGGAGACCTCGGGAAAGCGTGACAGCACGTACCGATGCAATAAGAGGTGACGCCACTGGTACTGCGCACATAAACACCTTGAGGGCGCAATAAAGAATGAAAACATTCCTAAGTAAATATTGAACGTGGATATAGCGGGTGGTATGTGTGCTTATAGTAGACTCGGGGAGAGAGAAAGAATGACAGTGTATAGTATAGTGTCACTATAGTACATAGAGCAACAGAGAGACTCGGTGAGGACACAATATGTGCTGTCAGCAGTTGAAACTCGATGAAAATGCGCCTAGAAACAGAGTGATGAGAGTAGATAAACAAGGATAGCGCCGCCAGACAGTGTCATACAAACAAATTCAACTCACCGTAAAAAATGTACAAACGAAAATAAATTCACTCCTATTAAAAATTTTTTTTGAAAAAAAAAAAAAAAAAAACACGTTACGCTTTTAACGAATATTTGCGACAATTTTAATAACATACTTCCATTTAACGATAAAGTTAATAATTTGAACGCGTTGTTTCTCTTTTATGTTACGAAATATGTTTCAATTTATAGGACAGAATTCATGAATTTTTCAGAATAATTTTTGTCACTACATCGAAATCTCATTTTACCAATTCGTAATTCGCTGTAACGCAGTTGAAATTTTATATATTTTTGATGATTGTAAAAACAAAATGGCAAATTGCCTATTGACTATACATCGGACTCATTTTCGCATTTGTCTTATATTACAATATTCAAATACTCGTCGATCCGGGGAACATATACGGAGAGTTCGGAAGCATTGAGATCCTTGAGGATTTTCCTTCGAGCGAATAAAAGATTTATTCTGTACGGCCAGCCCCTTCGGGCTCTTCAACAGTGTCGATTGCGTCGGGTACGTGATATACACAAGAGGTTCTTCGTATATATATGTCTGCTATTGAGTGTTTCGTATTATCGCTGAATATCCTAAACTTTGAAAACAAAGATTTTCCGGTGAATGGCACTTCCCTTAAGAAGTTTTTCCTCTCTTTTGCATTTCGCAAAAAATATCCGAAGTTCATACGTAAAAATGTGCTCCGAAGGATTGCGTATCCCATCCCTCGAGAGGTTTTATCAACGAAGGGAGAGTTGACTTTGCTGACTGCCATTCGGCGATGATGCCATCTCGACGTTTCTCCCTCTCCTCCGTTAATATAAGGATCGTAAGAGTTAACTGGTAAGCTCATTAGTAATTACCGTGATGGCGAGTTTGAACGTCGGTACGCGAGGGGGTGCAAGTTAGCGCGAGAGTAGCAGTGGGCGAAACTGGCTACAAAGTTGCCGATGGTTAGCTCTCGAGAGTGGAGAACGAGAAGGAGGATAGCTGTAACGTTTAGTATGAGCGTTCAAAACTCTCTCAAAGCTCTCTGGCAAGGAGAGCGAGAGAGGAGTCGACGCAGTCTCGAGGGGCCTTAACGTTGCTGCTGCCGCTGCTACTTCTACTGCCGAACGAGCCAGCAAGGCATGTCTTCGACTGTAATCTACATGTATACTCATCCTGTATGCATGTGTACGCAGTCAGACGCACCGTGAAGTTGACCATTTCCGTACAGATTCTCCCATAGAGATTCCAACGGTGTATGCAGGAAAATAGGTCAACTTCACCGCGTAGAAAATAAACGTAGCAGGATGTTTCCCCGAAGAAGTTGCCGCCTTTGGCTATTTGCTCTTCAGCAAGGATCGCCCCCCGTATCCTAGGTATTCAGTACGGAAGTGAAGCCTTGTGTGAATCGAATCGAAGGCTGTATGCTAGCGAAAAGCGAAGTATATTGGAAAGCTCCGGAAGAAGATTTGCTTCCGTTTCCTTTGGCAGTACTGCACAATGCTTCTATCCTTTCGGCATCCACTCTCAATACTTTTTTTGTTAATCTTCTTCTTTTGACCTCTCGAATGCTTTTGCTGAATTCTCATTTCGCTCGAACAAAATCGAGATTATGGAAAAAAAAAAAATTAATCGTCGCAATCCAGCGGTAGTTTTGATGATAACATTGATAGCGAGAAAAAAACGCAGGTAAATCGTTGCCGAATAGAATTGGCTGAAAGTTTTTTTTTTCTCAAGGTGAGGACGGTTAAGGATCGAAAGCTCTGTATACACTATGGAGGATGAGACGATAGCCCGAGAGAAAAAAAACAGCAAAGTGTTAAAGACTCTTTCCTCTCCTCTCTGTGCTACGTTCGCTCTCTGCCTATATTTGCTTTTCCGGGATTGTCGTCGCGCGTCCAAGGTATTTGCCGGAAGTAGCCTTGCCGCTCGGGGTGTTGAAGACGCGGAGAGAGAATAAAATGCGAAAGTGAGAGGAATAGAAGGATGGAGCGTTGGTGGCTCGAGGAAGAAAGTGAATGCGGTTCTTTTTTTCTTCGAACTTTTTTTTCTCTCTTTGCTGAACGTCCCGGTAGTCCCGAGTGGTATTAGCTGTATGGAGATGACGATTGGCACTGCACAGCGCACACCGCGTTCTATTACCCCTCTTTTCCTTCTCCACCCACTATCGTCGCGATATCGGGAATTTAAACGGCTACGAAAAATGCAAATTACATCGAAAGAGTAGGGGAAGAGCGAGAAGGAAATTCGATGCGAAAATTTCGCGCTGAGGACATTATTTTTCGTCTCTTTCGCGACTTGAAGCTTCTCGTTTCTTCCTTTCACGAGCAAAAGCTGAGCCGGCAATTGAGGCAGAAATACTATATATAACAAAGGGAGAAGGCGTTTGTGAAGAGTGAATTCCGACAATCGCGGGCCTCGACCTGAGCTTCACTCAGTGAGCATTTCGTTACGGACACACGTAGGAAGAAATTATTGTGAGGGTGCACAAGCGTATCCCGTTACTCACTCACTGGACGCTCGTAGATAACTCGGACAAAGTGGGATAATCCTCGTCGTGTAATAATTCTTTTGACAGACGGGTCAAAAAGTGAATAGAGAGCGGAGAAGAGAAGAGAGAGAGTCTGAATCCGGATCAAAATGAGGAAGAGGATGCGGGGAGGCATGCAGAGACAGTGAAAACTGTCGGTAGAAGAATATAGAGGAGTTAACTGTGTGTGCACACCTATCAGGTCAGCAAGCGCGTGAATATGAATAACGTCATATCCGGCCTATCGTTTTGCACTGACCCGGCAAATTTCGCCTCCGGTCTGTGGGAGGGGAGGCTAACGCGTTGACGCGAACAAAAATAAATTTCTCATCTGATTAAAGAGCAAAAGCGAGGATCGAATTTTCATTCGACTTTACCGCTGTTTCCAAAACTTCCGCGAGGCTAAAAAAAATCTAATATAATATTGAAAATTACAACTTTACTTTTTATAATTGAATTAAATCTAATTGTTGATGGATCGAGAAGAGCAAAGAGAGATTACATAAAACTGTTGAAGTAGCGTCGCGGCGAGTCCTCTCGAGATTCCATCAGCACACGCTCCGAAACGCTGAAGTTCAACGGGAAAAAAAAGAAGAAAAAAAAACGTGAAGTGGCCCGTCGCATTTGCGACTTTTACGGGATTAGCAAACTTAAGGGTCTCTCTTGGCATGAAGAGGGGAAGCTTGGGGAGCGTCAGGAATAGCGAGCGCAAAGGAGAACAGCAAGATATGACCGAGGCGCAAGACCGGGGCGGACGGAGTTTTAATTATTTTTCTTGGCCAAGAGAGTGAGGGAGCAAGACAGACACGGAAGGTTCACTACAATAAATTAGATTCCTTGAGACGGCGCCAGACGCGACTTGCTAGATGGCTGCGTCGAGGGCTGCAGCGTGATGGGGTGACGAGGAGAGAAGGAAAAAAAAAAAAAAACAAACAAAAAAAACCACCGTCGGCAAACATCATGCGAGCGCACGAAGATTCATGGGTCCTCGTGGATTATTCGAGTTTTCGGAATCCCAGCTATGATTACAGTTTGAATTATCTTCTAATAGCTTGAAGTAAGACCCACCGCACACGGGAGAGCATGTCGCAAGGGTCTAGTTAGCCGCGGCATTACACCACGAATAGATGAACGATGTAGCGGTAGTTATGCAGCAGGGCATCAGCATAACTGCTATGTGCCAGCCGGTCCTGCAGAAGAGCAACAGCCAGGCTGTGCTGCTGCTACCCAGCAGCCAGCCTGTTATTAATGTACCTGTTACGATTCTCCAGCGAGCCCGATCATCATTATCCTCATCACAATGCGGCGAATGAGCTAAACGGCAAATTGCTTGACTGACACAACTCCTCGCTCCCCCCCTCTTCAACGGATATAATGGATCGGTCATGGAAATCCATCAGTTCGAATCTCTTCCTCGGTGCGACTAATACCCAACCATTTACGTTGTACGTAGTGTACACGATGCCAGAAACCATTTCTCTATATACGTATATGCCACTCTCGGTATTCAGGTGAAGAGGTAACGTTAGCGCGTGCCGACAAGCGTTGTATGCCCGATTAGACCGGAAAGAGACATGCTTCGTTGAACCAATCCATTCGTCTGTCCCGGATTCAACGTCGATTCATTGCCGTTCGCTCAATTCGACAATTGAGAGAGACGCAGCATTGAGCATCGGATTCACGGATGCAAATAATTTTCGTGATGCAGCGCATAGCTGCCCGCCGATTTTCCCGCGAGAAAATTTAATTAAATGAATTCATAATTACGAAATTTCGATTCTCTAATCATAGTAGCGTAATGAAATAACGCAATCAAAGGCAATTCATTTAATTATAACCGCAGTGTAACTA
The DNA here is from genome assembly GCA_964006125.1 of Cryptus viduatorius. Taxonomy (NCBI): domain Eukaryota; kingdom Metazoa; phylum Arthropoda; class Insecta; order Hymenoptera; family Ichneumonidae; genus Cryptus; species Cryptus viduatorius. The sequence goes on from OZ023222.1 coordinate 16,728,820, forward strand.
TATTAATATACATATTCCGTGATTATGTCATTAATCATCTAAAAACTTGAACGAGGATGATAAGATAATAACGTTGAATATTCGATTGTTTGGAGATACGCGTTTGAAATTCATACACGTAGCGCTGTAGTCCGATTCCGTTTCACGGAGATTTTTTTCATGAATTCTTCAAGGGATTACGGTTGTAATCCACTTTGAACCATTGCTTTGGGGGTTTTTGTTGAATCAAAGAGGTTTTTTTCCTTTCAAATTGGAATATTCGCACGGATTATCAATCAGCAATTTCTTCCGTTGGTTACGAAATAATTGGAAAAAAATACTAAAATCAAAAAAATAAAAAAAATAAATAAAACGATACGAAAGCTGCGCAGAAACGGAGAGATTACATTCTATAAATCGGTGAGTTTCGATATATACATCCATTCAAGAATGGAAAAACCATTTCGCTTTGAACGTCCCGGTGACCCGGTTAGAGGAAAGAAGTAAAACCAGCCAACAGCGTCAGAACTATATAGGTATATAGGACTAAAGATTGCTCTGTGTAATCCGATACTCGTAACGTCGTAATATCTCTCATATCAATATCCTGTCCTGTCAGCTCTATTTTACCATCGCTTTTGACGATGTATATGTCGAATCGGGAGGCGATTGTGTAGAATGCGTGCAACAAGAAACGCGCTGGCGGGATGTTAGGATCAATCGAGGAACGAAGACGCTGCGAACGAAAAATATGATTCGAGTATAAAAGGAGAAAAAAAACCACAAAAAAGAAGAAGAATGAGAACGTTGAAAGGAGGAGAAAGCTCTACGAGCTCTGGACTAATATACTGCACGCTATAGTGCATAGAACGGTATGCACTTTGGTCATGGAAGCCGGAGGTTACGCCCCGCACAAATATTGAACTTCGTTGACGGAATGGGTCATTAGTCTGACAAATGAGAGGGCTGCGGTCATGAAGTTGGACAAGAATTAATGTTCGATATGAGAGTTGATGGGAGGGGGACGTAGGTCACTCGCGTTAAGTGTGTACAGGTGTTGGTTAAGTTACGGTGAAATTTTCGCGCTGTGCGTTTCCAGGGATCGAATTTAACCGGTAGGGAGAAAGAGGTAGTCTAATAATTCACAATGAGTGCTGGCAATGAGCGGAAATGAGCCTCGGCAGAGCTTGGGGGTGCGTACCCCACTCTAAACTATGTATTTCTCGTATCAATTACGTCATTGTCGGGAACTACGAATTGCACGCGATTTATCGTCTTGTTACTGCAACACGTTGTTGTAGAATTGTTAATTAAATATTGTAATGAACACTAAAATTGACGGAAATTCGACAATCTTTGGGCAATATAACGACCAAGAGAATGAATGACGTTCGCATTTGATTTTACGGCGGATATTATTAATTACGATAATTAGTCAATATCTCGAACACGATATGGCAAATGTTTGTTCTCGACAAATGTAATGAGGACTCACGTGTAACGGAGATATGTAGATAACGGAGATATGTAGATAACGGAGATATAACGGAACTTATGCTGTTGATCGTAAACGTGTATCTATGTAAATCTTTATCCTGTATACATCTATTGCACTCCCGTGGAAATATCATGTATGGCAAAATGTATGTTCGATATATTCAATACGATTTTGACGAAAAGTTGCAAATTTTGAATTTCAGATTACATTCGCGGGAATATGTAACAAATTATATGATTCATTTATTAAATATGTAAAATTGCCGAATTTCATGTTTCTATTTATTATTATAATATTTGTTTTGAATATTTTTTTTTCTGTGTGGTTAATACCTCTCAATTGTTTGTTTGGCTGAAGAATGGATTGAGCAAATAAAAAAAAAATGAAATTACGATTCTTTAATTAAAAACCCCATAGATGAACTTTTTTTCCGCAATTTGGACGATAAATGTGTCTTGATGGTAATTTGTATGGTAACAGGATACAGTTTCATCGCTATTCCCATCCCCGTTGTTAATTTTCTCTATTCCTCTATTTATTCACTTTGTGACGCGCTGCAGTGGCAGCAAACCTCGTCCAATATACTAAATCGTTCTCATTGTAACGGTTTGCATAACAATTGAAAGCCTTCGGGACTATCAGGGTGGTTAGGCAGTTGCGCGACGGGATGGCCAGGAATTCACCCAAAATTTGAAGAGGGGGCGGGGGAGGGGGGGGGGGCACCACGCGAGTAAATGCACGACCCGCGGCTCGTTATCTCTTATTTACTCACCTTCCAATTATTGTAAGCTACCGACCGTGAATTTCCGCGGCCGATCAAAGAGCGGGTCTCCGAACCCGAACGAGTTAGAATCCCCGGAAGGAATTCTTGATGAGGCCATATAGCCCGAGTTCGAGCTTTCGCTCACCAGAGTTGCCCCGCTTCCAATTTCGACAACTATCGCGGTCGTCGCTCCCGGATAATATGAATTCGATTAATCGCCGTTTCACTCGTGGAAATTAATGGTTTGAAAATTAGGGAAAAGGAAACAACGAAAAAAAAAAAAAAAATACGATAATGCACGGTGACGCGTCGACTGAACGAGGTAGGAATAATATACGAAGCGAGACCCCGTTAAATCCTCGCGAGTTTCGATCGATGGGAAATAATCGATAGTCATGTAGCGTTGTTAAAGCTCTCTCGCGTTTCAACGATTATCGTTTTTCTCTTCATCCCTCTTCGGGGCCGTGGCGTGCATTCGGCGTTGCGCACGCGGGGGCGGGGGAGCTATGGACGCGCGCGTACGATATAAATCCTTTCGTATCCGATCTCAAACAAGAGTATAACGCGCCGTTCTTATTACACTTTCGCGTGATATACAATCACCGGTGCTATTCCTCTCCCACCTCTCGCTTACCGTCCGGTCGGCGAATCTAGCAACCGTGGAAATTGAAAGAACGAAACACGTATTCGAGAGCGTTACGATGATATAGGAGAGAAACCTGCGTATCCCCGCGAGTTTGCTGGGGTAATGTATCAAGTTATTGATTGTATATACGTATAAACGAGTTAAAAAAAAGGTAAAATTATATCTATACATCGATTGTTATTGCATAGACTGGTATTACATCGGAAATGTTGACGGAAGCATCAAAAGCATTAAATAAAAATTCCCCGATAAAACAAAAAAATCTTCTCGATCCACCTGCATTCTTCTCCGACCCCCCGACCCGCCTTTCAATACATAAAAATCAATAGGCTATCTGTATCTGACGCCAAAGTGAATTTACTCATGTTCCACTGTTCTATCGCGAGTAAAGAATATTTATCGTAAAATATGAATGATATACAAGAGCGGATTATTCGTATAAAACCATTCGTTCAAATGGAATAAATACACAATCCGATAAAGACACATGTTTAATTTTTTCGCACCGTTATATCCCCTTTCCAGTATTTTTTTTAAATTCCATCGTTTATTTTTTATCACGCAAAGACGGTCTTTTCTGCAGTTCATTCGTGTGGAGCGTAAAACATTGAAAATACCCGAATAAATACGATTCTGTGAGCTCTTGTGAAAACGTGCGGCTTTCTGGCTCTGGTCTTTCTCTCTTGGTATACCTCACCCTTTTATATAGTCCAGAGAGCTCCAGTGTATAGTGGCGAGTTACGAGCGAAGCAGAAAAAGAGCGAGAGACGCTAGAAAAAAAGAGCAGTGGCACAAAAAAAAAAAAAAAAAAAAGTGTTCCCACCTTTTTTTTCACGTTTTTTCTCGCTCTCGTTTCTTCGAAGCAGAGGAATACGTCGTCGACGATGCAAGGCAATGTGGAAAGGGAGTGTATGAGAGGCGAGGAAGTGCGAGTGCTGCTCTTCTCCATGGGTTTTATACCGTAGAGGCGTGTGCACCATTCCCCATTGTGGATAGTGTTTAATGTGGCTGAGGCGCCCCAGGGAGATGGCACTTTATACATACCTAACTACCCCTCCGCATAACGTGTCTAGAGGTAGCGCGGTCTCTGCCCTTCCTGCCCCCATGTTTCTCTCTCTCAATCTCTATATATACAGCTATAGGCCACCCGCGTTTCTCTACACGATCCCACCATCCGTGTAGCGAAGTTACGCCATCCAGCCAGCCAGGTCGAGGCGTACGTTTGCCTTCTAACCGGGTAGAATATTATTCAAAGCAAGATTTACATTTTTACGACGGGTTTTCTGTACGGGGGAGGCGGAGCGGGGATGGGCCAAAGGGCGAGAGACGAGGTAACTTCAGCCCGCGATACCGACGCAACGGAGGAAAGGTTCACCACACATTTTCTACCAAAGGCACCGACGAGAATAGAAATTAGATTAATTTACATACGTACGCGCATAAGGGAGATTAATGTCTTGATTAGTTCACATGCCTGTGCCCCCACGTTGGATCATTCGAACTTTGTACCCGTTGTCACGTGAAGTTATGTCTATCATTCATCATCGTGAAAAAAACAGTTATCTATATATATCCATAAATCGATCGAACTTTTTACGTCTGCTATATTGTAAACCTATCGTAGCTTTATGCTATATTAAAAAAAAAAATCTTAAATGCTCAGTTTTTAATAAAAAGTTTAAAGCACCTCGGGATTTCAATATCCAGCGATATTGCACAAGTTGTCTTTACAATCGGAACAAATCTTCGATAACGGATAAATAAATTCGAATCAAACAAATCGGTCTGCCAGTACTTTATTTCTTTCGATCACATAAATGCAATCCCTTTGTTACGCTAACACCAGAGCTACTAGCAGTTTAGTCGATCATTCAAAATTAGATAATCGTCTCTCCTCGTGACCCAGTTTATCCTCTCTCATTCGATAATCTCGCCCTCGCTTTTCTTCTTTGATACTGCACAGTGGCGCTTTGGCTTGCGCCTTCGATAAAAGCACTCCCTCATTCCATCCGGGAGATAACTACGTCGATCATCGACGTAGATAAATCTCGTCGTGTCAAATTATCGAACGAACGAGACGGGGAAAGGGGTGGGGGAGAGGGTGAGTCTGCGAGGTAAGCGCAAGCTAAGAGGTGCTGAGGCTCGCCACACACGTTTTTCCTTCCGGTAGAACGAGAGAATAAGGGGGGCAAGTGTACAGCAAGAGTAGCTGGTATTCCAACGCAACACTGACTATATCGATAGAAATTGTTAAGTTATATGTGTCGGTAACGGTCCTACAGCCCATATACCTACCTATTGCGAATAGGTAAAGCGCTCGTAGAGACGCAGGCAGCAGGGGGAGGAAATGGGGGACGGAGTGCAGCAGGCAAGTGAGCATCCACTCTTGGAGAGGGTCCACTCGCGAAATTGCACGTCGGGGCCAAAACGCTATGCACGTTTCTCTCGCACAATTTTCCCGTCGAGTTGCCCCGGGATGTGGCCCAGCAGTCATGTCGTCGCCGCGCGCTTTTCCCTCCCATTCTCACATCTTATACCCCAGCCAGACCCTTGTACGACGTTTCTCGCAGAAGGCCCCCCCCCCCTCTCCCCCCTCCCGCAGCCCCCCTGCTGGCCGAGGTAATATAGCGCAACATAAATTTCGCATCTGCTGCAAGATATATCGTTTCGCCAAAGACTCGAAGTGATCTCTCTCTACCCTCTTTTTATTTATTTATTTACTTTTTTTTTATTGAGTTTTTATTACACACGGAGAGTTTGGCAACTCCGAGAGGAAGAGGTGATAAATTATCATACGCATATGAAAAAGTTTGACGCAAATATCTGATAATTTTTAACAATCGCTCTTTATGATACGTTTCTAATATTGATAACGCTCGCTGGCAGTATTAAAGGTCAGGTAGAGATGTGTTAAATTAAATATTATCACCGTATCCGTTTCGATATCGGTACAGTAGTACCGCGAATTGTCGCGCGTACGTGCGGCGGTAAAGAATCACTGAAATAATAAAATTCTATACGAAACGAACGGCAATAACAGTTTGGCCTTCGCACGAACGTGTCGGTGGGCCCGAGTGTGGCGATGCGAGTTCCTGTGTGCCAACTTTAGAAATAGTTAATGGTGATCAACAACGAGAGTTGTCATAACAGAAGATAGTTTGGGGGAAAGGGAATGCCTGCCGAAGAGTCGAATTTTCGTGGACCGCGTTACCCAGCAGCAGCAGCGGAGGCAACGGCATCAGGGGTGCTGATTCCCGGTTTGCCTCGCTCTCCGACGCTCGAAATAAATGCCTCGCGCTGCTTCGCTGCAGACCTCTCTCGCTCGCCACCGCGGTTTGTAGCCGCAACGAAAATAATAATAAAAAATAAGCGCTCGACCCAATGCCATAATGTGAAAAGTTCATCGAATTGCATCGCCCTCACCACCACAGTGTATATACGCTGAAATTCTCGGTAAAACACCCACCGACGATTTTTAGAATGAGAAGAAATACATATATATATATTGGAGACCCGGAGTTTTGGCCCGTTGCATTTCTATTCGACCGACGTTTCCGGCATGACGTTTTCGCAGTGCAAGCGCCGCTCCAAAGCTTCGACGATAGAGCCGTGAAAAGCTTTGGCCGTAGCAAAAGAGTTTACCAACGCGGTTCTCTTACTCGCTTTCTCTTCCATCTAAAATTTCTACTAATTTCGGAAGACCGTTATATCCGTGGAAACTCCCGGTCGAGATCCCGACGCCTTTCTCGCTCGCCTTCCTTTACGAAATTTATTCCAAGTGCTTCCTCGCACTCTCACACTTGTCCGCAGAGAGAAAAGAGAAAAAAGAAAAATAAACTTATTTTTACGCGAGAGAGAAAATTTCTGTGGGTGAGATTTTCGGCACGAATGCTGGAGGAAGGGTGCTGAGGGGGTGCTAAGCTTTGCCGAAGAGACATTTCCAAACTTATACCCACTCTCCCTTTCTCCCTTTTACCCTTTCCCCCAAAAAGCTGCGTCACTGATTGTTAGACCATCAAGAACACGTTGTTGCGAAGTTTCCGAATTTATCGTTGCGCTCTCGCGAGCCATTTGAATGTGGATTCTCGCGTCGGTTGCGAAGAGAGACTGTATGGGCTTTTCGCGGGAAAGGGGTGGAGGAGGGGATGAGAACGAGAAAGCGAACAGCAGCAGATGTGGCTTCGGGGGTTTGGTGGGCTCTCTGAATCTATCTCTCTTCGTTTCGCACGTGATTGTGCCGCGCCACCACAATTCTCGCGATCTACGAGCTCGCTATGGTTATACCTACTCGCTCAACCACCGAGCGTAAAGTCGAAGAAACTTTCGAAATGCTTTGGCGCGGTTAATTGCGAGTAATTAAAAATTTTTTTACCCCAAATTTGCGGTATTACGTTACACCTGTTTAGCGGACGATTTCTTCGTAGGACGATAAAATTATCGTCCGGCAGTTTGTTGTTCGAAAAATATCGTTGATTTTACGGATTTTCTTCGCGAAATAAGTAAAACTCAACTTTTTCCGATTCCTAAATAAATACATTTTTTTAAACATATATTATAGTCAAAGGATTAATAGATGTTGCGGAACAACACTATAATAATTTCGAAGAAATTTCTGAAATATGAAAGAATAATCCATATCTCGCGATGGTCCAATATTTTGTTCTCGCAAAGCACATCGGTGCATCGGCGACAAAGCTTGAAGTGGGTTGCAGCCCGAACGTCTATGGAAAAGTTTGTCCGTCGAGGTTCTCGTGAGTCCGCATCGGTTGCCTTGAGGCCAAAAGCCTTTTCCTCACGTACGGCCTGAGAGACGTAGAAAGAGAGACCGCCCCGCACCCCCCACACGTAATATCAAAGTCGTCGTATGTCGGGGATGCGAGAGAGTACGAGAGCTACTAGTAACCGGGACTGGTACGTTCGTGATCTCGCATTTCACTCGATATTCCAAAACGTTGCCGGTCCTTTATCACCCCCCAACCTCCCCCTTCTTCTCCCTATTCTCGCCCACGTGCGATCTCGCCACTGCCACTTTCGAGAGATATTGAAGAACGGGCGTTGTGTGAAAATTCACGAATCCCCGGATATAGATCTGTTTGACTCGCCGCTACGTGGTTGCCAGAGGATTTCACGGATTTTTATATTAATTCAACTGTGATTCATGTACTGTTAAGTCGGAAGAAAAAAAAAATTCGAACGATAGTTCGAACAACAAAATACGTAATAATAAATTAATAAAAATTATTCCCGAAAATAAAAATTGTTCATAAACATACCATTATAGTTTGTTGAGACTGAAAAAAAAACAGCAACAAACTTTCGGCAATAAATGTCCCGCTATGATGAAAACTTCAACGGCAACGCATAGACGAGCGTTACTCTCACGCCTCGCGACTCCAAAAGTACGAAGGCAATTGAGATTCCGAGTTCTCGACGCACAGATGTTGGACGAAAAGCTAGTTAATTAATTCGTTAACTAGTTTCGCGAAACATTTGAATAAATATCAAGTTGGTCCTAAACTCGTATGTACCGAGTAATCGAAGAGTAAATGTAATCGCGATAGATGAGACGAAGTGTGTCTCGTTCCGTGTCGCAAGAGGTGCACAGGTCGTGAAAGTCGGAAACTCATCACTCAGCTAATGATTCCAACGTTTGAATACGGCGATTTAGAGCGACATATATATGCGTATATATACATATATAGTACACCATATCTTGTAGATGAGCGAGAGGATCCGTTAAGTTTATCGGCTGTGTCGGAGGGCAAGTCATCCGTGTTGAGACACGTTCGGGCTTTTGCTGCTGCTATCGTCGATGAGACATTAGCGAAAGCTCCTGGCTAAGTTAAGTTCTCCCAAGGGGTATCGATCATTCGCGTTCAAGAGAGACACCGACCAACAGAGGATAGAGAGCGAAGAAGTAGCAGAAGCAAAGCAGCCAACGCCGGCGGCTAATACTTCTTGCTTCGCTCATTCCGACACCCCTCCCCCTCGCCACTTCTCACGGCTTTAACTTTGACACGATAACTAGGCGAATTAAAAAAGGCGATAAGAGAATTACGACACCGTCGAGAAGCACTCGAGTAAAACAGCGAGTCGCGTACAACGGCGGGAATAAGTGATAAAGAAAAAGAAAAAGAAAATAATAAAAAAAAAGAAGAAAACGTAAAGTTGTTTAACGAAGTAGACTGCAGGACAGAGAAAAAGGGCAAAAGTAAAGGCAACAAGACAGATTGTACGATGCTCCGAGTATTGAGAACGAAAGAGGAATGAAAAGAGGTTATTTGACAAAATTACCGGGGAGCAGAAACAGCAAAGCCGGAGTAGAGTGGGCAATGTGTAACGAAGCATGGGATGAGATGCAGTGTAGCTCCTTAACAGCTCCGGTTGATATTAATTCAGACCGCAACGTGTGTGTTAAGCGTAATTTAGCCCGGGTGTGCTGCGGTGGGGCCCCAGTGCCTGATTTATTGGTTCAATTTCCTATTAATGCGCGAAGGGGTTGGAGGGAGAGAGTGCGAGAGTAGGCGAGATTCAAGCATGCGGAGCTGAAGTGAGGGCAAGGGGGTGGCCACGAGAGAGGTGCAGGGAGAGAAACGGAGAATAGGGAGAAGGAGCGAGCGCAGAGGCGAGCCCTCTGCCTGAGTGGGACCGCACAGGGGGCAACCTTATCTCGAAATTACGTACCGCGTATATTAGATTCAATTTCGTTATTCATCCCACGGAACGGAAAGTGCTACCTCCACTATCATGCCCGACCCTTACATTACAGTAGTCAGCGTATATGTATATATACGCTTAAGTATATATTCCAAATATATGAATTTATGTGTACCGTATCTGTATACTATGTGGATCGTAAATCTGTGGAGCCAACAGGGAACTTGGACTTTGCCCAAAACGAGAAACTCTCTATCGCATTAATATTGTATCCAATCGAGCCGATCTCGTGCAATACAATAATTCAATCGTCGCCGTCAATAGGTTTGCATTCCTCAAAAGTTCGAAAACAAAAAATGCAAATTACGCGAAGCATTTTAAAATAAGTTGCAAGGCAATGCTACTTTAACGGGGATGAAACAAAACAAAAAGAATTACGAAATAATGTAATTGCAAAGCGTTTTTCGTTGCGACTTAATCTCGTGAAAGTGCCGGAGTAAAATCTCGTTAGAACACTATCGTGTACACACAGTTGTGGCTGAAGCGAGAGCTGTTGGCGAAAGTGGCTCTGTCGGTTTCAGTATACCGAAAAAAAGGCAGTGGGGAGTGAGAGTTGAAGGTCTGAGAACGAGTGGGTGAGAGAAAAGCTGTACCGGAAATGAGCAGCGAAACGTCGTTTACATAAAGGACAGATTTGTGGTAAATCTCAACCGAATTATCGCCTCGGTTTATCGCTTTCTTGCCTCTCCCCCTCCTCTTTTCGCATTGCCTCGGTCGAGTTCTCCGCAGGGTTTTTGTTTTTCTCGGCTGCACACCAGCCGAGAGATAGAAACGGGAGAGAGAGAAACAGCAAGCCACAGCGGCGAGCTTTTCCATGAGCGGTTTTCGCCCAACGGGGGTTGAAATGGAATCGTCGTTCAAGCTTCTCTCCGTTGGCGCTAACGAGCCTATCAACTGCAAGCCGCAGCAGCACAGTTCGCGCGAACTAGAATCGTCGGGAGTCTCTCTCATTGCCTCTGTACCGAAGAGCCGTCCCCCACCCCTTGCCTGCCTACTTTTCTACTTCATCCCCCAGGTTCCCGCCGCCACCCCCCCCCCCCCCCCACCCCTTCTACTTCTCTCCTGTTTTGCGCTTCGGCTGCAGCTGCAAGTCCGGAAAATCACAAACGTTTATAATACGTTCTCAACCAGCTAAAAGCTCAGTCGCTCACCGAATACGCGATCGAGCGACTATAGAAAACGTCAAAGGGGGAGCGAAAGCGATACGAGGCAAGTGAGAGGAAAAAAAAAGTGCCCAGTCACGAAAAAAAAAAACAACTCTCGTCTCTTCCGGTCTGTCGCACCGGTGCGGTGTACCTCTCATCCGTGTACAAGACCTCTATATCTTGACTTGGCTAAACGAGCGCTTAATCGAACGTATAATTTTTTGCTCTCGACGCTTCTCCGATGAGCTTATACATCCCCGAGATCCATGAGAGAGTGAGGCCAATATGCGAAACGAAGGCAAACAACATTTGCCTCGAAGCCGGTGAGAGATAAAAAGAACGTGGAGGATCACAAGAGCGACAGAACGAGTACAAGATAGCGGAGGAACCCAGCAGCCGACGAAGATGGTTTCAGAGTCTTAGAGCGGGGAGTGAAGGACGTGGGGGCTGCAAGTAGCGCAAGCCTTCCATCCAACGTGGCAAAGTTGCCAGCCAACCTCGTAACGCCTTTGGGGGAGACTATCTTCAGTTTCCTCTCACAGTTCTGGCTCTTCAGTGGCGCAGGAATATGCCACAAGCGAGGAGTCGAAAGAAGACGAAAAGTAAAAGGAAACTAAGAAAGAAGCAGCGTTACTCACTTCCGCACAGCGATCTCGCGGGGCACCCCCTTCCCCCCATCCTCCCATATTCCTCCAACACTTCTTTTCTATATATCTCCCCCAAAACCCCCACGTTTCATTCTTTCATTCTTTATCATCTCTCTTTCGTACTTCCGCTTTGCCCACCCACTCGCAAAGGACACCTCGGTGAACCTTAAAAGTTTTCTATACAAAGCAAGTAGCTATCGTGTTTACTCTTGTTTCATACGTCTCTTTGTGACGTACGATCTTTCTCCCGTCGCGTTCTTCGAGAGGGAGAGATCTAAGGCATTCTCGTCTAACCCCCGTCCCCTCACTCCCTTCAGCCCCCGGCTGCATGGGCGAGAGATAGTGTACCACCGAGAACCGAAACGCTTGAGCTTGTATGGCGCAATGGGTAAGACGGCGCGTACCCATCCACTTCACAAAGTATTCGGGTCGAGAGTGCAACCGAAGAAAGTCACCGGAGGAGAAGGGGGGTTGGCTTGTATACATATGTGGAACTTTCTATTGGCTATGTCTCACACTCCCTCCCCCCTCGTTCGCGGAAGCTATCGATCTCTTCTCGCAACTTTTATCCCCCAGAAACATGTCTTCTATTGGTGTCTTTCCGATCTGTCTCTGCGAAACTCTCTGGCACCCTTATTCCCACGCCTTGGATAACTTCGAAATTGCGTGTATTGGGTATCGAAGTGGAATACTTGGAGTTCCAGTTGCTTCAGTGACTGCCATCAGACGATGCCGTATACACGGTACTTTAGCTCGCCGAGCTTTGGCGTGTCTTTGGCGAGTACTCGGGTCACCGGGCGTGTAAAAGGACACCCCGACGCAAATTGTTACGAAAATGCATTCGGATTTGGTATGTATTTCGGTATGCATACCGTGAGAGAAACATGAAGCTCCCGGAATGAGCGAGTGGAAATATGTATAATGGACCATACGAGAGACCTGAAGTTTGACTCCATCCCTGCGGAGTTTGACCTCCGCGATCCCGGATGGCTTATGCTCGCCTGGTCACTGCGGTTGTAAAACGGCCGTGTGTTGCCGGAATCCTCGCGAACGAGAGACACCCCCTCCACCCTCCTCCCCGCTTCTGCCCTCCCCGCGACCACATCATACCGCACCGAAAACCAGAAACCAATGATGGGGACACAGGCTGTGATGCGGTAGATCTGCGGGATCTACCGAGTCCGACTTAACCCACTGGCGCAATTAAACGTAATCGTCGTTACTCATGGGAAAAAAACCATCGCGTAATTACCATGCCACTAATATTCGTCCATCATAATTGCGTAATTTCATATGGTATAACTAATTAGTCCACATTTAGGGTAAATCAAGTTAATGCTCAGAGTCTGTGAAGATAAAATCGGAATGTTGAATTCTAATAGGAGAAAACTCTGCTTTTCGTTAACGCGAAAATGCTTCGGGATGATTGAAGAATTTCAACAACACGTTCCGTTTATTTTCATCATTAGTTATACTGTTTTCCGACCATGTTGTTCTCCATTATTCCGTATCAATTACCCACATATCGCTCAGGTAAAAGCTGTGATTGCACGTGACATGCACGTGAAGTTTCTGATTTTACGTTTATCTTGCTAATGCCGTAATTCATAACTGTGCAGCTTTTACCCGGTAGAACTCATTACTGAACGTTTAGAGTGAAGGAAGTCAAAGCTTAAGCAAAACTTACACGAAGGTCTGGAAAAGATTAAATCAACGTACCATTCAATTGCATAAGGAAAAAATGCTGAAATGCAAAGAGACCGAGCACTTTGCTTCAATTTAAAGAATGGATGTTTTTTGCAGCGAAGAAAAATCTCAAGAATATGATTCGTCTTCGTCCTTCGCGTTCATTGCACTCCTCCCTCGTCGCTGGTCCATCCCTTTTCCCATTATTCCGCGATAATTTCTCATGTGCACACAATTCGTAATTATATGTATGCGGAGAATTGTGTAGGCATACGAGATGGTGCAATGAAATATATACAATTTTTCCTCGCTGACGACGCGGGTAAAAGAGTCGAGAGAATAGAAAACGCTGGAGAAATTCTGCATCATACAAGAAGTTAGGTTTCATTTCGTAAAATCATTCTTGGAAAGATTCCAGAGAATACGTTCGACATGCGGTTTTACATGAGATCGACGAGGAGCATCTCTTTTCCGATCCTCCTCTCGTATCTCCCTCTCCTGATTCTCTTCCATCATAAACTGGGTAAATGCCGAATTGCATATCGCGTGGCTTGAAGATCAGCGGATTTTTTTTTTAGAAAATCGATAAAAAAAAATGGAAGGCATGGAAAACACTCGGCGCACTTTCGCAATACTTTTTTTTGTTTGTTTTACTTTCATCTTCGCTCTATCTTACTATTCTTCGAGAAGGCAAACGTTTGTATAAAGATTGATCCAGCCGCTGTGTACCTGATCGACTTTCCACTTTATCCTTCTTCTCTATATCCTCGTCCTGTGATCTCTTTTTTATTTCCACCCATCGTCGGCGTTTAGATCGACTCTGTTTTTATTTTTCAAATACCCATAAGCATCGTTGAAAAATCCAGAAATGAGTTTCCCTGTGGAAAAGTGGGTACACGCTGACGCGGACAAAAAAAGTCCACGGGAAACCACAGCAGCGCGCGCGGTGCAGCGCGGCGGCAGTGATATTTAAGTGGTCCAGGGTTTAGCCCAGTTTCACCGGGTACTCTCGCTACGGAGGTCTTTACCGCACTCTCTTTTCTCAGTGAATTTTCCAAACGTCTATAACGTTAAAGGAAGCCAATACGGAGCTTTTCCGTGGCCTGAAAATTTCCAAGTCAAACGAATATTCGCTCGACGAAGCGCGACCGGCGTACGTTGGATAATCTTTTCCCATTTGACGTCGCGGATGCGCGCATACCTTCAATACATTAACGAGTAGTTATTTTGTTTAAAAAAAAGCGCTGAAACATATATCCGAATTTTTTGTCACACTACACGGCAGTGACGCAGTGTGCAATCGGTTTATTAGTATCGTTTGATGGAAACCACGCAAGTGACGGACAAACTCGTCTCCTCTTCGTGGTCGTTGTGCACTCAGATATTAAGCTCTGCACACCTCATCGGTTTTTTTTTTTTTTTTTCAACTTACTTTTATTTCTCTTCATCAAACCACTTCGCGGAATATAACGAACGGCAAATTCATTTCTACGGCCACCGAGATCCCGATACTCTTGTTGCACATTTTTCCTACCTTCACCATTCGCGATTCCCGTATAGTTTTCCCAGTAGGTAGACCACCGTTGTGCATTCTCCTCGTCTCTCGCTATCGTTACGTTTTTTATTCGCCTACGCTGCACTTTTTACCCTCTCCTCTCACCCTTCTAGCCGCCCGTCTCTTTCCGCCTCTTTTTTATTTTATACCTTTTGCTTATATAATTCATCTATCGGCTCTGTCTATTTTTGTAGACTCTTCGTGCCTTCGAGTATCCGTGGAAAAATAGAAGAAATAAATAAATTACAAAAAAAAATTTGAAAAAAACAAAAAAAAAAAAATCTGAAAAAAAGCGTTGGTTGGTCGAGGGTGAGCCCAGCTATATAGACAGAGGGAAAAGAGAGGAAGGGAACGAGTGGGGAAATGTAGTGGTGGCAACCTCCATCCATTATAGTCTCTCTGCCGCAGCTTTTTTTTTTTATACCGATTCTTTCTCTCTATTTCTCTCGCTTCTTCCTACTTCTCCGTTGGGCTTGGTTAGCGCCAACGTATCGTACGTATCGTGTCCTCTCTCGTCGCCCACCTCTGCTCCGAATATCCGCATTTCGCGGTTTTCTCCACAGCGTATACACCCCCCTCTCCCGCGCCCTTGTCCCCCCGGTACGACGCGGATATACCACGAATATATGGAACATCACCTCGCCAACGTCACAGCTCGGTGTGAATATGTATGTGGAGGTTCATGGTGAGCTAATACTTTTTACGCGTTTGGTGCGAGATGCCGAGGGAAAACGACGATCGAGGGGAGAACGAGAGATCGCAACGTCGCGCTGCTCGCCATGTTTGTTATCGTGATTTTAATTACAAATCGGCTAGATTGGCGTCTTGCCGGACGGCCCAACGTGTAGTCGGGAAAACACAGTGTATACAGTATATTGGAAGGCCATTCGAACTGAAACTTTCGACTGGCAATTCGTTCGATTCTGTACTTTACCGCGCCTTTCTGTTTCTCGCTGTCCTGTTACATATACGCGAACTCTGTGCGTACGTGACGTTTAGAACACTCGTTCTAACGAAGCGGATATGTAATTTTAAAAAATATTGTCAACAGCGCGGATATGAATAACTAACGAAAATAAACTACAAATTTATATTGGTTCGATACGATGATACGTTTTTCGGTAATGAAATTCTCCAACATCGATAATTTTAGTCCAATAACCTAAATGTAATCAGAATCGCGTCTAAAAAATGTTTTTTATGAACATTTTTAAAAATTTTTTGATTGTTTTACCGTGCAGTTAGTTTATAATTGAATTCTGCTGAAATTGCAAGGTAAAATAACATCGCGCTCTTCCACCGCGCAATACGAACGTTCATCACTGTTCTGACCGTGAATTCTATCTCCTATAGGATCCTCAACCCAACCTCCTCCCCATTAGTTTAGTCAGGGGTGTTGTTTTCGCAACGCGCTAACGTCGCCCCCGTGCGATATACATAACACCATAGCATTCAACTGCAACGCTACTATAGTGTACGCTATATTGCACCTAACGTAGTCTGTTTAGGATCGGTCTACCACTGTGGCGGGTGGTTGGTTCGGAGGTATAGAGGACCCGGGACCCATAGCCTTGTAGACATCGCGATTCTGGCGCAGTGCCTCGGGAACGAATATATACAGAGGAGAGGTAGAGATCCTCTCGTTCTTACCTCTCGCTTCCACTTTCATACCCCATCCACTCATACCTCGCTATCCTCTCTCGCGAAATTCGCTGTTTAACATTTGCTCCGGTTCCCACGTTTCGCTCCAGTTATCTCGCTCTTGTGCCTTTACTCTCGTTCTCTCACTCTCCCTCGTACACCGGATCTTCTGGACCGGGTGGCAACGTCGTCAGAGAAACAGCGGTGGATGTAGATGCGGAGAGAGCGAGAAAGGAGGACCTGAGAGAGGACTCGGTGGACCAGCTACAGCAACACCAGAAGCGGTTTAACTACGCAGCATCTCTCGTCGTCTCTCCCGCAGAGAATCCTCGCCTGCGTTGCAGTAGCATAACAGGCACACAAACGCCCGGTATTCACCCTGCTCACTCGAGAGGCGAGAGAGGGCTTCCGTACCTCGGCGTCTTTCCCTCCTCACAGTTTCTACACTCTGCGTCGTTGCCCACAGTTGCTTCGCTCATATATATCCTCGAGACTCGAGATATAACCCCTCTACCCGAGGCTGTACCTTCGCTCGTTTTGGTAACGCCGCCCTCGATTCTCCATGCCTTTTCTCTCGATCGCAATCGCAAAAGTCCAAGACGATCGAGGCGGCTCCACTCCACTCGATATCCCCTGGCCGCGATGGCAATCGCTCGGAAATTCACTACCCGTGCTGCTGCTACTGCTTGGGTACCTTCTGTCCCTTCTGCATGCTTTCTCGGTTCCCCGAACGACAGTCCCTGAATGAAATCCCTATTGGAACTCTTCTTTCTCGTCTTTCATGCGAACGCTTGAATCTTCATTTATTTCGTACACGTTGATATATCTGTTCTGCGATGAATCATTATATACAGGATGCCGAAAAATTTGCGAATAACGATGCCATTTCAGATCATCTGTAAAACGCTTTAGATACTTTAATTTACGAGAATTATCGGCATCTGGAAAAAATTATATCGAAAATACATCATGAAATATATGTTCCTCGAAAAATTATGTATTGCGAATACATTTTTATAAATATATGAAATAAATATAGAGAATGATACGATTAATATATTAATAATATATCTTTTTATATATTGAGTGACATATATTTTCAAAAATATGTTCGATATATTAGAGACGGATTTTACGATAATCTTTTTATTGCGGTAGAAATCGACGGTAACAAATTGTTTTTTTGTTTAATGGAAAAAATTAGACATCGTGAATAATTAATTGCATTTCTATGAAGTTTTTTCAGAATTTGTTTATTACAATCTGTGACCACTTAACGAGAGATGAACGATAGTATAAATGGTGCAATCTATTAGCGCTAAATAGGCAATATATCATCACAGAGGATCGGTCAATCAGTGTCTCCTGATAACCGGATAGAAATTCGGATCGGTAAATTCTGCAGCGTCCTGTAGAAAATCAGTCCGTTGTATTTTCTCGAGGCCCGAAGTGATCCTTGCTCTCGGGTATTATCAACTGGAAATCATCGTCGCCCTTCTACGGATACCGTTCCTCCGACTACCCTCGCCGTGAGGGTTACTTCTCTCGTGACCCCGCGGCCTCGCTCCGTCGAGTGTCTCGCTGCACCCGATCGGTCACGTTCCCTATCGGGGGTAGTCCACTATACGAGATATCTCTCTCTCTTCCCCTCTCTATCTATCTCTCGGATTCTAGCGTACTATGTGCCCCACTATCGTACCAGAGAGATGTCCCTGTTAGCTCTTAGCTATATTCTCACTCGCTTACTCGATATATATCTGTACTAAAACCATTGTGTGCAGCAGACCTCTCGATCGTTCCGTTTCCGGAGCTCACTCTCGACGTTCTACCAAATTTCTCTATACATGTAGTCTGTATATATATGTATATACACACACCTATTTGATATACATATATATACAGATTTCCGCTATAGTACGAAGGAGCCATCGGAGACTCCGAGACCTATCCGTTCTATACGAATTTCTACAGTACCGGAAACGAATCTCAGAGCGGGATAGTGGAAAGAGAAGGTGAAGAATGGAGAGCACGAACGTCGTTCTCTCTCATTTTGTACCCCAACTCTCTCCTCCTCCCTTCTTTTCAGAACCATCCCTCTCCTCACCTGTACCATGCCATAGCCGCTCGTCGCGCGGCATGGACTACGACGAGCAGATAAAGTTTTGATTAAATAATACAAATAAAGCGCGGAGCCCTGAGTCCGGGCGGGGAGAGGCTATACGAGAAGCCGTAATTGAATGGATTTACTTCGATTAATCTTGTTCGTGAAAGTTGCCACGAGGATTCGAAAGCATCCGCGTCGCCACCGTCGCGCATTTCTATCCACGTTTTCTCTATCCAACTTGTAGCACGCTTTCGTTCAGGATTTTCCTTCTCCCCTCCCCCCTCCCTCCCCCACCCTTCACTCTCCCCTTCGCTTTGCCGCGATAGAGAGAAGGAGGGAAACAGAACCGGAAAGAGCGGAAGTTGGATCAGAACTGGCGAAATAGTGGTAGAAGACTCCGCAAGTAGAAAGTGTTTTCATCCCCCCACCCTACCTGTATTCCATTATTCATGGTTATTGAAAGTGTTTGCGAATAATTGAGCAATATGGCAATTATCGAGTTTCGCGCGGTAGCTGATATGATTTCATCTCGTGTATGTTTGGGTAATGATTGTAGAGGTATAATTGATTGCATTTTTATTATTTTACATTTTCTCGCGATTTTTAATGACGATCGCAACATTAATTCGTTTTCCGCATGATTTCAACTACACTTGGGCGCTTTTCAACCGCGAGATACATAAATATTCGACAGTACATAAAGTCGTTGAAAATTTTAAAAGAAAAAAAAATGTACATTTAAAAATAAATCGCACGTGCCTGTGGCGTTGAAAAGTTTGTGAAATTTTGCTCGAGACTCGATCGTG
The DNA here is from genome assembly GCA_964006125.1 of Cryptus viduatorius. Classification (NCBI taxonomy): domain Eukaryota; kingdom Metazoa; phylum Arthropoda; class Insecta; order Hymenoptera; family Ichneumonidae; genus Cryptus; species Cryptus viduatorius. Next base: position 16,748,007 of record OZ023222.1, read on the forward strand.
TGCGGGTGTATCTCACTCGAGCTTAGCAAGCACTAAGCTTGAATCGAATTAAAACTTCCGCGTAATATCGCCATTAATATGAGGAAAATCGATGTTTCGACGATCCCGAAACTTTTGTTGGGGAAATCTTGCGCCGGTTGAAAAAAAAAATGAATCCCTTCTCTCCTGACGTTTTATTCATCAAGTATAATACGAGAGGAACAGATTACCATACATTAATATCGTAAATCAAGCAACGCTTTGAAGGACGAAACTTTTTGTTTTCCTCCATTTCGGGGCCACTAATATTCTTTGAGGGATAAATCTTCACCTCATGAACTGCCACATTCGCTGCTCTTTTCGGATTTAATGAAAAAAAAGGCTGTCCTACGCGAGATGCCTCGCGGGCAGAGCCGTGGAACTCACTCTCACACTACTACACGGTTGAGTCTCTGTTTAGATTTCCAGTGAGCTTTTTACCTTCTGGTAGTCTAGTTTTTAGACCCCCCCGGAGGGTGAAAGAGAATTTTTAAGCGTGCGTATATCGGGAGAGAGTGGAATCCCCTCGTCAAGCTTCCGTTCTATATAAAGTCTCTCTCGTAAAACTCTGTAACCTACCGTCCTTCTAAAGTACATATAAGCTCACGTACGTCCTTTTTTTTACGTTAATAATTTATACTCAGTCTCAGAGGTATACTGGTACATAACGTAGTAGTCGGGGCTACAGTTGCTATTCTATAAATCAAGGATTACGCAATGACGCCACCGGCGGCAGCGTGAGAAGGGGGGGGAGGATGAGAAAGAGGATTCTCGACGTATTTATATTTAAAAAAATCTTCAGCAAGCAAAACGGGTTTAGCGTTTAATGGAAGTTTAATAACGCTCTCGTTATTTAACGAAGCAAAAAAATGCAGCTGTTCGTAGTTTAAACATGTGAAACAAGATCAACGAAACAGCGCTCTCGAGAACGCGATTCGTCGAGTCAAACTGGCGGTAACGTTAAGAACTTTGCTATTTCATACCTAACCGGATACTGCGCATGTGCCGACTCCCTACTCGGTTTTACTATATCGAAGCTTCTGTACAGATACTGGTATAACTATACTCACTCGTCGTGACGGCAAATTGCTAATTAATTACACGTGAAATGATAGAAATGGAAGCTTCTCTCTCGCCTCTCATTTTGGGCGCAGAGAACGACAATCACTTCCGCTAGTGACAATGAATTATTCTCGATGCAACGGAAACGAGAAAAGCGAAATGAAAATCCCTTTCGGAGAGAAACCCGGGGCTATGTGGCGTACTGTCGACCTTGCAACGCTGCAAGTTTGTACCGAGAAACGAAATTAGCCAGAGGTCTCGAAATTTTCTTTTACAAACAGACAAACACGACCTCTCCGTGCGTTTCGAAAAGCCAAACTAATTAATAGTAGAATAATCAAAATAAAAATTTAAATTAAAAAAATTCATTAAATCTCGAAACGCCTTTGACATTCGCACCGGAAGCGGAAAAAAATATTTTTTTTGGGTATTACCATTTTTTTAATTAAAAAATCATAACGAAACTGCGCGTCGTGTGAGCGATGCTGTTTTCGTGAAACATATTCGCGACGTAATTTCATCGTCTATGCGAAAGTGCTTATCGCAGATGTCGAAGCTGATGGCACAGTCGTATAGTCTCTGAATAGTTAATACCGAGAACACGTGCCTGTGGCATCCAGTTACGAGGACGCAGCCATCAACATCTGTCCGTCAGAAATGATTGCTCCTTTACATCAAGCGTCGAAGCTCCCTACATTTCCCATCTGCGTAACAACGTCGCATCAAAGTTTACTTCCCCGACAGTGTGCCCCATTCTATTCTTTCACGAAGGCAAGAAGGGAGGGGGTGGGGGAGGGGGGAAGGGGGGTTTCTCTTTGAGAGACGAGAAGAGAGGCCAGAAGACGAGGAAAGGTCGAGGAGCTGCTGGTAGTAGACGTCATTCGATACATGGGCGTGTGCGACAATGACGCGCTGTTTTTATCGCGGTACAAGAGCAGACCGAAGACGATACTCGATCACGCCCTCGAGGCCGGGGGGATCGAGGCAGCAAGGGGTTAGCGTGTGCTGTCCTCTTTATCTGAACCGCTCGGAGGGGTCGCGAAATGCGAAATACAAGGATTGTCACGCGAATTCGTCGGGCCACAACAAAATACATCGATCAACAAATTCTTTGGCACTCTACTTGCAAATGAACTCTTGTCTTGTCGCATTTAATCGAATCTTTGTGAGACTTCAAGTTTCATTATTTTGTTGTATACATACCATATATCATTTCTTGATTCGACACCCCGGTAGAGAGAGGCTTTCGACATTCCTTTCTTCCTCTGTTCGGCGTGTTTCGACGTCAGTAAAATTTTCCGCAGCATCGTCGTTTCTCGTCTCTGGATTTCGAGATCTCGGGGCTCCACCGGAAGTTTCGTAAATGCATTTACAACGTCGACGAGGAAAAGGATCCCTCTATCCTACGCTCTATCGCGAGAAAAGACAAAGTCGGAGGTAGAAATAGATAGATCCAAACAATTGAAAAGTTCAAATTTACTTGGGAGCACGTAGTACTTCCATCGACGACGCACGGCGCTCCCCTCCAGCGCGCGCGTTTTCAACGCTCTCGCGGAACGGAACTCATTAACCTTCCGCCCGGGAAATGAAGTATTCAGTGGCTATTAACTCGCTTTGTAGCGCCACACACACGTAACGCTGTTGTTAACCTCGTGCCGATCTCCCGTTCCCAACTCGTTCCCTGTAATTCACTCGCGAACAATATTAACACGAATGTCATTGAACAATCGAAGTTTCAATTTAACAATTCAATTGCAATTACGAATCTACTTGTGTAGAAAAAAAAATTATCAAACACAGACGTTGTTGAAAAGTTTGAATATAATGCCTGAAAAAAAAAAAAAATAGGGCGGAAATAGAAACTCGTATAATTAAAAAAAAACTCACAACTCGAAAGTGGCTAATCTGCGAAAAGTTGAAAATAATTCTACAGATTACGTAAAAGTCTCCGACGCGGGTAGGGAACACTAATAAGAGAATTCAACAGGCGTTCCCGCGAACGCATCGTAGACTTTTCCTTAATCTGTAAAATCTGCAAAACATTCTAAACTTTTCACTTGTGGAGCATTTTACGATCTGTTTAGCGGCTGAGATGACCGAACAGCGCAAATACAAAAAGGATAAAATTTAACGGCTTTTTTAAACGCGTAATTCTTTCTTTTCAGTTGGGTGTTAAAAAAGCGACAAAGTGCAGTCGCTGGTGAAAAGTTTGAATGCAGCTTGTCAAAAGGAATTACGATATATTGAATCTCTAATCAATTGCATTGTTACAGTGTATTATTTTTTATCGCTCAGTCGTTCGTTCTCAATCAATTTATCGCGGCGTTTTTATCGCTTACCTTGTAATGTTCACTGTATTTCACGGTTCTCGAGGCACTGTCTGGTGATCGATGTACCGCAGGAATTTTCAATCAGAGTCATTCAATTAAAGTTGAGTGCTCCAGCGCCGGAGGGGCAGCTGCCGCTGCGTCTCCGCAATGGCTAATTTGCACTTCGGATTACAAGGGCGGTCAAGGAGAAAGAAAAACGAACGCCGTCGAAGGGGATCTCGGACGCTCTCACCTCACTGCAATAACGAGGTTCCGAGTGAATCGTCGGAGAGTTTACACACGAACAAAAAAAAAAGAATAATAATAAAATTAAAAAAGAAAATATTTAATGAAACCCTCCGAGTTATGAAGCCACTTAAGATATGTGCAAACATCGAAAGAGCTATGGAATTTCGTCACCAATTATGTGCTGAGTGAGTTATTTGGATGAAATCTATAGTCACGCGCTCTCCCTATGGCCGCGAGCGGTGGAACCACACATCTCGCCCCACAAATGATTTATCGATTTGGTGTACCCGGCCGGGACGGTCGAAAGATGAGGAGTCAAAAGAGAGTGGGAGGCACAGATAATGAATACCATTTCTGATTTATACTTCTAATTTCACCTCTCTTCGTAATTGATGGTTCGCCGATCCAATCTATTTGATCCTATGTGGTTTTTTTTTAAACTTTTCTTATTATTTCGACTAACATGAATTATTCAGATCGGTCCCAATTTCGCGAACAGAATATTGGAGAATAAAAACAGTGAGTTAGCGGGTCAGCAGAAGGGGAAAAGGGGGGAGAAGGGTAGCAGTGAGAGAATATAGCCGACGCGAAGAGCCGCAGAACGCGGAGAAGCATCACTTTTATCCGTTGCACACCGAGAGTGAGGGATGCATATAACTCATTCAACCTCACGAATTTCGTGTGTACCGTATTCTCGTGTTCGAAAACTAACCAACGCGATCGAATGGTCCTTCAATTCTTTAGCTACTGCGCCATCACCGCTGTAAAAAAAATTTCGGCTTTCCATAAAGATTAAAAGAATTGAAAAAAAGACGTTGAATCTTTACCGCGTGCATAATAAAAAATAAAAAAAAAATGAAAATCGAGTGTATTTGCTCCAATTTGAAAGTTCAATTTCAATCGATTTTATCCATATCTCCTCTCGCGCCAACGTCAATGGAAATTTATTCACGAGCTTTCCCCCCCTTTACCTATGAATCCGAAGCCTTTAAATACTTGAAAAGTCTCGTATTCCCTGGCGCAACGTTAAAGCGCCGAACCCGCCTAGGCGAGAGCTATGCAGATTATGTTTCCCTTTCCCTGAACTTCGTCGTCGTGTATGTACCGCCCCAATTTTCGAAGCCAAATTAACGTGTACCGAGCAGTGATTCCTTCGGAGTTTCCGTAATTTCTCCTTCGCGCTTTAAACTACACCAACCGGTTCGTTCCCATCCCCCTTCGGGTTTTCGGCTCTTCTAATCTCTCCCTCTCTCAGTCTCCTCGTCTTTGCACACATAATATCCCCTGCTAACCCATCTACTTGCGTTTTCTACATGTAATCGACACGTATTTACACCGAAATGTTCGCGATGGAAACTCCTGTCGCTACGATGTATACACACATAGCGCCAATGTGTATACGTACAACTTATATGCTATTATATACATAAAGAGAGGGGAGGGAGGGGAGGCATAGTACATAGTTTTCAGTTTAAGCCGTGTGAACATGAGAGAAAGCCCTGGCGAAGATCCCGACGAAGATCCTCACCGGGATTAACGTCTACTTCCCGTTGCACATGTACCAAGCGATGAGTAGAGCGTTCTATCTTCGTTCTATCCTTAAACCGAATTTCTCTCGTCGTCGGTGCTTGTTGCATCTTTCGCATATAAACGTTGAAACCATAAACACCCGCATACCTTTGCCCCCACGTCTCGTAATACGAGAGACATACTTCTAACTCCCTTACATCAGATGCCCTGATGCTTTGCGTCAACACCGTCGAAACGAGCGCACGAGCGCACGTGATACACGGGTAAGATACTCGTAGCGAAGTCCTCGTTATTAATTACCTAATGAAGGTTAAAACACAGGAGCTACACGTGTATACCAGCATAAAATACCAGCAATATCCTTGACCCCATTAATTGGTGAACATTGATTTTAACTATGGCGCTCCTCCCTCGTCATTGTTCCCGATTGTTCGTCGGTACGCGAATAAAGTTTGTGCTCGCATACCGTATTGCGTTGGGTACTTGGACTCGGAGCTATATAACGTTGTATATACGGGAAGTTTAGCGTCTGGTGCATTCTATACCGATCGAGTGAATCACTTGACCCATCGGATAATCAGGTCGCAGGCGCGTTCAATTGATCGAGGTATTCACACTCCTATTCCCGGGGTGCGCATACTCGACTATATACTATATATATACTATATAACGGTCAAGCCGGTAGGTCAATCGCCAGCGAATCTCGCACAACAGCCTCGTGAGATGCACGGGGCAAACACATATTCTAACTACAAATACGTTACGTACTATCGCAATCTCTGTTCTTGTTGTGAATTGAACGCGTCCGAGACTCGCGTTAAGCTATATATGCTCTCGGGGCCCATTTGATTCAGCGCGCTTGCATATAGAGAAATTGCGTTCCAGTTCGCACAGTATACGTAAGGCGAGTTTCTCGATCGTATCGAGACGGACGCTCTGCCTGATCTGCACGGCAGACGCTCCACTGTGTGGCGTCTAATCCGACCGTCTCGTCACGCGAACGGCGTCGTCTCTGTCGAACGATAGTCATTGTGTCTGATTCGTACGTGAAATTTCCACTGAGGTCCTTCGTACACATCGATTCAATCGACGATTCGCGACAATGGGTTTCAAATATCTTTACCGAGACAAGACATAAAAATACTCTTTTGTTTTCTTCGATCGATTCCGTTGTCTTAAGGGACAAAATCATTGTGGCTGATCACCAAGGGACATTTCCACTGAGATTCATCTATAGCCGATTCTATCGACAATTCGTAATAATGTTACTTAAATCGTTTTGTACACATCGAAATTATCGAAATCCGCTATATTTCTTTTATTTACGCTCATCAAATCGCTGATTATTAAATATTTCGAGAATCCGTATTGTCCGATCTGTAGGAGAACATTCCACTTTCCACCGTGTTTAATTTAAAAAAAAAAATCCGGCGCGTTATACTGCGCGCTTCGATTTTCTACTTTGCAAAAGAAGTGAACGCTTTTCTTTTTTTTAATCAAATTGATGGAGAGAGCTTTCGTGTAACATTTATTCTAACAAGAGTAAGTAGTGGCAGTCGTGCACTGACTCGACGTCGTCGCGGCAACAGCAGCAGATTATGTTTTCATTCGTTTGTGCAAACAATCGAGGCGAACGAACGTCTGTTTCGCCCGTTCGCACCGTAAGTTCGCTATTGGCTCCGAGTTTCTATATGTAGCATATATACATACAACTGTATGTATACTATATATATATGTACAAAGAAAAAGCAACGATTCGCATGCCGACACTGGGGTGGCTTTACCCCGCCCGGTCTACCCGATCTCGGACAATAATCACGAGCTTACACGCTCTCATTTCTACCGGCGGTACGACACACTCCCCGTGTACACGTTTTCCTCCTCTCTAAATCCGATAATGTGATTTCCTACCCCTTCGCGTACACACGAGTTTGCATAAACAATCGCGTGAGCACAGTCACGATAGTAATCGTCCGACGTCTCTCACAATTTTTTTTTTCTCATTCTTTATTTTACCTTTTCCCCCACTCTACCTTCGTGTACTCCAAGATTACCTATAGTTCAACTTTATTAGCCGTAGTCAACGATAAACCCGACTCTTGTGACTCTTGACAAAGTACAAAAAAATTAATACTCATTAAAGTGCGGCGATAATTACGAATGCTTAAATCACGCGCGAGTTTCACAATTGTAGCTCCACGTTTAAGCAATAGGGGAAGGGTAGCCCCTGACACTTTCAGCTTACCACACGTTAATGCGTCCATAATACACAAGTCTTTGACGTCCGTTGCTCTCGGTGAAACTGCCCTCGACCTGCATAGTGGCGCAAGCGTCGAGGGGCGAATGGTGATCGTGAAGGGTTTGGCTCGGGTGTTCAAAGGGTGTGTCGGGACGGACTCTTGGCTCGCACTCTTTGCGGTTGTGTAACGGGGCCCCGTCGACGAGGGTGATTATTGGCGTAACAAGAATGGGAAAGCGTAGAACGAGAGAGCAACCCGTTAAGGGAGGGGGTAGCAGGGGATCGAAGCGACGCAAAGGATTGTGGGCCTCCGGCGTGCCGTTGCCCAAACGTGCGAGAGTTCCGAAAGGGAGAGAGGTCCGTGAGGGTGAAATTGGCACTTTTAGTCCCGCGAACCCTTAACCGACCGCTTGCCTACAGGCGATAAAGGCGAAGTGAGCGATCAAATGAGATTCGTCAAGTAGTACTACATATGCGCTTTAAAATCCCAACTCAATCGCGGGTAGGGGGAGGGCATACCATCGTCATCGCTCCCACTTCAACCTTTCAATCCCAATAGAACCGATACCCATTGTACGACATCAACAATTCCGACACCAGTTACCCCACCCGCCCCTTACTAACTTTACCGATTTTTATACATACCGGTTGACGTTCTTCAACCGGTACAAATAAGAACGCCTAACCCAATGAAAAGCCCCCGCAGCGTGATTTCCCTGTAGTGTCCAGGTGTTGCGCAAATTCCTCGGAACAATAGATCGAAAAAAAAAAAAAAATTCCACAACTGTGTTTTGCACAACTGTAATGGGGTGCGGGCGTTGCTGACTTCTCGGGTTCCTCTTTCTCCGTTATCGTAACACGTGCGAGAACTGCGCCGTTGCTTTGGCTCATTCATCCCTTACGTTTTTTCGTTTGACGAAACGATTGAGGCTTTATACTGTATGTCATATATATTTATACATAGCCGACGGTAGGTGTAAATATATAAGTAGTGACATACGGGAACATACGTGTACTATACGACCCGTACATCACCCCGACTATTATATCAAATTACCCCCCACCTCCACCCCTTGCCGACCTCCGCTCCACTTATAGTGTTTACGAGAGCCCCGATATACGCGGGCTGTTAAAATTTGTTTTGTTATAAACGAAATTTCGTTTTGCCAATAGGAGAAGCAGACGCTCTGCGTTGGCATCATGTCCCGGTGTACATCAGCAACGATGCGACCGACTTTTTTTTCGGTCTCCAAAGCTCATGTATATAGCTATATCTAGAGTGGTGCTATACCTATATATCCAAGTAAAATATCATAAATTTCGTTCTCGCGCAGACAGAAGGACGTATAACGCCAGACGTACCACTCTCTCTCCTCTGTACGACTGCCTGTCGGGGGAGGAGAGAGGGTGAGGTCCATGCTCTCTCGTATCCGCTCAACAGAGCTCTCTTGCGCAATTCGATGATTGATGAGTCGTTGTTTACGGAACTCCGGAGAATCTGCGAGTCGACGACTCTCTTTCTACGCTATCTGTTGTATATATACATGTGCCGTTGATCCATTATTCTCGTTTCGACGATTATATTTCGAATTCGGAGTGCTCTCGCACACGAGACATCTCGCTATATTGGCGAGAGATGCTGAATGAAAAAAAAATTGAAAAAAAAAGACGTTATATTTGGGAATTGCAGCAGTGGAGCGACGGTAGGTCACTCGAGTTTGGAAAACGTTGTCGGAGGTCTTCATATTCTCCGTGTCGGGTAGAGAATGTCCGGTGCTTTAATACGCTCGACGTAATACAATGACGAGGCCCCCGACACGAATTAGTGCTCTCCTTACGAGCGTTGAAGTGCGGTCGCCGCGGTATTGAATCAAACGCAAAGAAAAGCCGAGTTACTCCCGACATATAATAATTATAATATGTACGCTCCATATATAATCGCTCTACTCTCGTCGACACGGTACGCAAGCCCTTCATTCTCTTCGCCGTAACTTCCTGTTCTTCCTATAGACGAGAGACGGGTTTTGCGTGTTGGAGAACCTCTTCCGGGAAGCTCCACGTTCGTGGAAGGAGATTAAAAATCATCTCTTTATTACGATCGTAGACACAGTGAGTTGAATTGCATTATAATGCGTATGGGTATTATGGGAGTCTAGCAGTTTACTTTCGCAACTGCAAACCTCGCCGCCGAACAAAGAGATTGTCCAAACGCTGCATTAAAATTTCTCGGAGATTATTTGTTTTCACTCAGAGTTACAGCTACACTATGCGGAGAGATAGTTTCGAAAAATCTACTTTTATACGGGTTTATTATAAGACGAGAAAAATTTTTAGACTTTTTTTTTTCCTTTGCCTCGCTGTAACTCGAATAAATTCGTAGCCAACCGCATGAAATATTACTTACATCAAAGTTTTATTATGAGTTCTTCTATTACATAGAAAAAAATTCCATTCTTCTATCGCAATATCGCGTGTCGAATTAAAATTTTTTCGGTCGACACCGGAAGTTGAGAAAATAACGTTTAAATAATTAATGATTATAAAAAAACGAATAAAAAATAAGTTTAAATAGATTGCGCTCATTTCGATTGGCCGCTTCCGCGAGTGTAATACTCGTCACGAACACTTTTTTTTAATACATATAATTGTTATGTTGAAATTTGCAGTGCGCATTAATAGGTAGATTCGTTACGGGGTCCAAAGAAGTCAAAAGCTCTTGTGCTTCGTCGCGCGGGTCGTCATAAAATATATTATAAAGAGAAACTATGTGAAACAAAGCCAGTTTCACGAGATTCACGCGCGCGGACGCATGCACACGAGCGCATGCATGCGGGAATACGGAGAAACGAAAGAGGGATAGTTTTTAGCGAGGTAGACAAACGGGCTTATGAAAAATTTACAGACTACACTGCTCACGCGCGAGTGCAAAGCCGGGAGAGAGAGCTTGACGCGCAAAAAGGCTCGTCAAATATGCTCGACGCGTTTGCGTTTTAGATACGATTCACTTGGCTTGAAAAATCGTTGAAACACCGCGGCTTCGAGAATTTCTTCCCCATTCTCGGTCCTCCCACCCCTCGGCATGCTGGGTTGCGCGAGAATCGGGGAGTTCTCGCGTAAGGAACGAAAAAATAAGAGAGCGGAACGAAAATGGTAGTAAAGAAGAGAACAAGTGAAAAAAAAAAAAATATATATATATATACACATATAAAAAAATGTATAAAAAAAAGAAGAAGGTGCGCACCGCTAAGCGAAAAATAGAAAACGGAGGCTAAACCGAAACTCCGCGGAGTCGATCGGGTGTGGCAGGTGCTTTTTCGCCGCAATCAGTGCACCCTGCGGAAATTCACGTTCTTCCAAGTATTTTCAGCTGCACAACCCCCTCCCATAGTCTCGCAATTTCGTGAGACGCGACAGCTTCTTTGCGGCTTTCGCGGGGTTTAGTCAACGCTTTCTCTCGCTTCAATAATCTTCATCCAAATATTAACAGGCAGACCGATAATTACTTGTATCAATATTTAACCCCCTCCGCCACCAACATCCGCTTCTCACATTTTTACTCCAGATTTTAATATTTCTTCTGCTCGTCGTACAAAGGAACGTACAAAACCCTTACCCTTCATTGTCTTGAATTCGCCGAGGCTATCTCTCATCGTTTCTTTTCTTCTGTTTTATTTTTTTATTTTTTCTTCGTCTTTTTTGTTTTTTTATTCGCCGGCTAAAGTTGAACAGTAGAATTAAAAATAATAAAAGAAACGGAGGGAAAATCCTTCGGAGGGAATGGCCGGCTATATCCCCAGTTTTAACTTCAGCGAGTAACTCGAGGCAACGAGAGCTCAACTACTCTCTCTCGCTCTCCGCGTTCGCGAGAATTCTTTCACCCTTTCATGGTGCTCACCCGCCACCGCCGCCGCCACCGCCACCGCCGCCACCCCCATGCGCTCACTGCACTTACTCATGGCAGAGCTATTGTTTGCACCTACACTGAGCTCTGTACGAGAGATCCTCCTTCGCGCCGAGAGTACCGGTACTCAAATCCTAATATACTCTCATTCGCTTTACTCCTTCGTTGTACTCCCTCCTCTCCTCCCACTTCCCCATCTACATCCGGGGTATATTCTTCCATTCATTCTGAATATTCTTGCATGACTGCCAGATTTTACTTATGGACAATGCGCGCAAATCGCATTAAAGCATTTGAAGCTCCGACGGATTCACAACCATACAGAACGGCTCGCTTGCTCGTCTCTTCACCGATACTCTCTCCGGATCTCGCACCTTCCACATGTGCAAAATGTCTGTTCAGTCAAAAAAAAAAACAACAAATCTTGGAAGCGCAGGTTGAAGGAAATGTCAACTTAATCCCAAAACTTGGAACAAAACGAGCGAATCCGCTGAGCTGATTAATTTTCACGATCTTTCATATTTCAGCGACATAAAAGTTTAACATCGAAACAGAATCCTTACGATAGCATATTCGTGTCTTATTTATACTCACGATACCAACAATGCATGAATTTGATTAATACATCGACTCTTCCGATTCGATGAAATTCTTCCGATTCCTTCTGAGAAAAATCGATTCGATGTATACATCGACATTTTACCAGCAATCGATTGCAAATGATACCCATTAGTGTAATCTATCTGTCAACAGTATCTTTTCGAAGGCAAATTGCAACTGATTTCCGGAGACGACCGCAATGCATGCAGTAAAAAAATTGACGATTCCCCGCAGTGAATATGGCACTCTATCGTATTAGAGAACCTTCTGTGGTATTTCCGTAGACTGGTTACACTTAGTTGAGTTACATCTCCGTCAGACAAATACCGAATTAATGAGCAGTAGACATAGTACAACCACGAGCCCTGTTACTGGCTCTCCCCGTCTCGCTTTCGGGTTTCTTTCTTATGCGCTTCTGCTACCGCCTCTCTCCATAAATCGGCTTTTCTGTGTTACGGTACGAACTACTGAACAGATCTCGACTATGTCGACCAGAAGCAATATAAAAACGAACCTCTTTAAAGGTACTCGAGCTTTTGGGAGCTCAGGCAGGAGCTGGTCGAAGCAAAGAACGTTTTGACATACTCTGCTACTTCTGTTACTGCAAAATTCGGCTTTTTTCCGACGTCTTTCTTCTCTATATTTCATCTATCTGTGCCTTTTCCACGAAACACCATAGACACCGCGCATTTTTGTAGTATTTCGTAGTATTAAATTCTCATCTGAATATTTAATGTAAAAATTCCCGCTACGGTCGGAAATTTATTTAATGCTAATCTAAAATGTTATTTTTAAGTATAAATCAAAAAAATAAAATATTAAAATTAAAAAAAAATTAAATATTTAAATTTTCAGATTTTCTTTTTTTTCATATATTTTGCGAATTTCTTCATTGCCAACAAAAAAATATCATTTTTGTCACTAGCCATTGAGAGTAAATATATTTTAGGATAATTAATCATTCTATTGCTGTATTGTAAAAAAAATGAGATTTAATGTAAAAAAAACTGATCGTTACATTCCTCTCAGTTGTACGAGCGTCGGAGCTCGTCTTCGTACAAAGAGTTCCCTCGCCTCTCATGGGTATGACGATGTTGTACAAGAACTTGCACACCGGGGATCAAAATAAATTCCCTCCCTATTCCACTCTTCACTCTGTCTCCTCTCGTAGAAACCCTCTGTGTCTCTCTTCACTCACTGTCCCTCCTCCTGACTGCTCTTCAGTCTCCACCGAGACAACTCTTTTCTCTCTTTCTTTCCATCTCTTTTTTTTTCCGGAAACCCCTTTCTCGTTCTCTTTCATTTGTCTCGCGTCGAGTGGTCGTCGTCGTCGTCGTCGTCGTCGGCGTTGTCGAGGCGCTCGCTGGGTTGAGTCTCCGATCCCAATTAAAGGAAGTAGATATACCATTGCGCACACATACACGGCGGAGTTCTCTGGATACGGGACTGTTCACCGAGCAAACGCGAGGCTCATCGGTGAAGTTTCAACCCGGCGGAAGTGCACAGAAGCAGAAACACGGGGGTTCGGCGGGTGATGAAAGGAGAGGGAGAGGCATCGGGTACGGGGCGATTTCAACGCGTCGCGACTTTTGCAGAGAGTCGCGGACCGTCGATGTGCGAAGGCTATCCTATTCTCGTTCGCGAATCATCCACCCCGTCTGTTGCTCTTCCCAACTAGAGGGGTATATATACATACGGTAAAGGATATACGAGTCGCGCACCCCTTACAACTCGACTCGCGAGAGAGTCGACACCCTCATCGCTCGGTGCGCCCTTCGGCCCTCGCGTAGGTGCGGTTGACGCTGCAGCGTTCTCTTCTCTTCTCACCGGCTTGTCGACGAGACACGAGATCGTCGGGGGGAAGCGGAGAGAGGTATAACGCCGTCACCGAGCTCATGAATATATTCCAAGGGAAAAGGCAATCCAACACCGCGAGTGACGTATATGTATCTTCTATATGTATGATACAGAGAGATGAAGTAGATATATGATATACTGTCGTGATGCGCTCGACACGTACGTTCAGAGACACCCCTATCATCCCTCCAATCGTCGTCGTCGTCGGGACGCGTTCGCGCTTCGTTCTCATCGAGCTTTCGAAATATACCTTTCGACAAACTCGGGTACCGCTCTCGTATCCATTTTCTAAGCAACGACACTTTCGCAATATGTATAGATATATCTCTCTTACAGTCGATACGAATGATAGTATGTCACAACGATCTTCTAACAATATTGAAAAGTTGCTTTCCACCTTCGTGCCTCTCTTGGGCAGCGGAAGATCGACAGAAGGATACGAAAAACCAGTCGAAAGAAATTCTCGCACGAAGCTATACCAATATCGTCTTCTCGAGAAATTTCAACCTTCGTACACACCAATTTTTATCTCTCTATACATATTTCTTTCAACCCTGAAATGAAAAAGGGGGAAAAAAAATTCTTTTTCTCTCCCACGCGCGCGAATATTCGAGAAAAAAAATAATAATTGATTGAAGTATGGCGTGAGCGTGTTGCTACAACGCGAACGCGGAGTCTAATAATAATAATAATAATAATAATAGCGATAATGATGATAATAATAAAAATATAATAATAATAATACTAATATATTTTACTGAACTGCAAGGCGAGAGTTCACGATCCAGAGATTATATTGTATTTATAATCTCGTCTCGAGGTAGCGAAGGAGACTCGTGCACAGGACGGAATTTCGTATTTTTTTTAACGAAGTGAAATTGACCTCCGAGTCGTATTTTCGTCGACAATTTTCCCATTGGAAACCGACGTAATTCGGTCAATTTCACTGCGCGTATCCGTTTATACAGAACTCGACGTCGGTCGTGGGGATCTCGCAGAGATACTATATCGCGCACGAGAGTTAAAGGGCGGAGAGGGAGGGGGTGAGAAACTCTGCGAGAGAGCGAGCGACAGTCCCCTCGCGCGCGTTTTCCTATCTTCAATCCGAACGTGACAAACCTCGAAGCACCCATTCGTGCTCACTCCTTCGTACATCCGTTATTCACGAACGGGGCTTCGTGTTGATTATTATAGTGCCCGCGTCGGGTTGTATGTTATAGTAGTACTACATCAGTCTCATGCGCTCCCCCTCCCGTGTTCTCCTTCTATTCGTCGTTCATACGATGTATGCCGATGTGCCGGGGACGCACATCGAGAGTATAAAGTGCATATATTTCATACAGCCGAGTTCTCCACGCGCTCGCGTTCAAGGGGCACGCATGCACCCCATACAGCTTTCTCCCTCCAAACTCTCTCGCGTTGCATGCAACGAGACATCGCCGAAGCGGTCGGGGGGAGGTAGGGGGCTCTATACGAATTCGCACGTATTATACATCAATGCAACGGGAGCGACGAAGAATCCATATAGTATGCGTTATTATAGTCGTATATGCCTGCGCACGTGGAAAAGGGTAAAACCGCTTCGGTTTGCACGCATTTTGCTTGCATTCGCGCGAAGCTTGGGGGAAGGGGGGAGCATTTATGCAAATTGCGCGAGAGAAAGGCAACGATGAGAGAGAAAGAGAGGAAAGGCGTCTGCGTGAACGAGGAAGCCCGGAGGAGTAGATTGTCACCCAAACCCCCCTCCCCTCCCTCTACACCCCCTTTTTATATATAAAGTCTACTCTATACTATACCTGGAGAGAGAGTGCATCAGAGAAAAAAAAATAGTCTTATTGTCTCTTCGGGGTTTATTGTCGCGTGTACATTAGTCTTCGCTTCCCGTCGTACGTTAGCGCACAGAGGACACAGAGGACACAGAGAGACGAGAGAAAGGTATTGGAGAGAATCGGAGCACATATGTTCGGGGGGAGGAGAGCAGCTCTAATTTTTAGCTGTACGAGAAGAGAAGTCATGAGGCGAGAGTAGGCGTGTTAAAAAAACGCTCGCATGTCAAAAAGTCCTTTGCTCTCTGAACTGTCTGTGCGGCATATATTTTTTTTTCAATTTTTATTCTGTTTTGTTTAGTTTTTTTTTTTTGTTTTTTTGCATTTCATTAGAACGTCGAGAAACGAGAGAAGCGAAAAATCTGCGTTGCACATATGCTGCAGTTTAATTCGTAGCCATTCATCGACTCGGCATAGTTAACTCCTCATTGTCCACATCGTATATTAGTTATTTTGCGCCGCTGGCATTGTGCGAGTTAATTTAATTTACTTTCCATTCACACGCTTTTGTTTGTTCATGTGACCAGAAGCGCGTCACTTACATACCGTTATTACTATCGCCAAGTTAATATTAAAATATATTGCCGGCGGCGTTCGTTTGATCCCGGATAATCGATCACAGTTTCGTTCTCATCTATCTACTTTATGAGTTTTATACTCCCGACGCGCTTCGTCTTACTTTTGCTTGTAAAAATGCACGCAATTTCACTTTATTACAAAGTTATTAGAACTTACGGCTATTCATATTCAAGGCATTCGTGTCACGGCAATTTTTATTTATTAACTAATTTTTATTAATTTTTTTTTTTTTTTTTTCATTATCTTACCTCGTATATTGCCGGATATTTAATAAAGTTGAATGTAATTAAACACAATTGGCATTCGAGTTCGTCTTGCCGGTCGTAACTTTAACAATCCCGCGGCTGTTTCGTATTCGAACGGACTTTGCGCCTCGCGATTATCCAGTTACTCGGTAGGAGACCATCGCGCGTCCATCGCGCCAACAAAAAGTTTCGTTCGTGCGCGACCTTCGTTTGACGACGAGTCCGCGACTCTTGCACAATGATTTGCATTTGTGCCACTGGGCATTGCATTAATTAAGTTAATGCACAGCGGAAGAACGAAGCGTAATTATTAGAGGTACGCGAGAGCTACGCTTATCCCTCGGCAAACATGTCTCGTTTCTGTACCAACTGTGTCCTGTTACTCGTTGTAAGTACCACCGTCGTCGGCGTCGTTGCTTCTCAGCTTCAGCACAATCACACACACAGTACCTTTCTCCACCTCTCGGGCATATAAAAATGTCTCTTTTCTCTACTCTCCATTCTCCTCTCACGGCAAAATAGAGATAGCCCCCGCGAAGTTTGTGCGTTCAACAGACTTTTGTACTGCACGGAGCGCGTACACAGAGTCGAAACTACCTCGGGGGGCCACTCGTGTTCACATCCCGCTCTCCGTGTCTGAATTATTGTCGTTGTGAAACTTCTGAAATGGCTTTACACAGATG
This sequence comes from Cryptus viduatorius, assembly GCA_964006125.1. Taxonomy (NCBI): domain Eukaryota; kingdom Metazoa; phylum Arthropoda; class Insecta; order Hymenoptera; family Ichneumonidae; genus Cryptus; species Cryptus viduatorius. The sequence continues at coordinate 16,765,105 of OZ023222.1, forward strand.
CTGATGACCGATGGTCATGACCCACCCCTCTCTTGTCGTAGTAATAAAATAAATTACATCCAAGTATTCCTCAACACCCCGATCCTCGGAATTACAAATAACGCTTATACACTCCGAAAAAGTACGAAAAAAAAAAATTTCTATGCGTTTGAAGATTAAATTTTAAAAATATACATATTCAACGAAAATACAGTCGCAATCAACGGTGAACTGAAATTTCGTAAAATAATTATTACAGTCCGTTCTTTTTTTATTAAAATATTAAAAGTATTTTTGGTGCATTTTATTTACGGCTAAAAAATTAACTCGATTTTACCAAATTTTTCTCTCGAGCATCGGAACGATTTTGAATTAAAACGCGTGCATTCACGTTTAAAATATCGAAAATAGCCGAAAGTCGATTTATTATTTACAAATTCAAGCTGCGTATTCGATTTATTAAAAAACTAATTACAATAACCGTTCGATGATGCAACTACATATTTCGACAGTCACGCGTCGATCCCCGGGAAGAATAAACACCTACGGAAATTTGATTATATAAATAGTTCATAAATATCGTTGGATCGCAGTGAACGCTGGATAGAGGGACGAATCTTCTGATTATATAACAAAGGCGCTATTATTCCGTACAAACGGTCGCGTCGTTTATTTTTTATTATTTCTTCTCTGTGTACCGTTCGAAAAGCGGAACAGGCGGTATTTTGATGCGCTTTGATTCAACGCATTCTGACGTGTGTTCGTACACGCGGCCATCCGCCTCGCTGGCTACGATGCCTGCACGAGACACATGCTGCCTACTACGGGGGGGCCGCGCCCGCGGTACCCGGAATATGTTTTATTTTATTTTTCATTTTGTTTTCTTTGGCTTTCCAATGGACGTTGCTGCTGCTGCTGCTGCCGCTCCTGCCGGTGGAAAGAGCCCTGTGGCTTTGGAACAGCCAAAAGAGATATAAATCATATAGAATGAAAAAGAAAAGGCGAAATGACCTCCGGCTCAACGGCGACCGAACTATTTTCATCCCTCTTTATCTTTCTCGACGTGACTGACCCCACATGCGTGTGTCCTCCCAGAGTCATCATGACCTCACGACGTGTGCATAACAGCATATACAATCCCCTTGAAGCGCGTTCACAGACCCGGGGCTTTCGCGTACTACGTTCCCGTTAATTCCGCGGTATGGAACACGTAAAAAAAAAAAAGAAGGAAAGTCGCCCGAGCTGCGCTAGTTGGGTTCTCTCTCCTACCCTTTCGGTCCTCGTGCCCTTTATTAAAAAATCTTCAGTAGGGAGGACACACAGGAGCGCGTCAGCACGCCAAATAGTAGAAAGAAGAATGTCGCGCTCGGTGACGCAGTGTATCCTCGTCTATTTTTTCATCTCGCTTCATCTCGATGTTTTTCTTCCTGCAGTCGTATCTTCTCTCGCTTTTCGTTCTCCCGGCTGTATCCTCGACGTGTGTGCGCTTGGGGCATATGCGCAACATTTTTCGGGTTACTCTACCGTCCAACGGGTGAAACTTAATTGGAGTCACCGAGAACTCGGGCTCTCTCTTCATTTTCGCGCGTTGATACATCGTTGTGTATCTTTCCAGCTTCCGCTCCAACGAACGCTTCGCCAACGATACTTTATCGCAATTCCGTGAAAACGAAGCCGCGCGGGAACAAAAAAAAAACGCCGAAGCAACCGGTAATTTCAATTGCTTTCGTCGAATAATTTTCGTTCTACGAGTGTTATATATCGCTGGCAATGATCAAAGACTGTTGGCCGCTGTTTCTTTAGCAAATATTCACGAAAGTAATTGTTTTCCATCCGCGACCGGTTTGAATTAACGAATAGCCGCGGTGATAGAAACGACGTACGATGTTTCGACCCAATATAGCAATAGTGTCCCCGAAAAATTAGTTTCTCAAATTAAATAATACGCAGAGGTAAAAAGTTTTATTCGCGGCTTAAAAATTATTTTTTTGTACTCGTTTCGTGGACTCGATGAATTTTCATTTATAACAATTTTTTTGTAATATCGAATATTGTAAATATTTTTATTTATGATAAATCGTAATAATAAATTTATTGGATTACCCTTTGCATGAAAAATATAAATTTTACATATTTTACAAAGTTACCCGATTTATTTTTATTAATTACAACATTTCTCCCATAAAACACGTTATTATATTTTTTCAATTTCCAGCCATCGAAAGCAAATCGCGAGAGCACTTATACGCTTGTTCGCAAAACCAATTCCTATTTTCACGAGGTACTTTTAAATTTTGAAAAATCACTCGGTTATTTGCATTTTTACGGATCCGAGGGTAATGTATGGCAAAGAGCCACGTCGATAAAGACAGTTCCGTTACGAGAAAATTCCGTGTAGACGCATCATTCACGATTCGTAAATATCTCGATTTTACTTCAACGTTAGAATGGCAAAAAGTTTTTCTCGGTAATTTTCCTTCTATACCGAGAGGAACTGTCGTATATCTCGTATACGTACGTAATGCACGTGTGTATACATCCGATGTTTAATAGTGCCGCGGGTGGATCTCTCTCGTGTGCACGGAATACATTAGAGTCTCCAACTATATGATGTACTATGCGCGATGTATACACAGTATTCGCGCTATACAGCAGGCATAACACAACTACGGAGCTATATAACCCGAGAAAGGTAGAGAGGAATATGATGAAGGACCGTCGTCGCTGAAACCCGTAGCCGCATTATCACTGTCCAACGTAATTCCCCTGGAAGACGTCGAAATATGGAAAATATATTCAGAGGATAGAGATGGATGAATGTGTTGCGCGGGGCTGGCGATGCTTTTCTCGCTGGTGGCGGAACCTCGACGCTGTTCCCCGGGGTAACATCCTCCACTCCCAACGTCTTTTGTTACGGCATCGGTAACTAAGGCCCGCGAAGGTGGTCGTAGCCTCCGGGAGTCTCTCTTCTCGTATATATACGCCCGCAACCATCTTCGTCGTTGTTCCCCTTATTCCCTTTAGCGACGAGTACATGTACCGCTATTAGATACAATATTCCCATTCCACATAGACGCTCAACATATATACGTCGTCGTCGTCACATTATGTTACATACATAAACCGATCTACGACCACACGGATATATTCCTTTCCCCCTCTCCTCCCCCACAGCAACAAGAGAGATTCGACGGGGAGAAATGTGCGGAAATATGTGAGACACGCACGCATTAGATGACATCTTTCCGAGGGAATATTACGATAATATCGTCGGATGAAATAAAAAGATTTTTTTTTTTTCTTCTTTTTATTATTATTATTTTCTTCGCTGTATGTGGCCATCGCGTTATTACTCGCTGGCAGCATAAGCTCGTACGGAATATTGTCGAACCGCGTGAGTTTGCTGGATCGAGATTGTAGACTTTATCAACACGAGACTTTGCCTCTGAGCCCTCTACATGCGGTGTACACGCGTCGTGCATTACTCTCTCCTGGACACGGACACGACGAGATTCCAGCTACAGCTCTGCACCCTACCTACGTACCTACCGACCGGCCTCTCTCGTAGGCGAATTCTACAGCGCTTGCCAACCAACCAACCTTCATAGGGTCGGTATAATGATCCAAGCCACGAGCTCTCACGCGTATCACCCCCTTTATACATAACCACCATCGTCCTCCTTTCTCCTATCTGACTCTACACCCTCGTGCACTATACACCTCTATTATAACTACGTCCTCCTCGCTCTGTGCTTTGCAACTTGTCAAGTTGTGTAACCATCCCCCTCCCCCACCCCACCCCACTATCTCACCCCCTTCCGGCTAAAGAAGTAACGCGCATCCCATTAGCGAACGGGAGGCTAATTCATATTTAATACATGGGATACGCTTACCCAGTCTTCAACTAGTGGAACAACTAAAATTCATCGTATTAACATCGTTACACGCGCTATACGCTCCGTGCAATTAATCTCAACCCTCTCTATATATAGAATTTTTTTTTTTTCCTATCTTGATTCCGAAAAGTTTCGTGAACTGTTTGTCTTAATCTTCGTGGTAATATGTTATAAACGGAGTTCGTGAGCGTCTATTATATTAATAATAACAATATTTAGTTGTGGGGGTATATATAGAATGTTATGGAAGTTTCGCGTTTGTCAGGAACGCTAGCGGGGAAATTCGTTCGTATAGAAAGTAAGCGAGCTTCGTGGAGAAAAGAAAACGAGGTGCGCGATTTTTCTGTGATTACACGAAAAGCTTGGAAGTTACGTGAGAACCGGCCGTATAGTTTTAGCACGGGACGGTTGGGGGTAGTTGCCCAGGGCCCATCGGAGTTATGACGGACGTAAAACTACGTCGGTGTGTTTCTCCCTTCGCTCTTGGCAAGGCTCGCGGAGAGAGTCAAGGGGTGGAAAAGGTTCCTGTTCCGATGCCCGAGCAGATAATGGTGAGAAATATATCGCCCTCCGTACATGTATACGAATAGCACGAAGGGCTGTTAGAACGAACACCGGGGGCAACCATGAGGGGCCATGATACTAGTACGTTGTAAAGATATTTGCAACAAGCGTCGCGCCGAAGATCGATGTGTGTCGGACGTGACTGAGTTATTCTGGCAAAGTGTTCGGGAACCTCGGGCTGCAATAGAGGAGCAAAGTCGAGAGGGTAAACGACGCAGTTATCGGCACTTTAGAGACAAACTAAAATCGATACCACTTTGCCAAATAGTGTTATTCAATATCATCGGATTTAAAGATATACGGAGTACTATGTTCATGAAAAAAAAAAAGAAAAAAGGCTTTTTGACTAATCGCGAATGTTAACTTTGTGGATGCCGTATTAGCGAAAGAAAATAGGAGTTTAAATGAGAGCATTAAGCTGGAGTACTATACAAGCGGCCATTTTTTTTTTGTTTTTTTTCCTGTCCGCGTCATAATCAGACAAATTTGGTAAATGTGTTTTACCTCCGTGGCAACTGCAATATTTTGGAAGTTGAAAAAAAAGTGCAAATTGCACACACTTTTTCTTCGTTTTTTGCGAAATTAGTCAGAGGGGTCCATTTACTATGTAGGATAGCCAGTTTAGCAGTTGCGCGGGTCAAGCACACTTCTGGCGAAGAGAAACACTTCGTGCTGAGCTCATGGGCCCCGGCTGCTTTGGGACGAGGGTAGACGCATTCCCGGGCATTCCATTGAGCTGTAACTTTTCTCGAGTGAACGGCTGAAGTTTCGTGGTGGTACGTGAAGCAATGGGGAAAAAAAGAATAAAATGTTCTTCCTGGGTCTTCATCGAAGTTCTCGAAACATCGCCCCACCTTTTTCTCTCTCGCGAATGAATTTTTTTCTACTTACTTTTTTGACTATTTTTTTCTTTTTTTCCTGTCGAGTACGCCTTCAACGCTGAGAGAACAAGAGAGAAGTACGTAACGATAAAAATGAGAATTGTAATTCTATCCACTTGTAAGTTCACTGGTCTCGTAGCATAGGTACTTGGCACCGACTCTTCCTCGCGCGCGCACACACTTCTTTTACCCCTCCCGAGAGCTCAACTACGACGATACATATTTTAATGCCTCCTGAGGTAGTTAAAAAAGTTTGACGCCACCGCACGACCGAGCTTTTCTCGTGTATAGTTGACTTCCCTGGAGGATAACTTGCGCAGCGAGAACCGGAGAGAATACGTGATCCTCTCACGTTCGCCACGGTTAACGTTGTATACGACTGGCAGTGAATTAGTCGAAACGAATTTATATATTTCGCGATAGTTAACAATTATAATTATAAAAGTTTTGTCTGCACCCCGAGCTGTGCGAAACGAGAATTGGAAAACTCCCGACGATTCCAGGTCGCTTGACCCACACGCATGTATCATATTGATGTTTTCATCAATTTCGAGACCCTCAATTAGCGTCGAATTGCCGGTGAGCTATCGTCGAGTTAACGAGTTTTTGGAAAGCATTCCGTTCGATTTTCATGCCAGTCCATTGGAAAAAAAACCACCAACGGTGAACGGAATTATTCAACGGTTTTATATTTCAAGTTTCGACAGAGAAAAATAGTTGACGGTGTGAAACACACTAATCGATATTTCATCGAACGCCGAAAAGCAACACAACACTGAAGACTCAATCTCGAGGTTGTCTTTGGTGAATTTTGATTGCACCAAATGCAAAAACGCGCAAAATTAATCCTAAAACACCACGGAAATGTTTGCACCTCTTCAACCACATATATTGGTCTGCGAGAGCCGATGTTTTCATTGCCTCTAAACTTTGTAAAAAGTCAATAGTTTCGAGTCTAATTGCAGTGCAATCGAAATGCCGGGGTGTGACGAGTACTTCTGTCGAGGCGAATATTCGATACGGTGAAAATTTTGAAAGTTTTCGAAAACATCCTAAAACGGTGAATTAAAAAAGATCGTTGCGTTATGTGGTTAATCCGCATTCATCAATATTCAATAGTGTTCCGTATCATGGCTATCGAACTCGAGTTCGCGGGCCAAATTTTTTTTTTAATTTCGCCATCGTCCAAAAACGTGATCCCGATATTATATTATAAAAAGTAAAGGGGCCTTTCGGTAACCCCATATTCTTATCTCCGATTGCCGGTTAGAATTTCTGATTAGTTTCAGTTCGCCGTATTTGCCCCCTCGGCATTCCCTTCTCGTCCTTTTAACCCTTCCCTCTCATTCGCTCGGAGTCCTCGCAATGAGAATCCTCGATTCACGGAGAAGATTTCACGCCGTCCCCGAGAGGAGAATACAGACGAGACGCGAGTAAGTTGAGCGAATTTCTTGGATACCGTGAAACGATAGAATCCTATACACAAGTAACAGTAACCTTTAGAGATGTGTAGATGCGACCGTTGCCTTGGGGTATGTCTAAGTAGTCGCAGCTTCTGCCACTGAGCTTTCATCGCTTCGGCCAAAGGAACTCTCTCACGCGAATCCTCGAGAGTTGAAAGGAGGGAGGGGGAGGGGGAGGGGGGCGGTGGCACTGGTTCAACAAGATCCGGTGACTCAACGGACACTGTTCCTCACTGTTGAGAAGCCGCGATTCCAGTCGCGAGAGTCAACTTCCCGACTGTGTTTAATTGCGACGGAGATTCCGCCTGGATGTTGTTACCCTCTATCTCTGCATACCGGTAAAGCACAAGCCACATTGGCCTTCGACACATTGGCCCAGACATTGGCTACAACGACTACGTTGGCTCGAGATATTCGCGCGATCGAATGAAAGGTGAGCATCCTAGAAAGCCGCGAGAATGCAATAGCAAAGAGCAATTGGATCCTTAACGCAAGGAGCTTCCCCTAACACCGCAAAAGTTCCGATGAATTCACGAATCTCGCACATGGTCTCGCAATTTCAACGATTCGAGAAGCGAAGTTTCGTAAGACACGAAATTTACTTCGATTGCCTGATACCCAACGTCGACATTAATGATTAATAATAATAACAATAATAATGTCAAACAATTTATTATTTGTTTATTTTTATTCAATTATCATTAAAAAAATATGAATATGTCTCGGTTAATCACCGCTCCTTTATACTCGCAGAATACGACGAGTCTCTTTGGTTATTCACTCCATCCGTTATTTTCATAATATCATGTCATAACCCGTGTCTCTTCTCATTCAGCTTCATTGTATTCTCCGCGCAGCCGAACAATCTCTGGAATTTCAATATAATCGTAAGGTTGTTTATCACAAGCAAGATTTTAATTAAAAGGGAATTCGGTGCTTCGTTGGGGTGGGGGTTAGTCTATGTTGTTATACGTGTATGTTATTGCTATGCGAGTTACGTCTGCTTATACCAGTTACCGTGAATAGCAGTGTAATATCTACCAAGCTAAACGCGGTATCTGTCCCGGCCGTCGGGTGGGGTGTGCGACACCCTCGCCATGATGGGGGAGGCGCGGGAAAGAGGAGGGGAACTGGTTAGACGAAGCGAGACAGGGAGATCGCGTTTGGGGTTTCAGCATGAGAGTGTTAGTGACGGAAGTACCTACTATGTCATTGATATCGAGGCGGAAACTGTCCTGACAAGTACGTCCGCAGACACTGCCCGACTTGACAGAGAAACGGACCGTAACCTATCGCCGCTGGGCGAACACGTTGGCTAAGCAGCCAACGGGAAACGAGACGTTGGCTGGTGTAGCGTCGACTCTACACATACAGCTCGTCGAGCGATTCGCCTATGTGACAACGCTACCGAGTAGAGATCAACCAATCTTCCCTATACGTATACCCGCCTCCAGGCAAGTCACGAAGCTCTACGAGAGGAAAACTAAAGTGTTCGAATTCCTTTGGATACGGAACATTGACAACGTCCTATCTACCAGACGCGATACTGCGATATACTCAAACCCCTCTATCTCCGAATCCCCAACCCGTCGTGTCCAACTTTTTTTTCCCCCCGTATCGTTCTATACCCGCAAGAAAAGCTCGCAAAGTTTTATATCCAATAGAAAAAGCCTCGCGCGGCTACTTGACAGAGATCGTCAAAGGAAAATTTCTCAATGGCACTTTGTAACAAGATAGTTTGCAAAATTGTTATTGAATTCTTGCAGGTGATATATTTTTTTTCTCTTCGAAAATGGTTTATATTGGATATTATTTTTGTCAAGGATACTTATTTGCTTTTTTCTTTACGCAACAAATCTTACGAACTCAAATATAAGAATAAACGAGTTGAAAAAAAAAAAAAAAAAATTACGAACCAAATTAAATTCGACATGTTGACTTGATAAATTATTCATAAAAACAATTCTTATTCCACGGTCGCAGTGATCATGCGATCTGTGTATTAATTATTCATAGATATATTATGATTCGCACGGTACGCAGATGCGATAGTGATTGCCAATACCCGCTTTCCTTGTTATTGGCAATGCACCTGACTGCATCATAGGTACGCACCGTCTATTGCATCGCGTATAGTAAATATTGTCGTGTATACATATACTACATATATATATATATCCGTGAATACAGGAGTAGATAGAATATATACTACTCTGTTGGAAACTCATTCGGTTGATTGTGCCGGTTGTCATTGCAGTGACGATGACGGATGCGCAGGCTGTGGCAGCCGGAATTGCTCAATTACCATGCGACGTTGAACCGCCCGTCCCAGGAGAGAAGCTACAGCTCGTTATTTGGTACAAGGAAGGAACAGACACACCGATATACAGGTAAACCTTTCATCTCTTATTCATGTCGTGCAATCCCTCCCCCCTCCGCCTCTGCCCCTCTCTCCCCCTCTCCATCACCCTTCTCAACGAAACTTTGCAAGATACTTGACATTCGTGTGGGTCCAACGACAAAGCCGACTTACGCCTTATACACGTACATAGTTATGTATATACGTGAATATCCTGCTGTGTTCCTTCGAGTCGCATATTCCCCCCTTTCCAGGATCGGTTGTAGAATTCATGCATTTATATAGAAAATGACTCTCGCGAAATCGAATCTGAATACCCCTTAAACTTCCAAGTCGGCTTTTACTCGACGTAATTTCAGGAACATCAGCATTAATCATCCGGCAAAGCGTATATACAAGAATCTCAAAGCGGCTGCATGTATTCCAGTATCCGTTTGAATGGAAAGAAATTTCAACTCGCGATTTAGCCGAACGAATGGAAAATTTACTTTCGATTCTTCTCGATGACTATACGATTTATATTCGTTGCGTTCGCAGCGGGAATATCTTTGATGCAACTTTGATGAAGCGCCTCCGGCTGTGATATGGATAGAAGATCGTGTAATACATTTTAATAAAACAATCGGAAACTCATGGTAACAAAACGATTTTCTCGCGGTTTGCATTTCCTTCCGTATCGGCTTATCCAAGTTAGTTGTGAACTTTGGGGCTTCTGCTATGTTGGAAGATATCCGTATTGTAACAAAGGAGCTCTGTAACATTTGATTCTACAATCAGAATTGTAATAAAGTTCGTTAACGAACTTCGTTAGCGATATTCAACGATTAATTAGCTTACGCGGCTTTCGATCGAATGATATCAAAGAGGCATACAGTCTATCCGTAGAGATTCTCCAACCCTTACTATTACTTCCATCTCTTAATCTTCTACAAGGTATCTTTATGCCTGTGTCTGCTGGCATCCTTACATCCCTAATCCACTCGATCTTATCTACGAAACTCCCTCCAAACCTTACCGACGAGCTATCCTCCTACGCTCTTGCTACCGCACTTTACTCCCTGTGTATCAAGATTTTGCCTGTTGCATACACGCCCCGACCATAGGGGTGCGAGAGATATTCGCGAGGGTACAAACCCCCAACGTTTATACTGTACAACGGGTAGTTCCTGTGTACGCTATACCTTTGTATAACTTCCCGGGCGTATCAGACGACGCAATTTGCTGCTGTATCCCAATTGCTCTCCTCGCAGTAGCAGAGAATCTCGGACAGCAGCAGGTTTGCTCGAGCTCTCTGATGCCGGGGCTTCTGCTGCCGAGAGGATATTGTCTATGTATAAGCCGAACAGAGAAACATGTTATATATATACACATATATACACTATATATATAATGTTCGACTGCGTTCACCGTCCCCCAGCTGCGTTGTCTGGTCCACCGAGTCCTAACTACTGATAGTCCCGTGCACCAGTTGTACCACGTACTAAACCCACCCCCCCCCCTCCCACCCCCTTTAACCCCTCTTTCCCTCCTCCGACATATACAACTCTCGGTACCATTGCTTCCAAGCATCCAGTGACTCTCCCACATTCTGTACAATCCGTACAAGCGAAACTTCTCAAACTCCTTTGTCACCTTCACGCCCCCGGATCTCTCTGATAGTGTGCTCGCTGACTTCCACTCATCGTCTTAGCACAACTTCCTCGTTTTACTCTCCTTCGGTCCTCTCTTGGCCTTCCGAGATCTCGTTGCCGCGATTTCTCTCGGGCTTCTATCCTCTCATTCCTCCTGAACTATGTCCTCTACCTCGTCGCGCCCACCTGAAAGTACTTATTCCTCGCTGTCGTACCCTCTCGACAACGAAGACGAGGGTTCTTTACCACTGTCTCTCGTTTCTACGACACGAACGTAATATCGCGCTGGGAACGCTGGCAGCTCAGAAATATCACGGAAGGGTGGAATAATTACCGAATTATTGTTCATTGACGACGAGTTTGATCTCAATAAAAGTTAAATGTTTTGCGAAAGGTTGGAATAATTTGTTAACGATTTCACGCCCTTGTGATTGAACGAAATGTCGCGCCGCAAATGAGGTCAGAAATAATGCACTCTCGTGACGAAATTGAGTCGTTTGTATACCGTTGGCGGTAATTTCCCGCCAACTTTGTTGGCGTGTTTGTCCGTGACGTTTATTCGCGTGGAATGAAAAATAAGTAAAATATGTCGGGAAGCAAAATTAACCGAAGAATTTGAAATTACCGTAGAATTTTTTAAACGAAACTTAGTTTTGATTTTTCCTGTCGTTTCGTCGTTTTGTGTTGACACAGAACTTAATATCAAACAGTTATCGCGATACCGAAAAAAAAATGTACGAAATAAACATTACGATAAAGTATCACCAGTTGAAATTCCACATTATTTAACACGTAAAAATTACGATACAACAAACATAGAAAAAAAATTGTCAAACATATCGTATCGATGCTCCAAAAGATTATCATCCAAAATGAATACCGATATTTTTCGAAGAGTTAATAACAAAAAAATAATAATATTTGTCACACAAGTACGTCGCTGAATAAAACGATTTAATGTTGAATTTCCGCAATTTCTAAAACGTTCGCGAATTCGTAGAAACAACTCGGAAAGAGTGAGCTTCGCGATGTTGAAGATTGAGAGGAAAGAGGAGAGAAAGCCAATTTCAACATTACAAGTGGAAATTCGTACGATAAATATATCCGACAGTGCCAGGCGGCGTCGTCGTATTTGTCATCCTAATTCGTAGACGTACGTATAACTCGACTCGCGGGGCCACTTACGTACATACATGAAGTATAACTCGTACCTTCATAGTATTAGCCCCCAGTAGCGCTATGTAGTATATCTCTTCACGTTTCGGTTCAGCTGAGAGTACATACTATGGCTGCAACACACACACGCGCGCGCGCATACACAGGTACAGTGGCACTTTATGCAAGATGTGCACGAAGCGCGTGAAAGATGTGCGTGAAATCAGGAGTCTCGGTATACTGGGTGCCACGCCACCCATCCTGTACACATAACTCACCTCGACAGTCTACCGCTAATATATGTATATGTAGGGCATACAAAGCATTGTCTGTACAGTCGTTGGCAGCGCAGCATATTTGGATGCACCTACACTGATTGGCCTGTGAAATTTATTATAGATAAAGACGCGAAATATGCCAGTAGTCGGCTCTTTAACCCTTTGACACCCTATGATATAGCTGTGTTACCACGTCGAGTACATCGCATCTTTGCAACGACTGCGTAAATCATTTCAAAATTTCTACAATATACCCAATGTCTTCATTATCTGTATTTGATAATTAAGAAAAAAATGAAAATATGCCGTATCATTTTTATTTTGGAAAAAAAAATCTCGATGTTTTCGATGATACTGATGAATTGATAAAAAAATGAACGATTGGCAGGATTTGTTTTTATGTAGAAGTGTTAAAAAATTAAATAAATTTTAATTGGGAAAAGTGAGCTTTTGACATTGTTTTGAGATGCCAACGACTGTGCAGAAACGAGTATATAGACCGGATCCCTTCGGATCCCCGTCAAACTGGTTACGCGTTTATTGTAAAGAGGCGTCTCGTCGGCGTATTTCACGCCCGTCCGAGATCATCGTGAGCTCCGATGCCTCGAGTATATATTGCCCCGTAGGATATACGACCGTTCCGGAATATTCAGCGCGCAGGTTCCCAATATGTATTATAACAGGCGTATGTACAGCATTTAAAGATAATTGATAGCCGTCCCCGTGCGCGTTAGCATATAGGAACTGCGACGATCCATAATCGTGAAGCGAACAGACGCGAGAGGAGTTTCATCCTCTCGCCTTCTCTCTGTTCCTTCTCATCATCGGGCGATAAACAAAAATTGCTATGCTATTTCCCTCGCATCCGGTCAATCAATTCATCGCTAATTAATCGTACGGGGGAAGAGCGTGGCGGGGATTAAACGCGAACTATAAAAATAAGCGAACGAATAAGATGACGAGAATAAAAAAAAATGGTAATGATTGCAGCTTCGACTTGAGGAGTCGTTCGACTTTGGAACAGGGAAATTCTTGGCAGGCTCCGAGCCTCAGTGGCCGAGCGTCATTTTTGTACGGGGAAAAACCCGCCAAATTGAAGCTCGAGTCCATACGCGAGAGCGACGCTGGACTCTATCGCTGCCGTGTCGATTTCAAGCAATCGCCGACACGCAACAGCAAAGTCAATCTCACGGTTATCAGTAAGAATTATCATATTTATCTCCTTTAAATCGCAATCGTAATCGCAATTCCACGGAATTATGCTGATTACTCGTCATTGCAATTTGATCAATAAATAAATAAAATAAATTAGTAATAAAAAAAAATGCATAAACTTATTTCTCAGCACCACCCGATCAATTGAGTATTTTGGACGAGGACGGAAGATCGCACATTCGTCATTACATTCTCGGTCCCTACACCGAAGGCGCGAGTCTGAACATAACTTGCGTCGCTACTGGCGGTAAGTGGAACGAGTCACCGACGATCGGACAATGTCCGGTATCGCTTCCTCCGTCGCAAATCACCGTTTTTATGAACCGTAATTTACGGTAGAAACGGACAAAAAAAAAATGGGGTTTTTTTTTTTCTTTAACAGGTCGTCCACAGCCCCGTGTTACTTGGTGGCAGGAAAATGCTCTTCTCGACGACAGTTATGACGCCGTCGGTGTCAAACAAGTTCGCAATGTTCTACGATTGGAAAAGTTGGAGAGGAAACACTTGCGCACCGTGCTAACGTGCCAAGCGTCCAACAACAATATGGTTGCACCAATATCGAGCTCCGTTTCCCTCAATATGACTCGTGAGTCTCCTCCGCATACTATGACACAATATATATTCAGCAGATTCAATCTTATTTCGCACTATGAATTATACGCTTGCGCTCTCGTATTCAACTCGGAAGATATAATTTTACGTCGCCAAATGCATTCGGAAACTTTTCGTTGTGACGGTAAAAAATTACACCTTTATAAAGTTTTTTTTACGTTTTTTTATCGCTACGTAACAATTTTACTTTTCAATCAAATATTTCCATCTCATGTTTTTGTTTGTTTTTTTTATATGAAAAATATTTCATATGAAAATTCGTAATCAGAGCAAAAAAAAAATGCATACATTTGCTCAGTCGGCATACATTTTTGGTTAATATCGATACATCGTAAATTCGTCCAAAATGCACTTAACAACGTAAATTATAAATGAAACAAAAAGCAAATGTTGTAAATTTTTAAAAAACAAGCGAGAGGATGAACGAGCGGAATTTGGCGAGTATTTGCGAAAGTTATCGATCGAATGCTCTCAAAAGCCTCTCTATGATTTTGCGAGTTTTCGTGATTCGTATTTTTATTTATTTTATTTTTTTTCTTTTTTATAGTAAAACCGCTGTGGGTAAGAATGTTAGGCGAGAATCGTCCACTCAGTGCGGGTGCCGCGTATGAAATAAGCTGCGAAGTTGTTGGCGCTCGACCCGTTCCCGAAATTGTTTGGTCCAAAGGCAACACAGTACTTCGCAATACTAGACAAACAATCGAACAGGACGGCAACTCTACGACGAGTGTATTAACATTCGTACCGAGTATCGAGGACGCTGGAAAATTTCTCACATGCAAAGGAAGCGTACCGGGGATACCGGGTTCCGAACTGGAAGACGGCTGGAAGCTCGATATTCACCGTAAGCATAACATTTTTTTTTATCTTACCGTAATATACCGTCTCTTCGGCTACTTGAATTTTTTTTCTTTTTCGTTATTCCTCTCTCGAAACTTTACGACTTTCTTCACGTACGACTCTTATCTGTAAAAACTTTGTCGCAATATTTTACGATCATTGTGGGGTCCATACCTATGCGCGAGAGTAGAGTACACAGCTGCTACTCCCCTTCCGCTGTAAAGCCGAGAAGCTACTGGAGGGGTTCGGCGCTATGTGCTCGTCGATCCGCAGTGTATTGATAAATTTATTCATGCGATTTCTTGCAAGAAACAAAAAAAAACCCACGAGAAACACCTTTTTTTGGATGGTTTTTCAGATCAACCAGTGGTGACCCTGGAATTGGGTAGTAATCTTAACGCGAGCGCTATACGCGAAGGAATGGACGTTTATTTCGAGTGCAACATAAAGTCTAATCCATGGGTATACAAAGTCTTCTGGCAGCATAACGTAAGTTTAGAACCGTTGAATGGGTGTAATACAAACGCCGACTTCGAATAATGTTCAACGAACTGCAATATTCTGCCTGTATTAATTATTCTCGCGGCTCCACCGAGTTTAATACCAAACGATGAACTTTCCGTACACAGGGAAATCCGCTGTACAACAATGTGGCAACGGGAACAATCGTTAGCAATCAAAGTTTGGTGCTTCAGAGTGTTTCGCGTAACAGCGCGGGAATTTACACCTGTATCGGTAGCAATCAGGAGGGCGATGGGCAGAGCAATCCTTTGAATTTGGACATTAAATGTAAAGCAAAATTAAAAATATTTTATCAAACATTTTTTTTTTTTTTGATCGGAAGGTACGACAAAGCGGAATTTCGGTAATAATCCATTTATTCTATGCGATTAGATGCTCCGGTCTGCCATCAGGGACAAACGAAAGTGTTCGGCGTTGCGAGACAAGAAGCGATCACAATATCCTGCGATTTAGAAGCAAATCCGTCCGAAGTTTCGTTCACCTGGAAGTTCAATAACACTATGGAAGCTGTTGACATTGCACAGGCGCAGGTGATGATCGAAGGTACACGATCCACCGCCGCTTACACACCAATGACCGAGTTGGATTACGGCACTCTACTTTGTTGGGGTACCAATGATCAGGGCACACAAATCGAGCCGTGTGTCTACCACATCGTTCCAGCCGGTAATAATTTACTCGTCGATTCATTGCGAGAGATAAATCGCGAATTTTTTTTCTTTTTTTTTGGAGATGAATTTATTTACCGATCCGATAATTGGCTATTACACGAAACTCGGCCGCGAATCATTCATGAGGAATTTTAGTCACGCCGGAGATAAAAAAAAATGTTTTTCGACATTAGCAATATCCGGTTTGACTTTAAGCCAAAATCCTAGCAGATTCGGGTTCGATTCGAAAAATAAAAATACCGTGTAAATATACGGTCCAAAGTAGTTTTTGGAACCTTTCCATATTGAAGCAAAATTAAAAGGCTTTTTTTTTGGATTTTTTTTTATTGGTCGGTAATGTCTCGGAAAAGGTTTCCCGGAGTTTCTCGTAATTTAATCAAAACGCAAATTCGCTGCAAAGATATTTTTAAAAATTGCATTTTTTTTCATACAATGTATGTATTTTATTTCTCATGTTATAGGAAGACCCGATACGCCTCAAAACTGTACGATCTTAAATCAGACGACCGATTCGTTATATGTGGAATGTTCCGAAGGTTTCGACGGTGGATTACCGCAGAAATTTACTCTCGAACTCGAGATGGACGACAGTACGAATACTCTAAAGTCGCGGGGTTTGGTTTACAATCGAACGAATAAAGAACCCTCGTTTACCGTTTCCTCGCTGACGCCGGGTTCCACGTACCACGTTACGATATTCGCAAGCAATGCAAAAGGTCGTAGCGAATCTGTACGTCTACGCGCGGCAACTCTCAATCTACCGGAGAGACGAACAGGTAAGGAATTTATACGATCGTCAATGACGAAAAAAAGTGCCCCGACGATTATTCTAACATTATATATTATTTATTATTTGGAGCACTCTTTGCTACGCTGCACGGCCTTGCATCGTAGAAGTCACACGTGGTTTTTAATACATCCTTAAATATGCGTAAATCCGAGTTTTCGAATTGCGTTAATGCACATCGGGAATAATAAACACGAGAATCGAACTTTCACAAGTTTACGATAGTTGTCGAAAAAAAATCGAATTCGTTACGTCGGTCGCATCGAAAAAAAAAATTTAGTGATTACGACTCAAATACAGTTTATGCTATATATCCTTAGATGCAGTAGATACACATTTGTCGCACACAGTAACCCTCCCCCCGCCCCTGCGAGACCTGACGAAATTTCTTCGTAAAAAAAAAATAACTCGTTAGATATCTCGACGATCGAATCTTCCTGCGGAGGATATTCTTCGGCGATTGAGACGAAAAATCGCTCTTAAAAAAAAAACTGGAAATTAATTTTTGAGTGTTAAACTACACGTATTTTCCGGGAGTGAACACTCGATTCGTCCATCGGAACAAAACCAACGCGATGTATTTAACTCGCTATATACCTTCGGTTCTATGTTGCGATTCGCATTTCTTCCCCATCTTCACGTGGGTGCGTATGTACTACATACACATGGTATAATTTTCTTCTACACAAATCGCGCAATTTTTTATACCGTACCGAAGAGAAACGAATCCAAAAAAAAAAAGAACAAAAAAGTGTTTAATCGGTTCGTTCATCGGTACAGAACGCTCGGGATGAATTTAACTCGCTATATACCTTCGGCTCTATGTTGCGATCCGCATTTCTTCCCCATCTTCACGTGGGTTCGTATGTACTACTTACACATGGTATGATTTTCTTCCAAACAAATCGCGCAAATTTTTATACGGTGCCTAAGAGAAACGAATGCAAAAAAAAAACGTAAAGAAAAGGTCGAAGAGTTGAGGATGGTACGAATGGTAGTAGGTGAGAGGCTGGCACATCCACCGTCCCCGGAGAACTGCACGATCAGGGAAGAGAGTCGGACCAGCGTGAAAGTGAGCTGCGCGGAGAGCGAGTACTTCGACGCGAACACGGCAACCTATGTCCTTCAGGTGTTCGATGCCGGCACGAGACATCTTCTCGCATCGGCAACCAGCCTAACGCCCAGTATGCTTGAGGTCACCGATTTACCCGCGGAGAGAAGTCAGTCGGGTCTCGTTCTCTTTCTGAGAATAATGACCGCACACGCGATGAGTAACGCAACGGTGTTGCAGAGTCAACGTTTTATCCAAGAGGGTAAGACCCCGGAGCATCAGCGATATCCAGGTAGGATTTCGGAGCTTCAAACTTCCTCAAGACGTCTCTCGCATCTCATATCTACTATCAAAAAGCATTTCTTATCAAAAAAAAAAATTTCATTAATTACGAAAACTATAACATATCGCGAAATCCGAGATTTATGAAAAAAAAATTCTTTAATAATAATAATTAACGATATGTAAATGTTATTATACGAACGGTTTGTCGGAGTGCACGCCACATCACGATCACCAACATACTTTTATTAATTTTATTTCTTTTTAATCATTAAATATCATTTAATTCATAAAAAAAAACAGAAAAAATTTCATCATATTGCCTGTGCATATTTCGCTTCGCTTAAACAGTATATCTCTTATGTTCGATCTGTAGTCCATAACACTGTTATTGCATGAATATTAACAGCGACAACAACAAAATCATTATATATTCACCTCGTGACAATGAATAGTGTGAACTGTGCTTAGGAGTAGTTTTTGTCTACTTCATCGTACGATTAAAACAGACTAAATATAACGACCACTGTTGATATACACGAGTTGCCCCCACGAAGCGGTGTTCGATAGAAATAAATTGCGTCGATCAAATAGATCGAAAAACTGGTCTATGCACATGTATACATGTGAAAAATATAAGTGGATCGATTATGGTAATGAAATAAGTATTTTTTATTAAAAAATAATACGACAATCGCCTTTCTTCGCATTCGAATCAATTTTTTGTTACGTCCCTTTATCTTATCATTCGCTGTCGCTTAATACTTCTATCGCGAACTCACAGTGATCGACGTTAATTTCTGAGTGAAAAAAAAAAATGTTTTTTATGTTCGCAGCTCTGACCCCAGTGATACTGTCGCTATCCGGACCCTTGTTAGGGGCGATTGTTGCAGCAGCCGCGGGATTGCTACTGGTCATTTTCGTTATAGTACTCGCCGTGCGATTGCGTTATCGTCCGAGAACTCAGGACGACAAGGACTCCCACGACGATGGCGGAATGTCCAATCTCACGGCGCCTAACGACAAGTCCGCCTCTGTACCGTTGAGCACCGGCAGTATAGAAAGCTTCGAGAAGGATCCCGACATAATCCCTCATTCCAACGGTAAACTTTACCCTTCGACTCCTCCAATGGCTTTTCATATACTAATACACATTTCGCCCAACTTTCGTGGATAACTGATACCGCAACTCGGTGCGTCTTTTACAGAAAATGCGTATACCGAACTCTCGATGGGAACTTCGCCGCGTTATATACTTCAACAGCAACGTCCAGAATCCACATCATTCAGCACTATAAATAACGTGAGTTACATGTTTATTACACGTTTCACTTTATATTCTTTTTCGCTAAAACACAAAGTTGATAGTTCAAAATTTCAGCACGTATAATCAATCAATTTACGATATTTCCGAAACAAATTTTTTTCTGTGTTTCGGTATGAAATATTTCAAATACGATATTCAATTTCCATCGCATGATTGCTACATTTCGTAATGATAAATATTTCGATTTTTTTTCTATTGGCTATTAAAACATCTATGGATTTGTAGATCGGAAAACAAATGACTTTCGAAAATATGTAAAAGGTCGTCGGCATGGAATTCGATGATTTTCGTCAATCGCTCTTGTGATACTAAATTTTAATCGATGTTTTTTCGACAGGAATTGGCGTACGCGGAACTTACTTTAAGGGGTAACAGACGAATACCACCAAACTGCTACGAACCCGTACAGGTATCCGGCGTTCACCGTCCTCAATTGTTACCTATGTCGACGCTCAGCAGACGACGACCGATTCAAGAAGCTCCTACGGTTTACGCGCAAGTTGCAAGCATTCCGAATAAACCTATTTACGTCACACCGCCGCATCCCTTCCGGCCTACAGATGAGACGACGGCGGAGACTCCTTTGATCGGATGCGATTACAAGGTAAATCGATCGGCGACAAAAAACAAATCGATTAAAAGTTAAAAAAAAAATGAAGATAACGAAGCAGCGAGTCTTTTATTGCGGACGATTCACGAACTAAAAAAAATCCTTTGCATTTGCAGATCCCGACGATCGCGGAATCAACGAGTTCCGTAAGCTGGCGTACGGACACAATCCCGATATCTTCGTCGTCGACCACATGACCGTACGGCGTCGAGTCATAAAATCACTCGGTCGTGATTATCCCGCCGCAACAGCATCCCTGTACCTGTCCGCGGGATATTCCCGATCGTTACCGGCAGTCCTGCCCTCTAATAGACGATTTTCCAAATTCTAAGCCTAATCAATAAAAAGATTGAACAATGAAAGTAGTCGAAACGTTTCCTTTCCTGTTCTTCGTATCGTCGAGAAGGAAAAAGGCGAACGTTTCAAGAAATTGCTGTAGTCTATGTACCATAAACGATGAGAATTGGATGAAAGAGAGAAAAAAACTCGGCGAACGCTGCGCGAATTTTTTTCTCCACGAGAAATAATACCATTGTAACCGATATAAGTCGTCTCTCCGTCGTAATCACGTGGAGCGGTTAAGTCGAATCTGCAAGAACTAAAATGAAGAAAACACAAAAACAAAAAATAATTATTTTACTGTACCCGTTAACTCGACTGGATATTCCGTCCGAAAATTGATTCAAGGTGCAGTCTCTATGTCTTCAAAATTCACGCATTGTCATGCGGTTATAATTCGTTCCGCGATCGTCGACGATAATTTGTCGATTCAGTCGAATTTTTCGGATCCACGAACGCGCGACAACGAGTAACGAGATTTAATTAATGTACCACGATTTTTGTATAAATCCGATCAGTAACGCGCGATAAGCACGCAAAATTCGCGAACAAATTAATCGCGCGTGTTATAAATCCGGATGCGGAATAAAACTCACTTGTCTTCCGCTTTCGCGTAAAACATATTTTTCGTACCAATTAAATTTCTACGTTGCATTTAGTTTATATCGATGAAAATTGTATAGTAGGATAATTATTTACTTTCGATAGATTTAATTAATTGTATATACGAGCGGCCATAGCTTTTATTCGCATTGTACCCGAGTTACAATGTGAAAAAAAAGATCATTATTTATATGTATTGCGTGCGATTCGCGAGCAACGAATCGAATTATATTTTTTATCGTTTCAAGTAGCAATTATAATGTAAGGCGTATAACTGGTAATATGCGAAGCGGAAGTAGTAAGTTTTTTTTCAACGTCGCAAAATCGTTCGAAAGATTTTATCGCGCCGATTAAACGCGACTTGTTCGCCGAAAGCAAACCATCGAGACAACCGACTTTGACCGTTGATAATGAGAAATTAAAAGCCGACTCTTCGAATGAAATTGTGTACATTATACCTTAATCCCCTCCAACCCCCTTTAGCGTACAGTCTTATCCTAGTCCTCCTCGTTGTCTATTTAATTAAACGCTAAGTCTGCACAGTATATTAATTGAAAAGACAGAAAAAAAAGATTAATAATAACTGTGAACGTTTTTTCATCTAATCGAAGAAGTAGATGTTGACATTTTTAAATGCGGATTGTACACAAAAAGCGCATTGCCCATTTATTATATTAAAAAACAAAAAAGAAAATAAGAAAATAACAACGATTTACGTACTTATTCGTGACGAGATGGAAATAGTGGTCTTTTTACTAACGTAAGGAGAACTATACGAATCGTTGGAGACTAAACGGCACTTCTCATTTTAAGAAACGATTAAGAAAAAAAAAACAATGTATATCCGTTGATCAGGGTTATTAATTGAATTAGGTAAATTTCAAAAAGTGTATCTGTTCACCAATGACTATAAGAAGAAATGTTAAGAGAAACGAAATAAAAAAGTTATTATAGTTAATATAAATAAAAAAAAAAGAAACCGATTAGTAAAAATCGGGAGCCATAAAGATTCAGTATTTTGTCAGATATTGAAATTACTAGTATAACGATAATGTTATTGATTAGTATTGATAAGATGAATTGAAAACAAAAACAAAAAAATATATATATATATAATAGTAATATACACACGAATATGGATGTAAGTATACGCACAATCGTATACGTGGGTATGAATTAAAATAAATGGGTAGGAACTTTATAATTTTGAAAAAATAACTTCTAGTTATACATTATTCGTGTAAGAAAACAAAAAAGGATATTGTGCTCAACGAATTTCAATAAATAAGGATTTTGCTTATGCCAATAAACATTATTACCGTGATTCGCGGATGGATTCGAGAGGTAAGAAGTATAACACAACTCGCACACACCGACGAACCAATTTTCATTAATTTCTGCAATATTTATTTTTGTTTTTTTTTTATAATGATAAGTACAAAAAGCGTATAAAAATACAATATATCATTATGCGGTTGAAGACAACATAATATACGTTATATAGAGGCGCTATTTATCAGAAATTTTACGAAATTTTCTTTTATATATAAGTTATATAGCTAAAGCTCTATATATCTCTCAATAATGCTACGAAACTAAGTTATGTATTAATCAACTCAAAATCTTTCGGTCTCATGTTAAGGCGATTGCTTTCGTTTTGTTTCGTTTTTTGTTTGTTTTTTTTTTGTCAGAATAAGGCACAAGTTTTGTTGCGCTTCAAATGCCAATACGTTTTTATAATCGTAAAAAAAAAAAAAAACAAGTATAACGTTTTTTTTTTTTTCTTGTAATATTTCTCAAATGTAACAAGACGTTGTAGTTTTTCAGCTTATCAGGTAAATTGTGGAATGGATATATATATGCATATATATACGATATATAATATGGAACGAAGCATAAGCGCTGTTTGAGATATTGGAAGACCTCGTTGAGCTGTTCAGATCAATTATTTCGTAGTAAAAAAATGAAAATTCTTTATAACATAACGCAACGAATGCATTACTCGATGATCCCTCTTAGCAGTCCATCTGTGGACTTTTTCATAATTATACTCTGAAATCCTTCTTCGTAATTAGTTTTATCAGTGGTGGGCAACCGACTCGCAAAAAATAGACGCCGCTAAACTCAAAATTGCAACGTTGAAAAAAAGAAAATGTTAGGCACGATATCGAACATAATTTAAAAATGTGCCGGCAGCCCGCTTGGCGTATAAACAACGTTTGCAAATTTGGCACAATTTCCATAATATGTTCTCTTTTTTTTTTCTTTTTTTTTTTAACGTAACAACGAACTTATCCTGCGCGGATCGGCGATTAATCTCAATCCCTCGTACACATTACTCAGCTAATGAAGATAAAAAATGTTTTTGTGACTTATGTAGTCTATCGATGAAATTAGCCAAATTATGCGATATTATCGAAATAGTTCCGATTACTTCTGCGGAACAGCGATAGAAGCCAATTGCTTGACTTCCTTAACGACAACATTATTGCTGTCGATTCTCAAAAAACCACTCTTCAAATTATCGTTCGATAAAACGAGAAATCTGCCGTTTTTTACAGACGGAAGGATACTTATAGTTTGTCGTCTCTCGCCGATCTGTTGACTTACCATTTGATTACTCAAAGTCGCAGATTCATCCGAATTATCGATATTCTCATGGCAATCCTCGAATCTTCGATGAGTTTCCTCCGTTGAATACTCGCAATCATTACCATCGATATGTTCGACTACCTCTTCGCTCTTTATCAACGTGTCTTCCGTCGGTTCATCGTAACTCTGCGAATTATCAAACTCCACGCTTTCACGAGGAATAACGTGCAATTGATACTGGACGTTTCCCCGGATTTTGTAGGAACACTGCTGCTCCGCTTGCTCGCAATACTCCTCTTCATTTTCGTTTACAATTATATTTTGATTAACGGTCTCAGTGACCTCAATTTCGTTGTTAGCGTAATTCTCGACTTCGCAGTCGTAAGGCAAAATGTACGATTGCACGTCGGCGGGCGGTGGATCCTCGTGATACCGTACTTCGATATTCATATCTTTAACAACGCTGTCGGAGGCGTCGTCGCATTCGGCAAAATTGTCCTCCGCATCGACGAACTCTTCGATAATCTCGTTGTGCGAATTTCGACTCTGAAACTCTATGTGACCGTTTTCAACGATACCGTCGTACAGTACTCGATCGTTGCTGCTCTCGTCGTTCTCGTAACAAGTACCGTCTGTTTCCACCTCAGTCTCCATTATCTCAGTCTTATGAATGTTAATAATTCCAGTTTCGTCCATATCGTCGCGATTCTGCGCCGCCATCGCCTGCGCGTGATAATCCTCGATACTGTCGTTGTTATTCTCCTGGCTGTTGTCGTTGTAATCGCTGCTCGCGTACTGCACGATGGATTCCGTCGCAACGACATCTTCGTCAGCGTTCGAATCGGTTAATATACTTTGCGATTTTCGCTTTCTGTTTGTCTGTACCTTTTGAAATTCTTCCTCAGTGAGACACAATAACTCGCCGGTTGTCGTTAGTACTTTTCCGTGACGAGTCTTCAAGTGTCGTTTGTAAGTGTTTCGCGTCTTAAATCTGTAACAATGGAATATACGATAAATTCGTTATTCTTTACTTCGAATAAAATTATTTCGAAAGCAAATTTATAAATTCATGTGATAATTTTACCTTTGACCGCAATCGTCGCAGCCGAAGGGCGATTCTCCAGTGTGTCGCCGACGATGTTCCCTGAAGTGCGAAGGATGACGAAATTTCTTTCCGCAATCCGCGCACGTAAAACGCGTTTGATTCTGATGTATGAGCATATGATACTTCAGACTGTGTCTTCTCGTGAAAACCGATCGACAGATTCGACACTCGTATGGTTTTATCCCCGCGTGACTACGGTAGTGAGAGACCAGCGTCGTCGGAGCCGTAAAACTTCGCGGCGGATCACAAATTCGACACTGCAAGTTGCTACCCGTTGGATTACCCTTCTTTTTTATGCGTTCTATCAAAACGAGAGCCATTTCGCGCTCCTCTTTGCTAGTGCCGATAAACTTGGCTTTGCCTTTTGGTTTTGCGGGGACTACGACCTCTGTGCCTCTTCCGCAGATTTCGTCCGACCAACACTTCGCGTCTAAAATGAAAATAATAAAAAAAATGTTATTAGTATTCTAATCTTCGAATACATAGCTTTAGAAGCGATTTTCTTGTAAATTACATCTCATACCCATGAAATCGGAATTACATTCAGTATTCGATTGACCGGCAATGTCATCGGGGATGTAAGGCAACTCCTTCATGTGTACACCGTCACTCTCCACGACCATTAACATAATCTGTAAAAAGGATTATTATCGTAAATATATCGTTAATTATCTTAATAAAATTATTTTGGAAGAACTTCCGGAAAAACTGCAGACATTTCGATATCCGGACGGATATTTGGCTCACATTTTCGGACATCGCTTCGTTTACTGCGTCGGCTTGCATATCTTCCTGAATCGGGTCTTCTTCTTTCACAGGTTCGTAGTAACTGTGATCCCCGAGTACCTTGAAATCGATCTCCAGATCGGCTTTCTTTTTGGCTTCCATTGCACACGTTTCAATACCGCGATTTAGCGTCTCGAGTTTCTTCTGCTTCTCGAATTCCTTGAAATTCATTTCATTCGACAATATCTTCCGCAGATAACTCGTCGATTTTTCGGATTTCGCCAACTTATTTT
Source organism: Cryptus viduatorius (assembly GCA_964006125.1). Taxonomy (NCBI): domain Eukaryota; kingdom Metazoa; phylum Arthropoda; class Insecta; order Hymenoptera; family Ichneumonidae; genus Cryptus; species Cryptus viduatorius. The sequence continues at coordinate 16,790,886 of OZ023222.1, forward strand.
CCTTGTTAGGAGTTTCCTGAGGCTTTTTGAACTGTTGAATCTTGTGCTTCTTATTCTGAATACAGGTCTTGGGTTTCGTATGCTTTACTGCTGTTGCCTTGAAACTCGAAACTGCAAAAAAAATTTTTTAAAAATCGCGATAAGTTGGAGTGAAAAAAATAATTGTGAGAGAATAGAGAGAGATTTTTACACACAGGAATCTTCGTTGTTTTTCAGAAAATCCAAATGGTCCGCAAGATGCGCCATTATGGAACCTCTAGCTTTTCCCTCACTGGCGAAACTTGTGTACTTTTGCTCGCATCCAGGAATGAGAGCGCAGGCATAAGAGTATTGCCTCTTAAGCTCGTCGCTGGTAAAAACTGCGAAATGCTTGACGAGTTGATTCGCCGGCATAGACAATATTTGAGGCAAATTTAGATAGAGATCCTGAGGCTTGCGTTTTGCCAATTCAGCTTTTTGTTTGCTCTTCGTCAGCAGATCCGACTCTATGTGTCTCGCCTCTGAGTGAAGGGTCTGCGAGGCCACTTCTGCCAGCATATCCAACAAGGCGCCAGGACTGTCTCTACCCATTCCATCTAAAAAAAAAATACAATTCTTTGTGTTCATTCCATACCAAAAATTATGCATGGATATTAATGATATACATGCAGTGTAAAGACGACAATTAATAATTACGCGACAAATATTTGTAATTTTTTTGAAATACGTGAAATGAGATGAAATACGATTTTTTTATTTACAGAATATTCGATGAATGACAAATATGATTTAATACGATAAGAATGGAGGTATTGTTTCAAAACTTACATATTTATTGTTTATTTATTATTGGTAAGCTTAACATTGGTAAGGATGATATTTAATTTTAGATGAATCAATGTCGAAACAATCGACACCTATCGAGAATTATCGAACGAGCTATACACAAGGAGTTTCCGTAGTAAATCGAGAGTCCGCGAGGTTGGAAATGAATCCACTTGTTGCTCGTAGGCCGAATTTTCGCGCCATTTATAGAATTTTCACCGATATATTCACGAGTTTAATCTCGGTTGTTATTTTTGTATGTCAGAGGCGGGCATTTATTATCTCTCCCGTGTATTCTCGATGATCGCGAATGATCTCACATACGCCGAGCCGCGATAGTCGCGAGCGAAGCGATTGGTAGCGAATCCGCGCACGGGAGAGAAACGTCAAAAGGCCTCTGACATTTGTGTCGTGTGCGTCCTATCGAGAAAAAAAAAAAAGAAAAAAAAGGAAACTATCTTTGAAACCTTCCCGAATGTCCCCGTGAATCTCGATTTATTCGTAAGCTCTATTTTTAATCTCGTGTCTCTCGACCGCCGCCGTATGCCATGAATTCGTCGAATTATCTTTTCATTCGAAAGAATCCAAGCGGAGAAACAACATTCTCCCCCCTGCCGTCACCCGCTGTACGTGTATCGTGACAATCAGTAGCCGTCCGGTCAAGACAACGCCCCGCAATATTACCGCGAATCCGCCTAAATTGTCGTACCTACCGTAATAATTCATCGATATTTCGTTATCCCCGATTATCAAAGATTTTTAATAGCGTCAATAGACGAGCTACAACGTTGTAATGATCTGTACAAATATACGCGGCGCAAGCGGCGTCAGACTAGCAGACGCCATGAGGACGCGGAGCAGACGGATTTTCGAAGCTCTCTCTTTTACGCCAACGTAAACGTATATTCAGCCAAGCCAAGCGCTCATTAAACGAACAACAATGTTTACACAATATTGTAGAAACACTTACGATTGCCTCCGTCGTAAAAATTATGAGCACATTTGTAAGTTGTTTTCGTATTCATCGTGCTGATCACTTTCGCGGCGTATCCACATTCCACTGCCTTCTATGCACAACTGGTTTTACTTCGTTGTTCTCCCCGCCGCGGCACCGCCAAGCTGCACGAACTGTCATAACACTGGAGCCAACCTTAGAGTCGTACTATACATGTTGCTCGTGGGAGCATTGGTCTCTCACGGTTCAGTCGCCACTCGACTTCGGCCGAAGTGGGAGTAAAGCATTGACTGTAGTTTTCGTCTGTATTTGTTTCTCACCGTCAGTTATTGTCTACCCTATATATTTACAGCAAAAATGAGATAACGTTATAACAACAAAAAAAAACAATGGAATACAATTTCCTACATGACATAGATTGCAAACAGGGTGCAGTTAGATCTGTACGTTTTAGCGGTAAGTTTTAACTGATTATCGTTCGTATTCGTAAATATTTGTCATACAATTTTCGTATTCATTAAAAACTATTATTGTCTGTAATATATTTTTTCGTAAATTTAAATTTTAATATTAATTTATCCACCTTTTTATTTAACGAATGATCGAAATTAATGAATAAATGAATATGTATTTGTTTTATTATTTTGATTCATAGATTAAGTATATTTTATCTATTATCGAAATTTTATATAAGTTTTACTGATTTTCAGTTGACGGAGCGTATGTTGTTACTTGTGGCTCCGATAGAAAGTTGAAACTTTGGAATCCCTACAGACGTGCGCTTCTGAAAACTTATGGTGGTCATGGAGACGAAGTTATGGATGCCTGTGCCGCTTGTGATAGCAGTCAAATCGTATCGGGAGGTCTGGATAAATCTGTTATCGTTTGGGACGTTGCTACAGGGACTCCGGTGAGGAGACTTAGGGGTCACGCAGGTCCAGTAACGTGTGTCCGGTAAATATTTTTAATACTATTACTATCCATCCGTTAAGTTAGAAGTTCTGTACTCTGGAAGTTTCTCTTTAAAAAAACAATAATTTACTTACACAAACCAAATATCATTCCTTTACTCCAAGTAGAACAACAAATTATTCAATAAAAATCGTATGTAAATTATTTTTGTAATTATCGAGTTTTTTCGTTTCATAGGAATTACAAAATATCGAAATTTAAATAAATAATCAGAATTTAAATAAATAACATTCTTTTTTTAATAAAAATGGCTTCTTATTTTTTCGAAAAAATACGGCGTATTAGACAATTTAATAAAATTGTCTAAGTAACGTGATTTTTTATAGATTCAATGAAGAATCTTCGATGGTTATCTCCGGATCTCGCGACAATTCCGCAATGTGTTGGGACGTGCGTTCCAGAGCCCAAGAGGCTGTTCAGTCTCTCAGAGAAGCTAAAGACGCGATTTCCAGTATACGAGTTACGGATCACGAGATTCTTACCGCGTCATTCGATAGCAAAATAAGACGGTACGATATTCGGGTTGGCGAAGTTTCTACGGATTGTATGGGAGGTATGTGGAGCGTAAATGATTTTTCTGAAAATGTATGAATCGGCGAATAAACATTTCTTTGATTAAAAAAAAAATTTAATTTCTTTTCATAGATGCTGTAACGTGTGCGAGTTTCACGCGAGACGGGCAGTGCGTTTTGGCAAGTTGCGCCGACGGTGTAATAAGATTGATGGACAAAGACACCGGCGAATTGCTCGGAGAATTTAGCGGTCACGTAGCCAATGACTTGTGCCTGGAATCCAGCGTCGATTGTCAAGACACACAGATTATTTCGGGTTCCGGTGACGGAAGATTGTGGATATGGGATTTAGCGAGTCAACAAGTTGTCGCTAAACTAATCGGCGACGGTCTTTCGAAATTTCCGATCGTATCGCTGAGCGTTCATCCGCAAAAAAATTGTATAGTAGCAACTAATGGAAGTCACATTCTCATGTGGGATACTACAACTACACAGGAATAATAATAAAAATAATTGGTTTATATTTTTATGTGATAATTTTAGCATTTTTCTTCATTTATCTTTGACGAGTCGTTGCGATTTATGTTTCTAAAGAGATCGCGAAGAAAATTTTCGAATTTTTCGTAAAATCGTCAAAACCTCTTACAATGCTCTTTATTTGAAATGGCAGCTCTGCAGCACCCGAATGACATCCACTTGGATGTGAAATTCGTTAAAATTTATGAAAGCAATGAGTGAATCATTTGCAATATTATTTCGTAAGAAAGTCATTAGGTTTAATTGCCTTGTGAACCTCGTAATTGAAACTTGTGAACGCGGAAGTCTCAATGAGACACAGAGAGCGATTGTTCCATGGAAAACGATGATTCCGTTTTACGACGAGCTTTCGAAAACATCCAAGCAAAAGCACGTTGTCGCATCAAAAGTTGCGAAACAAAAAAACGGATATAAATCATCATCGTCACTTCGTCCGTAAATCGTCCGTTAACTTTTGGGGAACACGCGCGATATTCGCAGTTAAGGAACTAAAAATTAGGAGTTTGAGATACACAGAGGATAGAGAGTTCGAAAAATTAAACCACTCAGACGAATATAAGTAACAACACGAAAAGGCTGTCGTTTGTTCACATATGAAGCTGTATCTGTTGCAAAATTATTTACTCCAAAAACAAAATCAATCAAAAACATAAAATAAACTGCTTGACACAAAAAAAAAGAGCGCTACCACTGCTAAAACAAGTTACATGAATCTCATATATCGCCTAAATACGATTTTTTTTTTACAACAACAAAAATTACCACATACCAAAAACAAAACCAAAACAAGGAAACTTGATTTTATTTCTAGAAAAATGTGGAAATGCAATTGAAGTCTGTAAATGGCGTCTTGGTAAGCATCGATATGTAACATACGATCCAAAAACTATTTTTCATATCAAATAAAAAAATTTTCAAAACATTGGTATCTCGGGTTTGATGTTCACATCGATAGTTTGTTCAATTTAAATTTTTATTTAGCGCTCCAGAGGCTGGACGCTCGGTGTAACAGCTATAAGTATATTATAATTGCCTATCGAAGTTTAGGAGTGGTTTTTTTTTATCTTTAAACATCGTAGCCAATGAGATGCCTCTTGCCGATGCATTCGCCGATGAAGAACCAACACCAAATCTCAATTCCGACGAGAGTGTTGAGCCATGCTTCTTTGACGGTGAGATCACGGTATCTTCCAGTTTTGGCACTGCTGATCAATCTGCCAATACCGCTTCTGATAGCCGGAATATCGGCGAGGGTCGGCGGAGTCAGTTCGACTTTGGCGTATCGGGAAAACGTTACGAGCTTCGGCCGGGCTTCGGTAGCGAGAGCTGCAACATAAACCGCGCGATGTTTTATTCCAAAGGAACAATCCGAATTTTGATGATTCGTCACAAAAGAGGAGCTTTTCCTCGGGAAAACGGCAAAACGATACGATAATATCATGCGTATCCGATTGAAAGTTCGATCGAAGTTATGTAAGAATACCCTAACCACACAATGCAAATTTTCGTTCGATGAATAAACACGATCAAGCAATGATTTATCGACGACAACGAGAAATTGTGCGTAAGGATGCAACACTTACTTTTCGCCAGAGCGGCAGCTTTTCCGGCGAGTCCTGCCATTTTTTTTTCTTTTCGACTGTGCGAAAAGACTGTCTCTGGAAGATGGAGTGGCCCGTTTCCGTCGTTTCTCGGATTCGATATATGCGGCAAAGGGATTGTTACGATATCGTTCGCCTATCGGCGGCCTTGCGAACTATCGTCCAAAAATTACTCCGCTCCCACAAATACGAACTGAACTCTCGAGAGATAATAATAATAATAGACGTACAGTTGCTTTTTATTAGGAAAATAATAGATTTTATTATTATTTTCTGGTAATCAACATCAATAATCGGCAGATCGGACTCTAATACAATGATAACAAAAAAGATTCTACAAAATTTATCGCTGCTACTCCTTTGCTTTGATTTTTCCGTCGTTCGTCTTCTCGTCTTCTTCATCGTCTTCCTCGTCTTCTTCGTCATCACTGCCGCTCGATGTTTCTTCGTCCTCATCCTCGTCGTCGTCGTCGTCTTCACCAGCAGCCTCATTACCGTAGCTGTAACTGCTGCTGCCGTTTCCGTAGTAACCGTAGCTCTCGCCCTCCTCGTCGGATTCGTAAGAGCCCCCTTGGTTCTGTCTACCGAATTTGTGACTACGCGCTGAAGAAATGCAAATTTAATAATTTTATACTTCGCATTCTCGTGACACGATGAAACATGAAAATTCGTATGCTACTATAATCGATTATGAATTACTTACTCGACATGCTGAGATCTTTGGTCTGTGAAGTTTCGTAACTGCACTTGGGACAGGGTATTGGCTTATTTTTCTCGTACTTGAAACCCTTCCTACGCACGTGATCTTCGCAATAGCAGGTTTTGCATCTCAAACAAGAATACTGACCCAATTTGTTGCACGATTGACCTAAAAAAGAAAACGACGGTCGGTACTGCATATATATACGAAAATTCGAACGAAAAAATTAAATGAGCCTTTTCTTCATCAATTTTTTCGAAAATCCCTGAATAAATTTCGTTTTCATTACATTTGAAGCTTTCAGCTTCGAGGACTTGACACGAAGCTTGATGTTCAAATTGATCATCTTCACAGAGAAAACAGTCGCAGAAGGAACATCTGAAAATTCTACCGCCGTGATCCCAGACTCCTCTTTCGCATTCCTGACAAACGGCGTCCATCAAAGGACAGGTACACGCGTGACTGGTGAGACAGCGTCTACCGTGGCATACCCAGGCTTCGCAGTGATCGCAAATTGCACCCTGTTAACATTTTTTTTGCATATATTACGCTCTATATATACCTTTTTTTTTTTTTTTTTTTTTGATAAAATCCGATTTTTTTAAATGAGGATTTTCAGTTACTTACCACCATTCCTAAACCAGTAGTAAAGTTGCCAGCGTGCCTAATAACGCAATCGCCAGTCTTCAACATACATTTCATCTTTCCGCAGTGAGCGCAAACGGGTAGTCGTTGTACACTCTGACAAAAATAACAGAACGCTCGACTCTTCTGTTTTCTATTGCATTTATCACATTCCTGTACAATTGAGAGAAATCTTTTTATTAATCGGAAGTCGCAAATTTTTTAAATTGGAGAACAGTAAATCGAAGGATTGCGGGGGGGGGGGGGGGGGGGGGAAGGGTGCATGGCCGAAGGAGAACCTTAAAGAATACTTGCCATCACGGAATTAGCAGGAACTTTGGCTAAATCAAGGACACCCTTAGCTGCTCTTATTTCCTTCTGTCGCAACTTTTGCTTCTCGGCTTTTCGCCGTTGGCCTGTTTTCTTCTTCGGCATATTGGTTACGTTTTTTTTTTTTAATTAACTACGAGATATACACGCCTTTCGACACGACGTGACGCGATTGTCAATGTTGAGGTTAGTTTAGGTAGTCGAATTTGATCTTTTTTTTTTTTTACGATACGGAATTTAACGGCTGATGATAAAACAGAGGGGCTATACGCGCCGCGCAAAAGTGGAGCGGGTGAGAGGTTTCAAAATGGGTTGAAAAAACAATCGGTGTATATAACGTAATTATATTTTACATAAATCATTTATTTTTTTTATAGATCGTTTCGTAAAAATGTGGATATACTATACACTCTGCAAAACATCGCTGTTTATATTTCTTTCGACTCACGAAAAATACATTGCCGTGTAAATATTTATATATACAAAAAAAAACACATTTTGTGCTCGCAGCGGCGTGTAAACTTTGGCGATGAACGAAGCTTCGGCTGTGCAGTCAGTTTGAATCGTTTGCACTTTCATATAAGATGCATCAGGCAGCTTTAATGTTTACGAAATTGGTAAGTATTGCGCAATCGGTGAATATTACTGAGACGGCGCAAAGTTGTAAACGGGATATCTCGGTGCAAAGTGTCCACGGAGTCCGAGAATTTGATCCGATTCGCCGGGTTCTCGAAGACTTCGGATGGACCATCCCGATTCCTCGTACGAAGGCGGAGCTGTGCATTTCATAGGATTTACATATCGGAATTAATATTTTTTCGATTATTTAATTAATTCTATACAATTTCAACGAAGCGATAAGCTCGATACTCACGTAGATTAGGATAGATATTAGAATGCGGTTGAGGTTGCGCCGGAGTTGCACCGTTGTTGTAATCCTCGGGGAGTTCTGGTGCTGTGGGGGGTATCGATGGATAACCACCGTCGCTACCCGGTGCATAAGCGGGATAACCACTTGGATATCCGCCGTACGTTGGATCGGCGGGTGTACTGGGATGTTCGGCACTCGCCGGTCCTTTCATTGCCGGTGCCGAAATCGCCGCCTGATAGTTCGCCAACGGTACCGTACCGATGAAAATGACGGTGTTGCTCTTTAAATTACGATGGTACCTGCAATAAGAAAAAAAAACATATAATTAGAAATACGACATGCAATTTCTTATTCGAATAACAGCCAAAGACCGCAGTTTCGAAGTTTTTCTCGACGAGTTAATATAAATTCCGATATAAATGTTTTATCTAAATTTATAAATCTATATAATTACATTAATTTATAACTTGAAATAAAAAATGCATGTTAAAAACAATGTAATTTTTTTTTCTAAATTTACGAATGCATATAATTTATTAAATATAAACGAAAAAATGAATATCGAAGGTTTTTAAACGTACCATCCTGTAACGCATGCTTCGATCTTCAAATTGTACTCCAGATCGATGATACTGCAATTCGTCAGATTTGACGGTGGTAACGGGGGTATTTCGAGTCTCTGTTCGTAATCCGCGTTGCCTCCGCCTTCGACGGGTCCTTTGCTCACTTCCGCTACGACGATTTTATCTCTTTTCGAGTCGGGACGCGGCGTCGTCGCACGGAAAGTAACGACCTTCCGAAGAATGAGTTTTATCGTTTCGACGTTGACGCCCGATTGATTATCGACGGTAACTCTTATCGGTATCGCCTGTCCTGGTACGTATCCGCGCACCGGTAAAGTAACATTGACCTTCAACGGTGCCGAAGCGCAACAGAGACAACAAAAAGTTTTGTTCATCTCCTGATTAACCGGCTCGACCGCTCGGGGTTCGCGATTGAGATCGAAATTCGACACGACCGTGAAAGCGCTTTTGACCTCCTGATCGAATTTCCACGGCCGATCGAGAATCGCTTTGACGGTATAGCGCACGTGTCCGTATTCGGACTCGAAGCTACTCGGCAAATTCGGCGGTAAGGTACACGTGAATGGATAAACGTGTTCTCCCGCTGGTAATTCGATTTCGCCACCTGATAAATAAAAAATTGTTATTTTTATTACCGGAAACGACCTACCGGTACTGCATTACGAATTTTCTTCATTAATCAGCAATGCGATAAGCTAACTTTCAACATTAGATAGTTAAAAAAAAAAAAAAAAAAAAACGAGATTAACTTGTAATTGTCCCGTACCGCATAAAATGCGGCGGCAGATTCACTCGGCGAAAGCGTATACGCATTGACACGCAATTTATTTTTACCCGATGCCGATCCAGCGACATAGTATTGTTGACTAAAGTATTCTTCGTGACCGGTTACTGTTTGTGATTCATTCTCGTATCTTCCCTCGTTGTTTAATTCTTGTCTGTCCGTTGACCAGCACGTGTTTGCCTCTCCCTTTACTTTCAGATTAATTCCTATAGAAAAAAAAACCATTGATGATCATTAGATCGTTTTTTTTACGAATGAAAAGTATACTGGTATACGACAGAATTTTTTTAACGAGTTGTGATGAAACGATTTTTTTTATACCGTAATAATTTCATGGGTGGGGGGGGGGCGTGCATCTCGAGACGTGCCTCTGATCTTTTCGCGACCGGTCTGGAAATAATCCGTCGACGGTATCGAGAACGACAGAGAGAGGAAAGCGACACTTGACGTCAGAAGTCAAAATATACTCGTGGGTAACCGCGGTTAGCTCGACGGCGGCACAGATTATCCGAACGCTCGAATCCTATGTATGCTACAAGTATACGCCGATTCTGTCACATATGATTTGCGTCTATCTGCGATATACGAGTCATAGGCGCTTCAGCATTAGCGGGGATGCTGCTACCGTGCAAATATCGTCGAGAAGAATACGTGAAGATTATGCGGGTGTAGCGGGGACCACGTACACTACAACGAAATTCTATAATTAAACATCGCGAGGGTGTAGCGATATACGCACATGTGGAAAGAAAAATTCTCTTGCAAAGTATAACATTCTTTTGTTTTTTATAAAAAATTTACAAAGCATTTAACATGTTGTTTAACCACATAAGTAATCGCAATTCGTGAAGCGTATAGCTATAGAATCACGAGGATCATTTGCACGCGATGCTCGTAAGGACTCGATTATTGCGCAAGGCATCCGGTATGAGAACGATGAACAAAACAACAACCCGATTTAAAAAACTCACCTCGAATTTTCTTCGTCGAATTTAATCCAACGATAACGCGTCCCGTTACCGTTTGTCCCGGATAATACGTGCTCCACGGATTGTCAAATACGATTCTCAGATCTTTGAGACCCATTGTTGTGACTACCGGACTGAGTTTGTACAGTCGCGAGGCCGCGAGGAATGTTACTCGTTCGTCTAGTAGTTACAGTCGTTAGGCGTCAGACCCGCAACAATTTTTGCTTTATGGTTTCCTCGTCGTTTAATTAACACTTATTCAGTCGGCTGTCAGGAGTATAGCGGCACTGTCCGCCGATTGTTACGTCTCTTAAACGCGTATCTTCTCAGTTTTTGTTCTTTTTTTCCAATCTTTATATTTCAATGTGTAGAACGCAAAGACTTGGCCGGTTATATCGAGCCTCGTTGGTGGTAGCATCGGTGTAGTATTCACAGTAAGATTACTCGCCGCATCCCCACCCGCGAGAGTAGGTATGAACGACAACATCTACTACGCATGCTCCGAATCTTTCGTCTCTCTTACTTCGCTCTCGTAAATGACGTCACTGATATAAACGATGACGAATAATAAACGTCACGAAATCGGTGACACGAGGTCATGCGGTTACGCATAGCGTCAACGATTCAACCCCCAATATCTCTCGAACGCGATAACAACCCTCCATTAGTTTCGCAGCGAAACTGTAAATCCTAAATATCGTAAATAGACTCATAATCGATACTCGCAATTTCACAAAACGAAAAAAAAAACATTTTGATGAGTTTTATTTCTTCGACGAATCAAATTATCCATTATGCAAATTATATCGAGAAAAAAAAAAGTCATTTCTCCGAATGGGATTGTCGATTACTCACGAAGGTCTCATTTTTTTACCTCTGAATAATGCAACCCTGTCTCATCCCCCCGGGGGAAAAGAACGTTTCTCGAACGATGTATTTCCCCGATCGACCGTGCATGACCCACATTGGCGAGAGTGCCAGTGCGCGTGCATCCGTGACAGCGATTATAGTACGCGCGAGTAGCAATTAGATATGTTGAATTGTTAAAACAGAAAAGAAATTATAGCGTGCGCTTGGGTACCACTATCGTCATGAAAATCTTGGAAGAGTAAGTGCCTCCTATATGTATATTTTCCACCCTCATCCCCTCCGTTGGGGGTTGGAATAAAGCCGCAAGCGCGGCAGAACGTCGCCGTTTCCAGCTACTAGTTATAATACGGGGGCAAAAAGGTTCGCGCGCAAGCTCCGTCGAGTGGGGTCTATTGATCCGTTTCGTTCGGTCGTGTTGCTCGGATGTGAACACTCGGTGCACGGTTGCACGCCGTAAATACCGCCCAAGTGTGCTCGTCGAAAGGAAATACATTTCGCAAACCAGAGGATACAGTGTCGTTTCGGATAAATACGGCCAAAATGGTCGACGACATCTTAGAGGACGGCCCTCTCATACGGCCCGTCGATTCCGGTGAGTAAACAAATAAATAACTTACGATAATAGTTTTAACAAACTCTGGCGACGATTTGTCTGCCAGCTGGTAAGCTTTCGAGAAACGTACCTGTCGCGAGGCCTGAGCCCCCCTTCCGCCCGATAGTCCGAACGCCGAGACGACACCCGTTTTTTTTCCTGAAAGATCGATCCAATTTCTTCCCTTGAGAATATTCTTCAAGAAAACTGTCGAATCTATTTTTTTCTGAAACATTCGAATCGCAATTGCGTATCCTTGAATCGTCGTGACTCACGATGAATCATCGTTCGATCAAGGGGTTGTTGAAACGAAAGCCATTGATGGTGGCATTGCTTTAACGACCCGAATTAGATCGTTGAATATTTTATTTCGCAGCAAATACATCGAGCGATGTTTTTTTCGAAACATTGATAAGTTCTTTGTATTCTTTGTTATTTTTCGAGATTATTCGAGATTACGGTGTTATTGTATTTTCAGTGTCGACAGCCACTCTCGTCGTGCTATGCATCGGTGTAGTGACCCTTGTGTGCGCCGCCGCGATGACCTGGTGGCTATGCCGCCGGCGCCGGGAGCACGTAAAGCTCAGCATCGACAAATCCTTGGCGTTTAGACCGCCGTATCGTAAACCAACGGCGGTCAAGAGTCCGGGAAGTACGAGTCATTATTTGAAAAAGAGTCCGAGTCCAACGGGACCAGCGAAAAGCCCACCGGGTACCGGTGGACAGACACCGAGTCCAACAGGTTCACAGTCCTCTCAGCACTCGAATAATCCTGGATCGCAGCCGAGAACACCCTCTGGCAACGGTACTCCCGTTCAAACACCATCGGGCGAAATTACGCTGAGCCTTGAAAATGAAAAAGACAAAGCGGAATTGGAGAGCAGCGAGAAAGCCGAACGCGGTGGTGTCGTCAACGACAGTAATAAGGATGGACTCGGGCAGTTGGTCTTCAAGTTGCGCTATCAAGCCGATCAGAATGCACTCGCCGTTACGGTCGTCAAATGTAAGGGACTACCGGCTCGTGGGCAGCAGAACGTGACGAGCGATCCTTACGTGAAACTTCAATTATTCCCGGACAAGCAGCACAGAGTTAAGACTCGTGTACTCCGAAACACCAGGGATCCCGTTTACGACGAGGACTTTACGTTCTTTGGAATTTCGCAGAGTCAGCTACAGGTGAGAAGCTAAACGAAGTTTTTTCAATCGAAAGTTTGTTTTCACATTCTATATTTACGTCTTATCTTCATTTTTGCTTTGCAGAAAATCAGTCTTCACTTCGTGGTGCTCAGTTTCGATACGTACTCCCGCGACGACATGATCGGCGAAGTTGTTTGCGATCTATCTTCGGTGAATGGCCTCGAGGAAGCTGACAATCAGCAGATATCACTTTGTCGCGAAATTTGTCCGAGAAGTTTGAAGGTACGAGAAGCTGAAGATATGCAATATGAGAATATTAGTTATCATAACAATAACATTTATCTTCTTTAGATTCAGTCGCAGGGAAGAGGTGAACTTTTGGTATCGCTTTGCTGGCAACCGGCCGTCAACCGATTGACCGTCGTCGTTCTAAAAGCGAGAAACCTGCCGAAGATGGACGTCAGCGGTCTCGCTGATCCTTACGTGAAGATATATCTGCTTTGCAATTCTCAACGGATCTCGAAGAAGAAAACTCACGTTAAGAAGCGAACCCTCAGTCCGATATTCAACGAGTCGTTCATGTTTGAGATACCGAACGGTCCCGATGGACTCGCGAACATAACTCTCGAATTCATGCTGCTGGATTGGGATCGCCTTACGAAAAACGAAGTGAGTTTCGATTTGATGATTCGGAAGATTCTTTGAATCCGTTTAGACGAATGAATTTCTTCTTTAACTGTGATATATTTTTTTGCAGGTCATCGGACGACTGGAACTCGGTGGTTCCAAGTGCGAAGGACCGGCGCTGAATCACTGGAAGGAGGTGTGCAGCTCGCCGCGACGACAGATCGCTTATTGGCACAAGTTGAAGGAGTAACTGTTCTCCGTTCCTAAATTTCCTACTTCCTCAGGATCATCAACGGCGATCCCTCGAAAACAAAAAACAGAAAACAGAAAAACAAATTAAGAAATCCCACCCTTCTGTCTAAATCCCTGTCACAAAACACCCTGCCGCTCCCCTCCACCCTCCCCGACCCCATATCCCCATTACGAGGAGCCGCGAGAGGGGACGCGATGTCCGTTTTGTAAACGTAATTACTCGGTGTACCATCCACAGGCTCGACGATAAGAGGAGACGAATGTCAGAGGATATCGGGTAAGAGATGACGATTTTCATTATAGTCTTGTTATCGATGTGAAACAAAGAAAATAAGAACAAAAAAAGAAAAAAAAACAAACGGCAATTATTATAAACAATGCTTCTCGCTGAGTCGAAAAAAATTGACGGTCCGAACTAATCTGCGATACAGTTGCGACAAATAAAAAAAAATGAAGCAATCAACGCTTTTCCGTCTCTCGCTCTCCCTCGCGCATTCTCTCGTAGTCTCTCGATTTTTGCGTCGAGAGAATCTTGTCTCGCAATGATGGATAATTTAATAAGAAAAAAAAAAGAAAAAAAGCGCGCGCGGCTCATCTCAAATTGCTTAATCGATATAAATATAGATGTAAAGATTTGCGGAACGAAAAATGAGAAAGAGATATTTAACGATGAAAAGCAAGAAATATATTCGGTCTGTTCGTTTGGGCATTCGTGACGAAAAAAAAAAAACAAATCAAGTTGTAGCGTCAACGAAAATTCGTTTGACTGTAAACTCAACTAATACTCGATGTAATTCATTATCGAAGGGTATAAACTTTCATGGGGAACTTTGTAATTTTCATGATTTCTTGTGTCGCAACGATTATTATTGATAAAAGTGGAATGACTACCGAATAATATCGGTCTACTATCTGCGATTGTAAATATGTAATTGATGCCTGGGATATGGAAAAAAAAGCTCTATTCATATTTATTGATTATTTTAATTGTAGGGACGTGAATGCTGTATTGACCGTACATTAACCGCGAATTATCGATTACTCTCAGTATCTGTATTTAATTAATTAATGCAACGATGTATTCCCAGCTCAATCATAATCCAAAACACGATTATATAATTGCCAAGTCGTACAACATCAACGTACAAAATACAGTCTTTACGTTTGTTTTTTTTTTTTTCTTTCTAATTCACGCAAGTCAATAGAACAACGCAAGACAACCCAATTGTGATGTAGTAATCGCATTAGCCGATGGAATGAATTTGTTAAAAAAAAAATTAATAATAATAATAAAAAATGAAAAAAAAAAAAAAAATTATCGACAGATGAGAGATCCTAAATCAGCGAGAAATTTTATCACTTTGAAAGTAATCGGCAATGTCGAACGAAACTTAACATACATACATATTATCAATCGAAGACTCGAAAGGATACAACCGAATAGTTAAATTAGAAGTCAAAAGGATATCCTATTTATCATTAGACAACTCCACGAGAGAGAACAGTATGTAAAACAAAAAAGAGTGTCTGAATATTTATTTAATTGCTATACAACATTTTCGATAATTATTAAGTTTCATTGTAATCATTCGTTGTTACATGAAAATTAATCATTACGTGGATGATTAACGAAACGACTATAATTAAGTAGCAAGTAGCTTTAAAAATTATGCTTCGTCTCTCGTTTTCACAGAGGTTGGACCATTTTTTTTTTCGATCGATTGATCGATCGTACGCGTGGAATTCTACGGCGGGCCCTGAGTTCCGTGAAAGCGAGAGATTCGCTGTGTATTATAATAATTGACTGTCGATACGGAATGTAACGAAAGCACCGTCACGCTGATCGGAGATATACGGATTGACAGAGTGTTAACGGGCATAAATCAAGCGAATGCTAAAATCTTTAACGGGGAAAACAAAAAAAAACAATCGCAAACACCAGATATATTCGGTGCCATTTGTACGTTCTGCAGCGACAAATTTCGAATAGGAGGATCAATGTTACGTACGGCACGCTGTATGTGAACAGATTTTAAGGCTGTGCGGTCAATAAAATATTGAAAACTGTAAGCGTTTCATGAGTCAATTATTTAGCGACGTATTAAAACACATCTTTCGACAGAAATAAAATGCCGATAATCGACGGAGCCGAAGGAATTCGCCAGTAAAACTGGTCGTGTATAATTCTCGTACAAAAATATGTTTATTAATATTTTCAGTTACGATTTATGAAATACAAGAACGCTCGGGAGAGCGCGCGTCAATGGGAATGCAACAGTAAAAAGAACGAGAATATTATAATCAAAGAATCCGATTGTCTTTGTGCTTCGGATACATCGTAACATTTAGCGCAACTTCACTAACAAGAAAAAAAGAATATTAACACATTTAATACATAGTTTGCAACAGAAGCTGTAAATAACTTATAAATATCGCTTTTTTGCACGATTTTTCGACGTACAATTCTTAAATAGGTATCTTTCATGCGTTTTCGCATATTCGAGAAAAAAAAGAACAGCTCTTTTACAACGTGAGCTTACGAAACGTCTAATTGTACCGAACACCACAATTATTATTAATATTCACAGTATACAATTGAAAAAATAGCGTTTAACTAAAAATATCTAAAGTAGACGTCAGTCAATTCGATTTCAAAAAAATAACTTTATCGAACGACCATTTTTCGGCCCATCGAGACATTTGCTTCTCGAAGAGAGATAATATTATATATAGTATAATAATGATTTGTTCAACGCTGGCGCGACCTTCGCGGCCGCTTAAATAAGTCTTATTCGTCTCAAAGGCTAATCGGTAAGGTATCGTTGACGATACGATGACTCGATTTTTCGCGAAATATAAATATATACTTATATATATATATTTTTTTTTTCTTTCAATTTCACGCGTTTTCTTTTTTCGTTATTAAAAGCTTCGTTCAAACTTACATGGCGAGGGACAATCATCGAACGTATATGATCTCCGAAAATTCGATACGATCGTTGTTTTGTCAGAATCTGTGAACTTTGAACCTTTGCGTTTGACGCTAAATGTGTTCTGTTAAATAACGAGACAGAAGTACATGAGAAGCGGAAGCGCCAAATTGTCAACTTGATTTGTTCGCGCCTCGACGAAGGAGATGCCAATTACGGCGAGAGTACCTCTGACGAGAGGCCAGAGTCCGTTTGTGTAACCTGCAGAAACCAACGTAATTACGTTAAAACGGCGCGAAAATGTTGGTAAAAACGATCAATAAACGGATGAAGAGCCGATTAACTTACCGAGAGCTCCGAGGCTATAAATTAGAAATAATTGACTGAGGATACAAGCGGCGGTGCCTTCCATCGATTTTTCCGAAGCGGGCCATTTGTTTTTTCCCCATTTCGTTCCGCATAAACTTGCCGCTGCGTCGCCCACACCAACGGTCAAAACACCGCTCATCAGCGGCAGCAATCCAAGATTACTCGTTGGCATCCAGAGCGGAAATGAAAGTCCAGCAAGTAGATACAACGGTGTGAGCGATAGTAGAACATCTTTTTCATCGGCGAACGCGGCGAAACCTTGATCAAGAGCCGCCGACAGCGGTGGGATGTGCAAAAATCGCATGAGCTGAAATTGCGTCAATGAATAATAATCAAATTATATCGATGTTGTTTAATGCGAGTTAAAGAATTCTCGCGACGAAATATTTTACGTACTTCCAACATCATAAATATTCCCATAACGATACCGCTCGCTAAATACAGAAAAGTAGGTTGCCACATGAGACCGGGAATGTAAACGATTATCGCCAAGAAATGAAAGTTTTTTCGCGAAATAGTTGTCGCCCGTGTGCCCGATACTATCTGATACGCCAATACACCGATTCCGAGGACAAGACAGAACGCCCAATACATCATCAATAATATCTGTAATGTCGACGAAAGAAAATTTTCGTTTAAGAATCGAATGAGAATTTAACGCTGAATTTTAAATTGTACCGCTGTCTCACCCGCGAAATGCTTCCAAAAACAAAGGAAATTATCCATATCAATGGACTTCTGTCGAGCAATATATGCAATGACGGAATAACGAGGACTATCAGTGTACCAAAGGTCATTAGATAAAAATTTTTCGTCGAACGCAACGTCGGAAAAATTTTGCACAATGCGCAGATCAGTCCCATATAGAGGATTCCCACCTGAAACAATGATAATAATAAGAAAACGGTGTTGGTAGTAAAAAAAATATACAAATCGTTCAGTAGGGAGATAAAAAAATTTGGATTGAACTCACTTGCAGTATTGTGGTAGCAATATCGTCATCGTGAATCGGCGGTAAATGGTACCTCAGGGGCAGATTAGTAATAGTCGACAGAACAAACAAAATAACACCATGCATTACGGTTGTAGCTTCGCCAATGGTAAAACAACCGGGAAAATAGGACATTGTCTGCACTACTCCCCATGTACTCATGGTTCCGGCTCCCAAACCCCATGATACGCTCGTCAGTAGTCCTGCGCTTCATTAATCAGAATTCAGCATTAGAGAACACAAAAAATTATTATGCAACCCAAAAATCGGCGTGCAAAAAATTGCAATCAAGAAAAAGAATAAAAATTGGTAATTTAAAAAGAAAAAATTTTATTGTGATTCGGAATATTTTTGTATGAATAAACAGATATACCTTTATTTGCAGCGAGTAAAAACAGTGCTGAGGAAATGCCGGCCGGTAGAAAATACAAAATTTGAAAATCTCTCACATCCGTCTTATCGTTATTCAGACACAAGCGAATGTAGAGACAGAGGCAGCTTAAGGTAAGGCCTATTCCACCGATACCAGTTATCAAACATATTTCCGAATAACTGTTGTCCTCCGTAAGGATCGTTGCAGCAGCACAGAGACCCATCAGCGGACCGAGCCATAGCCCTGAATTAGCTTTCTCTCTGAAAGTTCGTCGAATACTCGTTACGTTTGTATATAATAAAATAAATGGAAATTCGCGTGGTTAAAAAATTGCGCAAGTGCGATAAAGAAAAATTGAAAGGACGGTAATTGAAGAGTTTCGCGTGCTGACAATGTGACATCGTTAACGAAAAATGCGCTAAGTGGTTTCGAACGTCTCTGTAGCGGCGTAATATAAAACAAAATGAGATCGCGAAGGTTATGATACTCGGTGAAACTTTAATTGCACTGTAAAATAATATAAAAATGTCTTACCGATGTTTTATACCGCTGGATTTCAGAGTTTCCAATATTTTTTCCTCACACATATCATACATCGTAGTGATCACCTCCATGTTTACGCTTAACTCTCGTGCAACAGGGAAAATCCCATTCACGCTGACAACTCTTGGGTCCCCCTCCTGCCCGCTGAGAACCGAGTGTCTCTACACCGCAATAGAGCACATTCGTTCCTCGCACTGCTCTATCTCCGCTACGCATTGTTAATGTTGACAGTATGATTTATTTTCGGAATATACAAACGCCCATCGCCTCGATCCCCGTATCGATGATGTTATTGTACATTCTTAGGAAACAAAAACAAAATGTACAATGTTGTTCTTGGCCGATGGTCGCGAGCACGCGGAGTTTTCGCGACGTTGCTGCGGCATCCAAAAAGTCCTCAATCAGCTTCTCTCGTAAATTTCACAGATAAGGAAACGATGCGAGAACGAAAAAAACAAAAGATAACTCTTTGAACTCTATTAACTTTATACTTTTTTATTAACAACGTTAAAATGTTTACATGACAAGACACTGATTTTCTGCATGATAAAATCTTTTTTTTCCGACTATATAGACATAACTAATATTACAGAGAGATTTATAATTTTCACAGAGCGATTTACCCACTTTTCTTTATAATGTGTGCGATCGACGATAATCATTACAATGAATCGTTGCAAATAGCAGGAAAGGCAGTTTCGCAAAATATATCAAAAGGAATGAAACAAAGGAAAACTACCGAAGTTATACAACATGATGATACATATATATATATAAAAAAATGTACGTGTAAACGAGTTAGTAGAACGAAGGCTCGCCTGTGCGTAAAAACTGCGAAAAAAAAACATAGAGAACGATTCTATGACGTCTGAGGCCGATTTGCATGCGAACAGATGTGTAAGTATCGCGCGGGATCGTGTTACGGGTTTGTTAATTCCTGAGTAGAGCTCTTCGCGAGTCAGTTGTTCGCGTCGCACATGCAACTATGCGACTTAATGAACGCTAGCAGGCCGTTAGTCGACGGTTCTTCGGATAGATTGGGTACGTTGTTACTCAACATCGGCAGTATCCTCGATGCTAATTCATCACCATACTCGATGCTACACACATCAAGGAATATACATGTTACGTACATATAAACATATATATATATATATATATATGTTTAAGCGCTTTGCGCTTTAATAAAAGCGATCAAGCCGTTCGTCGACGAGTCGTGGCTGGTGATTTTCTCGTTGTTGTTGAGCTCCGGCTCGATCGCCTTTGCCAACTGTTTTCCTAATTCCACGCTGCATAAAACATTGTTTTTTAAGTTTTGGTATATATTTTTTTTAACAGTATTGCGTTAAAAAAATAATTATTACGTGCGGTTCTGAAATAACTTACCCCCATTGGTCGAACGAATTGATATCCCACATGACTCCCTGAACAAAGATCTTGTGCTCGTACATCGCTGTAAAGAACAATATTAGCATTATTAGACAATTTTCTGTATGTTTTTGGATATTTGTGGACTCACCGATTAAAGCTCCGAGAGTGAAAGGCGTTATGGCTTTCACGAGGATACTGTTCGTCGGTCTGTTACCCTCGAATACTTTGTGAGGCAACAATTGATTCACCTGATCGGCGCTCAATCCCGACTTTTCCAATTCGTCTTTCGCCTGAGCGGCGCTTTTTCCCTTCATGAGCGCTTCGGTTTGCGCCAAGAAATTGGCAAGTAGAATCTTATGATGGAGGGTTCCTTGGACCTGTGGGGAAATGGTGAAATTTATGAAAAATTTCCAGTCGTAGAATCGTTTTTCACGTTTTGTGTTTTATGTTTACCTTGTTGTGCGATACGGCGGGAGCGATAAAGTCTGCGGGGATCAAACGGGTTCCTTGATGAATCAATTGGTAAAAGGCGTGTTGACCGTTGGTTCCCGGTTCGCCCCATACGATTGGACCTTAACAAATATACAATTTTATTGTATTTGAATTTTCATGTGGATTGCGATGTTAAGAGGTTTTGCCAAAGTTATTTGCAATACGGCTTACCGGTAGAATAATTTACGGTTGCACCCGAACGTGTTACGTATTTTCCGTTGCTTTCCATGTCTCCCTGTTGGAAGTACGCGGCGAATCGATGCAAGTATTGGTCGTATGGCAAAAGCGCGTGAGTCTCGGCTTTGTAAAAATTGTGATACCAGATACCGAGAACCGCAAGGATAACTGGAGCCTAAGTGATAATTTCAAAAGAAAAACAATTATATTTCATCGTCATAAAGCCACGCAGCCTTTTTATTTGGTGAATCATCACGTACGTTTTTCTCCAACGGCGCGGTACGGAAATGCTGATCCATGTAATGAGCACCGCTCAGCAATTTTTCAAAATTATCGAAACCAATGGACAGAGAGATCGACAGCCCTATAGCGGACCAAAGGGAGTAACGTCCTCCGACCCAATCCCAAAAGCCGAACATATTTTTTTCGTCGATGCCGAATTCCTTGACTTTTTGATTGTTAGTCGACAGTGCGACGAAATGCTTGGCGACAGCATCGTTCTGAAAAGTTACTTAATTATTTAGTTGATGCTATTTATAATACGAAAAAGAAGGTTAAAAATCTATTTACACTCTTCAAGTGTTCCAGAAGCCATAGTTTAGCCGATGTCGCGTTGGTAATGGTTTCCTGCGTTGTGAATGTCTTTGAGGCAATTATGAAAAGCGCCGTTTCGGGATTCAGCTTTTTCAGGGTTTCGGCTATATGAGTCCCGTCGATGTTACTGACAAAGTGGACGCGCGGACCAACGTGATACGGCTTCAGAGCTTCGGTGACCATCAAGGGACCCTAAAACGGTACGAGCTATTAATGTTTTTATCCCCTCAAATTTAATTAAAAAAAAAAAAAAAAATTGAAGCCGAATTCGACGTTCGAGAGTAATGAAGAACTGATAGACAACTTTTAAGTTTAGCCAAAAAAAAAATTCGTAAATAACTAGTGACTTTAGTTTGAATTTCGAATCCCAGTGACTATTCTTTAGTTAATTGACACAAACGGAAAAATAATTCCAACTTACAAGATCTGAACCCCCAATACCAATATTCACAACATCCTCAATTGGTTTTCCCGTGTGACCTTTCCATTCCTTGGATATCACCTGAATAGAAAAAAAAAATTCATTAATAGTGGCAATTTCAATTAAAAAAAAAAACCGAAGATATGGTCTTCGAAAGAATACTTAAATTTGCCATTATTTGCATCGTATATTGCATACCTGATTAGTGAATTCTTTCATGTGTTGCAGAACAGCATTAACATCTGGCATCACGTCTTTGCCATCAACCATAATGGGAGTATTCTTTCGGTTGCGCAGAGCAGTGTGCAGAACGGCTCGACTCTCAGTGAAATTGATCTTTTCGCCGGCGAACATTGCATCTCTTGCTTGTTCAATTTTGCGACTGCGCGCCTGAAAGACGTATCATATTGCGAATTAAATAATCAATCGATATTCCCACAGATTCTTAAAATAATAATTATCATATTATAAAAAAAACTTACCAATTCGAACAAAAGGCCGAGTGCCTTGTCGTCAACTCGATTTTTCGAATAATCCAACAAAATGGGTCCATCATCTGGAGTTTCTAAGGTCAAACTGTATTAAAAAAAAAAAAAAATTAATTGTATTTCAAGATTACCAAGTGCACTGAGTTCGTGTAGATTGATTTACGAATGAATGAAAAGCTTTAATATCGAGGATAAGATAAGTGATGCAACGGGCGAACATAGAAATGCAACAATTATGAGCCAATCAATTTATTCGTGTCAACGATCTTTTTTTGCCGACTCCACAGATTCTTACGTTTTCTAAAATGTTTTTATGTAGAAACGCATTGAACTGCTGACTGAAATAACTTCACTTAACAAGTCAACCTTTTCAAGGTCACGCAGAGGTCACAGCGTCATGGAAAAGTCAACGAAACTCACCTCAGTTTAGCGAAGCGATCGGAATTCTGTTGGAACAATTCGGCTATGTTAATCTTTGCACCGTTGCTATCGAAGTATCCTTGCAGTTGGCTCCAAGCCGCTTCGTCGGTCAATTTTCCCTTCGTTTCCATTGTGATAATTGTTTTCTTTCTTTCGCAAATATCGTAAGCGGATCAAATTCAAAACTGTATACTTTTCCGAAACTGTCACGGCGCGCGTGTGTGTGTGTGTGACCGGCTGCCCTTCAAGCGGCGGAATGATAAGGAAACGTGATACCTCTCGCGTTGTGGTGCCCGGTGATGCAAGATCCATTGGAAACTCGGCTTCATGTGCTAATTTTTTTTTTCGCATATGCGCGCGCACGCGCATGGATTTATTAATCATTGGATGACAGATTTTTAAGTTTATTTGAAACACCGCGCGATTTCTAGCGGCAGAGGGCATTATGATTTTATTTTATATTGTTTTAATGAAAAAATAAATAAAATGGGGTGAAAATTCCTCAACTGGCAGTCGAAGATCGTTCGGTTGAAAAAATTCACATCCGTTTTGAAATTATGCCAATCGAAAAACACGAGATCAAACAGGGTTTCGCAGCGAACTAAGGAGGTGACAATCAGATTGATTATATTCTGTTGACGGTGCGAATGATTCGTATATATGCACCGGCATTGCAGATAAAATGCGACCGAAGGATAGGAAGAAATTCGCATGCGATATCGTCGACGTCGAATCTTCGACGAGCGCTCCACACGCTCGCGAAAGGAATTCTCGCAAGAATTCCAGTAATTTTCATCTATGTTGCTCGCGAACGAATAAGGAACGCGAGAGAACATTCGATCGACGTCATTCCGCACATCGTCAATTGCACGCTTTGACCGACGGAGATGCTCATCGCGGAAACTCAGCGAAAAATTTATCGAACAGGGAAGAATGCAGACACGTGCGATGCGACGGAAAAAAATCTTCAGATAAGACCGAGAAACGCGTTAAATCGCGTTCCAACATAAGCGGATGTGCTCGAGCACGAATTTTTCAACCTACGATAAAATCCGAGCCGACTGAGCAAAGGTCGAGACGCAAGGATCCAATTATCAATGAGATAATTCAATCTGATGCAGCCAAATCCAAGGATGATTTTAGAACACTCGATCGAGGAATTAAAGTGGCCGAAGAGATGCCGCCAATCTTGCAACTCGCTTCTCAGAATTATCGACACAAATCCGTTGGTTACAAATGTAAAAAAAACATAAAATTTCGACGGAGCAACGATCAAGTTCTTTTCCATGCAATCAATCGTTATATCGAGCGAATTTTATTAACAAGCAAAAACTCGATAATCGGCGATATGAATTACGAGCCAAAGTTAATATCGGACGAAAGCGTGAAGCGAAAAAAAAACGCTGAGACCAAAAAGGTCAAATCGAGTTCGAACAAAACAAGCGGTTATAATTCAATGACCGAAATGGCAACACATACGGGGATTGAGCGTGTCGTCTATCGTGAAACGATAACTACTCAAACGGAACGTGATACGAGGGCAGTCGCTAGCCAGACTGTGAATTCTATCAGCTCTGAGTCAGCTACTCAGACGAACGATAAAGCGACGCGTACCGTGTATACGCAGACGGTCGAGTCGTTCACGATTGATAATGCTATCCAGACACTGGTTAAGAAATACGGCAAAAAAATAGATGCCGAAGGACAGAACGACGAAATGGAAATAGATGAAAAAACTTTGAAAGATACGCCGATGCTTTTATCGTTAAGTAACTATTTGCCTTCTTGCCCATCACCCTCACTCCTGCCGAAACCAATATCTTTGATACCTCAACGTAACGATAGATTTGATTATCGCACACCACCTTCACCGTCTACCGTACCGTTGCCCACAATGTTGTTATGGGAAAATTATTGTTCTCGTTATAGCGATTCTACCTCTAAGACGTCGTCTTTAGTTCCGCTCTCGTGGCTCGAATCCGATGAGTCCATTCGACCAGTAAATTCGTGCGATATAAAGTTACGATGTAAAAAACAAAATCCTGATGCTCGCGGGCTAAAGTGGTCACAATACGTGTCTCATAAATTGTTTCGAGTCTTTGCGAAAAAACGACAGAAGTTTGAAAGTAATTCTGGCTAAAGGGAAAATGCTGATGTCGAAAATATATACCTTTGTCTTTCGACTACGATACGCGCTCTACAAAATAAACGCAAGTCCAGCGCTTCTTGGAAATGTAAAAAAACGCATTGTAGCAAATATACCGATACTTTTAAACAAATTCCGACGCTACTTATGAATAATCAGGTTCGTAATCGATCTCAATATAAAAATTTGATGAATAAGGGCATTGAGACGGCTTCCTCAGCGCTGTTGAGACCGATGCGAAGAGACAATGGAGGAAAAGAAATAAATTCAGCGACCCGAAGTCCCTATGTCCCTTCGATGTTTTCCGCGCGACAATATCAATAAATATCGTCTCTTAGACTCATACTCTAGCTATGATTTTAACGATCCTCTTAAATACAACAATATTGTAACTTAATTACGCATTAAATACATCGGGGATCTATTACAAATAACGTTACTGCAGTCCCGACCGAGAAAAGTTTATGGTTCTAAAATTGGCAGCACTGAAAATCGCGAATGTTCGTAATTCCCGTTTGGATGTCGACTTTGTGGTTACAGCTGCAAATCCCACCGTGATTTGTTTATTCCAATAGGGTAAAAACAATTGAAAGAAAAGTTTCACTGTTCGTTAAATATTACGGAAACAAGGAAATTCATTAAAAATGGTAAGATCACGAAGATTTCGCGCTCGGAAATAACTCGATTCACGAATGACGCGTTTTGTTTACCTTGTAATATTTACGATAATAAACGGATTTTGGACGATATCGATGTTTACTCTGTCTCGCAATGTGGCATTTCATTATTCGTAAATATCTCCGACAGTTTGCACGATATTTCTGAACGTTACTAACAAAGGAAAATGGTATTTTTTTGTACTAACCTCCAACCGCCGACGTTTCGGCTCGAGTGTCCATTGGTCTTAGATTGATGAATCAATTAAATTTTTTTGTTTTCCAGTCTCACACGATACTACTGGTGCAGCCAGGCAACAGGCCTGAAACGAGAACATATTCCGACTACGAAAGCGTCAACGAATGTATGGAAGGTAAGCGCACTGGTAGTTCAGAAACTGCGATTAGAAAAAATTTATTTTCACCGAAGACAGAAAATTATTTTGTTTTTTTTAATTCTGAAAAACAGGTGTGTGCAAAATCTATGAGGAACACTTGAAAAGGAGGAATCCCAACACGCCGACCATTACATACGACATAAGTCAATTATTTGACTTTGTAGACGAGTTAACAGATCTCTCGTGTCTGGTATATCAAAAATCTACCAACACATACGCACCTTACAACAAGGACTGGATAAAGGAGAAAATATATGTTTTACTACGTCGTGCGGCTGGTCACAGCGAGTGATGAAAACGACAAAAAAAAAATCTTACTTAGGCATAAACATTTTCATGCATAACATTAAGAATATACTTTAAATGATCATTCAATCGCTATTGTTTATAACTATGAATTAAAGACTAATTAAGATTATACAATGCACGGTTGTCTATTGTAATAATGCGTCTATCGAATTAACTTTCATACATTTATGATCCTATGTAAATTATCAAAATTGTAATTTACTCGCGTCACATTATTACCGAATATATCATTGAGACCAGATGTAGTCTTTACTAAAAAAAAAAAAAAAAATACGTTAATTTTTTTTCCAAAAATAACGCGTCCTCCAACAGACTATTGTTTGTTTGTCGCGGAACGCGATGCATAGAATCGATTACCTAACTCCCTATGCAAATTCCTATCAACTCAATCATTCGACATCATTTGTAATATTCTGGTGGAATTGTGATTTTTCGTTATCAATAATGGTACAAGAAGTCTATGAACCGTAAACGTCTTGAAATTACGATATCACATTTTCGTGGTTTCCGGTATTTCGTCATGCATGTGGCCAGGAGAGAAAAAACATGTTGAGCTCGTATCTCTGAAAAACCGTGTGCTCTGCCAAACGAGACCGCGCGTGCAAGGTGACATTTGACACATCATCCGGACGACAATGTATCCCATTGCGATAATGAGACTCGCAATATCCAAGCGACAGTATGCGATATGCATGTAAATCGGCAGTTCGCAGAATTTAACATGTATGCATTTAAATTAGTAACAACAGTGAGTATATTTCTCTTTGATAGATCGGATCAATTTAATTTAATACAGTGTGGCAATGATTTATAATCAATTGGAAAGAAGTAACGCTGGACCATTGTTTATAAGGTGGATGAAAAATAATGATTAAAGTAATGGTGAAAATTTCGGAATGTGGTATGGTAACGGGCCCATTAATTATTTTCTAAAAACTGCGCAACAGATAGTGAGCACGTGTCATCCATCTATTACAAGTTCATGATTGCAATAGCTAAGAAATACTCCCACCACTAAATCTATACACGCATAAAAACGTTCAGTCAAGTTACATAAACGCTAGTCTGCTCGTAAGCGGGGGATGCGAGAGTTGGTGGTCTCGACGCGCTCGCATTGTGGTACTCTCGCCTTGTGCGCGTTGTGTTTTCAGATAACGTCCGTTCGTGCTCGAAGTCATGCTGGTGAATGATTACACATGAAGAGTCGTTGAGAAAAAAGTATTTGTGGCACGGTAAACGGTTGAGCGATAAAAGAATCTCATAGAGCGGTTTTCCCGACTGTCCATGCGCGAAGCGCGTTCTATGTTTTCATCTTGTAGTATTTTAATACATGTCAGTATTTCGCCGTTTTTGCTTGGGTGAACCGCGCGAATTTTCCGTAACAAAGCCGGCACCGGGCGAGTAATTGACGTTTGTTTCTTTTTGTTTTGTCTTTTTTTTTTTAATCAAGTGTTCAATCGCCGCAAGTGTATTAAAAAGAAAACACTGTAAACAAAACGTTTTTTTTTTATCGAAAACGTGCGAATAATCGTCAATCAACGAAAAACAAGCCATTGGATACAAAATAGTAACGCGCGCTAACGCTGCCACGAGTGAATCAGACTGTGTTGTGCCATTGGAGAGTGATATCATTGTGGCTTATTCCGCAGCCTCGGGGTATCCAGAAAAATCGTTTTTAAAGGACAAAAGAATGTCGGGAAACCTGTTCGCCGATGTCGATCCATTCAGCGAGACACCGATGCAGTCGGAATCCATCGAAGGTAAGATTGTCATTTAGTTGAATTAACAACAGCTGACCCAGAGAATTCACATAAACTTCGATGACGGTAGGATGGCGGGGGTTAGACGCACGAGAGAAACTGTACAACGATCTACACTCTCGTTTATTGCATACCGTTGAATTGGCACGTTAATCAAAGGCAATTTATCAATGAATACGACAATTACATCCAAGAATATCTGCCGCAACGTCTCTGTCGATACGTCAATCGTTCTTATTTATAATTCGATACGTACAATCGAAGAAAAAGAATAAAACCAAATATTGCACTATCCGATTTTTTAGCGTACTGTCGATTGATAATATTCTAGTAGTCGTTTAAAAAAAAAAAACAGAAAATCATTCTCGCGTGATATCGTAATCCATTAAAGTTTGCAAAAGACCATATCATTATAAACAATTTCCTGCATAATAGCAAACACTGCGCATATTATTTTTTCTACATTTCTTACCAGTTGTTTGCAGTGTTTTTAAAAAACCTGTGATGCACAACAATCGTTTGACGCATTGCTTTATCTTCTGCATAATTCAACAAGAAACTTGAACTATAGTAGAAAAAATTGCTTGGCGCTCCGATTTATCTTTGCACCAGAAATAATTCATGGGTCATAGTCCTCTGTATTCATTCGGCGTTATTTATCGTCTCAAGCGCCAGTCCCTCTGGCACTCTGTAGTTATTCAATCAACGGCACTTAAAGTGACCGTATCGTTCTCTACGCGCTATGCATCTCTCTAAAATCATCGTTCGTTATAGTATTTCGTTGACCCGCTGAACTCTCAAATTAGTTTCTCTTGTGTTTTTTTTCCTTTTTTTTTTTCTTTTTCTGTTTCGTTTTATAGACATCAAAGGAGTTCTCACTGCGGAAAACGGCATAGAGGCCGTAGAAGTAGAGTCCAATGAACTGCCATATGCGGAGCCCTTGACGCCGGAGGAGATACGTTGGTTTTACAAAGACGGCGTTCACAAGAGATGGGTAGAGTTCTGTGGATATGACAGTCTGCGAATAGAAAACGTCTGGAGGCACAGACACGCAAGTAAAGACAATGATAGCAGCGAAGAGCCCCCATCACCAATGGAAAGCGTCGTTGTCAGAGGCGGAATGTACGACGTGGAATTGGAAAATATGAGATGCGTGTCTATATATTGGCCAAGTATGTAATTCAATAGTCGGAAAAATATCTTTCGTCTACCCGCATCGCAATAAATCGCGCGGTCGATACGCCCCGTTATTTACCGCAAACATTTATGTCCTTTTATCACCAATCAATTCATATTGAATTTGGCAATGGATAAGAGACTCAGCATACCGAGTTGCGCAACGAAAAAAAAACCTGTTTCACCGTCGAATCCCCGAGATTGCACCATTAAATTATTTCAACTAAGAAATTCCCATTCCCCAGTTGCATTATCGATCTTTATCGTTTCTTTTTTCCTTTCGTAACGTTTTGCAATAACGCGGCAGTCGCGCTGAATTACCGTTAAGAAATGATATATCAGCCGCTGCACTTCCTGGCTATTGCTCGCACAGTGGATCTTTCTGTTTCGCTGCATCCCCCACCCTGCCATGGAGATTATACACGTGTCCTTGAGTTTATTATAGTCAATTTCCTTTAGTCGCGTACACTGTGCGGCACTCCCGCTACACAGGACAAAACTACTACTCTAAGAGCGTTCTCGAAACTTTTCGCATCTTTTCTCGTTTCGTATTTACGCTGTATGCGCGAAATGCGTACGTTTTGTGTCGCATAAACAATGTTGATAATTGAAAAATTGATCGGTCTTTTGAAGATGAGGAATGGGAAATAATGCGGGGCACGTGGTACTACGATGGTAGTTGGATACCGATCGAAGCTGAAGATGCCAAAGTAATCGAAGAGGTGCATCTTCGATTGTTCGAGAAACCGAGCCATACACCGCCGAGTTCGACACCGGAAGAATCGCCGGTACCTTCTCACTCTTCCACAGGCATGTTTTTCTCGTCTCGTGTGTCTTTCGTCATCTTTGTACCAATATCCCAATGAATTATGCATAATTCAATATTATTTCCTTTTTTTTCCTACAGTACTCCACACGCAACACTTTCCCGAGTTTCACGTCGATTGGCATGCGATCAACGATGTAACTCGTTACAGCGAATACACGCATAGTAAATTGATGCGTAGCGTTACGTCCAAATTAGGTTTTAACAAAAGTACGTATAATTCAAATTAATAATAAAATCGGATAAATTCTTGTAACGACTAACGATTCGCCGAAATATCGATATATATACTAAAACGATATGTAATTTTTTATTTTTCCGTACAGCAACGGGCTACCGATTGAGACGCGGATACACGATTCACGCAACTATGGATGATAAGCCTCACGATATCGATCACTTGGTTTTCGTTGTTCACGGAATCGGTCAGAAGGGAGATACGGGGAAAATCATACGTAATACAACATCGTGTGTGTCCTTATCTTACCACGGGCTTTTCCCGAAGGCAATTGAGTGTTTTAATATACATACGAGATATGAGAAAAAAAAGTAGAAAAAAAAATTCTGTCCGCAAAGTCGTCACTCGATTGTGCGCGATAACGGAACGCGGCGTGCGTTAGATTTACCGTTTATAAATACACTTGTTGCCTTTGAGAAATTTTTTAGTCTGATCTCTTATTTGTAAAGTTTCACTGAAATATTTGTCTCGTTATCGGCACAGGTTCCGCGAATGCGTTGGTTGGTTGGAGCGAAAATATTTTCCGAATTCGAAGCATCGCGTCGAATTCTTTCCCGTGGAGTGGAGATCCAATCTGAAACTCGATGGCGGTAAGATTTTCCTAAAACTTTTCGTGAGTCATTTTTTTTGTTCTTCACGCTTATCACGATTGCGATTAACAAACGCATTGAATTTTACAGATATCGTCGAAGCTATTACGCCTTACAGCGTTCTAGGAATTCGTCAATTGCTAAACACATCCGCTATGGATATTTTGTATTACACGAGTCCACTATACGGCGGCGAGGTACGCGCCGGTTTGCAGAAAGAATTGAATCGATTGTATTTTAAGTTCGCGAGTCGACATCCCGGCTGGACGGGGAAAGTCTCGATTTTAGCTCATTCGCTTGGTTGCGTTATCGTTTACGACATCGTCACCGGTTGGATGGGTCCGGACACGCGACCGCCGTCGCCGGCGACACCGGATATTTCCGACGAAGGCCTTCAATTCACTGTAAGTCGCGTGTGGCTCGTAAATCATAGCTACCGATGAATCGTTGTAAAAAACAAATGAAAACTTATTAACACATTTTTTTTTAGATTGAAAACTTGTTTTGCTTGGGATCGCCGCTGTCGGTATTCCTAGCGCTGCGAACACGTACCCCGACTACGGGATTAGAAGTGATGCCACAGGGTCTCTGCAAAAGATTTTATAACATATTTCATTGGTCCGATCCCGTGGCGTACAGAATGGAACCGTTGCTGGAACGCGGATACAGCAAAATTGATCCCGTACTGATATTACCTTACGGCGGTGCGGACGCTCCGCCAAATGAGCAGCCGCCACCGCAGCTAAGTACTGTGGAACAGGCAATCACTACAACAGGTACTCTTTTTATAGTGATAAACTACCGGAGAATCCTTAATCATTAATGTACAATAGCTTTACGTTCTGAATCGTGATTTACGATACGAAATTCATCTATCCACTAGACAGAGTACTTAATCGTAATCACCGAAAATTTTCGAAAACAAATTTTCAATTTAGCGTCCGCAAAGGACGAATATCCGGGAATAATCACTCAAATATATGAAAGACTGACGATATTTTTTTGTTATTCAGATAACGAGGATGGAGAACGAGGAGATGAGAGCCCTGGTGATACGCCTAATCGTAACGTCGACAAGGGTTGGAGTCTGTGGGGACTCGTCAGAGCCGGTTGGACCGCTAAAGAAGGTGCTTCATCCCCAACACCGGACTCCAATCCTATACGACCGGATCAGGGTAATTAATTGCTTTGATTATCAACCAATCGCCCTAAATAACAACGAATTAATAAGCGTTTATATCTTCAAACAGAATTGGCCCAACGACTGGATTACGTACTGCGAGCAGGTGGCTTGGGGCGCAACTACCTGTACACTGTTACGGCTCATACAGCGTATTGGAATAACTACGACGTGGCCTATTTCGTGCTTACGAGACTCTTTCCCACATTAGAGACTTGATGTTGGCCTGTTTTACATAGTGACGCTAATCCCTATTGGATTACGCCGATGTTTACTAGTCCACCGTGGGCCTTTGAGGTCTGAGCTTCGAGAAATGGCCTGCTGCCACAAAACGAAAAAAAAAAAGAAACGGAAAAAAGATAAAGAAGAAACAATCTGTGATAACGGTAAAACGATACAATAACGTAACAACTACTATATAGGTGAATCATTTTGCATAATTTTCGTATTTACGAATCAATATTAAAAAAAAAAATAATAATAATCGAAGTACGAACGAGTTCACGCATCTACGTAATATTCGTTGTATATTTTTTATATTGCGAACGCAGAGGCTTTTTCGAATATGCAAATCACGATTTTTAGTTTTTTATTTTTGTCTTTTAATTCGTTCGCCGGGACTGATCGTGCAGTCTCGATGTTCTATTTTTAACGGCTGACACTCCCACGCCCCCCCCCCCTTTTTATCGATGCTGCTTATATAGTTTATTATTAGATATTTATATTTTTGTTAAAAATAAGCTAAATGGAATTCTGACTACAAGCGAAATAATAGCGGCATGTAGAATTTCGTTCATCAAGTTGAAAGGTGTTTTCGCGTTGTTGGCGTTTTTTAAATAATTCTCGCCTCCTATATACTCTGTAACGATAACCCGTCTTCACTGAAATCGACAACGTTTCGTGTATGAATAACAAACTTTGGTAGCGTCACGTCGTCGTAAAGTATCACAAAAAGATCATTTAGATATGCGTCTTCATTGAGTGCAATGAAACAATGCGTCCATTAATACTGAAAGTTTACTGTTAAACGAAAATAGCTTCCAGTGTACTTCCTTACTGCTCCTGTTAATTGCGGACGACCAATAACCATTTGCGTGACAAAAAAATTTTCTTCTTCCCCCTCGCCCCCTCTCACAATCAAGTAAACAGTAATCATCTGCAGGGGCAAAGACTGCAGAACCTCTAATTATATAACGTTTTTTCGGATTTACTAAAAAAAAAACTTACTAATGTAAATCTTGCCAATCTCTATTAGAAAGGATTCTTTCGTCTAATACGTCTCGTAGCACGACAATAATCCTAGATATTTCACAGTTATGTAATATTAGTTTTATTTGATAGTTAGAGAGTTTTTGCAGGCGCGTAGATAGAAATTTTAGAGTCCATTTGAATATAAAAAAAATGTTCTACAATTCTCTCCACTTATCAAATGCCATATGTCACATACGAGGAAAGCCTGTTCAGCGTATTTGATATTCAAATTGTAATGAATATATAGGTGACCACAATAGATACAACGATCAATAATGCATCGCTGCATGCGGTAAAACTAATTTTCATCCTGTAACCATATCAGAATAAGACACCAAAAGGCAAATGGCGAATAGAATGATTTGTTCGTTATTTATTTATTTTTTTCTTATTAACGTTTATAACAAGTGCGGTATAAAATTATCGAATAAAGGAGATTAACGGCGATGAAACAATATACCCGTCGATGGTTTATAATCGCACGCGAAGTTACAGCGATTATAATAATAGAGTAATAATTAAAATGCCTGTGTCTGATGTGAAATATCCTCATTTTTGTATATTTATTACACACCATACGAAGTATATATTGTACGAGATATGCAATTCGATATGTAAACAAAACAAAAGAACATACCTGCATTTACTTTGCAGTTTAAATACAAAGTTGTTATATGAATTATTGCTATCGCTGTAAATTGAGTGACTTCCCCTCCACCCTCCCCCTCCCCCTACCGTGATTTCCGTTTAGTCAACGACATATAGCAGCGCTGCAACATCCCCGAACACCAAGCCAATCACGGGCACCAGCGTAAAGCGAGTGGGAGTATTGTGTTTGCCGGAAGACGATCAGCCGTCGGCAGTCCCGAGTTTTGCGGTAGTTTGACCTGTCGCGCGTTTGCGGTTGAACGCCTGTGTGCGTTCTCGTCGGGGATATGTAAACCACATAAAATTCGACACTTCGACGATATCGCAGTACACTCTTGATAACTAAATGATAACGTAGTTAGCTATTAGATCTGTTATTATACATACCTCGGCACTACGTGACATTTCGCAACAGTGCTTCCACCAGTCAATCAGTCCGCGTGTCACGTCACAAAATTAGTATCCTCGTTACAAAGGTTATCGTGTTGTTAACGGTGTCGTTTCGTGACGTGCAAGAAAAAGAAAATCATGAGATACAACTCAAAGTACGCGATTTAAAGTCTATCGCACCAGTGTCGAACAATCATCACCGGTCATCTATGATCTCCGATCGAATTTTCGAGGCTCATCGAATATTTCTCGATTCTCCGCGAATAATGCATTTCCGAATGAAAAATTGATATACTTTTTTTTTTGACAACATTTTTCGGAGATAGTCTTTTGGATAGACCCGACGAGGGAACGACTTTCTTAATTTTATTATTTTATCATTTATTCGTAGTCCGAAAAAACGACGGTAAACTTGCAGGTGAGTACTCGATAAACAGAAGAATTACCCTTAAGACAATATGTATCTTTTGAAAACTATATATGTATATTACCCGACTCGGTTTACAACTTATAAAGTTTCAGAATCATGAGTAACTTACATAATTCATCTATGATCGCCGTTGCCATCGGCGCAACGATCGGAGTACTCGGCGCTGCGACTCTGCTAATCTATCAAAAAGTCATAGAGCAAAGACAGCGATCCATGATGAGCGATTATGTGCAGAACGTCGACAGAAGATTCGCCGAATTGGAAGCAGAATTAGAAAGCGTAAGGTATGTAACACACAACCCAACGGATGGTACGCACGATGCAGAAATTTCATAATTTTTCTTCTTTACCAGAAATCAACAAAAGATCCGAAAAGCCCGAGCCGCGGCCCGCAAACGAGTTACTTCCGTTAATAGTTTCTATACCGCTGATGATGCCGAAACTGATGCGGATGCTGTTTCAATCGCAGGAACCGAAATTGGCGATGATGAATTTTACGATTGTTCAGA
The DNA here is from genome assembly GCA_964006125.1 of Cryptus viduatorius. Classification (NCBI taxonomy): domain Eukaryota; kingdom Metazoa; phylum Arthropoda; class Insecta; order Hymenoptera; family Ichneumonidae; genus Cryptus; species Cryptus viduatorius. Next base: position 16,826,282 of record OZ023222.1, read on the forward strand.
CGAAGAACTCGCGGGAGGAGATACCGAAAATGGGTTGGTTTCATTTTTTTGTTGTTTTTTATAAAAAAAAAATACTAACTTTTTGGTATGCGTTTCCCTGCTGAGCTAAAAAATTTACTCTTACACACGGATTTCGAAAAATAGCGTTTGTCTTAGTATCATCTTTGATTTAATTGAATGAATTTAATTGAAAAAAAAAAAAATCTAAATCGGCTTAAGTTCGCGGTAACATCAACGCTTCGATTGGGAGGGTGGCACAGACGTCGAATCTATAATTAAGTATCAAATGAATATATATGTACTTCTAAAGCTATAATCGTCCGGAATTCGGAATAAGTGATATTGTCTTATCTACTTGTATCTAACAACTTATTTCTTCTTCTACCGCACGGACCGTTGATCATCATTTTTCCTTTTTTTCGTTTGGAAACCATTTTATATATTTTTTGTTGAATGGTTAATATACTTTGAAGAACCGGATTATCATATTCATAGTGATACAGGACATCAGGAACAATGAGGGAACTGAAGCTGCAACTTGCCGCTTTAGACGAGAAGATAGAGAACGAAAAGCTTCATGAAGAGGTGCTGTGCGATTTGCGTTCCTTAGTTATTTGGCACGACGACGATGTCGAAGTTGTATGGCGTTTGGGTAGAGCGTGTTTCAAAAATGCCGTTAACGCGTCCGATCAATCGCAGCAGGAGGTTTTGCTTCAAGAAGGTACTTGAAATTTGTTCATTTATCAACGTCGCCCATCAAACGACCTAATTAACGATATCTCTCGACTGTTTGTTTCAAAGGAATTGCTGCGTGCGAACGCGTTTTAGAGGTCGAACACGCTGATTTGCACAAGTGGTACGCGCTGCTGATAGGTTCAAGAACGGAGTATCTACCGATAAAGGATAAACTCGCGGCGGGACAGCGCTTCGAGAAACACGTTAAAATAGCATTACAATTGCGTCCAATGGACTCGACGCTGCATCATCTTATAGGAAGATTCAAATACACCGTAGCGGGTTTAACATGGATCGAGAAAAAGGTTAAATGAGATTTAAAAAAAAAATCCAAAACGCGGACTTCAAAAAAGTATAATATCGGAATTACAGGTTTGCGCAACGCTGTTCGGCGAGGCGCCATCGGCGACGTACGACGAGGTTGTTAAACATTTGGAAGAAGCGGAAAAGTTGAGCGACAAACCGGATATCGAGAATAAGTATTATCTCGGAATGACTTACATAAAAACAAAATCGTATCAAAAGGCACTGCAATTACTGCGAAACGTCTGCGATCTACCGGCTACGAAGGAATCGCAACAAACGATGAAGAACGAAGCAAGAGATGCCGTATCACAGTACTCGAGTTACTCGTGATAAGGACTCCGCTATGAACAAAAATTCTCGAAATCGAACGAGGAAACTTCTGCTGCATAATGTATTACTTAAAAACTCGATATTTCAAAATGCAGGTATAGTTTAGAGTGATCCGATTTGCGACCTAAAGAGGATAAGTGCGATCGGCAAAGGCATTTCGCCGCCGCAAAGGCATTTTCGCTCGATTCTCCGAATACTCGAAGATTTTTCCTCGAGAACACGAAAGGTTTCGAATGAATATTTCGTTGTCAATAGCGCTACAATGAAAGGCATTACGGCACGACGATTCGCGTGTAGACAGAGACCGACGCTTTGCAGCCGCGCAAGTCGTCGTGCAAAGGATTTTTTATAGACACGACACGGGGTAAATATCATGGGCTATGAAAATTTTATATAGTGATTTTTAATGCGAATGCATCGTCGATCTAATGCGACTACGAATATGTAAATTTCTCGTTAATACGTAGAATCTTCCAGTTGTATGAAACATTCGTTTTTGTAGTTCTATGTCATTCCGATAGTTTTTACGAAGGCGACTAAAGAGACGCATCCGCGTCTCTGATACGGTGCTGGATTTATATTTTATAAATATATTACATTGCGATAACGTGAATATATATGTTCATTTTTTTTTTCTTTTTTTTTCGTTATAAATGATAAACCTGTTGCAAAATACGCGTAACACAGCGTTATCGAGATGGCAATAAGAATCGTAGACTTGTGAGTTAATTTATAATCGATCATAAGATCGATGGGACGAATTTCGTTCTTTTTATATTGCAATAAAGTTCTATCGAGCGACACACAGCCTTTTTATATTTATGTACTTTCATTCCCTTCCGCAAAGCATGGATCCCGATGTCCGTGCGTTCCATTCGTCTCGCGTGTCGTAGTTAACGGACGCGGTAGTGCAAAGGGTAGTACTACGCGGACACCGTAGAATATAGATCAATAATGGTCCTACACAGCATCCCAGAAGCCACCAGATTTCGGATGGAGGGTGAGAGCGCCGGGGACGGTAGGATAAAGTGGGACAGGGGTGTGGGCACAGGGAAGCCCCTCCGGTAGGTAAAGCTATATAGAACCCGAAGCCAGAACAAGAACTTTATCTCGTGAGTGAGCGGAATAGTCGAGTTTTGATGCTCGACAAATGTGAAACTATTCGACGCTACGCATGTTCACGTAAGGATACCATTGATCGAAAAAATATTAAATATTTATTAAAAAAAAAAAACAAAAAAAAAATCCATTCGTGAAGTGTATTGTGTATTTCTTTTACATCGAAGATATCCAATAGTTTTTCAATATTTCGTCAAAATAATATCGTTCTCTCTTATTAATTTTCGTAGATTGGGTTGGATCTTTTTTATTTTAATTATTATTAATGAGAAACACGAATTATGTTTCAAGTAACGTTGATATTGAACTGTGATGCGTGGACTCGTACGGGGTACGATATACTGCGCTCTGTGGTACGGCAGTATAGTAGCAGGATTTTTATTCATCGCTTGTCCCCTTCTGCCATTACTGATCTTCAGTCCGCCGAAATTTCGAAAATGCGGCGATCTTCTTTTCTCGTGTTGGGAACTTTATCCTACGGTGAGTTTTTGTTCAATTTTCGTTAGGAACATTTTAAATGTTTTCGTAATATATATATTACGATATATATGTATATATAGTATTTAATTGTTATATATACGCGAGAGTTTTTTTTTTCGCGTAACAGGCGTTGCTGGAGATGTTTGGGGTGAAGGTGATTGTCTCGGGAGATCATATATCGCCGAACGAATCGGCAATTCTCGTGATGAATCATCGCACGAGGGTGGATTGGAATTTTTTATGGGCCGCGATGTACCAAGCGTGTATGCCGAGTATTGCTGCTCATAGGTTGAAATTCATTCTCAAAGATCCAATAAGACACATACCGGGACCGGGTGCGTTATAACACGGATTACGCGGCATTAATCCTTTATGGAATAAATCGAATCGTGGAAACTTAATACATAACATTTTACTTCGCTCAGGTTGGATAATGCAGATGAATGGTTTCCTTTACATAACTCGACGCTGGGACGAGGACAAGGGTCGTCTCTCCCGTACCCTCGATTATCTGGTTGCGCTTCGTCGACGTACGCAATTGTTGATATTTCCCGAGGGTACGGATCTCACGACGAGCAGCAAAGAAAAATCCGACAGATACGCCAGTAAACACGGTCTGCCGTTTTATTGTCACACACTTCATCCGAAAACAACGGGTTTCAGCTACTTGGCTTCGTATCTTCAACGCGCGAGTTATCTCGACGCTGTGTACGATTTGACGATATCGTATCCCGACTATGTGCCACAATCAGAAATAGACTTGGTTACGGGCAAATTACCAAACGAGGTACATTTCAATATAAAAAGAATATCATCGTCGGAACTGCCGGAGGACGAGACGTCACTGAGACATTGGCTTGAGGAGCGATGGTGTCACAAGGAAGAAACGCTTAAGCGATTCTCCGAGAAGAATACTTTCTCGCCGGAGGACGAAGTTTGGCCGATGGCCAGTATTGTTCCATTGAGAGCGGCCTTCGGTTTTTGGAGTTTACTTACAGGTATTTCACACCTAATCACAATCCTAATCGTACGCGAAAAAATGCCTATCTGCGCTCAATTTACACGCACCGAAAACGCGATTTTACGTGAATGTCTTATAAAAATGATTTTTTAATGGTCTTACGATTTTTTTTTAAGGAGCGACCGTTCTGCTACTCATTATATCGCCGCTATTCCAACTGTGGGCTTTGGCTCACGCGACACTTTTCGTCGCTCTGTCGCTATTCAGCACGGGTTTCAATCAAATTGAAATGGGATGGTTCTGGCGTTGGAAGAGTTACTCACTACGAGCCAAACTTGGCTAATACTTGTTCCTCGACCCAAATACAATTTGCATGTGGCGTAGCACTCGTACATCACTGTGATATAGATGTGTATAATATAGCCTTTTCGAAATTAATCGTGAACCGGGGGGAGGACGAAAAAAAATTGAAGAAACGGAAGAATAATTTTGTACGATAAGCTTGAGACGAGTACGGCAGCGTAAAGCGATTGTAAAAAAAAAAAAAAGTACGAATTTCTGTAAATGTGGAATTGATGTAATTTTTAACTCTCGGGTGGTTTGATTTTTGGTAATAATCGTATATCGATCGAAAGATCTTAAGTCTTTCGTAGAAATGTGCAATGTGCAATCCCTTCCCCCACCCCCCCCCCCCCCCTTCTCGTCTATCAGAGAAATAATCCGATTGAATTTTATTCAATAACTTAGATAAGAAAAATGTATTAGAACGGAAAAAATCTCTATTTTTCTGTAAACGTAGTCAGTTCGTAGGGATAAAAGGAGAGAGTGAATTCACGTGCCAAAGAATGACTTCGTTTGACAAACCTTTTTCGTGCTCAAGTCGCGTTAAATAAGCGAATATAGACGGATAAAGGAGCGATTTTGTCGAACGAATAATTGTATATAGTTAGCGATAAAAAGTTAATCTATGTCTTCGAACCGTTTACAAGTTAGTCATTTCCCGTTATTGTAATCTTCGCGTAACTTGATGTGTACTTTTACCGTGTAATGTGCGACGGCGGTTTTTTTTTTCTCCAAGAAAAAAAGAACCTTCGGAAATAGTGTGAATCTTTATCCGTTTACGACGCAATTCGATGTTCTCAAAAGATAATAATCCATTAGAATTTCACTTCGGCGTCATTATACTCTTGTAAAGAGAAATGAACAACTGACTGTATACAATCTGACTGAAGCATATATGTTCGGTACAAATAACGATTTTATTGTAAATAACGAATTGATTTTCTCGATGTATACGTTTGATTGGCAAGAGGAAAAAAAAGGAAAAACGCGACGAGATCAATCATTCGTCGAGGTATCGACGACTAAAAACTACGATACCAATCGCGAATAAACGAACAGTGTAATTCGAGGAGTTAAATATACGATGGTCGTTTAAAGAAGACAGTTTGGATTTATTTTATTGGTTCGTCGTTCACAAGTGGTAACGCGAGGAACAGTAACGTTGTGGGTTTTTTTTTTCTATACCTTACGTTTGTTTGTAAAATGGATTAACTGGACTGGATAGGTGACTCGGCTTCAGAACACCGGCTAAAGGTTTTCTATTAGCGTCGTAAGGAATTCCCGGACTTTGACGAAGTTGTCTCATGTACTCCGATGTTAGCTGCGCGGTGTTCCGTCGAAGAACTATCTTCACGCGTTTCTTAGCGCTCGAACTGCACTGCGTTTCCGGTTCAGATTTTATGGGCGTTTGTAGTTTCTGAAATAAATTCAATAATTTAGAGCATTCAAAATGTATTGATGCGCGGAGATGCGCATCAAAATGTATTGATACGAAAACATCGACGCGATAGAGGAATTTATGGAATTTTACTTACTTTTTCGTCTTCAAGTTTCGTAAGAACGGGAAGTAACCACGGGATGTTATTCGTCTGTTCCTTAGTGGGACTATGCGACGATCGTTTCACATTATTTTCACAACTCTGCTTTCCTCCGCCTTTAGTTCCCGTCGCCTTAGGGACTTTCGATTTTGGCGAAGCTGTCGGAGTCGGCGTATCCTCGTTGCTCGATACGTCCCACGCGTTGTCGATACTCGGTCGCGATTTCTTCGCTTTCACCGGTGTCCCATTATCCGAGGAACGATTCAGCAACTTTTGATTTAAAAGATTAATGGCACTATGCAATTTTTTCGCTTTAAACTTCTTACTTTTAACTTTAAGCGTCGATGTCGATTCGTCGCCGTCCATCCGTTTTTCGAGAAGTTTTTGTTTCTTCTGTTTCTTTTGCGATATCTTTTTTGATAACTCGTTAATCGTTGTCGCATTTGGTAGAGGCAATTTCTTGTTTGTTTTTTTGTTGCCATCTGCTTTATCTGATATGTAAAACGCGTTGGTTACGTCGGCTTCCACCGTTTCTTCCATCGCTTCGTTTTCGCTAACATCGGAGCTTTCGTTGTCATCATGAGTGCCATTCTCCTCGGGTTCGGTTTGATTTATCGGCATCAGCAAATTCTCGAACCCCTCATCGTCCTCGACTATCGGTGTATTCTGTTTCCTCTTTCGCTTCCGGCGTATTGTATCGGAATACAATTCCTTCTCGAATTGCAACAGACGATAGGCGGCTTTCTTTGGATTGGTCTCTGATCGCTTGGCATTTGGAATAACGATTTCTTTCACGCCTAACGGCATGTTGCCTTTAGCGAGTTCAGAAAATCTAAAAGGATAATGTATACAATTGTTGAAATGTTCGATGTCGAAGTTATGAAATAACGCTCTATTGCGACTACTTACTCTCTAATCAAACGCATTATTTGTCTACGTGTCTTTGCCGTTGATTTTGGATGAAATTTGTACAGCTTTATCAATTCTGCTATTTCCAAGGGATCGAACGGCAATTGTGGCAATTCGACGTCCACTCTGCCTGCTCGCGGATCAAGAGGTTTGGGTCCCGAGGATTTTTCTTCCTCATCGTCACTCGCCGTGTTCTCAATTTCGTTCTCCATATCGGACTCGTCGGACAATTCGACTTTCTCCATAGAATCGATATTTCGGCAAGGAAAACCCGCCTTGTTGTGAAAAAATAAAAAATTAATAAACGTTATCGTTGGTTCATCAAAGAGAGAACACGGAAAACCTATTTTATCGTTGAATTACTCACTTGTCTCCACGCTTCAAATTTCTCCATGTAATCCATACCGACGTCCGATTGATAGATCAGATACCTAAATATGTGTTTCATCACATGTCTGATTTGTCGCTCGTCCTCCATCGCCGCCAAGTGGATCGCGAATGGCCTTAGCAATTCGGTAACCATAGTCGGTGGGATTTTACCGTTTCCAATCTATTCAAAAGCATTAATTAATGAAGATTCCATCATTTTCACTGAAAATGTTCGTAATAAATTTAAAGTCATTGCAAAACTTTTGCGGAATGTTTGGAAAATTCAAAAATAGAAAAAATGGCTGAATAATAATATGTATTGTTCATTTACAACATTAATATGTTGAAAATAATTGTCTGAATCTGCATCAGCGATTAGAAGACACAGAGCCAAACATTTAAAAAAAAATCTACAGGGAGACTTAAAAAAAATATCGAAATTGAAGGCGCGAATTAGAAAAACGAAATTTAAGGAAAAACTGAAGAATTCCAAAATATTTCCAAACTTTTTGAGGAGAAAAAATACTTTGCAAAATTTTCAATTGAGGATATTCTGGAGTAGTGAACAGCTTGGGATAAATACGAAATAAATGAGTGGATATGTTGAACTAAAATTTCAAGTTACCTTCGCCAACTCTTCCATGTATAATTCTGTTATATGTAAACTGAAACCCAAAGTAGTTTTGGGATCTAACAATATAGTTTCCAGCGTTTCTGCAACGCTTTTAGTCCATTGGGCATCCCAGGATTTCCGTCTGCACATCTCAAAAGTCTGTCGTACTATTCTTCGCGCCAACTGTTACGGAAGCAAAAAAAATGATGAGCCGTTGGAAACAATTTGAGTTTTCAATTGTCCCTTTCGCATCGACGTACCATTTGAAATTTATCGAGTCTAAACTGATCGATGCCAAACCACTCAACGGCTAACGTTTTCATTGTACATTTTGTGTAAAGCATTGCAGCTTCCATGGAATCGAAGCAATGAACGATATTGCTTAACGATTCCGCGAGTTCTTCCTGTATCAACGGTTTGTCAGACATCCACATGCAATAAAATAGACCTTTCCACAGTCTCATGAAATCCGATTCTGTAAAAGCTGAAAAATCGACGATGTATCAGAATCGTTGAGTACCGAATCGATGGTAAAAACTGACGATAGAATCGAAGCTTCAATATATAACTAACCGAACGAACTTTCCGATCGTACTGTCAACCATTTTTTAAGATTTTTTAACATCTTGTCCCGGACTCTCTTGTCGTTGTTGGCGAGTAACCGAGCGAATTTAATTTCCTGAGCGATAACGAGTGCTTTGCGTTTCTTGATTTTCTTGACGGGTGCCGTTTGATATTCAACGATTTTTTCAACAGTTCGCGAACGCTGCCGTTTTCGCGGTACACGTGTATTTTTCTTCACTTTCATCACGGCCATTTTTTTTTTGAACACAATTCTATTTTTTATAATTGTTTAAAACACCATTCGATGTTCTACGTATAACGAATAGCTACGGGAAGAGTGAAGTCTCGATAATCGATTGGGTTTAGTTGCAAGATAGTAATACCGATATATCACATTTATTGCGATATAGAAAGATTCGCGAACGGCGTGTTTTGTATCTGCAAATTGGATTATAACCTAAAACACGAGACACCACTGCACGCGCGGCACGCGGGCGGAGCAACAATCAGCAACAACGCTGTAGCTTAAAAAGTATGGAAGGTGGCAGCATAATCGGGACTCGCAGTTTGCGCTGTGCCTGTGTGAGACGGTGGGACGCGACGCACGGGCGACGTCCGACCAATGGGACCATTACATCAATCGAAAGAAACCGAAAGGTGGTCGCCACTCGCCTGCTTCTGCATCAGTACCGCGGGGAGGCTTTGACAGAAGCGTCATAAGAGTCGTCTGCTATATATCTCCGTTAAAAGAGTCACCACGGATCATCTTACGAATCGTCTGCTATCTACTCCGAAAAAAAAAATAATAACTTCAACATGCCGAATATTATAAACGATATTAAACTCGATTTCAAAGATGTATTATTGAGGCCAAAGAGGAGCACCTTGAAGAGCAGATCCGACGTGAGTATTAATATATCTTGATAACCTATCCCCGTGTATATTTATCAACTTGCAAACCCATTTATGTCCTGTTTCGAATACCGTTGTATAAATACCTTCGATTCGGAAAAACAAAAGAGTCATCGATCTCCATTAAATCGAAAAATGATAAATCTATCAGTGTCATGTAAAACACTCTATACTTAAGATGTAGCTGCTCCAAAAATGGTATCGAAACACGAACTCGTTTGCTATTGTTTCTTTCAAACAAATCACAGCCTAGCAACTGCTCCTTTGTTATCCTTGCCATTTATTACTTTTCTTCACCTTTTTTTTGCCGTCACAGACACGATAATATGTAGATCACGGAATAAATTCACGTTACGCTTGACGGCAGTTGTAAAGAATGCACACGACGATGAGAGAGGGAGAGACGGTATTTTTAAAAATATGTTATGAAACGTTTTTTTTTTTTTTTTTTTCGTTTAAGGTCGATCTCTTTCGAGAAATTACGTTTCGCAATTCGAAACGTACTTACAGAGGCATTCCTGTTATGGCCTCGAATATGGATACCGTCGGAACTTTCGATATGGCGAGAGCCTTATCAAAGGTATGAGCAAAAAAAAAATGATGCATTTTTTTCTTTGATAAGAAGTTGGTGTCTCCAAGTTGTTGCGCGCCAATTAGTCTTTTGACGTTGCGATAGCTCGATACACGATTCATTCATCGTCGCAAGCGATGCTTATAAACAAGTGAACCTTTTGTATCGGCAATGTGATATCACGGAGACTCTCTCTGTCTCTTTCTCGTCGTTAAATTTCAGCACGGGCTATTCACAACGGTTCACAAGTATTATACCCCCGATGAATGGAAAGATTTTGCGACTAAGAATCCGGACTGTTTGCACAATGTGGCGGTGAGCTCGGGAACGAGCCAAGGAGACTTCGAGCGTTTGTCGAACGTTATCGCCGCGGTCCCGGAATTATCCTTCGTATGCCTCGATGTAGCGAATGGATATTCGCAACATTTCGTCGAATACGTGAGAAAAGTTCGGGCCGAGTATCCGAATCATACGATTATCGTAAGTAATATTCGTAGGGACCAATAATTTTTTTTGACTGAAAAAAAAAAAAAAAAAAATAGAATGTCGCATACTAATAGTACGATAATCGGAGTCAATTGTTATCGATTCAGGCGGGCAATGTCGTCACCGGCGAAATGGTCGAAGAATTGATACTATCGGGAGCCGATGTTATTAAAGTAGGAATTGGTCCGGGATCTGTGTGCACAACGAGAATGAAGACGGGAGTAGGCTATCCGCAACTAAGTGCTGTGATAGAATGCGCGGACGCGGCACACGGTTTGAAGGGTCACATAATTTCCGTAAGTGGAGCACAACAAGATAGTACAGCTGTACACTTGGAATCAATTGGATCATTGCCAAGGGTAACCGGTACGGGTATATAATACATAGTTATATATTTTTCCAGGACGGAGGATGTACTTGTCCCGGCGATTTGGCTAAAGCGTTCGGCGCTGGTGCCGATTTCGTAATGGCCGGTGGAATGTTCGCGGGTCACGACGAGTGCGGCGGCGATGTTATAGAGAAAAATGGTAGAAAATTGAAACTTTTCTACGGTATGGCATCGAGTACCGCTATGAAGAAACACGCCGGTGGAGTTGCCGAGTACCGGTATGCAAAATTTTATGTGTTTCGTTATAAAAAAAAAATTAATAATATCGACGCTATTACTCGCCACAGAAGTTTTCACTATTTGCAAATCTCGATAATCCGGTTTTCCAACGATAAATAATTGTAACACACGCAATTAATTTACATTGGCAGATCTTCTGAGGGAAAAACTGTAGAGGTGCCTTACAGAGGTGCCGTGGAAACTACGACGTTGGATTTGCTCGGAGGTTTGCGCTCCGCTTGCACCTACGTGGGAGCGTCGCGATTGCGCGAATTACCGAGATGCGCGACTTTTATACGGTGCACTCAACAATTGAATACAATGTACGGTCCATCGTCGGAAATGTAAGATTCGTTTGCGTCTCGTCGACGCTTCGAAGTCTTATGCGGTAGATAATTTTTGTCGGAGATAACTATTGTAACGACGCGCCGTTTATCATAGAAAAATTTGAAATTTCCGCGAAGGAATTGATATTCTGGGTCCGCGCGCATTCAACGAAGCAAACGGCCATAATTTTTTCTCCTCGAAGGCTTATTCATCGTGATTATAAAGGAATTTTTCGCCTGCGGGTCTTATGGAATTTGGGTGCTTAGTAGAAAAAAAACAGGCGATTTCGGGAGGTTTAATCCGCAATGCGGTAATATTTAATTGGTCTTAATTTGCATCTCGAAGCGAAAACGAAGCGTTGCTGAAACCCGTACTATATACCGCTGAGGAATAAGCGATGTTTAGAGCGAATGAAAAAAAAAATGCACAAATATACACGTCCACGATAACGCTGATTATATACTTATTACGCGACAGGATACTATATACTGCATCAGTATTGAAACGCATTGCGCAAATATGTGGGGAAATGGGGGAAAGTGCGGAGATTCATCCGATCGATGTTCGCGAATGAAAGACTTTGAATGTTTCGCAATTCGCAATAACCCGATAAAAGTTCAATGCACAATTACTTTCTGCATTAATAAAACATTCGTTGGCGTTTTATTACATAAGATCGACTCTGTTTTATAAAAAAAGCACTCGTTCGCAGATGTATACAATGTTGGAAACAAAACTATTCCGCGATAAAAGGAAAAATTAAGGAAAAAAATATTACTTTGTTTTTGTTGGTTTTTTTTGTTTTGGTGAAAATTTTGTGTCGTGTGATATAAAATTAAAAACAAAATCTCGATGTTGTCCAAAGAATCTCTAGTTGTGATTTATTGAAAGTAAATAACGAAAAAAAATGAATGGTTTGTGATTCGTGTTGTGTAACGAATTAATAGTAAATATAACATGAGTTCGCGAGAGAACTATGGAGTTTCTTTGCAAAAATACAAAACACGTAATATGAAATATTCAGACACGTTCTCGGAGTTATAAATATCTTACATTAAGTTTCGCATATGTTTCATTCATTGTATTCTATTTGTAATACAAATTTAAATCTATCGTTTACATATTGAAAAAAAAAAGATTGCAACTGATATTGCCTTCGGGTTTGAGATTTTTTTTTTTTTGTTGAGTTCGTCTCTCGTATCTCACAGAGTGTGTCGCACAAGAGTTCTCACAGTCTATATAATACAATACCTGGCGCCAAATGTATTTACACTGAATGAAAAAAAAAAGAAAAAAAAATACACACAGAGAAACGAAAAAGAAAAAAAAATTCGCTCATATTCGGCTCTTCCATGGATAAGGACTCCGGGAAATACGGCGACCCCTGTTCCTGAAAATGATACATACGTGTTAAGTTTGTAAAATTCCCCTGTAAAACAAAACAGTATAATAGAATATATGAAAAGTGGATCGAGAAAAAACACTCACAAAACAATATTTGGTGTAGCAAATTAGCCGATCAAAATTGGTGCGTTACTCGTTTCTAGAAGAGTGCTAATTGACTTAATATAAATAGAATAGATATCCATTTCTAAATGTTACGATCTTTTTTTTTTCTTTTTTTTTTCAATGTTGTGAACAACTTTTGATATGTAACTAGCAGAAAAAACAAAATCGAACAACATCCACTAAAATGATTTATATGATTTTTTTTATCTCAGTCTCTGTAAATACACATTACGGGACACTATTGAACAACCTATGTAAACGTCAAAATGAAACGATAATAGCAACACTTTTAGAGAAATATTTGTTTTTTAACCAATACCTTGTTAACTCCAACTTCATTATTTATTTACCATTGAATACTTTTCGAGTTTCAACACTTCCCGGATTCGTTGCACGTTCGTTGATTCTTTCACTCCCTCGTGATAAGAATGAGATTTTTCAAAAAATCAGAAAAAAAATTCAACTCGAATATATCGCGTTTCTGCGTGACACTCTTAAACTTCACCATCAATTTTTATTCCATTTTTTTTTTCGTCTAATATACGAACTTTCCTCACGAAAGAAAGTATTACACCGCGGCTCTTCGTCATTCATTCTACGTACATTTATTGCTACTAATTATATTTCTCTAAAACGAGCAGTAATTCAATTTTGTAAACCACTCGTGTTTTCGTCGGCTGTAATTTTATATATCTCAAATTTTTTGCTTTTTTTTTTATTATTATTTTTTTTAATTCTCTCCGATGACGAGAATCGTTCATGCCGCTCCGCCAATTATCGCCGTAGGGAGGGGAGGGACTACACGAAGATCCTGGGTCCCTAAGAACGCAATTTCATTTTCAGAAAAACGTACGAGAAATTCATTGCATGAATAATAATGCATCTCAAGTTCCCCTGTGCACTGTGTGTGTTCTCCGTGGAACACGTCGACTATCTCTCGTTCCTTGTTCTGGATCTAAAAACGGCAGTTTTGTTCCGCAACGACGATTGCAATAGAAAAACAGAGCTATAATTATACTTTGTTAAATCTTATGATATCGAAGATATGAAGGGGCGGTTACGTTTCTGTATGTATATATACCAAATATCCTATGTATATTATAACGTTGGAATTGCGAGACATAAGTTTAGACTTATGAATAGGATACGTGAGTGGATTACTCTATGGAACAAATCCCTATTGCGAATACAAGCCGTCATGAAATATTACTTTTTAAATTGTTGTTTTTCATTTCATTTTTAAACTGTATATGAAAATATTTGAGCTTTCGGGCGAAACCGCCGGACGCGGCGAATTCTCTCCATCTTTTAGCGAATAATCGATATTTCATCTTCGTATGTTTCGAACTCGAGTTACAACGCACGCATTCACTCACACAATTTTTTTTTTCTTTTTTTTCGAAATTATGTACCGTTTCCGAACGATTGTTAAGGTTGTCGCGCCAATTTATGCCTACCGTACAAATATTCTCAGCTGAATTTGCTATTTTTTTTCCAACAGTGAACGAGAGCAATAATTATACAATTTCCAACGGGATGTATTAAAGAAGTCAGCGATCACCCAGGAGTCCCTTTTTCAATCGGCTGCCGTCACCTGCTAACTTTCAATCTCAATCTTAAACTTACGCATTTTCGTTTTGTTCTCTGTTTCTGTTTTTCATTTTTGTTTCATTTTTTTTCTTTTTTTTTTGTTCATTCTTTCGTGGAATAAGAAATTACGTACGACAAAATAAATGACACATACGGGCATAATGATGGTTGGTTATTACATATTACACTATTCCAACTCAATTAGATTTCAGATGTTTTTTTTTTCCTTATAATTAGAAATTAGAATAATGGATATCCTACAATATATGTTGTATACATAGTATGTATATATAAAAAAAAAGAAGGAAACATTGGACGATAATCGCAATATAAATAAGACTGTAGCTCGGTAGTATTTATCGGTTTCGAAAAAGCTTGCTGTTATGAATTATCGGCCAATTATGGAGATATTGTTGTTGTTTTTTGTTTTTCTTTTTTTTTTTTTAAGAGTAAACATGGAGGTAACAGCAGGCATTTACCGCGTCCCAATGGAAAGCTATCTGAAAACTGTTGGAAATAAAGAAATGATTACTGTACAAAAAAAACATAGTTACTTTATAACCGTACGAAACAATGTAAAGTTATCATTGAATTAATGCTCAAAGGTGTAAAGTATGTATATGCATTTTTGTATATCACATATTAACAATTTTGTACGGATACTAAGAAGTTGTTTGTTATTTTATTTTTTTTTCATTTTTTCAACGATTGGCATAATAAATATTGTCCCTGTAAAAATATTAATCGATGCTACGATAGTGTAAATATACGAAAAATGAAATATATGTCACCTGTTCTTACACCATTGATATTTTTCTTATCGCTTCGCGGGGATATTCACGATTAATTCAAAGTTGTGTCGTAAAAATTAATTTCGAGCGAATGATATATTGATTATTTATCGATTCGATATTCCCGCGAAGATCGACCGATACGCACAACTTTGAAATGATCCGAAGCGTCGATCGAATTTCTAAGCGTAAGATGCTTAAGATTCGCGGCCCAAAATCAACTTTTGACAATATTGCGATACATATCGCAGTGAACTCGAATGAGGGGATACGCGCCAATAATCGTGAAATTCGTTTTATCGCTGAGACACGAAAATCAGAAGCATCTTACGCTATTTTAAAAGATAAATTCGCAAGAAAATACTCACATATTGGTGAATCGAAGCGTTGTCGCGTCGTTCAGTTGTCGGAACTCGGCTGAGAGTACGCGTAGTTTTGGTAGCCACTAGGGAAGGCTGGATTTTGTTGACCGGTCGGTATCTGCGGCGCTGTACCGGTCCCCGGCGTGTAATAACCCGCTGGCGCTGAACCGGCGTTCATACCGGGATAATTGTACACTTGCGGGAATGTTCCCGGCGGATTTGGACCGGAGGTTTGCCCCTGCATCGACTGTTGCATTTGCGGTTGAGCCATTTGATTGGCCGGCATCCCACCGAGCTGAGGAAAAAATTACAAAAACCTCGTTTTTAATTTCACAACAGAAATGCACTAAATTTCACGGATAAGTAATATTATCGATGAATAAAAAATAATAAAAAAAAAAAAACGGTTAATAAAAAATTACAAAGACATTATTTAGAATCTCGTAACAGGATTACAACAAAATCGATGTATATACTGTTACCGATGAATAAAGATGCATACCTTTCCGGCTTTCATCTGCGCTTCTATTGCCTCTGCTTCTTTAACTTTCCCGATGCTCCTGTAATACTCTGCCCATTGGGCACTGTAGTCCGCCTGTCCACCATTTTGTGGAGCAGCGTTGGCCTGTTGCTGTTGCTGAGGCGCGGGCTGTTGTTGCTGCTGTTGGGGTGGTTGTTGCTGCTGCGGAGTTGGTCCTCCGGCACCGGGTGGAGCTGAAATATAATATGATTCATCGAATTATAGAAAAAATTGCACAATTTTTTCAATAAT
This sequence comes from Cryptus viduatorius, assembly GCA_964006125.1. Classification (NCBI taxonomy): domain Eukaryota; kingdom Metazoa; phylum Arthropoda; class Insecta; order Hymenoptera; family Ichneumonidae; genus Cryptus; species Cryptus viduatorius. The sequence goes on from OZ023222.1 coordinate 16,842,475, forward strand.
TATATTTATTTAGTTATTTGTTGGTCATTACTCTCACCGGGTTGCTGGGTGTGTTCCTGTTTCGATTGCTTCGCCTGTTGTTCAATCATGTCGGCTTCTCTATGCATACCGAGGGAACGATAATACTCTGCCCATTGAGCGCTGTAATCCGGCTGTCCGGTTTGGGGATTAACTTGTACGGGTCCTTGACTAGCATTATCTGTTGGAAAAAATGAAAGGGAAGAAAAAAAATTGTTATTATTGGGTGTTTTAGGCAATGAAAGCGAATAAATGGTTTGAGGAATCGAAGAATGAACTCACTTGAGTCTGCGGATTGCGGTTGGTTAGGCCAACCCTGGTAACCAGAACCGGCATTCCAGTTAGGATTGTAACCGATCGGCCCCTGTCCACCGGCGAAGGGAGCTCCCGCTTGTCCCTGGAATTCGTGCATTGGATCGCACTGCCGAATACAATGTAAAATGAATTAATTGAATGAACGCTGTTAATCTATTCCTTAAGAATGGTGTATCGTTACATTCCCAACCAAACTTCAGATACAGACAAACTTCGATGGCTTTCCGATAGAATAAACGTAAACAAAATCAACCATATAGTAAGCTACTAAGAACATTAATTTTGCATGATAATAACTCCAAAAAGTTGTTAAATAGTAGACATTGCTTTTTAAATGGATCACACGGTAATCTAACTTTTGTGTTCAGCGAAAGTTGATTAATTAATTTTTCCGAAAACGTATGAATTTTTTTAGAATTGTTACTGATTTTCGAAAATCCTGTTTGAAGAAATAGCTTTGTATTTGCGATTATGTTGGATCGATTGCCCGGAACTTTTTTTTAGTGTAATTCGCAGTGTTGCTCTAAACCTATATCCTAAATTCGTGAATTTTTATCCATAAAAAAAGTATTCAGAAAAGTTAACGGATCAATATCTGCGAAAAACAATGTTGGGTTTTCGGGTGATTCTTTGAATATTTTTTTCACATAATTTTGTTATTAAATTTTTGGCATTATTATTATGCAAAATTAATCTTCTTGGGACCTTCAATATGGTTGATTTGTTAAAGATTTTCATCTCATTAGAAAGTATTCGAAATTTGTTCGGAATCTCACGTTCAGTTGGGAGTATAACGATTCATCCTCCTTAAGATACACGAAAAATACATACCATCCCCAATTTTTCGCTGAATATTCTCTTCGCGTGTTCCACTTGCTCGGGATTGCCGCGAATCATGAATATCTTTTCATTCTCGTTGCTCTGATTCCTTCGATCGAGTTCGCAGTGCGCACCGGTTTGTTGATTGATTTGTTTGATCGTTTCTCCACCTGATACATGCAATTATAAAAATCAATGTTTTTTTCGTGTCAACCCGCAATTTATAATTTTTGCTGGCAGCAGTAACAGTAGTTTAATAAGAATGACATTTGCCCTCAGAATAATACAGTTAATGAATTTGCAAATTATAAAGACTCTTCGATACTTCAAGATTTTTTGATGAAATTGATGTTTCTTAGTATTTTTCCACTAGAAATTCAATTCTTAAGGACCGTTGTTAATTACCTTTCCCGATGATAATTCCACACTTTGTAGACGGTACAGTGAAAGTTGTTTCGATTTTATCTTGCATAGGACCGCCGCTTTGGCGCCGATCCCATCCACCGTATTCGCCTGGCTGACGACCGCCACCTCCGCCGAAGCCGTTTCCGCGAGGTCCGCCTCTACCGCCCATGGAGTTACGTCCGTCGTCTCTTCTCTGCAATCATAGGTCGTACATCGTGATTATCGACGATAGAATCAATTTTAACGTGTATTCGAACAAAGAGCTCTCGGATAGACAACTACCAAGAGTCGCGACTCTATTTAGATCATTCGTACGCTCTTACAATTGCCGCGATTCGGCCGTTCGTTCTCTAATGGAATATCAAAGTTTACCATTACACTGTCTATAAGCTCCTGAATTCGTTGCCGCGCTTGTTCCACCGCTCCATGCTTTCCTGAGAGAAGACATTTACGATCGCCCGGTCCGTCCTCTCTTCCTTGTTGAAACTGAACGCGTGCACCGGTCTCTGCTTGGATTTTCTTAATCATGTCTCCACCTTTGCCAATTACCACACCAACGGCGGCTCTCGGCACGAGTACCTAATGGATATTACCGATTTTTAATAGTCAATTTAATACTATACAACACTATAACTTTTGCTTTTTCTTCATTTTTACCTCAACTCCATCGCCGGCCGATCCTCCGTGATTGAAGCCATTGTTGTCGTTCGAGAAACTTCCACCTCTTCCTTCGCCGCTTCTCGAACCTCTATGGAACGTTTGCATCTCTTTCTCCGCTATCAATTCGTATACCAATTGCTTAGCGTGTTCCACCTTATGAGGCTCACCGGTTATTCTGGAGACCAATGAAAATTTACGATAAAATTTCGTCAGCAATAAAATATTACATTTTTTTTTATTATTGGGATATAGAATCTGATGAATTACCGCAATGGTTTTTCCTGTTCCTGTGACGGACCGTCCTGAATAACGACCATCTTTGCTCCTGATTTCTCTTGTAGCTGCTTAATCGTCTCTCCACCTTTTCCGATAATGAGACCGACTTTGGGTCCCGGGATCATCATCTCGACGAATCCAGGATGTCCCATCATCGAACCCGCCGCGCTGTTACCTCCGCTGCTGCTACCACCGCTCATATTCATATCACCGATTCCCTCCGTTCTGCTTCGCTGATTCACGATCGACAGCACCTGCTCTTTGGCTCGACTGTAACATACGTTCGTTCGGGAACGTGCGATAAAACGGTTTTTTTGTTTCTTGTTAACATGGATAACCGAGGCGTTGTTTTAACAAACTAACTTTTCTAAGGCATATAACGACGGGTATAAATGAGATTTGTTTGCAAAACACAATCACATGGCGAGCGATCCGATAAATACACGAATAAGGATATTCCGTACTATTTTTCGTACGTAAAATTTCACCGATTTCTTTTTTTTCTTTTTTCTGTTTTGTCATTTATCTCTTGCAATGCACAATCGAATGGCAATAGTTATTATAAATTTCAACGGGTAAGACTTGGTTCATTAATAATGTAGAGAATAAACAGTGAGAGTAATTATAAAGCATTTGTCAAAAAACATGTATCGCATAATAAAATTGGAAATCTGTACGTCCTCGTTGCGAACAACACGTCCCCATGCATAATCCTATCCTCCTTCCTTCCATCATCCTCTCGCCCAATTTCTTTCTATAATTCGCCACGCACACACGCCCCTAGTGAAAGTAAAAAACTAATTAGTAAATACAGAAAATCATCAAATTAAAGGAAATAGTATTACAAAATTTGGCACGTGACGATTTTGAGTTCGTGGTTTAGGGTCAAACGATTCCGGGCAATTAATTTATCATTATTAACAATAGATTACAATTGTCAAGTCGAATCTGAGAGTCCGGAGTACGCATATATCCAGGAGCTACACTAAAATTCTGGAAGAAATTTGTCAACGATTTTGTTTTTTCTGTTCGTATTCTAATTTTCGCATACTATTTTATAATAAATATATTATAGAATTGATGACATTCAGATTATTAAGGATATAAATACGTGCTGTTACACAAAATACGATAATTATTTATCCTTTTTTTTTTCTTTTCTTTTTTCCCCCACTTCGCGCAGTACTGGCGGCTAACGTAAAATGGAAAATACGCCACAAGATCAAGGAGGATAGCAGATTTGCTTGGCACATACAGGTCGTTTTCGTATTTTTTTTTGCTCTTTTTTGTAACAATAACAAACAATGAAATCATTCTCTACGATCTTCCAGAGACGCAGCAATAATTGCGTGCTGGGGTTTCACCTATTTGGAGAAATAGCAATAACGTACGATACGATATTTATCTTTTCGTTTTAATTCGGCAAGTGGATTTTTCGAGTAGAAAAAAAAAATTAAATCAAATGAGATTATCCGTCGTGTCGGGTTATCATTGTATGGGATTGGCATTGCATACAAAAAAAAACGTAAATATATTATTTAGTTAAAATTATTCGAAAGAAGGGAAAATCGAGTTACTTGACAGCTTCTCGCGAGCCGGTTAGAGTGCAAACACGCTCAGGCAGCCCGCCACTTTCTGGCGCCATTTGTATTTTACATCCTGTTTCACTTTGTAATCTTGTTATTTGTTCTCCGCCTCTGCCGATTACTGTAAAAATATCAATATTCATTAGTACGGCATGACGACGATGAAATGGTGTTTTTTATATTTTCAGATTTTCAAATGATGAATTAAAAAAAAAAACATATTTTCATGGAGTACAATGATTCTCATGGTTACAGGCCAATTCATATAATAAATATATATACACATTTAATATATATATATATATATATTTTTTTGTTTCATGGTGTTTTGATTATCGAGAGACTCGCATTCTGCATATGGTTTGTTCCGTATACTTACTCAATCCGACCATTTTGTCGGGAACCCTGATATCCTCGTTACAAATACCACCGAGACCGCCCATCACGGCTGTCGGGGATGAGGCCTGTTGGGCAGCTCTCACAGCTTGATTGCCAACGTCTCCCATCGAGGGTCCGGTGCCGGGACCTCCGCGAAGTCCGATCAGCGGATCCGCGACTAACGCCGTCATTTTCTTAGCTTCGGGTTCTAAAAATCATCAACATAGGGAATCTCCGAGGGGCCGGTACACGTTCGCTCTAACGGCGATGGCTTATATCTTTTTTTTGTCTTGTTTTTTTGTACAATTAGCATATATACAGACATATATATGTGTGTATTCGTGTGTAATGAATATATATACACTTAGCAGATATTATTCAGGTGCACAATTATTTAAAAAACATAACGAAGAAGAAACAACGAATGTTCCATGTTATACAATGATTTGCGATGTTTCTTGTGGAGATTATTGGGCTGGAAGAGGGGACAAAGTATATACGAAAAAAAAAACGAAAAAGAACGAAAAATAGAAAAAAAAGATTAAAAAAAGGAGGTGAAAAGAATGAAAAAAAAAAATAAAGATGAAATACAAGAGAAAGAAAAGGGCGAAATGCGTATTCTGTTTCTTCTTTGGCCCACACGCTCTCGATCATCACATTCGCTCTCTTCCTCTCGTTTCTCCAACCACCAAATGGCGCGAGTAGAATTATAAAATTACACAAGGTACGGAAATAAATAAATAAATAAATAATAAATATTTCAAGCTGTTTGTCATGTAAAAACAAGAGGAATTATTAATGGCGATAAAATCATCACGATATTATTTTCTCGTATTTTTTTCTTTTTTTTTTTTTTGATATTAAACAAAGACATATTAAAAGACAGAAATTAGTTTTGCTCGTTTGAAATGAATAAAAAAAATATCATATTACCTGTTCCGTCTTCCAGGGGACGCTTGAGTTTGTTCTCAGGGTTGCCTTGGGCTCCAGCAGGGTTGATCTTGGCTGCGATCTGTAAAAACAACATTGGTTAACGTATCTTTTCAAACTCCACGTTGAGTCGCGTAACAAATTTGGTCAACATCCGTTCGATTATCGTTCGACGATTCGTTTACTCACACTGACTTTAATATCGTCATTCATGGATACCAAAAGTTCTTGCCGCGTGTACTTGTGTTTCGATTAGTGAATTATACAAAAAAAAAATAACCACAGGCAAAGCAAAATATACAACACTAAACAAATTGAGCTATAAACATATTATTGTTATCAGGATCAACATTTGCAAAGTTGATAGAAAGATCGAAAAAATGCGTTTCAGTAGACTAATCTGGGGACAGGGGTGGGGGAGGTGTGCTGGCTAGTGATCCTTTGGGAAACGCTAACGCGCCCGGGAGTGCGAGAGAATGAGTGAGATAAGCTTATGATAAGAGACGAGAGAAAAAAAAACTTGAAAAAAATAAAATAAATGCCGAACTTCGTATCGCGCCGAATCCTCGGTCTGGCGCACACACGCTAGCAACACGTACCCGCTATCGTTGTATGCTTTTTTTTTTTTTTTTTCACTATAAAAATTCGTTTTAGGGCATCTTCGTTAAAAAACTAATTCGTTGATCGAATGGGAAATCGGTGTTGTGACTAACGGAAAGACTAAGCGACGAAGATTGAACATTACCTGTTTCGCACGTTGCAGAGCTGCTGCGAAAGCGGAACTCTGGCTGAAATTTTGAGGCGGAGCGACCGCTGAATAATCACTCATGTTGAACCATGAAGGGCTAGAACGTTACTCCGGCTTGTACACCTCGTCGGCTTGTTAGTTTTTTTCGACTGCTTTCGCGTATTCAGCACGTATCTTCGTTGATGAAACTTGACGCGTGTACGACGAAAATGGTCGAAAGGCCGCTATTCACAGGATCCTTTCGGTTAGCACAAAGCAAAGCGCTTTTTTTTTCGCACGAGAGTATAACACACAAGACCACGACAGTGCACGGCAACGGCAAGGCGCAAGCGTCGGTCACGGGGTGATGCGGGAACAGGCACAGGGAGAGAGAACGGAGAAGCGCTTCCTCCCGCCCGAAACACACACACGAAACTTTTATGTGCGGCGTTCTCCGACTTTCAAAATGTCGGTAAAACGTGTTTCGACGTCACGACGCCTAGGCTACTGACCCGTAATTTCACAGAAATTTCAGAATTTTTATTTATTCGTAAAAACGAAAAAAATAAAATAATCGATTTTCGTTGAGACGCGAACTCGCCAAAACTTTTCTATTTCGTCCAATCTCGAAGTCTGGTCAAGTGCGGGAGCCGAACTGTGCGTGTCCAATCGAACTTTGGCACACACCACATCCGATAGACCCGTATACGTTATTTGCGAATTGGCTCGATGGCAAATCAACCAATGAACGGCGCAATCGCGGTCATGAAAACGTTTCGTTTGTATGTAATCGCAATTAGTTCGCGCTGCTCTTCTGAACACTTGTAAATGCTGTGAAAGAACAAACATTGGATGCATTGTACACATTCTTTACAAAAACATGCTCCCACGACGGTAGTTTCATATTACCTAAGTATTAAATTGATAAAACACATGTATGACGATGATATTTTGTACGCTTATCGTGTTTCATCTATGACAAGCAATTATTTAATTGACTCTCATGCTACGATTGCATGCCCAGAGTAGCAACCGATTCCAAACTGACGTTTCGGCCGTTATTTTTTATTTTTGAAAACGTTTGATATCAGAAGGGACGTGGTACGCGAATTACTTGAAAAAAAGAATTTTGCGTGACTTTACATGTGTACAAGAGACTCATTGTTTACATCAGCTGAAAACATTTTTCCAAAAATCGTCATGAAGCCGTCAAAAATGCGATCCTGCATCGACTTGCCACTGTCTCCTGATGTTCTGGCAGAAACTGTTGAGAAAGCCAAAGATTATACGCTGATGCACGGTACGGATATAATCGAGTTTTGTAATTAAGACCATAAACACCATTAAACACTTCCGTAAATGACGGTTAAAGGTTAAAAAAAATCATTGCAGGAGTGGCCATGCATTCTAAATTGGCGTTCAACAGAGATGAAGTAGGAATAGCGCCTTTCATTCTCCTGCCGTCATGCTTTCCAAAGAGAGAATTTGAAAAGTCAAAAAGAATACAGACAACGCTAAATAAGTTGACGCATAAAGTTGCTCACGATAATGATTTTTTAACTGATAAATTAAGGAGGTACGTCCGTTTAAAAGTTATTTTTTTTCTTGCATATTAATTTCTGTTGACGATTTTAGCACCGTGGAAGTTGACGATTTTACCGCAAGATTATTTGATATTTACAAAACCGTTCACGCCGAAGGTTATTCGCAGGTAAATAACAAATCATCGATTAGAAAAAAAATTACGTTTTTTTTTAAATTTATTAATCATTTTATTTGCAGAGGCTTAGTCTCGGTTTGTTGCGTTCCGACTACATGTTGCATGGCAGCAGCGACATGAAGATCATCCAAATAGAATTGAATACGATAGCCTCAAGTTTTGGAGGATTAGCCACCCAGGTCTCTAAGTATCATAGGTAAAACTCACGGCATTTCCAAACTTCTAGAATGAAAAATACAGAATAAAAATAAAAGCGATGCTTGACGTAATTTTGCGACTGGGCATGAAGTTGTGATTTCTATGTTACTGTAATGTGTCTTGCATCCCTACTGTGCAATACACCTCATCCCGATTTTATTCTTTGATTTTTTGGTTACGCAAATCGTAACAGCCGTTTGTAACAACGCAATCCCGAGATATGTACATTTCTTTTCTTCGCCGTATCGCATGTGCTCCGATTTTATTCGAAGGACAAAGCGTAGTTGAGCCGAAAAATTGGCGAAAAGTTGGATAGAATTAATTCGTGTTTCACAATTCCCTGTAACTTTTTACAGATACATTTTTAATGAATTGGGCCAATCGGATAAAATAGAAAATGTAAGTTGTCTGCATCTTTAATTCGTGTTTTACGATGTCGATGTATTTACTGCAAATACGAGATGCAATGAGCGTACAAGTTGTTATAACTCATTCGCGCTGTTCCACGATATAACGAAGCGAAATAGTATACTTGTAATAACGCACTGTTGCATCACTCGTCAGGGACAACTTTCATATTCCACGCTTTTGCACATAGCTTTGTTTCAATTGTCCGCTTCCAATGAGAATCGTTATTCGCATGTCTTGCTAATCTTCATTACAGAGATTGCACAATAACGCTGATATTAGTAATTCACGATGCCATTAAAACGTTAAATATTTATAACAATTTAGAAGCGTCTGATTGATAATTACGATAATATTAAGATTCCAGAGAATCCAGCGGTCACTGGCCTCGCGACAGGTCTCGTCGATGCGTGGTCCATGTATGAAAAAACTACGTAAGTTCCTTCGTACAATTGTCGATCGAAAAATTAATCCATTTCCGATGCCTTAAGAATGATAATAACGTTACAGTGGTGTTATATTGTTCGTCGTCGAGGACGTTACATACAACATATGCGATCAAAGAGCGTTGGAGTTTGAAATACGACGATTGAATTCGGGTATTCGCGTCATCCGCAGAACCCTGAAAAACTTGATACAAGAAAACGTTCACTTGGGCCCCGATAAAGAATTAATTGTGTACGTAACAAGCGTTTCTTGTATTGGATTGATGATATGCGATATTAATACGTAATTACAATTAGGGGTGAGCATTTGGTATCAGTTGTGTACTATCGTACGGGATATCAATCGGAAGCTTATACATCCGAAAACGACTGGTCGATAAGGCTATTGATCGAACGGTCTCGTGCTATCAAATGTCCGTCGATACAGTATCACTTAGCGGGAACAAAAAAGGTAATACTGTTCGCCATTCGTAAAACATTACGATCGATACTCGTGCAAAATTACGAACTCTTTAACTTATTTTCAGATTCAACAAGCATTGGCTCAACCGGGTGTTTTAGATCGGTTTTTGAATAAACGAGAAGCGGAAGAAATACGCGATGTTTTCACGGGACTGTATTCTCTCGAATTCGTGAGTTTCATTAATGCACTTAAAAATCTTCGAACACCGAAAATACACCAAATAAATATTATTTTTCCAACAGGACGAATACGGGGACAAAGCTGTGGCGAGAGCAATCGCCGATCCAACGAAATATGTTTTGAAACCGCAGCGCGAAGGAGGCGGTAATAATGTATACGACGAGAACGTGCGAACGGCATTGGAATCGATGAAAAACTCGAAAGAGCGCACTGCTTGGATTCTCATGGATCGTATAAATCCACCAATACACAAAAATTATTTAGTTCGCTCCGGTGCAGCCGGTGAAACTGCAATTCAAGATCTCGTATCCGAATTGGGAATATACGGAGTTGTAATCGGGTATAAATAAATTTTAAACCCGTCTATTCCGCTCGTAAGTTTTATTCGCTAAGCACTAATTGCATTGTTCTCCTCAGTGACGATTGTGAGATACGTGTGAATCGACAAGTGGGCCACGTATTGAGGACTAAACCTTCGGGAGCTAACGAGGGCGGCATCGTCGCCGGTGACGGTGCGCTCGACAGTCCATACATCATCGCGTGAATATACACGATTTTAGCGATATAATAAAATAGTACATTATGCTACAAGGGAGAGAAGTGCGTATTTTTCGTTGAGGCTGAAGTTCGCGGCCCGAGCGAAACGAGTGCTGACTATACTTTTTTAACGGCGGCGTTTAAAAATTACATACCATATTTTATGCCTACAACGTTAGCCGGAAAGAAAAGTACTTTTTCTCCTTAGGGGAGAAAAGTATTTTTCAACCATCGGGTTAGTTGCAATTTCGAAAATTTTAAGATCGCTATGAGACACGAATAACTTCAAAAGGGACGTAAAAAAATTATGGATTTAATGGGGTCTTTTATTAATGATATGTATAGTACTTAGTTATTTCCCTCAATTTTAATAAATTCTATACACACCTCGGACATTGCTGTCTATTCAATATGCAATTATCCATCCCTTATTTCTCGTAATGCTTCGAGATTTTTTTTTTTCATAATTCTTTACGCGGAATGAACGCGAAACCAGCGATATATCATGTGACGAAAAGTTCAGCAACTATAAGGTCGACAGAAAAAGTATTTTATTTTATTTGAGTTATTGGTTGCGTCGGACACGTCTCATACAATGGAGGGTACACGAGCTGTGAAAGAAATAAATATTTTGAAGCGTTTATCAAGTTTAAAAACGCGTCTGGCGAACAATTTCATTCTATGAAGTATATGCCGTCCGTAGATATTTCCAAATTATGATATATTTTATTGTCTCGTATTTCGTATACGAGAAAAGATATATATCAAATAAAAGTGCGAACGTGTATCGCCGCGATAAACAGAATTGTGAGGATTACGCAAATAGTAGAGGGATGCGCGGCGAGTTGCCGGCCAACCGCGCGAGTCTTTGATGCGCGTCACGTACGTACATATAATAAACGACCCGACGCTTTCCGCCGGAGATAATTGAACGTCTTGTAACTGCGGCACGTTTCTCTGTACTTAGAGAAAACTCATCGGACCCCGTAAATAATTCTGTTCGACAACAAAGCCGAAAAAACTTTGATACGTATCGATTTTCGATTTTTTTTTTTATATTTCGATGGAAATTTGAAAATGTTTATAATCGATACAAATTCATTTATTACTTTGCTTCTTTTTTAAAAACGCGATTATTACATAACATTCAAATATTTTTCTTGTATACTTTGTATAATGGATAACATAGACGCATAATGTATAAATAATATATATATACACCTTTTAAATATTAATAGGTAATTCATAGTGGTTAAATATATTAAGATATCGATAAAACAAATACGCGTACGGAAATTAATATCGGTGGTACACACGCTATGAAACATTTATAAATAATACATACATATACTCCGTATTCCGCGCATTGCCGCGTGCGTTATTACGAAAAAAAAGATACAAACAATTATTTACTGGCGATAAAGTTTAAATGCAAAATTTTCAGACTATAGTGTTTTTCCGCATTTTGTTCTGCGGCGCTTTTGATAGAGTGACCGGTTCCGTTTAACCGATTAGACGAGTATTGTGCGTATAGGAAACGTCGTCGAACTCATTTTCCGAGTGATCGGAGCTCAACAACTCCAATTTTCTTCGTCCTGTGCTCCTTGATTTCTGTATCTACGAAACTCGTAAAACGGCTTTCTAATTAACTATTCGTCAACTCGTCGTATTTAAATGACAATCGTGTCGAGTGAAATTTAATTTATCACCTGAGACGCTTGAATTTGGCTCATGGGATTCGTGTACTCGTGTTCACCGGGAGGTAAAATTGGAACTATAATATCGCTCGTCAAACCGGTCACCGATCTGCGTTCGAATGATGGATTTTGGAAATGAATACTGCAAGAAAAAAGAAATAATAATTTAAATACGAGTGATGTTCGGCTTCATTTCCGCTCAGATAACTGTACCGCAAAGATCGAAACACACCTGAGATCGTGTTTGTTGCGGAGATCGAATTTCTTCTTCTGATAGTAATAATAAGCCGACAATACCGCGATTCCCAATGCGACCGTTATGACGATACCGGTGAAAACTCCACCCGCCTCCTGACGACCAGATTCCTTTTTTAACCCGAGCATTGTAGACTCAAACTTCACCGCTTTCGCGACGGTATCATCTTTTCCGCACGTGGAGTTCGTCGATGTTGGATAGCCGTTCGGACAGATACACGCAAATTTGTCGGTTCTCAATACGCACATATAGTCACATTCGTGATTTTCACAAACGTTCTTCACTGTAATCACGGAAAAAAGAACAAAAATGTTAGGATCGTTAGGCTCATAGAAACGTATGAATCGACAACTCACAATAAAAAAAAATCATTACGGTACAAATTGAGTTTCGACTCACCGGCGGGTTGTCGCGATTTCTGCGATATGACGAACAGCTCGTTAACATTCGACGACTTAACTTTAATAGATTCGCACATTTTATCGCCGTGAAGATTGCATTTCTTCAATATACCGGAAGTGCCCATAAGCCAATAGATCGAATCCTCGAAAATATTGATCCCCAATGGTCGATAGATCTTGAAAAAAAAAGCGTTAAACACGAAAAAAAAAAAATTCCAAACTAAAGTTACTGAACGAAAAAATACGGCTGGTATAGAGAAGAATGTGACTAACTTGTTGCTTAAGAAATACTTCTCGATTTCCGCCATCGAGATCCGACCGTTCGACGACTTGCAGAAGAGCGTCAGCCCAGTAGAGACGCGATCTCGCGTAATCTATGGCAATTCCGCTGACGACGCCGAGCCTCTCGTGCGCAATGTTTACTTGACTCGAACCGCTTAAATCTGTGCGATAAATTTCGCCGATCGGATCCTCGAAGACTTCGAAACTCGATTGACTCCAAAACAACCAGCTGTGCGGATGAAATTAAAAAATTAAGTGTTTCTTTTCGAGAATCTGAACGACTCATCGTTCCTCGGTAATCAAAATTCATACCCGTTCTTTGGATCGATCGCGATAGACATTAGTTTGGCGGATCCCTCAATCTTTACGACAACCGCGCATTTTTGTTCCTCCAGACTACACGTCTTGATGGACGAAGGGTTTTCACCGTCGTGAAAGTAAACGTTGTCCGTTGCCCAGTCGACCGCCAGTAATCCGGGTCTCCCGAGACCACTGACCAATTTGACTTCTTTCGTTTTAAGATTCAGCCGATTTATGGTACCGAGAAGTTCTGAAAGACCATCAAACTATTTAATTAAAACAATTCGATAATATAAATTAGAAAAAAATCAATAGAGTTTTTGGAGTACCGACCATTGCTCCAATATAACGTTTCTTGTCCCATGTTGACATCGAGACCGGTAACGTCGACGTTTGCCTGTCGATGAATAACTTCGATGGAGGTGAGACCCGCTGAGATTCTTCTAATGTCGGCCTTCGTTGCTGTTATTATTTCCATTGGTTCACCTGTATCAAAAAAAAAAAAAAACAGAATTATGTTACCGGTCAAAAAACAGATCAATATATGAATTTTCCAACATTTCGTAAAAAAGAATATCTTACCAGAAACTTTGCACGATATCTTATTGCTGCGTAAAATGAAACCGTCGAAACAGGAACACGAAAAAGTTCCAATTTCGTTGTGACAAATTTGCGGACAAATTCCTTGCTGACATTCGTCGATGTCGTCGCAGGTTTTTCCATCGTCGTTAAGTCTGAAGCCCTCTTGACATAGACACCGCGGTCCCGCAGGTGTCTTCTGACAAATCTGATCGCAAGGATTGACGCCGTCGCAGGAACTCGCTGCGAATATAGAGATCACAAAAGTGTTCGGCAATTCTTGCGTGTTATCGGTAAAAAAAGGAGATTTTGACTGAAATAAATTGCATGAAATAAAAATAAAGAAAAGCATCCGACTCACAGCATTTTCCGCCCTCATCGGTTGCGTCGAAACAGTCCTTTGTGCCGTCGCAAACTTTGTCGTAAGTTAGACACGTGCCGATCGCGCATCGGAATTGTTCGCAATCGGTTGACTTGACGGCCGTTGCTGTGAAATTAACGGTACCCAATTTGTCGCAATATTTCTCGTCGGATTGATCGCCGCAATCGTTCATGTGATCGCACACCCATCCGCGCGGTATGCATTTGCCGTTTTCGCAGGCGAAATCGTTCGATTCGCACTGAGGGCAGTGATGTTCGTCGTCATTTTTCGGACAGTCCTGTTTACCGTTGCATCTGAACAGAAATAAAATTCGATAAAACAACGGAATGAAGTGAAAAATGATCGATGATAAATGTTTGTTGAAATACCTAAGTTTTAGAGAAATACATTTTTCCGTCTCGTGACATTTATACTCGTTGGCCGTACAACTTCCACCGTTAACAGCGACGCTTTTGTCGCAATTTTCCTCGTCGCTGTTGTCGCCGCAATCGTCGACGTTATCGCACACGAGCGCTTTTCCCAAACAACGTTTGTTCGCGCATTCAAACATATCATTTGAACATTTCGAAATTTTGCATCTTTCGCTTTCCTCATCCGAACCATCGTCGCAATCGTTCTGACCGTCGCATTCCCAACTCTTGGGAACACAAATACCCGATGTGCAGCGAAAGCTTCCCTCGTCGCAGATGTGTCTACCGCAATTAGTCTCATCGGTGCGGTCCGCGCAGTCGTTACGACCGTCGCACACGAGAAACTTTGTGATGCATTGACCATCCAAACACTGGAACTCGTCTGAAAGTCATTTGAATCGAAAGGTTTTAGCAGTTAAGTCGAATCTTTGGGGATACAGATTGAGAGAGAGAAACGTGTATATAGCTACGAATTAACTTAACGACCGCGCATTACCCTTTTTGCAACTATCCCTATCGCAATTCGCTTCATCCGACTGATCGTTGCAATCAAAGTACGAATTGCATCGCTTATTCACATCGATGCATTGTCCGTCTCGGCACGTGAATTCGCCCACTCCGCAGGTTTTGATTTTATCGCATTTTTCTTCATCCTCACCGTTGGGACAATCCTGTATTCCGTTGCATCTGTGTAGAAAACAAAAAAGAAGAAATACTCGTAAAGCTTTAATATCGTTAATTCCCGAAGATGGCAAAGAAATGTTTATACCTTCGCATTTTATTGATACACTGATTGTTATCGGAGCATCTAATCTCGTCTTCGGTGCATACAGTTTGCATGCTACACGTTCGCTTGTCGGACTTCAGAATCATTCCCGGTGGACAGGCGCACGTGTGATGTTTCATAACGGAGACGAGACAAACGTGCGAACAGCCGCCGTTACTTAATCGACACTTGTGTTGCGTACCCGCGAAAACTCCGCGCATCGTTACCAAATCCATAGCTTCCGTATTGTCGGTTCCGCTTAGAGTAACGCCTTTGTTACCGGGAATTCTGTTTTGCTTGTCGGCCCAATGAAGATATCTCGAGTTTTTGAGAGTCCAAAAGATATCTCTGTCGAGTATAGCGAGACTCACGGGTTCTTGGAGTCCCGAGCGAAAGAATCTTCGATTGTTTCCCTGAACGGAAATGCTTTCGATTCTTCCGGTACCCTGATCCGCATAGAAAACGCGTTCCAATTCTCTGTCGTATGCGAGAGAAATTTTCGGACCGTGAAGGTCGTCGATCACATGTTCTCTCGTACCGGAGCCACTCATCTGCAATTTATCGATGTGATAACTATTCTTAGATCTGAATACAACGTACATTATTCCGAACTCCGGTATGACCGCTATATCGCGAGGCTCTTCCATAAAATGAAGAATAGTCTTTTGCTTCGTCTCCATACTGTGAATCTCGATGCTGCGATTCTGCGTGTTCGACCAGTATAAATTATTACCGTAATAATCAAAATCCATACCACCGATGTATTCATTATTAATACTCATTAATTGAGTAATCGCGTCGTTTGTGGGATTATAACGAAATATCATATTGGATAATTGATCGTTGGCGAGAATCGTTCCGGTTACGGAGTCATAGGTGACTCGAGTTATCCTTTGAAACATCTGACTTCCGGTTATCTTCGGTTTTCCCAAAATTTCGTGATAGTAATCGATTAATGTTTTTCCAGCTGCTATAACGAGGTGTTCTTGTTTTTTAATGGTTCTGCACGTGTGTTTGTCGATACTTAATTCCTTGTCGTGATTACAAGCGCACGAATACGTTCGATTGGCGGCCAAAAGACAGAGCTGAGAACAAGGATCGGCGTTGCATGGATTCGGTATCTTCGGTTTCAGCACCGGATGATATATGTGAATTCCGAAAATCGTCTCGATCTCTCGAACTACCGTTGACCGATTTTTTCCCGTGAATTTGTCCGCCGATTGTATACTTCTTGATTCCCAATCACTCCAATATAATTTGTTCTCGAATATCGCTATGGAGAACGGATGCGTCGCGATCGCGCGTAAAACTTCGCGTCTCTCGGTACCGTCGAGTTTTACGGATTCTATTGTTTTACGCTTTGCGTCGACCCAATATAAACGTCTGCTTGGATAATCGATCGCGAGACCGTTCGGCCAAACTAAATCTTCCGTTATCAGAGGTCTACCCGATTTTCCATCCATTCCCGCTACCGATATGTGCGGCTTAACGCCGAAATCGCTCCAATACATCTCGCCGTTCATCGGATACAATGCCAAACCTCGAGGCATGTCGACCGCCTCGTTTATTATCACCGTGCAATACGAACCGTCGCTCTTGCAAACCCCGATGTGCTTCCAGAGGCTGTCGGTGAAATACACGTTTCCGGTTATCCAATCCACCGCGATTTCTTCCGGTAATCCCAAACCTGGAAACTAATTGTCGGTAAAGTATACCTTTCCTTTTCGTTGCGAATTAAGGCGCCGTAATTTCTTTTTCCAACGATTTAGATTTACCTGCAGTTACGATCACTTCGGCGCCGCTACCGTCGTCGTGACTTCGAATTATTGCCTCGCTGCCTTTCTTGATGTCCGACCAGTAGATGTAATTAGCGTCAAGCGAGACACCGACGACGTGCTGCAAATTCTTCGCTATCGGAAAATAAACTTCGCTCTCGAGATAAAAGCCGCGAATCTCTTTTTTTGATGAGAATATCATTAGCGCTTCGCCACCTGCAATGACAATGAAAAACGAGTGTAAAATAAGTAATTTTTTTTTATTGTTTATTTTTTCGTTACTGAAAAAAAATAGTCGTTTTTAACATTTTTTTTTGTTTCTTTTCTGAAAACAATATTTACCCTGTACTTTGCAAGTTCTCTTGTCGTCCTGCAACTCGTAGTCAACTTCGCAAATACAGTAATACCCTCCGACGATATTCACGCAGCGTTGATCGCATATCTCGGAATTCTCGGCGCACTCGTTTATATCTAAAAAATCGATGAATATATATCAAAATGAAAAATCGGTAATCAAAGAAAAGGAATATTGCCATTTTTCTGGAGATCGTACCCGCGCACGTTCGATTGTTTATCAGCTTGTGACCGATTGGACACGAACACGACGGTCCCCGCGGCGTTCTGTTGCACGTGTGACTGCATCCTATGCCCTTTTTGCACGATTCGTCGGCTGCGGATATTAAATCGGATAATAAAAGATTGAATGTTATATATCGCTATCTATAGAGATAAATCGTCATTTGCGTGTAAACTCACCGATCGCGCATGCGGCGACAAATTCGTCCGAACTATCGCCACAATCTTGGACCCCGTCGCAAGTTTTGTTTAATAGGATGCAACGACCGTTGTTACACAAAAAACGATTAATTTCATTGTTGCATCGCTCTGGTTGTATTGCCCGATCGCCTGAACCGAGAGTAATAATAAATAATTTTATCATAATTAATAAAATTATAAAATAATGAACGGAGTTTAATTTTTGCGATTTCTTACCGCAATCGGCTTCGTCACTAAAATCGGCACAATCGTCGAAACCGTCGCAAACCCACGAATTCCGTACGCAATAGCCGTTTTTGCAACGAAACTCGTTGCACGTTTTCTGCGAAAGATCAATCGACGGCAAACGTTGATTAGTGATTATGAAAAAAAAATCGTAAAATTTTTCGTAAATACTGATATTTTGTCGTACATTGTTCACGCAGCCGATGTACTCGTCGCTTTTATCGGGACAATCGTATTCTCTATCACAAAAGTCGTCGAGCGGTATACAACTATTGTCGTTGCATTTGAATTCATCCGCAGTGCATTCCGGGTTTGTTAACGTGGTCTGTGTAAAACCGGCGAAAAAAAATAGTCAGCGAGTGCGATTGTTGAATAGATCGGAAATCGATTAGTCGAATGGATAAAATTACCGGACTATCTTGACAATTTAGTTCGTCGGTGTTATCGCCGCAATCGTTATCTCCGTCGCAAACGAAAAAGTGCGACAAGCATCGACCGTTTTTGCAAAGCAACCAATCGGGCCCCGCGCAAAAATTGTCGTTTTCTTAAGTGAGTATGGAAAAAAAAGAAACCCTATATCAGTCGCAACAATTTTTATTAACATCGATAGTACAAGACAAACTTCCTTACCTATGGATGAGGCACTTCCAACCGATATCATATACGCGCATATTACGAGAGAATAGCGCAAGAACATGATCTGAAAGTATGCATTTTTTAAATCGCTTCCGTCATTCATAACAACGTCAAAGTAATTACTGTGTAAAAACGATTTAATTATATGCCGTTAAATCGCGGCGTTTTATTATTTACGACTGCGACGCGCGACACGCTACTCTAAGCATTATCTTGTATACTCGCCAATAATAACTACGGTATAAGGGTTGATGACATCGCGGACTTCCCACGATCTGAACGACGCTTATAATCGTACAAAACCCACGCTAAAAGTGTTCTTCTATCTCGCACATGTACATCCTATCGACACCCCCTCAAAATTTGGCGGATATTATTTTCGTAATACGGGCAATGACCACATAAAAATGACGAGCGGTATAGATTGATTTTAGCGAAAAAAAAATTAAATAAATTTTGCACGAAACTTAAATTCAATTTTTTATTACATTTTTTTTTTCACAGCACGCGAACACTTGGGAATAGTTACAAAATCGATTATTCGTAAAATTCCCAAAATACACCATATTCGGCAGTTAGAAAAAAATGTAACGTTGTTACATTACGAACCTCGTAGATCGTTCGTAAAGTTTAATTATATGGTACTTACGTTCGAGAACAAAAACGACGAACGACGAAAACACGGAGAGCGAATCGTCTCGTGTGACCAGCAGCCCTGAAGTGAATCGAACGGATCGTGAAACACGTCTGTTGAAATGTACAACGCGCTTGTGACTATTTGAATTGTTCTCAGTTCTGTACAGGGTACGGTGGGTCTTATCGATTCCAGTTGTAAATAAGGTCGTGGTAGATCAACTATTATTCCCAACGTATTTCACGCTTGTAAACAAAATTTGACCAATGTTCAGTCTCTCGTTTCTGCGAATGTTTCGATACTCTATCTTCTTAACGGTATATCCCAATCTTAAACGCGTATTACGAATATTCGAGAAAATATTTCGATTGCTATCTCATCGATGTTATATTACATGAAAAGACGAAATATCGATCATTTGTCAAAACTCATAATTCAATGTAAAATTCAAATTTTTCAGCATATTATTATTATGAAAGCCGACTTTACAAATATTTTGTATCAATTTTTCTAGAGAAAATATAGATCGCGTGGCACGCGGTTTTATGTGCAAATTCACATATAATTACATATATATTAAATATGAAACGCGGTATTACGGCATGAACGAATTTTTCGGCAACAAGTTTCTCTCGAACGAAAAACAGAATCCTTATCTGCTGCAAAGAAAAAACCAATACTCGAATAATAAAACATGCATGAGTTTGATTTTTTACTTTCCATTTAATACGTAGGCCCCCCTTCCCCACGCCCCGGCCGTTCTTCCCTATTGGCTTTACGAAAATCATCAACATAATAAGCAATAAACGTGTTATTTATCCATATATTGCTCAAGTACAATGTCGTATTTGATTTTTTATATGACGCGAACGACGATAATAACGTTCGCGCTTTTTACATCGCCAACATCTCTTTTTTGTTTTTCGCACGTACGCCTTACTGCCGATTCGCTACTTTGTGACGATCGTTTGTTTCGTAACGAAAAACAATCGACTATCGATCTAATGACAATTTTGCCTGGTAATCGTTCAACAGCAGTGACTTATATTTTAATTATTTCTACTTGTATACCTTTGATATACCGCGGTACTTGCTGTATTATTTGATCGAGCGTCGAATAATGCCTCGATGTCTGATAAAATCGATGGTGCGATATCAGCGCGCGAATAATTACAATGAAGGTACGACGGTGTTTCTTAGTGTGCAGAATTATTTCTCACAGTGATTCGAGTGACAGATCGTACATTAAGTGAAATAAAAGGGTTTTTTTTCGTTTCGATTATAATTAGTGAAATCAATTTATCCTAATTATTTTCTAATCGTATTAGAAGTAGATTATTAATTTTCGATTCGATTGAACGAAAATCAACGATTTTATTAATGATTCCACGATATTGGACGAGTTGGATATTTACACCAAAAAATTCTAACATTCCTCCATTCCCCAAATTTCAGAGGTCGAATTATCTGGATTACCTCCCTCCGCTGATAACAATAGAAAAAGCAGAGGCAAAGATTCCTCGTCAAAATCTGCGAATGTATGGACCAATGCCAGACTACCCATTGTGACTCGTTATAATTTTAAGAGAGACGACAGCATGCTTTTGAGTACTTCTATCCCTGTGGAACTTGGTATGCGATTCTACAGTGACGAAAACGAATCGTCTTTCTGCGATCGGCGTCTCTCGCCAGATTCCAGTCGTGAAGATAAAAAAGATATTGTTCATCATGAGGCTTCTGCCAGTATCAAAGTCAACAAAGTTTTAACAAGTGATAATCGAAGTGGAATAATGCCAAAACCAAAAATCGATTTTGCCGTCGAATTGGAGTCGCCGTTGATTTGTCAATCAAACAAAAGTAATGCAACAACGGTTGTGGGAAGTTTGGAATCGGAAAATGGACAAAATTGGAAGAGGCATAAGGCAATGCATTACTGTCCCTACTGTCGCAAGAGTTTCGATCGCCCATGGGTACTCAAAGGGCATTTGAGACTCCACACCGGTGAGAGACCCTTTGAATGTCCCGTTTGTCACAAATCCTTTGCCGATAGGTACGCAACTTTTTCAATAAACGACGACTCTTCATTTTTCCTTTGCGGAAAAATTTATCGCGATGTATTTCGCTCGAATAATCTGTCGGCAGATCGAATTTACGAGCTCATCAAAGAACACGAAGTCATCATCAGTGGCAGTGGCGTTGCGGCGTGTGTTTCAAAGCGTTTTCTCAAAGACGTTATTTGGAACGACACTGTCCAGAGGCATGTCGAAAATACAGAACGACTCAACGACGAGAGCAGACCGTTACTTGAGATACATTTTTTGCATTGTCACTGTTGTTATAATGTAATAACTGTTTAATAAAGTTGCGACTACGACCTCTTATCTTTATTCTAAATAAACAATGTATTTCGCTTCGCTCTGTTTATTGACGATCGAAGGCGCCAATAAATGTGATGAGACAAAGCGCGGGAAAATAGAGAAACGTGCTATAATGAACTATAATTGGATAAACGGTGAGCCAATGAACGGACGAGTCTTGTTACACGAGAACGCAACGTTGAAGATCCGTCTTGCTGGGTGAGCCGGGTGTGAGGTACGCATGCGCATAACAATCTCGAGAGCCAAAGCCATACCACAAGCGGCCACGGGATAACGGTTACTGTTCCGAGTGTTTTTATCCCTTCATGACACACATCGTGTATATTCACCGAGTAATAATTGTCGCGAGAGCATTTGACGCAGTGCGTTGTGTTTGCAGAGTCGATTAATCGAAGTAAAATAATATTAATTTAGACAAAGATACGTCAAAGTGGACGATAAAAGTAGAAGCGCGAGACTTTTTGGGGGAGAGCGCGGAGAGAAGAGCAGATTCGGTTGGCTTTGAAGGGAGGGAACGCTGGGTCGAAGCGTATACGGGTAAGGATTGAAACTTGACATTGGGAGAACGGCCATTTTGGCGTTTTGTTTCTCGTTCGAGTTGTACTCCGCTCGGCATCGACATCCATCCTTATCGAGGTAAGTGACAAAGATCTTTTTCTCATTCAATATTCATCTACGCTCAACGAATTTCACGATTTTGCTCTTAGTTATCGCTTCTCTTATGTATCGAAGTTATTTTTAACTGAGGCCAAGTGGAGGATCAAAGTTCGTGGAATTCGGGTTGACGGTGTTGTGTGTTTCTCCCTTCCGAAATCGTGATACCCCGATCACTTTCGACAACTCAACTCCGTTGAGCGTTTATTCATACGATATTGCAAAAAACGGGCCTATGTCGGGTTCTTTGTGTATTTCGCCGGTTAAAGCGCTATTGCTTCCATAAAAAAAATATTTAACGCAATCCAGGTTAGTTTCGGCGCTTCGATTATTTTCGCCGACTGTTGTACATTTTTTTTTTCGCTCTTGACGACGGACGTCTTTCCATACGGGCATCAAATTCATTATTTCGGCATGACGAATTATTCGCGACGCTTGAGTATCGAAAAATCCGCGTGAATAACGGCGCGGATGTTCGATTATTTTCGCTTTCTCAATTTTGTTGTTTTTTATATAGTTAATCATTTTTCATTGTTCATACTCGTTAAACATAAAGTCGGCAATATAATTATCGATACTTTCGAAACGTTAAAATTGTTCTCTACATTATGTATTGTACAGCAGGCGAATTTCTCAATTTTATTCTCTTGTAATGTGTTTTGGCAGACTAAGCATCGCAGAAACAGGGGGGAGAGGGGGAGAGAGAGAGATAGTAGAATCACAATACTAGATATATTCAAAGAATATTCTATTCGAAACATTGCCTTTGTAATGTAGAAGCTTCAATCGTCAACCGTGTGAATTCCTCAGTCGAAAATATTGAAAAACTGTTATTGAACAGAGAGTCGAAGCCACATAGGGTGACCTTTGTTTATTTTTGCCTGATGCCCCATTGTGTGTCCAGTTAAGTCGACTATGGAATTCATGTAAAAGCTTTCAAAGTTACTGTCTCAATTTTATTTTATTTGCGTGTTTCTTGCTCCCTGACGAAAGGTTCTCAACCGTTTCTTATCAATATACGAATAAAATATATTTATTTAACAGTTCTTCGAGACTTGTGTCTTCTTATTTATTTATCTTTTTATTTAAGAAATTTTTTTTTATACCACAAAAAACATAAATATATACTTTTGGATATTTTTAACGATAAGAGAAAGAAAATCAAATAGTTATCGTGAAAAAGAAATGTTTCATATTATGGAAAAATGTGAAATTGTATCAAATAAATGAAAATAATAGAAAAGTTAAGAATGACACTCAAAGCATTTAGATAGAAATATTAATACGAATAAGCTGAAAGGAAACAACAAAATGCTAAAGATGAATGACGAAATGAAACTAAAAAAACTTAACCATTCTTTTTTTAGTTAATTTCTCAATTATTTACGACATCTTTCCGAGATGATGACTGAAACGCATATAAACTCCAATCACATGCTGAATTCTGGTTTGGGTCCGAAATCGGACCTCGAGAAAATGGACGATGAAGGTTGGAAAGCAAAATTAAAAATTCCACCAAAGGACAAACGTATCAAGACAAGTGTGAGTACCGTTTTTTTTTTTTTTGAGTTATGAATTTTCAAAATCGAGAAAAAGGAGTTTTACTTTGTTGTTTTTTTGGAGTTACGAATGTTTAACGAGAAAACAAAGTTTTTTTTTCATCACAAAACCATTCGATATATTTACTGCAGGATGTCACGGATACCCGCGGCAACGAATTCGAGGAGTTCTGCCTGAAGCGTGAACTGTTGATGGGAATCTTCGAGAAAGGATGGGAGAAGCCTTCACCGATTCAAGAAGCCAGTATTCCGATCGCACTTTCCGGTAAAGATATCTTAGCGCGCGCCAAGAACGGAACTGGCAAAACCGGAGCGTATTCGATCCCAGTGTTGGAACAGGTAAAATTCCGCTAAACCCAATGCGTAATTAATCGAAATTAATCGAAAAAATCTTAAACCGAAATTAACATTTTCTTTTTTTTTTATTCTTGTTACAGATCGACCCACAAAAAGATGTTATCCAGGCATTGGTAATAGTGCCGACCAGAGAGTTAGCACTGCAAACATCCCAAATCTGTATTGAACTCGCAAAGCACATGGATGTAAAAGTTATGGTAACTACTGGTGGAACTAACTTGCGCGATGACATCATGAGGATTTATCAGAAAGGTTTGTTGTTAATCGTTGATTTTATTGAGGACAACATTTTATATTTATATATATAATGAATTATTGACGAATATTGTATCTCGTTTACAGTTCAAGTGATCATAGCGACGCCTGGAAGAATTCTCGACTTGATGGACAAGAATGTCGCCGACATGACTCACTGCAGAATTCTGGTACTCGACGAGGCGGATAAGCTTCTCTCTCAAGACTTCAAGGGCATGTTGAACCATGTAATTTCCAGGTAAGCATCCGAATGACATAAAACCGTTTTTTGTTTTTTTTTTTTTCGATTGGAAAGCGTAAAATATCAATCGAAAATAATGGTAAAAAAATCAAAGAAAATGAAAAAATCTTCTCTAATGTTTGTTTTAATATTTTGCATTGCAGATTACCACAGGAACGTCAGATATTGCTGTATTCAGCGACGTTCCCGCTCACCGTAAAGCAATTTATGGAAAAACACTTGAGAGATCCATATGAGATCAACTTGATGGAGGAGTTGACGCTTAAAGGTGTTACGCAGTACTACGCGTTCGTTCAGGAGCGCCAGAAAGTCCACTGCCTCAATACACTATTTTCAAAGGTGAATTAATAAAACTATTGTTAATTATAAGCTGCGAGCGACTTACGTACATTTTTTCTTTACTCGCTGTGGAAATGGAACGAACATCGAGTAGAATTCGTCGACTCCGCTTGCCAATATATTTTCGTTTTATCGCCACAGCGAGTACAATAAAGATGTAAATTAATAAACTCTAATTGCATTCCAAATAGTATCCAATATGTTCTGTAATAATAATAATAATAAATAACTAAATAACACGTAATTTCTATCTTCTGTTACAGTTACAAATAACACAGAGCATAATCTTCTGCAACTCAACACAACGAGTCGAGTTACTGGCAAAGAAAATAACAGATTTGGGATACTGTTGCTACTACATTCACGCGAAAATGGCACAGGCTCACCGAAATCGCGTTTTCCACGATTTCCGCGCCGGATTGTGCCGAAACTTGGTGAGTTTTTATTGCGCAAACTGTTTTTTACGTTCGTTACGCGAAAATTTGACGAATCATTGATGAATTACTTCGACGATACCTAAGCGTGAAAAAAAAACCGATGAAACGAAGCGATGAGATATTCTCGACAATGAAATAACAATTTGATCGACGGTTCGATTCTTAACGATGAAAAAACGATTCGTTCGACACTTTGGTTCTTAATGATGAAATAACTATTCGATCGATGATTCGGCTCTTAACGATGAAATAACGATTCGATTCTTAACGATAAAATATTTTTGTAAATTTGTCTCAGGTTAGCAGCGATCTGTTCACACGAGGTATCGACGTTCAGGCTGTGAACGTCGTAATCAATTTCGACTTCCCAAAGATGGCAGAAACGTATCTGCATCGTATCGGTCGTTCGGGTAGATTCGGCCACTTGGGTATCGCAATAAATCTGATAACGTACGAGGATCGCTTCAATCTTCATCGGATCGAACAGGAGCTCGGCACCGAGATAAAACCAATCCCCAAGGTGATAGATCCGAGTTTGTACGTCGCCAGGCCGGAGGACAATAGTAGTATGGAAGAAGGTAACGTGTCGAAGTAGTTTCGTCAATAAGCGGACGAAAAAAATATAAACCAACAAACAAACATAAAAAAGATTAAAAACAAAAAAACAAGTGATTTGTGACTCGTACACACGCGGCATAACACGCCGTCCAGACTTTGAACGGACATCGAGATGAAAAGCGGGCGCGCGATGCGTTTATAGTGAAACAAAAAAAATGGAAAAAAAAAACAAAAAACAAAAAACGTTACTTAAGTCTGATGAAGAAGTCGGTCTGCTACTACTATTACTACTACTTCTACCTGGGTGCACGTGATTAGCAGTGTAACATAAAAAGACAGAAACACAGTGCTACAAAAAAACAAAAACAAACAAACAAACAAAAATAAAAAATATTAGGTACGGAACGCAGAAGTGGTCGGGATATATATAGAAGAGAGAAAGGGTAAGAGAAAAACAAAGGTGTGCGAGAGAGACGATGGAAGAAGAGAGTTAGATGAAAAAAAAATGAAAAATTACAATTATCATCATCGTATTAAGCAACAGGAAAAAAAATATGTTACTTGTAAATAAGGTATACCGAGCATGAAAAAAAACACAAATAATCATCCGCTTCGCGTTCGGCTAAAACTCAGTGACTGAAGTGAGCGTCAGTGTGCCGGTGCGAGTCATTTCTTGTACATAGATACATTTAAATGTACATAAATACTAAACAAAAAAAAAGAAGTAGCGAGAGTCAAGCCATTATCAAGAGCACAACGCGTAGAGGGGAAAAGAGTTAATAACATTTAACGCGACACTTGGAAAAAAAAATCATTACACACTTAAAAAAAAAACAAAAAAAAAAACACGAATACCGGAGCCACAGAACACATTGAACATTCAGTCAGATAGTCCCATCATTGCATTTTTATCGTCGTGAGTGTAAATAATAAACAAGCATGAGACCGAACCCTCGTCATTTTAATAGTAAAAAAAAAAGAAATTTTTATACGGAGGCCTCATACTTTCAAATATCCTTCTACCTTCTGTGTTGCTCGTCTCGTAAAAAAAATGGAACAAAAAAAAACGTAAGATTGCGCCAAGGTGCGCCCTCGAGTCCCATCGAGCAACACGAATATACAATGATATTCAATTGAATAAATTAGAACTTTGAGATGTAAATAAAGGGAGAGAGAAGAAAAGAGAGCCTTTGTTCGCTCCGAGCACTCGACAATTTCGCGATTATACGAATTTGAAAAAGCAAAAAATAGAAAAATCCAAAAAAAAAAATAATTTATGAAAAAAAATTATAATGAAACACATTTGATGAGAAATATGTCTTTTGACCTCCAATATGCGATCGCAACTTTTCCAACGCTCGCGCCGAACGTATAATTTGATTATGGCTTGATTTTGCTATTCGATACTGTCATAACGCAACTCTGAGATTCGAATCACAATTAAAAAAAAAGGAAGGAAAAAAACGTCCGTTAAGAGGAACAAATTTATTTTCGATTTTTTTTTGTTAAATTACGCCTCATTGGAAGCCGGTAAACATTTTTTTGTTTTGTTTTCTATTTACTCGAAAGAGTGAAAAAAAAAGAAAAGAACGTACGATTGGAAAGATCTTTTTTTTACGATACTGTGATTGAGAGTCAGAGGTTGTAGAATTGACTAGTTTTATACAATTATTTTTATAAACAACTGGCTGGTGGGAAATCGCGCGACGCGCCGGGGATCGTACGCGAGTGTCTCAAACGAGAGCGGGACACCCGCGAACAGAGACTCAAACGTGTTTTTTTTTCTCCACCGATAAGCCACGAAACATCACTCCGCACTCCGTAATGGCGGATGCCGAATACTCCGATGTCCCCGAGAGGCTCGACAGCCCCGACGGACTTTGTAAAATAATTCTAAACGCGTTAAAACGTATTTCTTCGATAACTCGAGGGTGGCGCAACGGCGCTGCGACATATTCCGTACGACGACTCGTAACGACAAAAGCCTTGAAGAATTGAAAAAGAACGCAAAAAAAAAATAAACCAAACAGGGCGAGAAAAAAAAGCCGAAAAATCCGGGCGATTGTATAACAATGTTTCTCCGATAGATCAAAGCCCGGAGGAGTCGTGTTCGCGATGTAATCAGAGGGGGACACAGACGCGGGCGTGTAGAATAAAAAGCAGTAATAGCGATTGCAAAGAGAGTCGTTACGCGATATTTCGCAGCAGCCGTGAGAACTCGTATTTGTAACATTGTAAAAGAAACGAAAAAACAACAAAAAAAGAAAAAAAAAACGGAGAGCCAAACGATGAAACGGCAAAAATACGATCCCACGCGTCGGCGAAACAATATTGTCTTCACGTTGTTTAGTTTGTTCATTTTTCTTCGCAATTTCGGAATCGCGATTGTGTACGGATTCAACGGGAATTCAACCGGTTAATCCGCCTGTATAAAGTTACATGATAAAATTGTCACGATTTGGAAACTGAGAACAAAAAAAACACCGATATCTTATTACTGAAGAGAAATGAAAAAAAAAAAAAAAAAAAATCGAACCACCAGCCAATAGTGACCTTAGATTTATTGAAACGATAAACTTCGCGGTGAGCGCCCAACGCGTTCGGGCCAAACAGTCGTAATTAAAATCGCAAACGAAGCGCAACGAGACTCTCTTCGTTTCTACAATGTGAAAATAATAAACGAGGGGCCAAATATCGATAATAAAGCCTCCGCCCGCCGATATGCGAAACAAGTCCTCTCGCGATTCGTTTGCGATTTATAATTCTCGAGTGACAATTTTGCAAGCGAGTAGAGATGATACGAAGAGCGAAAGGATTCGAGGTACGAGAATCGTTAGACTCTTCCAATGAAAGTCGAAGTGTCGCGGAAGACTTTACGAGAGACGAATCTTATACGTGTTATGCTAAAATAATTCAACGCTCGATTCGCGTACAGATTCTCGGTAAAGAATAACGAGAACGAGTTAAGAAGAGCGGCTTTGGGTCTCTCGAGAGTCCGACAGCCGAGAAAATAAGACAAAACTTTGAAAAGCACAAATCCCCGTCTTCGTTTCTCGTGCTTCGTACTTTTCGCAATCGTAACGAAAGACACGTAGACGCACGTTTTAAAATGCGAGACAGTTGCGTCGAAAAAACGTCGTCCAAGAGAAAAGCGTGCATTTTGGACGAGAAAAAAAATTGCTCGATCGCGCACTGTACTCGTGTGAAAAACCGAAATCGTCAACGCAACAAATGGATCTGCGTAACGCAATAGTCACTCGCGATTGTACCGTGCGAATGTTGTTTGACCAACAAAACAACGTCGTGGCGCTGCTCCGAGGCTGTTAGGATCAGTGAGAGATTAATTTACGACGCGTGTTACACTCGAACTGAGAGAACAGCAGCTGGTAGATCGAACAAGCGATTTATCTATATTATAATTCAAGCGTTTATTATATTCTTTAAAAACAAACAAAACAACCGAAAAATCATAAAAGTTACAAGTGTCCATCGATTACACGGGGTGTCCCTTCGCCTGAGTATAATTTTACGAGGACCAATAGAATTATCTGATTTTCCGCGTCGCTCGAGGGTTCGCAGGAATGCTAATACGGATTCATCCGTTCAGCGATATTGTTAATTACCGCGTATCCAAATATTAAACAAAGGGATGCTTTTCATCGCTGCTGTAATTCGATATCTGACTAATACCTCGACGCCGCGTTGATTAAAACCGAATCCGGTGTGGGTATCGGCAAAATAGTTAGTCCCGTAAAATTTTACTCGTACCGAAGGTTTCACAAATGAATTTACAATGTTAGCCGATGATTATGCGCGAATCACGTCTACCGCCGTCACAAGTCCCCGGTATCTTCCGTAGCAACGAAGAAACAGAGAAAAAAATAGAACTTTGAAAAAAGAAGAAAACTAAAAAAACCGTCACAATAGCTTTTTTCGAACGAAACAGCGTTGTCGAGTCGGCGTTAAAAAAAATGTAACTGCAATTACGATGAATCAGAATTAATCTTAAAGATAAAAAAAAAAAACACTAAATGAAAGCGGGAACCGCCGACTCGAAAATCGCCGCATTGGAATCGAACACTGAATTTTTCGTCAGTGCCGAGTTTCTTACTTGGTTTTCATATCAATAATAAGTCTTTCTTTACAATTAACTTATCCGAATCCATTATTCTGTGATATCGTGAGTCACCCGGATAACTCAAAGCCCTGTCGGTTGGCTCGCGATAGTTTTTTTCGTCGAGTCAGAAATATTTCGCGATGCCTTGCGAGAAAATGCACCCTTCTCTACGTATTATTATCATTTTCATTTTATTTTTATTTTTTCGTAATTTTTTTTTTCATATTTTTTTTTTTTTCACTACAACGGTTTAAAGTCACGAAGGAGACACAGAGCGAAGCCGAAACAAAGTTGAGTACGTAAACGGAGATCGCGTAACGAGGTAAACCGGGCAACTTTGCAGTTACGAAAACGGCAAGATAACTTTTAACGGAAATGCGCGCGCGCGCGCTCTCGGCTTCGCGTTTATATTCCAGTGATGAAGTTATATCGCGACTCTCGAGAGTCTCCTTCGACTACGAAACAATAAAGATTGTGTGTTCATCTCGCAAGTGCAGACAACAAAGTAGAAACATAGTAGAGAAGAGAAAACGAGAGACAGAGAGAGAGAGAGAGAAAAAGAGAGTGTGAGAGAGAAAAAAAAGAGATTATGTATGTGTGTGT
Organism: Cryptus viduatorius; assembly: GCA_964006125.1. NCBI lineage: Eukaryota > Metazoa > Arthropoda > Insecta > Hymenoptera > Ichneumonidae > Cryptus > Cryptus viduatorius. The sequence goes on from OZ023222.1 coordinate 16,873,159, forward strand.
GTGCGTTAGTGTGCGAGAGGGAGAGATTGAATGAGAAAACATCGGGGAAAGTGCATCGATTAGCGATGCTTACAAAGTAAAGGAAAATTCTTCGAAGACAGAGGAGAGAGCGAGAGACCTGTATATTCGTCGAAAACCAAACTCGGGGCAAAGTTTACGGCTAAATCTCATCGTCGTTCGAGTTTCTGATAATCCAGCATGCTTCTGCGTTGGCTAACATTTCGAAACTCGCAAAAGACTCGAGTTACGAGTAACACACAGAGCGGAAAGGAGAAAAGCTTTATAATTTGTCTTGTGTCTCGGAGATCATCCGAGACACATTATATTGCGATATAATATTACCCCACCATAGCGCCGAAAACTTTTCTCCTTGAAAACTCGAGTCGTACAGAGGCGCGAGAGGCCAACGCAGCTTGGAAAACAAATAGTAATAATATCTGCGCGGTGAGATTCGGCTTTCTTCTGTCTTCGCGAGACTTTTTGTTTTCCCACCCTTCCGCGCGTCGCCCTCCCTCACCACTTCATCCTCGAGTTTGTCGAGGGAAATTTTTGTTGAGAGTCAAGTTTCCGTGTTACGGACACGAGGCGTGTTTTCGTGGGCGTTAACTCGCGTGGCGGGAAGAGAACGCGTTATTATTTTTCTTTTGTCCTGAGAACGTGTGTGTAGTTGATTGCGCTTCAACTACCGTCGGTTAGGAGAGCGCTGAAGTGAGCGCGCGAATAACGTAGAATTGTTTTTGGTCGGGACGCGCGAGAATGCGAGGAGTTAGAGAGAGAGTGAGTCGGGTTGAGGAGGAAGTTAAAAAAAAAAGAAAAAAAAAAAAGAAGATATAAACCCGCGAAGAACGGTCGGGAACCCGGCGTCCAGAAACTACAGAGTTTGCGGTTTTAGCCGGGAAGAGAGTATAGCGTACGAACTTTTCGTACGACGATGGAGTAGGGAGAAGAATAAAAAAAAAGCGAAAAAAAAAAATAAATAAAATAAATACACGACTGGGATGTCCTGCGTGGAGAGAGGCCATCGATCCCCGTTCCCCCTGCCGTCATATTACATCGGTGAGGCCGATGTAACGCGTGCTACGTGTCGCCGGTGATCAAATCTAACCGAAACAACAAGAACAAGAACTATCCGCAGCAGCAAAGTCGTAAAAAGAAAACAATGAAAGAAAAAACACCACCGAAGAAAACCTCTCGGGAAAACGCGACTGCCGCCGTCGGTGTATCACTAAGCGTAGCACGTAACTTCGTATTGGCAACAGATCTCCATAACAAATTTTTATGATGTAAAAAATTTAAAGGGCGAGAAAATGGTAAAAAAAAACAGAGAAAATAAATAAAAAAAATTGTAAAACTTAGGGATCTGCGAAAGAGTATTGTGAATGTGAGAGAAAACGAATAGTCGTGTATATCCAACGTCTCGGGGAAAACAACCGATTATGTTTCTCAATTTTTGCGAACGAGGCGTTTATTCTGAAAAAAAATGAAAAAAAAAAAAAAAAAACGTTTCGCATCGATTATTGAGCGACGGAGACGCCGTGGATATTTGTTGATCGACACGCGTGTTACTAATATTAAGATAACTGCTGTAATGTAAAAGTGGAGGATTTGCACATTTTCAGTGATATCGATGATAATTCGGGACTCGAGACTACGTAAAATTTATTCCGATGACACTCGTTTGAATTCTTATATATTTGTCACGGAACTCTTATAGAGAGGATCCCTTCCGTCCTATGTGCACGAGTATAGTGTGTGAAATAAATTTGTTAAATCTCATGACTGTAGTACGTATAAAATGACGAACGCGAAAGTCTCCGAGTCCCCCGAATGTCGTTTGGTATTCGATTCTATGCAAATCTTTCGCGATGCGATCGAAAAGGAGAAAATGAAAAAAAAAAAAAAAGTGTTATTCGGAGTGCGGAGATGTGTATTTCGATCGTTTATAGCAGTGTGTCAACGCGCGTGTTTGTCTGAAAAAAAAAAAAGAAAAATGAATAAAAAATAAAAGCAAAGATAAAGACATGTAAAACGAACGAGAATGCCGAGAGAGAATGTGGAAGCTAAAGCAGAAAATAAGAATGGGAAATCATTGTAAAATTCGGCTCACGCCAATTACTGCGACAGGAAAACAAAAAAAAACGAAATGTGAAAACTTTTTATTTATCCCATATTATTAGTTTCTGTGAAATGCGTGGGCCTAAAGAGTCTCCTACGAGACAAATTGTCTATTCCCCGTACATATGTCCGAAAAAAAAAAAAAAAATCTTATTTTCCAGGAGGAACCGAAGAGCGAAGCTTTATCTCGTTCCTTTAATAAAAATTCCAATTCGAAATATGCAACAGCAATGAAAAACAATTTGTCTGCATTATTTATTACTCATAGATACTATGATATTTACCTATTAAATATTTCACTGCTGTATGGAGATTCGATGAAATGCATAACGAGCACATCGCTTTTCCATTCTGCGTGGTTTACCGTTCAATTCCATAACAATAGAGAGGATATTGAACGATTGTATTTTCATCCTCGGCGCGATAGACATGCTGTTCGTTCGGATATTCCGATTGTTCGTTCGCATGCTGACTACGTTCGTAACTCGTCGAACGCTGCTTTTCCCCATCGATCATTAACCGCATCCCGGCAACTTGCATTAAAGTCGTGGTAAATCGATCGCACTAATTACGCGTTATATTCGATCTGTGCAACTTTTACGAGTCGTACGACATTTCGACTTCGGGTTTCCAAAAAAATAAATTTAATATTCTCGGAAATTCGTACAACTTTCGGCTTATCGAGATATCGCGGAAAAACAAATAAAATGATTGAATTAATTTCGTTAGTCTGTTCAAACCTCAAACTATATTCGAGTTAAAGTGTTTCAGAAATTTTGGTCGGAAACGCTAAATGTCTGTATGGTACACGTTCCACTTTCGGTTACCCACGCGAACGAATGATGATATCAAATAACTCTGCGATAGTATTCCGTGTGACCGCGTCGTAAGGTGGTATGTACGCAACGGAATTTCATAGAGTTACCCGTGATACAGAGAGATATGCGGTACAATATTATTTTGGTAATCTCGCGTGTATCCTTATCACGACGGTGAAATTCTGTGAATATTAACATTATACAGTACATCCGGTACATCTCTCTCGACCTGTGTATGGATATCAGCGTGGGTACACGAAACTATGCAACTAATTACTGACAAACTGCTCCCGGAACACTCGCATCTTAGCGAACACCGTTGAGAGAGCGAATCCTGTGTGGACTCCGTAGCGCGAGTCGGGTGAAGCGACTGCCTTCTAACTGCACGCCCGGGATCGAGTTTGGAATTTCAACTGAAGCTACGTTAAGGAGCTTTCCTCGTTAGTCTCTCGTTGCAATATAATTTTTTTTTCCGCCTCAAAACATAAGTTACGAACTCGGAATACTTACAAAGTACGTACCTGACACGTGTTTGAAATGAAAAATGAACAAAATTAACGGCTACAGAACGAGTGTGTGCGCACGCATCTCGCGCTGCATCGATCTTAAAATCGATCTCAGTATCATCGCGAATAACAATGGAGGCGGTTCGTTTTTTTTTGTCCGAATATTTTTTTGTTATACGAATAACAACGCGTGTATTTCAAACCGAACAAAGTGCGTTAAAATCATTAACAGATCGCGTCGAAACATTGTATTTCTCGTTGTCGTGTTGTCGATGTATAAACGACGCCGTGCGTTCGTCGAGCAATGCAAAGTGCGGTTATGCATCGTTGAAAAGATCGCGATTTCTGTATAAGTGTCGAGTGTATGAGTGCCGCAAATTACTTTCACGGTTATCAAGGAGGCTTTGGCAATTCTATCATTCGCAAACGCCAGATCGAACGAACGAAATTGACGAATAATTCCCGTTGCCGTTTCGTTGCAGTAAAAATACAATAAATGTAAGTGGAAAAAGATTCTTCGCATGCCATCGACGCTTGACTCACACAACTCGGTTGCCCCCTTTGGTCTCGAGTTTTAGAGCTTCGAAACGCTACGGGGGATCTGATCTATCCCCTCGGATAAAATATAAATCCTTCAAAATCCTTCATTCCCTCCGCCCCCCGTCGAGTTAATCTTGCTAGACCGAAGTATTTTTATTCGATTTATCGTAGCAAAGAATCCCGTTTCCCATCGAACAATTTCTCTCGCACAGAGCGGTAGAATCGCGCGAAGGGTGGGGGGAGGGGGGGGGGGGTTCTCTCGTCTTCATCTTTACTGCCGTTGGGGTATCGGCAACTCGGCAAAACGTAACTCGTAAACTTAACGTATCCCTTCCTCTCGTTCCCGTGCGATCGTGAAGGCCTGAATGGTTCGAAGCCGCGCGCGACCCTTCTCCGGGCCGTTAGGGTAACATTGATCTCATCGAATGGCTATTAAAGGGCCTATCTTCGGGTATGCAGCCACGTGCGAAAGCCTCGGGAATCAGTAGTCTATGAGCGATTATATAACCGGTGTAGTAGGACCAACGGTGGGCGTCGCGCGTCGCGTCGTTCGTCGAGCTCAAGTGGAGTTTAGTATAATAGCAAGGTATATGTAACACAGCGAAGGGATGCCACGGTGCATGATCTGGATCATCGGCAGAATTAGATACTCGCAGCTATTATTACCGTACCGTAACGGTTAGTAAGGATGTACGATGATACCACACTACTGCAATCGAATAGAAACGTCAGTTAAACGCATTAGCTCACCCCAAGAATCCCGAGCCGTTGTAAAAACCGCGAAAAAAAAGTTTCATCCCCGTAAAACTCTGAATAATTAACAAACGTGTAGTTCCTTTTACCAGCATTTATTTTTTTATTTTTTCACTATTCTCTCGTGAACGGAAAAAGGAGAAAAAAACCGTCCGTTTTAATTACGATCGCGAGTTTTAGCGCAACGCGTCGTAAAGTTCGTTGAGGTTACGTTCGCTATTTACTTCTGTGTGGTTTATATCGCAAATCGATAGGCGGTCGCGTACGCACAGTGGGAACCTCTCACCGGACCCGTCGAGTCAAGTCGAGTAGGCTGCTTTGTCACGCGCAAATGGAATACGAGGATGTACTCGATAGAGACGATAGAGAGAGGCTAAATGGAGGGTACGGGGTCCGCGGTAGTGTCATTCACGTCGATCTCCTTCGGCTCTCTATCTATCTGTCTAACCGAACGGCTGGAACTGATGCCTATGCCTGTCGGTTCGGTGTTCGATGGCGTTGATGGCTCAGAAGGCTCTTTGCTCTTCGCGTAGGAACATCGCCAGAAGCTGAAGCAGCTACAATGGCTTTAGCTCTCGGCGATCGGCAAGTTACATAGATCTACATTACAGCCTCTATCCTTAACCACATAGACAATCCCCGTCGCTATCTCCCTGTTTACCGGCATAGAATCTGCTTGCGTTTACACTGGATACATTTGGTGTTATATACATATATATATATATAGAGGGGTGAATATGTTTGCGAAAGCGCGTATTCGGGCTATAGATTCATCGAACTGTCCCGTTCCCGTGCTATATACTTCTCTATACACAGCCTCGCACTTCGGTTCTTCTGTCTATCGCGAACGCACCGCCGCTCGCGGTATTGAGAGTCGGAGGGACGGACGCGGGGGGGAGGGGGGGATACCGCGGGCTATATCAATATTCCTCTCAGTCGGCGAGCGTCAGTAGTAGACTCGCGAGCGAGCGAGTAAGAGCGAACGAGTGCTGAGAGTGATATCGATTCAGACAGCCAATTAGGGCTAAAAGGCCCTTCAGCGAGAATTTGTGCATAGAGGCGCCTAGCCGTCAGTCTGCTCTCAGTTCTCCTCTCTTCCAACCACCGACCCTCTCCCCCCCCCCCCTTCCCTCCCTTCCCTTCCCTTCGGCACAGGCAGTAGCAACTTTTCCCATCCTCCGTTTCTCTTGTCCTACGTATCCGACTCTCTCTCGTTTACTCTGTATCTATCTCACTGACTCTTACTCTCTTTCGCAATGCCGGCAGCCAGACTACCACTAGTACTACTACCACCACTACTGGATGCTAAAGCACCATCCGGCCCAACGCCATGAGCACATCCCCCCCCCCCCCCCTCCCCCCTCGTTGGCAACCTCGCGACTTCCATTTTTCTTATAATAATTTTCGAGGCAAGATGGCCGTCGACCCCGCCGGCTGGCACACGGAATATCCCCCGTGGCTTCGCTCTCTCGGGGGCTCCCAAGACCCCTCGTCAATGTTTTTTTTTTTTTTGTATTATCTTCTTCTCTCTTCGTACTATTCTCCGCGAATTGCTGTGCCCTCTCTCGTTCCCCATCTCACTTGCAACACAATGCACCGTTAGCGGGGGTGTAGTACGCTGTATACGCGTGCAACCCTCGTCTGAAGATGAGCGCATCAGCACGTCACGAACTCTCTCATGATGCAAGTGGAGGATGCGCGAGCCTTCCCCACCCCCCTCCCCCTCTCCTTTTCCTCCCGCCTCCTTGTTCCCGCTGCGAGATCCATGAGATGACGGTCGCAGAAATTCGCACTGCCAACTCGAAGGGTACACTGTTCGGACGCAGACACAGCACTGGGGGTTAACATAATTGCGGGAATTAATTAATGTCTTATATTCTTCACATTTACATATTTAATTTTTTTTAACATGAAACACTTTTATATTTTCTCCGAAAACATAATTAATACGGAAGCATTTATCGTTGTATCGAGTGCTGAACTATAAGCAATAAAACGAGTCGCAGATTCGTGATAAGACGAAACGAAAACATCGAGTATAACCTTGAAATTCTTTTTATATACCGATATGTTTACTTCGCACTGAAATCTCGGGGAAATCCGAGTGTCTGTCGTGTATTGGAAAAAAAAAAAAAAACGTCGCCAGCTATTTCGCGGAGATAGAGAAACGTGATTTTTTTTTTTCTGCGATCGTCGTTTACTTCTCGTCTTCATTTTATTAGGAGACAATTGCAGTCATGAATTAATGAAAATAAATTCGAGATCTCGGCAAATAACGTAAATACGATAAAACACAAATATCTGTCCATTATTATTAACTATTTATTTTTAACCTTTTTTCAAATTATATATCAGTCGCGATGTAAATATATGTAAATCTTCATCGTCTTTCGTATAGACTGTAAACTAAATGAATGGCTTTACGCGCAAAAACTGTTGTTCTTTCGCCGTAATGCGCGAAATCTCTGCGTTACGATGGCTCCGAGACTATCGTCCCATTCGCGCATTGCCCTCCCGCGAACGCAGACGGTGCAACGAGACCTATATAGCCTCCCCCATCCAGTCGGAGTAGAAAATAGCATGAGAAAAAAATTCTATCAGAAAAAAGAAAGAAAAAAAAAAAAACAGAATAAAAAAGAAGAAAGAACAGAGGCCGCTTCGACTTCCCGATTACTTCCCGGGCTCTTTATTTTTCTCAACGTCACCTTCTCCGCTGTTCTCATCTCGAATTCGAGGCGACGAAATAAGTGGGGCTTGTCGCTTGCACAGTGCTTTATTGCCGTCTCCCCCTTCGTCTTGCTTGCTCCACTGTCCCTCGTAGTAAACGTGTTCTCTCCGTCGTATATACTACTATATCGAGATAACCCGATCCCGCTCGGTGCGCGAAGCTACACACTATAGTGTTATACACCTATATGCAGTACAGTAGTTGAGTCTCGGTGGCCCTGTGCGATCGTAAATCCTCTCTCTCACCGAGGTTTCTCTCTCGTCGGGGGTATCTCGGTAAGGCGTACGAGGGGGAGCGTCGCAACGACGACGTCGACTACGAAACCCCCTGATGCAACCCCTCTCGGACCGTTTACGATCGCCTTTGTTGCCCCGAGGGGAAGTGAGGGGGTTGGGGATGGGAAGAGATGGTCTTCTCGCGGTTCCTACGCTACAGCCGAACCGCCACGTCATTTCAAGGTAAATGCGGGAAGAGGTAGACTATGCTTTGGTAGCGAGAGCAATAGTCGCGAAAAAGCGAGTACAGTGAGCAATGATAGAACAAAGAGACGAAGCAAAACAGTCTATCTATCTATCTGTATATATATAGTATATATGTTGAAGAATAGAAAAGCGGAGAAAATGAGAGTAACGAAAAGGAAAGAGAGACTCTCTTTCGGCCGACGGGATGAATTCGGTAGACCCAATGCTCTATGTACCCTCTCCCTATCTCTCATCCCCCCGCCTCCCGCGCGCCGTAATCTGGCAGTGCATTTAACCACTTTGCGAAACGGCTGTGTGTATCTGAGCGTCGAGCTTTCTGTGACGTACTTGCATTCGATACGCGTCTCACCAGGGTCTCTCTCACTGTTTATGTATCTTCTATAACTATATCTATAGCACGTACGAAATACACAGAATAGTTCTATATAGATGAGCAGAGTAGCGCGTATATAACGCGCTAGACGAAGCGGGGTGTGCGTGCGCACGCGCATAAGAGTTCTTCTACCGAACTACGAGAGTGAGGAAGGGGTGGGGAGAGGGAGGGTGTTGTTGGAAGAGCGCGGGCGCGCGTTAGAACTCGAACTCCCCGTCGCGTATACGAAGGGGTAGTTTTCGCGTACAGGCGGGACGAAGACAGGCATTGGTACGTTTGGCTCGCGAACTACGGAGAGAGAATGATAGATACAGTCCAGAAGAACGAAAACCCCCGCTGGTAGCTCGTACGGTTGTACCGAAGGGGAGTCAGGGGTGACGGGGTGATAGAAAGCGGGAGGGGGGGGGGCGGCAGGGATCGGGAGTTTTCAGTACGTCAGAGTGAGAGAGACGTGGTAGCATGCGAATCACAGCGTTGGTATAGCTAACTCTGCCGCCTGGCGCCTATGTGTACCGGCAGAGTAGTATAGCCCACCAGAGCGAAGCGGAGGAATCGGCGCTGGCGTGTGGCGCGCTCGCGAGGAAACGAGACGAAGAAGGGTGCGCCCTACTTCGCCTCGACGTTTTCGCGTAGCCACCGCTCTGTGCTACTACCCCGTAGTATCCTCTCTCTCTTTTGCCCTCTCCGCGCTCATCACTAGCTGACTCCGTCCCGCGCATTAGTTCCCGAGCGCGCTACAGTTTGGGGCGGAGAGGGGGGGTTGATTTTCATCCCTCTGGGGTTTTCTCTTTCGCACTAATGCCGAGGGTAGTTCGCTTATCCAGGGTGGTTGGTGAACGACAAAGAGAGTTGAAAGAGTCGTCGATCTCCCTCAGTTCCTCGCTCTTTCAACCACCCCTCTCCCCAAACCCCGCTACCCCGCCCACCAACGCGCACATACAAGTACGGCAAAGGTTGAGATACAGTCGCACACCACGATGATTTCTCGACTCACACATGCTCTCGGGGGAAGCTTCTGTGTGTCGAGGTTGCTCGCCGCTCCTGTTCTCAGTCTCTATCGGACCGTCGTACCGACGGACTCGCGTTGTCTCGTTTGCGGTGCGCGGTGTCGAGCTGATAACCCCGCTATTACGCTCGTATACTCTAACCGATCGTTTTACGGCAATCGCGGAATTAACAAAATTAAAATCGTATCAAATTACGTAAACGAAGAAACACAGAATTACGAGATAATGTGTTAAGCGTGTTGCCTCTGTTATATTAAAAAAAACAGCAACGCTTTGTGTAAAAAAAAAAGAAAAAACAAACAAATAATAACGTGTACTCGACGATCGTGTGTGTGCCCTTCGTGACGGTTATTTACGTCTCGTTTGTCCATTCGAGAAACGGATAATTTGTTTTTGTGCTTAACGCACTGACGCTCGTCAGCTTTTCCGAAGCGTCTGTTCTGCCGAGTGATTTCAGTGTTGTTCGATCTTTCGGCCCGGCGGGCGTAACGTTCCCACTGCCACTATATACCGCTGTGTATTAACTATCGATGGAAAAATATGGTATTTTTACACATGAAAGAATTAATTGTTAATTCATGAAGAGAGAAACCGTTCATCGGCTCTTTAAAGACGGTGTGATAAACCGCTGGTGTTGCTGCAGCTGATTCTACAAGGATATTTATTCGTTGCCGGAATATACGCTCCGGGGGTGGGGGGGATTTTATAGTGTGCCGTTAAAGTGTTGTTCGTCATTTCCGCGTTAGTTCCGTACTATCATCGGCTATGGTTTACCGGCGGACTCAACGTTATATATCCTCTACTTGTCCACAAACTGCATATGTAGTTTAACCGTTAGTGCGCGGGTGCTTCTTCCTCGTATACTATAGCCCCTGTACTACAAGCATAAACCCCTCGTAACGAATCCAACTATAGTGAGTACCAAGAGGAGAGGTATAACTAACCCTCCTCGCGGTTTGATCTAAAGCCTCGCGTGTTCGTTCTCGGCACTCATCTAACTCGCCTCTATATCGAGGTTCCCGAAAGCAGGGGTAGGGTCAAGCGTGTGCCCACCCTCGCGAGAGCTCGAAATACATATCGTATAAATCCTGCGGTACCAAAAGTTTTCACGCTATATCGTTCAAACTTTTTCTCTTACCACGAAGCGAAACCTTCGCGAAGCACGAGAAGCCAAGAGGCACTTGAAACATCGCCGAGGATCAGGCCACACGGAAATTTCGTCTAATGACTGCGCATCTTCTGCTTTCTCGCATTTAAACGAGCGACTCCGTCGTTGTGTGCGAGAAGGCGGGGTGTACGACGGTGGGAAGGACGGGAAAAGCCGACAACGCAAAGTTTCCACGGGAATGGGATTTCGAAAGAGAGTTTAAATCCACTGTGGGGCTCTTCGGATGCTCCGCTTCGAGGGCTCATCGGTGTTACCGTTGATGTTCGGAGTGGCAAGAGCGAGCGAGAATTCAAGCGTACTCTGGAAGTAACCGAGGGTTCGCTGTCCTCTATGGCTCATGGGTTACTGACGGAGAAACGACGATACAGGATTTATATATAGCGACCCCTTGCTGTGTGCACGCTTGGTCGTGTGTCCTCGTCGTCGTTCCACGCGAATCCCCAAAGCGGACGACGCGCTGCGGTGATTACGGGCTCTTCGGGGTCGTCTCATTCAACCGACGTTACTTGAACTTTCCGGGTTACCCATTTCCTCCCCAACCCCGTCGTCGAGGAGCCGTACAGGCTGCTACCCATCCAGTATCGAGGGCTTTAACATCGGGGAATTATAAACATCGCTAACAGTCGGGATCAAGATAGACATATGGAGGCTAACAATAGCTAAACATCGGAGAGAACCTGGAGACCGATAAGACGTTACGGGCAAAATCGGATCGTACGGCTTGGTCTGACTGATCACCTCTAATACGAGCAACTGAGACGGTGGAGAAAAGGAAGATAGTGGGGAAAGCTCAAGAGGGAGAATATATATATATGTGTATATACATATATATATATATGCATAGCTAAAGGGGAGAAGGAAAGAGAGACGTTCACGGATGGACGAGTCGGTAGCGCCTAATCCGGGCTCTCTCGTTTGCATAATTAGCCGAGGCGTCGGTGGTACCGGCTAGTCCGGTCGAGGGTGAGAGAGCACACTCGCCTATCCACCCTTACCCATTTCGCCCCCTCCCCGTCGCTCCCTTTCACCTCTGCCTCCGCTTCCAAGCTCGCTTTGGCTTGCCGGGACCGCAGAGAGCTCGCAAGCTCGCTTGCTTCATCCGGTACTCTCTCCGGGTTTACTCTCTTCATCCCCCTTTGCCTCTCTCTCGCTCTCTCTTTCTCTCTCGTTCTGTCTCTGTCTCTCACTTTGCCTCAGCACGCTACGCCACGCCGCGTCACCGTAATCTTCGTCGTTCTGCTGCTGGAGTCTGGCTGCTTCTGCCACTACTACAACTATCAACTGAAACTACTACCATCGCTCCTCTCTCCATCCACCGACACTGGCATCTTCCAACTATCGCTGCGGGGCGCAAAGCTTCCAACTACACGGATATATACAGTTCTGGGAAGAGGCTTTTCTCTGGTTTGCAACCCCGAGGTACGAGGACAACGAGACCACCGAAACGAGTACCGCTGTGTATTGTTCCTAACCAACGAGAAACGGAGCGCTGTTTTGGGGAAACGTTACTCTTCGCTGTAACGCGTAGCAGTGAGGGGAAAGAGGATGTATATCCACGCTTGGCTACCACCGAGATCAGCGGTGTACCGGAACTCATCCGGACACTACTACCACACCGCACATCCAGTAGCCTTGCTACGCAGAGCGAAGTGTTAAAGTGAGAAAACGTACAAGAGAACCATTTCTCCTATTCCCATCTTCCTCCATCCCCCACCCTACGAAAAGTACCTGAGTCAGAGGATAGGATAAGGAGAGGCGCGAAGGAGCGAGGAGGAGAGTCCATACTCGTTCCAGTTATCATGGGTATCCATATAATACCGTTGGAACGAACCGTGATGTGCATTCTCGTATTGTTATTATCATCATTAGCGACAATGGGCTACGCGACGGTTGACAAGTGCGCCGATCAGTGTTCCTGCAAGTGGAAGGGTGGCAAACGCACCGTGGAGTGTGTTAATCGTTCTTTGACCGGTATACCCGAGTGGATTGATCCGGAGACACAAGTTTTTGACGCCAGTGATAACGACATCAAAGTACTACCGAGCAACATATTCGTACGTGTTAGTCTAACGAATTTGCAGAGGCTTTACATGCGTGGATGTCGTATGCATCAGATCGATAATGAGGCATTGGCCGGTCTGACGAATCTCGTTGAACTCGACCTGAGCAACAATCGTTTGACGATGATACCGAGCGCAAGCTTTGCCGATACGCCCTTTCTCAGGGATCTATCGTTGTCGTACAATCCATTGGTTCGCGTACCGTCGCATGCGTTTCGCAACACGCCGAATCTTGTAAAATTGGACCTTTCGCATGCCCAACTTCTGGCAATCGAAGCCAATGGATTTAAGGGTCTCGATCTTTTGGAATCTCTAAAGCTAAACGACAATCGTATAAGCACACTGCATCCTGGCACTTTCGATCCTCTCAACAAACTAACGAGCATAGAATTGCACGAGAATCCGTGGATATGCAATTGTCATTTGAGGGAATTGAAGATGTGGCTTGTTAAGCACAATTTGCCGACGCTGATAGCTCCCATGTGCCACGGACCGGATCAGCTTGTTAAGCGTTTGTTTACCGATCTGACGATCGACGATTTTGCATGTCGTCCGGTTCTCATGGTCGCGAGCCGTTACGCCGAGGCGACGATAGGCGAAAACGCGAGTATAGTTTGTCGCGTTAGCGCGGTACCACCGGCCAAAGTAAAGTGGTACTGGAACGGCAAATTGCTTACTAATCATTCGGCGTTCAGTAGTTATCAAAAGATACTAATATACGAAGAGGGACAGTTCAGCAAGAGAAGCACATTGGTGTTGACCAATGCGCAAGAATCGGACTCAAGCGAGTTTTACTGCGTTGCCGAAAATCGCGCCGGTAGCGTTGAGGCCAATTTTACGCTACACGTATCTCTGAGAACAGCGGGAATGTCGACGCTTGGCTCGGGACAGATTGCCGGCATATCGGCGGCCCTTGTAGTTCTAATACTCTTCATACTTCTGATAATACTGGTACTGTTCGTGCGACTCAGACGAATGCCCTTGAAGGACGTTAAAAATCCAGCATCACTGGACGGTACGTCTGGTGACGGTGTTGCCGGAAATCAGGAAAACGGTAACGATCCCTCGACTATGGGATCGAATCGACGGAATCATAGTAACAAAGGCGAAGAATTGGAATCTACGTCGTTCAGCGATGCAAACGGTAGCAAACCCCCGGTATCGTTGAACCTGAGTTACGTTCAGAGGCCACAGGCTCAGCAGGTTATCGTTGCCGCTGCGGAAAACGAGTATTCGGTTTCTCGTTACGATCAGCATAACAATCAGGAGATCATTGGTCACAATCTCGTACCAGGTCCGTGTTTCTCGTCGACGACGTCGCTGATGCCGATCGAAAATCCCGATCTAATAAGGGACACGCGAAGAGGTTCCATCGAGGATATAGGACCTTACGGAAGCGACGGCGGAGGACTGAGTCTTGGTATGGACGATGGTAGGCTACTTTACTCCGGTTGCCTGTGGGACACGACGGGCAGAGATGCGAGAACCAGCGCATCTTCGAATCCGTACGTGTCGGGAAAAGAAGTTTTGCAATCGACGATGCCGACGATGGAACATTTTCCTCCTGGTGCCAAGCAGATACGCGTATGGCAAAAAGGTGTACCGGTATTGCCGCCTGTGTCGGCGCTTAAACGGGTTCTCGGATCGACGAGAAGCTCGCCGGACGAGGGGTACCAGGAAGGCACAGGAACTGATGTTTAGGTACCGCTACTTCATTACTGCGACGCCCGGCATCGTTATCTCGAGCTTCGAAGACGCCATCAGGAGGACGAGGATGGCGAACGTATCGAGGAACTCGACGAGGACGAAGATGACACCAAGGAACGCGAAACGGAGACGTGAAGGACTCCCCAAGAATATCGCAATTCTTGATGTGAGAGTTCCTCGAATAACAAAAAAATAAAAATAAATAAAAAACCAGGAAATGGGTCAACGGTGCCGGGTGACCGGTAGTGAATGTTAAAAAGATAATAATAATAAAGAAATTAAAAAGAAAATAAACACGTGAACGAACAGAAAATTGTCACAAAGTTATGTTTAAGGGTGAAAGTCGTGAATTCCTTGGGACTGCAAACTAGACTACTGGACCCGCGAGTGATCTCAAACGCTTTTGGCTTCCCCTAACGCTATGTATACTCTCTTTCTCTTTCTCTCGCGTTTCCGAGTGGCGAGCCGGTAGGGTCCGGCCACTAGTTTCCGGTGGTGCGCGCCCGCAGGGACAACGTCGTCGTCGTCGTCGCCGTCCACGGCGGCTACGAGGACTCTCTATCTCTTCTATCTGTCTATCCTGCCCAAGGGCGTACTAAACTTCTCTCTTTCCCGTTCTTATAATACTGTACTCACGGGGACTCGGAATGTCGTGCTGGCAGCGGCCAAAGAAAAGAGGACGATCTTTCAGTGCTATACCCAGAGAAAGATTAAGGAAAAATGGGCCGGTGCGCGTCAAGACGGAACAAAGAGTGAATAAATAAGAGAAAGAGAGTAAGAAAGGGCCGCGCGAGGGTTGCCAAGAGCGCGAGGAGAAAGGAACAATTGTAGTCGAAGTACCGGCTGAATCGACTGCGTATAAATGATTGTTTCGGTGGTCTTTACAGCACAATATTGACGGGTAATTTCTACTAAAAAAAATTAAAATAAATTATTAAATAAGAGAAAAAAAAAACGCTACACGGGGTCTCGTCTCGTTAACGCGAGTACGAAACCCGCGGTACGATTATCGTTATCATAATTCTATGTTATAAGAAACAAAATATATATATATATACTATTAATGATGAAAAAAAAAAAGACGAATACAAATTTTCAAAGTAAAGACTGTACATGTTCCCGAGAGTGTATAATAGATAGCGATTGGATATATATATATATATATTATGAATTAAATTGCGATTAATAAAAGAAAAACAGAAAAAAAAAAAAGATCGCGATGTTGAGTTGAATATATTATCAAACACCGAAATGAAAAAGAAAAAAAAAACCAACAAACTAAACAAAAAAAATTATATATACATACGTACACACACACAGGACTCAGACAAAACAACATGGATTTTCTAGTCAATTCAATAATTAGATATTTAGGAAACTCAAGGGATCTTGCGATCGCGTAACAAATTAACGAGAACATTTGTCACGGTAAACGATAAAGCTGCCGTATGCGCATCGAGTGATACGCGCGATGCAGCAGCAAGGGACGATTATACTATTGTATTATTATTATTAATAATGATATGCAGGGAGACTATTGTCGCGTCCGTACGAGAATGATACACAAGGGATTATTATTATATACATAACGAAAAAGCAAAAAAAAAAAAGGAATAAAAAAAGAAAGAAAACAGAAACGAAGGAACGAATAATGTACTATAACACAGTCAGTTGTTGTCTCCGATATCGGTGTACGCGTACGTTGTGTTTCGCATTGTTCGGGAACAAGCGAAATCGCGCGCGACAAAACGATAGAGAGTAGTACGATCCGCTCTCGTCGATGTTCAATATTAAGTGTGAACGTGTACGTGGATTATCCGTTCGTGTGTGTGCGTGCGTGTCGATGCTCGTGAATGTTGGCGAATTATCCGGAAATGAATGAATGGCACTCGGCGAGGGATAGTAGAATATGCGTGCGAGTTTGCGATACAGAGCGGAGAGCGGGTAGAATATGTCCTGAATGCGTGAGGTTGTTATGTGTGTCTCCTCTTGGCTGTCTGTCTTTATCCATCTGTCTCCTGCTGTCCGTCTGTCGGTGTCTGCTGCGTGATCCCTCGTATTATACACTGTACAGTTTCGAGGGTTGTATATCGTGACTCGGTGTACAGAGGTAGGAAGCGCGCCGGAGTATATGGCAAAATGCAAGAACCGTGTGCCGCACGACGCGCGGCGCTTACTGCGGAATCCCGGGGATTTCGAGAGCCCTGGCATGGTGTCTCGCGCGCGAGAGAGGCTCTTCTAATTAATTACCGAGGGCCGCGTCGGTCACGCCGAACGATAAATCACACCGAGGCATCTTCGGGCTTCATCGCTGCTAGGCTGCCAACTAGTATACTGTTCGATATATAGTACAGTAGTACAGTTAGATATAGGGGTTGGACGATACACGAAAACCAAAGAGGGAGGGGGCGCAGTCGATATCGGTAGGGTTTTCAACGAGGCAGCATCTCGCGCCTGTGGCCCTCGAGTGCTCGGATAATAATTATTAATTATTGACAGTTAACATCGGTCTATTTCGTAGAGGCGAAAACCTCGTTGGTCGGGAAGAGTTATCGTGCAATTTCTCCGCGGTCTTCTTCGCTACCGTGCGCTCTCTCCTTCTCACGGGGCTTGTAGAACAGCCACCCAGCGAGAAGTAACGGAAGCTGCAGAGAACCTCCGGAGGGGATGTATTGGTGCCTCTGCTTCCCTCTGCTTCCCTCTGCTTTCCTTGCCCTGTGCGTGGGTTACCATCGGCAACCGGGGCTTCTCCGGTTAGGATGTACCGTCAACGTTAACAATTACCGTCGCGAGTATACGTCTCGAGAGAGGGAGAGATAGGAAGGGAGTCGAGAGAGAGAGACGAGAGGACGTAGGAAGGAGCAGTGGAGAGGACTAACCGAGTTTCTGTAATTAACGCTCTATACGAACGTGTATCCGCTATTCTCGCTATGATAAATCAACGTCGCTGCGAGAGCGAGAGGGGTAGTTTCTCCAGCGCGAGTTCAATCCCATGGAAACTTGTAACTCTCACTCGCTCTAACCCTCTATCCGGTAGGTCGTACCCTCTACGCGGTAGACTACGTTAAGACATATCGTTCGTGGCTCGGGGGCGCGTCACTATCGATACACATTAACAAGATGAGATTGAGAAAACTAGGCAAGCGAATGAATATCTCAAATGCAATTACGCGACTACCAAATAAAATATTCGTTGAGTATTAAAGAAATAAACGTACAAATAGTTGAATGAAAAATGCGGAAAAAACACTTATTTACTCGAAAAATGTGATGAATATGAAAATATGAATTATTACAAAGAAAAATTTGAACAAAAAAAATTCTTCCGCTTATGCATATCAGTCGCGTGTTTACACGCGATGATTCACCCGCGTGAGGTCGGGAGGGCAACCGAAGATTATTCGCGGTAAACATATTTGCGATGTTCAACGTTTAACTGCGGGGTTAGCCGCCCCCGCGCGCGCGCGTACACCGGGTTAAGGCTGCGAGATACGACACCGAACGGTTAGTTCGTACCTTGCGAAAGAAGTGGAAAACGAATGACAACAAGGGCACCCGAGACAAAGATACAAAGAGATAATAGAAGAAGAAAAAAACATTCAGCTACATAGATACAAGTTGCTCGCACATTTACACAGAGAGAGAAACCGAGAGAGAGAGACAAAGAGAGGCGTTGATTGATTCGGTGCTTAGGGGAGACACGAACAGCAACACTGCTTTACCAATCGATCCATCACCACAAAACCCTCCTCTCCTCTACAGCCGCCCAACAACTCTCTTCCTGCCCTCTTTTTTTTACGTATATATACATATATATGGCAATTGACAAGTCTGAAATAGAATGTCTCACTGATATTGTAGTACTCGTTGCAAAAATATCCTCGACTATTCGGCGAGAGGTTCGATTATATTACTTTTTTTGCAGTGGCAAAAGGTTTTGCGCGATTCAAATTTTTTTTTTTTTATACAATACCCACTGTCCGATGGTGCCGTTGAAGATCGTTATGCGAGTCAAGAGGCGAAGTAATGCACCTGTTTTCATTGAACTAAACAAATATTTTTCCACGTCTAGAATTGCGTTCGCGTGTTTATCGGCTTCGAGAGAATCTTAATCTACGAAAATTCAAGGGACGGGAATAACTTAGGGATGTTTGATACCTATCATAACACGATCGGAGACCGAATTCGCATAACAAGTATGCAAATCGTGGGTTGTAAAACAGATGGCTCCGGATGAATATTAATCAACGCTGCCAATCACTCGCAAAAATATCTCTCGTTATCCGCTCGATTAATAAAAAAAAAATGTGAAATTAATTATTAACATTTTTTTTTACGAAACGGAGATGAAAATAGATTGCTAACAGGTAGTTTTTTCACGAATTTTCCGTCGTCAATTCGTTCCTTTTTCCGTCGCTTTTGCCATTATCGGAGAAATATCATCTATTTCTGACAACGAAACGAAAATTTTCTCAAAATTCGGTATGCCGAGGTACGGCTACATTCGGAAACCATCGAATTTCTAAGTTCCCTCGATCTATTCTCGTCACTCGACGGTGAGATAGAATTGTTCAATATCTATGTCTATTCGTACACTAATTGTGTTGCTGTACTATTCATAAGCATTGACCGCATTTGTTCGATTTTTGAGAAAAGTTTCACATTCTTGTTTGCCAATAACGCGAATTTTTTAAGAATACGCATATCCTCGTCCGGTTCTTCGGTCAATAAAAGTTACGATTTCTCGTTCTCGTCTTGTAAATCGTGTTCACAGGATCGGATAGGATAGTCTATGCCGAGAGATTGAACGAGTGAGAATGCATGCTCGGTTAATTCGCCGTCTCTCTTGAGTTCTTTGAAGCGAAGTCCGGGGGGAGGGGTATGTAGCGGGGCAGATGGGTGGGTGGGTTGTCTCTGCGAGCAGTGGTCGCGAATTATCCTCTCGATTATCCTCGCGTTTTACCTCGAAATATTCCGGTCTTTGAAGAGGAAGAGAAGCGTCTTGGGTTGGGTTCTCTTGCTCCTTACCCAATGTTCCGAACGTTTCTGGTCTACGTTCGCCTCTTAGCGCCGTTCTCTCTCTGTCTTTCGCTATCTATCTGTCTCCTCCGTCCTTTTGCTCGGCCCTCGACGCTCGTTGCTTCTGAGATATCCCATTACCCTTCCGCCGGTCTGGTACTGCCGAAGAACGGCGTGCCGCGCCCGTTCTCTCGCCTCTCCAACGTTCGCCGAGAGGGATCCTCCGCGGAGAATGGCCCAACCTGGAATAACTTATGGCCCGTTAGGAGCGTTATACACCCGTGAACCTTGGGACATCGAGATGACTCACGAGCGGGTTGAATTTTCCATCCTCCCTCTTCCCATTCTTGTCTCTATCTCCCATCCCGCCCTTTTACCCCACTTCGACGGTTACTCCAAATTGTTCGATTATTGAATTCACCGACGTATTATCGCCGCGCTGCTCTACTCGATTATTACGAATCGTACGTGCCGCGCGCGCGTTTACCGCGTCGTGAATAGAGACGGCGAAGGATTTAGATTTCTATCGGAAAGCACCTTTCCCCGGGGCGGCAGCGAGCATCGTTTTCCACTGACAAACATTAGTCGTCCTTTTGATCGATGCCAATTCCGAATGGATGATATATATTTACGTTGAACGATAAATTGTTGTACGATATAAAGGGGTGCATTATGCGCATATTCTATCTATATATATCGAGGTATCTCTATTCATCCGAAAGTACCCCGGTGGAGTAAACACGAAATCCCGTCGTCAAATTATCTCAGGCATGCAGTTAAGGGCCTTTATACTCGATATATACTGTCCTCTAAAATCCTTATCCTTCTCCTCCCCGTTTGAGAGGACTCGCCTACTTCCGGTATAGTATCCGCCCTCCATGCTTTCGAAACAGAATAGTTCACGAACGAACGGAGCTTTACCGGTTGCCTTACGTCCTCACCGGTTACCCGGCCTGTGTACTCTCGCGCGCGCTCTCGAGGATACCTCCCTCTAAAGTACGGAATAACTTAACCGTAGGATAGCAAGGGCGACCATAGACGGAAAGCGTCACAAGTAGGATAGCAGAGAGGACTTTGGTCGACAGGGGAACAGACAATAGGATTTCCGTGCGGGGAAAGGATGGGAAAGCGGAATGGCACAGGAGAGTAGACAGCAAGCGAACGAGAAGACCGCACGTCGAATAGAGAGAAGATAGAGAGAGAGAGAGTGAGATACACATCGGGGTACACTTCGCTTACCCAATATATTATTCAATAGTTCGCATTCAAACCCGGCTATTGTTCGTTCAGTGATCCACGAATTGACTCGAAACAAAATAAATTATTCACCTCCGTACGTTTGAACGAAATGTTTCTTTTTTTTTTTTTTTACGACGGATATTCGGGAATAAAACAGTGTAACCGAACTTTCGTGGTAATCCAATAAGCGTCGTTACAAATGTTTTTTCATGACTGCGATACAGACGTTCGCGCGACGTAAAGTCATCTCGAGTTTATCGGGAATCGAAAAAAAAAAAAAAAAATGGAATCCTTTGTTGCGATCGAACGGAATTTCGTACGATATTTCGAGTTCCATGGGAGATATGGGATACATCAATAAACGCCAGTGACTGATTCTCCGTCTCGGCAATTTTGTCTCGATAAATATTCAATGCGATTCAACGATGAGATCGGCGACGCGCGACTATGCCTCGTGAATATTTGTGTCTCTCGACGCATGCGACGAGTCAACGAGAACGACTGCGAGGCCTCGCGACGAGAGACGGTTAACAGTAAGGGGGGTGAAGGTTTAACTGTACAGTAGAACACAGGCGGTAGGTACCCCCGACTCTATCGAGAACACGACATTGAGGCCGGGCATTGGCTATCTAGTCGCCTCGTGACGCAGTTCGGTTTACCTCGGCGATAGTAACTACACTTATAGCGTTATAGGTACAATCCAAACATCCTATGCCCCCCCGTGTACACACACGATACACGGGTGCGCATACCGGAGTGATACACGTACACGAGAGTCCAAGGGGGCTTCGATGATTCGAAATTATTCAATAATCCGGCTTCAGGAAGGCCGAAGCCGGGGAGTTTGGATAACGAGGAGGCAACGCCGTGAACTGCCCCCGTTACCGGCCTCGATTAATATTGGATACTATTTTACCTTCGATCCCTCAGAGTCCCTAACCGTTCTTGGGATTCACGATTTGGCTCGGTGCTCCGTTAAATCCAAACGGTGTTGTATTTTTTTTTTTTTTTTTTTCATTTCTCTCTACATCGCTTTCGCGATTTATCTCCATCTCGCGTTTCGTAGAAATCGGTTCCATCCTCCTAAGCACCAAGAATCACAGTCTCCGCGAAATTGCACCAAACAATAATCGCAGCATGTTCCTTTCTCGTTTAACATTTTCCTCGTCGATTTCACCCGTTAGGTCGAACTCTCCCCCTCCCCTTACCACTGGTATATACGGAGCTTCTTCTCTTCTCTATACTTACCGAGTCTCTTGGGCCGCTGATCGATTTCTGCACGTTGGCCTAAATATTCACTGCTATGGACGCTATTCCGCGAGGCGCAGTACATGAACTACCGACGATTCGTTGGAGGAGGATTTACACGAAAGCGATGGAGAAAGGTTGGAATCGTATTCTGTATTTTACACCGGCAGAGCAGAGCCATCGTTTTGTTCTACTTTTAGTACATTCCTCGACAAACTTAGGTGTCTCACATTGTTTTCTCACTTACGCTCGTTACGCTGAAAACCGGATCATTGTCGTTGAATGTTATTTGAAGCGTTCACGATGTCTTCTCTCGATCTCTCGGCGTATTTCGCTGGAATATCGGGCAATTATCGAGTCGAGAGAATTCACAGGTGCCGGGAGAAAGAGAAAGGAGGGGTGGATGGCGAGAAGGCGAGTAGTAAAAACGAAACATAGCCGGACGATTCTCGTTGAAAAATATAAACGCAATTATCCTCGAGTTCGCGGAAGGTCAGGCCTGTTTCTCTCTCTCCCTCTCTCTCGAGCCCTCCCCCTCTTCCCCCCTCGTTATCAGTTAATTATCGATAATTCCCGGCGCCGTAGTACGTCCGGTAGGCGAGAGAGCATGGAGCCGGAGAGGCAGCGAAACACCAGCAGGCTAGGGCCGCAGTTAATGAACCGCCTGGCGAACGTTCGCGGTGTGCATCCGTTCCGGAAAACGCGTCGTCGTTCAACTCTCTCCATTCTCTTTTCGCGTTCTGTGTATTAATATACCTATACGGTACCACCTATAATACCCTGTATATTATGCCCCTTGCAACGTATGCTTGCTGTGTATTACAGAGATTTTTCATCGTAACATGCGCGAAATTGGGGAAAGAGAAAGAGAGAAAGGGGCGAAGAGCGAGAGAGTACCAACGCGAGAAAACGTTTGTTCGTGGCAAACAGTACAATTATTATCATCGTTCGTTCGGGTAGGGATACAGTGGGAGGACAGAAGGGGTTGTACGGCGAAATAGGCACTACTAGGTACGAGGAAAGAGACACTACCAGAGGGATGTACATAAATATATAGATATATAGAAATGTGAGGGTGTAGCGAGGACACGAACGAACAACCTGGGGAAGAGACAACTCGTGTATACACTGGGAATACACGCCATTCTCCACACGTTTATTCGTACATAACACGCATACGCGTATCGTCGATGACTTACACACACCACCGGCTTCGGACGTGGATGCCGCGTACGCGAGAGAAATTTTACACGCGAAACAAAAACGTAGTAGAAACGCGGAAATATAGAAAGACACATGAACACGAACCGGTATAGATGGAACGGGTTAAATCCGCCGGGGTTATTGTGAAAACCATTCGGTGGGTAGAGAGGTTATATGCGACGGGAAGGTCCAGACAGAGGGGGTTGGGGATGAGAAGGAGGAGGGACGCTGGAGAGCAGACCGCGTTATCGTATCGTTCCCCCGCGTTCCTGTGCTGCTGCTCGAAAGAGTACGCAGCCGGGATACGATATTTGAATAACACACACGTTCCCCCCGAACGTGTTACCTGCTGGGCAATTAAAATTTCGCCCATCGACGAGTAATGCGTTAATCTCGACGCGGAAATTTCGCTAGGGACGGCACAGGAGGATCGGGGCTTTCGGGGCGAAGGGGGGGGGGGTAACCAGACTGAAAAAATATGAGGGACATTGATTATCTCGCATGGATTGTGCAATAAACATATATTTGCGCGAAATATATAGTCCACAGGATTTTTGCATCTCGGTGAGGTGAGAAACAGTATCGGGTAATGATTTTTATTTATTATATCGCAATTTCGAGATAATATTGGCGGAATCGCGAATAATGTTTGATATTGTCGCAAACAATTAATCGAATTTGTAAAATTTTCTCGAGTTAAATACTAACGATCGATGTTTACATAATTTATTATTATTTTTATACAATTAATTTTTTGAAATTGACATTCCCTTTGTATTCGGTTGTAAAACATTTCGTCACTCGAAATTACCCTATAGACACGTAGAATTAATTCGTTGCGCTATATATCCCAATCTGTTAGCCTGAGAGAGATTATAATCAAGCGTTTCTCACGTTGCTTGATGAGAATTTCGAGTGAGGAAGGGAAGGATGGGAGGACGGGGACACACACACAGACGTGAACGAAAACGACAAGTACGACAAGGATAAGACAGACGAGCTACGCGCGAGTTGTGCAACTCCTGAGGCTAGCGAAGCGTTATACAGAGGAGAGAGTCGGCATAGTTGCCTGGCGGTACTACGGGTACATAATAGTAACTATCCAACGTATTATATACATATACATACATAGAGAGGCGTACAGTGGCCAGGAAACAACACCCAGCAGCGTGTTGCGCTTTGGAAATTAACAGTGAGAGGCTCGCGCTTCAGCATCCCACTGGCGGTATCCAAGCATCCGTATATATACCCGTAGTTCCAACGATGTATTCACGGTATTCGCGGTATGCGAGAGTTCTCTCTCGAAGCTGCATGGGGATTCTCTCCGGTAAATGCAAAAGGGGATTTTCCGTAGAGAAACGCGAATCCTCTCTCGTTCTTTGTCTCTCCCTCTCCCGCTCTCTCCCTCACGTGCGTTTCGCGTTTCCACGTTGACCGAGTGTCGATGACATCCCCGTGGCGTGGACATCCGCGGTCTCTGGTCCACGCGGATCTCGCGCCGAGGCTTGTAAAGTAAACTGACCAGTTTCCGTGCGCGGCTCGCTGATACCGGAAACCAACGGGGTCTAGCTTTCTGGTCTGTCCAGCTTCAATCTAGTCACCCGCGAGTTCGCAAACAAATCGTAACTAATCCAACTAACCCAGTGGCAAATGGTGCAGTCCCAGTTGCGTCGCTATGCAATCCTCGCGTATGCATTCACATACACAGAGACAGACACACGAACACGCGGCTAAACGAATATACATTCGAAAGGGTAATCAACGATTATGAGATCAGTGGCTAACAGATTCGGCAGAGGATTTTTTTTTTGCGTTCGCTATAGGCATCGGGAAAAGCAGTGTAAAGCCGATTTCCAATCAAAATGGCACACGCGGGCGGTGGCTTTAAAGGGATCTCCTCAACGGTTTATATCAATCATTCATCCTATCTGTCGATGAATTTCGTCGGGGTGAGAGGAAGAGAGAGGGGAATTGAGCGTAACATGCGAAATATACAAGCGCGAGTTATTCCCCGATAGTGGCTGACGTATGTTCGAAGCTGCGTGGCGTCACAGATGTTCCGGGTTAGAACTAGTTTTACCGTTGTACGTAGGCATCGCGATTCTTGTCGAACAACTGGCGGAGGGGTAACGAGAGATAGAAATAGGAGGTATGCTCGGGAACACGATTGGGGGAATGGGAATCGGAATGAAACTGACATGCAGGAGGGAATAGTGGAGAGCTTGTGTAAAAGTCGTGGAAACAAGCGCGGGGGGAAGATAGCGCGAAAGGAGAGGTATAGAGACGAATCGGAGTTTTCAGAGAGAGAAGAACAACCCCCGCATTTCAGTCCCAGATTTCCATGAAGCGCTCACGACTCGTAGGCTTCACTCTCGCTACTCCACTCGTCAATGACACACGTACGCGACCGGGTGGAGGGGTGCGAAGGGGGACTCGACCCCGGTGCGCAAAGACCGCCCCCTCCGGGCGACCGGAAACAGCGGAAACATCGCGCCCGGCCTCTCGCCGTTTGTATACTATAACGAATCTCGACTCTGAACCGCCACTATACTCGGGATGCTTCTGTTGGTTGCTCGTTCGGGTGATGGTAGTGATGGCAGTTCTCGATCCAAACTCCCGCTGCGATATAACCCTCCATCCACGGCGAAACGCTTTCGCGTTCCTGCTGCTACTCTTTCGCGACTCTCAGTCTCTCCCTCGCTCGCCCACTCGTTCGACACTCGAAACGAGAAACCTCGCTTCGCAATCACCCACCCGAACTCCCCGTATGCCCCCGTTCAACGGCATGCCGCGCTCTACCTTCAACTATCGGATTTCCAACAGCAGTGCTGCAAAACACAAAGACTTATTGGCCATTTTGGATATTAGACACCGGCTGTGCCATCATTTCCGCTCTCTCGTCTCGCCAAACCCCCGCCAACCCATCTTTCCAACGCTATACTGCAGCGTCGAACGCCTGTATTTTATCTTCTCCACTGTTTTGCTTCTTTTTTTTTTAGTTTCTCTTCTTTTTTTTTTATTTTCCTCCCAATTCTTTCTATCTGTCCGATATTCGACCGGCGCGGATGTATCTCTTATTCTCTTTGCTCTCGATCACGAGGAATTTACCAACCCCGTTCCTCTTTTCAATCAAAGCCTAACAAATCGTCGATCTAATTTCGCTTCGATTGTCTGCCACCTTTCGCGAATACACTGCAGGGGAGAGAAGGCTGTATCGTACAGAGTGATCCACGATCCACGAGAGTACCCTCGTAAAACTGACGGATTTTCGCGCTTCTTTGTTCTTTTCTCTGCGCTTGAAATTTGCGAGATACTCGGTCAGCCGGTTAACGACTGTATAACACGTGTTGTATTCTGTTCGGGTTTGAAGGAAATGGTTTCCGATAACCAGATAAATTTCATGGAATTTTGATTTATTGCACATTTCAAAAAACGATTTCCGTGTGCGACAACTTTTTTCGTAAAATTAAATTTATTATGGGAATTTTGTTAGTTCGCTGATTTTTTATCGGAAACAAACAGAAAAATTGTTTCGTCGTTCAAAAAAATGTTTCGGCGCTCGCGAACCGTCCGATTGAGAAATTTATTTTGACTCAAACGAATTCCTTGCCCGGCTGCATGCACGAAGCATCGTACATCCAATCGAGATCGAGAACAGGCGAAATCTCTCGAACGTCCGAAGAATTCTCGACTGGCCTCTTCTCTCGGCGAACCTTCGTCCCTTCCTTCGCACTCCTCGTGTCGCGTGCAGACGATAATCTTTTTTCCTTTCCTTTTTTTCTTTCTTTCCCTCTGCCGTCCGTTGGTTCTTCGCCCTGTAGAGCCCCCGCCCCTTCTTACCTTCTTACTCGTCTTCACCCTGCTCTTTCCCCATCTTAAGTGAAATAAATCGTTGCTACTCGCGCGCCTCGCGCTGTTTCGGCATCCTAACTCTCCTCGGTCTTGCGAGACCCCCACTGAAGACGACTATATACTTGAAATGTTGCCAAAAACGATTAGGAGTGGCCGTTCGGAGAGGCGATTGGCCAGACAAGAGGTCTGGTCCGGTCGTGCTGTGCCGTGCGATACCCGAAGGAAAATTTCGTTCGCTCGTCGAAAGTCCTCGCGTTTCGCAGCAAAGAAATGTGCCGTTATCGCGCATATATGTATACATAGCAAGCAGAAAGAAAAAGAAACAAAAAAAAAATAACAGGCGAAGAAATAGACTGGGAAGCAGAAGAAAAAGCGGCGACTAGGTAAAAGAATTGAGAAGCTCGGTGGTATCGTTTCCGGAAAGCTCACCCATGATTTGTGTGTTTCCCGGCGATACGAGAGCCCCCGTCGGTACGCCTGTGGCTCTGCACTGAGTGAGATCGAGCTTTTCCAGACGCAAGAAAATTTAATTTTCCTACCCCCGTGGAAAAAGCTTCCCGCCGACCTCACCCCATCTCCCCTCACCCCCCGGATGTTCACCACGCAAACTCGACGTATCTTCCGGCTTGAATATCCGGTGCGAAATTCTTCACCGACTCCCGTAGACACAAACATTCTCTCTCTCTCCCTCTCTGTCTCTCTGTACGCTTTCTATCTCAATCTGTTTTTTTTGAGCTCGTAAACCGGGCGGTCGCCGTAGTGATAAGCACGACGTTGCCTCCCTTTCGTAGTTGTTCCCCCGTCCCGTGCCTCTCTCGCTCGATATCTCAATTACTTCAATGTAACTCGACGTTCGCTCGTTCAATGTCTAATCCGTAATTGCGCGCATCGATTGTGTTACCTTTATGCGTACAAATTGCCATGCAAGATATCCTATTGACGATGAAACGAATGATCGAATGATTGATGTTTTTATTTTTTTATTTTTTCGAGAGGGCTCTCGATTTTCCGGTGTAACGTATCGTAATATTCGATTCGACTGTACTATATAGCGTAAAATAAATATTAATCTATACATATCCGCGTAACATATCGCGGCCCCTTGGGGAGGGATTGCGCGCGAGCCCTCGCGAGAATATCATTATATTTTTACTCGTAGTTTTTACACGTCCGATGAAAATAATTCCGCGCGTCTAACGCGCGGGTGAGGAAGCGTATCCAATGAGGCATATCTACTGAGTCACGCATATCGAAGGAAGGACGGTTTTTGCGATAATAATTTTTACATAGTCGTGAGTAAGAGAGCGATTGTGCGATAGTGAGGTCGAGAATATGTTAATAATGAATCATCGAATGACTCAATCTTTTCTGTGTGCGACGTAAATTATAATTAGAAGCAATGGGTGTCTTTGAACGTTTCGCATGGGTCACTCATCATCGACGTGCCTCGTGCCTATGAATAATGAATACCGAGTAGAAACAAACGAAGAAGACTTTCAGAGAGCGTGGATAACGAATCGTGACGAAGAAAGGTCGGCGCTGAAGAAATAAAAAGAAGAAAAAAAGAAAGGAGATACTCGTAACAATAAGATAATGAATGACGACGCTGTTAAAGGAGAATTGTAAAAAAAAAAACGCAAACAATGAATTTAGCGAGTGAAAAAAAAAAGGACGAGACTGTAATTTAGTGTGTTGCATGATGAGACTACGGCGACTGTGACGACGAGTATCGAGAGAGAGAGAACGACCCCGAGCACGATAGAACGTGAACACGAGAGATAGTATAAAACGAAGCGTCGCGCAGAGGAGAGATATAAAAAAAGATACAAAAACAAAACAAAAGCTCGCGAGGCGATTTCTCGGTTAATTTACGACTCGTAATTTAAAACGATTCTTTTACATAGATGACGTACCCTGAAGCAAGTTATATCATTATATATTTTCAGCGTTGAACAACTTTGTGCTTTTTTTTTTTTTTTTTTTTTCGTTTCGCCGAACGTTATACTATAACACGAAAATTAAACGAAAAATACGAGATAAAACACGGTGATCGTTCTCCGTATTCAAACATATAAAAATATATCCGAAGCGTTACGAAAAAAAAAAAGAAAAAAAGAATTGTATTTCCGAGTTCCCTCTCCGATAACGAAAAATACAACAAACAAAAAACGAAATCTCAATTGTGACGATGACAAATGTGTGTGTGAGAACAATACGTATGCGTATACGCATACATATTAGTCGGACACATTGAGTAAACAGCAGAAACCGAGAGAGTGTGTATATGTATGCGTGTGTGTGAACGTCTGTGAGAGAAAGGGAGACACGCACCGAATACGTGTGATTAATAATAATAATAATCATCGACGGAAGACTCAAACGTACACGGTAAATATGTGCTATAAGCGACAGTTGTCGAAATAAAATTTTTTCGATCAGCTCCTAACAGCGTATTATCTCTTTTTTATATCGTCATATCCCATCGTTACACCTGAGCGGTTTATTTATTTCATATATATTTTTTTTTCTTCGATTTTCCGAATGTCCTTTTCTTTTCACCCTCTCGATCGTTCTATTTCCCGGTTCCCGCAGCTCTACTATCTTCTTGTTTTTTTTTTTTATATCATCCTATCGCCAATTACCCCCTTAACGGGACATTAATCCGATCGTACTTTAGCGATCTCACGGCTGCTAGGCTGTGTTGCTGCAACCCTGTCCGCGTGATGCTCCTTCTGCTCGAATTTTCTTCCTCCTCGTCGGCTCCATTCTTCCCCGGTCTTTTCTCCCCCCCTCCCACCCCTTTCCCTCCTTCCGTCCTCGATTTCTCGCTCTAACCCAAGCGCCCTTTTTATACAGCACTCGGGGTATCTTCTTCAACGTTGGGAAAACTGCGGCGAAGCTATACCGCCGTCGTCGTTAAGGAAGCTGGCGGACTGGTTGGCTGCCTCGAGAGGAAGCTTCTCCTCTTTCTCTATCTATCTCTCGTTTTTTTTTAAGCTCTTTTCGTCTCTTTCTCGACCCTTCATCCTCTTTCTCACCTCTTCTCTTTTTTTTCTCTCCCCTCTCCGACTCTTCGCCGTTTTCCCTTTTTCACCTATCCGGCTCCGCGACTGAGTCCCCTCCACTTTTACTACCCCGTCTCTTCTATCCGCCACCGCATTTCATCTCTCTTTTCCTTCGCCTTTTTTTTCGTTTCTTTCTCTCTTTTATTCCCGCAGCAATCGACGCAGACGACCTTCTCGGCTCAATTTCACTCCGTCCTGGAATCTCAATTGGGTGCTCGTTTCGAAGTGAAGCTCCGCTGCTTCCTGCTGTCAGGGGTGACAAGTATGCCGTATTTTTTTTTCTCGCTTCGGAGATCAGATACCCCGACTGTTTCGCCTCCGCTCGCAAGGTAGCAACTCTCTGAGAGAGTGAGAGTAAAGAGAAGAAGACGAAAAAAAGAATCTCGGGTAGAGGATTTTTTAGTGTATATGGTTACGAAGGGAACAAAGAACGTTCAGAGAGAATACGAGAGCAAAAGATGCGAAAGCTTTTCGCTCGACGAATTCAAGAGGGTTCGTCCCCCCGCGTGAGTGCAATTGAAAGCAAATCTCTCGACACAGAGAGCTTTATTATAGTCTATATATATATATTGTTTTATATTAGCTGAAGGCAATAGCACAGTCGACGATTTCTACGAGACCGGAAGTATTCGTGGATCGAAGGTAAAAAAAAAATCACGAGAACAAAAAGCGGGGAAATCGATTATAGTGTATTGCGCACTGAATTTAACAACAATGAGAGTTAAACGCGAAATGAGTTGCAATTGGAAGAGAGCAGTAGCGAGTGGGAAAACAGTGAAATAGTACACTGTATATTCCGAGCCTATTGCGAAGTATATAAAAGCTCGAGTGCTTCAGTATCGTTGGGGGAGAGAACGGGGAGATTGCGCGGTGGTGAGAGAAACAAAACTCCGAAACATTCGCTGATTCAGCTGTAGAGTGTTGCATAGTAGTTATTCGCAATATATCCTGCGGGGGGGTTGTATTATGCGCTGCAATTGTCGGAAGCTTTCTATATATCGCGGTCGCGGCATTATAATCCACCAGTCGTCATTATTGATACTCGACGCGATCACGAGAGGCAGAGTGAGAATAAGAGTGAAACACGAGCATCACGCGATCTCTGTCTGGCTAACCTTTTCCTCATTATCGCGACTAGCGGGACGGCGGACGCGTGCGACGCGGGGAGGTAGCAATAGTCCGGGTTCTCGTCGTAGCAACACGAAAGTTTTATTATTTTCGTCGAGTAATTAGCGCTCTGGCAGCGTTTCAGTTAAATTCAGCGAGACAGAGGGAGGTGAAAAAAAAAAAAAAATAAGTGAGAAACCTCAGAGGTTCGCCAAGGGGGGTGAGTTCGCGTTACTGCGGAGTGTCGTGACGAAACGTCGCGATTCCGACACTCGACTAATCCAAAAACAACGACTCTACCCGTCGAGGACGCAAAGTCGAGGCCAGTCAGCGCTCACCGTGGCTATATGAGATTTTAAAAGTTGACGGAAAGTAGAAAGCGAAACGAGCCTCTTATAGCGTTACGCGCGGGGAGTATTATAACGTCCGAGGAATATGAGAGAGAAGTAATGGGTTTGTGGGTTCACGAGATTTTTGTTGCCTGCTCGCCGAGCGGATATACATAAATATACAAAAAGCTAACCAGACGGACTCGTGGGCGACGATTTTTCCTCTTCGAAACGACGACATTCCCTGCCTCTCGCCTACAGTTATTCACGGATAGTCACGAAGCCTCCGGAATCCGAACAGTGGCCACTACCGTAGAATTTGCTTTTTATGCCGTTGGTATCGCTTGTCGTACCACTACTGACTCTTTCTACTGACTCGGCAACTCCCTCTACTTCTACTTCTACTTCCACTTCTACCACCCCTACGAACGTCGGAGTTGGATACACCATGGCAATTTTATAACTGGCGTGGATTATTTCACCTTATATTTCATTCCGAGCGTATTCCGCGTGGCCTCTCTCTCGCATTCTCCTCAAACTTTATATAGATATAGAAGGCTGTTTCTATCTTTTCGCGTTACTCGACTTTTCATGCGGAGCCAACGGAAAACGGGAAAGTTAAACATAATCAGTCGAACTGGTTCAAAGCCTCTCGAGGACTCGTCGCTCTTCTTCGGTATATACCTCTTTTTTTCCCCGACGTGCCTCGCTTCGACTCACCCTCTCGTATATCTACACACACGCACACACGAGCGCACATACACAGAGAAATACTCACTCTTACCCTACAAATGTAGTATCCGCTACGGACGAATACAACTGTACGATACTCACCTCTACCGATGCCCTCTTTTTCTGTACCATTCTCTCGGTATATCCAACGGTAGCAGCCAAGGCAGCCAGAGGGGAAGAATACTCGAGATTAAAACGAGATTTTATTCACGAAGCGAATAATACCTCGGGTCTTCGGCCCGCCCTTCCTTTTCCTCACCTTTAGCAACACAGACTCTCGAGCGTCGGGGCCACCTGGGCGAACTTTGATCAAAATTGTTAGTGAACTCGTGCGTCATGAATCGCATTAAAAATTCACGGTAAGAGTCATCCTCGTTACGCCGCACAGGGCGATATTCCTTGTAAAACTGTATTACGCGAGCAAAATTTTTTTTTTTTATAAATCTGTTTTTTTTTTTTTTTTTTTTTTTTTTTTTTCTTTTGGAGACTTGCGCGAAGCTTTTTCGCGAGGGTTCTTTATTTGATCCGTATTACACGACGGGCGCGAGGTTCCCGGGCGGCTACAATAGCGGTAGCATAATATCCCGTTGCTTCCGTAAGCATCTATATTGGTTTCCCGAGAGGGATGCACCGGCTCTGTTCGTGCGTCGAATTCTTTTACGCCTACGGTGTGCAATCAAGTACCGCACTCCGGGAGGCTGATATTATATTTTCCTAACCTACGGATAGTATCGGGGAACACTTTGCTCAATGTGTATATCTGTATCGTTATACTACCACCCGTACTAATAAATCGAATATCGTTTCTCGTTCATCTTGATGAAGCGTATGCCCGGGTTCTTCAACGTTATGCTTTTTTGATTGACTTCCTGTAACGACTGTATATCCATAGAGCGCTACTCAGCTTTTTTTTTTTTTTATTATATTGGTTCCGAGAATTGCAAATTCATTCGCGGCAACGCATTATTCCGAGACAACATTATTTTTTCAATTTTCGATGGAAAAAATTACGATGACTCACTCGATACCGGAAACTCGGTCGCGTTTCTGTTTGTTGACAATGTTTAAAATTTATATCTGTCAGTGAAAAATGGTTATTGCTGCAGACTCTTTAACTCTTTAAAATCTTTACAGCAATTTTGCGAAACGTAGCGATTTTCGATAATTTCAAACATCGATACCTTTATTTACTAATGAATTATTGGAAAACTAAAGTAACCAAACCCGTGTACCACGGAAAAAAATACATAAAATAGGACACTTGATAGAGTTTTTAACATGTTTTTTTAATCCATTACAGGATGTTGAAAAACATGTAAAAAGCGTGGTAAAAAAATTAATTTTTTTTATTTTCATGCGAAAAATTAAAAAATCCCGAAGGATTATCCGAATTGTGTGTTGTCATGTATTATTTTTCTCGACGAATACGAGTCTAATATCGATTTCATTCTAAACTCAAGCGGAAAAAAAATTTTGTTGATCACGAAAAGACCGCGGAAAAAAATAAGTATTTCGCGTAATTTGGGTATAAGAAGCATTTACCATACTCATAGTTAAGGTGGTAACAATTGTCGGCGTCACACGATTGCCCCTCGAATTGCTTAGCAAGTTTCCCTATCTGTATTCGTATCCGAACATTATTCCGCTCGTTAGCTCCGCAAAAGAATCGACGTCCTACTTACAGGGTGAAATGTATTAGTCAGGGGGTGTACTCGATGGAATTTCTCTCACGAGAAATCAAGTCGTGCGTATATATCGCCCTTTGCGGTAAAACGGCCACGACGATTAATCCGTCCCTTCGATAAACAGAGGATCGTCTCTGTCGTCGCGTGTAGATAACTCACCTAAATAAATAAGTTCACCGTCTAGAATCGAGTGAAACCACAAAATCGCTGCAATCAAATATCGTTGAAGTTTCGTTTAACGCCAAGAAGATAGCCCTTTTCGCGGGAGGGCTTTAAGAATTCATTCGAACGATTTTTTTTCAGCTTCATTCGATTCTTATTATCCCACACGAGGGATGAACGAGACGCCTCGTAAGGGGAGAGCGATGGATGGTCAGGGGGTTGCGTGAGTACTTTTTTTCCTTTTTTTTTCTCTGCGTTCTTCGAAATTCCGGGGGATTTCTTCGATCAACGTTGGTCAAACCCCGTCGACTTTCAGCCCCCCATATCGTCGATACGATCGGATAATCGACGATATACCAAAGCCGCCGTTACATCGAAGCTTCTTGCATAAGAGAAAGAATACCTTCGCCCTGTAGCTTCCTTTATTTCCCTCGGCGATCCTCAAGTTTATTCAATTTTATCGGTAGGGAGAGCAGAAAAAAACTTGTAACGAATTCATTTCCACAGTCTCGAGTATACATTTTCATCTCTGATTTGCCTTCGATTAACCTACACAGCGAGGAGATCGATAAAGGATTCTCGAAAGCAAGACGAAACAATGATAAAAATAAAAAAAATGCACTCGTCAGGTTTGGTTCATCGAGAAGGGTGAGAGAGGGAGCGATGCGCGTGGGTGGAAAAAAAATGCTTCATCCCCCTCGTGAGTGAATGAACTCGTGCGTACGCCAAGAAAACCTCAGGGAGACGTGCGGTCAATCCGTTCTTTCGATAAACACGCGTAGGCAGGAATATAAATACGCTTCGTGAGAGAGGCACATCGTTGAGAAGCTCCTCGACGCCGTTTTCTTCTCAATTGATTTCTCGCTTTCATCGTGATAGCCCTTCGCTCGAGCACACCAACCTCTTCTTTTCTTTCCTCAACAATCTATGAGAATTCTTACTATATACAATCAACGCTACAAATACATGTATATATATATATATAAAATTGAACATTTCTACTTCAACGTATTCATTCAAACGATTTTCATCCCTGATTTCATTCTTATTATCCGCTTCATGAAAAAAAAAAAAAAACACAAGGGATTCCACTAGATTTAGCAGTAGGTAGCCACGGATATTCCTGAAGCTATTGAGGGAATTTTCTATAGAACAGAACATAGAAAAGTACATATACCCTTCCGTTAAGGTCTTTGACGATCTCTCACGGGATTTTTCCAAGAGTATCACGAAATTCTTTCGCGTTCGTACAATATCCCAGCGTTGAATCAAGTCGCGCGTACTTCCGGAATGACGTGGTCAATCCGTCCCTTTGGGTTACAAGTCTCACTCTTTGCCCCTGGAGTCTCTACTCTTAACCAATACACGAAGGAATTACTGTATCGGTGGTATAGGATACACATGTACGGATTGTGGAGATAGGACGGGAAAGGGTCTGGAATATAGCCCCATATATAGATCGTTTGGTGACCGCTCCCGTAGTCCCTTGAGCGCGAGAGCCTCGCCGAAAACCAGGCCCTCGAGTTCCCCCGAAAATCGTGGAAATTGTCTCGGGGATGTGCCTCCACGTCGTCGTCGTCGTCGTCGTAGTCCACTCTCGGAATCAATACATTCCAGAATGAAGGACGCGCACTCACTCAAGCTCTCTCGCTCGCTTTCTCTGCCTCTCCCTTTAATGCCCTGCGATGCCTTTCGTCTCTGCCGTCTCTCTTAGTCTCATTCCATCGCGTATCCTTCCTCTATACCGACCGACAGAGATACCTATACCCACTATAACCGCATGAAATTTCGGAGGGTTGAACTTTCCGTCTACCGTCGTCTCGATCGTTCTCGTTCGTTACGTTTCCTCCAAACAATAAGTGAGAGAATGGGAGCCGGGCTGTTAGGGAGTTTGGTACTTTCGAGAGTAAGGAGAAGCTGAAAGGGGAAGGGGGAGAGTAGAGGAGAGTAGGAGAGAAAAGCAAAGAGAGAACAAGGGTAGAAGGGAGGAAATGGATGGAAAGCGAAGACAAGAGAATCGACGTGTATACTCTCTCCTCCGTTCGTGTATAACCGGTTCGAGAGAAAATCTCTGCGGTGTCAGTTTGGGCGAAAGGGAGGATGAGACACTTCTCGTGCCTCTCGTCGTGGGATAGTCGTTTACCTCTCTCCCGCATCTTCTATTCCTCTCTCGCGATCTCCTCTACACACCCAATCGCGCTTAAGCAGTATCTCGAGTACTGACAGAATCGAGAAACTGTCTTTCGTGGAAAGGCCCTGTCGACCATTCTCTCGATCCATCTCACCGAGAGAGAGCGAGACTTTCCCTTCTCGAGTCGCTTCAATGGTATAACTCTTTCGCTCGCGCCTGACTTGATCAATAAATTCCACGCGGAAGGAACAGAACCGACGAAAAATCCCAATTCCCGAACTCGTCATTAGTCACATGTGAAATATCCGTCGGTAAGCGTGTGACTTTACGCTGGTGATCGACAAAGCGTCTGTTTTCTTGTCATAATCGTTAAAAGTGGCATTTGACATCGGCTTATTAGGAGCATCAATTTCGTAGAGCAATTTCATTATGAAGGATGGAAGTAAAATCGATACTCAATTTTTAAGACGACTCTCGCGCAATAGTAAACCAGAATCTCCGTTCGTCCTTTGAAAACCGTCTGAATCGCTAGCATTTTTCACGCGCACCCAACGCTACGAGATGCAATTAGTATTGGCAAATTAGCGACTTTTTTTTCGTCACATTTTCGTTGCTGTGAAAAGGTTCCCTCGCGATTTATATCTGAAAATGAAATACGGTGGTACTGAATAAAAAAAAACCTGCGACACCACCGTCTGGAGATAGTGCTCTTTATATACTCGACATTTTTTCTATACGCGATATACACTTTATATTCTACTGCCCCATTACTCTTTTCTCTCTTTTACCTGCAAACGGAATAACCTATCAATATAGTGATAGTAATATAGTAAATCTACAGTATCTCGGTTGGGGTGAGCCCCCGGTAGATACGAGTGATCGGGTAAAGCCTCGTCGCAAACAGCCGCCCCCCGCAAAAAAAAGGCAAGCAAAAAAAGAAAAAAAAAAGAAGAGCGAAGAAGAAACGAAGGAAAAGCGAATAGCCGAGGGAGAGTGGAAAAGATCGACGACTCCTCACTGGGTAGGTATATCTACAGTTATATATTAGAGGTACACGCACGCACGGGTAAAAGTGTAAAAGAGGGAGAGTTGGGGGTGGGAGGGGGATGTAGAATGACGGCGGGAAGATTTTGCTCCCCCCTCGAGCGGTTTAGTAGTAGTAATGGATAAGGGATGAAAAAAACGTCCTTCAGGCGTGCCTAGGATGAGCTCGTCGCAGATTTGAGAAAATGGCCAACTTTGATACGAGTGTATTAAAAAAAAAAAAAATCTTAAGAAGGGGTGACTGCGAGGCAAGATCATCGAATAGATAGAGTAAGAGGGAGAAGGGGGAGGGAGTGGGTTAGAAGAAAATTATCCGAGGGTTCCCGTCCAGAGAGCGATCGTGCCTCGAGGCCTTTGCGAGGATTCTCTTGCCTGTTTGACTCTCGTCTCGACGCGGTTTTGCTCTCTCACGGCCAAGCAGCAGCAGATAGCACACGATGAAACACCGAGGAAGGCTAAAGCTATCGATATATTCGATCCCCCGTCCATTGCCCTAACGCACACACAAGACTGGAGGGGCCAAACATCAAATCAGTTGGGAGACGAGGCTTTCCGAAGCTGTAGAGTCTACAGAGCATCGGTTTTCCACTCTTGCGCAATTTCGCTCGAGAGATCGCCACTCAAAACGAGAGGGGGGCGCGCGTTCCCGATATCCTGGTTAAACAGCCACTGACATATCGACGATATAATCCTAACGACTTCGATATATCGTCGATATATCATCCTACGAACTCATACCAAGGCGACTATGCGCCGGTTGTAGCGGCGCAAGAACCTACGGATATGTGAGTTTTCTATATCACACGCATACACCGAGACTTGACTCTTCTCTCTTGTCTTTTCTACGCTACGGAAAGCGCGCTTTCGCGACGGATGAATTATGACTTCATCTTGGCTTCAAACGCTCGGGACGTGCGGCGCCGATACGTCTCCTGATATACCTTCGTATAACGGATATATCGGATACGCGAAAGCGTGGAAAAAAAAGGGCTAATATATCGTCGATATCCTAGTTGTGCTGCTGCTGCTGCTGCTGCTGCTCGTGCTGGTGCTGGTGGTGGTACTGCTGCTGTTGGTGAAAGTCCCTCAAGAGCGTCGCACTCGAGGTCCCAACTCCTTTCCCCCTTTTTCTTTTTCTTCTTCTTGTTCTTCTTCTTCTACTATACTTGTACGTTTTTCTCGAAGGGAAAAGAAAATCCAATCCCCGAGGATTTCTATATTTTCTGTCTCGTATCTACCGTGTGTCGACATCGAGCGTGGAAAACGCATAGAGCATCTGTTTTCTTCTCGACACACATACGCCCCTTCCCCCTCCCCCTCCCCCTCACGTCTATTCTCTATCGGGTTTCCTTTATCTCGGTCAATCAATGTATTCCTTATGATATAGTATTCGCTCTGGTGGGAATTTGTTAGAATTTATCGTTTACGATCGGGCAATTCCTGCCTTTCGAAACACTGTTTTTATCGTTTCTCATCGTCTCTCTAGTTTTTTGTTTTTTCTATGAGATCTTTCTATGCTTTCATTTTTCTTTTTCTTCCGTTGTATTATTCTCTTTGCTTTATTGTCTTGAATTCGCTTCGAGTATAACGACTCTTTCGCGCGTCGATTCTTTCGCACTTTTCAACGATAGCGCGAGAAGAAAATACTTTTCAGTGACAGAAGTTTGATTTTTCGTCTGCGATAGGCGGTTGTTATCTCAGAAATCGAGAACGTATTTTGATGGATATTTTTCGTCGGGAGAGAATGAGAAGTGAGAAGAGACATAAAAAATAAAAATAAAAAAAATCTAAAAAAGAGGAGAAAAAACGGAGTGCTCTCGAGATCTATCGTCGTCGTCAACGTCGTCAACGGCGCGGTCGAGGTGTGTGCGCGGTGTTGTCCCTGATGAAATTCTCCCGAGCCACGACCTCGAGCGGTAGACAGAAACCGATCTACCATTGGTAACAGAGTTTCACCCATCCAGCGCACCAAATTTTCCTCGTATTCTTCACTGGCTGATGTTCCGATGCATCAACTCTAAGAACTCTCCCTCCCTTATGCCGCAGCCTTTGTCGATTCTATTCTCGTGTCTCTCGCCGGTGTGTCTGCGCTTGTATTTTTCAACGAGTAAGCAAAAAAGGAAAGAAAAAAAAAAAGAATACAATTTCTTTGGTGTATAGCCGAGTGTATAGTTCACGACCCATTTTGAACAACGACCACCGATCCTCCCGGGACACGTGTATATGGGTGCGGGCGAAGGGGAGGGGTGGGGGGAGGATAGAATCAAACAAGAAGATGGTAGGAGATTCAAGCAGGAAGGAGGAAAAAAAGAGGAAAGAAAGGAAGAAAAGCATAAAATAAGAAAAATAATAAAATATGAGAGGGGATGTTTTCGATACGTCGCGTCGTTTCTGTGTCCCTGTACGAAAGTCTCTCGAGTACTGACCTCGTAGCATTCAAGGAAGAGAAGGAAGAGATCTTGCAGCACAGATTCCTTCTCGACGCTCGAGAATACACTTTTTTCTCCATCTTCTTACCTTCCACCTTTTTCTTTCCCTCTATTTACCTTTTTCCGCTGTATTCTTCTCGCTCGATTCTACGCTGCGTTAACTTTGAAGTAGCTTCGGTATATTCACGACGATATTCCTCGGTGGCTTTAGTTAAGCGTAAAACCCCGCGTGAGTTCTTGTAACACGTGAGACGTGTGTATTTATCACCGAAGAATTTAATCTTGCGTGCTGGCGTGTCGAACAACGGTGCTAGATCGGTCGTCAGGGGAGGAGAGAAAGAATTGGGCGAGTGTTCTGGACGTGACACAGATATTTCTTCGATATAGTATCATACGCTTTTATATATAAGTGTATATATACATATATATATGTACACATGGTTCTTCGAAGAACTTTAGTTCTGGACATCCCGGTTAGTCGAAGCTGGAGGGCGCGAAAGCACGAATAGAAGGGAGAAAAAAAACAGGAGGAGGCGAAGGGTTTCTCGATATATATCTTCGAAACATATTTCCTTGGCGAAAGAAAACGGGGTTTCGCGGGCGCGAACTATGCCCGTTGAGAGAGACACAGCCAAACGGGGAAAGGGGGGTTTCCCCGAAGTGTGCGGCGAATTCTAGACACACCGCGAGAGAGTAGAAACGGCAGAGAAGCCCCCAGGAGTAGCGAAACGGGCACCGGCAGCATGCACGGCCGTTACCAGGGACTTCAACCTCCCCCTCCTCCCCCCCGCGACGCCGCGAGAATCAATAAAAACACGTCCGGTACACGTGCGACGAGGAACACGTTGCCTCGCGGCCGAAAACGCGTAAATCTGAGGAATTGCAGCGCTAAGAGTCTCGTCCCTTTACGGGGTTCCGAGCCTATAATGTACAGGTCTCACCTCCACCTCCTACTTCTTCTTCTTCTTTTTCTTCTTTTTCTTTCTCTTCTGTCTCTCTTCTCTCTCATGTTTCTTCTTCGTGCGCTTTTGGTGTCTCGAACCTCCCTCGACTATATCCCACGTCCAGCGATACTTCGTCCACTTCGAACGTGACACCCCTCTAACGCCTTTCGATATATATCGACGAGCGAGAAAGAGAGCTAAAATAGCGTGCTAG
The DNA here is from genome assembly GCA_964006125.1 of Cryptus viduatorius. NCBI lineage: Eukaryota > Metazoa > Arthropoda > Insecta > Hymenoptera > Ichneumonidae > Cryptus > Cryptus viduatorius. The sequence goes on from OZ023222.1 coordinate 16,913,819, forward strand.
CGCACGTGTGCTCCATTAATTTTGGACCCAGCAGCAGCAGCAGCCCTTTACCGAAAAACCATATAGGATGGCGAATGGCCATGCTGCGCCGGGACGGCTTGAAAGAAGAAACGGCCTCGGGGTCTCGTCGCTATACAGCCCGGCTGCTCCGAAAGGTCTGCACGGATGGACGATGAGGAAATTCGAGAATAAAAAAAAATTTACAAAGAGATGGAAAAAATACATTTTAACGAATGGGACCGAAAAAAAAAAAATACACATTGAAACAAAACAGAGAGATGAACGACAAAAAAAAGCGTTTTCACGAGTGGGTTTGCAGAGCGATCGCGTATCACGGTATGCCAAACCGAGAGATCTATTCCCCAGTTTCGTATTTTTCAACGAGGTATACAAGTTTTGCTCGGTAATAAACAAACGGGTCGTAAAGTATCTTTTTAAAGAAGAGAGCGAGAAAGAGTAAAAAGCTTTACGAAGTCAATTTTGCTTCAGCCGTCAGTACTGGAAGTGGAAGCCCATTTGCCTTCGGGAAGCTGAGAGTCAAGTGGTCGTTTTTTCTTTGCATTTTTTCTTTCTTTTTCCCCTCAAACGTTGTTTATTTTCTTATTTTCACTTTTCGCGAAATTCTTTGGGCTCTTCTTCTGTCTCTCTCGTCGTGATATTTGACGTAATTCCTTTGAGGAAAAAAAAAAAAAAAACACATTTTTGCGAACGGTTGCGAGGCGATCGTGTATCAAGGGATGCCGAACGAGACATTTCCCAGTTTCGTATTTTTCAACAAGGTATACAAGTTTCGTTCGGCATTAAACAAACGGGTCGTAAAGCATCTTTTAAAGAAGAAGAGAGAGTAAAAGCTTTACGAATTCAATTTTGGCTCAGCCGTCAGCCGCGTCAGTGGAAGGCCCCATTTGCCTTCGGAACGCTGAGATTTAAGTGGTTTTTTTATTTAGTTTTCCTCCCCCCTCTCCTCATCCCCCAAAGCAGTTTGTTTTCCATTTTTCGACAAACCCTTCGAGTTGCAATATGTGACGAAGTTGTCTTGAATTCCAGTTGACGAATTCAAGGAGTTAGTGTACGTTCGTACCTTTACGATTTTTTTTCCTTTCTTTAAGTCACGGAAATGAAGTACCGAGAGGCGAGCTTAAATGCCTTGATTCTGGGTGCTGGACGGTATATACGTATATAGCAAATATATATACAAGAAGTATGTGTTGTATGTGTATAGGTAAGGGGCGGCGAGGGGGGGGGGGGGTTACCCTATAGAACGATATATACGAAACTCGGGAGTGCAGGTCACGCTCGAGTTCGCATTTCTCAGAGGTGCTCGGACCTGTCGGCGGCAGAGCGAGAGAAGTGAGAGAGTGGCCGCGCGGGATAAAGAGAATGAGGGGGGAAGAGGGCGGGGGTGGGAGGTCTGTGGAAAAGGGTGAAGCAGCCGCGAAATGAGAGGGAGGGAAGGTGAAAGAGAGCGGAGAGATGGTTGAACGCAGCGAGTGGACCAAGCGAACCGACGTACTAGACGCAGAGGGAGGTCGGTGTTGGAGAGCGAAAAGAAAGAAAAAAAAAAAAAAGAATAACTGAGAGAAAATCCTCTCACACCCGCTAGAAGCGTTATAGCGCGTTGAGTCAGGTAGGCGAGAAAGAACGAGCGAGAGGAGACGATGGGGAAAACGGTCGGTGGGACCGATCGATGTTTAAATTCGTATATCGAAAGTGGCGGCTGTTCCACCTACGACGAGTTATCGAGGATCGTAGCCGTGCGGAGTAGGAAAAAAAAATAAATAAAAAGAAAAAAAAATAGCCTACTAGAGCCCCAGAGAGTCGCGCTAGGTTTGCGATAGCCGGAGCGCGTAAACCCGCCGGAGTCGTTCACCGGCTTTTCCACGACGCGCATGTCGATGCTTACGATGGCCAATGGACTGGTTGAAATATTAAACGGGAGCAAAGACCCCGCTACCCGTCGCCTTCGTATCCGTCTCGCTCGCTCGCCCGTCCGCGCATCGAGCCATGCGAACGAAACTTGGATTTCCCAGAGTGTTGTAGTCCGCCTGAATAAGACCGTGAGGCGAAGAGAGACGAAAAAAAAAGCTCGTAGGAGACTGAAAAAGGACGCATCTATGCACATTCTAGAGACGCGGAACGAGGACGTTAGGCTTTAGTTGAAGCGGGATAGAGGGATCGGGAATAACGCGGGTCTCCAGAGAGGGTGTCGGACGGTGGGTAAGATCGAACGAAGAGAAGCTCGAATGACACATAACATGCTGCAGAAAAGCACTCTTTGGAATTTACGCTCTGGCGCCATCTCTAGCAAATTCTAAAACTCGACGATCATTTACCGCGCTTGCGCGACAGTAGGCAGGGGCTGCTATACTCCTGGGGGTTATAATATATATATACACATACTATACATATATATATATAAACTCACTAAAATACCCACGGAAACAACCCCCGCGGACACATCGAAGCGGCCGCGCGCAACTCTCGAAATTCACCGCACCGACTCCGCCGAGGGGTGAAACGATTGCGGACTATACGATCAACCCTCCTGCCCCGTAGGCTTTTTCCTCCCCCGTCTCCGGTACAACGACCGAATCCCCGATTGATAGAACGTTCATTATTGATGGACTCGCTGACAAGATTCTGTGCACGACCCCTTCGTGCACCGAAAAACTCTCCCTCTCCGCGCTTCCCTCCCCGCCCCCACTTCTCAACAACCTTATCATGACAAAACAAGGGGGAGATTCATTTTATTATCGTATATATCTCACTCTTAAATTGACTTTTAGCTCAATGTTTAAAAAGCCCACGTGGGCCGGAGTTCCTCTCAATCCCCCGCTCTCGAAAAATTCTTTATTACTGACCTACGTACCGCGCGCGAGAGCCCATTTACTTTTTCAACGACCTTTTGGGTAACGGCTTCTGGCGTTTGAGTTACGGTAAAATTTAATAGTTGCCTAAACTCCGAATTACGCGGGACCATTAAATATTTTATCTATCATCTCCGGGTCAGAGAGGCACATTCCGTAATGATGCGGAATTTGTCACAATGTAAACATATACCGCTAGTGTTTCGCGCGCTTTTCGATTATCTTTACAGTGATCGTTACACGGTAAAAAATCATCATAAAAAACTTTGAAACTGTACATTTTTTTGTTTCTAAAATTAATATTTATTTCTGATGAAAAATTGACACAAATTATTTATCATTTTAATTGACTATTTAATACTATTATTTTTGCACGGTTAGAATTATAAACTCCGCGAAATTTTCGGGTCATTGGCGAAATTGTCGAAAATTTGATGGAAACAGCGAATTTAGGTGCGTTGTTAAGAATTTTACGGCGTTTCGAATGACTCGTGCCGATCGTAAATCTTACTGACGAATTGATATCGTCGTTGTTTGAACGTAGCGACGTTGCGCAAAACATAGTCATATACGCGTAATAAATGATATACGATGTATACGACATTCGCTCATTTGCGGTCTATTTTACTCATTGTTTCATTGCAAACGCGTTTTAAGTGTTCCAAACGTTCGGGCGGTGTGTCCCGCGCGCCACACAGTATGAGGGATAGCGAGAACGAAGGAGGTACGAGACGCCCGAGGTCCAACGTTGAATAATTCAATGGCCGTAAAGTTCAAGAGTCGAGAGTCGTAAAACGACGGGGGCGAGAGATATTACGAGTACTATATTACATACATTATGCACATTCTGGTCGATCTGTTGGCGGGACGGGAGGGACAGAGAAAGACTCCTCCCTCCATCCTCTCTGTGCCTCTTTCCGAGAGTGCGAAGCAGCGAGAGACTTCGAAGAGTCGGTCGGTGGTGGATGAGAGGGCGAGAGGGCTGCTCTGATGTATTATCGTCTCTATCATGGTCTTTTCTTTCGCACGAAACGCCACTTCGTCTTTCCGTCTCAAGTCGAACGCCCGGCCTCAGTGTCTTTCGAAAGGCGTACTACGGGAGTTCCCGTCATTCCTCTACCGCTTCGACGATCCCTTTTCCAACCCTTCTTCCATCGACGTTCGCCGTTCTTTTTCGCTAGATCCGTCGTCTATAAGAGAAAACCTGTCTGACGGTACCGAGAGAGAGTAGCGGCAGTAGCGGTAGAAGCAGCAGCAGATGCCACCCTCGAGCCTCTCTCGTCTTTCGCCTATATTCGCCCCCTCGTAAGTCTAGTTTGAAGCCATCGGATTTATACTGCGACAGAAGACTTTGGGCGATCGCGTCTTGCGCCATTGACTTTGGCTCTGGAATCGTTTAAATTTTCAATTTGAAGGGAAACATAAGAGACACCAGTCAGTGTGAAGCAAAGTATGTATATATCGAGAATAGGGTATAGAAGAAAAGGGGATCCTTCGTCTTTGGCTTCAACGTTGGGATACTCGATACTTTATTATGTCTCTGCGCCTTTTTTTTTTTTTTTAGTGACGCTAAAATTCGAGAATATAAATTTCATAAATTTTCCATTCGACAGAAAACCCGAAGGGTGAACGACGGAGGAGTATTTATTAAATATTACGTGTATAGAACGTTTATGACATTTACAATTCTCCACCGTCGCGACGACCACATGTCGCAAGTGATACTCTGACTCAACGTACAAATATAATTGAAGAGGTTAATTTTCGGAAGGACCTATGTCATTGCTGAATTAATAAATGATAATAAATTTGTCGAATTAATTTTTAGCGTATGTTTCAACACGAGCGATAAACTTACTTCCGGTTTTAGGAGTTTCGTTACGCACGACATACGGCTGTTAACAATATCGAGTTCCAATTTTTCTTTGCGCAGCTGTTGATTGGAAAAAGAACGTAAAACAAATCGGGGAATTTGAAAGAAGGAATTTTATTGGAAAAATAGGGTTCAATGGAGAAATTTAAATTGCTAAGATACTGTACTCACGAGTCTACGTGCCTTTTCTTGAAACACATCAGTTTGGCGGAGCTACGAATTAAACGTCAGCGTGACTATGAGAATAAATAGTTTTCTTTCGACGCCGCAGACCGCGATACAGACGGAGTCCTCGGTAGTCCTTTCTTCTCATTTTCTTTCTCTTCCCCCTCTCTTTTCTACCGAGACGGTGTTCTCCATCGTTTTTTTTTTTTTTTTTTTCAACGCCCCCGCGGCAAGAAGCTCACCCGTTTTCTCGTCCCATCGCCATCTCAACCCCCTTTTCTTCTCGCGCTTGGACGACCTCGGACAAGACAATCGCGTCTGCGGCGCCTGCTAAACGATCGTCCGCCACCACCTCGAAAGCTCAACCCCCATCCCTTTTCCCCTTTTCCCACTTCTACCGACTTACGTGCTTGTGAATACAATTGTATGCGGGCCTTATGTTTAAAACGCTTTCCTTTCTCGGCAGTTTCTGTGAAATGGGAATAAAAGAGAAGCATTCAGCTACGGTGGCGCCAGAGGTTCAAAGTATAAAAGTGCGAAAAAAAAAAATCTCGCCCCCCTTCGAGAGAAATGGCCGTGAGAGTGCACCGGCAGAAGCAAGAGTGGGTTTATAGAAGTAGGTACACCCGGGCCCCCGATGTGTTCGCCCGCTATTCCGAGTAACCCGATCGTTTATAAAGAAACTCGTGAACTTCTAGTTTGTGCGGGAGTAGTGCGAGTGCGCAAGCAAGCTATGGTACCCGCGCCATGGTACTTAATATCGAAAGGCGATTTACCTCGTTCGTTTCCTTCTGCAGTACTCGAAATACCTTCTCGTTCGAATCGACGACATTGGTGCTCTGTCGACAACAAATAGGAGAAATAAGTTTCGCGATCCAATAGCGCTTCATGCCGTAAATCACTGTATTTTGAATGAACAAAAATTTGAATCTCGCGTAAAAACATCGTTGGATAAAATATCTTGAATTCTTCGATATATCTCTTGTGGCGTCGAAGGCATTCAGCGCTTTTCAGAACTTTTCGGATTTGATAAATATGAAAAATCCAATTTTTTTTTTTCTCGATTAGTCCGCCAATTTGCACTCGAAATATTAATCTTTTACATGACGAATACCGATGTTTTTTTCATTCGATTAATCTTGAGAAAAGTTTGAATTTTTTTTTAAGATTTTTAAACAGCAATATCTTTGCTTCCCGATGCAATATCCAGGTAACTGAGGTAACTATCGTATACTACGGGATAATATGCACGAAATAGGCTACTTCGAGTAGCTTTAGGAGCGTTTTTCAGAGCAGTTACAGAGTAATGAAAAACGTGAAAAAAAAAATTACAAAAAAAAAAATCATGTTATTTTTTTTACATCACATCAAAGGATTAAAACAAAACATTATTTTTTTAATTTTAATAATTGTCGAAATTAGCGTTTTCGATGATTTTACGAACACAAAACGAATACAAATTAATGAAATTGCCGCCGAAAGATAAAAAAAAAAAAAAAAAACGGGTAATGCGCGAGATAGTGAAAGATCGGGTGCATAGTTTGGACTCGTTGGCGTGAATTAATGGTTGGAAATTTGGCTTGAGTTTTTAATGATGACGGATCTACGCAGTCACACCATGTTATTTCGTGTTTCTTTTTTTCACCTCTTTATTTATACGCTACTGTGTACCAGTCGCGGATTCGTAAAACATGTTCAACCCGTTTCACGCGAGTATATATATTTCGCGTTGGATGTCTGGTTTTCCGGTATCGAGCCGTCTACCTTTCCAGCCCCCCAATTCCCGCGCGTTCGGGATTTAATGAAGTTTACATCGCCCGAAGGTTTAAGGTTCGCCGGATGGGGCTTTGGATTCTCCGTTACTGAAAGGGATGCAAATGTAAAATGTATCTACCCTTTTATAGCCCGAGCTTTCCAGACTTTGAAGCTTCAACGTCGTCGTCTGTCCTGACAACGGAGGTATATCTTCATATTTCGCGCGAGCGATATCGAACATTTTTCGCGATAGTGTACGGATATAGAAAGTGCCCGGAGTAGAATATATATAAAATATTCAAGTCTCCGTGAAATTTAAATTGTTTTCCGACTATCGCTGCGTACAAATCAAATTTACTTCTATTTATTCGACGATAGTAAATATCCGAGTTAATTTAAGCATTTCGCTACCCTTAATTCAATTTTCAAAGTCAGTGGCGTATTTCTTCAAAAAATGTTATTACCGCTTTAGTAATCTAAAAATATATACTCACAGCAATGGCGTACGTGAATATCAGTATCGCTACGATGCACACGGAGAACGTAACGAAACCGCAGTACGGACTGAGACGCAGAAACGATCTGAGTTCGTTGTCGGTTATGAGAAATCTCCATATCTGCGGGATAATCGAAATTAGAGAATTAGCCGATCGACTATTATAACAGGCGGGATAAGGAAGATTATACATCGAGAGATAGATCGTTGAGTAACGCGGAATAGAGGGAAGGAATTTTTTTGTATCATTAAAATTAAGCGAGCATTCGAGAGTCCCTCCTCTCGGGCGTTCCGGAGATTTCGAAATTGCTGCAGTGGCGGCTGCGAGAGCTTTTCGCCACGGCGAAAGCCGGGGGGAGAGGAGTGAGAGACAGAGGAGAGGATTGGCCGAGGGTTCGTTTGCTCAGGTTATATCCACCAACGTCGGAGGCTTCCGCCGACCCTCCTTTCAACCCCTTCAGTTCATTCTCATAGAGTCTCTCTCCCCAGACTCTCGAGGGGCCTCGTCAGGCCAGGCGAGCACTTACCAATCCGTTTAAATCGAAGCCGGATGAACGGTAATATTTGTGCAGTCTCGTGACGTCCATACTATTCTTTTTATTCTCTCCTTCTTCCTCTTCTACCTTCCGCGTCTTGGCTCGTCTCGTCGACACCTTTCGTGCGATACTTATATCTTCCCTGCCTTTCTCTCTCTCTCTCTCTCTCGCTCTCTCTGTGTCTTTCAGCTTTTCCCTTCTCTTTTTATCCTTCTATCACTCACTCGAGTTGTGAACGAGCCACGGGAAAGGGACAGAAGGGGGTGCGGAACGGGAAAAGAGAGTGAGATATCACTTGATAATTTATCGTCCTGGTATTTCCGTGGGCATAACATCAATTTGAAATCGTCGAAGCGTGTAAAAAGGGGAACTTGACAGGCTGGACGAAATATTTGACAGGCAAAGGGTGGGGGGATAGGAAAGAGGTGGGGGGAAGAGGCATTGGCTGGTATCCGCGTAAACCACGCGCGCCCTCAGCCATCTAGTAGCGTATGCTTGTAGCGCACCACTGGTAATATCTATGTACGTGTACCGGGGATAGGACCGCGCTATGTGGGGTTTTACCCCGCGCCAAACGGGCCGTCGTGGCCTCCTCTACACGATGATCGATCGTATATGTACAAACGTGAGAGCGAGAGGCCAGCGAGAGAGAAATATATGAACGGCAAGCCCCGGGTAAACACGCGTGCGGAGATTATCGTTCGGCGTTATAATCGTCGATCACTTTTCTCTTCAAACGTCCCGAGGGCCACACGCTCTCGTACACATTCAGGCACCCTATTTTGCAACACGCTGTCTCTTCCTCCCCCTCCCCCCTATCCCTGCTCACCCCCCTTCGTCTTTTCCCTCCGATTTTGTAACACACATAGTCATACAACATCGCGTTATATCTACAAAGACTCTCCCCCGTTTCTCGGGGTCATACATGCCTCTCTCGACAAAAAAAATTCTTCGTCGAGCTTATACCACCGTAATATCCGCCGCCATACCGCCAGCTTTCCACGTAATAGGGACGAAGAGGATTTTTTTTCCGGATGTATGCGAGTCGAAAACGTAGGTAGAAGGAAGAGAAAAAACACACATAGCTCGTTCGGAGTTAGCGCACCCTCTCGGTCGGGGTCTTGATGTATGGAAAGCCTCGAAGAGAATATGTAAATAGCAAAAGAACAAAGAATCGCCGAGTGAAAAATCCTTAACGATCTACCTTTCCTCCCCTCCTATTTTTCAATATTTTCATTTTATTTCGACACCTCTCGTCGATCATTCGTGCTTTTTTTTCGTGTCGTTCTCCTTCGCGCGGTGGTTTTTGGCGAGGAATTTTTAGGAATGATCGCTAAACGTTATATTGTGTTTTCCCACCCGTTCGCGATCCGAGCTTTTCGATGTTTAGACAAGTCGTTTCGCCGGCTATCAGTAGTCCGCGGGGAGTTGTAGGGATGAGATAGGAAAAAAAAATAAAAAATTGTTACGCCGAGGTTGGTCAGAGCCCAAGCGAGAGAGAACCGCGACGATAGCGCGGAGAACGAGGGTAGAGCGGGCCAACCCGCAGATCCAATCATGGCCTACGCTGAGCGGCAGTCTGCGGCTGCGTTCGCGGTGGTTTTACCAACGAGGCTTGTACCCTCCAGCGGCTACTACTACTTCATGTGTGCGTTTACCCCGTTTCTGCCGCGCGCTCTCTCGCTCTTCTCTTTGGTCACTTCTGCGTCGCAGCGTTCGAAATTACAAATTTACTACGTATAAACGAGAGTGTTTGGAGGGAGAGAGCGAAGTTTGTCGCAACGCTAACATCATCGGGAGCCCCGGAGGCTCGCCGGGGTTGACGACACATTCAGGACGCCGGGGACGCGCGCGGTCCAACGAATGAAACACATCGCAACGCGGGCGGGTACTTGGAGCGCTAATAAAAGAGATTAAAGAAGCGACACGCGCGAATAATTAGAAGGAGAGCATGAAATTGCGTCGACAAAGCGTTGGCTTTTACCACGCAGTGCCGAAGGGGGGGAACTGAAATAAAAAAAGTAAAGACAAAAAAACATGAAAAGAAAAAAAAAAACCAGTGGGAAAGTGAACGATAGAATTTGAGAGTGTGGGGTCGCAACCGATGAAACGTCAAAGGCAACAAAAAAAAAGACTGTCAAATCCATTGATGCCGTTTGCAGAGCGCGATATTGTTTCATCGTGATTAAAATGTTTTTTTTTTTTTATCGCACGAAAATGGGGTGGCGATGGTAAAAAAAAAGAAGAGAGAAAAAAAAACTCGCGAGTTTGGAGAGAAAGAAATATAGAAAACGGTGAAGTTTTTTTTTTTTTTTTTTTTTTTCATCGTCACACGTCCGGTTTAGGGAACGGGTTGTTCCCGTTGGGTGGTCGGCGACGAGAAAACGAGTCAAGGGAACGCACGGTTAGTTTCGTTTCTGCGGTGTTTTTTTGTCTCTTGGGTTTGATCGTTTTGTACCGGGAAAACAGAGACAAGACTCGGCGAGGTTATTCGCGTATTTTTAACCGGAAGGAAACACGACGCGGTCCCGTGGCGAAAAAATTCGGGTTTTCCTCCTGCCCTTTGGTCGGGGCGTAGACACAGGAAGGTGGTGGAAAAGCAAGGGGCTGCCTCCGTTCTCTCGTCCGTGTATGCGCGCACCCTCGTGGACCACTCCGGGGAATCTCCGAAGCGCGAAAAAACGTTTAATTAAAACCGAAGGCAGCGCGCCGTCCAGCTTGGAGGAAGCGAAGAAGGAAAAGGGGAATGAGAGTCGAGTTCCGGAGCTGCATCAAGGGGTAGGAGGAGTCACATCCGGCGCCGGGAGCGAGGACCTCGAGGCAGGCCAAGGATCCTAGGATAGCCTCGCAGTGTAGAATACCTCGACGGACGGTGGCGAACCGAAAATAAGACCGGAAAAAAAAAATAAAGAAACAAAAAAACCGAATAAAAATAGTTAAACATAAAGAGACGTAGGCGAAGGGAAGGATAATAAAACAAAAAAAATAGAAACGCGAGAATAAAAAAAATTAGAGAAGCGAGTCGGTCGGTTGAGTGAGGGTAGAGAAACGAGAAAGCTTCCCGAGGGCGAAAGTACCACCCAGTCAAGCCGCGCGCTGGTGAGAGCTCGCCTGACGAAACCGGGAATAAAAACAGGAAAAAAAAAAAAAGAAAAAAACCGCGACGAGAAGAAAAAAAATCTAGTGGATAAAAAGATGTGCGACAAGCGTTTGTGCGCCTGCGAGAAGAAGCCGAAGAAGCCGGAAAAAGCTTCGTTGGCTGACTCGTCAACGGATGCCAAGGGGAAATTGGAGGATGCGGATTTGTCGAAAAAGCTCAAGCTGGAGGATACTTTCGTCAAGTTTCTTGATACCGCGAGCGGCTCGTTGCTCAAGAAGTATTTGACTCGTGACGTATTCGACAGGCTGAAGGATCGTCGTACGAGTTACGGGTCGGGTCTCGCCGACGTGATTCAGTCGGGTCTTGCGAATCCAGACTCGGGAATCGGCGCTTACGCTCCGGATCCCGAGTCCTACCGCGTCTTTCGCGAACTCTTCGATCCAATAATTCAGGACTATCACGGTGGATTCGGTGAGGATGACGTACATCCGGAACTCGACTGGGGTGATTCCGACGCCCTCGGCAATCTCGATCCTACCGGCAAGTACGTTGTCTCGACGAGAGTACGATGCGGAAGATCGTTGAAGGGTTATCCGTTCAATCCCACTATGACGGAGGTGCACTATCGTGAGATTCAGACCAAAGTACGTAAATCCTTGATCTCTCCTTCTCCTTACCCTGTGTGCTACGCTACGGTCGAACTGGTCTATACTTTCTGGCCACCTTGGCAGCAACGGTAGTATAGAAACGGCACAACCCCTGCCTTTCCCCTCCAGAAGCTTGCAAAGTAATCGTAGAAACGTTCATTCCCCGGCTCCATCGCCCCGAGCTGGAGAAGCGTTTTCGAGACTCACTCGTTTTCTCACTGTGGCTATACGACTGCTATAGTACCTATCGTATAAGAGTATCATGTATATACGTATATATATAGCGCCGGGGAAAGGGGGGTATATATTGTATAGCCTCATGACTTCGGGGCAAAGGGGCTCGGTCCGCAAAGTAGTGAGAATGGCAGAAGGGGAAGAGCAAACAATATCTGTCTCGTGTATTTTCGTGAGCCAAGGTTGCGGAGGCAGTCGAGAGCTTGGACGGGGAACTCCGAGGGAAGTATCACCCACTCGAGGGAATGGACAAACAGACCCAGCAGACTCTCGTCGACGAGCATTTTCTCTTCAAGGAGGGCGATCGATTCCTTCAGGATGCCAACGCCTGTCGCTATTGGCCAGTCGGTTAGAGATCTTCATCTCTCGATAACATTGTTTTTTTATTATTATTATTATTCTTTTTTTATTTCTTTTACGTTACATCATAATTTTACATCGCGGACATTCGATTCGCGAACGACACGCTCGAGAGCTCACTTTCTCGTTTATTCCGTCGGTAGAAGACAAAAAAAGAACGACAACATCGGTCGGTAAACAGTATCCCATTATCGCGCGAAATATTCGCTCACGTAAAAATTCAAGGATGGGCTGTCGCGAGACTTGCACTGTCGAATGAGGGGAATGAGAAAAGCGTCTGGCCATTTATGCGTTAATTGTGGTACATTATATTAGAAAGAAAAATATTTTCGCCTGCTAAATTAAATTAATAACCGGTGAGGGTTGGAGAGTTGTGAAAAGCGGGCAAACGAGTGAGCCAACGGGTAGGGAAAAACCTTCCAGTCTGCTGCATTAATTGTCTCTCGTTCTGGGAAAAATCTACCGACGAGAAACTGGAATTTTTTTTTTTTTTTCTATACGTTTGTGTTTCTTTTTTTTTTTCATTCCGAGAATATTATACCACCGATATGCGGAGAGAGAAACTCATTGCGTGGGAACGAGCATTTTTCCTACGAAAAGTTTAAAAGCGCCGCGCAACGATTGTATAAAAAAAAATCACTGGAATGAGGAGAAAAATAATTCTCAAGCGCCATCGTGGTTTTCGTGAATAACGTAGCAAGTGCCGAGTCATAGACGAGCGTACAGCAAATCGTTTTAGATGTTAAATGTTAGGATTACGCTCTTCAGTTTCTCAAAAGATCGGTGTACCGAACGCATTGCTCCTCTCGCAGGTAGAGGCATATTTTTCAACGATGCAAAAACGTTTCTCGTCTGGTGCAACGAAGAAGATCACATGCGCATAATATCGATGGAACAAGGTGGCGATCTCGCGTCGACTTATCGTCGTTTGGTGAACGCGGTGACGCGAATTGGCGAAAAGCTCGAATTTTCGCGGGACGAAAGACTCGGTTTTCTAACATTTTGTCCGACGAATCTCGGAACAACTGTGAGAGCTTCGGTGCATCTCAAAGTACCGTATCTCTCGTCGGATTACGAGAGATTCGTAGAGATCGCTGGAATGTACAATCTTCAAGTGAGAGGCGAGAGAGGAGAGCACAGCGACAGCAAAGAGGCCACTTACGATATCAGTAACAAGAGGCGAATGGGACTTACCGAGCAGGAAGCACTCGTCGAGATGAAAATCGGTGTTCTCGAGTTAATTAATCAAGAGCAGCGACTCGAGGCGCAGCAGCAATCCGAAAATAATTGAATAATGTAAAAAAAAGAGATCTTGAAAATTGAATTAATATGATTATTCGTGTCGATGAAATTTGTCGAACGAAATAAATAAATTGCCATTTATCGGCATTAATAAAGCTAAAAAGAGAATGCGCGAGGGCTTTCGATATTTATACGTTGATTTCGTCGATAGAGTTATAATTGGCGATCAGAAACAGACAGAGGGAGGTACGAAAAAAAAAAAAAAAATGCGGGAGAGAGAGAGAGAGCGAGAGAGGCAGCGAACGATTGCGCTCCAGTGAGTTCTCTATTGCAAAAGTTAAGGCCTGATTTTCCTCTTAAATCCTTCAACCTCGACTATTACCTCTCGCTTCCTATTGCACGCTCGCACCGAATCAGAGCAGCCGTAATGGTGGATAGAGGTATAGGGTTTTTCGTTGCCAGAGGGGCGGCGGGGGGGGGGGGGGGGGTGGAGGATAGGGAGGATCGGGCGGATGGGAGAAGGGGGTGGGATATGGGTTGGAGGAGTCTCCATGTACTTTCGCATGACTTAGCCAACGCGGACCGACTAATTGCCCGGGCAAACTTTTTCGAGCGCGGCAAGTCCCGTACTGTGAATTGATCGAATGGAAATCGATTTCACGCCCCTTGAGCGTGATAATGGTTTGCCGGTACAAGGTCGGGGGTAGGGAGTAGTGTGTGCGATCACGCTCTCTCGCTACTCCAAGCATCCGGAGATTACTTGCTTTCTACTGGGCTCATTTCCTCCCCGAGGGAGAATAAGAGATAGAAAAAAAAAAAAAAAAAACAACAAAAAAAATCACGAAATGAGGTGCGACCGTATGTATACTTTTCTTGTTTTTTTTATTTTTTTTTTATTGCGACAAAATCGTTCGTGACGAGGGTGAAGTTTTGTGTATTGTGTTCCATCTTCTTCCGTTTTTGTAATCGTGAAAGTATGTCTGGCTTATGCGGCCAGCGGGGAGTGTTTCGCTTCGTTGGTGTGTGTGAGTAATAGAGAGATAGGTCGACCAAAGGTAGAGGGGGGAGAGAAGCAAAGAGAAGAAGAGATAGAAAGCTTCAGCAACAACGAGCACCAGTAGTCTTCGTAATTATGTGGAGGAGAACGAGCGACAGAAACTCGGCGAGAACGTAAAAGCCGGTGCTTATGCCGCTGGCGCCTGTGCTCTTCCGCAAAGCAATCGAAACAGCGGAGCTTGTGCTGCTGCTTTTCCTTTCTTCTTCCCATCGTGGCGAAGCAACAATACCATCGTGCAAACGCGGATCCAACGATGCTTCGTCGTCTTCAAAGCTACGATCTTCGCTATCCCGAGGCGAAAGCTCTCGAAGATCCTCCGTCGTAGCTGAAAAATTCACATCCGAATCATCATCTACTATGGTTATCGAGGCGTACTTTTTGTATATACCAACGCGACCGCCTGTGTACTCGCGTCAATGGTAAGCTTGCCAACCCATAAGGACGAAAAATAGTAGACGACTCACGAAACGATAATGGTACTCCGAAACGAAACTCCGGTACGTTCGAAAAAAAAAAAAAAAAAATTCTACAACCGGGTTTGGTGCGCATACACTTTCGCGTTGGAAGTACACGGAAAAATATTATAACGAGATATGGACAGATTTCATTTCGCGATGCCGATCTAACGCTTTCGCGAATAATATTCCTACCCTCGGTATCGCGATAGCCTGGAAGCTATTCTCCGACACTATGCACTGTCTGACGCTTGAATATCCGTTTCTACTTTTTCTCCTACAACCTCCACCGACGTTACTACTACCTACAGAGTCTTTTTCGCTCTCGAGGCGTTTCCACCTCGAAACTTCATTTGCATCGCTTTCGCCGGGAATATTCAGAACGGAAATATTCATGTGTATATACCGCGGCCTAATTGTTGCCAAGTTCTTCTTTGAACAATAAGAATAAAGTGCAGAAAACATTTCGGTATTTTCAATTTTCAAAATATTTTACTTCATTTTTTTCGCAAACTTTACTATTGATTTCGGAGTTATTTCGCGATACGAGAGATACATTTTTCAAAGGTTCGGCGATCTTAATTATGACTGACGTAAGTGGATTTATTTGATTTGAAATAAATTTAAACAATTCGTAGATCGATGTGTGAAAATTAATTAAAAGTTGATCATTTTATTTTGAGAGCTTCGAAGCCTCTTTTTTGCAGAATTTGAAGTTTCTTTTGCCAATTTGCTAATTGTCTACGTTTTATGGTTCACACAAATATGAGAATGTGTTCGCGGATGGGTCTCCATGAGTCCGTTCCATTATTTGATTAAAGTGAACTTATTTAAATGGCATAAATCATTTATACGGGAGGGTAACACGGTGCGGTTCTATTAGCAACAGAATTGCATTCGGTAATTGAATCAGTATTTAATAGCCGCAATATCCCTTTCGTACTTGCGACGCCTTAAACTCGATAAACACCGGGAGTTTCCACTTACTGCAGAGGTGATCGTATTCGTTACTGGGTACCGATCCTTCGGGACAGTCCTCGGGTGCACCGTCCTCGTACAGATTCTGCGGTGGCGTACGATCGATAGGTCCGTAATTGCAGACGAGCACTTCCACTCGGCCAGTGGCGGTATCGTTCTTGTTACTCGTGGCTTCTGGTACTTCTGGAACCGCAACGGCGGCACCCACGGCCTCACCGACCTCGACCTCACCGGCACTCTCGTCCAAGTCCACGGTGTACGTCGCACGGCCGCAGCCCATCCGAGTTATCTTCGCACCGGCGATTGCTACGTACGAAGTCTCATTCTCGTTCGCGAAGTCCACCAATCTGGAAAATTAACGGTTCTCGAACGGCCTTCGACTTGTGAGGGGACGTGGGAATGGGAATGGAGGGACGGGGAAGTCCTATCTCGGTATCGATACACCGCGGAAACATCGCGACTAACCTGTATGGACGATTCTCACAGCTATATCGTTAAAAAAGTATTTCGCAGCCAATCGCTCCCGATATCGAGTCTCCCCGTCTCCTCCTTCGCTGTTTCACTCGAGAAAACCTTCTGTTTTTTTTTTTTTAATACCCATCTGTCCTCCTTTTACCTTCCCCCATCACTGGTCCGCTCAGCCTATCTCACTCTGCTTTTTGCCGTGAAATTAAATTGACGAAGATTCGATTAAGTAGCACGATCGATTACCCATCACGAAGAGCGAAACAGTGGAAGAGGCTGAGAGGACTCGAGAGGAGAAGAAAGCAAAATTCGTTCAGTCATTGGCTGCCTTGTAGCGAATGGCCTTGTAATACATACAGCCGCACCGACTCGTCATCGATGTTTTTTTGATCATAAAACGTGTTAATTAAATTAATCGAAACTTTGTCAATCGATTTAATACTCCCATTGCCGGATAAGAAAGAAAAAATAAAAAAAAAGACCTCATCTCCCAGTTTCCAAAGGCTCACAAAAAAAAACGGAGATCAAACGGAAGTAGGATAATAACAGTAGAATTTGACCTTCTCTTGAAAAGCCCATCATTGTGCGTTTACCCTACATATAATCCTACGATTCTACCGGGCCACAAAATTCGACGCTCGTAAAAAAAAAAAAAAAAAATCGGCATTTTCGGCGTGTCACCCTAATCCCGTTTCCGCTTCGATTGAGATGCCACGGTGCGGGCGCGCCGAGTTCATCACGAAGTACAGAATTTAGTAGTACGGAAGCACTAAAGTCCTTACGATACCCACGTATGGCAAAGAGATAGAGAGATAGAGATACAGAGAGAGATACCGAGAGATCGATCGGAAGAACGGCGTGCACCCCGAAGAGGGTAGTAGGAACGAAGGGAATTCGAGTTCGGTAGGTAGGTCGCGAAATGCTCGTAAAAATTTCTCCGTCGTACTCCGGCTAACTTCGTTCGTGTAGTTCGCCAAGCCGACGGTGAGTACAGCCGGCGGAGGCGGTTTCCGGGTGTTCGTAACCGCGCTTCTTCGATTAAGTCGAAGTCACGAAGTCCGTAGATGCGATATACGATACGATGCTGCGATACTACACAGTTGCCCTTTATACAGTTTCGGAGACAGGGATGGTGGATGAAAGGGGTTAAGAGAACCGAGAGATACCGATGACAGAGACACACGCGTACAAAGGCTCCGGTGAAAAAGGGGGGATGGAAAAAAAAAACTCGATGCTTCCTCTACGTACTCGAAACGCGAGAGGAAAAGTAGAGGAGAGAATCCCCGGAGTCTATATCGGGGGAGCTTCCGTTGAATCGTTTTATTCGACCATCAAAAGCCGCGTTGTACCGCCGACTGGGAGAAGGGAGAGGGAGAGGAGGATGGAATGGATCCGATGTAATCTAAAGCTCGCGTAAGAAAGTGGGGTAGCAAAGGGACACGACGAAAGAGAGAGCTGGCAAAGACGGAGTGGTATGGTAAGGAAAGATCAAGTCGAGAAAAGAGAGTCACAAGAGTCGAATGTCGAAGAATGTAAAAAGGACCAAAAGACTATTTCGTTCTTTCTCGGTCCTTTAGACGCGATTCATGTTTGCTCTGTTCTCTTCGATACTCTCGTATTCGTGCACCTCGACATTTCCTTCGGGTCCCTCGAGCTATAATGCGCGTACGTAGCGCGTATGTGCGACACTCAGGTGATCCCGAAGAAGTCTTACAATACAAAAGGCAAAGAACGCCCAGAGACGTTGTTCGGTGTGTGTATAGTGAAAAAGCGAAAGCGGCGTAGTGGTTGCAATTCAATAAACCGGGTATACTCCCGGTTGGTTGCTTTTGCTTGCTTTACCCGACTCTGGAGTTATCGAAATGCTCGACCTCGTTGACCCACGATTCGACGTGATCTCGAATGCGCATAAATGCGGTGGTGTTCGTTGTATTCGCATCCTCCTCGACACCCGCTTGATTCGGGCCTTCGATGGTACCGCTGTCCGTGATACCGTCAAGAAGAAGGACATTCACGTTCTGCCAGACTTCGAAGCGTTCTGTTAAGATAAAAAAAAAAGAAGAAAAATATATAAGAGAGGGGAAAAAAAAGGAACGTGACATGAAACGGAGGGATTGAGATATGAGATCGGGAGATCAATGGAAGAAGAGATCAAGGAGTAAAGTTCCGAGAGGGCTTATATCCGCTTTGGTGGCTCGCAAAGAGAGGGATATATAAGAGCGGGCAACACGTACGCGCGGCAGTACAGGATGAAGAAGATAATTCGGGTCTTTCTTCTCTTCTCATGGGGAAAATACCCAGTACAATACGCGCGCGGTAGTGGAAGAAATAAAGAAATAAAAACAGAAAAAAAAAGAAAAGAAAAAAGGAAAGTGGCAAGGAGCGGAAAGAAGGTACGGAGAGTCAAGAAGCGTTGGGGTGACTGCTCCTCTGCACGGGAGGAAGGCGAGCCTCGCGAATAGCCGGATAATAGCCATGCTAATACACCGCTTAAACGGTTAGAAGACGATTCGATCGATATTCGATATACCCTACTCGATATCGAGCTCCAGAGAGCTCAACGTCGATAGGGGTATATATACATACAGGAATAGTATAGTTGGCTTACGTTGAGATAGCAGAAAGGGAGTCGGTGGTAGTGAAGGAATAGCTATATAGGGGACAAACGCGATGAGCGAATCGGCTCATAGTCGAGCCCTCGGTACCGGTGTGGAAAACCGGCGCGACGATCGTGAACGCCAGATAGCTCCTCTCTCACGGGGAGGGGCTGGAGCGCGCGACTACGACGCCGATGGAAATTTCATTGGAAACGAATTTATACCGGGCAAAGCGCGGGGGCGCAATTTTACCTTTCGCGCTCTCGCGCGCTATAAAATGAATTAGTTTTCATTCAATTCGTATTTAATGGATTCGAATATTTTATAATAATCCTGGATTTATTATCGCAGCGGGGTTTTCCAACGGGTTTGGCCCGTTCGCTCCCTCCGACCGGTATAGAGAGGAACTTGTCACGTCTCTCTCGCTCTTCGCTACTCCCACGATAACGAGTGGAGTTAATGGGGTTTGCAAAGGCTTTAAGCCACATACCTATCTCGCCCCCTGCGTGAAGTCGAGAGCGGGCGCTATCCTTTACCGGTGCAACTATGTAAAAAAGAATCGACCGATGCGAGAGCTCACGTTAACATTTTGTATCTTTCGACTTTTTCGGTAAAACGTTCCTCTCTAAATTCTCAATCTGACACTCGCGTCAGATGCGGTAATGAAATATCGAAAATGGAAATTTGTTTTTTTTTTTCTTTTTTTTTCCGCGTGCAATGACAACCGGTATGTTTCGGAGAGAATAAACAACGTTGGGAAATAGAATGGCGTGCGCGCCCGCGTCCGCGTGTAATCAAATATATGAAATCGGATTTTTCGTCAACGACATCATGGATCTCATGCTACCCGGAGGGGGAGGGGGAGGGGGTGGAGGCGTGAGATATAAGCTATAAGCATCAGGTTTGAAATATAGAATGCATAAAAAATAAAAAAATATGTAGTGGAAAAAGAAAAAAAAAATGGTAAAAATATACGCACCCACATCGCGGCAATCGTCCTTTTGATTCGTATTGCACTGCAATGCCCATTTTCGTGCGAGTTGGGCAAGTTCATCGTCCCACGTCTTCGCCAGCGACAGGAACCCACCATTCAACATACGGAAAGGGGGGAGAAATAGGCGTCGGGTTGAGACGTATGTATTATTATGGCGTCGAGGAAATTCATTCGCGATTTTTCAACGTTGCAACACAGACGAGAAAACTCGGCGTTGAGACGTGTAGTATAAGTAAACCCGAGAGTATAACGGGACGCTGAGAAAACCGAGAGGGTCGGGAGAGGAGGGGTTGGAAAGGATATATGGTGAAACGACGACGTTGAAGGATTTCGCGCCGTCGCCGCCGCCCGGAGACGTACAAATTTTCCATCTGCCAACCATCGCGAACCCCTGTGGCATCGGCGGGGGGTTTTACTCTCGACTCGTAGATGCAAAGAAGCTTCCATTCTATCCTTTCCTGTCCCTCCCCTTCCGTTTCTCCTGTGTAAAAGCCCCTTTATATAAATAGTGTTGTTACGTACGAGTTCCATCATATTTCTCGCTGATGGCTGAGGTCCAGGATTTCCTCGTGTCTCCTGACCGCGGGCAATGTTGTTTCGTTGAAGGTTGTGTTCGTGAACGATTGATCGTATCTCATCGGGATCGAGATCACCGTTTTCCACGTCGATGCACTTAGGTCCAACGTCGTCGAACTGTTGGATATTTCAAACACACAAAATGAACGTCGAAAGACCTACACATTGCTTCGAAACCTCTGCTTATACTCTGTAGTATACTCTCCTCCGCCCAGTGGCCGATGCACTCTCGATATGTACCTAATACCTCGTCACACATACGTGGCATTATATTGTGTGTGTGTGTGTGTGTCTGTGGAAGAAAAAAAATGCATTCTTCGGTGGATAGTATACTATAGTAGAAGAGATACCGGGCTCTTTGACGGTAGAGCACCGACCGGGACTGTACCCAGAAGAGGTTCAGTGAAGTGGAGCAAAATAACTCGAGAAGGGAACACTCGCATCGGGTCCGGATTATCGATAGATAGTCGCGAGTCTTCGGTGTGCAGGAGAAAGCGCTAAACTACCGTATGATATATGGAAGCCTCCGTTTCAGACAACTCGACAGATTAAGATGATTTTAATTTAATTCACCCCCCGACGACAAAAGATTCTCATCGGAGTTATTTTTTTTTCTTTGAGTCGGTGTCACAAAAATATCCGAGACATTAATAAACTTTTACTCGAGGACTGATCGTTCGCGAGAGAAGGGGTGCGGGGGATGGAAAATGTGTTTTTCTTAACGCACGGATGAACAGTAGCGGACAGAGAGTATGAGCGACGATGAGCGCAGAGGGGATGCTGGATAAGAGGGACGAGAGCCATCCGGATGCTGGGACTGGGCGTGGTGGGACCTAACCTCACCTCTATATTTTAACGCTATACAAATGTATAATACAAGCGCAGTGTGGAGAGGTATACGAAGCGGTTTGCAAATACACTATATACAGAGTCACAACATACCGGAAAGAGACACATGGTGTGACGCTCGCAGAGACGGCAGTAACCGGCAGTCCCGGTGCCGTCCTCGTCGTTGCCTGACACGAAATAACTCGCATTAGTTAGCAGCGCCAGAAGCGTCAGTAAGAAATACAAGGGGTCGTGAAAGCGAGATATAGAGAACAATTCTCGACGGTGTCTCATGTCGCGAAACTCCCGGGTTGACTTTAAACCGTTGGTGAAGAAATTTTTCGAATGTTCCCGATGACGACGAGGCGAAGAGAGGATTCGACGAGAGAAGAACACGCGAAAATTCAAGGGGAACAACAAAAAAAAAAGGCGAAGAAAAAACACGGCTGACACGTTTGACGTTATGCGTTTGTCGATTTTTTCATTGCGCACTGCGGTTCACTTCTCGTCATTTCTCTCGTTCATTCTTCTCTTCTTCTCGCTGCTATCGTGTATATATACCGCGGGGCTACGCAATTATGGACCATTGTGCGTGTTTGTGTTTTACACTCAAGAGAGCGGCTCTCCGGCGACTCTACCTTTGCAAAGGTACTCTAGCGGCTGAGCCTCGAGGGTACGGAACGGGAAAATTTTACACGGGGTGTATACCTTAAGGAATATCGTCGCCTTCAGAGACAAACTTTCAACTATATAAATACGGTTGACCGTCTAACGACCAATTAGCGATGATAAAAAAGCTCATTAAACTGCGACGAATACGCGCGCGCGCGTTTTTGCAACATTGTATCACTCGAGGGGAAGAAGAGGGTGGGATTTTTTTTTTTCGAAATTCCGGAATTCACTCTTTCCTCGTACCGAAAAGTTGATACATATTTTAATTGCTCGAGAAATGAAAATTTATCAAATGCAAAGGTTAATTACATTAATCGTTCCGTCTTCGCCGTGACTCGCGCGGGGGTTCGCTCGAGGGTGTTAATGGAAATTTAGCGCGTTACTTTGAGAAGTCTCGGTGCCTTGGAAAACAAAATTCAACTGTCCAAATACGATCAATGGCCTAATGACCAATTAGCGCTGATGCAAAAGCTCATTAACCAGACATAAATTTTGCCCTCGTGTTTTCACAACGGTGTTGTCACAATACGGGGCTGATTTCGAATTTTCGTGAGTTTCTCTCATCCGATGTAACATGAATATATGTCATTCACGAATACTCAAATTTATCAGTTACAGTCCGTTAATCATATCAATTATGGCATATCAATTTGCTCATTGGCGTACAATATTAACCCGCATCATCGAATTTTCACTGTCTCTCCTCTCTTTACATATACTCTCTAAAATTACAACTAAAATTTACATCCCCAAAATTCACGCAACGATGCTCTCCAATTCATTAATAACTGAATGCATTACCGAAAAAGTGTCGTAAAAAAAAAAAACATCGAATGGAGTCTGTTAACGAGCGGTAAAGACGTAACTATCGAACGAGAAAAGGCTCCATCGAGATCCTATTAATTATTGGACAAGTATATAAGTCGAGAGAAAGAACAAAGTTGCTCTTGAAGGCCCGTTACCGGTGCGACGGTACAGTCAAGATGGGGGAGAAGGGAGGGGAGGAGGGAAGAGCTACTTATCTTTTATCGTAGGCAAGTACTCGCGACATTTCGTAGTCTCGATCGTTCCCTCGTCGACGCGACGGTGCATAACCATCGCGGGGGTTCTTGGAAGACCGTTGAGCATACGCTGTGCCCCGTTGCAGCTGCAGCCTCTCTACATACAAGTGCAGAGAGGGTTGTTCGCGTAGTATAGTAGTTACACACAGCACACGCCTCCCCCGAAACTTTCGTGGAAACTTCGTTACTTCGAGGCGGCGCACTGGCGGTTCTCTCGAGTTCTCTGAAGCTTGATCTGGGTCGCGTGCTCTCCCCTATTTCGATATCCTGTCTGTGCTCTCCGTACACGCTGTCTTTATCGTTTCAATATTCGTGACGTTCGGGCCAACGTAGAGAGGAAGGAGCAAGAGAGAGAGAGAGGGAGAGAGAGAGAGTTAGAGAGAGCAACGGGATAGAACGAAGAAACTATAGCGAGAGAGTTTCGAAGCTTTGCCGCGTCGATCGGTTACGCGGCTTCGGAACCACCGTGTAAAGGGGATCGAGAAAGCGTGGGATATAGTCGTCGAGGATGCGAGCCTAGAGTTTCCGAGCCGGTAAAGCGCTTCGCCGGATATTTCGTTTCTCGTTCCGGCTTCCCGTCGAGCTGTGGAAAATCGTCGTTATCCTGCTTGATTCCGCGTTCGAGAGTCTCCGCGCACTATGGTTTTGAATTCGCGTTTGCAATTGCTACGAAAAGTCATCGGAGCAACGAGGCGTCGAATACCTCGACGACTCGATTATGCGAATCAATTATTCGAAATCTACTCGTTATGTAACGAGAGGTGAACTTTCGAACTATCGATTTATCGTCACGGTGTATCGACGATTCACGCGCATTCGGTCAAAGGTATCAAAAACGTTTTAAGGGCGCAGTATTATTATGGGCCATTCGTTTATAGAAAGAAATATATATGGAACGAGGTCGTTGTCGACGACGATGACGGGACGGGGGAAGGGGACGACGTCGACGGAAAACGGGGAAAGTAGGACTGTACGACGAACACACGTCACTCAGTAGACTTGAGATTTAATTAAAACGGTAATTAGAGCCGTGTCGGTATACATATATATATACGGATATATATGTTTGTACATCTACATACTATAGAACGACGGAAAGTCATCGCGAATATCATCTCGACGAGTTAATTAATTTTATCGTTATATGTTATGTATAAATAATGAAATTAAACATTCAATCTTCAAGCATCGCGTCACGAGATTCGGCACGACGATTTCCGTAATCACCAAAGTGCCACACAGTAGTTATATAAAGAATTTCTATTTCAGTTAAAAACAAAAGTTCGTAATTCATTTGTTTTCTCGGAATTCTTACGATATAACATTATCTTACCTGTTATGATAATAATAATAATAACAATAATAATGAAGCTTATACGTTTGGAAAAAAAAAACCGACGAAATTGCGCGGAGTAAAACCATCTCTGGCGCGCTTTGCCGTCATCGTGCGCCCGTAATTAACAAATCCTTGGGAATATTCACCAGTGGGAACAAGCGAGAGAAATAGACTTTGAAGCTTTCTCTCGCTTCCTCTCTCCCTCTCTCACACGACTGCATTGCCTATCTCAATATCGCGTCTGTAGCTACGTAGAGCTGGCGGGTGTGCGCTCGAATAATTAATCTTTATTAAAGTGTGAGAGAGAAACCGCGTGATTGTTAGCAGTGAGAGCGGTTGGAGAGCGAGCGAGAGACATAGACCGGTCGTCAAGACTGAGATTGATAGTGCATCAGAGTAACAATCGAGTTCTCGCTGCGAGAACCGGCACCATCACACTATAACACTAGCCACGAGGTCTCTCTCTCGAGAGCTATTGATTTTTACGTTACGTTGTAATTAAATGCTTCACTCGTGGGCTATCCTTTCGCTATCCTGTTTCTCCATCGCTTTTATAATCGACGAGGCACATGTATTCTTAACTGCCTTGATATTCTGCGATATCGTTAAATGTGAAAAATAAAAATAAAAAAAAAACATCGAAATAAAGTAGAATAACTAACGAAAAAAAATATAAATATAAAAGAAAAAGTATAAATTTTCGTTTACCGGAGAAAAAGCGTGAGGTGTAAGCGAAGATGTCTCGAGAGTCACTCATCTTGTCCCGCGAGACGAGAGGAGCAACGGCAGCGGTAGCGAAGCAGTAGTATCAGAGAGATGAGGCCAAAGCTAGAGTTTGAACGACGGCGAGACAGGAGACTTCAGCCGCCTGCCCCGGCTCCTGAAACTCCAGCAGAGATTCTCGTTTCATGCGCAAGAGAGAAAACTAAGAGTTCTTCGTTCACCTCCCCCCTCCCGCCCCTCCCTCCGTCAGCCTTCGTAAATGGCAATCGGGAGGCTAGGAAATACATTTTTAAGTTCCACTTTCCATAAGTTCGCGAGCGCTACCCCATTACGGATAAGGCTTCGTCGACATAATCGAAAATCGATCCGAAGGACTAGCGCACGAGAGAGGTGTATCCTCCTCTCACGGTGGTGGCGTTTCGCTATACCGACTCTGCTCCTTCTCTTTCATCGCTATACACCGTGGAGAGCACAAGATTTTTCTACCTCGCTTACATCTCGTTTCGCCTATCTCATCCTCCTACGTGACGCGAAAGAAGGATTTATCCTTGAATAAGGGAATCTCCGATTACCGGAACGTGACGCAACAATTTCTATTCACCGAAAGGGATAAATAAGGAATAAGGGTAACCCGAGCTCCAATCTCTCGAGTTAGAAACTCGAATCTTTCGAAAAAAAAAAAAAAAAATTGCATTTTTCCAATCTCCGCGCTGCGCTGAAATGTAAATACATTTTTTTTCCTTGACAAAGTACATTTCAAAAATCGCGAAGGGGATGATTTAAATTGGGTTTTCATCGAATAAATTTCTCTTATTTAAAGAAAATTAATCTATTTATTTCCATTTAATTTTAATCCATTATTGTAATGTGTATGTTATGATTGACGTTAGTAATCATCGTTATTTTCAATCGGACGGAGATTCATTCGTGATACACAGAGGACAGCGAAATCGTTTGAAATGTTGGCAGTTTTTGCGCTATAAACGAGGTTGATCCTCCCTTCTTTTCCGTTCTGTCGACTTCTCTCTCTCTATTGAGCTTCGGGAAGCTCCCTTAAAAAAAAAAAAAAAAAAATAAAAAGAACGTTTCACAAACTCGTTTATTGTTCACACTCGCTTATCGCTCTCAGCGCACGAATGTGTGTGGGTTTCTAGGTTCCAATATACTGGCGCTCTCTTCTCCCCGGTTCTCCACTCGTACAGAGATCCGGTCCCCTTTGTCCGTTGGGGGTATCACTATCCGTTGTGTATGTTTTTGTATGTGTTGTATGTATTATGCCGTGGGTCGGGCGGCTTGATCCCTCCAAGTCTTTTCCAACCCCGGAGAACGGAATTCCCAACGAGCGTGCAGGCTTAGCGGCGTAGCTGTTTCTGGACGCTGCTGCTGCTGCTGCTGTTTCTGTCTCTAGTCAGCTTCTCGGCATCTCTCTCCTCTGTGCTTTTGCCCCGACCGTTATATCTTCGAGCTTTAGCCGTTTATCCGAGGTTCGTAGGTAGAGGAAGAAAGACGGCTGGCGGACAGGGCTGACGTGCTGCCCGCTGGATAACGTCAAATTTCATAAAGACGAATCAAGGGCTGTCCGGTCCATTTTCTCGCCAGGCCAATATCGCGTTCATGTCCTTGATACCCCGCGTGCTCCACGGTTCCAGTGGATCGCTCGTCGGCGATGCTGTTTCATCCCTATCATCACCGTTACTCTTCCTACCGTTGGTACCCGACCCCCCGTTAGCGTCTCTTCTCTTCTGTTCGATAGATTCTCTTCGATGACTACCCGAATCGTTGCTCTCCTTCGGAGATACCCTGGAAAAAGAAAGCAAAAAAAAAAAAAAAACGAGTACAGGATGAAGATTCGTATCAACGTAATTTTTTTTTTAAATACATCGAAATAATGGATTCTTTTTTTTTTAATAAATATATATATACCGGCGTGAAAGCTATATATACACGGAATTTTCGCGTCGCAACAGTTAGGTACCGTCCAATAGTAGTTTCGGTCTCATGAGTGAAGCCAAACGAGAGCACTACCCCTGTCTGTTCCACCTTTTTGCACCCAGATATTTTTCTCTCCTCCTTCGCTCTGGACTACTCCACGCTTGTTTTTTTTTCTTTCTTTATTTTCTTGAGGCAAAAATATACGATCGCACAGCGGCCGAGTACACGGAATCGTCGCGGTTTTTCCGGTTCGCGCAATATTCCCGGCTGCCTGGTGTGGACGGGCCGTATAGTACATACCTCTGCCTTCAACCCCCTCCCCCTCTTGTACCCTCTACAACTGCGCTCCTATTTCTATTCTATAATATCGTCGGGTATATCTATAGAGAGTTCGTTGCCGGGTTCGGATGCTGCTTCTGCTTCGGGCAGTGCGAGGTTCTCGAGCTCCAGACCGCCCTTGTGTACCTCACTGCTGCTGGTGCTCTCTCTTTCTCTACCTCTACTGACTGCCCCCCCCCCCCCTCTCCTCTCCCATCACCCCTTTCTCTCCTTCCCCGTTGCGAGAGTGTGTACTCGAGAAAGAAATGACCGCGCGTTATCGTCGTCGCCTGTGGAATACTGCCGACTCTTCTCTCGCCCGGCAACTCTCTGGATTTTTACCTGTTTTTCGCAGTTTTCGCTCGGCGTTTGTGATTTTTATTGACGCGCTCGTTGCATCCGTTTTCACGGTTGACGATACCGCCGTTGCTCTCGTTTCTCCTCGTGCTCGTTGACTCGAGCTTCAAATGTTTTTCCGCAATGCACGACGAATCCGCGGTTTCCTCGACTACATTTTCGTCATTCGTCGCACGCTCCGTCTCCGGACCGTTCGCGAATGGGCGATACCGCAAATTTTCATCGTCATCGCCGGACGGCGACGACGAGGAAAGATACTCGTTGACGGGGGTGTCGTTGGTCGCTGTACAGGAACGTCTTTTAGAAGAGGACGACGATAGTCTGACGCTTGCCGATCGAATTCTTCGAAGTCGCGCCTCCGTACCGAGAAGACTGTCGTCTGTGATGAAAAAATGAATATTGATGAGACAGGAAAATCGAAGGATACCAAAATAATTTTGGAACTTGCAGATTACAAAATATTATGGCGAATACTGGCCACTTACGGGAAAACTTTATTACTTTGATTAGAAAGTAAAGTTTCGATCAAAATATTGAAGCAATTCGAACTTTGGGATGATGATTACCAGAAATTAATGTTTGACGCTATAAAATTATTGGAACCTCATTATTATTATCGATTGATAAAAAAATTGCTTTGCCGGGCATTCTCCGGTGAATCTGGTAATACCGAGAAAATATTTTTATTAATTCAACATTAATGAGAAACTGTATATCGAAAAAATGCAAAGATTTCGTTCATCAATGACTCCAGAAAACGATCTTAACAAAGTTTGAAATCAATTCGAAAGATGAATTTAGAATTGAAAGCTTTAGTCCGCGGTTTTTAATATGATAAATTAATACCTATATACAAATAACAAGTTAATTAAAAAATCAGTTTAACTGGGATAATTTGCTAGAAATTTTTTACTCACTTCCGCAAAGATCGTTGTCGCTGAATTCGGCGAAATATTTTTTGACGACGACGGGAGGTTTTTGAGTTGGAAGATTTTGCGATGGAATCATTGAGGCGGGTATCACTGCACCGAGACCACTTAATTTTTCGAGAATCTGTGATTCGTTGGATATCTTGTTTGCGGTAACAAGATTGGCGGCGGCGAAATCGGCGGTAGTAGCAACCATGGTTTCCGCTTCGCTCGAGATCCTCGCTGCTTCGGCAGCCATTCTCAGGAGGGTCGCCTGTTGGGAAGTCGGACTCTCCGATGCGATTACGAGATCCAATAAAGGATCGGGATTCTCCGTCTTAGAAGGCCTGTTGACGGTGGACGCTTCGCTGGACGATAGAACCTGATTCGGCTGAAGCTGACCGCTCGTCTTTACGTTGCCGCCGGTGGTGCTGCTGCTTGTCGGCTGCTGGGCCTTCACGTTGATGGGATTCCCTGTAACGGATGGTCGAGTTTGTTCTACTCCCCTATTTCCGTCTCGTGCCCTCACTTCGAAACTACTATACTATACGGTGGCTCTCCCAACGAAATATAAATCAACGTGAACCCTCCCCAGTGATAGAAGAGTCGATCGTTCGGATAAATCACTCTCCACAGTAAACCGAATAACCGGAGCGAAACGGTGAAATAAAAATAATAATAAAAACAACGGACGATATAGCGATAGAAATTGAAGAACAACAATATTTGCTCGGATCCGCAGGACTGTTGACAACGATTACACAATTTTTTTCCGCGACTTCGCGAGGGGCTCTCTCTCTCTCAGCCTCCACCCCACAGGTGTGACGAATAGTTTATACTTCACGACTGCGTCAATACCATTTTTTATTCTAACGATCGACGTGACACCCAAAGCTTTCCTACCTCCTGTAACCGGTCGCGGCTCCATCAACTCCGTCAGTCCGGAAATCTTGGACTGAGCCAAGTCGTGATTCGCCGAAGGAGTCGTTTGTAAGCAGGTCGAGGAAGCTTTTGGTATTGGCGGTTGGGGGGCTGCGGACGCGTTGGAAGCTACTTTCGTCTGCTGCTGCTGCTGTGACTTTGCTGCCTTAGCTGCGGGATCCGTCGTTGGTATTCCCTCGGTCGCCGTGGTCAGGTCGATGTCGTGGGCAAATGCCATGACGTCGAGTGCGGCCGTCAAGGCATCACCGAAACCTCCGGTTACACCGCTCGCCGCACCTATTTCCAGTTCACCGATGTTCGGACTATTTTCGGGAAATTCAACAAAAATATATATATGAATGTCACGGAGACATTTGAATAATCGAATGACTTGTTTTCCCATCATAAGTATTTTTTTTGTAGATCTCATCTTTATTCTGATTTATCTGATTTGACTTCGAATTTTTTTTTTTTTTATCATATAAGCAGCTTTGGCTTCGGAAGTCCAAAAATAATTCGAAGCTGGGCAATCGCCGAAACTTTTACACTGCAGGTCCATAAAAAAAAAAAAAGATCCCTTCCAATGTTTTTTTGTTTAATCAGGATAATCCGAAAAAATTTCGGGACCACATGCTTCCGCGTATTTTTTCGGTCTGAATAAAAATTCAACAGCTGTTTCCTGAAGTGGAAGCGAAAAAATATACTATTTTTTTTTGTTTTCGGCGTTATTGCTATGCCGGATAGTTTTGGACTTCAGTTTCGTATAGCACTCGTTTGTTGTACCAATAGAGTGAGAAGAGAAACGAAGGAGAGAAAGGAGAGGACGAGGAAGAGGAATACGGTATTGTGAAAGTTTTCTGAAATACGATTTTGCATTTTTTAAAAATATGTTGAGTAAATACCTCGCCCTGACGGGTGTTGAGAACGAAGCGCGACCCCACATAATACATCGCAACTCTTCGCCGGTCATTCCTCGTTTCCTCAGCTCGTTTATCGTGACCTTACCCACGCGCTGTGAATAAGTCATTGTCTCGTTAATTCCGACGTCTGGTACCACTCGACCAGACGAAAAGGATACGATTAAGTAATTAGTGTGCATTTAAACTTTTAACTTTAACGGTCAGTGGGATGATAAGCTTCCCACCGAATTGCAATATTCCACAATATCCGCAATAAAAATTTGATTTTTATATTTCCTCAACGCGAACATACATCCCATCGATTGTTCAACTATTTAGCAGTGACGCCGAAAGCATTTTTTCAACTGTCTATATGCTGTATAATTAACAACCAATCAAAAAGCCGTTTGTTTCCGATAGTCAATAAAGCATTGAATTTACCTTCCAATTGGCAACCGCGCCTTTGCGTTGTCTCGCTCTCGTTTTCGATTTGCTTTTTATAACCATAACACCGCGTTGTTCGGACGCCGGATTATTCGGATCATCGCCTGGTCCCAATTTTATACTGTACTCCTGTAGATAATTGTGAGCGTCTTTTTGCGACACGGCTCTCTCCAGCGACACGACGATTTTTGCCCACTAAATCCAACGTCACAAGATCCGTTTCAAAGATAGAAATTACGAAGGTAATTAACGAATTTATTAATTCAATCGAAATCATCGGTTTCTTACGTATTTTTTCATACCTGCTTCATCCACTCCTTTTCGCTCTGTTCGATAACGTGAGCGTACGTATTTCCCATCATAGCGATCAACATGTTGAGCAACAGTATTGGCACGAGTACCATAAATATAGCGAATACGGTTTTGCTGAGATTCGGATATGTCGTGTAACTCAGATCGGCGTACTGGTGTTGTGTCGGCGCGTCGACGTGGAAACGTGGATCGTGGTCGGGTGTATACGCGAATGGAATATCGCGAGAGCATGAAGAAGAGAAAAAAAAATTGAAATCGCGAAAAAAAAAAAAAGACAAGAGAGCGCGCAAGGTTCTCTAATTGCCGTTCGTTCTCAACTTCGACGACCGGTACGAGAGCCGACGTGGTATCGATAATTTGATTATTCAGTGGCAGTCCTCGTCGTCGGATGGAACACCAACGCGATTCCCCAGAACGAAGCGTATACAGCGGAGAGAAAAGAAGAGGAGAAATTGCTGAAATTTCTCTCTTCCCCTTTTCATCTCCCCCCCCCCCTCCCTCCCCCCTCTCCATCGTCTTCTCCCCCGGCCTCTCGGCTCTTGTTCCTTTATATTCTCTCGAGAAACTCGAGCCACACGAGCTCTCCAGCTCTTTCCCTCTCGCATTCTCCGGCGCTTCCTATATTGTTCCGGCATTCTTATATTTCCCTCGCGAAGCTCGCGCCCAGCACGAGAGCCACACACTACCATGCGGGAGCAGCAGCGGGGCTCGTGCCGTTGGCGTGCGGCTGCGGTTAAACGGATCGCGCGAACACGCGCCACGGTTACGCGAGGGGATTGGAGGAGAGCAGAGAAACGCCATAGAGCAGAGCCGCGGCTCCCGCAATATATTGACCGGACGACGGGCAATATTTCATGGCCCGCGTTGTCGACTATGACCGGGACGCTAGGATCGTAATGCCTCCCCCTCCCGGCACCCCTCCGTCCTTCCAATCCTCCCGACGTTCGAGCTCTCGGGGGCTAATAAAAAAATTTTCCCTTAACTCGAACCGCCCACCCTCCCCAACCCTCTCTGGAAAAACTCGAAGGCCGAGGTAGAAAACGAGTGAGAAAAGCGGAGCTTGCAAGCGGCACCGCAGCCCCCATACCCCTTTCGTGGCGTTCATGCACTATCCCGACTCAATTAATGTTCTCCGGTTAGAAACAGTAGCTTTCCCTTGCCAACTAGTCATGATAAAGAGGGACCATCGTAGAACCCGCTCTCTTGATATCGCTTCTAACTATCCCCCCGTTCTATCGTATTCTCGGACATAATTATTTAACCGATTAACTTATCAATTTTCCCGCGTAAAAAACTCGCGAATATCGTTATCTGGGGAAAAAAAAAATCATAAGGGTTGACAAATTATAGTGTGTATCTTACGCTGTAATCGCCGAGGGTGATCTGAAACAGTGCCATCCAAGTCGAGTGATAGGAGTGATACAGCGATGATTTTACACCGGGAAATCCCTTGTAGAGAAAGTAGAACGATTGAGAGAAACCGAATAGTACGACCATGTATATGATGCCAAAGGTCAGCATGTCGCCGGTTATCATGCTGTAGACCATCGTGACGAACGGCCCGGTCAGTCGTACGGCTCTGTGAACGAGATAAAGCTCAACGTCATTATGCCTCGTCGTTATAACTCGTACAGTAACCTGTGGGGAGAGGGGGGGGGGGGGGTGGGTCTCTCGCCCTCGTCATTATCCACGTTACCGCGGTTAAACTCTCTCACCGTTATGTTTCTCTCCTACAAAGAGAAACGCGCTTACCATCGGCTGCTGTTGCAAATACAACACTAAAGCGGTATATGTACAGTGAAATTTCTCAATAGTTACACGCTCTCCAAATTATGCGTCGAAAATACCGCTTGGCGAATGATTTATTTATAAAATTCGGGTCGTGCATTTTTTTTTTCGAGACTCGATTATTTTTTTGGTGTTCAAATTCCATTACGGTACTTAAGGGAGTCGAGTCAGCTAAATTATAGCGACGTTCGCTAAAGTATGAGTTTTTCTTCGGTAGACGCAAAAACTTCAAAAATGCTATCATGCCAGAAAAAGTTTGAAAGAATTCGTCAATCGGTTTACTTGGAAACTGAATTTATGCGCAGAAGTAAAAACACCTGAATCTGATTTCTACGTACACCTACTGGCACCAATTTTTTTTTACGAAACGAAAAAAAAAAAAAAATTCCTCAAACATTTTTCGCTATCACGGAATGGTTTTTAGATTCTTGTATTAACCGAAGAAAATACTACGCATTGGCGAAAATCGTCATACTTCAGCTGACGCGATCCTCTTAATGTTCGATATGCTTAATGGAAGATATCGTGAATATTCGAAAGATTCCTGGAGCGATGAAGTGTCTCGTTATCAATGTATCAATGGGGACAAAGTCAAGTTTACCTCTGAATAGGTTCATTCTCCATTCTCCCATCATTGACACCCTTCATTGGCACTTCGAAATCGAACTATCGAGGGGTCTGACTGTGATGTTAAATGCATTAATACACACAGATCGTTTCTATCTTGTAAGCGGAGGAGACACGCTAATGTTGGAAATATAGCGGTAAAGTCAATGTACATGCATACAGTTCGTATGGAATAATATCGCTCTCGCGTAGAGGGTGATAGTGGCGTGAGGGAATGCCGTCGATTGAGCAGCCGACAGAGAGTCAATCGTTACACTAGAAACTAGCCGCCAAACTACGATACAAACACGGTACACAAAATACAATTGTGTTACTGCAGACGCGACGTAATGGTATACTATGAGGATTGCTCGGAACCCTCACCCAACTAGTATTGCGTGTATATTATCGATCGATAGGTAATCAAAGCGCTTCCTAATCTGACTGGAAGGTATCACGTAACGATACCTCCCGTTCCCCATTCCCGGGCCCTACGTAGTATAGTGTGGCATAAACAGGGATACTCGCAGATCGGCTTGCGTTATAATAGCGTTGCATTGCTCTCGGAGTAACGTGTATATCGCTTCGGCAGTTTCCGAAATATCGCTGGTGCGTGCTACGAAGTGAGAGAGCAGACGAGAGGGAGTCATGCAGGAGAAACGGTATGATCCCGATGTGTTCGACGCGTTTATACCTATCGCAATGCAATTTCGATTGGCTGTCGATAGTCCGAAACTCTCGCGAGGGGGAAGAGGTGAGTGGGTCATCTCGTCGCATCGCTTGAGGTTCATATTGCTGGCTACCGTTGTTGTGTTTCCGCTTTCGTTCCCTCCCACCGCGTCGCACCGATTGGAAAACTCTTAATATATTAAATGTCATTATCCTTCATGAATAACGATGACATTTTGATAATCCCCGAGCACAACGTTGGGCGGTAACAAACGCTACAGGATTTGGCAGTATTACCCGAAATATGAACACGATAACGAAATCGTTGACGAAAATAAATTCAATTTCTTTGGTCCCGTCTCTCCCAACAAAACGAATCGGCTTTGTGCGGCTTGACGAAATTTTAGTCCACAAAGTTACTAAATAGAAAGTATGTGTGCGGTATTTGTGTGTTTTTGGTCTTTGGGCGGTCACCAAGTTTGTTTCGTCGTGGAACCGACGGCGAAGCTCTTTCACTATCCCTCCCCGTCTCCTCAATGTCCTGCAATGTCGCCCACCGGACCCTAAAACTCAACTCAATCACGACAACGAAGTTAGAGAGTTGGAAAATTGTTGTGTCCTTCTGGAAACCACCCTGACGGCGCTCCTCTCTATTCGGGGTTCGGCAGCCATGTAGCCAGGCAAAAGGCACCGAGGATGCCTATATTCAAGAGCGTACGGATATGTGAACGCGAACGAGAGGGGCTGATGCGAAAGCGCGCGCGAGGAGTCGAGAAATGGAGGTGAAAAGGGGAAGCAAAAGCAGAGGTCGAGTATACCGAAAAGTCACGAGCGGCGGGGGGAGGGGGGTGGGTTTGAGTTCGAGTTTCGGTTAGCCGGGACCGGGTGCACCCGGCCGGAACGAACGTTCATCCGTATGTCGGTCACGTGCACGATGTATGTCGCGGGACCGCGGACGACGCACCGTTCGCCCTTCCACCCCATTCCCATCTACCATATCCGTGGCGCCTCACCGTGTACGCGAGATCGTTCCAACGTCGTTCTGCCCACACGGTCATACAGCTACTCGAACGTGGCAACGCCCGTGTACCTTCTGCGATTTTTTTCATTTTTTTTGGCCCAACTTTCTCTCGTGTAACCACGGATTAACTTTTTGGATGCATAACTGACGAAAGTATGCAAAGTTATGAATTCACTCCTGTGATCTTTTTTCACTTTCGCTTTGACAAAATGATTCTGCATGGCAAACGCGCGGGAGACGGGAAAGAGCATTGAATTTTTTAAAACGAACATCCAAGTCCGTTAAAGTGCCGTCAGGCTGAGTCGAACTCGTTTCTAACGTCAGCTTTCCGGCAGCCGCAGAAGAGTACGAGATAGCCGGATATCTTCTCCGGCTCGGCAACGGGCACAGGCTGTTCAGTTCGCAGCTTTTCCCCCGCACGTGGACCTCGAAAGAAAAAGAGACACACAGGCCAACCCAACCGAGAGAGGAGTTCTATTGCTCTCTCGTGTGCCTCGAAAACTTTCTATTCCTGTGGAAAAGCCAAGTCGCCCTATTCCGTACTCAAAGCTTTGAGGTGGAAGGGGTGGTGGTTCTTTCACGATACCCGTTGGCCCGGTTCGCACGCCCAAGCAACGACTAGAAACGAGCAGCGAGCCGGCACACCAACCCCTCAACCAGTCCCGACTTATACGTCCCTCATCGAGAAAAGTTTATCGACTTCCGATATCCATGCGACGAATCTCTCGTAAAAAAAAAAAAAAAAACAAAACAAAACAGTACATTTCAACGCACGATTTCATAACTCCGATTTTCATATACAAATCTCGAAGACGGATGGACGAATCGCAATAGAAATATAGATATTTTTCCAAGTCTCCAGCAAAGTTGAACTCAAACGTCGGTCACGATTCTCGATAAAATTGGTGTTTGTCAATAGCATCAGTTTTTTTTCATCTTATAACAATAATAACGAAAAATTATTGAAAATCTATAAAAAAAATTGCATGTAAATGGCGAATTAAGATAATTAACAGCTTTCAATGATAAACTGTCGCACGTCCATATAAATTATTTCAATGAAAAAGATCGATAGAAAATAAATGATATTAATATTTTCCGTTTTTATATACGAGTTGTTCTAATTAACGTTCTCATTAAAGTTTAATTAAATTTAATATTGCATTGCGATAAATCGTTCGGTTAATTATCGTATTTTATTTTCTCTAATTTATTAAAACATTTATCAGCGATAATCGCGGACGGATGGAGCAATGCGCGTGGTATTTGATAATCTCATACGCGGTTCGATTGGAAGCGAATTTTCTTGCGGTATGATGCTCGTCGCGTCGTTCTACATAGTCGGTAATATATTCAACGGGGGGTTGACTTCTTCGCTCTCTGGTCAAGCGAGTCAGATCGGGGGGAAGGGGACGCGGTAAACGGGCAATTCCAAAGTGACCGAGAGTGCTACGAGTCAGGGTGGCAGACAGTCAGATATGCGGAGGGTTAGACAGGCTCTGCTTTGCCGGTGGTACCCGGTGTAGGGTTGGGCTTGAGGGTAGCTAGAGTGAGTATTAGCTGCGTCGCGTGACGACCCTCTCGCATCGGGCCATCAGGCCCGTTGTAGTATGGTGCCTCAGCGTTAGGCCAACACTATAACAGCTATATACTCAGCTTCTATAGAACGCGTACTATAACCCATCTATATACGTATACACATAATTGTAGTCGTGCCATTCAGCGGACTCGAGGGAACGCGCCACTTGTAAATTAACTCGCGTAAATACGTACCCGGTTTACGTGCTGCTCTACAACGTGCTTCGCTTGGCCCAGTGGCGGCACCGAGAGCCTCCGATGCAACCTCGTTCACCCCCCGTATGCATACATCAACTCCAACCCCCACCCCCTCCCCTCCTCCCCTCTATACATATTTGTACTCGCGAGAATGTATCTGTGTAAAACGTTTATACGCTCCCGGGGAAAGAGAGTTATTACAGGTTCGAGCGCACACGGTCAAAAACCCGTCGCCATCGTTATACACGCACACTCGTGCATTTTGCATGTCTACTGTAGTTGCATCGTTAGCCGGATCTGTGCAGTTGTGTTTTAGCAGTGCTTGTATCTTGTGCCCCGAAGGAATTCTCTTACCCGGCAAAGAACATGAGAAGAAACCATGAACCGGGCACTGCTACCACCAGTATAGCATCCTCCAAGTGACGATCACCGGCCAGCCGACAGGGGATGCACGCGAGGATAAGCAGATTGCTTATCAAAAATATAAATTTCGCTGGTTCGTGACTCTGGAATATTTAAACTCATATTCGTATCTAGATACACGGAGAAGTGTGGAAATTAAATGTAATGGGACACATGGAATAATAATAATAATAATAATAATAATAGTAACTGCATTGCCGCGGGGAGTGAACTAAAACTTTTTGTAGCTTATTAGGGCTGAAATTTCTTTCGTTTCTACGATGACTTCATCCGCCGAAGTACTACCGTTTTCGTGTTCATCGAGAAAAAAATACGCAGAATCCATGTTGTGAAAAATATATTTTTTTTTATTTTTCGGCGTGGGTAAAAAAATCGCTTCGTAATTATTTTTTTCACGTTTTTTATCCAAGGATCGAAAAAAAAAAACGATTT
The DNA here is from genome assembly GCA_964006125.1 of Cryptus viduatorius. Taxonomy (NCBI): domain Eukaryota; kingdom Metazoa; phylum Arthropoda; class Insecta; order Hymenoptera; family Ichneumonidae; genus Cryptus; species Cryptus viduatorius. Next base: position 16,951,642 of record OZ023222.1, read on the forward strand.
GGCAACTCCGCTCGTAGGCTTATTTCCCGAATTTTTTTCCCGTAGAACGCGATATACATCTCAGTTTTTCCGATTTTTCATCGGCAAGCAAAGACACCGTAGTTTGAAAATATCCAAAATCGTTACTTCGAAAAAAAAAAGATTCGTACAAAAACTTTTCGTCGTTCGTCGTTTTAATGCTATTTCCGATGTATTTTTTCTCGCTGATCACGAATCGGCAACTTTTTTCCTCTCAGCTCAATATTCTCCGATATTAAGATTCGCATTGAAATAAAAAAGAAAGAAAAATCTTATTTTTCCGTGATTGTTATGTCCCAAAATATTTGCATTATCGATTTTGGAATTTTATTTAATAATTTCTGTGACAAGAAAAAATGTCGTTTGAAAAAAAAAAAAAAGAAAAAAGCTCTGAGCGAAAGGGTCTCTTGTGTGTAACACGACCGTGATGACTACGTGAGATACGTGACGCAATCTAGGTACTCAAGGGGGAATCCCGCTTGTGCACGCATTTTCCAAGTGGCTGCAGACTTGCATAACGCGAAATTTATACGAAAAGAACCTTTTTGCCTTGAGGCACACGAGTTCGCCGGCGAGTTTCCTCATTCATCAACGATCTTTTTGTTATAACATTCAAAAGGAGGAAAACGAATAGAAAATAGGTGTTACGATGAGATACTCTGTTCTGCTAGTTTCGCCGATGCATGGCAACGTGTATTGAGCGAACGGCGTATATATCGAATATTCATGATACCGCGCGCGCGTGTGTAAAAAAAAAATACAAATTATGTATTCGACTCACCAACTGTTTGAAAAAGGAGATAAACCCGATATTGACGACTTCGCCACCCAGCTGCAGCAGTATGTAACTCAGAACACCAATGACCGTTACATATTCGGCTATCGTTCGACCGACGTCCGTGAATTCTTCGGGCCACGCGAGTAGCTCGACGTCAACCTCGGCGGGTCGAAGATAAACCGCGAGTGATAGCGAAGCCAAGTGGAATACGAGAATTATCAATCTCTTCAGAAACTGCAACTTTTATTCATTCCAAAAAAATAAAATAGTAATAATAATAATAATAATAATAAATAAACCATAGATATAGTTAATAGTTATTAAAATTGATCATCTACATCCGTTGAAAATTCAATTGCACCGCTCGCGGGCTATCATTATTGTTAAACCTATGCTAAAAAAAAAAAAGAAAAAAAAGGAAACAAATGAAAATGAGTCTCACTCGTGCAAAAGTTTTCCATTTTTCTTCGAGCAAACGCTGAATAATTCCACCGTCGAGCATGTCCAGGTGCTCCTCCTTCGTTCCGTTCAATATGATGAATAGAGCGGAATTCCAATCTGTGGGGAGAATAAGAGAAAAGAAATAGAAGGTGGAATGGTTGAAGCGCGAGGCGCGCGCGAACCGACGATGGCGGCAAAAAAAGCGTATAAAATATACGGGTATACGGTAGCTGCGAAATAAAACTGGCTATATCTCGACTAACGCCTCTGGTATACATTGCTGTATATAGTGTACAGATATTACGCACAACAACAATCAACTGCGCATACATACAGCGCATATATATAGCTCATTTCGCAAGCTCACTAAGAACGAAAGAGGATTAAGATGAGAATGATGACGAGAATCTTGAGGTACTTCCATTGATGTGCGGTTGCATTTCCGGTTGAAAAATATTCGCGGGAATGTCGAGTAGTGTCACATCGGTGCCTACTGTATCGGTTCAGTGAACGAATAACGGGAATTCCCCAAAGACGTAACAAGATAAGAGGATGCGAAGAGAGCGAAGTAGAGGGTGAAGAAGGGGAAGGGTTGACTCGGAGAGAAGAGATTTTCGACTATCATGACGCACTCATAATTATGAGTGCCACGATGGTACTACGGTTGCGGGTTTTCTATTGAAGGGACAGAGACGGAACAAAGTATGAGAGGGTTGCGCGTTTCTCCCTGTGCAACTTCGCCCTCATCCCCATGGCTGTGGGATAGTCTCTCACTGTGAGTTTCTCGATGCCGTAGTCTGGTTGCAGAATCGCGTCGAGATGGTACTCCTTCTTACTTAACGTTCGCGTGGTTCTCTCGCATCGAGGCCACCTGCCTCAGAGATTAAATTCGGCTCAGCTTCGCTTCTCTCCTCATCTCTACTCTCTCCCGAAGCTCTTTGCACCCCGCGCGCAGCCTTACTCTCACGGTCTGCTACTGCCGCCGCAGCAAATGCGCGCCTTCGCTCCTTCGCGGGCGAGGATTTCCCGAAGTCGTTAATCCTTAATCATCCACTAATTCAACAGAGGATGAGGTCAGACAAGTTTCACTTCCCTTACTCTCCTATCTCCTTTGCGCCCGGCGATCCTTCTCTCGCACACACGCACACACTCATCTTTGTATAATCCCCTCGCACTTTCAACTTTTTATCCCCCTCGACTTAGAGAACCTTAATTAGCGACTCGCGATGAGCGAAAAGAAAGAGATGCGAAACCCCCGAGCTTTTCGTGCGAAAAGTGACCTCAACTTCTCATTCACCTGTGGACCATCGAGCGTACCGAATCTCTGGAAATAATTCAATGCTTCGAGGATTATGAACGTTATAAGATATTCACAAGGTGGTGTTTATTTATTTAAAAAAAACTTGCGGGTAAATCCCTCTCGGCTCTAGAAGCAACATGCAACATAAACAGTAACACTCGTTTACTCGGCCTTCAAGGACCTTTCTCAAGGTAAATAAATAAATAGCGGTGGAAGAAAAAAAAAAGCACCCGAAGTTTGCGTTGAACCAACCGGAAGACGTGGATTTTATCATTCACTTATTTCAAGAATGCGTGATCGCATTGCATTATATTATCATGTTGTTACAGAGTTACGAAGAACTCGAGTTGTTTCTCAGATTCTACGACCCTTCCGAGGGATCTTTCGTTCTCGCAGGCTGGTAAACTTTCAGTACCGCGAACCCTTGATCTCGTTTCCCTCTCATTCTCCGACTCCGTCTTTCCCCAGACGAACGAACGAACGGTTGAGTTCCCACGCGAATAAATCGAGATCCTACGAGTATAGCAAGCGCGGTGTTACGATCGCTCGGTCGCTCTCTCACGACGGCGGTAGCAACAGAAGAAGAGCTTTCCTCTGGATGATTGAATTCGCCGCGAGTGCAATCCGTGCTCGCGCGATTCCTCCTTCGGCTTCGCCTCTCTCACGTAGACACTATTCTCCGGTACTCTCACTCCTCTATCTATCTCTGCAAAGGATTTCCCGAAGTCGTTAATCCTTAATCATCCGCACTAATTCAACAGACGCTGCCGACGTCGTCGTTCAATGTATACATGTATGTATATATATATATACAACGTTGTATACGAATCTTATGTAACGTACAGAGGGTACGTACCAGTACGGCAAAAGCTCTGGGTATATATAGAACTCTGTAAGGTCAAAGAAGAGTTTCTCAGAGTGGTGCAAAGCTCGGGGAAAGGCGGGAGGGAGAGCTCTCGCAATCGCGTTAACTTCCCATTCGAGTTGAAACCCAAGAGATCGAAGCCTCTCTGTGAGGATTTCCACGAGAGCGAAGGAGTCGAAGAGTCGTAGAATCGATAATCCTTAATCATCGTCACAAGCGAGAGCGAGTCTGGTTCACATGGATCCGTTAACGTTGCTTGCTGCTGCTGCTGCTGCTGCTGGAGGGTTATAGAAGTGTACGAAGCTCGCCCGGGCTAAGGGGGTGAATGGATGTTGGAACGAGAGAAACCGGAAACAGGAGAGAAAGGGGGGAGACTCTCTCTTGCTGAAGAACGTAAATAAGACCAGATGACTTTCGGCCGGTAGCAGTAAGTTTCTGCGATTCGAGAAGTGTTTCTCGCTCTCTCTCTCTCTCCCCGCGCGACTATGACTCCACCACCGTTCCTCTTTAGGCTTCGGGTCTTTCTCACTTTGTCTCCGAGTATCAAAAGTCGCTGGCTTCGTTTATGCTCCACGGGTTCTTTTGTCTCTCTTTTCCGTTTCGTATCGTTTTCTTTCTTTCTCTTCGAAAATGATCCATTATTCGTATCATTCTGTCTTCGAGCGTTTTGCCTGAATCTTTTTGGCTCGAGTAAAAGCTAAAGCGCAGGAAAATCAGAAGAGATGCAAGCGCCGGAGTACTTGGGGGTTGCGTCTCGGCAAATTTTGCATCTACTTCCGTTGAAGGCCGCTGTGCGATTAAATCCGATTTGCCCTGCCTGCAGCACCCAGTCTTGATTCTTTCGCTTTGAACTATCATGAGCCTTGGTGGGTTAGACGTAATAGGCTTTTCTCTCTTAAAGCCGGCTTGCCGAATACTGCATCAACTGCTGAGTAACGGAAGGTCGTATTCTGCATGGAATAGCATGCAAAACAATATGTAACACGCCCTTCCGTTTCTTATCATTCAACGTATAACTGAGCGCATCTCCAGACCTTTTCTCAGTGTTTCGCGTGCTCCTTTTTTTCATTGCTCGCCTCTCTTTGGCCAACGCACAATCTGTTGTGTTGAGGTACAGAAGCTATTGTGACTTACGGTAGTACTATAGCCATTATGTATAACAGACGGTCGGATATAGATAGAGGTATCTAACGTTCGCCGAGAAGGCAACCTTAAAGACGTTAAGCCTTAATCAGCCGTCAACGTGATTGGAGACATCGTTACCAGGGCTTAAGCTCTCATCCCCTACGGTTGAGCTACCTTATCCCCAGCGAACTGCTCACCACCGCGTGCTCATATCACGCACATATACTACCCTCTCGTATATGTCTATATATATACGTGTGTATTTACTATTACGACGATATACAATAAGCGGGCTACAACGGCTATGAGCGAAGCTTTCGCGTCGTTGGCCGCGACGAAATAGCGGGAGAGGCTTCAACCTCATGGAAAACTAATCGAATCCGTGAGAGGAGTCGGCGCATGCAACCCGATCCGCAACTGAGAGTGAGCTGTTGTTACCCCGCGGCTACATAGAGCACAGAATCCGTCCTCGTTATCGCCATATCTATCTCCCAAATCAGTACGTCCATTAAATACAGAATTGTACTCGTTTAAATATGAATTTTACCGATTCCAAAAGCTAATGATTACGATCTGTAATCTTCTCTTTTTTTTCCTCCCTATAGACATATCTCCTCGTTCGTTTTGCGTGCTTTTATCAATAATTGACTACTCGGAAATAATGAATGTTTTGATAATCGATTCGTTACACGATTCGAGATTGCGACTGGGATATTGAAACATTCGCGTTAATTGCAATTGCATAATCAAAATGAGATTCCGCCATTTTCCTATTGCAGAACATCGATTTCGATAAACCAATTTTCTAATTGCTAGTACAAGCGTGAGATTTTTTATGCGGGAATGGAACAAAAAAGAAGGAAAATGAATAGGAAAAGCACACAAAGCATTATGCTTTGAACTGCACCGGGGAAGACAATGAATGAAAACGATACGGATAAAATGGATGCGTGCATATACTGGGGCGGCTGTTACCTATAAATAGATTAGTATCGAAGTTCGCGGTGAACAGGTGACAAAGAAACGATAGCCACATCGATTCGAGGATAGAATTCATGAATGGAAGAGAATCGTACTGCATTCACACACGCACGATAATCCATAGGCAGAGTATATGTTGTTGTATGTGTGTTCTCCGGGTTTCCTTGCGCACTTCCCCGTTTGGTCCTCCTCCCGGACTCGATAACTCATCAACTCTCTCCTCTATCCGGCGGGCTGCACGTTTATTGTTAGCCGGTAGAGAGATAGAGATAGGGAGAGGATAGAGGAAGAGAGTTCGGACGTTCACTCGAAGCGCGCGAACAACTCGCTCGCGAGAGAGCTTTCAAGCGAACAGCGTGCGGTCCTCGCGGTGGATCCAACGTCCGGATTAAGGGATGGTTGTGCTGTTGGGAGATTCGTATAGCAGGAACGGGCCCCCACATCCCAGGGCTTTCTCTATCCCTCCTATTTCTCTGCCGCGTGCCGAAAGCCCGGAAGTCTCTCGCTCTCACTCCGGTACTGCATCCTCAACGGTGCGCACCCATTTCGCAAAACTTTCCATCCAACCTGCAGCGCTAGGTATACGCCGTATACCACTCGATTCTCTTGGACCGGTGTGTGTATCATACACGTCCAAACGTTGGATGGCTTCTGCACGCGAGAATCAGTACACAGGGAACTACCCTACACACTGATAAGTTACCGCTCTAAGACATGGAAATTATACTTCCATAAGCGGCGATAGAGCGAGGGGTAGTTTGAACTGTAAGGGATAAATAGAGAAGGAATGGACTAACCTGTACACAGTTCGTTTGTACATAACTATACTATATATGTACATTTTATTATATAGTATACATATAAGGTCTTCGTAGGAAATCCGGGGGAGGGGGGGGGGGGCGCTGGGAGGGGAGAGGGATGGAAGGAGGTCTCGGAAGGCACAGCCGAGTGCGGGACAATGGATTCGCGAAAGTAAATGAAACGCGAGCTCTCGGGTCCCACTACTTGGGTTATGCCTCTCTCCCGCGCGCGTTCGTTGATTCTCGGTGCCGCGCTTTGCAACGAGGGATGCCCCTCAGAGTTCGGTGGGGATTCATGTTGCGCCATCGGGGGGGTGTGGCAAAGACGAAGGACGCGAGAGACTAATCTCGAAACTTCGTTAAATGCCCGTAATTGCATCCGGTTGCCGGAAAAGCGACACGGGGCCTCGAGTCTATACCTTCTCCTCTTTCTCACTTGGCGAACGGAGGGCTGGGGGTTGCAACGGTAGGATTCCTGAACTGGTGTGTGACTCTTGCCTTTGCTGCTGTGTGTATACGGCGGGGGAACAGTGTACAGTCAAGAGACGACAGCAGAAGAGCACACAGAAGCTATACCTGGGGTTCCACACCGCAGCGTTCCGCGATTATTTCGACGACGACTTCCGGCCGACGGGAGAGAAATCCCTACAGTCTCGGTGCTTTGCAAGAGACGCGCCGCAGCCATACGACGAGAGGTTGAGAAAGACGAAGGGGAAACGTATATATGTATTACCAGTTGCCAGAAGCAGATAGTATACCCAAAACCCTGAGCAGCGGCACGAGTACTCTACGTTAGTAACATGGTAATAGCAAGAGCAACGCGACGAGAGTCGAAGCCGAAGCCAAAGTGGAGAACGCCTGCGCCACCAATGTAGCCTCCTCGACGACTTTCAACGTTCGGCATGTCTGTGTTTATGTATGCGTGTGTATATGTGTTGGCTTTCTCGCCTCTCCCCGTTCTACTACTCAGGCGGCTTTTACCCCGAGTTCTAGCAATATCTGTACTCGTCGACCCTAAACATTGACGAAGGAGGCACAAAAGGCCCACACGCTGTTGCTCTCGACTGTTTCTGCTTTTGGTTGTTCAAGGAAGTTGGCGTGTGATTCGATTAGCCATATAACAGCTGGGAGCGAACGACGGGCAAAGGACGTACGACACGGTTGCATGTTGTATGTGGTAACGTTAGATACGTGGTACATGGTACCGCGATATACTTATATGGCAAAGATATCACAAACATCGAGGGTAAACCGAGTCTTTTATGAATTTTGATAAGAAAAAAATTTCTTCGTGATTATTTGGGGGGTTTGACGATTTAAGACAACCAAAACCTATTTTTTGTGAATTGCATGGCAATTGCCACAATTTTTTATCCTCCGCAATATAATTCGTAATCGTCTTTCGATAATTTGAAAAAAAATTCAGTTCAAAATATAAAAAATTGGTGGAGAAAAAAAATTTTTTTTAGGAAGCATACAAAAAACTATTATATCGAAAACAATGGAACTTTATTGGCGCATCGTCATTTTCGATACTGGGAATTTTTGTTCGTAGTCGGAATCACAACTTCGTAGAATTGCAGCGTCGAATATTTGATAAATTTTTTTTTTTCAATGGAAAAATAAAAATGAACACTTTTCAATCTGAAATTGCTACCACCCCCCTCCCCCCGTCTCCTGTAACATTATTTATTGTTGTTACGAAATTTATAGCCCTGTTATATATAAAGGGGATATCAATATTATGTTATACATACTCGTTCTACCGTCGGGTAGGAGAGTGTCGAGTGCGTTGAGGGGATAAGCGGAGCAGGTGATGTTGCTGTAACGCCAGAATTCCCTCGCAGACAGCTCTAACATCTCGCGGAAGACCTCAGCTCGACCGAGTTGGCAGGCGAGCGTCAACGGTGTGAGACCAGCACTGTTGGCGATCCCGTTCCGTGCTGGAAGCTTCGGATGACGCAGCGCGTATCCGAACATGTCCTGTGTGCATATATAATACTATGGTACAGCGAAGCTTCAAACCGTTATATATGCAACGTACATGCAAAAGCCGTATCACGTCAAATTCGGGTCAAGCCGAAGATATTTTGGAAGCGTCAGATCCCGCGTACGGAAGTCTGTCATCGCTTCGGTGATGTGTACTATGTTAGTTACTGGCAGTACTCCGAGGGCCACGGAGCGTCATCTAAATTCCTCGGGGGGGGAGGGAAGTTCTCTTCGACCGTAAATACCTTTTACCGAATAACTCATCGCGGAGGTTCCATTGTAGCTACCAGTCGTTCAGGTGCCGAGATTCGGGAGGTTCTGAGAATGCAGATGAGACGCGCGACACTCGACATTTAAAGCGAATGAGACAAGACACGGGGTGGGGGTGCAACTGAGACAACGTTGATAGTCATTCGCGAAAGGAATTCGATAACTGCAATGGTTTGATATTTCGATCCATTGAGGATTAATGCCGCATTGTGAAAGTCGGTCACGTGAAATATATTCATATGAACGTCAAATAATATTGAACAGTATTTCCATTTAAAAATTCGATATCTGCCGTATATGGAAAACGTATATTTTATAATACAATGTATTAAATATATTTCATCGCTCGAAACGTAAATAATTTCTATATGCAAAATAAAATGTCGCATCTGTAAAAGTGCAACAAATGTATTATGAATGATATTATTAATAATGATATTTGTATAAAATAATATTGTCGATTAAAAATTTTATATTTTTAAATTTAAATACATTTTTTTTTAATATATTTCCTCTTAATAAACATTTTCTCGGTCGAAATAATTTTTGGTTAAATCGCACTATAATTTGTTATTAACGCGATAAATTTATTTCGACTATGTGTGCAAATTGTTTGGGAGGAAAAAAAAGACGAAAGAAAAAACGATAAATAACTCACGAGTTTGTCGCAAACGACGACCATGTGAAGTATCATATTGCCAAAGGTATCCTGTTCGTCAGGATCGGCACCGGAGTCCAATAGAAGATTGTAGACACTCTCGTTGGCGCAACAGGCAGCCCAAGCGAGTGGATACTCGCCGAGATAAGCGAGACCCTCGTAGTCGGTGTTTCTCGCGGGTCGTTGAATTTGCTGATCTCGCGGCAGGAAGAAACTGCCGATCGCCCGTTGCGACACTATTGCACCGGCCTCGACAAGATCCTGAACGAGTTCGTTGTTCGCGTAAGCGATCGCTAGATGTAGCGCACTGGCGCCGAGATATTCCTCACCCTCGACAACGTCTATCGCCAATCTCGGAAAGCACTTCAGTAGGATGCGCGCGACACGCGTGTGCATCCTGGTGTCGCATATTATGAGAACGTGAAGTAGCGTTTCGCCGAGTGATCCTCGATACTGCATTTGCCAGCATGCATCGTGATCGTTCCACTGTGCAAGCGGATCGAATCGCGACAGTGACGCCTCGATCGGTAATACAACTTGTTCGAGATCGCGAAATTTCCAACGCAAATATTCCGCACGATTTATCGGTTGTCCTTTGCCATCGGCGTACATCAGTATACCAAATTGCTCGCGTATTAAACGCTCAACTTCGGGCTGACCGCCTCGCGTATACGCGTCGATCAATTCGCCGCCTTTCTTGTAATTCGCCAGACGATAGAGAAGACACTGATCCTCGTTGCTTGCTTGGCTTATCACGCGATCGAGGATCGAGCCAGCGTTGACCTGGCTGTCACGGGCACGGCAGGTGCACGCTCCACCCATTCAGACTCATTCATTATCCTCAATTTTCTCCCGACTCTTCTTTCGGCTTTTTAATTTTTTTTTTGTTTTTTTTTTTACTTTTTCACAAATATCTACATATACGTCTCACAACAAAATAAACGAATAGTCACGGTGACGTAGTATGCGCAATCACATTTCTTCAATGGAGATATTACATCGAAGAATTAAGAAGAATTTTTGAAAAAAACAGTCACCTGAATTGCACCAGCAGTGAACGCTGCATTGGTACTCGAGACGTTCGGAGTCGTGGCAAAAAGGGGGTCAAGTCGCTCGTTATTTCTTGTACGATCCGACCTCGACCTCCCCAGCGTTGATGCCCCCGAGCGGCAGCTGCCATTCGCGTTTTACTCCCCCTTTGTTTTTTCTGTTGTTGTTTGTTTGTTTGTTTTTTTTTTTTTATCAAATATTCGTCCGAAATTCCATAAAGGACTACACTGATTATTTATACATATTTATATATAATAATGTTTCGTCGCCGAGCGATACAACGATAACGACCGGGAGACAGATTTGGGATGAAGGTAACGCGACACCGCTGAAATTTTCGTCGGAAAACTCGTTGAGAACTCGGGCGATAGGATAAACCGGCTTGTACGAGGGGCTCACCAGGACTAAACTCTGGCGTTGAATCCTGGCGGGCTTAAGACAGTCAAATCGAGGGGGCAACGAGGAACGTTACAGGTCGAAGGTTTCGTGATGTTATATAGCAACGCGCCTTCTCGCTGGGTTTCCTCGTTGTGCCTCGTCGTTGCTACTTCTGCTTCCGTTGCTGCTCGTGGCCCAATCTATAAACAGTACCTGGTGCAGCCAGATACGAGAGGGTCACTGGGTGACGCGGTATGCCGGCATATACGTTTCTCGCACGTATACCGTACGTATACACGTACACACAGTAGGTGTTCGGATAGTTTGCATTGGTATACTTTGCACAGTGGGGTTTCAACTGTGTTATAGATACAGGTGAGGGGGTGGAGAAGGGTCTCTGTGTAAACTTGCACTATATCGCGCGACCGTGACGCGCCGAATTTCATTCCCCCGGCCGACTCGTCGACGGATAAGGGTGTCGAGGATAAACGGCCATACCCCGCGCGTACTGCTAAACCCACCGCAAGCTGCTACTGCTGTTGCTGCCTCTGCTGCTGTTACTGCTGTTCTCCTGCGTCGAGTACCTACTCGGAAATTATTTCTTTCATACTCTCTATAAATCACTGATCTCAACGCTGCGCTTTTCTATAAAGCACCGAATGCTTGACGCAGTCGAGCTTCACTACGGGAGCCTTCGAACGAGATTTAGTTCTCATTTCATTTTTCATTTCATTCGCGTCAATCGACCCGCAACCCATCCGTTCTTTCGAGAGAATCTCTTATTCTCGAGACTTTTACAACGATACGTTTATGGGTTTGATTGTCGTATAACAAAAGATAAAATACTGTCCCCTTCGTTCTTGTCTCGCGTGCTTCGTTTTCTTCGAATGGTTCATATATCGTTCGTATACGAACGAATGAAACGGGAGGAGGTCGAGAGCTCCTGCAAGCAATGCAATTCGACGCGTATTTCTTTGGATGAATTTACTTCGACTTTTACGATTCGCTGCATTTTTTTTCTCGATGTTTTCTCGAGCGTAACGATATTGGAGAATGGCATCGTTTTTGGAATCGGTTGGAAAAATAATTATTTTTCTGCTTGTCGGTCGTTTTTGCGAAAACGTTTATGCGCGATAATTAAATTGATTAACGAATAGCGGGCGATATTTATAGAAATGCGATTGAACGACGCATATATCGAGCTTCGACTCTTATCGTCTCGCGCCTTGGCCTCCTTTGACGATACTTTTATAATTATCTCGGCGATAGGGGTGAAGGAGATTCGAAGGGGTGGCGCGACGCGGAGAGGACGGTAAATCGTCGCGTATGTGCCGAACGTGCGAGCGATTCGGGAATATCGCCAACAGCAGAAGCAGCAGTAACAACAAACGGACAACCGGGGACCAGAAACGTGATCGTTCATCTCGCTCCGGGGTCGTCATGCTGTTGCTGTTTCTGCCGCTACTGCTCCACGCTACTCGTTTTCTACTCTCTATTTACATCGTTTATTCACACAGTTTTCCGATTAACGTCACCGATATATAATATGTATGAACGCCGAATGCGTCAGAGGATACTTCGTTTTATTACCAATTTTATTGACTTTGTACACCTCGCTGCGCAATCACGATTCACGCCATACACAATTTATTTTATTTTTTTCACGGATGAACTATTTTCTTTCCAACGGCCGGTCGTGTACGCTTTTGGAAAAAATTACATGTACTCGAAGCTCGAAGTAATTTTCAACTCGGTGTCCTCGTTTCATTGTGATGCACGATGTATCATTTTTCCATATCCACACAGACGAGCGACGCGAATATATTTATCGAACGACTATGTTTGCGTTTATACATATTTTTTTTTATACACATTAGTTTTTTCAACCGTATCAACGTTACCGGGCACTCGTGGAATATTCAGTTACGGACAAAATCACACCGATGCGGCTTTATACACGCGGTACATTTTATCGGAGCATTAATTTTGCGTTACGTTCGCGGGGGAGCTATTATATAAATTGCACCGCGCCGAGAAGAGAAAATGGACAAGAGAACAGAGAGAGATAAAAAAAGAAATTTTGATCGGATACGATGAGAGAATGAAAATTCGAGGCTCAACAAAAATTTGCATCAATGGCGCTCTCGAGACACGCGCGAGTGTATCTCTTCACTGAGAAAAAAATATCTGGTTGGATTAACCTTTTATTGTGATGTTACTGTAGCATATTTCCTACATTGTCAAAACATCTGTCTTCCCAAAGTATTTTCGTAAATTTTCGTAAAACAAAAAAAAAAAAAACGAGAAAAACTTTTGATGAATAGCAAGTTGCGTATAAAAAATAAAGTTTTTTAATCAGAATTTTATTAAATATTCTGTTTTACTTTGGTGTGAAAATGGCTAAAATGATTTCTTTTTTTTTTTCAAAAATAAGCTTTTTCACAGTCTTTTGTACGGAAAAGGGTCGAGTAGTCGAGAATTTTTTTTTTTTTTTTTTCGATAGCACCGTTAGAGGGTTAACAGAGATTCGGAAAAGTACGTTCATATAAACACATAGTTACGCCAACAAAAATGTCGGTCCCCTTAAATACATTTTGGTCGACTGACGCTAATAATTGCGAAACGAACCAATTCTTTACTTGTTCCAAGAAAATATTTATACGAGACGTATTTGCCCGCGTTGTTGTTGGTCCGAACAGATTTTTATTTTCACTGTTTCTTCGCCTATACTGAATAACAGAGGGATTGTGTATTCTATAGTAAAAAAAAAAAGCGAAAACTCGAGATAATAATAACCCCACGCTTTCGTGTTAAGCTTATGCAGTATAAAGTATTCGACTATTTTCCATGTGACGTGGAAAATTAGCTGCTGGCTGGTTGCTCGTGGGTGGCGAGATGAGGAGACGGTAAGGGCGGAACGGGCCGAGCGCAAGCGAGGGGGAGGAATTGTTATGACCCGCGTTTTCCAGTTATGCTCAACGCCCGGAACACCACCGCGACAGGGTGGGGAACGAAGGGGGGGGGGGGGGGGGAAGTACGAGAAAGATGGAAAATGCAAGAGAGTCAGAAAAGGAGAGAATGGGAGCAGAAGGAGGTTGGTAGGGATGGGGATAGGAGAATTGCTGGGTATAACACGATGGAGATAACACGGGCGAGCAATTTTTGATGCGTCGCACATTTATGCTGCCGGCGCACAGCCGCCGGCGTTAGCGTGCTATGGAGACGGAGTGGGAGATATGGAAGTGCACAGGGGAAGAGGCGAGTAAACAGGCTTTGGGTTCCCGATTTTTGTTTTTTTTTTGTTCCGTCTATGATTCTCTGGCTCCCTTCTTTCCCTTTTTATTATCCAATCCTTCCGTCTCACCCTCTCTCGCTCGGTACTCTGAATCATTCTTTTTTTTTTATCCCTACAACGAGATGACACATAGAGAGAAAGAATCGCAACTGCTGCATCGCGGTATTATTAACTGGTGTAACCATACAGACGTGTGCCAGCGAAGAGCTATAGGAGTTTGAAATGATGGCTGTTGCTACACTGACTGCTCTACTCGAAGCGGGAATGGGTTCGTTGGAAAATCCTTTCGGGATCCTACAAAACGAGCTGAACTGAGAGAACAAGAGAAAGAGAGATAGGGTTACAAAGAGGGAAAATTTAGCTATAGTTGCTCAACTGCTCCCTTCCTATGTTGAGGGAGTAAACTGGGTGTGCGGAATCGATCGCTCGGGCGATTTTGTCCGAACACGTTCGGCGATACGAGGACACTATATAGCATCAACGGATACCGGAATGGCTGATGCCTATGCCGGGGCTTTGCATCGTCGCCAAGCTCTCGGATGTTGCACCATTGGGAGAGCCGAAGTTTACACAGGTATCACACAAGCCGCGTCGCTCCGAAAGCGTTTTCGGTAGATATAGCCATTGTGTATCGATAGCAAGCACGCGCGTTGTTACGCAACGCGGCCCAACGCGCATCGATCTAAACATCAGAAATAGAGGAAAACTTGCGCAACGTGAACAACAAATTTTCCTGGAAAATTGACAGAGAGATAAAGTATATATCAATCGAGTACTCGAGAGGCCCGACGGGTACATTGACGGAACAACAAGGTGATCCCTGTTCTCCGAAGCAGCAGCTTACGCTTTGATCCGTTTCGGCTTTGATTAAACTGTCGTTTCCTTCGATGAGTTTCCTTTGTCGAAGATTAATGCTCCCCTTTATCACATTCCACGAAAGGTAATTTCCAGACAATGAGCATTTTTTTATTTTTTTTTTACGATGACTAAAAGTCTCGGTAATAGAATAATCTGCGGTTTCCTTTGACACATCGAACGTCGCGGTTTGAACGCAAACACGTAATAACCGCGAAGCGATGTAAAAATGCAGAGGTTCGAGACACCGAATGAACTGATTCATACGCTATTTCCGCGAAATCGAAAATACAAATGTGTATCTTTTATTTATGTGTGTCTCTCCCGGTATATGATTTTTAATAATTAATTCGCACAACTTCTCGATTTATGAAAATTCCTCGAAACGTTTTAAGCCGCTCGCAAACTCACCTGGGGTTACGTAATAATTCAACATATATACATATACTATATTTATCGGTTTACATACGAAGAGAGTTCATAATCTTGTGTCTGTGATTGCAAGATCGGAAATATCCTCGCGAGGAAACGGCACGGGGAGGATATCATACGAGTGCAAAGAGTTTCTTGGAGACCGGAGACGAATCTCGGGCCAAGATAGGCCGGAGATGAGTCCCTTTTCATTTTCTATGTCAATGTGTTTCTTCCGCTACAGAGCGATTCACAGGATACGAAATTGTCTAACCGAAAATAATACCATAAATTTACTTGCGAAAAGAGCGCTGACAATTTTCGACAAAAAAAGTTGTATTTGTGAGAAAAAAAAATCGATATTTTGTCTATCGGCTTATCGTCAACTATTAAAAAAAGCTTTAACAATGGAAAAAATGAAATTTTTTCCAATATAGTCGCCAAAGATTCCGTAGTTGACGCGGTTATAAATGAATGAAAAAAAAAACAAAAAAAAATGGTACGAGAAATATTTCAAACGTATAATTTCGTTCGATCAAACGGAGATTACCGATTGACAAAAAAAGAAATGTTGTGTGTCTGAATCAACCTGTACAGCTTCATTTCGTCGATATCTCTTTTCCGACGGTTTCAACCTCCAACTCAGCGATCCAATTTCCATTGCTACCGAAAGATATATATTTTACGTGTCTCTACCTCCCTCTCTCGCATATTAGTTTCGCTGACATCTGTCTTCGACTCGAATCAAATATTTGAGCAAAACTTCCAATGACGAAGCTTTGATCATTATTTATTTGACCTGTTTTTTCCGATCCTTCCCCTCCTCTCATCGTCCATCGTGTTTTCACGATAAGTCTTATGAAATTAGACGATCGACTCGCAAATAATCGAAAAAAAAATATATATATATCAAACATATCCATGCGGAAAAAAATAAATGTGTCCGCGATGAGTCGACGAAGTTTCTCGATTCAGTATCGAGTAGTCGAAGTATTGTTTAAACACGGCACATATCGATTAGTCAAATAAGCTAAAAAAAAAAAAAGTACACCTGTATTCGTTACGTATGGATATTGCTGAGTTTATCGAAGAGTCGTCGATTTTCTAGTGGCGAAAAAAAAAAAAGGAACTTCGAATGCGCAGTGGATATAGCGCGATCCGCGCCCGGACTCCGGTCGGTCCGTGTGTCAACGTTTGCGAAGCGGCGAGGAGAGAGGAGAGAGGAGGAGAGCCCCATGATCCGCGAGTATGCAAACGCCTCTGTCGCTGGTCCGTCAGGCATTAATGTCACTATATTCCTAAGCGCGCGCGCACTGTGTGTATGCGTGGAAAATCTATTGAGAGCGAAAAGAGGAAGCCGCACGGCGTAGTTTGCCGAGCGTAATTTAGATCGAGATACATATTCGTTCGCATATCCGGCTTATATGCAGCTCAGGATCCGCTATACGTCGTCATCGCAACAGCGAACGGACAGAAGCTCTCCGCGACATTGTTTGAACACTCTTCGCGTGACTTGACTTCATTCGAGATTTTTCGTAACCGAGCTTCGCGTACAAACGTTCGGCGACGTTCGTCGAAGAATCGAGAAGGCTAAAAGTGTACACATCGAACGAACGCAGGCCTTGAATAGTTGCGCGGGTACATTATACTTATTTTCATTATACTGTTATGTCTTCCTGACTAGAGTCACTGTTACGACTCATCGTCCTTCTCGATGACGAGTTCAACGCCGATTGGCCAGAGGCGGCCCGACGCAATTAAGCCCGACGCGTCCCGTTATCGTGGAATTTTTTACAATAAAAAAAAATTCGACGGAAAAAAAAAATTAAGTTTATTATTTGCGAAATTGATTTACGTAGTTTGCTGGCACTAAAATCGTGATATATGGATTTGACGAAATGAATACGCGAAAAACATAATTTCAAGACGAAACAGCCTACGATAGCGGAGAGAACAAGAGTCATTTCCCCTTCCTCATTCTCTCTTAGCAAGAAAACCACGAAGCAGCGTCGCCGATTAGTGCGAACAGCGTTATCGCTGATTGATGCAGTGCGGCCGTTCCCGTCGCCTCTGCTACGTGTCCGAGTGCCGAGTCTGTCTGGCCGCAATCACTCGATGTCCGCAGAGACTATACACGTAGAGTAAAAAAAAAAGAAAAAACGAGGTATGAACGAAAGATACAGAATAGTTTTACGAGGCGATGACTATACGCGTTTAAAGCTAACGAAGCTTCCGGAGGGTCTCCGGACACACATCCCCGACGTTTTTCGATTCTCGATTCACGAGAACTTCGGAAGCTCCCGGTAAAATCGTTGCGATAAAACGGCTTCATTGCAATAGTACGAAATAGGGGAGTTTTCCCCCTTCCCTTCCCTCCCACCTTTCGCGACGCAATAAAGCGCGCGGAAAAAACCGAAGCGAGAAAGAGAAGAGTCCGGACCAGAGGACAAACGGACCAAAAGAGCCTGCAGATCTATTTGCATTTCGCGATTGTACTCCGAGTTCGTAAAAAAAACCGGTTTGTGGGTTCGCGTCCGAGAGGTGGTACGAGAACATCGCGAGTGTACGGCGTTCGTCAATATCGCGCCCGACACTCTTCGCCGGAAAATCCCAAACTCGATGAGTCAATAAATTAAGCAAATAAGTCCCAGAAATGTATCTGGAACGATCCATTACTCATGCACAAGAAATAATACGACGATAGGGAGTAAGTTAGCATCGGCTGCTCCTCGTGGTTATCGCACACGATATTCTCGATTTACATACACGATTTACCCACAGCTGTGTTTACTATACATATATATATATCAATACATATCAATATTTGTTCTTGGAAGCACGAAATGAACAACAACTACAGATAGTTTGCGAAATAAACAAGAGCCACGTAACGATTTCTGGGCTTTTCTATTGATTCGTCGTACGTCGTTTTATTTATTTATTTTTTTTTTGTTTTTTTTTTTTTTCTCGTACTATCTTCCGCGGTGGCGATATCGAGTTCGAAACACACAGAGCGATTGGAAAGTCTTCGAATGGTTTGATAAAGCCAAACAGCAACAGAAACGGAGCAAGCAGGGCCATCGGCATCGCATAAAATACACCTTATCTCGATACTATCGAGCGAAAAATGCTGCGGGACCACAAGAGACACGAGAGAAGCGTGAGAACAAATAAAAAAGAAAAAAAAATGATAAAAAGACAAAAAAAAATACGGAGATGCAGGCGTTATATTGGAGGTCGCGAGTTAATAGTCGAACGTATCTCTCAGTCGCTCTTTCGCTCTTTCTCTCTATCACGTCGTTGGGTCACCGAGGATGGTAGACGCTCGTGTCATTTGCGGGTCGACGCCTATACATACGGGTTTTCTACTATAGCGCGTATATATGCTGTATACCTACGCGCTTCTCGTGGTTTCTCGCGCACTCGCGACCTCGCTCGATCGTAAAAGAGCACAGCTTCGCGCATCCCGTGCAAGCGGCCGAGCATATAGGCGAGGAAACGTTATCGCCTGGCAATTTTTTTTCGCTTCTCACTCATGACTTGTTCGTACTTTTTTTTTTCCGCGTACTCACGTGGTTTGCTAAAGCCAGTCTCCGCACCCCAGGTAGCTGGAACATCCAGTCGTCAGACCCTGGCCCTCGCGCCGCGTTCACTGCACTCCAGCTCTACGCAATATATATATATATATATATATATGTTTTTTTTTCTCTTCTGGCCTCGACTCTCAAATGCTAACGTTGCAGCACGTTCCTCGTCGCAATGGCGAGTCTCCTATAACGGTATATGTATACCTTAGCTACGCGTCTGCAGAACTTGCCTTGCGACGAGTACGGCATTAAATACAGGTATTCCAATTGCGGAAAAGAGTACCTTGAAGCTAAATGGATAAGGTTCGACCGACGAACCGGCTAGACTCCGATCCATCGATCGGTATCTATCATCAGGAAAACTTTGCTTTCACGCGATCCGAGAAAACCGGATTGGATCTGTATCTGCGTATTACATCGTCTCAATAAATATACTTCACAAGGGAAATAATTATTTCGTCTATGTTGCGGAATATAGCAACGAGGAAGAATAAATTACGGGCTGAAACACGACACACGGACGTCGAATGCGCGATTACCGACGTATTACGTATTGAGTTGCAAGGTCAATGCCTCGCTATTCTAGAATGTTCAGTAGCGTCGTCGTCAAAACTAACAGCCAACGCAATGCAAGAATTCGCAAACTTTCACCACTCATTGACGATTCGGGAATTAATTATATGACGAAAGGCGGATTTTTGACGACGCGAAAAATCATTAAGCAGAGAGGATAAACAGAGAGAATAAAATAATTCTACGTACGAAAGAGTCGTCGTTGGTAATTGCGAAATATGTAAACATACGAATTCAACGGGCTTCGCTCTGAAAATACGACGACTACATTTTCCCTGAATCCGTATAATTATTGTACTCTTTATGAAAATAAATTTTTTTTATCGGTATTATATTTTATATTTTAAATTACCCATTTTATCGTTCTTCGTATATTTGAATTAACTTTCTGAAACGTATTATTGACATACGGAATGAAATTAACATTGCGTAAAGTACAAATGTGGATATATTTGAACGATTTTCGTCTGTGACTTTAATTGCATTGTTAACGGATTGTTGCGAGTCACGACGAAATTGAATTTTATAACGAATTTGCATAACTCGTTTGAGGCATTAAAAATTTTAATCGGAGAAAAAAAGAAGTAAAAAATTCTACGCAGTTAAGATCCGCAATGGCGTAAAACATTTTCCTTTCGTCGAGTGATACAATGCCAGGTGTGCATGCGACAGATCGAGTTTTCCTTGCGCTTTGTTTTTTGTCCGTCGAACAAGAATTGAAGGAAGATGCGAGAAGAACGACGGGGGGAAACGAGACCTTCTTCCTGTGGGACACCTGCTACCCCTCCGCATCTGTACAAAACCCCACCGACGTACCACGGTACGTCTTTCTATCGCACAGATCGCCGTTATGGTCCCGGAGCGCTCGTTTCGTCGGGACCACAAGAGGTTTTCAGCGTTTTATGAATATTTCGAAAGAAGGTCGCGTATCAATCTTCTGTTTCCGGTGGGCGAATCCGCGTGGATGCCGAGAGGCAAAGTCGAGACGACGCAGAATCTCGATCGATATGAGATCTCTTACCGGTAACTCTCTTGTCGGCAATAGCCATAAGGAATCACGTATCTCGTGTAAAATTGCCTGGTAAAAATCAAGATCTCGTCGAGAGACGAAAAGCTCGTCTCGTTGATCCTTGGAAAGTATCTAACCGGACTCTCGTCTTCCCGCTTGTTCCGGGATGGGACACTAAACATATCGTACAATCTCTCGCTTTGGGACTTCGCTATTGCCTGTAGTCTTTTACCCTCTCAGTCCAAATTGTAGTCAAAGTAATCCCCGAGGGAATCTCGAACCCCATAAATATTGCAAATGGTAAGAGTCGAACGAATCTTTTCTTTTTTTTTTAACGAACAGTGAAATATTAGATGCGAAAAATTCAAGTGATATTTATCGCTTTTCCCAATATCACTGTCAAAAATGTTTCTTCGGAAACCAATAAATATTTCTTTCACAAAAAAAAAAAAAAAAAATAGCGATGTACATTTAACAAAATTATTTGAAAAAAAAAAAAAATTTATTTACATACAACATCGATCGTATCGATTAACCTAAAAAAAAATCGTACGTGTTCTTTAGGGACACAGGATTTCCGAGGTCCCAGTAGCGTTAAAAGTACGGTATAAGAAATTGGGTTGAAAAAAAAAAATCTAGAAATATGCGTGATTAGGAAACTCGTAGATGATAAACGCAGATATAACAGTCGCAGATAGGGCGAGGGTCGGCGCGACTCACCGGTCAACTCCCACGTGTAATGCGACTGTTGTGCCGCGGCAAGCTTAGTTGCTGGAAGCTTCCTCGAGTATGATCGAGGCTCTCGCATGCGAGTTATACTATACGCTCGTTCCTTATCGTGACATAGAGTTGCTGTTTCGCTACCGAGGTGCGGTATACTACGCGGAGGGTAAAGCTAACACGAATGCTCTCTAATACGCCAACTCCGAGGGAGAAATCCCAGGGCGTTTGTGATTGTGTTGTTCATTGGGCGGGTATGCGTACACGACAGGATCGAGAGAACAGAGGAGGAGAGACGCGAGGGAACGAAGCCGTGTTTACGCAGCTGCCCCGTTTACTATACCAACGAGGAGTTGATATCTATAGCCGGTACTCTCGAACTATGGGCCCATGTAGCTATATGCTATGCAAGTCCTCTAATACATATATGTATGCGTGTATGTAAAGACAGGTACGACGTCTACGTGGTACGTAATAGATGTGTACTCTTCCTCCTCCTCCTCCTCCCGCTTCTCCGCTTCCTCCTCCTCCGCAAGTTCATCGCACACACGCTTACGCGTATCAACGTTCTACAATGTTGGTAACGTTCTGTTTCTGTTAACCAACGTAACGATCCGTATGTGTGCCGGTGGCGAATAGCTTGTAAAGGAGGAAACACACAAATGCAACGCCGGAGAAGGAGGAGCAATATCAGAGCTTCGCGACGTGACTCCTCGCGTGTTCGTGTGTTAAGAGAGTATATAGCATGAACGAGCAACAGCCACAGCAGCGGCAGCAGCAGGGAGCACTGAGAGTGACGTATACGACGTGGAGGACCGCGGATCCGATTGGCCGGCAAACCGGCGGGGCAATACCGCGGCTACATATAACACCAACTCGCTTAAACCTGCACCTCAGAACGTAACAGTGTTTTACCGCGATAGCGCGTCCGCGACAGAAAGTCCGAAGCGAATCCAGCAAAGTGAGACTTCCGAGATAGGTACTCACTCCTATGTACAAACGCTGTCGCTACAGCTGCATTATACAGTGACCTTGATCTACGAGGAGACACTTACTCGTCTCCTATACGTTTCTCTGCTATCCAAGACAGTCTTTCATATCTCTCTATCTACGGAAACATCTTTATATCTTTCACTCTTCTTGTTCTTCTTGTTCTTCTTCTTCTTCTTCTTCTTCGTCTTCTACGTGTATTTCTTTCGCGCTCGACACTCGAGAATTATCGTAGCGCGGAGGCGACTCGTTGGAGGATAAAAAAAAAGCGAGTAACGTGCACACAGTTTCAGGGGAAAAAAAAAGAGTGAAGGAAACGACGACGAACGAGAGAGGTTTGAAGAACACACCGGCAACAGCATGAAGAGCCCACTTTTCAGCGTTTTCATCGTCGCGAGCGTCATGGTCGCGATTGCGCACTGTTTACCATGTAAGTACCGAAATGTGATGAAAAAAAAAAAAAATAGCTTTGAAGAACAAAATTTTTGCGTGCGTGCAACGTCGCCGCAGAATCTTTCAGTACCCTTATTTCACCGGCGTATCCTCTCGTTTCGCGAATTTTCCAGAAGTATCCTCGAATTTTTGCTTTAGTGAATTTTTTATTTATTTATTTCTTTTTTTTCACAATTTGACGGCGATTTATAGTTTTTCTGACTTTTTCACGAGATCGGGAGGATAAATTCCATTGCTATTTTGTATTTTTAAAAACTACAAAAATAAAAATATATATTTCTGTCATTTTCATGGTGAGTTCGCGTATGAAATATTAAGCCAAAAGGTCAAGAAGCGACATGTTTCACGCTATCGGACGGAAAAAAAATCGTTTATTTTAACTATTTTTTATATTTTTAATCAGTAATTTGATCAAAAAGTAAAAAATTTCAACCATTTATCGACCTCTAAAATTTTCCATTTTTTATGCGATAAACACATCTGTCAAAGATAATCCTAAGTTCTCTGAACGTAATTAACGAGCTGCCGAGTCGCGACTACTTAACGACAACGTTGTGGAAAAAAAAATTCGAGAATCATCGGTCGTCCTCGTAAATATTTATCGTTATTATTTTTCATCAATTCTTTTGGGTCGTTTTTTTTTTTTTTTTTTTTTTTTTTTTTTTTTTTTTTTTTCAATTCGATACATCGCTACAGAAGGGGTCAGAAGCAGGTCGTACAGATATAGAACGATGACGAAACCACATATCCGCGCGCTGCAGTCGTTTTGCCGAGCGTTATTACTGTCCGCCGGAATGACCTATAGAAATGATCGGTAGAACAGCGAGAGAAATGTCGTAGCAAACGATGATGATTTCTATATACACGGAATACCTTTCGTTTTTGTTTTGTTTTTATCCAATTATTTTTTTCCTCCTCTCTATACCGTAAAATTCGTGTATATGTATTTCTCGTTGACGCAGTTGGTCGAAATAGTTTGAGTCTATTATACGATGAAACGAAGCCCCCCCCCCCCTCGTAGTACTACAGTATGCACCGCTATGTGGATACAGTGTACAGTTCGCTCTCTCTCCGTCGGTATAGAATAACGAGTTACGCGCACGGGGGGGATGAATATAGATAGAGTAAAAACGTTGAACGATGCGATGCAATGATTTTACTTCTCCCCCCAAAAGCGTGCGGTCCCCACGAATTCTCTCATGCTGTTATATTCGAAATATTCCTATAGATATAGGTTCCCCCCTCCCGAAACTGTCTATAGCCAGCGTATACTATAACGCCCACGTACCAGCGGCAACAGCAGCAACGGCACCCAGAGCACCGGAAACAATTAAAACCGAATCCAATCGGCAACCGGGACTACGACAATATAGCATCTATATATCCTCCATACGTATACATCAGAATTTAATTATGCGGGGAAAGGGCACGTGACTAATTGTTTCCGACTTTGCGTTATTCCTAATTGCACCTACCCGACGATTATTCTCCATTGCTTTGGATCTCTCTCTCTCTCTCTCTCACTCTCTCTCCCTCTCGGCACTCGGAATCGCGGGCATTGGGGAATTTTGCGATTCAGTCTCGACGCTCAGAACCCGATGACTATCAATCACCGTATCGAAACGCTTACCGTTTGTCGTGCTGCGCCGAGATTTTTCCCTCGATCCCTCACGTTTTACAATCACTCTCGAGTGCCCGTCCCTCTCCCTTGTGCCCCATCGCCTCTCCTCGAGTAGTTAGTCATTGGCGGTCTTGTTCGATTAGTCCACTAGAGCGGCCCGAGGTTTCTATACAGTGTAACCGCCCATTGTATTCTACTTCGAGAGGAGAATCAATGCAGCCTCGGCAAGCTACGAGAGTAGAGCTCTCTACCCCTCTATCATTATAAAATCATTACTAACCGCATATCTAATATCTTACCCCTCTTACTTTTCTTCGGTTGGCGCATAGCCGCGGCTACGACATAGCCGAAGAGAAGGGAAGAGAGCAGTAGGCAAGAGAGCTCGGGGCCGTCGTCGTGTTACCCAATAACTGATGGATTTTTAAAGAGAACCGACTTGTCGCTCTGGGACCTCCCGACTTCGAAGATTTTCCCTCCCCGTAAAGAGGCTACGACCGTGAAGCGAGGGGAAGGGAGAACGGGGATAGATCCTCGCGCGTGGATTTATCTCTCTGGGATATTCGAGACACGAAGTCACCCTCGCCACTCTCGTAGCATCGGAATATCGACGACGAGAAACTCTCTCGCTTCGATCCCCCTCGTCCTCTGTACTCCGGGGCAACTCCGTTTTACGAGGATATCAGATGTCTCTCACCGGCGACCGTAGTTCGTCGGCGTCGTCGTCGTCGTTCCCGTTGTTTGGCATCGGCTATGACACCGATAGACTCACCGACGTGTTCCCGTACGATCGGACAACCCGACGACGAGTCGGTTGAGGTACTTATCGGTTGAGGTACCTATCGGTTTTCGTTTCCCCCTCCCAGTAACCCATTCAGTAGTTACGTCCGCTGTTGCTGGCGAGCGACGACTCTGCGTCTACTACACTCACGCGAACCGAGAAATGCTAGTAGTAGTAGCGGCAGCGTAGTGGTTCAGTAGTAACAGCAGTAACGGATCAGACGACCGGATACCCTGCACCGGTGATACGGGGCATCAGCTCGAAACGAACGAATTATGCTGCAATGGCCACCGGAGGGATGATCCTTCACATCCATTATGCGTGCTTCGCGTTCGTGAGCCTCAGCCACTAACTACTTTCCTGTATACGATCCGCCCCTCACACTCGCCAATTCGTTTCTCGTGGCATTCGCGTCGACGAACGCGTTCATGAAGCCGTCCGCTGCTACCGGGAGGATCTAAACTAGTCGCTTGGGACTAAACCACTTCGTTCGAATTCGAAACAGGAGGAAACGGGACGGTGAGGATACTACTACCTGTATTACCCTTTTGCAGTTACACTGTGCACTTCCCATACCTCGCGAAGGCCTTTAAATCCTTTGAATCGCGAATTAATGATATTTCAATTCAATTTAATCGCTTTTGCAATTTCTCGTTTAATATACGCAATACATTCAGTCTTTGAATCCTTCATATTCAATTATCGCTAATTTTTTTTAACAAAGGCAACCTTCCCGTTCCACAAATTTGTAAATAGCAACAATTAACCATTGTGAAAAGATATCGCTGTTTCCGAAACTGTGAATAACAAATATTTATTGCTGCGGAAAACAGAAGAATAGCTCTCGAATTACTTGTTACGTAATATTTTTGATACAATTAATATTTGCATCGACGAGGGGACGTACGTGAATGGATTGTTATGTAATGGTACAACGTGAAACGAAAGGGAGTTAAATCTCACAGTGGATGAATGCACGTATATCGACGGGTTCTGTGAGAGGCCAGAGATCGAATGAGCCTCTGGGCCCCCGGTACTCGTTGATTACCAGAATTGAGAAACACACCGATTCCACGGTTCACTGATTCCCCTGTAGCATGAAACTCTGTTATTGCGGTTGTCGCACACTACTCCCGGTACGTACTTCTCTGTCTCACTTTGTCCATTCATTCGGTGGTTACATACGTGTTCTCAGCGACCGCATACAAATAGAGAGAGAGAGAGAGAGAGAGAGTTGATCGCGGATGAGGCTGAAGCTGCGAACGTACTCTCGGGGATTCTTCGATCATTCGATGCCCCGAGGACACATTCACGCTTGACTATTGCTTCTGTAGCCTCAATACCTCTTCATCGAATGTCCCTTGTCGCCTTCTCTTCATGTGTCCCGAGAAATCACTTGCATATACGCCGAACTCTCGTGTTTCAATGAACGCATTACAAGCCCCGTTGTCAGTGAGAGTCTATGTATCCCCTCAACTGTATAGCAGTCAATGTCATCGGCAAAGCCTTGACTCACCTCTCGTCATTGACAATAGCCATCCTATCGTGATAGAGTCAACGCGGAGGAGGC
This sequence comes from Cryptus viduatorius, assembly GCA_964006125.1. Classification (NCBI taxonomy): domain Eukaryota; kingdom Metazoa; phylum Arthropoda; class Insecta; order Hymenoptera; family Ichneumonidae; genus Cryptus; species Cryptus viduatorius. The sequence goes on from OZ023222.1 coordinate 16,978,157, forward strand.
GCAAGCTTAAGCTGTTCCGGTTTCCTGTCCTCGTACCCGTTGTCGGATCTCTCATGAATCTGTGGGCGTCGCGCTTGTGCTCATTCAACAGTTAAATACGCGACGTCAATGCCTCTCCTAATATTCCTCGATATTCCCACGTAACGACGCACCGGCAAAATGTCGATCGTTATACGAATTCTATAATTAATCGTTCAGCTACGAATATTCGCTCGACGGCGCTCATCGGGCTACGAAATCCCCTTTTATTGATAATTTCCCCGATCGTTATGTTGCACCAATCATATATCCGATTATCCTTTGTCGTAGTTATCAATTTTCCCCCCCATTCGCGTTATTATATACTCGGTGGACATTAGTTACAATACAATCAGTTACATACCGATAATTATACCGGGCAATTATTATAGAAGCTCGCTACGCCTCGCACTCCCGTTCAATTAGTAGTTACATCCGCGATGGTTAGACATACGCAATTTGCGTACAGTAGGGTTATACTATTTACCGAAGTACCCGTCGTAAATGCGTATGCAAAGTGCACACAAACATCGTGGACACCCTCCCTCCTCCCCCTCCTCCTCCCCCTCCCCGCCGTAAACTATAGTCGTTCTCTCTCTTACGCACTCTCCCATTATGCGGACCAGCAGATGGCACACACGGTACCGGCGAGCGAAGTAGCCACAATAATACCACCCGCTGTATTATCGCTGTTAGCTACCATGAGTGAGAAGGCAAACACAATGACCGGGTCGAGAAATTACTTCATTTTCACGTCGCTCGTACATGGCTTTGTAACGGCTCAACACAATCGTTCGCGCACGCAACTTTGACTTTCCACAGTTAAAGTGGTTGGAACACATCGAAAGGGAATGAATTCTAATAATTTACTCTCTACGTGGCTGTTAGTCAATCGCCATGGTTACTGTGTCCCCGTCCCTTCGACTCTTTGGTCCTCAAGCTTCAATGTATGCTTCGATGCTCGCTTTGTTACCATGTATATGACGTGTATGTAATATATATGCACATTACATACATATGATATATATATATAAAGCTAATTGCCGTTTCTACTGCTCCGTCGATCAGTTATCGGCGTTGATGTCCACACGCTAATTCAGTGGTTACGTCCCCGTACTACTCCGACGTGATACATCCCATTACGCATTGCTTCAATGCCGCTACTGCAATGTTGCGGTGATCCGAGCGGTCTATCCAACTGGATTTAATATCGCTACTGCTGTGACTATAACTGAACCAATATTCTCGGAATCGAATGGTGACCATTCGAACTAAGACTGCTAAACACTACTCCATTGCGCTCGGGGATAACAAAGCTTCATTATTGTCTGATGTTTCCATCTGTGTTCTCTTGCCTGTTGGCTGTACAGTTTAAGTCCTCGATATTCCTTGAACGCGGGGATCCGGAAATGTCGCGACAATGCGATTTTGTGAAGCTTTGAGAAGAGTGTTTTTTTCATAGTTCGGTTTAAAGAGTCCCGTGGATTATGTGAAAAGGTTTGTTGAGTGGATGGCGTGCATTTTTTAAGGGCGATTTATTGATGTTTTAGTCTGTGTACTGTATCTACTATGAAACACAGAAGCGAAATAGGTCGTTGAGCCGATACAATGAGGAGTCTCGGCGATCCCGCCTCGATTTCTCCCGTCGGAAATGGGGTCTAAACCTTCCCTACCCTCGACTTTCCTCTCTTTAGATCTTCATATACCTTTCTCTGCGCCATTGGCTCTCTCTTTCTCTCGTGTTGCAATGCTGCTCGACCGCGGTAGCCGCAGCAACACGCGAGCGCGAAACGTATGTACACCCCTTCACGTGATCCTTACCATTACGCACGCTGCATGGGTTACTACTCTGCCAGCTTCGGAGGAGTGTCGCGGGCATACGGTCGTGTAAGTGCGAATGTACGGCAGTACTCAACTCTTCGGCTGTAATGTCGAGCAGGCAGCGAGGGCGCCGAGCCGGCGAGAAACCCACTTCACCCTTACGAAGACGACGTCAACGCGTTCAGTGTCGCGAGTCTCGGGACTTTGCCTCTCTCTCTCTCTGCTCCTTCACCTTGTCTAGATATGCTTACTATCGCTGCTGGTTGCTGCTGCTGCTGCCGCCTTCACAAGCAACGCCAACGCTTTAACTCTCTATCCTTCTCAAACCTTCTCAGCGCACACCCACTCCGCGAACGATACAATGAGCTCACGTCTCTCGTATTATACGTAGTTGGTCGGTGGTTGCGCGAGGTCTTGGTAGGTAAGGGTAGCAGCAGCTCTCTCTCCTATATACCTGACGTATATATCCTTTTATGCTCCTCGAGGCGTTTTAAATGAAAAAGCGACGCGCTCCGGGGGCCTCTGGTCGTCGTCGCGCTTTTTCTCCGCGGTGCACCCCGAGTGCCGTGTGATTTTCCTTGTTGTTGTTGCTTCTTTTTTTTTTTTTGCTGCTACTACTTCTACCATTTCCCTACTGCACTCTCGTTGGCGTCTTTTATTTTGCCTTATTCTCTTTTGCTTCTTTCACCTATTGTTACCCTTCTTCGCATTTTTCTTTAACGCCATACGAAGAGAGGCGGTGCAACAGAACAGAATGGGGGGCCCAGGGTCAGTGACGACGAGAATACAACGAAACGCAATAAGTATCAGTTGCCGCTGCGAACAGCGCTCTTATACGTTTTCCATTTTTTTTTTTTTTGTTGTTTCTTTTACAATGAGCGCACGGGCTTTTCATTTTCTGACGTTTATTATTTCGCCACGGCTTACGAACCTTCTACCATTTCAATAATCGAGAAATCGTGTGTATAATAGCGAAAGAGAGTTATTGTACTGCAGGCGATAAGTGCCAACGAGCTTTTGGCGCCGACAGCGAGAAGTCAGTGTAACAACTGAAATGAGACGTTTTCAAAGTGGCTATTTCTTCTCGACCCGTTTTTTTTCTTCTTTTTTACACACTTTTCATAATCCCATTTTTATTATCGGAATGAAGTGGGGTCCACGCTATCCCTTCTCAACCCCCCCCTCCCCCCTCACGAGTCAGGCAAGACGACCGCACACTCCCACGCGAGGCAACATACACCCCACCAACTGTGCCGGCGGGGTTACCCACGACTTAATCGCTCCTTCGTGACTATAACAATGTTTCTCGTAACACTCTCCCGCGCTACGACGGCGCCTTCTCGCACACCTTGGCCCAAATTTTCTCTCCTTCGCTGCGGTTATTGTATCACGTAGAAGGTTCTCTCTCGGCTTCCTACTCATTTCCCTTCCACCCGGTCTCCGACCCTCTGCTCTTATCCGACTTGGCCAGCGCGCCACGCGCTCTCTCCCTCTCTCGCGAAGTAAAATTTTTATTTTATTGACAGTCCTCGGGGACCGATGAATTTTTATTATCCTCCAAGTGGATTGTGCGAACTTTGGAAATATATATACTTGTATCTTCGCTATCGTCGTAAGTTTCCAGACCGAAGATTCAAGTCGATCTCGAACTATACGGTATACATATATACATATATATTTCGTATAGTAATATATTTTACGCGTGTCTCGTTGGGAAATATCAGCCAAGAGATTTTGCCAGTTGGAAGTGTCCCAGATTTGCCGCGCGGCCGTTCGTTCACTCGTATCGCATTTATGACGGTCGAAAGTGAAAGGAAACCGGAAAAAAAATAATAACTCTATATGACAGGCCGCTTATACTCTCAGTGGGATGCACGGGAGAGAGAGATTGCGTGATCGTCGAACCTTATCGCCCGATCCTGTCAATATGTTACCGCAAAACCGGCAGAAAATTAGCTGAATGTGCAATCATCCAAATAATCGCACATAGTCGCATAGCGATTCGTAATGGACATACATAACACGTGAAAATTTACTGACCGACAATCCGCGATTGAGTGGGAAGATTCAAAGGATGCATGAAATTTCTGTTCAATGCAGGTATCGTTTGATGGAAGTGAAATCAGTTTTGGTGAGGTATGGAATTTCGAGAGAAAGTTATATTCGCGTGTGTCCCTTCTATAGAGTAACCATTTATTCGAGTGCCAATCACTGAAAGTTCGCGGGGCGTTTTTTTTTTTTTATTTTCTATACGCACCGAACCTCTCGACAAGCGGGAAATGAACGGAGAGAACAATAGCCAATTGAAATAATTAATAATAATTAAAACGAGGAGAGGTAAACAATATTATCGAATAAAAGTGAGCAGAAACAAGCAGCAGCTGTAATGGACAAAAATCCCTGTCATCTCGCGCCCGTAGCCGCTCGAAACTTCGATTGTATGAAAATTTGTTCCGTACCGAGAGCGCCCGATATCTCGTTACGAGATGAATGCAAATATGCATAACGACGAGAGGCGGATATAAAAAAAAAAACAAAAAGAATCACGACGAAAACAGTACGTTACGTACTCGCGGTGTACAGCCGCGGAACGGTGATGATGAAACAACGACAAAAATTCAAACAATACACCGCGCCTCGAATTTGACTTAATCAAATCACTTCTCCGTCGACAGTCGTTATTCCCATACGTTATGAATTATTAATTTGCTCTCTTCGGTATCTCTGCGAAATTAGATTCAATTAATACGAGTTCGGTTAGCTGGACAGTAGTTTTTTTTTTTTTTTCGTTTACAATACAGTTCACTCGACCGTGAAAACGATATTCCATCGCGACGAATCTTTCGTTTCCGCTTTTGTCATTTGCCATCCATCGTCACAATAATTTTCATCCGAATTCGCATTTAAAACTCTGTCAGATTTGCTCTGGATATTTAGACGCACAGTGGACATTGAAATAAAAAAAATAATCTGCGCATTTCAATTTTTATTAATGGATTTTTTTTTAATATTGGACTTAACCAACTATTTGGTTATGTAGTATCCCAGGTAGGATTCTGCCGATGCTGACCGTCGGGCCTGTATCGGCAAAACACCGGGCGCCGGCGTCGGAATGTAACCTCGGGCCAAGGCTGGCCGATGTGTTATAGTTAACGCTGGTTTAGTGGCGATCGCCAAGTCTGACTCCAGACTCGCCCGACGTTACAATGCCGATGTTTACAATTCCTAATTTACTCTGTTTAATAATTGGAAATTAAAGTCTCATTTGTTTAAAACTTCAATGTGAACATAATGTCGCCCTTTTAAAAAGTTGGTGGGCCACCGTATTGCGATAATATCTCGAAATTATCGAATTGCGACTTGTTGTATCGAAGTTCATTGTTGTCGGTTTATTAATTCCGTGATTGTTCGAAACTGGCGCTGCGGCACCACCAAACATGCGCCTGCGCACGTGATATCCCTATTCCACCCTTAAAAAGTTGGTGTACGAACAAAATATCTCGATTAGTCTCGAAAACTATCAAAACTTCGACATTTTATTGTCGTCTTGTTGGTGCCGCGATTGGTCTTCAATGACTACGACGATGAGCTGAGAATCGTGCACGCTGCTCCGACCTTTCGCGGACCAAGATCGTCTGTCAAACGCTTTAACAGTTGATGGACTTTGTCGTGTTGAGGCAGAAAAGGGCTGCAGCGCTAGATGACACAAAGTCGGATGCCGCAACGCGCGGAACTTCTGCCAATTTTATACCAAAAAGCACCATGAAAAACAAGAACCTATCGTTTGGCAATCTTTCTACGGTAAAATCGAGAATAATTGCGTTGCAATCGCAACTTAGAAGCCATAACAATCGATTTACTGGAAACTCACAAAAGCTTTTGAAACGAAAGTGGTCGTTTTTCTCAGGGTAAAACATGCATGCAGTAAAAAATACTTTAAGCTTATTAACGTACAGTGTACATCACTTTATTACCAACCTATACGAAGGTCCGGTAGAAACTCAGGGTTTCACGATTTTTCGAGAAATATTAAGTAAAGTAACGGCAGCATGAGCCTTTGTCAAAAGTATTTACAGCCCTAATAGTCTGCATAGAAGCGGTTTGATGGAAAAATACACCGACAACCTCCTCAATTGTTTGTATGTAATCAAATTTTGCGAACCAGAAAAAAAAGATACCCTTTGTCAATCACCGTATACAGAAATCGATACAAATCGAGTAACTATTGTTAGTTAAGAGACAAAAACCATTGCGTTCCAGACTCGTGTGATCTTCGAAGTGAAAACGATTCACTTGCGGTAAAATGTGTATTCCACTGAAACTGAGCAATAATAAATCACTGAAGCTATTAACGGACTGTTTATATTACTTAATTCGCGACATATATGAAAGGTAAAAGTGGCGGATGCCCATTACATACATGAAAATTTAAATTAAAAATTGATCGCATTCAGACCACATTAGAAATTTAATCATTCTACGTCCACGTGAAGGGTATAGATGTTGCTCCATTTTCCTAAATACTAATCCGAAACGATTTTCGGGGTCGTAAATGTTTCAAAAATATTTGGCTATAGTCCGAAATATCATAGAGGTCGTCGTCGCCCCCTTAAAAAGTTGGTGAGACACGTTATATATCGATTTTCGAGTTATCGGCTATTTGGCTATTGAACGTCCGAGAAGTATATTGTTGTCGATTTATTCCTGCTCTGATTGGTCTCGAAGATGACGACGATGCACCGAAAATCGCGCACGTTGCTTCAATCTTTTGGCTTACTGCGTAATAACAATAAATATATTGGAAGCAAATTTTCAAGTTTTTAACAAATTGAACTTTTATCTTGTTTTACAAAACAAGTTCAACATGAATTTCGATTCTTGAAACGTAAATTTCGATCTAAAAAAAACTCCAACCTCCATTTCGATTTAAATAATCGAAACGCGAACTTTAATTTTTTAAAGCAATAAAACATTGTTATAATTATTTTTAATCAAAAAGATGGAAACTTTGTTGTAGTTAACAGTTTAACCGAGAATTTCGATTGTTCAAACAATTTTACTACGAATTTCGAGGTGTTGAAGAAATTAAATGTTAACTTTGAATTTCTAAACAAATCAAATGTGAATTTCAATTTTTCGAAGCAATTCGATTGTTTTATTTATTTTTAAACAAAAAATCCGACAATGTTAATTTTTTTTACAATTTATGCAAGAATTCCGATTGGTTTAACAATTAAAACGCAAATTTCGGTTCTTTATACAAATTTATCATTTTACGGTGAATCGTCATATGTGACGTCACTGACGCCAGTACTGGCCCGGTTTCGGCGTCTGATTACTAGCCAGACTTGGGCCGCTGTTAGCATCCCCTACATATGCCGACGTTGGCCTAACTCCGTTGGCCTAACTCGCATTGTGCGAGCGTCGGAGCTCTGGCAACCAAGCTTGGGCCAGAGCTCAGCCAATTTTCAAACACCACCCGGGATTCTCCTTATACAGTCCACGCTCCGTACTCTTAACTCCCCTTAACTTAATTGGTCCCTTATTTTAACTCGTTACCATGGTAACGAATTCCCTTAACTGTATTTCTCCTCAGCCCTCCTACTCACTCTCTCCTCCTACTCACAGGAACTGACCGGGAGTAGGGACGATAGGGGAAATACAGAATAGGGACCAGGTCCGGTCCCGTCGAGTTAAGAATACGGAGCTTGGACTGTAAAAGCATAGCTAAAAAAAATGTTTGCAAGTTCGTAATATTAAAAAAAAAAAGAACCAGAATTTAATATGTGTGCTAACGAATAATTAAAATTAAAAAAAACTCCATCATCTTCATATATCGTTCGTAATTAATTCAGACGTCTACTGTACAGTTTTTGAACTCCGGTATACGATTCAAAGCTCATTATGTATCCCACAACAGTAGTAACGGATACGGCGCCATCGGATATACATGTACAACTAGTGGATAATGCGATTTTGTAGGCGGAAGTGTACTTTAAGAATTATCCACGATGCTTTCTTGTCGTCAATCCTACGCGGGGTCGTGAGCTCTCGCGTACCTCGCGGGGTTGTCTAGTTGTAAGAGTATAGTAGCGAGAGAGGGTACGATGCGAGGAATAGGATAGAGGAGGCCAACCGAAGCAGCGGCACCACACCCGTCGTAAGAATTATGGAAGCGGTTGGTCGCCCGGAAGACAATCCAATTACGTCTGGTCGAGAAGCCATAAACTTGGATGGGAGTTGGCTGGCCGTTGGCCGCGACTCTGTCTCGCTCTCTCGCTCTCAGGAGTAATTATAAACGGTGGATAAGCGGCGCGGGAGGTTTGGTGGGATGGGATGTGGAAGAGGCGAAGGGCTGCGAGAGACCATCGAGTGAGAGGAATCGGCATGCATATCGGACGATTCGATCGAAATAGAATCGATATCGGCAATTTACCCTCAGGGGGGGGGGCGTTATACGGTGAACGATTGTCTCGTCGCGATGTCCCGCGGCCGATGCTCCGCTTTGTCTCTCTCTCACGGCCTGAGAGTCCGCTTTAAATCCCTCCGCCAAAACTATATCCATCGAACGTGAAAGCGAACAGTACCGTAGCGAGAGTAGATATAGCGCGGGAGATAACGATAGACGAGAAATAGCGGTGAACCGTCAGTTCGGATATCGGCGTCGGTGCATTGTTCGCAAAACTCGTCAGGAGCCTTCTAAATATATCTACGTATATATATATCGTTATATATACACCCATCGGTTGATATTAGATAACCGCCATAGAGACGAAAGGATAGTGGGAACATATAGACAGACACACCGGTTAAAGGGTAAACCTCGTCGATTATTCAATCGTTAATCCAATCTCTTCGTCATATATGCCCACGAGCCATATTGCTCTAATCAAATTCCGTGGCGAGCGGAAATAGAAAAAAAAAAAGACGAAAAAAAAAAATAGAACAATGAGAGCAGCATTATGCTTAGCGAGAACTCGTAAAACTCAACCGTGTTAGAGTGTGTGCCATACCGTCTCGTAATCGTTCCTTGTTCTGAATTTATCGTCGTCGTCGACGTTTGTGTGTGCGAGCACCTCTGGCGGTGTCGAGGGTCGCGCGGCTGCCTCGGTTGCTTCGCCGAGGTGCGAATTCCAAGAGTACAAATTAAAAGTAGTTGCCGCTCGCTTCCCTTACCGCGCTATACCCTTTCTCCATGTGCCGTATACGCACGGAAGAACCGAGCCGCGTTTTCTCTACCATATAATATGCACACCTCTGGAAACTATATGCGTTCGTATAATCTATACCTATATTCGGGATATATAAACATAGCCCTCTGTCTCCCCCTCCCCTCCGTTCGCCGGTGTACGCCGGTTTGTTCGCGGGTGCTTTCTTCCCCCGGGCTGGTAACGCGCCGTTTGCTCTCGCCGCAACGGTGGCGAAGCTTTTCCAACGAGTACAAATTAAAAGTAGTTGCAGGGCCCGTCACGTATACAAACGACATTTAACCCAAGCCGCATATGCGGGAGCTTCGTTTATACAACGCCGGTGCTTCTGCCGTTCGTTCTGTTGCCAATGTGCGCGCGTCTGTGTGGATATGTGTTTTGCCATTTCAGGTTTAATACAACAAACACATGTGTACATGTAGTAGCGTACGTTACATACCAGTGCGTATTATTATGAATACGATGGGATACAGGTGTTTAATTTCCACCCACTCGCAGCCAAGTGTCTTACCGAACTGGCTTTACTATCGAGTTACATAATGCCTTTACACGGTCAAGTTATATCGCCGCGCGTATCGTTAATTCTTTTTTTTTTACAATCCATTAATTTGCATAAAGGCAATCAAGCCGAGGAATGGGTGTCTGCGAAAATAACTATTTTTTTTTTACGATATAACCTCTACGCTTCTCGTTTCTCGTGTAAAAAAAAAAAAAAAAAAGACGCGCATTTCAGCAGCGAAAGTATTACATCTGCGTCGGTTATCTCGCAAGTTCACGATCGCCCGGCGTACACCGGTTAATGGTCATATTTAACTCACCGACAAGTATTATAGGCGTTTATGGGCGAACAGAGATTCCGTACAAGCGCCCCTCCTTCAGAGGAGACTTCGAGTCAAACGTTTACGACACGAAGGATCGATGTGGGTGGTGTATTCTCGATTAAATTGTAACCGACGTTCATTCGCGAAGTAGTCAGCCCCGTGAATGTTAAACTCGTTTCGCATATCGCGACAAGGGGCGGGATACGTCGGCAATGGCGGGAGGTACAGCGGGAAGAAATAATGGAATACGAAAATACAGAGGGAGAAAGCGTCGTGTGTAGTCAGGGAGTTTTCTATGCGTCGAGATAGCATAAAAATTAAAGCGACGTAAATATAAAAACTTTAAGAGGATACTTTCGTCGAGAGAGGAACGAAGGGGTGTAGCGAGGGGGTTACGGTAGACAAGTCAAGGGAAGAACGTGAGGCGTTATAATGTGGAATATAAGTCCTTCTCAAGTTGTACTATGGTTATACTGTAACGCGAAATAAAGTAAAATAAAGAGAAACAAGAAGGCGGATAAAAGAAGAAAGGGGATGTGAAAGAAGAAAAAATAAAAAAGAAATAAAAATATAAAGAAGAAAAGAAAAGTCACAAGCGTGGAGTTTTGAAGAAGGGTTGCCTACCGCTACTGCCTCGCCGGAGGCCGGAGGGTTGTTCGAACCACTGTGGAATCATTCCTCCTGTGTTGTTCCAAGAGTTTCACCCTCTATCGCGACAGGTCACCTATTATATAATACATAGTTATACCAGTACTAAATCCTCTTCTACTTCGTCCCTTTGCTCTCTCGCGCGTCTCCTCTGTCTCTTGTGTTACTCGAAAATAGTATCGATCTGCTTGCGGTGGGAGTCTCCTGGTGCAAGCGAGAAACTTGTTAACGTGTCACACAGTGCCCACCACCAACGTCTCGCGGCTACGACGACGAGGAGAACGGTTGCTGCTGCTGCTGGTGGTGCTTCTGCTCGTGAAACTCCCCGGCGGCTTTCGGTATACTGCTGCAGCTACTGCTTTTGCTTGCTGCTACTCCGCGCCGCCGCCGCCGCGAGAAACGACGAGACTTGGCACGTCGAAGTGGAACAACGACGAATTATACGAAACTCTCGTGTACAACGACGATCGACTAAAAGTTTTCCAGCACGAGTGCACTTCTCTACCACCGCGTCGAGGCTCTCTGAGTAGCGGAGAAACCGAACGCACTCTACTGTGGTACTACTTGCATGGGGAAAAGGGAGACATGTATATACAGATATATTGTCGATAGATAGTACCGGTAAGAAAAAGAAGAAGTAGAAGAAGAAGAAGCTGAAGAGTGTGGCGCGGGAACCTTCTACCGGCACCAGAAGCCGAAGAGGCAGCAGGGCACAGAGAATAAGCTGAAAACTCATTGTTAGGGCGCGGCGAACCCGGACCGATCGAGTTACCGAGTCTCTTCGATTTTTCATTTAGCTTCGCGTGGGTGTTTTTTTTTTTTTTTTCTTCTTTTTTACTCTTAACTACCGAACTGGTGCGATTCTTCCCTTAATCCGAGGAATGGGTCCCAATGCGCGGTATCGGACGGTAAACGAGGGATAGAGGCCGGAAGGGATCGTTGTTTTATGCGGTTCAGCGTATTATAATCCTATATAATCCAATAAAATGTTCCATCAACCGCTGCGTATAATGCATGTACTCAATGGATTACCGCAACGTAACAATATGATGATCAAATGTGGGAATAAAATCCTCCAAATATTTTATCGTGAATAAAATCGTTTCGGTGAGATATAAATAATGAATATTCGTGGATAACGATGTAAACATATACGCGGCCGGCGAAACCATAAAATTTTAATCATCCTTATACTTGCCGTGTATTGTTATCGCGATCGATCCACGATCAATAGAAGGATTCATAATGCCAGAAGTTCTTCGTTGCTGAGGCGCATCGCGTCTGTCTTTCTTCCGAAAAAAATAAAAAATAAAAATAATCGAAGTAAGAATAATACAATATCTAACAAAAATACACTTTTAATAGAATACAATATGCAATACAATGTATAAAAAAAATATGCATGTCAGATGTTGTATTTTTATTTTCGGATACGAGAAGTTCGTGTAACCCGTAAACGAAACAGCGTTTATTCTTTAGTGAAAAAAGCCGGACAAAGCTAAACCGTGACAGAAACGACGGATGGGATATCGGATTAATTAGTTATTCATCCCTTTCAACCATAGGAACGAGAAGTTCGCCACGCTAACGAGCAAGAATCGTTCGGTAAACAGAGTTAAATCGCCGGCGACAGTATAATAGATTGTATGTAGTATATACGTATAATCCCGACTGAGTAAAAGACCAATAAATGATTTCGTTGAAATCACTTGGTACAACGATATTTTATACTAACATTTTCCTGATATCCGGAACCTTCACACAGACACACTAATAGAGATTGGCGGAGAGCGAACATGCAAAAAGGAAGCTGAGGTACAACACAACGTAGCCGTAGGTCAGTCCGTGGAAAATCGATAGAACACTGAATTATCGGATCTTCGACGCAGAGAATATACACCCACCCCGATCTCTCGTACCATCCGCGTTCATTTCATTTTTCTTTTAACGGGCTTTCGTAATGAGAGAGGATTATTGGGTGGTTGAGGCACGTAAAGTATGGACAGAGGGCGCACGCGGATGTCCATTAATACTTTCGATAAACGTGTGTAGAGATCGCTACCGTCTGCCGGATAACCACGGATACGCCAAGATTATAGGGAATATGTATCTCTGAAACTGAATAATAAAAAAAAAGAACAACTGCACGAAAGAGGGGAAGAAACTGATACGACGATATCGTATACCTGGCTGACTCACCGCGACACTCGAGCGCGCGCTGTCATACGTATATAAATCTACTTATACTTTATGAGAAGTGATTCAACGGAGTTGAAACGACGACGAGAGAGGAACGAAAGAGAAAAAAAGAAAAAACGTAACGTCGACGACGAATACGTATGTGAAAACTCCTCGTGAGATCTTACTGAATATATTTATAGATGTACACTGGATATATACTATATATACAACGATATATGTCTCGTGCTCGAGAAATGCGAGTCGTCTTCTTTATGCAATATCACACAAGAATAGTTTGCTCGCTTCCGTGGCCCTGGAAAACTCGCGGCGTAGATATAAAAAAAAAAGAAAAACGTGACGAGTCATGTATAGACGATAGGCGGACTCAAACGACATTGATAGATCGGCGGATATGACGATGTTGGTTGATTAGTTCGCAAATTAAATGTGCTTCCGTTCGCGACCTTCTTCGCATACGTCGGCATGCATACGTTTGCCTCATAGAGAAATAACGCGTAGCAGTCTCATGAACAATCCACTCGAGAGTCTAATCACGTCAACGAACGGATTTTCGTGTTTTTTTTATTCTCTTCGGTACTCGAGCCAACAGATGGATACGCTCCGCACTTTACGTAACAGCAAATTACGAGAAATTGCGGAACGCTGTCTGCCAACGTCGATTATCGAAGATTTAATAAAGCGTTCATCGCGGGGCTTCGTTCATACGAACGTCGAACAGTGTAATATGAAATGCCGAGAATCAAATAGCTATTAATAATATGGTTGAAGAATTTGTAAGCACAGATGTACACTTCCGCTTGTGCATTCTTGCGATTGTCGCGCAGTTAAGCCGTATGACTCGCATCGTCGCGGTCACAATAGCGTCGGACACACAGACGCACTTGAATTCGATATATACAACGACAGACGTTGAATTCCCGGCTACATTAATACATCGGTACTCCAACCTCCGCACATATTTTCATAGTTGGTTAAACATTGACTCATTGCCGTTCTAATCGCGTTTACACTGTACGGACGAATTAGCCGGGTCGATCTAACGAGAAGTGATTAGCGCGTCGGAAATAGACGACATTACAATTTGTTTATTTTTCTTCGAAGAATCGCGGATTATTTCCAAGAAATAATGAGAGTCGAGGTAGTTATCGTTCAATGAAAAAAAAACAAAGTTATTCTTCTTATTTGCGTCGATAACTCGTTTTGTTTTTAATTAGCGTGTCGCGTATTGATCAGATTACATTTGTATGATTTTCTGTCGTTGTTGATAATTCAACAAAATAATGAGAGTCGAAGTCGTAAAAAAAAAAATACAAAGCCGTTCCTTGCATTTTTTAATTTTATGTTCTATTTTGAATCAGCGTGTCGCGTATTGATCAGATTACATTCGTATGATTTTCTGTTGTTGCTGATAATTCAACGAAATAATGAGAGTCAAAGTCGTAAAATAAAAAAAAAATACAAAGCCGTTCTTTGTATTTTTTAATTATATGTTCTATTTTGAATTAGCGATTTGACGAAGTTGCATTTGCTTATTTTTTTTTTCTCCTCCGACGATTCAAGGAATTAACGCGAGGCTAAGCCGCTCTGATGCGTATTTTCGTTTTTTCTTCTTCTATTATGAATTAACACGTCAGAAATGATGGAAGTACATTCGTTCGTTTTCTGTCTTCTCACATAATTCAAAGAAATAACGAATGACAAGTATGTAACGAAAAAAATAAATAGATTCAAAGCGATTCTTCTTTATCGTATTTTTTTTATTCTTTCTGTTTATTTTTCTCATCGAGAGAGCGAGAGACGCGGAGGATCTCATCGTGATCGTTTAGCATGGAAATTACGGCTGATTAGGGAGTCGCTCGTCCAGTGAGAGGGGAGGAGAAGCTTTAGACCAGTGTAATAGCAAAGATACGAACTATCACGTAGTCCAGATACTCGTTGTCTCGCTCTCTCTCTGTCTCTCTCTCTCTCTCTCTCTCTCTCTCTCTCTCTCTCTGTCTGCCAAAGTAAACAATAACACGATGCTTGATGGAATAGAGAGAGAGCAGGAGAGAGCGAGAGAGAGAATGCGAGGTGTAAGGTGAACGGATGAGGGAGGGATAGGAATCTTCGGGAATATACATATATAAAGAAGGCTCCGTAGTACATTATAGCTAATCATCGAGACGAGCTCCGGCAGCCAACCAGCCCGTCGAAGAATAGTCTTCGGCTCAACGAACGAATATAATAAGTGCATTCAACCTCTGAAAAAAAAAAATCAAAAAAAGAAAATGTTTTGTGAAATATTTCTCATTTTCTCTTGTCCTCTTTGCAGCAATATATTTCGTACTCGTTCTCTTGTCTGGTCTTCTCCCAGCTATTTCTCCGGCAAAACGTCCGTAGTATTCTGCTGATGGATATCTCAACTGAACTCGACTGTGTTCTATTGACGTAGAGTAGAGCCTCGTGTTTCCCCGTATAATGAGAAGCATATTAGCATCTCTAACGTGGCTCTCTCGCTCTATCTCGCTATCCTCATCCTTTTGCCTTCTCCTCCTTCACTCGTGAATTGTGGAACAAACGCGTCGATAATTTTGCCTATGCAGCGCACACAAACTCCTGTATCTTTCTCTTCTCTCTCTCCTTCTCTCTCTCTCTCGCTATCCGCATGCCACACGGTGAAGAGGCATATGTACGCCGTTGAGAGCGGATAATACCGGTGCGAAAGAGCGCGAGAACTCTACTGAAACCAAAGACCGATAGACGTGGAGAATAGGAGAGAAAGAGAGTACGGAGCAATATGCGGGAAGTTCTTTCATACGCAAACCAATACGAGACGAGCATATGCGGTGCACTATAGACGGTATCCAGGATAAAGTGAGGCTAAAGTAGTGTGTTATGTATACACACACACACGCGCGCGCGCGCAGCCTCACGGATCTGGACCCCGAGAGTGGATGAACGCTGTATCGTGTAATACCTATAGTATTCTGTTCTAATACAAAATTGTACGAGAGAAGCAGCGAAGAGTACAGGTCGACGTGTGCACATGCATGCCGAGGCGCAATAAGTCGTCACGTACCGAGGAAGTGGAAGTCTCGTTCTATCTTACTCTGTCTCTCCTACTCTCTTGCTAAATCTCATCTTTCACTTCCCTCATCCTTTTCCACGTATGCGTCAGTGTATTTCGCGGACAAGTACTGCCAAGTTATTACGCCTTTGACATCAAGTACGTACCGAGACCCAGGCAGTTCGCCAAGCTACCGTATACGTAGAGGAACGAACGTGCGAGCGTATTTCGCGTACAAAGTTTCATAATGCTCTATTCCCTACCTACTACGCTATCCCAGCTAGAAATCCCTTTCCACCGGAGAGCGATGAGAAGCGGTTCAGAAACGCGACTTTAGCTAGTGGTAGTAGTCGGCGTTGCAACCGGCACAAACCGTACGAATCCGCGTTTCTCGCAAACCCCCATGTCGCGGGAGAACTCTCTCGCTTCTGGTTTTCCTCAATCTCGCTCCTCGTCGCTGCGACGAGGATAGAAACGCACCCTCACGTGTTTCCGGCTCGTCGAGCCAGAGATTCTCTCTCGGGCGCGGAAACTCGGAAGTAGCATTGACGGGGAAAGAGGTTGAAAAAGGACTATTTCTGCTATTGGTACTACCATGAAGGGGGGAGGGGAGGGCTTTGAATCTCTCCGACTATCTCCTTCCGACTTTTTCAAAATTGTGCTCACATCATTGAGTTGTAAACTCGGCTTCTCCAACTGCCGTTCTCTCATTATTTCCTATGGTTTACCTTTTTTTGCCCTTTTTTGTGTCTAAATGGCGCGCCGCTGCAGAGCTTCGTTCATAGTTTGCAACCTTTTTTTCTTCTATTTTCCATGCATCTAGAATGATGCAGTTTTTGAAAAAATACTATACCGTATAGGAGAAACCCGAGGGTTTTTGATTATATTGTACTTTTTACGAATGCATCAACGTGGAAAGGGAAAGGGATTTTACTTTACTAACTTGGAAAGAAAGGGAAAGGGTACTGACGTTGAGTATCATAGCAACGAGTTGAATATAACAATACGCTGTATTGTTTAAGTTCCAAGGGAACTTAGCAATAAGCTAAGCTTAGCTTGGAAGATTTATTGCATTCATAAGTAGTACAATAGCTGCGTCTGCTACCATTGTTGTCAATATCGTACAATAATCGTCGAAATTGTAATCTTGTTTTTTTCTTTATTTACGTTTCAATTTGTTTTTCACCCTTTCGTCTTAATAAATCTTGCATCGAGTTTAATATAAGATTCGTATTTTGAAACATATTTTTTTTCAATCTTAACGTACGAAACACATATTGAGAGTTTTGATAGAATTGTCGATGTAGCGAATTGTCGAGGAAAGGGAACCGCAAATATTGAGAATTACGACGAATTCCAAGGTCAGCATTAATATCTAAATTCGGGTACGTCACGAGTTCGGGTATTCGTCGTCTACTCGACTATGGAGAGACACATACAATATACAACGAATTCACTGCGTTACAGAACCAAAATACAGTAGCGTCGTGTGCATATGTCCCGATTCCGCGGTCCCTTCGCAAATCCCCCGCACGAAATTAATAATGCGAGCACATCCGGTGACGGGGACGTTTCTGCTCTGTTACATTCTGGCCGCTGCTGCCGCTTGCTGATGCCACCGCAGAGACAGAGACTTCACGTGTGCTCCGGGTGTTCCCTCTCTCGTTCTACCGATGCTTGCGGTACTTGCATGCTGCATCGACGAAACTCCACGCAACATCCGGCCGCACAGCAAACACGATGATATTCGCCAATTCTCATTCCACCCTTCCTAAAATTCTCTTCTCCAGAAATTCGTAGTTTCCGACGCGAAGCTGATCGCCGGCTTCACGGTTTTGTCTGGTAGATACAGCAGGAATCGGGATGAATACGGAAAAATGAAACTTTTTATCATAGAAATTGATTTTCGTCGTGAATGGCACATTGCCGATATGACTCAGCAACTGGTTGCATTCAAGAACTCGTATCGTCGCTTCCATCGACCTAATATCGTCCTGGAATCGTAAAGAATCGAATACTACTTAATTTTTAAGAATTACCAATCGAAAGATTTCACTTTTAGAATATCGATGCAATTCGGAACTACGGAGTCTCTTTAAATTTCCATATCTTTTTTTGTTCTCCCCGTTGAGAAGCGCCGAAGTCTCTTCATACGATAAAACATTGATTCATTGGCTATTTCGATCCAACCGATGAATTTCTTTTTTTTTTATATCTTTTTCACGGCGACTTTTCGTCGTTAAAGTATTACGATTAACGTCTATATCACACGAGGAAAAGTGGGGTGCCAACGGGCGCCGACGATTCCATCCATGTTACTTTGAATTGGTCAGCACGGCAAAAGTTTTATTCGTTTACTTGTTTAATTGTACCAGTAATCCCAACACCGTTTCAACGGTGCGCGGGATTCCGCTAAGTTGTTCTGTACTTTACTACCAGGGGGTTCACTATGAAACTCCGACTCTACTCCCGGCCTTCTCCGTCTGTGTTAACGCCATACAGTCGCAACTTTTCACACCCCTCATTTTCTCACGAGGGTATCGCACACACTCTTACCGACCGGCGCCAGACAGATAGCAATGCGGGCTATACGGAGCCGCGGGTATCCTGGGACACCCTGTATATGTACAAATTCATAGTTTTTCTCGACTCCGGTAGGACTACCGCAGCGTATCTGTAGTCGTACACACACATAGGGTTTAACACGCGAATAGAGACGAGTTGAGTGGAAAGGGTGGAATCCCACACACCGAAATCACCGAAACTTTATCCGGGTTAATCGGAATTTAATGGAAGGCGAGACTGTGCTGATAGACACACATACATACATATATAGCCACCCGAACACGGCATATCGTGGGGAGGATGAGAGGTTGAAATAGCGGTAAAGGGGAAGGTATACGATGGGTATACGTACAAAAGTTACGTCGTCGCGTCGCGTCATTGCACCATAGAGCTTCGACGAAGTTTCCATAGTTAATTATCATTTTACGATTATCCATTGAATGTATATACGTATATAACGCTATAATGTAGTCTACGGTAGTCGAAGAGGGCGCGCGATCGGGAGAGCGGTTGAACACGGGAACGCCGGTGGGGGAGGATGGCGGAACATTTGATGGATCGAGAGTTAGAGGGGATAGAATGAAATATTAATTCGATTATAAAGTTTAATGGGTGCACGCTGCTGGTTCATTGATGCTATACATACATAGAACGAGAGTTAACTACCTCTCTCGGTGCGATTTTCCAACGCCTCCTCTCTTTGATGATTATACTATTATTATACTAATATTTGACATAGATAAATATTATATATAGATAGAGAGACGAGGTATAACGAGATTGATTGTCGAGGTGTCGATCGAGAGTCGAAGAGAGCACTTTCGACCATAACTTCCCCCTGCCGCGCCTGTGCACCTCACTGATTGCAAGCACCGTTCAAACAGCTCTACCCGAGTCGGGTGTGTGAGTCGATTTATTATTAATTATTATCTCAGCTGCCAATATCAACGCTCGGGCATAGCTATCCACTTGTTGATGTACGTGCCATTATGATAGCCCGTGATTAACCGTACTCTTGATGTCAGTATTCGGGAATCTCTCTCTCTCCGCTTCTACGTTCTCGTATTATGCAATATATTATACCTATATATCTATTATCCATATTAATACATGTTCATTGTGGGTTCTCTCTATACGCGAATATATCGAGGATATACGCATTTGGGGAAGCGATTGGGTATGGATATTGGTGGGGAATGTGTACGTTGATGCGATGTGTCATGGGGGGGAGGGAGGAAGAGGCTGTATATACATGCAACCGCCCCCGCGCACCTCAGTGGAGATGTCGATGCCCTGACCTAATTACTCTAATTGCCTTCGACGTCCAGGAGCGAATATTCTCGCGAGCGCGGAACCGGGAGAGCGAGACCGCCAATCAGCGAGTGGGTATAATTAGATAGCGCGGCTGCTGTGGCCGTGTGGCTCTCGTCGGTACCCCCGACGCGCTTCTCTATCGTCAGCTCTCCCTTTGGCTGTAACGCTAGAATGACAAAACGTGGAAAACCCCATACGGCCTTTACGGAAAGAAAGGTCGAACTATTTAATCCGACTTTCCCGATGGTACGATGAAAATAGCTGCTAGCCTGTGGCCCTTGTACAACTCTAATGGCTCCTCGTTAAAAGCTCTACTTTATTTTCATCTGTACAACTCACTTCAACTTCCCGGTTTCGATTCAACGAATTTATACAACTTTGGTAAACTACCGCTGAATGCTTTTCTCGCACTTTCCCCGCGTAGCTGTCGATGCATAAATATACAGACGCACAAGCCCAGTGGTATTATAGATAATTAATGAAATAATGCAGCAACGGGAGTGTACAATTGTTCAAAGATTGTGTGAATAAAGCAGAATCCGCGAAACATCGAGGGATGCCGAATGAAAATTAACGCTTTAACCTTATCGTGAAAATATTTATAATTTTAACTCGTGCGAAAATGTTGACAAACAAATATCACGGCCCCCGAATATAAAATGCTGACGCGAAAAAGTCGTTCGGATAATTAATCGAAACCTACGATTCCGAAAATACGACAATGTGACGTCAAAAGCTTCGCGTGGAAAAGTCAGAAATGTCAATAAAATCGATACCGAGTAATCGAATAAATTTTTACTTCACTGCGGTATGAAAAGGGATTTTTCCGCGCGGGAAACGCGTACGTAACCTTCTGAAGTAAATTCGTATCCGATACCCGGCGGAAAAACGTTTTCTCAGCTCGTGTTGCAAACTCCCACTCGTGAGAAAAAGTTTTTTCCTCCCTCGTGACGTAATATAGTATTTATTTGACATTAAAATATCAAACTGACACTTGAGGATACGGTTTTTCATTTAACTTTGAGTCTTTACGAGTTTAGATATTCGATCAAGAAGCCAATCTGGAATTATTGCCAGGCGCTTCGGTAGTTCGTGACTACTTCGTTCCATTCATTTTTACGAGGTAATCACCTCCCCTCCCAGAGGATTTGTTTTTTTTTGTTTTTTTTTTTCTTCATTTACACAAATACGCTTTAGTCACGTGTGCGCCAATCACGGGGGATAAAAAAAATACGAAAGTAAAAACAAGACGCGCGCGAGAGGGTGTAAATATATTTCCTGTTATCAGAGTAAATATTTGGAAGAGCCTCCGGTATTACTGATTGAGGGTATGAAATTGCTGCTATAGCATGGAAGAAGAAACGAAGGACTGGGAGTAGACAGAGGGAGAGAAAGAGGAAGAAACTAGCGAGCGAGCGAGCGGTATGACAAGGTAAATTTAATATTCGATTCGTTATCTAACTACCCAAGTTTGTCATCGCTCCGAGGCTTTCAATTTAATTAAGGATATAGGTAGAGTAGGTAGCTTTGTAGGTAACGCCGAGAGATACACCAGACTTGATATCGGGAGGCTTCAGCCCCCGTACAATTATAACTATAACAGCGTACCATATTTCCCTCCAGAAGCGCAAGCAACCAGCCGGAGTTTTGTCTTGCGGAACAGCAGCGAGAGAGCTTTCCGCATAGAGAGAAGAATCGCAAGACGAAACGCGGAGGAGAAATTTTATCGTCGTTCCGCGCTCACAGTCTTTGCGGTCGTCGCGTGCGGTCAATGGCACAACGCTTTCTTCCTTTAACCTCTGTACAATAGATCTTCTTCTTTACTTTGTTTTTTCATCTTCCTTTCTCTATCTCTGACCCGTCGCCGCACTTCGCCGCAACCACAAGAGAAAACTAAGAAGAGCCGCCACGGTTTCAAAAGTTTACAAAAGTTAAATACGCGTTCCGGTGACAGTCGGCCGGTGCTTTTCTGCTTTTTTTTTTTCTTTTTATTTTCGTTTCAACTTCGAAAGGAAGACTGTACACTGAAATAAAGCGCGCGAGCGCGTACGCAAGGAGCACTAAGGCTTTTTTCCTGCTTACGGGAAATTAATTGCGTTTAATTATTTAGCGCTATTGAAAAAAAAAAAAATGAAATGAGTGGGGTCTTTTTATCGTTACCGGAGACACGAGAGAACGAGAGATGAGCGTTAGTATTTAAACGAATGGAGAGTCTTTCGACGTCGAGAAACGGTTGATGCTGTAAAAAGAAGGCGAGAGAGGGTGACGATGCTAAATTCGCTTAGAGAGTAAAGAGATAGCGTGTAGACCAAGAGGGCGAGGGCAGGGGGCAGGGGCAGGCAGAAAGGGGGGCTTTGAGATAGAACCATAAACTTCTGAACGAATTTGCTGGCAGCGCGCACACCTACCTCCTTACGCAATCGTTCTCTGAATGCCCTCGAATCTGCTGTAATGGCCGTTTGTGATAGGGACAAATTGATTTCAATTGCCGCCTACGTGCATGCACCAACGAGAATTGACGAGGAACCTTGCAAATTGGATAATCGCCAGCAGCCACTAGCAGCAGCAGAAGCAGAAGCAGCAGCAGCAGCAGCAGCGGCATCGGGTACGCTATGTTACTATACGTAGAGAAGAGAGATTGGCGAGAGGTGCCGCTGCTGGTGGTGTGTTCCAATGAAGCTCGCACCCCCAGCCAGCCAGACGCAGCAGCCGAGAGCCAGAAGGGAAGGGCAAGGAAAGGCATAAGGTAGAGGGAATTCCCTCGCCGTTCCGTTCACGGCGTGAGCCCCGGGAGTTGCCAATGAAAATTGAATTATTTCAACGACGTCGCGCGCTCTCTCGCGAGCAGCTTCCTCCCCCTCTGTAGCCGAGATCTTTTCGTCTATCCTAACTGCCTGCTCTGCTTTTGCTACTGGTATTCTTCCTTCTTCATCATCTTTCTTCTCTGCACAGCGTCTCGAGCTCAGTTTAAACTCGTTCTGTCGCATCGTTTCTCCTCTTAGTTCAGGGGTGATTTTTTCTTTTTTTTTTCTTCTTTCTTTTCTTCACTTTCTCATCTTTAGTTTAGGCTCGACAGGCTCGACTCGCCGAGCGAACGAACCGAGACCGGCAACGTAACCCTCTCTCCCCCCCGCGATCTTCTCGTCTCGCGCTATACCCGTTTTCCAAACTTTGTTTTCCAAGATCCTGAATATTTCAAGTATCTCCGAAGAATCCCAAAGAATCTCGCATCGGCAGGCTCTCTCGCGCGCTTTCGGAAGAGTGAGAGAAGCTCGGCGAAGGATGACGCGGAGCTTTTCCCGGGGTTTGAATCGAATACGAAATTCAATTCGAAGAGGCTCTCGCGAAGCGAGTGGCGTGTATAGGCGCAAGGTACCACCCCAACGTTTCCATACCTCTAAACTCGTATCCTCTCTCATCCCCATTCCGCAAGTTCTGCGATGCCCTCCGACCGGCACCAGACGACGACGAAGAATCCAAGACTCCGGAAGAAAATCAACTATCAACCGTTCGCGAAATTAATTTCGTCATTCCGTGACGGGAGCGCGCGAGTTTCACTCCGTTGCCTCACCGAAAACTGAATATAATAGAATGTATAGATATACATACATATAAATTTGTGTGAAAAGGTCGCAAGGATATAGTTTGCGAGATTTATTTCGTGGAACGTTTTCGATAATCGATATCGAAAGATTTGCGAATCTTCTCGCTCTCTCCCACTCGATCGACGACTTCGTTATTATTTCAATTTTTTTTTTTTACCCTTCTATCCCTCAAACCTTCGCGCTTCCTTTATTATATTTCGTTATCGTCGATTTCCCCGGAAGTGAGCACACGGTAAAATGATTTCCATTAAACACACAAATAATCCCCTGCGGGGCGCTTCCTCCAGTAGCGGTAAAAAGAAATTCTCAATATCCTATCCCCAGTATCGACAAATTGCTTTTTTCTCTCCGCAACGGAAGGAAAGCGGAGAAAAAAAGATTATATTATTGAAAGCTTTACACTCGATTGCATTATTTGATGATTAATTTTTGTGTTTCTTGTTTTTGTTCTTTTCTAACAGCTGCGCAACGCGATCGTGAAGACTCGAGCGATGACCTCAGTGGCACCGACACGGTTCTCGTATTGCCCAACAGCAGAAATCCCTTCGCTATTCCGAGGCCGCTCTTCCGTGTGCCCGATTTTCCTGACCTTGACGACGACGATAGCGACGAGGGATTCAATCCATTTAGGATTAACTTCAATCCGATGAGAAACAATCCGTTGGACGGTTTCCTCGAGAGTATGCAGAGTAAGTAACGCATCCGTCAATTATTCTCATTCGTATTCACCTGGGCGTCGTGACCTACGCCTACCAGCGGCAGCGCTGTTTCTCCGCGTCGACAACGCTGAACCTTCCGCTGTTATGCTGCCGTTGCATTTATTATCTAAACTCGTATACATGAATTTTCTGCAAAACACTACCGACAATTCGAACGTAACTTCGCACTCTCGAAAACCCACATTTCGCAACCCTCCCCACCCATTCGGCAAAATTACTAAGAATATTCATAAATACGATTTTGCAAGCGGGAACAACCTTCGTGTCGCACATCTAAAACGTCGAGAATATATTTATTCGTGAATGTAATACATTTATTTGTATAATTTAATACACCACCCGAGCGTTTCAAGCGACGAAACATTTATGCGTTCAATGTGGAAAACGATGTTATTTCAAGAACGAATAAATTGATTGAATTTTCGATAGACGACGAACTGGAATATCTCCACGAGAGTATATTATATTGTCACGAAAGCTGTTACCTTTCTCTCTCTGCCTGCGGTAATTGCGTGATCAACAAATTGCCAAGAATATTCATGTATCTCCGGCGTCCTTCTTGCCGGTACCTCACCGTGAAGATATAATTCGCGGACGAGAATATGCCGAGGAGATGAATTCCTCTGTATGAACAGAGCATTTACTTAGCCGTGTGCCAGTTTGCCCGAAGCGTATGTGTCCATTCGTTCTCCACAAAGCGAACAGATCTCTCTATATTTCTCTTCGGTACGTTCCGTGTTCTCTCCACATCGTCCGCGATACAATCGCATCACATATGTGTACCTGAAAATTCGTTGAATTTTCCGCAAAAGTTTTCGCTTCGGTAACTTCTCGTTAACTATTGTGAGTAACGAGTGATTTGCGACGATAATGAAAATTTTTCCGCATACCTTTCGTAATTTTGCTATTACAGTCGATTTGTGGAAATAACTACGATTAATAATATCCGTCTGTATGGAATACTTATGACAGATCGTATTACGATAAATGAGAAGTTATTCTGATAGCTTGATATCCGGAATAAACGGAAAATTATGAATATTATTTTTATTATCGCGAAGCCAAACTCACCGATTCCGGAGTCATGAAATTCTTATCGATAGATAAATATATTATATAAACCTTAATAAGCGACCATTTTTAGAATGAATTAAGAGCTATTAAACTTGAGATGATTTTGGAGTAATTAATAAGGAATATTTCTGTGACATAATAAATTGGCGAAAATTCCATCGAGCAATGATTAGCGTAGAATAACTGAAAAAACCAACCGTAAAATATCTCGAAAAAAGTACATTTCGAGAGACCTACAAAAGCTCGAAAAACTTCACTTCAGAATTCCGGCTAAATTAACTGAAATGTATTTGGTCCGTCGCGCGATGTTGTAACAAAAATCTCGATATCCAACTCCGAAACTGCAGAGACCCATTCGTTTTTTAGCTCAAAGTTCGACGGTAATAAATTTTTTTTCTTGCCTACCAAACGCCGGTATCTGCCCGAAGTCAACACGAACTACATTTTCCAACATAGAATTTCGCATATCCCCCGGTCTGGTCGAGAGGCATGCCGGTCGAAAAAAAAAAAAATTCAAGAAAAAAGACTGTAAAAAAAAAGAAAAAAAAAACGAACGAAAACACAAGAGAACAAAACATACTCTCGTCGGAGTCAGGAAGGGAGAGCGAACGGTCCCTCTGGTTTCCAACCACATTTATGCGATAGAGGAAAAGAGGAGATATATATACGTGTATAAACATATATAGATATATAGATGACACAGTGCATAGGGAGGTTCTCTCTCCCTCTGTGTATAGAGTATATGCTTGGGAACGTGGATTTTTCGAAGCCGGTCGCGCGTATTCATTCATCGTGTATTGGCGGGTTTCGGAAAGGTATGGAAGCCGATGATCGATGCCCTCACGCCACGTATCCCGAAGGATACGAGAACATGTGGACACATGCAGGTAGGAAAAATATACGAACGTATTTTCCACTTGCCCACCCACACAGCCATATACGTAAAATATAACATAAACGTATACAGTTATAGTCCTCTTTTCCGACGTCGGACGTATGGAAAAATGTAGAGTACCTTGGCGAGCTTCCAATCCGAAGTGACCGATACTCGTGTCTACGAATGCGGTGCTTCCTGTGGGTTTCACACGCACAGACGTACACAAGCTCCGCGAACACATACACGTTAACATTTCGAGTGGGACAGATAGATGGATAGAAAGATCTAGAGAAAGGAAAATAGGAAATGGAGAGAGGTCGAAGCACCCTCTACTATGTTACGAGAATATACCCTCCGCTCGCCCCCGTCCCGTCTCTTTTTCCCATCCCTATAGAATACCCCCTGCCAGAGAGTGCACAGGGTACACACAATTACAAATGTGTACACACACCTACAAGTTCTGGGAAGCCCACGAGAACTCGGGGGTTGGCGTGTTCGCTGTTCAGCTCGTTCTATCTCGCGTTGTCTCTCGCTTCCACTTGCTCCGGGTACACGTCGAGTGACGGTACGCGATAGTCACACGACGAGAGCTGCCTTGTCGGTGCTACTGTGCGGCTTTCGGGAATTCTGCCAGTATACCATAGTACGAGGTATGGTAAAGAGGAGTTAGAGTGAACGAGAGAGCGAACGATGGAGAGAAAGAGGACGAGGGGTCTGGAAGGGACGACGAGGTGTGTAGCACGTGCGCATACGTTTTCATGCATGCTTCATCTGCTTAGGTTCCATTTGCGCTCGGTGGGCTTGCGGAATCGGGACGGGTTGCGGGATGTCGCGAACACGACGTCCCGTTGCCCGGCCGGCGAGAGTTTCTATCTGGTCCTCTCTCTGGGCTGATGCTGCTGCCGCTGCCCGCGCGTATCATAATACATATATGTATCGCGCAGCAATATGTATATCAACGCGTACGTGCGAGGCGTTACTCTGGAGCTTGTAGGCTATAACGCGGGGCTCGTTTCCCTCACGTATTATAGTAGTACGAAATATGCTATACCGTTTGTATTATACTACGTTAAAGGCTTATGTATACGCATAGTGGAATACGTCTCTCACCGTACGCGCTACGCATCAGATAATATACGTTACCTTTAATACGCGATATGTATATGTATATATATACGTATATATATGTATTGCGCGTGAATTTATCTATATACATATATATATATTCCGATGATATACGAGGTCATATTATAACGTACGTGTATTATACTCTATCCAGTTGTGTATCCCGGACAACGTCATAGTATGGTATAATATACAAAGTTTCTGTGTGTACTGTTATATCTACTGATATAATCCCACGTACGTATGCGTGAACAAAGTCAACGTGCACTCGATGATCGATAAATGCACCCCCCCGGGCTCTCTCTCTCTCTCGCATACCTATGATACGTATATGTGGTTATACCATGATATATATATATACGTATAGGTATATATTCCTCCGACTACCCTGGACTCTCTACTTTGTACACTGTATGCAGTAAAATATACCGTGTATACAGAGAGGTAGACATACAGGGCCACTCGTAAAGCCAGACTACCGGCGAACCCGGTACCCCCGTAGGCTACGTGGATTTTCGCGCAAGAGACCGCGGGGCACGTCGTGCGACGCAGTCACGAGAGTTAATGCACTTACTAACCGACCGATGCCGTACACTCTTGCGCCGACATACACAGACACGCGCACACATACCGACGTCGTTGCAGCAATCGCACAGGAGATGAAGGTAATGCGGGTGATCGTTCGGTGAAACATGCATTTTTTTTTTTTTTTTTTTTTTTTTTTATCGAGTGACAAGCACATGTAGCAAAACTCGGACGATAAAATTAATGACCAAAAAAATCGATAAAATATTCAATAGAAGCCAAAAATTTTAACTATCGGAAAATGAAGTTTAATCCGTTTGTTGGCTTGCATTCTTGGCGCGAATTTTATTTATTGATAAAATCGGATAGCGTTACTTCGTATCGAAACCAATGACAAAATATTGATTAGTTTGTCGCGATTTTGTAAATTATAGTATTAAGCCGCGACCCGCATTACCTGCATCTCTATGTTATCTTTGCTTGTACAGTTATTGGTACTATTTCTGGACATTGGTTTACCACAAATCCCATTCTTCCTCCAACGTTCTCTATTCCCCGTATGTTTTGCTTACACGTTCGATCGCTAAGGGATAAGTCCGGATATTAAATTGTCGAGAAGAAAGCCAGTAAAAAAATAACAGTATACAGTAAAAACAAAAGGTACAAACATTTTTTATTCACATACGTCCACAGAATTTTTTTGTATATTTTGAAAAAAAAAAAATGCGAAAATAAAAATGTGTAAATATAAATATGTAGCTTTTGCAATAATTTTCACAAATAAGTTCCGTAAAATTGACAAAAAAATGTTTGTTCACCTTTGCGGTCAAAAAAGTTGGTTAAATGTACAAATATTTTTTGCCGTGTACGAGAATTTAATAGAAACAAGTATTGGAGTTTTAAACCTTTATTTTTTTGCTATTTTCATCCCGCAAACAAATTCGTTTTATTGATCAAATAGTTTCCGGGTTCGTTCTCGTTTCGTGGTAATAGTCACGTTCGGTACAATGTTTTTAAAAGTCCCTTTGTATCCGGGAGCCGCGACCCGCATTACCCGCATCCCTCCATTATCTTTGATTGTACAGTAACCGGAGGTATATACATCTATACCCGAGGCTACCGCAAATTCTCCACCTCCCACGACCTTCTCTCCCTCACTCTCCGTATGTTTCGCTTACGTGGTCGATTGCGAAATACAACTTCCGCCCAAGCGAACCAGACCAGTAGCTAGCCAGCCGGCGTCCTTGCCGATGCAGTGCGAGTTGCAGCACACCACACGCTGCTGGTGGTGCTGCTGCTGCTGCCGCACCGCTGCTACCGGTTCTAGAACTCTCGTGCATGCACACGAGTCTCCAGAGCTCTCGAGCGGTTCGCAGCAGCAAATCTCTTGTCGTCGACGAAACAGGCAGCCGTAAAAGAGGTTGGGCCAAGCGAACTATAGTCCGGTTATAACTCGTATAACCTCACCGGCAAGATTTATGCTCCGGCAGTTTCCACGGTCGCGCCGTTCTTTTCCTCCTTCTTTGCCACATTTACACACGAATTATCGATGCAGTTCGAAGCGAAAAAAAAGCTTCATTACGCGATTGCTACCTTGGCAAAGTAGCCAGGAAGCAACAGCGGCAGCAACAGCTTTTTGCTTTTTTTTTTTTTTCTTTTTTCGAGTTTTTCTTCTTCGTGGTTTCATGGACTTTAATTAAGCCTCCGCGGACTCGTTCGTTCGAACTTGAACTTCGTTCGTATGTCTCTCCGGTCTCACCGGTTATGAATAGAAGGATCAGAGGGGAGGGGTAAGAACAAGAATTCAATGCACCTGCTTAATGCACTTCTCAATAATAATAGTACTTAACCATTGAGCTGAAGCACCGCTCTTCTCGCGAGCGGTTTCGACCGACTATGGTCTGCAACCATCGTACCCGGTTACCACTGCGGTGTCCCGTTCTCTCGCGGTGATTGAATGCGCTTCTTCCATTCCAGCTAACCAGACCTGTGGCCGATCAAAGCACTTCGCAAATTCAGCTACCGCGGGGCTCTACCGGCCTCCATCAATTTCATTGTAAAAGTCAACCGTAAAGCTCCATGAGTTGGGCTTTTCCCCTCTCTTCACAATCCTCTTTCCTCCTACTCACCGGCTTTGTCGCTTCGAGTACATAGCTTTGCTTCTCTCTCTCTCGCTTCGTGGCATCGAACAAACGCAACAATTCGGAGCCGGATTCTTGCACGCGTAGGCGCCTATCGCTCCGGCTCTTTGACGTCGCGGGTTTTGCACACAATTCGCGATCCGTTCGTTGTTGCAGACTCACGCGAGCCACGAAGCCTAACGCGACTCGGGTTCAGCACAATTCCCGGGAGCGAAAGAGCGCGCGTCATTAATGATTTTCAATGCGAGAACGGGAAAGAAAGATGGAGATGGAGAGGGAGAGGGGGAAAGAAACTCCTCGAGGAAAAGGTCACGGAGATCTTGAGAGACCCGTTAACTCAACCCGTCAACCTTTTGTACCGGGTATGACCCGCAAACTTCTACTGAACCCGGTAAACAAAAGGTTTATATTATTTATATATAAATACTGTACGAGAGGGTTCCGGGCAAAGCCGATCAGCCGGGTTGTTTTTTATATTCCGCACAACCAGCGACCCGGCGATATTTTCCTGCATAGGTCAGCACCTTTATTTTTCATGCGAACAATATCGGGAACACGATTTCACAGACCCTCTCCAAATCATTGCTGCTATTTGTGACAATCAAAAAATGCATATGTGTGACGTGTATCGTTAAAATTTTATTTTTTTATTTTACAACTTCGAGGGTGTTATAGTCGGGGTGTATTTATGCTCCGAGGACTACCCGGTTACGAAGGACAGTCCATTAGCTATGGGGTTATTTCGTCAAGCGACACGCGATAGTGAGCAAAGTGGATCCATACACCGGCTCGTCCCATTCGTCGCGCAGTGATTTATTACATTCTTTCGTAACTAATGATTACCCACTCATCCCTCAATGGGATACACGAGAACTCGCAGCGTCGTTTCCAACGTTATTTGCTGTACGTCGTACTTTTTTCTACGACGCAAAAAAAAAGATAGAGTTATTGGAGAACTTGTTTTTTTTATTTTTCCGATTACCATTCTCGGAAAGATCCATTGCGGCGATACTACGGTCATTATTAGCGTTGTCCTCATGCACAAAAAAAAAAATATCGCTGTAACTGGAGATCCTTTTTGCTGTTTCATTTTTTATCACTACGCACTTAAAGTGCATTGAATATCGACTTTTGTTGGCGCGCGTATAACACTCCGACCTCAACGCTTTTCCGGAACTGGCCTCGGATGCGCACATTTTTTTAAAACTACCCTTCGTTATATTACCGACGATTCGGTGAACGAGTAACGATAATCGTCGGCAGTCGACGAGGTGACTGGTTAAGCACAGGTTTGCATATCCCAGGAAATATGGAGCGACCGTTAAACCCCTCACCTCAGCCGCTAACGGTACACAGGTACGAGAAGCAGTAACTACTAGCACCTGGTATATTATTGCTGGACGAGAGGCCTTTGGGAGGAAGTAGTTATACTCGGAAGCAGTTCCGTGTCTCGCTACCCTTGTTTGCACAGAAGTAGGATTATTATACGTAACAATATGTCGCTTTAGCTCTTCGCGTACACACGTTCCTGTAATTATCATGTCTCCCCCCACACCTATACGAGGGAATTTCGCATATCGTCAATCAATCCGCCATTAAGTCGCTGCGGTTGAAATCGGTTGCGCTCGGAGTTCAACGCGAATGTCTGAGCAGACATTGTCTAGTCCGGCGACAATTAATACCGTAAATATTTAACGACTCAAAAATTAAACTTTTCAGTCATTCGGGACTTCGATGAATTATAAATCGTAAAAGAAACGCATGAACGATTAAATTACTTCGTCTGTGGCAAATCGCATGGCTGAGAGTTTCATTCAATTTCTCACGTTGATTATCAATCTATCCTCATACATTTTATACGCGCGAAACATGTAACTCTTATGGTACAGCAGAAATCGGCATTTTACCGGTTACTGATTGCTGTAGATTGAAAATCGATATCTATGCAATATCGTCCGAGGTTACCGATTAATCATTTATCGCAAGTTGATTATGAAAAAGTCGATACGGAATGTTAAAGGTAATAGGTTTTTTTTGTTCCATCTACGTCATAAAACATCGATAGTACCGCGGGGATGATTTATAAATTCGTATATAAGCGATGAATCGACGATGTGAACTTTTGATTGGTGCGACAAGAACACTGCGGTAGAAAATGATTACACCTAAAATGAGATTCGACGGTTCAAAATCGGAATGTTTTACAACTGTGTCAAGGTCTCGGGAATGATTATGCAAGACAAATATCGATCCCGCGTCACTTTCACCGCCGAAAGGCGCTCCGACGTCTGCACTGTACAGCCTTACCTACTGTTCCAAACGTTATATACTGTGCCTCGAGGTGTAGAGTACGGATGGCTATAATAAAAACGCGTTTACACGAACTCGGCGTCGAAAATAACTAATAGTATTCGCTCTATACCCTCTTCGGTGAGCCCGTCGGTTAGCCTCACTCATTTTCCGAGCAAACGGGTGAACGGAACAAAACAGCGGCCCACCAGATCGATCGGTACGAGGCAATTGTGGCCGTAATCGCCGATGTTCCGACAAATACTCTCGCGTACAATTCGCCTCGAATCGACACTAAAATTTTCCCCCGACATATTCCCCCATCCTTCCCCCCTCTCTCCCCCTCAATCAATTTCGTTCGGTTCTCTTTAAAACTGTTTATCTTTCACCGGCTATTTAATTTCGTGACAATATCACACGGTGCGAGCGGATATTTGTTTAATTTTCATTGTCGAAAAATTTTACGATCGAATATCGGCTCGAGTTCGCGGTATAATGACCGATCGTTTGGGACAAGAGTGAATGTGGGAGTTATAGTGAGTGGAACTGATGGAGGAAAGGTGAGAGCGTGGCAGTCGATATCACGCCGATAAAACCACGGTTAGCGAGAGGAAGAGAGTAGAGGGCTCGAGAGCCAGCACGACCGAACGTCAGTGCTTATCATTCTTTTTTTTTTTTGCTTCATTGTTTAGCGATCGTTATTTATGGGCGGTAAAGGGTTTTGTCATCGTGGCGAAACGAGGGCCGTCAACGGCAGCCCCCCCCCCCCCCTTCCACCCCCTCCCGCCCCTTCCCCCTTACCCCTCACTCCACCTCCCCGGTCTCGTTTCCAACCCTACTGATGTTCGCACTACCTCTCCCGTTCCTCTGCCTATATACGCGTTCACGTTCACAAACCCTTCATACCCCGTCCGCCGCTTCTCCGTTTATCTTTCCCTTTTCTGATACATAGACTCGGACCCACAGTCTATATACATATATCCGTAGGATACCATCAAACCGCTGGTTCAACCACTGCTAACCCCCTGCGACGATATGCGCGTTAACGCTCCACGGAAGAGTGTCCAGCAGGCTCTCTATCTCTCTGTCTCTCGTATACGCCACTAGGTAATGGTCACTGTATCGAATACCCCCGCCCTATATACTCGCCTGTCGAGCCGTAGCCTTCCTCCATATATGCATGTATACGTACTCTGCGTTTGACTACGAGAGAGAAAGACAATTCGGGGACTTTATGCCTATCGACGGGAAAGGGCGGAACATCAATTTTACGAGGGCGCAGCTCTCGGATACACGATCGTCGATCCATTTGCCATCTCGCGTTCGCCAATCGGCCATCGGCATAGGTTTACCCTGGGACCCCGCTCTCTGTCTCGCTGGCTTTACTCTTCGAGTGATATCCTCTCCGATAGGTTAACGTTCACTGTGTTACGTTTCGACGAAATCCATATATAGACATGAACTTTCGGGGTCGTTCTCTTCCTCTCTCGTTTACCTTCGATACTCGTTCAGCGAATCTCGTCACACGAGGATAAAACGCACGCGGGACGGTTGATCGTGAAATCACCGGATTCTTACTGCCGTAGAAAAATTTTTAAATTCCGATCGATATCGGTGAGAAATTCTACCCCCGTCGACGTATTTCCTTCGACCTTTTCAGCACTCGACTTCAGCGGGAAACCACACTGAAGGAAAAATGAAAAATTGGGCAAAAAAAAAGCTGCAAACGCGCGGTGCCATAGTACTCGCGTAATCACCGCTAATTGGTACACAATCCCGTTAATGTCGCCCTTATTTTTCATCTCTTTTTTTTTTCTTTTTCTATCATGAATTTTGAAGGATGGTGCGTTAATGAATAAGGAGCCGAAGGTTTTTTTTTCTTCAATAATTTATTCGCATGAAGTTTGCGTTACGAAAAAAGGGTTTTTTTTAGAAGCAGATATCAGTAAAGAGAGATACGATTTTATTATTCAAATTATTCCATTAAAGCGGCTCCCGATAACGGGTCGGAATATTTTTATCACGGAGCTAAACAAAAGTGGCAGCTTTGCGATCAGCGAATACCGACTTGGCGCGATTGAGTTTTCCCCTCGAACAGCTCTTCACTAAACGAATAAAACGACAACAATGCCATTCGACCCTTCAACAGTACGATTCTTCCGATAGATTTTTCGATAGGAATTTAGGCCGCGGAGATCTTGGCTCTTCAATTATTCGTAACGCTGATAACCCACCTGTTCGTCGGCTTATTCGCGCTAAAATTGCTCATCCTAAAACGCAAACTGACGGATTAACGATTTGTCGACTATCATTATTCGACGATAAAACTCGAGTTACAAAACCGGTGAACTTTATCGATATCGCGTTAACTTTGCGGTTGTACGATAAGAAAGAGTAAAACAAAAAAACGACACCGGCAAATGTGTGTATGTGTATGTGTGAGTGTGTGTGCGAGAAAGAGTGAAAATCATACGGGCACAAGGGGATTATCGGTTCCGGAGCTCAAACCCGCTGAAAAGTTAACGAGTCGTTAAACTCTCGTTCGTTCGCGCGACGACTACAATGTCGAGGAGAGGAAGGAGTCGAAGGGTATAAGGGGGGGGGGGTATCGTTCGCGGGTCTTTCTCCGGGGGGTGAAAATGAAGAAAATGAGAGAAACTCAATGCCGAATGAGTATGGAGAGAGGAAACTCGAGAAACCCAAACCAGCGGAGATCGGAGTCGGCACGTAAAATGATTTATCGCGAAAGATTTAGCCGCCAAACTCTCGTTCTCTTGCACGTCGTTAGCTTAGCTTATATATATATTCGTTCGTCCCTTCGGTAGAGTTAAGAGTAGAAACCTCTCTCCCCATTGCCCCCGTGGTGCGTTCGATGATCCGTGGCCGCGATTCAATCGACAATGAGAAGCTGGGAGAACGAAAGTGTGATAAAGATAAAAGGTCCGGTGTGAAAAAAAGAGGATAAAGATGTTGGCGAGGGGAGGTTCCTTTTCGCGTTCAGTTATGCGTGACACGAGCCATAATCGATCGGGATCTTCGTGAGGCCTAAATCCCCGTGCAAGAAGCGACGACGAGAAACGATCGAATTATCTCCCTCCCCTCTCTTCCCTCGAATAGAGAGAAGCAGCAGTGAGCAGGCAGGCAACCGGGAACATCAGAAGCTCCAATGAGAATGTAGGTATCCCACACGCGTGAGTATGTAAATTATCGAGCGGAAAATTGATGAACCGTCGAAATTTGCCTCTCTGCCTTCGTGCATACGGCTCGAGCGCGCGTTTCCTCCCCTATAATGGCAGCTCAGGGAAATTCCTGTACCGGGGAGGCGAGGGATGCTGCGCTCTATTATATCCGCGAGATCCCGTGGTACACAGTGCCGAGCCATTCTCTCCATTCTAACGTGAATATTAGTGGCATAGTTTATCAGTCTTTCTCGAACGACTATACGAGACAATTTAACGAGGCAAGCCACAGCAGGGGAAGTCTAACGTATACGCTTATAGAACACGGGGCACGTCGATCAAGGATCACAGCTCTATAATACATAATACCGGCTCTATATCTATATGCTTGTTCTATCTCACCACCTGCTGTCTCGGTTAACCGTGTACAGCAAACGGACAGGCGTGCGCGCCGCTCAAACGAGTAGGGAAAAAGAACAGCGAAGAAAAGCGAGAAGAGAGGAGTGGGGAAAAAATTTTCCTCGTCGACGATGAGCGACGGCGAACGCATGAATAATTCGATACGGAATAATAATTTCGTTGCCGCTGGGCTACGACAACAAGGACAGAACTCTCGCGGTTATGCTTTGTAGACACACATATATATGTGTTGTTCTCCGTTCCCTCCCCGACCATCTCTTTATAGTCCGCGTACTTGCCGCTATTCCTCGTCGCAAATATAATCGCAGCCAGCTGGAGCAGAACACACGACGAGTTTCTCTCGCCTCACGCGTTTACCGCCCTCGGCGTTGACTCTCCGGCGCTCGCGCGCGCGGACGGCGATACCAATTTCTCTCGTGAAACTCACCCCCTTCCCACCCCCCTCCCCTCCCGTCATACGCCCTCGTAATAATCCACGTTTCATGGATTCTCTATATTCTACAATTCATGCGCGTAGCATCCCAACGGTAACAAGCCGGGGAAGGAAGAGACGCATTCACGAGGGACGATAAAGTATATGCTAAATTTATCGGTACGTGTGCGTTTCCCCCCACACGTTGGAAACGACACTGGGATATGTCGCGGGGGCATCCGTTCGTAAATATACACGGAACCGACTGGACGCGTAGGATTCTACGCCAACGGAAACTACGAATTTACTCGCCGGAATCCGCGAAGTTTCCCGTCCCTCCCCGCCCACCCAATTATTATTACAATTATCATTATTATTATTATTATCGTTGGAATTACATTTAAGCGAACGCATATCGGTTCGATGAACTCGAATGTGTCTCGTTAATAAAGTCGAGCGGCAAAAATTTATGGAACCTCCGGTACCCGAGCCCCGGACACCGATTGAATATAAGCTGTGCAATTCGCACGCTAGTCGCGCGCCCGTTCACGTATTCCTAATAAGCCGAGTCACGGATGCGATTATTATTCCTACTCTTTATTCTCAACGAAAAAACGATTCAAGCGTTAATACACCCGTTCGTCCATCGTCGATGCGTTAAATTCTAAATCGCGAATACATCAATAGGTCGATATATGGAAAGCGAAAAAAATTTGACCCGTTCGTTGATTCGAGTTTTTTTTTATTTTTTTCTTACACTCGAAGTACTTCGCAACGCGATAACGATTTTAGAGGTTTTTTTTCAATGGGTTTTGTAACGAGCTTGACTCTCGCGGCTTAACTCGAGCAAAACGCGCGAACAACGCGGCGCAGAGGGCGAACCCATTTCGTACTATGGGAGCAACTCGTGTGCTTCGTATATTCCCCGACATTGCTTCGCGAGTCGACCAGAGAGAGAAAGAGACAGAGAGAGACAGCTCTCTCTGAATAAATGCATTTTTCAATTTCTCAATTTAAACATTTCAGCCTCGAGCCTCCAACGCTGTGTTGGAGTGGCGAAGGGTTGAAGCACCGGGAACTCGCGCGCGGGTCGAGCGAAAAGCGAAAGACATGCGACAGACGAGTGGACAGACAGGCAGACGCAACCGAAACGTTTCACAGGTTTTTTTTTTTTGCCTCTTTCCGGACAAAGAGAGGCAGAGCCCAGATCTCCGCGCAACGCCGACGTGTCGGGGGCAGAGAATTGCGCGCGGCTCCCACTAACATGTAAAACGATTTTACGCCATTAGTGGCAATTAAAATCTTTTAATTCCTTCCTATCCTTTCCGCCTTTTTTGCCCTCGCCTCGTCGGGCTTTTCAAACCCTTCCGGCTTCTGTAACGGAGTTACACCGCTCAGTCGGTTCGCGCCATTGCGGCGAACTGACCGAATGAGTGGAACGACTTTAGTTACAATTATACGGATCCGGCGATGAGCCGATTAGATGCCCCCTGTGGGGAAAACCAGCTGCTAAAGCGAACCGAGTATCATCGAAGGTCTCAACGAAAGCTTGCAACAACGGAGCTCGTTCGGCGGAGAATCGAATTTTCCGATCGTACGATACGACGATGATCCTCTCTCTTATTTACCGATCACTGTTACCGGTTGAAAAATAAATGAACTGTATGAAAAGCAACTCGATGGCCGATAGAGTGAAAAATAGATATATATCGCGTCACGCGATATATCGAATGAATTTGGCTTGTGAAAAATTCTTCCGATAATTAAACTTCCTCTTTTTTTTAACTCCTCGATACATTTAGTTTTTTTTTGCTCGAAACAGATTAATTTTCTAAAACAAATGACAAAAATATTTCATGATGCTCTCTTCCGATATCGGTCACGATTGTAAAAATATAACAAAAAAATAATCCATCACGAGAAACTCTTTCGACAATAAAACTGTCCATAAAAAAAATCTTGTCGATTGCTTCATCTTTTTTTTTTCGTAACAGATCAATTTTCCAAATTAAATGGCAATGCTCTTTTTTTCGACGAGTTCACCGTTCTCCATCAGTGTTTTATTTTATTTATTTCCGTTTTTTTTTACTCCCTACTGCAACTACATACGTTCGTTGATGCCGAGAAATACTCCGTTCACTCGCTCGGTTGAATCATCGATATGCGCTGCACCCCGAGAATCGAGAGGGTATAAGAGAGATGCATCGAGATGAAATCTCTCGTAGGGAATCTGGCAAAGTTCCCTCCGGGTATACTATAGCAGGGGTTGAGGGTTGACGTCTCGGAGATTTTGGCCGAGCGTTCGTGCGCGACACACGCTCAATATAGATCGATCGGATACCATGCCGCGCAAGACGATTCGATCTAAGGTGTCCAAAGGGAAGGAAGGACGGAAGGAATAAGGTAACGGCAGGCGCCCCGCGAAAGGGGTCGAAGAGACGGTGACGAAGGTAGCTCGGGGATAAGGTTGCATAGAATCTTTACAATTTATACAATTCTCGCGGTATATAGACGGCGAACCGCCGAGGGATGACTTACGGTTCGGGCATTGGATATACGGTATACCTTACCGTGTATCTGGATACGATGAGAGAGAATCTCATCTCGTCTCTGTCCCCCACTGAGAGAGAGTCTCTCGTCGCTCGGGTGACCGTAGACGACATTTATGCAGACAGAAACGCACACTATCCGAGAGTCTACGACTCTCCTACGAATCCACTCCGGTTTTTCGTCTTTTCTTTTTTCCAGATTCTACTCCGCGCTCTCTATCCACTCGGGCTGCTATCCGTATTACTGTATATATATGCATTATATATATACATACTGGTATATATGTATATTATAATACTGGATTGCAAGTTGAAACGCAGTAGCAGCGTTATTCGTACCGCGCACCGATAGCAAATTTATTCGCTTTCGTCGCTTCAACCCCCAACCCCTCCATCTCCGACTCCCTTCCATTCTTCCTTCTTCTCGACTTACGAATGCGCATATATGATTTCAGCACCGGCACACGTCTCTTACCCCCAACTACTCTTTTCTCGGTGGTCTCGGTTACCACGAAACTATATCGTCTAACCCCGCACGCTCGGCTTCTTGGCCCTCCCACCCCCACCTCTCGATTTCTTCCTTTTCTTGTGCTTTTGTGCACTGCCCCCCGCCGTGAACGTGGAACAGAACTTTCGAATCCTCTCTGGACGATACTTTCGTCGATGCCACGGTGAGGCGCCGACACCGACCTCCTTTCGGACTGAAGACCCCGAATCTCGAGCAATCGGAAGTAGACCCCGATAGCTTCTCCTCTATTCCCGCCTCTCTATCTGTAGGTATATCCCTGAGCTATTCCCGTTCCACACTCAACGTGTCTTTTACGCCACTCTCTTTTCTCATCCGTGAGAAACCGAAAATAGAGAGATATCAACCGACGAAAAGAGACTGAAGATATAAAAAAAAAAAAAGAAAAAAGTTGTACACATAAAAATACGTGAGTACGAGAGTAACATCGAGAATGTGGGTCAGTATAGTTTCGGATATACAGACACACACCATTACCTCGGAATCGATGCTTCTCGTTATAAAAAGATTTACAGACATGTGATAATAAACGAACGAGAGGTCGTATCGGGTCGCTGAACGAAAATTCTTTCGATCTACAACAACGGTATGAAGAAAATTCAGGGACCGCACGGGAAAAAGATAGACGAGAGATTGTGGAGCGGGTGGTCTGTTTATTTTTCTTTCTTTTATACGGAAGAATCGATATTGGATCAATAATAATAATCGAAGATAGGCCGCGCTTGTCGACGCTCGAGCTGTTTGCGGTCATGAAGGATTCAGTGGAATCCTTAAAAAAAAAAAAGAAAAAAGGAGAAAATTCCATATCCGTTATCGGTTTATCCACGAGCTCCGGTGGGCTCGAGCATAGTACACAGTCGAGTATCTACTACCCCGAGACGATACACGTATAATTGCGGAAGCCTCCGGGCTCGTAGTCGAAACAACGTCATAGCTCGCACGAAAACGTGTACAGTATACACAAGTTAGAAAACATACCCTCGCTGTATATCGGACAAAAACACGCATTGCCATATTTTTTTTTTTGTTCGCTTCTTTTATTAACCTTTCAATTGCTATCTCTCTCTATTCATTTATCCGACAAGTACATCCATCGTTTTCATTTCTTCATTCCCTTTCTCTTCCCGCTATACTTTTCTACTTCTCTGCTCGTGTGCCACATTTTCTTTTCTATCGGAGCAAGCGACCCCGACGGGGGTTGGCGAACGTTGGCGCGCAGCGATGCTGGCATTCACGGCCCTTCGCTTTTTCTTTTCTCTTCAACTCTGCTCTTCCCCTCGCTCTCCATCAACTCCTTTTTTTTTCTCGTCTTTTTTTTTTCTTCTTCCTCTCTCTCTCTCCCCGATTCATACACCGGGACTCCCCCACACTTTATTAGTCTTCATATATATTTCTTGCTCTATTCAACGAGGGCCCGACCCTCTCTTCCATTATCTCTAATATCCGAGAGAGCGACGAGCGCGCGCGCGTTCTATTCGCGTTCATTCGCTAGGTAGCTAGAAGAGTAGTCTACGACTACGACGACGACGACTCCGCACCCGGCTCTATATGTCTTGCTTCTGGCACTTACTCACACCAGTGACCATTTTTCGGTTCTCAGGCGTCATGAACACAATCAAGGAACAGATGGCTGGTGTCCTGTCCGGTATTCCGGGATCGGGAGGTTTCGCTCCCTGGGGCAAAATTCCCGAAGGAGGAAACACCACATCCACCACCAAGGTGAGCGCAAGAGAACCCAATTGTTCTCACAAATCTTTTATTATCTATATTACTTATCCATCTTTATATCTTCCGACTGTGCGTTGAGTAGATTGCGGGTGGCTTACCCCCCAAAGTTAGTGTCCGTATTATTTTAGTTGGAAATATCACAACCCGAGGCGTATTTATAACACCGGAGAACGCAGAGCCGTGCAATAATCATTCGTCGAGGATTTTTTTTTCTTTTTCTTTTTTTTTTTTTCGCGCCAATCAACGGCCACGAGAACGAAGCCGCGACTCGCCTGGATTCCGGATCCATTCTCTTTGCGTCATGTTTCTGCCGCTCCCGGGACGGGTCTCGCGGTATAACGAGTACGAATGTGTGTTTGCGTACAGCAGTTTAGAAGCGTATAATAATGCACTGCCGACGAGTTGCCGCTCACAAATACACGTGGATTCAACAAGCTACTCCAAAGGATGTAGAAAGCTCTCATGTCATTCTAAGGCTCTCCGCGCGACCCCAATGCACTTGCCGCAACGAACCGTGACGCCCCCCTTGTTCAATTTTTTTTTTATCAATTACAGATAATGAATAGCAATTGAACGCGGAATGAATTACTTGACCGGACATTGGCTATCATCGCCTATCAACACCTTTGACGTTTAAACGAATACGTTTAATTTTTTTTTATTACACTGTTTACACTGTTTTTCGTGTTACGTGAAGAAAATTATTACGAACGCGTGTTAAGGACCTATCTAAAAGGGGACCGGGCGGGTTGTCGAGACTTGTTTCCTCCAGGAAACTAAAAAGTAATTGCTTTTGCTCGAGCACCAGTGACTCTTTTTAAGTCCCTCCGACGAGATGAACTTTAATCGTTCCATAACCTCCTCCTCCGGGATGCCAAGATTTTATAATGCTGAGCTTTAGTCACTTGCCAATCGCCTTATCGCACGGTATAACAATTATGAAGAAATTACTTTACGTTGAAAAAAAAATTCATTAGAAACATCTCGAAGGATCGAAGGAATATTGCTGTCGTATTATTTATTCGCGCTTTAAAATGTCGCGCTTGAATTTTTTATTAAAATTGCTGTCGTATTCGTGTTCGACGTTGAAAAATACGCGAGAATAAGGCTATGAACATTTTTTCTGAAAGTCTTGAATTTTTATTACTATTACAACCACTATTACAACCACTATTACTACTACTATTTACAAAAAATGCGGCTTCGCTCTTGGAGATATCTTGTTTTTTTCCAATATTTCATCGGGAAGAAAAATTATCGCAATTTGAAAATATCGAGAATAAACATTTTTTACGAAATCTTTTAACCCATGTATCGCCTTATCGCACGATATAAAATTTACAAAGATATTAATATTTTACGTTGAAAACAAAAAATTCATTAGCAAAATATCGAAATAAAATTGCTGCTGTATTGTTTTCTTGCGATTGGAAATTAATTTTGCATGAATTTTGATTAAAATTTCTATCGTATACGTGTTCGGAGTTAAGTAATAAATACACGAGAGTGTGTGGTGGAGAACGTTTTTACGGCATGAATTTTTATCGAAAAAATGGCAATTGTTGCAAATTGCTATATTGATATCTTGGGGATATCTTGTTTTTCCCGATATTCCATCGGGAAGCAAAATTACCGCGGTTTGAAAATATCGGAATAATGATTTTTTTACAAAATTTGTTCTCTCTCCGCTGCAAAACTGTATTTGTTCTTTTTTTTTTTCGATCGCAGGTCACATTTTTGCAATTTATTTAAATTCTCATTCAAATATAATTTGAATCGGAAATGTTTTTTTTTTTTTTTTTCATTGTACTCACTGCGGAATCGTTTTACAGATCATCGACGGTCACGTCGTGACCGTCAATGAGACGACCTACCAGAACGGTGACGACAATAGCAACACGGTATTCCGCGTACGTATAGTCGACGTAAAGCCAGTGAATCAGACGGTCGGCGGTAACGATGGCACCGAAGACGTGGGCGGCGGCGAAGAAATCGAGACCGTGATTTCCGGTACCGGAGAGACGCCTAACAACGAAGGCGAGAGAGAAGAAACGACGACACCCGCCCGAAGCGTCGAGACCGTCGAGGACTTTTCCGACAACAAGATTCCCAACAAGAAAATTGAGGACAATCTGACCGCCTGAGAGCGAAACTTCCATTATATCTCCCAAACCTTCGACGCGCTACACGAATTGTTTCCATCCTGTGAGCGAAATAATTTTCTTTAATCGCATGTTCCACTATTCCGATGATTTTTTTGTTGTTTTTTTTTTTTCGATGATATTTAACGAAACGACTATCCACGAAACGCATTGTGATAAACTTTTAATAAGGAATACGAGCGTTTAAAGACAAAACGACAAACACGAGAGAAGAAAAGAGATCTGTTTTTATATGTACTGTATAAGAAAAAAAGAAACAAAAAAAAATGTCGATCTTTGTCTTTGATTCGTATTTTTTTCCATGTCGTCGCGATAATATCTGAATACTTATATATCTCACATCGTTCGATGTCAGCGAAGTCTTTTTTTTTTACCGTTTTTTTTTTAATTCCGTTCCAAAGCAATACGATACGTCCTACAAACTTAAGGTATATTATATCTATACATACTTTATGATTACTATTAATACATTCAAGGCGTCGATTTCACGAAAGAAAAAAAACTATGACCTTTGTAATATTTTATATTATTCATATTATACTGTACACTGAAGCGTGTAAAATCAGAAAGATAAATAGGTAATTGTGTTTTGACGAAAAAGTAACATTTGGCGATTGTGTTTTACTCCGTTTCCTCGTTTTTTTTTTTTTTTCAATTGACCTGTTGGCTCCGAAGGCGTCGTTCCAGAAGGACGATAAAAGATAAGAAATCTCTCGTTGTCCGTTGAGATAACCTCGAGTTCTCCCACTCGCAAGTTAAATCGTGAGAACGCAATAGCCAAAGGGGTTTAAGGTCGCAATTCCGTAATTCCTCAATTCACGAGGCCTCTACGTCAGTGCGTCGCAAACAATTATATAGACTTTCCTTTCGATTTTTTTTTTTTTTCAAATGTTTTAATGAACGACTATACATGTACATAGTATATATATATATATGTGTATAAATATAAATTGTTCGTTGGTAAATTACGATAGATACCGTATAAATAGAAAAGTTTTCCATCTTTTCTATTTTCTCGTTGATCAATTAATTTCAGGTATACAAAGTGGGAATTGGATCATTTAGCTATTACAAATTTTTTTTGTTTTCTTTTTTCTCAGGTTTCTCTTCATTACTTTAAAAAAGTACTGAGAACCCTTTTTGTCTTAGTTGTTTTTGTTTTCTTCGTATACAACAATTATTCGTAAAACAATTAATCGAAAAGAGAAACCATTGCCGGAAGCAATGCAGTCCTTTCATTCTCGAGCGCCGAGAGCGATTGTTCTCTACTCTTTCGTACTTCGTGTGATTCCGCACGTAGCAGAGTCGACGAAGTACACCGAGTAGAACCGATCATTTACATGGAACGACACGAATTTTTCAAAATGTTTTTTCGATGTTTTTTTCAAACTTTATTTTCGATTGCACTACCGAGTGATTGTTCTTAAGGAAAACTTATATTATTTATGTAATTCTTCTTGTTGCGATTGCAGCCTTTCGATTTGTCGAATAATGCGTTTTGAGCGTTTGACTTTTTTTTCCCCCACGATGCACAATCACTGTCTACAATCGGTGCGATAACGTTTATCGTTACTCTCGCGGGCCTTTGTATTCCGTAATTAAAGAGATTTCAGCGTTTTATCGATGTGACGAAGCGTCGCTTCCGGCACCGATTCCTTAAGTGCCTTTCGGAAGCCCTCGCAACGCCCCAATCTTCGAAATATTCTCTTCGCGTGATTTCTGAAATGAACAATTAGCCTCAGTAAAAAAAATCCCAAACTCGTATTAAAAAAACTTCGTT
This sequence comes from Cryptus viduatorius, assembly GCA_964006125.1. NCBI lineage: Eukaryota > Metazoa > Arthropoda > Insecta > Hymenoptera > Ichneumonidae > Cryptus > Cryptus viduatorius. The sequence goes on from OZ023222.1 coordinate 17,022,911, forward strand.
TTTTTTTCAATATATTCGCCGAGAAATCGCTTTACCTGGCATCCAAATTACCATCCATAAGCAACTTGGCACCGGATGCTATGAATTTTTCACGAACATCACGAGGCAGCGACATCACCGCTTCCGGTCCAATGCGATCGACGATCGATGCGAGTAGTCTGGCGGTCGCGGCTCTTACGATCGCATTTTGATGTCTGCAATAATTTTGCATCGCAACATTAGCTTATTAACAAATTGTTACGAAAAAAACTTTGTTCCCATAGGCATTCAAAGTATAAAAAAAAGAAATTCACGTCTTTCCTTCTCGTATATCAAAAAACATAAAATCTTTTTAAAAAATCGCAACCTTCGTCTAGAAAACTATTTTTTTCTATCAAAAGATATATCTTTCCTCGACAAATGCATCGACACAAGAAACGGTGGACGAATGTTTAATAAGAGGGAATGTGAATCAATATATCAATCGAATAGTTCCGACTCACGAAGCTCCGCGATGTACGATCACCAGAATTGTTTTATTCGGCGTAAGATGTTCGACCATACGATCGAGTGCCTCGTTGCTGTCAGCCCGAAGGAATTTGTTCGTGTCGGCTGTCCTGTGAAGCAATGGCCCGGCGATGTCGTCGAGTTCCTAGTCGACAGAAGAGCATTGAGGAGGATAGGTACAGAGGGAGAGAGGCGGCCGTCGACGCGCGGGTAAGAAAGATGTCGAAGGATACCGAAAGGCAAATAGAGAAAAAGATAAGTACAGAGGAATGGTTCCCGAGGCTAAAGGAGACGGATAAAGAGCCCCCGATCCTCTCCCTTTCTCTACGTACTCTTTCGTCGTCGCAATAGTTGTCCCCGTTTTACCTACCTGATCGATACAACGAGCTTGAGAACCAAAGACGTCGCCGGCTGCCAGACAAGCAGCTCGGGACACTTGAGAACGTAGATTTCTAACGTGGCGACCGAGTAATCTTCCGAGAGTACCGGGTCCACAGGAATCCAGTTGTTCGGGTTGTTGCCTCGCTATTTGCGACAAGGATTTCAACCCCTTCACCGTCACTTCCCTAGTCGTCGAGAATATCGTATTAGCGGGGAATTGTTAATTATTCAAATACGTTATCGTTCAGCGGAACCAAAAAGTAATTAGGAATAATGTATGATGATGCAATCACGCGGTTTTAATCGAGAAACGTTAATCATACGAATTGCCGATAAATAACTCATTTGGGAGTTGTTATACGGAGAAATATTTGTCTCACCAATCGTTACTCTCTAATTGAGCGAAACATTGTTGCGTAGTTGATTTAGATTTTGCGGGATTCCTGTCGTTACTCTGTCCGCCGAGCATCGGTGCTACTCTCGCCACGTTGGTTCGATTCTTCTGACGAATTTGGGAAAACCGCGAGGTGGCAACCCTCTTCGGTTGTTCGCTCTTCTCACTCGTGACGCTCTGCAGGAATCGATAAAACAATGTTTCTGAGTCTATCGCGGTAATATTCTATTATAGTCACTGGTGCATTACTGGTGTGTGCGTCTCTACGTGCTTCGATTGTACGTGCTATGATCATTCCGTGGCGCAACGCACCTGTGCCCCATTTACTTCCGACAGCGTTATCGCATTCTCATTTCCGGTGCTCGACGCCCGATTGATTTTTTCACGCGTCGCAGAGTCACGATGAAAATTTTGTGATATATCGCTCGGTGAAATAGCGATGAAATTCGACTTATTCGGTGACTCATTCGCTCTTCCGGAAGGCGGACGAGCGCTGGTTGCGACTATTCGGCTCAAAGCGGAATTTCCGATTGCCTCACGCGACGCTACGAAATCCAAAGACTGAAAAGAAATATCTTCGTACTCCGAAGGCTCCCGAGAATGAGGACGAGAGGCGATCAGTACAGATACGCTGTTTTCTACCGCTCCAATTTCGTTTTCGACTTCTTCTTCTTCAACCTGTTTCCGTTGCTCCTCGCCGGGGATAAATAATTCCGGTGGCCTTGAATCCTTATCAACTTGTACCGAAGTGCCTCGCATCCTTGGTGAACCTTCGTTTGCCAAATCCTTCGGATATTCGCGAACAAATGCCTGAAAATTTCATCGATCGTGAAACTACGATAATATTTTTCGGTTTTATCGATGAAGGAAAAAAATGAAAACTGCTAACGAATTTATAGCCCAATTCGTTAGTTTTTTACATTGATGCAGTTTTTTCTTTTTTTTTTTTACAAATTTCGAAATCTCGTAAATTTTGGAGCGGCCCATCAAATTTTATCGAATTGACTAAAATCGCGAAAAAAAAAAAACATATTTTTCACGAAAACTGGGCACTGCGAATGAAGAAGTCAAAAGGTTTTTTTTTACCATCGTAAAATCTGGTCCGTCGGGCTCATCCATACTCGTCCCGGAATTATCGAATTCGACAGTCTCTATAGAGCGTATCGCGTACACCGAATCGATTCTCGCAGGACTCGTCGCCATGTTCGAAGTTTCAACAACGATTTCCTCCGACTCGTTCGATGCGGGCGAATCATCCGATACTTTGGAAATACCACCGTCCGACGAGTTGCTACCGTTCGTGACAAACGATGTTGATACGTTACGCGCACTTCGGTGATTTCCCGTATCTTCGATCTCCGAACTGTCCTCATCCTCGTTTTCCCGACTTTCCAAGAAATTTCCATGACTCGATTGTACCCGCGGGAGTATCGAAGCATCGTCTGTACTCGAACCCTTGTCGGTCTCTTCCTCTTCGTTATCCGGATCCGTCGAGTATACCACGGCACTCGCGTCGGCGTTGTTCTCGGAGATCTTGAAAAAAAAAAGGAGAAAAAATAGAAAAACGCGAAATGGGTGTAAACACGATAGGTAGCTAAACAAACACGAAATAATCGAACGCTTGTATACTCACTCCGTATTCGATAGAATTTCTTCTCGATGGATTACTCTCGTGTGTTATAACGTCGAATGATTTTTCTACCATCGGACTCTTCGCCGGAGAAACTCGATAGTTCTCATTAATGCTGGTAGCAAACGATTCTTCAATGGACTGCCGTTCGTCCGTTAAATTTTGCGATACTTCCGGTCGTAAATCCTCTCCCGAAGCGTTTGACGAGGAGTTACTCGAAGTTTCTGAAGGCCCATTATTGATGCGAGCTTTTTTTTCAAAACATCGGAATCGTTAATACGATGTTTTTTTTATTTACTTTTTTTCGGTATCTGCAATATCTTCGGTATCTTTTTTTCTGGTAAATGCAGTTATCGACTTTAGACGACATAGCAACTGTCGTTTTCCGACTCAGCGGGGATAAAAATACATCGAGTTACGAGGTGCAAAACATCGTCTGAAATTCTTGCGTGTAACGGCAAAAAGGGTGTTTTTTTTTTAGAGTTTCTAATCGTTTCGTAACGACTCAAAAAAATATTTTTTTCAACTCTGAAAGGTTTTCTTATAGCGCGTAATTTTTCTAGAATACCACGATTGACACGTCAATTTTCCTTCCATTCCCATCGTGAAGCGAAGATAATCTTATTTTAAGATACAAAAATCACCAACTTTTGGAAAATTGATTAAAAAAAAGGTGTCACTTGCAATTTAAAAGAAACCAACCCATGAATTTTTCCCCGTTTATCCCAAAAATGCTATTTATTTTGATCCCTCTTCAATATTTCACGTGAAAATTCGCTTCAGAGTAGACGAGAAATTTTTTTTTTTTTTTTACCATCTCCCGATCATTTTTGGAGCGCATCTATGCCGCTACTTACGTCTTCGAAATTGTTACATATTGCCTACGGGACTATCCAGTGTGTTCCTTCAGTTCGCGTTTTTCATGCACTTTCTTTGCAGTTGAGAAAAATGGAGCAATCCGAATTCGATTTATCGAACGTCGTACGTTTCTACGTAGTTTTAGTTTCATGTTTTATACGAAGTTTGCTATTTTATAATGCAGAATAATCATATGATTTTACTCGAGTTTCAGAACATTGAAACTGTTGTTTCCGCGATTATTTATAGCGATCAAATCGGCGGGCGATAAAATTATAACTGTTGCGTATATTAGCCGTTTGAACTGCGGTCGGTTGGAGGGTATAACAGCGCGACAAACTCGTAGACTTGACCAGTGGATTATTGATTATTTTAAGCACATAAGCTCCGGACTCTCTCGGTCTCTGTCCCGCGCCCGGGTACAACCGGTAACGCGAGACTGCAACTACTGTTACTTTAACGTGCGCGCGAGCGATCTATCCGCTATAGCTTCTCGCGGATAGCGCTGCATACATGTATCGCTCTATTCGATATATAGTCGGGGGGTTAAGAACCTCATGTTCCACTTCGTATAGTACGCTTTCGATCGTAAACGAGCCAAGGGAAGCTTCGAACCTTCGCGTTCGCGTTCGTCTCTCCACCCACCGACGACTCCTAAGCTCCGGGATAGTCCTGTACTACTGCTACTTACTCTCTCGTACTCTCTATCCCCCGTTATTCTATATTTCACTCCCTTCTAACGCCCGAAGATTATATACTGCGAGATTTATGAAACAATCGACAAACGCGCAACGTTCTCCTACTATAATATGTAACTGCTATTGTACTATAGAATAATACTCGCCGGTACGAGGCACACAAATGTCAAGTACGTCAAGCGAAAGCTCGAGGTTTCCTGTTCGCGAAGTTTTTTCCTTTGTGACGCGATTGTTGGATGCATGCGCGCTTGTTTTTTCTCTCAAATGTTAACGATCGATAAATCAATATTTAAAAAAAATAGAGTTAAATAAGATATTAAAATATTAATGGATTACCTGAACACTGCGAGGAACGATCGTTCAGATTTGATATCCTGTAGGGTTTCGTTTGCGCTGAGAAGTGATGCTTGTTTATGTCGTTGTTATCTTCCTCGTCAACAGCGGCTTTGTCTCTGAATTAAAAAAAAATAGATATATATGGAAACTACTAAGCTGCAAATGTCAGAATGCAATTTGCCGAATGCCACAAAGTCGCAAAAAAATGGATGTTATAGTGGAAAACCTGTGAAAACGACAAGACTTTTAATCTTTCAACGATCACTCGGAAGATTCATGAAATTTACGTTTTTATATTTATTATTATATTAACACAAAAAAATTGATAAACATTAATATTTTATTGATAAAATTGATCGTTGAAGGAATCAAAGTTTCGAGAAATTCTGATGAACAGATCGATAGATATTGTTTGTTACGCGCGTACATCGTGTCGGCGCTCTGGTTCGGTCTTAGAGCGATAACAGGTGTATTAGTGAGTCGATGAACTTCGGTAACGGTTGATACCCCTTCGGTATCTTTGTCGTCGATTCCGATGGCTCGTCTCCATCGAAAGACGCAGGGGCAGCAGCGCACAACGCTGCGGACAAAACTTTTGCCGTATTCCACATCGCCGCATATATTCTTCGCTTGTTTTTTTGCGCCTTCGTCCTTCGAAACCATCGGCCATACGCAATATTTGAAGATCATACTGCATTCGTGTTTTAGATTCTTTTTCGACTCAATTTTTTTTTTCTTTTTCAATTATTTTACTATCGATCTTTCGATTGTGCGCATAAATCAAACGTTTATCGAAGTTTCGATACGATTTATCATTCTCATAAATGCATAGATCATTGCCGCGTTGAACAAAGTATCATCCCACGAGACCATCGAGCGCTCGTTCGAAACTCCCGATCGTCGATGCCACAGGTGTTGTTTCGATGTCTATATTACACATATATAGCAAACACATGCAATTCCACACTCGTGTGTACCGATAAGATCCGATTAAATTGAATTTGCACTGGTCGTAATGTTGACGTCACTGAAATATATATTTTTTTTATCTTTCCTCGAAAAATCCCGCGAGAAAATTAAAATCCACGCATCGCCGCTTCCACTCGGGGTTTTCGCAACGTGTTTAACCAGCCAAGTTGCCGAGTTCTTTCGGGCACCGAAGCGGAGCAAGTTGAATTTACGCGTCAGACGCAAGCGCCGGGAGCTCGCGGATAGTGGAAAAATCGAGTAGATAATGTCCTTTCGTGACGGACATAACCGGAGCGCGCGGAATCGACCATTGGGTTCGATCGATCGTCGTTTACGCGCGTATTAATTGTACACTATTGAAAAAAAAAATTGTTCGTTCAAATAACGAAACATTTCCGTCGTTTTAACGAGAACGAGAGAATTTTTTTCTGCTTTTATGCTCGACATGTTTCCGACGTTATAATACACGCACGACTGGCCGCCCGCATATGGTCGCGTAGCCGTCGCGACGCTGACCGCCGGCAATCCACACCCTCACCGCGACTCTCTCCTTCACCTTTCCTCGTCGCCTATACCCAGTAGAGGTGCTTTTCACCTCTCTACTCCACGATGGCTATGCCAACCTTCCGCTCTTTCAACCCCCCCCCTCTCCTCCCCTTCGTTCTATATATATATTTCTACCTCGCGCTTTCCCCCGTCGTTCTGAGGCACACTACTCCAGTATTTTCAGATTCACGAACTGACCGTAAACTCCCCGTACAGTGGCGCAACCCCTGGGTGTGCAACCATCCACTACATGCCACGCGGACGTTGTCACGTCATACGAGTAGTCCGAGAGCTTCGCGTGAGCGAGTGGACAGTGAAAAAAAAAAGCGTTCGCTGCGTATTACCCCGTCGGCCATAGGCATCGGCCGAGACACACGCGTGGATGACTCGTATAAAAATAATATAAAAAAAAAAAATTTGTCTCGTTTCGCCGCCGTTCCCGATGCGTGTACGCGTGGAATAAAATTGGAAAGGCAAATACTGCAACGAAAAAAAAAAAATTTGTCCGAGCAAAATATTCATAGACATAGTTTTTTTTTTCACAAAAGCATACGAGGGTTGTAAAAAAAAAGAAATGCCGCGGGGTTATCTCCGATACGCGCATTTATTCGGTAGCGATAACGCTTTTTTGTTTTAACTACATAGAAAAATATAGAAAAAAGTATATATGTGCATATAGTATATATATTCGACGACGTTTTTCCGTGACTCGGGGTTTTGGGAATTACGAACTATGGATAGAAGAGATTTTCGTCTGTGTTTACGAAATGTTACGCTTTATCCATCGCGAACGGAAAAGAGGGGGATTCCCCGTGTTTCAGTAAACGTAGCCGAGGGACGGATACGCCTTGATTTCGAATCGCCCTGTATGTAGATTTTTTTTATATTTCGTACACTCGCGAGCTATGAATAGCCTCGTGGAATGCTCGGCTCGTTTATCCCGAGGAGGAAAAAAAAAATAAATAAATAACACGAAGTAACGAAATGCGACCCGGTTACAGCCACGCAACTGTCGTGCGTCATGCGAAGTCGAGAAGCAACGTGATAGGAGATAAAAAAAAATACACGTAGAAACAGGCGAATATATATACGCGGAGAAAAGAAAACCCCATAACGATATATCGATATCGCCCATTCTTTTCCATACAGCACAACATTCCTGCGTTTTTTTTTTGCATCGCAAAAAATGCCGCGGTGATTCTATTTTAGTGTATCTACGTGTTCGAAAATACGGGAAACAATAAACACGAGAGAGAGAACATTTGCACAAAATTTCGGTACCGATGGGTGTTTCGTTATCGTCAGCATCGGTGTGACGAAACTCGTGGAATATTTAAAAGGGTCGCGAGCGTCAACGGGGGATGGAGGAATCAATGCTGCGAAAGCTCGATGTATCTACGAATCGAAGGGTCCGGGGAAGGGAAACGCGCCGAAGAGGGATGAAACGTGTGACACGTTCGATGAGGGATACTTTTGCCCGTCGCGAGATACAAGGAAACTTTTCTCGCTAATGTATAGGACACAGTTGTCGAACATGAGGCCGCCGATGTTTCGGCCAATAATAATGAGCGCCAGTTCGGTTTTACCGGTACGAAAAACTTTTAGTTTTACGTTGAGGAGTGAGAGAAGCGCGAACAAGCGAAACGGTTGAAAAGGGGGAGAAGGGGTTGAGACGGAAAAAGGTTTCATTACGCGCCGATCGATACTAACTGGACATTGGGAACGAAGAGAAGGAGAAAATTGTTGGAGTAAAGAAAAGAAAAAAAAACAGAGTCGAAGCCCGCGGGGAAGGTCTTCGGTACCTATAGTACTCGTCGTAGTGTATTGGTTTACGTTGCTTTTGCCCTCTTGGCATTGCCTCGACCTCCATGGCGAACGGTTAAATTATTCAACGAAGAGGAACGAACGATAAGAGAAGAAGAAGCAGAAGAGTACGATTCGTACCCCGAGCAATCGCTCCCGCATCGTTTGCAACGATACACCGTTAGACGGCTATTGTAACGCCGAACATTATACCTTTATCCGTAACTGTAACGCACACAAACCGAGAAAAACGCGACGTTCAATATTTCGAGACGCTTAATTATTAGCGATTCTCTCAACGCTTCTCAAGCTGTTTAACGATTTTTTTATTCTTTTCTATTATAATATTACGAACGGAGGTGATGGCGAAGGCGAGAGACCTTGAAACATTTATCGCGACTTGTCTATCTCTTCGGTCCCCAAGCATAAGATAATAACGTGTATAAAATACAGCAATGACCTTCGCGAAGTATGAATGAATCGGCATAAAATTCGATTAGTAACCTTACGCTAAGTTCTGCGAGATCGTATTTTAATTCGATCAGTAAACACGGAGTTTAACCTCTGCGTTACTCCGTTCTTTTTCGTTTCTTTTTTTTTCTACTTTTCAGTTGACTTTTTTTTTTTTTTTTTCGTTGAACACCTACGTCGATCCGGTGGTCCCGACGGTCTCTGGTCTACTTTTCTTATCGTATTCGAATCTAAGTCGCGCACGCGAGCACTAGTCGCATTAAGCTTTGGCTGGTAGTGCTCAGCAGCAGCAGCAGTAGCACAGTGGCTGGTAAACTCATCGGCTGTGGGGAATGGATTTTTCACACACATACATACATACATAACATAAATCCACACACCGCAGATTCCGATTTATCGGTAAAGACTCCCAGACTCCGGCGGGAGCCAAAACGGGAAGAAATTTATTTTCTTGGCTCCCTCTTTCGGTGCCTCAGCCGCCGCCACCACCCGCGGGGGGTGCGGCTTTATCACTTTTCGTAGATAAGAATACGATATTGAATTAGCCGCGAACACTCACCCGTTGCGAACCGATGGATTTAAAACTCCGTAACCATCCGCTGTTTCGCGTCTACGATTGGTTCTCATATCGTTTGACGCTCTCGAATCCGTCGAAATTCTTCGTCCGTTCGTTGTGCCGTGAGAATCCTTGAGACTACGACGTCGAAGAGAAACGTCGTAGTTTGTTGTCGTCGGTGCCGTTTGTACCTCACGATAAACGTTACCGTCCGCGAAGCCTCTTCTCTGTCGATATATCGATCTGTAGCTGAACATCGAAAATGCATAGAGCCATCAGGACGACGTCCAAATATTTGCTAAGTTTCGAGGGGGACGCAGGATAGACAGATAGGCAAACCATCCTATTCGTCGCATAAAAGCGATAAGCGAATGTTTGTGCAAAGAGTCGAAAAAAAATAACAATGATGGAACTTTCGAATGCAATGAAAAGTTCGATCATCGAAGTTCGATGTAAATACTAACGTATCGCGAGTTTGTGAGTGACGAAGCGGCGAACTTTCTCGCGATTGTCTCTGATATCTCGGTGAATCATTAATTTTTTCCGGTTGTAATTGATCGTTTCTATGGGTCGAACGCGGACGCGAATCCTCCGATCCTCTCGATTCGGCTGACCAATTTTGCGAATTATTTCCATCCTGAATTCTTCTTCTCGCGTAACTCGTGCCAATTCTCATCTCTTTACCGTGAATCTCACGATCTCTCGAATGCGGCACTGGAATTCGTGATTCTAATCGGTTTCCCGTGACATCGCGAGGAGTTGGAACGATGCCAGTCTGGAAAAGAAAATATGATAAGAATTTTTGCTTTATTAAAGATTCTCGAGATTAAAATTTACTCGAGTTTCAAGCTAATTGAAAAAAAAAGAGAAGAGACAAGAAAAATAATTCGAGAATATTCTTACGCGATCGGCATAAATCTCATCCATACGACGATGAAAATTTTCCTCCGTCTTGCGTTGCTTCATTATAACATCCTTATCGTCGAGAAGAAATATCGGCGTTGTTTCAGTTTCAAAAGAATCGTCAAGACGATCGGTGGCCGAACGGTAGTGTCGAAGCGAACCAGTTAGTCGCGATTTAACGTCGTGATTTTTACCGCTTTCACGATTTCTCGGTTCCCATAACTTATCCTGAAGCCGTTGACCGTCGTCCTGCAAAAAATCCACAGAATTCTTTTTTCTTTTTCATTCAGAATCAACGCGCAATGATTTTGACGGAATTGTCAATTGCCAATATGTAACCTTCAGAAATTCGAGAAACCAAGAAGCGTTCAGTTCTGACATAATTCTCTTAAATACTTCGAATATAAATCTTCTTTAACATCCATGAGATATAAATGTAAAAAAAAACTTTCCGGTGACGATAAAACGCAATTTTCTATTCAAATTTTTATCAAACTCTCGCAAAGCGCAGTGTATAAAGAACGCCTGCGGATTCCGTCGCGAACAATAGATCGAGTGACAATTCGATTCGTAGTTAGTTTCAATACGAATTTCGATCGGATAAACTTGCCTCAGCGGAATGATTAACGAGCTGCCAGGCGAACGGTTGCTGTTCATTCTTCGAATTCAGTCCAACGCCGAGCGCAACGAAGTTCGGTCCCTTCGAGTTGGCGACATTTTTCTTCGACTCATTTCTTAATTACGGGAACAAACAATTATCGATTAATCTCTCTATCGATAGGGTCATTTTGTAGTTTTGCAATTTCGTATTGTTATCAATTATCGATATTACTTGACGTTTTTCTCGTGAACTCCTTGTCTCGTTGTGGTTGCAATTATTTGACCTCTCGTCCGTCCGGTACCCGGTGAAACGGAACCACTTCCGGCTACAATCCAATCGACATCCGGTCCTAAAAGACAACTTTGGATTTCATATATATGGAAATATTATTGACACGAATTATTGCCCATATAATTAACTGTTACTTTTTCTCGAACCGGAAATAATCTTCGAACTCGAATCGGAGTCAGAGTTACGCTTTAACTTTTAATCGATTAAGTTATTAACTAAAAGCTATATAATCTTCAACTCGAAAAATAAAACTCTGTAACTAATATCAATGCGCGACTTATAATTACGAAAAAAGTTTCCTAATAAAAGAAAAAAAAAACAACTATCATGAAAAATGCTCCATTTTCTTCAACCGTAAAAAATCTTCAAACTCGAAATTGCTTTCAAGGTTAGAATTTTATTCCAATAACTGAACTTATTGACCAAAATAAAAAGCTAACGATATTGCAAAAATTATTAACGCAAATGAACTCTACAAATAAAAATGTGTAAAATAACATTCAAGGAGATCGGTGTTTTTTTTCTTGAATCGGAAGTGTTCTTCAAACTCGTATTCGACGGGAGGTCGCAGTTCGATTTTCCCTAATTGAATTATCGAGTAACGAAAGTTTCTTGTAACACTTCGACATTACCAATTCGCTTACAGCAAAATTTAATTAATTAATCAGGTTTACCGTCAATAATGTTTACGTCGACTAAATATGCAATCGACGTATCAACGATATCATTATTATATGGTATCGTTTGCTCAACGCTAATAATAATGACAATAGACTCGAATATAGACTCGAGTAAAATTTTATCAATAATTTTGTGGGCTTTTGATGCTTCGCGTATTAGCAAACAAAATTAAATTTCGGAGCGTTAAATAACTGTCTCTCTCTCTCTTGCCTGTAGCTATTTGTACGGTCGGTGATATTTGTAAGCCATAGACAACGAGACCATCCGCGGAAACCATCGGCAATGATTTTCGGGCGAGTCGCGCCCTTATCGCGGCAATCATCGCATCCCCGTCCTGCTGACCTTTCGCTGCTAGTTTACCCGCTTGCATGACTTCCTGTAATCCGGTATACGCGATTAGTCCTCCTCTCCCTCTCACCTCTTTATTCCCGAACAAAATGTTCGACGACTCGAATGATAAACCCGGAATTATACAAAATCCGCGGAAATAATGTTTCGCATTGTCCGTTTTTCCGCATTTACCTCGGGTTCGTATATTTGCGCCAATACAGCGAGCGTGTCAAGGGCGGCTTGTCGAACTCTTCGACGTCTGTCGAATACCATAGTCGCAACTTTGCTCGCCACGTTCTCAACTTTAAATTCTGTACTCGGAAATGTAACGAGCGAGAAGATTAAAAGTTGCAATGCGTTTTCTCGTGTCTGCAAAAGTAAAAAAAAAATCAATCGAAAATTTGGTTTTTTTAATAATAGTCAAAGATGTCGTAACAGAATTTTTAAAAAATTCCGAACAGCGATCGAGTATTTTCTGTATGTAACGGAGGAAAATATTGAATAGGAAAATTCTTCGATGTATTTTTTGCAAGGGATGTTAATTAAATTTACCTTAGCGTTTCTTGCTTTGATACAATGCGGTTGCAATAGCTGTTCGAGAAGTAACGCCGGTCTGAGTCGTAGCATAGCGACTCTGGCGAGTTGTGCGGCGTTCGGACCACCCTGACGCGCGAGACCCCAAGCCACTTGCGGTAATCGTCGCTTCAGCGCTTCTTCGGACACACCGGCAACTACCACCTTAGCATAAAATTCAAGTTTCAAACTTCCATCGTTCTCCTCCCGGCGTTTTCGCGGTGTATAACATGGGGGGAATGCCGGGAGGGAGGTTCTGATTAAATTTCATCGAACGTTTACCCTGGCGACTGACATTCCCGCTGCGGCTACGCGGCAGCTTCGTTCGCCACCGAGAACAGCTTGAAGAAGAGATCCGAGTCTCGGCTCGATGGCTATCAGCGCAGAGGACGTTCTCAAAGCCGAAGCTACTCTCTCCAAACCTCGTACTCTCGCCCGCCAATCGTCCTGCCAATTAATTAACAGGTTTATTATCACAAACATGTATTTCGCTCAACAGCGATCAGAATTTCGGGCGATAATGCAAAAATCTTTAATACTCGTCTATCGCGTTTTCTCGTCATTTTGTTTTTGCCTTCGAACAAAATCTTATCCTTCGGTGAGGAATAATATGCGACGTTATACGAATCAGATAAATGAAAGTGGACGGAGTTGAGCGCATAGACGGAGTGAATTATGGTAGTAATGTAGCGTCATATTTGCATACTGAAAGTGTACTATCGCGAGGAGTAACAATAGCTCGTAGGTACGTACTACTCGGTTGCAGTCGGGAGTCCCCTGTGGCACGCAACACGTGCCTAATTATTTTCTTGCAACTTCTCTCTGGTTTTACCCCTCGATCCGCATTTACTGGCTATAACTACAATAGTCGTTGTTCCCTATGTGGGGATAGGGGCGCGCGAGGGTATGTGTGTGTGTGGGGATTCCTCTTTCGCCGGTTGGAATAATCTCGCCGTAGCGAGAAGGTAGAGAGCGTCGCTTGACTGCATAATGATCTGGAAGGAAATTTCCCCGTCGTCGTCTTTCTCTCGTGATCGCGAATGAAAAAAAAAAATACAAAGAAATCCTCTTGGAAAATTAGCCACCGGGTGAAATGACTTACGGGACTATCGATATACGAACATCGACGGTGCCTTAAGCTCCCTTTAGATAGAAAAGACGAGAGATGGAAGTTTGAGAAAGGATTTTTATGCCTCACGCTTGAATAAGTTCCGAGACATTGGCACAGGTCATTTGGCTGAATGGGTTAGATCCGTAGACTTGTTCTCATCCGCTATACCCCCGCTACGTGTCGTTCATATTTCGAGCGTCGGATCGAAAGTTCACAGGCCTAACGATAATAGGCCGGAGATATCGAGGTAATAGAATTTTGATGGGAACGACGACGAAGGAAAAAAGGAAAAGAAAAAAAATATAAAAAAAGTATACAATTTGAACAGCTGTTAGAGCCGAAGCGATTAGTATTCCGAGATCAATGCTCCTTCAAGGTGAGGCGCGCGAGACTCATTGATAGTCAGTCCCCGGTGAGACCGGTTGTCCGTAGTTTCGTTCGCCTTCAGTCGCCACGTTATATTCAACGTCGAAACAGTTTTTCCCCGCGAAGGGCATTATAAATAAAGTATGTTACGTTCGTAATTAATATAATCGAATAAAAGATTAAATGATGTTTCGAAAATGCGGAGGTATCGGAAATATCGTACTTATTTTTTTTCTCGTATTCGGTGTTATATTAATCGCGACGTTATCGCGCAGTTCGAAGTGGGATAGTCGTGTAAAATTTAACGCGAGATATGTTGACGAAGGGCAATCCCCGGTGAGTAACTAGTCAACGTATATATAATTAACGAACGAAGCGTGCCGAAGCTCTTCGCCTTCGCTTCTTGTATGTACCCCAATTAAGCAACGATCGATTGTAACGAAATAATTAACGTTCTTACGATAACCCGGCTCTGTGTATATGTGTGTTTGCGCACTAAAAGAAGATCGACCGGGATGCCGAGAACACACGACGAATCGTCAGAATACGCGAAATTTGTGAAAAATATCACTTGGGGTTGTTTCGGGAAAGAGGAAAAAATGGTTTTATCAAATATCCACCTGCGCCACAGTACGGAGTTTTTTACATCGATCGGTTAGTTTCACTAATGGAGTAAATAAATTATTTTAACGATCGTAAGAAAAAAAAACAAAATGACGTGTCGTAGAATTCATCGGCTGTCCTACTGTCCAATTTACAAAGCTGGCAGCACAACTTGTCTGTATAATTTGTGTTTATTAAACGGTGTACCGGAATCACAATTGTCAAATGGAAAAGAGCAAATATCCACAATTGCTAGAAGGGTCATACCGGAAATGGATTATCCGGAAGCTGAAGAGGTAAATCGCGAATTGTGGCCCTTTGTACGACGAGGGGCTGTGTTCGTTATACATTTGTTGACTTATTATAAATTAATTGGACTCCAGGCTATGAGAGGGACGACAAAGCTTCTCGTTGTTCGACATCCCTTTGAGAGATTGTTGAGCGCGTATCGCGACAAACTCGAGAATTCCGTTGCCGGAAGGGAACACGGTACTCTACACTTCTACAAGAAATACGGTGCTAAAATAGTTCGTAAATATCGTGATAAAAATTTTACACCTCCGAGCGATAATCAAGTTATAAGAAATCAAGGAATTCCCGGACCGGCGGGAATCGAGCCGACTTTTCGTGAATTCGTTGATTACCTCGTCGATACCGATCTCGCGAGTTACGGGGACGATCATTGGATGCCATATCATCTATTCTGCACGCCCTGCTCCTTGAAATACGACATCGTCGCCAAGGTAATGGCTTTGACGAATTTTATCTCACAATTTAATTTTCATCCCTTATACACAGCTATAATATGTAATCGATTAATTCTAATTGGCTCGGGGGGTCCGTCGAGTTCAGGTCGAGACTCTGGGCGAGGATCAAGTATTCGCAATCGACAAATTGGGCTTTGAAGGGAAAATCGTTCCACGGTGGAGACACACGCTTGGGAGCCACTCGAACGTTTCGAGTGTCTACTTCAGTCAACTGAGCCGCGGCAGGGTCGAGAGACTCTTCGAGAAGTTTAGGCTCGACTTCGAGATGTTCGATTACTCGCCGACGGATTACTATCGGTATGCCACCCGCGTTTAAATAGAAAATCGTCCGCCTATGAATAAATGCAAGTAAAACGTTGATAACCCTCTCGACAATTGCGAGACGACGAAGACGACGACGAGACTAAGGGAAAGAACAAGCAAAAGAAAATATCCCGACAAAGCAGAAGGGATCGGATGAGAGAAACTGAAGATGTAACGAACTAAGGACCTTAATGAAATTAAAATCGTGTCGCGAAAGGAGAATTCAAAGGGAGGGGAGGGGGGGAGGGTTTGGAGAAGTTTGCAGCAAGCAAAATCGATCGACCCACTTTCCAGGAGCATTGTATCAAACCCGTGAGAGATCTTTCGGACTATGAACTCCTGAATGAAAATAGTTGAGATATATACGATATTGCGAACGTCCATCGGCTCACAAAATCTTCACGAGTCCCGACCGTTGCCGCTGTCATCGTATAACGAATGGAACGATTTATTTCAACCTCCTCCACCCTCCGCTTAACTCGTACTGCGGTTATGCACGATACAATTACATATTCGTCAAGGAAATACTTTATCCGTCATTCGATGCACGAAGAACTAAGAATTTTCTCGTATTTCGTGTTTAAAAAAAAAGCTTCCTTTACGAACTATTTGTAAGATCGCGACGATGGAATATCTTAATAAAAGGATTGAACAAAAAAAAGGAAGAATTCTTTACCTTGTTATGAAGATCGTTGAGGACTTCCTGATCCACTAATCCCAATTCTTCCCAATTGGATTCTCGCAATTTCCCAGCGCTATCTCCGACTATATTAAGTATCGAATTCGCCATATCGTTTTTATTAGCATCATTGTTGTTTTCGATTTTTTCCGCATTGGGTTCGTTCTTTTTCGTAAATTTATCATCGGAAAATGATTTTTCGATGTTTTTTGTCGAATTTTCATCGTCTGTTTTTGGTTTTTCATTGGAAATGTTTGGATCGACGAACATATGATTCACTGATCTTCCCATCGGGGAATTGCCACGTGACAACGCCATACCGTTGATCGGCACACCGAGACCCTGTTGGCTATCACTCGAATCAACTTCCTTGCTATCGTTGATCTTTCGCGTACCCGTTTTTGTCGGACTTGAAAGTTCCATAAGTATGTAGTTTCTCTCCATTCGCGGAAAAGACTCGAAGACAAGCTTTTTGGGTGAACGAGAAGGCGAACGGCGACGCTGCGAATCCGACAATGACTGGGAGTTACCTTCTCTCGAATACACGAACTTTTCTCCAACTTCTCGAGTGTCTCCTGCCTCTTCCGGTTTTGTCGTCTCGGACGAGTTAATCGCTTCTCTCGACTCCGACTCGACGCTCTCGTGTTTATCTTCACCATCGACGGCTAAACTTTCGACCTCCGTATTGGCTATCTCCGTACTCTTGACCACCTCGATTTTCTCAACTTTCGCATTTTCGTTTACCTCGAAACTGCTGATTTTCCTTGTGTCCGCACGCGCGTTGTTTACCCGCGACGGAGTTTCTTCAGTGATCGTAACTTCCTGATTGCTCGACGCGCTGTTCTTCGGTACATCGGTTTTGTCTTTTTCCATTTCAACGTTCGTCGAACGATCGATGTCGCAAATCTCGAAAGCCCATCCGCGATCGTTCTCCTCTTTGCCGAAAAATTTGTCGATTTTTTCGTCGACGATTTTTTTGCACGTTTTTGGGTTGTCGATTACCGGGGCGTCGATCGATTCTGCTATAGACGATGGAACACCCGCTTTCGACAGTATACTCTTTTTTGGACTCAAACTCGCGTCGTGAGTGTAAAATTCTCTTCGCGGACTGTTCGAAACGGATCTCGATTTTCTACCTCCTGATTTGGAAACGTTTGGACTGCAGGGATTCGACAGAGATCTTCTCGAGCGTATAACCGGCATTTTCGTAGTCGGTGATATCGGAAGCGGTATTCTAGTCTGCGGGATCTCGTTGCGAACAATTTCCGAATCGTCGCTATCGGGAGTTCGAAGTTTAACGACTTCGCCACCGAAGTGAACCCTCCGAGGTGTTTTTCTTCTCTCGATCCAAGAGTCTTGGACATCGTCGACGTTCTTCGAATCTTCGGGATCATTTTTTTCATTTTCTTTCAAAATTATCTCCTCGTCCTTTGCGAGTTCCTCGCCGCTGTCGCCGTTCGATTCGTCGTCGTCGTCCTCCTCTTCGCTCTCGTCGTTCTTCTCCTCGAGAATCGTCATAGTTATAGCGGTTTCCTCGTTGAATTTTATTTCCGTCTCCAGAACGATTCTCGCCGTTTGCATCGTGGAATCGATGGAAACAACTTTTTCGTCGTTCACTTCGGGACCGGAAGCTTTGCCGAGACATTCCCAATTTCCGTTGAGCTCGTTGTTTCGTTCCTCGATTAGATCCTCCCGTTTCTTCCGAATATCATTCGCGAGTTCTTTCTTCCCCTTCGCTGTGCTCCTTCCGTTCTTTTTTCCCGAATTTTTATCGTCGCTTTTGACTTTGTAAACGTCGCACAACACGTCGTAATCGCGTCTCGCATTGACGTCGAACTCTCGAAGATACGAATCGAACTCTTCGTCGCCGAGGATCTCGTGAATCTTCGCCAAGGATCTTATCGTCGCTTCCTGATGCGTAACCTGAACGAGACGCGTCGCCAGCGCATCGATAGCTTCCCGTAGTATTTGCTTGGAAGGTCGAGGACTGCTCGAGGAAGGAAACAGAAGAGACGGGGTACTGAGAATAACGCCGAGAGTTACGTTCGTTTGAAAGGAATCCAGACAATCCGATCTACTGAGGCCCTCGTGCAATATCTGTAGAAATCATCGAAAAAAAAATGAAAATGAACTTTTTTTTCGTTTGCATATTTCTTAAAGCAATTATACTGGCAATCGAGACTCAGCGTTCGATTATTATGAAAAATATCGTTTTTTGATAAAACTTCGTCGATAAATCTCTGTATTTTGATTCCCTGCTTCGAACTCACCCCCCGAATGATATCTTCTTTCTGTCGACTGCAAACGAGATAAACCCGCAAAGTATCGAGAGCTCCTTTTCTCACCGCCGGCGCAAGATGTCCCAAATTATTGACAAGTTCCGGTAGTACCGGTGTCATCGCCATATCGACAGCATCGTCGCCAAGAGTCGGCAAAACATCGACGAGAACCCGAAGCGCATGCTGACGTACCTCCCATTCGGGATCTCGCAATCTCTCCGATATTTCATCGAAGGTCTCGCGCGTGTCGACCTCAGTTGGAAATCGTTGGGTTCGAACCTATTATCGATTGGCATTAAACCAAACGATTTAGCAGAGCTCGGAGCAAACTTACTTACTTAGGAAACGAGCGACGACGTCGATGACGACATGCCGGGGATCGATCGCGACTCGCGCGAGCTTAGTGTCTTTTTTAATATTCATAGAAAGGTAGACGATAACTCGACGGGGCTATGATAAAATAATGTCGATTGACCAATTTTTTTTTTCCTTCGTGACCTTTTACATTGAACTAACGTTCGCTCTTGAACTACTGATGCAAACTACATCGCGAGTTGCAACTACGTATCGCGAAATTAAAACGAACATTTACGCAGCAGTCGAGAGTTCAGAGCCATTCGTTCAATTAATTCTCTATATTCAATCAACTTGTATGTATTGTTATTTGTTTTATTTCTTTTTGTTGCGTATAGAAAAGCTTTATAAATATCAATATCATCGGCACACGTAAATGTCAAATGACCGGTCTGTATCCCGCAGCTGTTTTCAATCGACGGCGTCGATATAATCGTTGAATGTATCGTACACGATAGCGGGACCGAGGAGTACCACAGGGGGTCTAACCACATGGAAATATTAATTTTTCGCATGAAATCGGAGAGAATGAAAATTCGCATGGAAAATTGAGCCGCGTAGTTGGGGCAGTTGCGAATGAAAAAAAAAAAAATTGAAAGTGATAAAATATAGAGTGTTAATTTCTATCGAATATTTCGACAAATGGACAATGTCGAGAAATTATAAATCATTTGTACGAAATTGGTTGCGAGGGCAGATGGTGAAAGATGATATACATATATATAATGCGGACGTGAGCAACAATTGGATATAATCCGATGCTCACCACGTGTTCCCAGAGGGGAGTAAGCTGTATGGGTTGACCGGATGTTGGGCGAACAGGTGTCATCTTCTGACGCGAACGTTCGTCCCGGCGACGTGGCGATTGTCTCGCGTTATCGTTTGTATCGTGGCTATTTCTTGCGCCGGAAGATGATGATCGTGTCGAAGACGACGACGCCGGCGCAACCGGAAGAAGGGGCGCGGAGTCCTCCGGGGGCTTCGGAGGCCCCACTCTCGTCGATCCTGTCATCGATGATTGGAACTCCACGCACCCTGACATAACGCGTCACGTCTCATCTCTCGGAAATGCCGAGTTCTTCATGACGATGAAATCATCGAAATTGCACGATTTTAACGTAACTTCGCGATCGTAGATGAGATCTATGGATTATAGTTACATTTCCGGTATAATTTACTAAAAACGCGTTTAGTTTGTCAAAAATAAAGTTTTTTTAATCATTTTAATTTGTATACATCGGAACAACCTTGAAAAAAATTAAGTTTCAGAATATTTTGTCTCCGCGAGCGAAAGTCGCGATGTATTTACGATCGACGAAACGTGAAGTAGCGGAGAAAACACGTGAGTAACCGAAGACAGTTTAATCGCGACGATAACGTGTGCATAAAAGAATAAACCAAGTTCGCGGCGGGGGAAAGAGAGTTTATCGAGCGGTGGGAATATGCAACGTCGACGTTACTGTTGGAAGGCTGAAGCTATTTGCTTGCCTCGCGGACGAACCTCGCTACAGCCCGCGTACTCGGTGTCTCTTTCTCCGGCACAATACCCGACTAAAGCTCAGCAATACACGAAGAAATGCAGTAGTAACGGTATTGTAAAGCGTGGGCGGGAGGTTTGAGAAAGAGATGGCAAGAATCGCTAACCGGAAGACTCCATGTACGTCAACTTGCGTTCAAAGAACGTAAATAAATAAGTCGCTCGGTTGCACGAACGCCGAGGTCTCACTATAATAGATTGCCGGAACAACGGGTGTATCGTTGTTGGATAATAATGTTGTCTAAACATTTTTTTTAAACAATCATAATTCATTTTTCTAATAACAAACAGCGAATCGGATATAAGTTTTTTAAATCTGCGAAATAATTTGCGAAGCTTTTTTTTTTCGGTTCATTGATCGTGTAATAGAGAAGGCCTATCGAAGGGAATCAAATTTTATGAAGCTCGCGACGAAAAAAGTAATAAGAGACGCTAAAACTGCCGCGCGACACCCCGAAGGAGTGAGAGACGCCCGAAGGTCTTATCATCGAATCTCTCACGACACGAACAACCCAACCGCGCCGAGGCGCACCGTGGGAGTTCGAAAGTGGTACACACGAAAGCTACCGGTAGCGAACGATCGAAAAAAATAATAATCACGCGCGATATACGCTCTTCCGAGTTTAGTTACATTTTTCTTTTATCTCGATAAAAGAAAAATCGAGGAAAAAAAGTTTCAACGAACTATTACGGTAGAAATTGTGATCACCGGCTTTTGCCCGCTTAATAACCGGATGAAAAAACTAAGAGACGATAATAAAAAAAAACTATTCTCAAAGGTAGAAAATTGCATTCGATATTAAAAAAAACTTCTTTTTCATTGATAATACTTCGATTATGAAAATTAGTTGTGAAGAACGGCGTTCGAGTCGCCGGCGAACCGGAGGAAACTACGAACCGACGAATCGGCAAAATATCGCGATCTATATAAAAATCACCTTCTTTCTCGTTGACGATATTGTCAATGATCGGCGACTCCGCGACTTCGTCATCAGCGATTATAGTTTTTATGAAAAAAAGAAACAATAGGAAAAAAAAACAACTCGCGTATCTCCGAGGCCGACGAAACGTGTCTGACCAAAGCCGGCATGTGACTACTCGGGAGTCTTCTCTCGTGGCGAGTCGCGGTGAACTGAGTATGGATATCGACCTCCCCATCCCCACCGCCCCGACCTGGAGGGCAATTCTCGACGACGTCGACGACGTCGAAAGGGGCAGCGGAGGTTTGGTTTACGCGAATCGGCTTGGATAAACCTCTGCGAAGAGAGAGAGATAAGAATCATTGCCGTCTCGTCTTCCGTGGACTGGCGGTCTGACCGGTACGCTCTGTTTCCCCTGCGACGTGTCTCTATTTCTCTTCGTGACACTACGAGAACACACACGCCGCATCGTGCGGTATAGAAGGGCCGCTTCCTTGTGGAAGAGACCCGGGGTACATAATTCCCGTCAGACATCATGCACTCGAGGGATGAAAAACGATAAGATCGCGGAAACTCCACCGAATGATCATCAATAATAATTACTTATCCTCGACGTGGGGGAAAAGCATCAATCGAAGTCTCGGACAGGAGAACAATGTAAACCACTGTTAGCTCCCGTTGCGAAAAGGAATGAGGGGAAGAAATGTTTAAGGACACGTCGATCACTTTGCAAATTGATTGATCGATCGACGAGTGTCTTCATTATTCAAGTTGTGCAGGAATTCGACGAGAGGCAAAGAGCACCACTACTGTAATGACTTTCAAGGCGCACATTACGTTTTGCCTAACGCGGTTCGCTTCTCGTTACGGCAATAATAAAGTTTAACGCCGGATGACGCAGTACTTCCGGTTCGTCGCTGTACAGCGATTAATTATTCTGACCCGATTGGGGCTAAGTAATTGCGTTACTCTTGTTGTTTAAACTATATCAAGTTTCCCTATGTCCCGAGTTCATCGCGGTTCAACGCCACGCGAAAACTTTATCAGCAGTTTGAGTTAATAAGCGAAATGTAATAATCAGCGTAGCCGATGCAGGCTAACGGTAGACCCGCATTAATGCTTTCGGCTCTTACACCGGCGTACATTCATACGCGTTATTATAGCATCTCGAGTACTCGTTACGTAATCGCACGAGAAATGGATCCGATGCATAGTAGTAATGATACCTTAGCGCTTTGGGGTCTCAGGAATCCCACAATCTGGAAAAAAGTAAAAATAAAAAAAAAACATAAAACAGGTAGAAAAAAAATGATAAAAAAGTTTGGGATCTCTCCAGTGGGTAGAACGTTGAAATACTTAAATTTTACGAAGATTTATTATTCGAAAAAAGAATGCGGCCTTAAGGCTTCGGCAAGATAAGCGTTTCGGCAAAAAATATGTGTCACCAGACGAAATTAACGATCGCAACTTTATTTTTCACAAGTGGAACACTTTTTTTTATATCGACGCATTTACCGTACCTCCGGGGATTTGACACTGAAATATAAATGTCGAATTACTTACACATTAGTATACATTTATCGCTATGAATGCACGAGTGATAAACTGTATTTGATTACTTACCGATAAAAGAGTATGTGAAACTTTTTTTTTTCTTTCTCGAATGAGAGGTTTTTATTGGATTGCGCTACGGTGATTACGTACGCACGAAGAGAGGGTGCGAAAGAAATTAAGGAAGGGAAAAAAACGAACTGAGAAACAAGTGGGTCAACCCCCCGGACGTAGGGTTCGGACGCAATAACATAACGAGAAGGAGGTCCGTTAACTTCCGGACTGCTAGCCTCACGCAAACATCAACGAGGGTGTACCTCGTTTCTCCCCACTCTTCCAAACGATACGATCAATTTTTAGCGTAGCCTCAATTATTCGCATTGTACCACCAATTCGGATAAGTCATCGATGGCAATCGACGAAAAAAATAAAGTAGACAGTCAGATACGGCGTTTTCTTTTATCGAGATGAATTAAGCAATTGCGCATTTTTTCGATATAAAACTTTTTTTTTTTTCGATGTTAAAAAAAACGATACTGTCGTTTCAAACATGAGCGTATATTATATCAACAAACAGTCGACGAGACTATAAAAAGTGACTGATACACGCCTTTGCTGTTTTATTTTTTTTTTTCAGATAAAAAAATCATTGGCACTCTCACACTCAGCGTTCACTATATCACACAGCTTTTCCATCCGATCGTAACATTAATGTTACGATCTATGTTACTATGATAATGAGAGTTAACATTTTTTTAAAATCACTTCCGTGAATAGCCCGAACGGAAACGAGCGAAAGCATCTCGTAAAATGTTCTCATAACAAAACTAAAGGATATCTATGGTTTTAATTATGTTCTATATATGCGTTACATGTATTTGTGCGCTCTATACCACGTGTTTTTGTATACAGATACTGATATTATGTTTATAATAGAAAATCGATAATCTAACTTTGATCACATCGCTTTTTTTTGTTTGTTCGTTCCTTTCAATTTGTCGTTTCGACAGCTAGAGTTTTTTTTTCTCTTCTTTTTTTTTTTAATACTCACAGATTTGATTAGCGACGAAGATGAGGTGCGTCCAGCGGGACTACATATAGGCGTCGCGACGCGCAATAAGCGACGACGCGCGATTAGACTAGTTGCGTGTCACGTTTCGCTGAATACAGTCTTTCCGTCTCTTCGTCTGTGCCTTCCAGCATCTTTGGCTTTATGTTTTGCACCGGATTTTGCGAGTACAATATTACCGCGTAACTGACCATCGCTATTGCCAGTACAGTGTTCACGTGTATTGGTATATCGAATATTATCCAACACAGTACCGCTGTGAACATCAACTCCAAGGCACTAGCAAATGTCTTCAGTATCGAATTTAAATTTTTCAAAAAGAAACTCGTTATTATACCGATCGCCGCGTTATTCATCATTATCGCGACTACTTTCGGCTGAAGAAATATACTGGAGCCAACGTTCTCGAATGCGCGAAAAGGATTTCCCTGAATCGTTAGCACCAATAGATTACAGAGTATACTGTCGATGTACATGAATACATTTTGGAGAAATATGTTTATGTTTGCTCCTTGACCTTTGAGGAGATACTCGTTGTATACGCCCGCTAAACACGAACAGATAGTCTGAAACATAAGATTTCATTAATTAATTATCATTTCCATATCGTTGGTTAACGTTACTAATAGGAAAACCGAAATGTTGTATTTTTCGTGCGCATACCGTAATACAGCGCTATCTCGTTATTTTTTTACCTGAACAAAGATAAAGAGAGCATTGATGTTAAGATCGAAGTTAGAGAAGAGCGAATTTTCTCCAAAGTTCAGATTGAGATGTTTCATCATACAGCCGAGTGTCAGCAGTACGAGTGATATCCATTGTTTCGTTGAGAGTTGTTTATTGAATACGACCTATAGCCCGAATCAATGGAAAAAATATCACGTTTGATACGATATTCTTATCTATCTACGCGTGTATAAATATTCATGTTTATTAACATCGCGTTGGTTTTACCTGGAAAATAATCCCCGTAATGACGACGCGAAATTGCAGCAAAAGATAATACGTCGTGGGATCGAAAACCGCCAAATTTACGAAAGCCAAATTGTTGTACAGGCAGTAGAGAAATGATGGTACCATGTAAAGAAGCAAAACTGAAAACAGCAAAGAAACAGAAATAATTAACAATTACTTATGTGAACTATTATTATAAATAATTATTATTGATATACATGTAAATCGTCTATTAAGAACATTTTAAAGTTTCCCAATATCATTAAACTGATTATAGGTATATTCAATACTTAAATTTTTTGTCTCAAAATCTCAAAATTGTAATGTAAATTTTGATTACATAAAAAAAAAAAAAAATTTTTAATTATTTTATCAGTTATTTCTGTAGATTAACTAAAATCAACGTTGTTATCAAAAGATTCATGCAGAATCATATATTTTTAGGAGCTCCGGCTTACCCTGTTTATACTTCAATATCTCCCGGAAGAAAAGCGTTAAGTTGTTTCTGCGAATTGACAAGGAAAAATCAGAGTTAAACAACAAGAATTGCAATGAAGATGTAAAAATGAATACAAATAAAAAAAAAGTTTACTTACTCCCAACAATATAGGATTGTGGAAACGATCAACTTAAGGACTTCCGTCATTAGAACTACGGTGACGATGTTATAATCGTATTCCCCGTTTCTCTGTGACCAAGTGACGATGATACCTTAAATAATTGAATTCAACGAAATTGTAATTTGGAATACATTTGCTGTAGATAAAATTGTGCATTGCGCAGATAATTTTTTTTATTCGTGTGCATCAAGGGGGGAGTAACCTTGACTGTTGGATCTGTCTGAGGAAATGAGATCTAGTGATCGCGAAAGAATTCGAAAAAAAAATACGACGATCGCGTCACGGATGAAAATCGATAAATTACGAAGAGAAACAAACAAAACAACGGACACTAAAAAACAATGCTATTCGGATTTGTTTTGGGCGTTATAAAGTTCGTTACCTTGATTCACGAAGAGTGCCATGTACGAGATAAAAATAACGGCGCTCCATTTCCCCGGAAAGAGATCCGACCAGTTTATTGCACCCATTGTCGTTTTTCCATTCAAGTTTGCGATAACGTATTTCCGCGTCGATTGTCAAGCTCCATATTCAAAGTTTAGCCGGTTTTCTCTCCGACCGTAAAACGGAGAGAGCAGCCGACGCGACTAGCAGACGCTGCTGAACTACGTCGGTTGCGTCTGCAAATACTCGCAACTGCAGTGTTCGTGACAACCGCGATGGACATACGTTGTGCGCAGATGCCGAGGAGAGAACCGACGAATGAGTGGGCGGCGTTGCCGAGTGTATATATACATATATATAACTCTCAATTGTTCGATTCCAAAGAGCGAGCATCTAACGGACCTCGATGATTTTTATGATAGTATCTCTCAAAATTCATTATCTCACGTTAGATATTGTTATCGGGATTTTTGGAAAACTAGAGAGATGTCCGATAAAGCATTGCGCGTTCGAAAACGTAAACGAATGCGGATATATTTTGCATATTCATGATCCATTCTTTACGAACCGATGGTAAACCGCCGCAATCGACCAAACGCACACTGGCCTCGTCGTAAGGCGCATACTTATTGACTGTTACGTCCCGCAATTTATTCTTTATGAGGTACTTTACGCACAGATTTATTTCGTTGCCAAGGACAGACTATGTGATTCGTTGAAAATTCGTAACACATCGTACCTCCGAGAACGCTGCGATACGTTATCGAATTTATCAAGAAATATACGAAAGCCGGCGTACACGCGCGACACGGTCGTAAAATTGCTATCGTTCGACTTCCCACTTTGATTGTACGCAACAGCAACGATATATGTAGATGATTCAATTCAACGGCCGGCTCCGACGGCCAACTGTAAAACTTCTCACTAATTTCCCCTCGAATCTCAACAAATTCATCCTCGATGTATCGAAGTTATCAAGATGTATTAAATCTCGATATTTTTATTATTACGTCTGTATGTTCAACTACTATGTTACATCTAATAATAATGCATATCAGTTATTTACATAGTCCAATGAATTGTATATATTATAGTGATGTATTACACGATACCTCTCGCAAACTCATCGTAACTATATAATGTATATTGCATGCTCAATGCATTGTTTTATTTTGTTTTTGTTTTTTAAGTAACATATTTTGTCAGAAATTACTACGTCGATATAATACAGGGATTTATAAAATTTCTTTCATAGCAAACACGGTCTCACTACCTCTGTCTCGGACACATTTTTTTTATATTATAATATTTACTTTTCTAAATACTCTTCGTTTTCGGTTTTTTTTTTGTTTTTCTCTATTTTTGTGCTTAGAAAGCACACCGATCAGTGAACCGAGAGCAGAGTTCGCGATACACATAAATAGTATACATATATATATGTATATATATCTACTCTTATTTTTCGTGATTATTATTCTCACTCTCTCTCTCTCTTTCTTTCGACTTTCTTCGGAAATATAATTTCGGAAGCACAACCTTCACAATATCTCCGAAACTCTTTTACCAACGTGTTATCTCCATCGAGACTTTATTCAATTGTAAAAATACCGAAAAAAAAAGAAATTTGTAAATACGTCGCTGCAGCGGTTACTACAGTCGCCATAATTTATATTGATCGACCGGAAGTATGTTATATGACGAATATCAGTTTCTCGTAACTTACCGCAAAAAAGAAAAAAAAATGAATGAACGATCAGAGATTCGTATAATTACGGTATGAAAGAGACAATCTGATACGTGCTAAAATAGACGCGTCAATGGCAAACTACGACAATCGGGACTTTTTGTTTTTTTTTTTTTTTTTTCAAGGCAATAGAAGTTTAGAAAATTGTTTTATTACAAATATCCAGGCAGTGCAAACGATAATGCCTGACGACGTTGAATAGGTTTGGATCTACCGATGGCACTTTGCACCTGTTACTTGATGGACGTATATATAGGTATATTATCGATTAGGTTTTTCGAGACCTTCCATTCTCGTTATGCAACGAAACGTATATAAGACGGTGTCGTAGGTGAACAAGTAAAAAAAAAAGTAAAGAAAAACTTCTCTTGAAACTTTCCTGTTTCCCGCGAATTATTAGAGTACCGCGGGAGATCTTAGAGCTTTCATTTGTGTTAATAAACGAATTATCTAATCGAGGCCCGCACTACGGCGTTAATTTTTATTAATATTAGTCAGTGCTCTTCAATTGCTTGAGAATCTGCAACGATATCAATTTCGTAGCTTCGCTAGCGTTCGGTATGAGAAACCTATCCATATCGGAGATTAAAACTGTATCGTTGTACTGTGTTGTTCCGTACTTGAATGTTATTAGATCGGGATGACGCTTCCTCGCTGTTATTCTAACGATACTGGACAATGGCCGCTTTACTATAACATGCGCTGCACCCTTTCTTCCTTGAATTTCCCGTAAAACGATCAGATGACTTTCGGTTACCAACAGCTGACTGTAATTGCAAAAAAACCGTTTTTTCATACGCGTTTCTCTGACCCCAAAAATGTTTTATCGAAAAATTTCCAATTTTTTTCCCCTTTTTTAATCTAACTTTGTAACTCTGATAAATACTTCATTTGACGAAAAACAGTAAGTTTACCTTTCGTAAAGATATCCGTTGACTTTGACCTCATTACACTTGAAGGAATGTAACAAATTTGGATCCTCCAACCACTGCTGAATAGAGACCACTTCGACGGGTTCCTCGCTCTCATGATTACACATTGTCATATCTACGAAAAAAAAATAGAATAACAGAATGCTATTGGACTATTCACACCATTTCGATCGAATTATTATTATTATTATGAAACTTACCGAGATCCTGATCGTCGTCTATGCTGAAGACCGGAGGTGGATTTCTCATGCGTCTATTTTGCTCGGCATCCTTGCCGTTCTTATTCTCAACAGCACCGGTTGCACTGGCCGACGGATTGACGATATAATCGAAAAGTTTTCCTTTGACTTCCTGACTCTTCAATCTCATCGCTAAACCGATTTTGCCGAATAGATCAGTATTGTTGTTCTTTCCTTTGGCAGGACTCGCCTCATTGGAACTCGTTTCCGATGCATTAGAATTGCAGACTAAACAATGCTGAGAATTATGATCAACGAGGTTGGAGACGACTTCGTCGCCAAAGTACTCGTGAATCGCTGCAAAATAATGGAAAGACAAATGAATTCAATGTTGAAATATGAAAAGTGCATTTATGTAAATAATATGGATATACTATAAATAAATTATTATGTAGTGCTGTAAATAAATACTATAAAAATATAAGATAAAAAATACGGGTGGCGAACGCACCTTGATATCCCATGGCAACCATACTAACGTATTGCGTATGTTTCTGGAGAAACGATGCCACAACCATATGAGTGTATCGATCTTCTTCCTGTCTTCCACTCCCGAGAAAGCAAAGATGTTCGCCACCGGCATGAGAACCGACCGCGAGAGCCTGTCGTTGTGCTTGCAGCAAACCTTGAACAGCCGTTGCAAATGCCGCAGGTTCTTGAAGCATCTGTGAGAAAAATAATAAAAGAAAAAACAATCGTCAGATATGAGAAACAAACGAAACTTTGACGTTCAGTTACGACAATTACCAAGTTGCAATCGAGATGAAAAGCGGTCGGCAGATGTCCAGCGTTATATTGCTCGGCCGGTCGACAATCGACGAGAAAGAATCTCACCGATTCAACGGGACCGTTAGGCGCGGCGGGTACCTCAACCGCATTTTCCACCAATTCCTGAGCGGAAACAGGCAAACATAACGCGTGCGATATAAATTTCTCGTCACCACCCTCGCCGAACATAATCGAGTAGAGATCTTGTTTAAACGACGCCGGTGTCTTCATAGCATAGTATTGGGCGAGCGAACAGAAATCCGTAACGTCCTCAGCCTCGAGAGCGCACGGCATCGCCGCGAGAGCGTCGACTATACTCTGCTTCTCGTCCTCTTTCATGCTTAATATTTGCTCCCTATTTAATAGAACGTTGGAGCAACGATTAGGAATAAATAAACTATTTGCAAATGTTCAATGAGAGTCGTGTTTTCCGATAGGAAATGTTACCTCGCATTTATCACCATTATGAGGGACAAAAACATCATGAAGAACGGATCCGCCTGCATGAAGTACAAATCCCACATCGTGCAAACAGCCGGAAGCGAACAAACACCGGCGAACAGTGTGTTGACCCATCCTTTTGTGTATTGATCGGGGGACACGCGTTTAGTATCGAGAAAGGAACATAATTCGGGCTCGTGATATAGAAGCAACAGCCGCAGGACGGAACTATGTGTATCACCTCTGTTTAAATATTAAACAGAACGATTAAAAAAACAATCGCTATTCCAACTGCGATTTACGAAGGATCGTTGCAGACTATCGTACCTTGGAATATAAACGTCTCTTATAGCTTCGAATAAATTGTACGTCGCCGCTCGCGGGAGTTTCAACGCTATCAGCGGTCCCAGCAATTCCAGCCAACCATTTCCGCGCTCGTAATGCTTTCCTCTACTCTTGCAATAAAACGTTAATATCGATTCTAAATCGGAGACAACGGATACTTTGTCCTCATCATCATTTCCAAGTTTCTCTGCAAACGTAATATCATTATTATTATGCTTCTTAACTATTTATTTTTTATAAAATTAACGATAATTGAAATCGATAAATTTATCGAAATTGATAAAAAAAAAAGCTCTTTATTACCGACTAACTGTTTGCAATCCTCACGGATCAAATTTTGTTCCGGAAGATCGAAAACCTCGTTAAAGTGTATCAGCTGATTTCCTCGGTCCGTAACATCCAAACACGCCTGCCAAACGTCCGGTCTGAGATTGACAGGTACCGGTTGACCTTTACAAATCGCATAAATATCTGATGCTGACGGCGCCTCCACGTAGAGTAACGCTGCTTCCAATTCTTCTATCCTGTTAACAAGTAGAATGTTAACAATTTTGTAATGTTTCAAAACATCATAATGAGCCAATTTTTTTTTTTTTTAAGTGCTCAGTGACTCAGAAAAAGAGTTCGACTTAAGCAAATAGACACTGATAAGCTATCAACATGGAGATACCAACGTTTGCTTGAATTAGTTATCAGGCATAGGGAAACGCATAAAAAAAACTTGAGCAACTTGGAAAAAATATTTTTCGTCGATAACAGACAATAGATATAATTGATCCGTAGGATTGATTTATTAGCTGAAACACTTGTATGTTAATGAATGAATCGGGTGTTTATCTGTAGCATCTGGACAATGGGAAGTATTGCTGCTGTGCTAACAAAAAACACTACAAGCTGCGGCAGGGTCTCTGCTTTAGTATGATGCTGAATTACTGGTTTGGGGATATATTGAATTGTTGTAAACTTTTGAGAAAATGATGAAGTCACAAATATTTTGGCAGCGGTACCAAAGCTGCAGGGATAGTGATGCTGAATGTACTTTTGGGTTTGCATACGGTGAGTATTGGCAGTTTGACTATTCTTTGTAATTGAGTAATAAACAATGTAAACTTCGTGAGTGTCTTACCAGGTATTCTCGTCGTCCTTTAGTGCCATTTTGTTAGGTGTTGAACTTCGAAAGTCGATTCGGGATTCAATATTTACAGAAGAAAAACTCGAAGTATGAATCCACTAAAACTCGTGATCGTGTGAAACGTTAAAATTTCGTGAGTTTCGCATCCTCCAGAAAAGCTTTCGACTGCGACGTATTATCCTTGCATTTTTCATAATACAAGAAAGAATTAATATTTACGAAACGAACGAATCAATTTTCGAGGGAAAACACACGACGGGTGATATCGCGAAAACCTTACGAAACATAGCCCATGTTGACAGACAGTTTCTAAGCTGACTACGTTTTTTTTCGCCTTTTTTTCTTTCTACAATCTCCTCGAGAGGGGCTTTCCGTCGAGGCAGAGAGCGCGCGGAAAGCTCTCACTTAGACCTGGAATTGGGAGAGTTTTTATGGCGTAAGTGAGCGATTAAAAAATTACGGACCAATAGAGAGTTTAGATTGCCCGTTCGCTGTGTCGAAGATTCATGAAAATCGGATCAAACACGCCACGAGTGTGTTGTGCCGCCGCGATCCCCGTTTATCCTGATTGCTCTCATTCACGTACGGGGACGGTGTTTTTTTTTTTTTGCAACGAGGTTAGCCCGACCGATCGCAAAAGTGACAAGTGAAACGCGGAAAGAACGACGTCCAAGATCAAACAATAGCGTTGCAAAAATGCAAAAGAAATCGTACTCCCTCGAATAGAACAGTGTAATTTAACTAAAAAAACGTTCGAGTTCAAAGAACAATGAAATTTTCGTGCTGAAATACCGGTGGCCATAGTTTCGCGGATCCGTTTCTGAAAACTTGTGTCTCGGTCAATTGACAGTAGCCACATCATCTGGCCTTGATGAAAACATGTAATCAGCTGTATATCGCGCATGTTTATCTTTTGCTTCATCCGCGTTGCGTGCATATGTTTCGAGCAGCCGCCTACGTACGGAATTCTACTAGATCCCCGTGACGCTTCGTGAAAAATTGGCCGATTCGTTTGTTGAAAAAAACTACATAGGTCGACGTGACAATAGTTCGAAAATTTTGCGATTGCCTACATTCCGTTGAAGCCACCTGTACACCGCAAACACAATATCTATTTGGCACGAGTCTCTTCACATCGTCAAAATTTGATAGTCCATGCGTCACTGTCATCAAAAATATTGCGAACAACGCAGTTACGATAGTGAACAAAAAAAATTAGTGCCACATAACAGAGCTGAGTCAGTTTCTCAAGTGCTGAAACTGAAAGAATGCTCCGAAAGTACACACTCCGCTTGTAGCGTTTTCGTCGCTGCGTCATCTAAATATCAACGGTGCTATAGCAACGAGATGAAATAGATTTTGCTATTTCATCGCGAATAATGCACAAAAGGAGAATCCTACAATCTTGACAAAGAGTAACGAGTGGTAGAGACGAAAAAAAAATGGCGAAGGATTCCATTATTTGGGGATTCATAGTGCTGGGATGTACCGCACAGGTACTGAGCAGCACAACAGAGGATCACCCATTGGAATATATGAGCAAAGAGGATCGTGAAATCCTAAAGTAAGTACCGCGGTTTCTTGCATTTGCAAGTATTCTTTTCACACGATGTTAAAAACAAATAATTAAGCAAATAAAATCACATATTGTGATAAATCATTTATTTTTATTTTCGAAAATGCAAAATTTTTTTTTTTTACAGGGAAGAAGCGAGGGACATGTTCTATCATGCCTACAATGCGTATATGGATAATGCTTATCCCGCCGATGAATTGATGCCATTGAGCTGCAAAGGGAGGTACAGAGGGTCAGAACCGGATAGAGGTGACATTGATTCCACCCTTGGGAAGTAAGTTGGCTCTTTAAACTTGAGTAACATGTGATTTTTTCACCGGTTTTGTATTGCAAACTTGAATAAATCGAAAATTTTTATTTTTTTTATCGTATTTAACTAAGTTGTTTGAACGTTAGCTATTTTTATATAAAACAGGCTATGTCTACTTATGTACCACGTGTTTTTCGTCAACACTTTCGAGAATCGTGTAAATTATATACCGCATATTTTTAATCTTATCAATTTTTTTTTTCAGCTTCTCGTTAACTCTGGTTGATACTTTGGATACCCTGGTGGTTAGTATACATTTATTTTTCTCCAACGATAGATGTCTCTTCATACTTGAGATTTACAAAATACGATATACGGTTTATACAGGTACTCGGAGATTTGGAAGAATTCGAGAACGCAGTACGTCTGATCGTCGAGGATGTTAAATTCGATACAGACGTCATCGTTTCTCTCTTTGAGACTAATATACGAATGCTCGGGTAAATAAATGCCCCATGTTTAAAAACGCAAGAAAACGCGAAGTATTAGAGTCAATGATTTATCTTTACAGAGGTCTCTTGAGTGGTCATATATTGGCAGAGTATCTGCAGATACGAGCCGACATAATGCCGTGGTACAGAGGAGAACTTCTGAATCTTGCGAAAGACTTGGGTTACAGATTTTTACCCGCGTTCAACACGACGACCGGAATACCATTCGGCAGGGTAAAGATACATAAAAATCGTATAATGCCATAGTCGGTTTTAACACAATTTTTGTTCATAATCGCAGATCAATCTGCGACACGGTATGAAAGGAGTGCCGGCTGAAATGTGCCGAGAAACCTGTACCGCTTGCGCGGGTAGTATGATCCTCGAGATGGCCGCTTTATCGAGACTAACCGGAGAATCGATTTTCGAAGTGAGTCAATGGAAAAAAATACACGTTCATTGTAAAGAAATGGAAAATTAAACGACCCGTTCAACAGGATAAAGCGCAAAAAGCTATGGATGCTCTGTGGAAAATGCGTCATCGAGGTACCGATTTGATGGGTTCGGTATTAAACGTTCATTCCGGCGATTGGGTACGACGAGATTCAGGAGTTGGCGCGGGAATAGATTCCTACTACGAGTATTGCCTAAAGGCTTATATCTTGTTAGGTAAACAAATATTAAAAATAATTTCTGTTGCGATGAAATCAACGTTTCGAGACGAACCTAATCCTTTGGGTTTTCTGTATCGATCGCAGGCGATGAAAAATATTTGGGACGCTTCAACAAACATTATCAGGCTGTGATGAAGTACGTAAGTCAAGGACCGATGTTGTTGGACGTTCATATGCACAGACCGAACACGAATTCGAAAAATTTTATGGACGCCCTTCTGGCTTTCTGGCCGGGATTACAGGTAAGGCAACGCACGGCAGCCGATTACGAAAACTTCGGTCATAAAAAAAAATTGTCATTCATATGTGTGGAAGGAGTTTAGAAAAACCGGTTAGATTCATATTTAAGGCGAAAAAATACATAATAATATATGCACCAGACGAGATTAAAATTTTTTTTTGAATTTGTTTTATTAAAAAATGCTAAGAGTACCGGAATAATGGTCTTTCAACACTTTTTCATCGTTTTGTAACGACTAAAGAAAAATCATCAAATTTTAGCACATATCATATTTTGTTGAATTTTTTCAGTAAAACACGATAATTTTTTGAATGTTCGAAGTTCTATTGGAAAACATCGTTACTTTTTTCAAAATTGTCTATAATAATTCACTATAACAATTTTTTGTAACTCGCGATATCATCGCTTCGATTATGTAATATTTTCCATTGATGACGAACGCACGACTGATTTTATTCTTAACTCAATAATTGATACGGAATTTCAAGTTCGAAGTTTCGAAAATGTATATACTTTTCCACACTACAAACCTTCAGTTATCCTCAATAGTGTAAACCGCATCGATGCTGCTAAGTATTACACATTAATGTCGTATAATTGCTTTGTTTTGCGTAGGTACTCAAAGGTGATATCAAACCCGCGGTAGAAACGCACGAAATGCTGTATCAAGTGATGCAACGACACAACTTTATACCAGAAGCTTTCACAACGGATTTCCAAGTGAGAAAATATCTACGATCGAAGTATAAATTTAATGGAATTCGTCACACCACATTAATAAAACGTTCGATCAATCAGGTACACTGGGGTCACCATCCACTGCGTCCGGAATTTCTCGAATCAACGTATTTCCTCTATCGCGCAACTGGTGATCATTACTATCTCGGAGTCGGTCGCAAAGTATTGAAGAGTCTTCAGACGTACGCGAGAGTACCGTGTGGCTACGCAGCCGTCTCGGACGTTCGAACCAACAAACACGACGACACGATGGACAGTTTCGTGCTCTCGGAGACATTCAAATATTTGTTTCTTCTATTTGCCGAACCTAGCGAACTCGTTCTCGATTTGGATGAATTTATCTTCACCACCGAGGGACACTTGTTGCCATTGACTCTCGCCGCGGTCCGAACAAACGTTACGGCGGTAAGTATTGTTTCTCCAGTCGTATTTTACAATTTTAATATTTTATTTACACCGATTGTCTCAATATCGCTACAGGATTTGGACAGAGATGTGGTACAAGTTGACGAACTCGACCGCACGTGTCCCAACAGTTTACATCTATTTCCCGCCTCCGTTCGTCAACCTCTGAGAAATATGGTCGAGGACGTTTGTCCGCGAAGAAACATGAAGCGTCGTCTTAATGCTTCGCAATTTCAGGTAATCGAAACGCCGTACAGTCCACGCTCCGTATTTATAACTCGCCGGGACCGGACCCGATCCCTATTCTGTATTTCCCCTATCGTCCCTACTCCCGGTCAGTTCCTGCAAGTAGGGGTACCGAGGGGTATGCGCGCGGGGTTTCCCCCGCTTGGAGTGGGGAAAAGGGGCAATACAGGGGAAATACAGTTAAGGGAATTCGTTATCGTGGTAACGAGTTAAAATAAGGGACCAGTTAAGTTAAGGGCATTTGCCCTTGCATTTGCAAGGATTCTTTTCACAAAACTCAACAAAATGAGTTAAGAGTACGGAGCGTGAACTGTACTTTCAAAACGATTCAAAGTTTCCAGTATACCAACAAAATCTGTTTTTTGTTTACTCAGGCAAATAATTTGGAACATCTAAAAATCCTCAGCAACATGGGCATCACGATACTGACTCTGGCCGATGGACGCGTACAATTATTGCACACTTTTTCCAACGTAAGAAAAGCAGTTTCAAATACTACGCTATATTAGCGTATTCGTGACGTTTAATGATTCGAATTACTTATACGATAGGCGAGAACCGCTCAGGACGCCGAAGAGGGATTGCTGTTTATGCAAGAAATGGTCGAATTGAGTAGAAAACAATCTCAACAATCGGAAACGCGACCGCAATCCGTTACTTACACGAGGACCGACACGAATCCTCCGCGCGAAGTAACCGTTTTAGCGGGTCCGGCGCATTTCGGGCCGGGATTGAAGGACGGCAACAAAATAACGGGAAAAATCGAATTTGCAACGCCGTCCGAGGCTTGCAGCGAACTATTAGAACCGGAGAAATTGGTGGGAAAAATTGTGATGGTAGCGCGTGGAAACTGTATGTTCGTCGAGAAGGTCAGTACTGCGATACCATATATAATTGTTTTACTTATTTGCGTGGCAAGGAAAACCGTTTTATTATTTATAATAAATCGATAATCGATTTACAGGCGAGAAGAATACAAAAAGCCGGCGCTATAGCGGGGATAGTATTGGATACCGTAGTGGCATCGAGTGCAGCGGTTTCGCCGATGTTCGCCATGTCCGGCGATGGAAGAGAACCCGACGATGTTACGATACCCGTAGTTTTTCTGTTCAACAAAGAAGCCGCGGAACTCGTCGTCGCACTTATAGCGAACGATGGTTCACTGACGGTGACGATAGGTAACTTATAAGTTACTCTTGTAGAATAAGTTTTGTCGCTGTTGAAATCTTGAGAAATGATTATCATTATTTCGATTAAATAGGAGATTATTCGCCGCGTGACGAGGTGCAACTAAAAGCTCCGGGAGACTTGTCGGTGTTCGAGCGCTTAAAGGGCTCGTTGAAGGATTTTCTTATACGACAAATCACACCTCAGGTCTGTATTCGTTGGTGTTTTGTATTCATATTTACAAAATACTTTACCCTGTGGCTGGTAGACAGGCTGTACAAGTGCCGGTAAACCTCGATGCCTCTTGCATGGCTCACCGATTGTTTTCTCCTTTTTTTTTAGTTTTATTTTGTTTGTTACGAAAATAGGAAATGAATAAAAGATCAAATTGTATCCTCGTTTTGTTATGTGTGCACGTAAATTTTAAGTTATTTGGTACGATAGCACGATTTACAAATGGAAGAAAATCAACTGTGTGTTTATATCAATCACAGAATTCGGGGATTACAAGCAAACCGGTGGAAGCACATACCGCGGAAGAGGACGACGGCGTTTGGGACGAAGGCGTTTCCGTCGAATATGCGCATTTGAAAGCATTAATATTTATCAAGGGAACGGGTATCGTAAAAATCATGAGATCCGATGAGGTCCAACTCTCGTCGAAGGCCCCGCAAAAAGTCGAGAAGACAATGAATGAATTTGAAAAAACTTGGAACGCCATAAAACAGGATCTCGTTAATGAAATTTATTTGAGTGAAAAACCTTTTCTATTTCTTACGATAGCGAAAATACAGCTTCAGTACAAAATGGTACACAAGTTACGCGGCGTCGATGGTATAGTGATGCCGGTCGACAAACTAAGCGTATGGATTTTGGTCAGATGGTTCCTCAGAGAATTGAGCGAAATAGAACCCACGACTCATCATCCGTCGATCGACGATGCTAATCGTTCCGAGATAAAAGGAAATTCAAAGTCAAGGGACGAAAAAACACTTGAGCAGTCACCGTCGTTAGAGGAACTCGTCGGAATAGCTAACGCTTTCGATATAAACGTTCCCGAGGCGATAAACACGGCGAGAAAACACTTCGATTCCGACAAAACTCAACAAAATGCCGATACGCAAAGTGACACCACGAAATCGATGAATCTCGTGGATACGATTGATCAATTGGAAAACGACAAAAAGAAGGAACTTAAGGACACTTTGGTGCAAAATTTTCGCGTTAATTTTCTCGAATTTAAAGTTTTTTTGCTCGGCGAGATTGAGAAAATAGCGAAAAATACGATCTACGGAGGCGAAGGCGGCTCATTTTTGTTGGAAATCGACGAGAAGGAAGAGACTGATATCTTGGTAAATACTCATTTAAAAGCAGAGATTTTCGAGAAAAAGGGTGTCGTAAAAATGGACATAACTAGCGTTCCGCCACCGCCGATTAAACGACCGGAGAGATTGGATGGTTACGAGAAAACGTGGCGCGAGATGAGAGAGTATCTCCTCAGCGTTATCTATGCCTATGTCGGGCCGCGAATAGAAATTCCAATAGCACTATTGGCCTATCAGCATCACACGGTTCAAGCGTTGCGTGGTCATTCTTGCGGAGATTCGACGCCATTGGATAGTATAGTAGAGTGGTATATCAAAGAACTCGCCGAAGTGCGAACGTCCGTAACGGCCGTTGCAAATGTTCTTGACTACCGGTTGGAATTGGGATCGAAGTTACCAAGTGGCTGGAAGTTATTCCTGTTGAGCAGAGTGCCGGAGTACTCGGAATCGATACAAGAAAATTCCGAAGAAGATTCGCGAGATTCCGTCGAAGCGGATATTTCCGCAGATTCTACGAACTCCCAATCGACTATCGATGCATCGAGAAACAGCCAAATGCGGAAAAAAATGCCGGAACACTCCGAAGACATGGAATATCTAATACTAACAGAAATAGAAAAAGCCGCGGGGAGTTCGTCAAACGACGAAAATCGAAAGATCGAAACTCTCGATAGTTCGATTGACGATGATGTGAATAGAAGGGAAGAAAAAAATCCGAGTATCGTGAGCGCCGAAACGAGAGTTGATGAGGAGATGCAAAAGCCGAAAGTCACCGGAAATACGGAAACGACAGAACCCATAAATCGGGTCGACGAAGACGCAACGGTGATTAATATTGATCGCGAAAAAACGGAAGACGCCACTAGTGACGAAGCACACAAATTCTTAGTACAAATTAAAAAGGAAAACGAATACAAAGGCGACGATCACGGTGACGCCGGTACGTCGACTCAGGATCCGCTCGAGGAATTTAAAAAGCCGGTTTGGGCGCCGGACGAGGGAAAAGAATCATCAAAATCTTTTGCGCGTTTTCATGAAAAGGCCGATACGTCGAATACGCGATACGACAGTGATAACGATGGCAGTTTCGAATATCCCTCGGAATATTCGATTAAAGCGAAGAGCCGCGAGACGAAAAGTAGACATACCGGTAAACGCATTGTCGACGATCTATAACGGCTCAGTTCCTTTTCTAGATACACATTTATTCATTTGTTTATACACGATTAAAAGAAAGAAACTAAGAGACTAACTAATTCGATTGACCAGGAATGAAGAAACCATTTATCACAGTGATTTGTCACATCCGCACTCGATATTCGTGTGTAATATAACCGTTTATTGTTCTTTTTTATACATAATTCTATACACGAAAAAAAAAACCGATAGGATTTACATTAGAATCGATCGAAATTGTGAAAAAAATTAATTACGCGACAAGCCGCAAAATATTTTACAACCTCGTGTTGCTCGCGATTAGGTAGGCTGGAACTGCTTTCGATGAAAACAAAAGCGCGGTTGTAGATATTCTCGCTATTCGATCGATCGAACGCAACATGTACATTGCCACCAGTAAGCTAAAAAAAGGAAACGAAAAAAATCTTGCATTTTAAATATCAAATCCAAAAACTACTGCACTCCTGTCTAATTGAGTTTTGTGTGTATCCATGAGAATGCCGTACTAATGAACGAGAAAACGTTGATTCAATAATTTTTTTTTCGTCTGCCAATATTTCCCCGTTTTTAACGTCCTGTATTGTTTCTACGTTACGAAGATTGCGAGTGTACAAAGTGAGAGTAGATAAAATGAAAGAAGTCGAATACGCAAGATATTTGTATATATCGTCATGGGATTCCTGGCACTGATCACGGCGATATCACTATGACTGGGTATTGTTACATTTATACATTATCAAGACGCTGTGAAAGACGCTAAACTATAGCTCCGTGACGATCGCCAAGTCTTCGTCACTCCACTGTGTATGTATCTTATAATGTTTTTTTTGTTCTTTTCTACATAGAGCGGAAGCACTAAGCATATTGCAATTACAACCGTTGTAAATAGTATAAAGTCTAAGGAATGTAAGCTGTAAGAAAATTTTTCTTCTATATGAAACTAACGTGTGATCGAGAGAAACGCGCGTCTAAAGTACATCTGCCAAAATAGTAAGGAAAAAAAAACGAAATTAAGTCGTGGGTAATAATTATTCGAGGATTGCAAGATTGCATTGTGTAGAAAAACGAAAAAAAAGTCTTATTGTATATACGGTGTATGTATCGCGTATTTATCCAAAATACGTACGTTGTAATTGTATCATACTAGGACAGAGAATTTAAATATGAAAAAAAAAAAAACACAAAATGTTGCGTGTAATTTTTGGTATGGGGCAAATATAGATATATAATACGAAAATAAATTGAGTTGTAAAGTTTATTTCAAACAGCCGCTCGCCGAATTCCTCCGATGATCAGATTTCGATCATTGATCCTTCGCGAACATAAGAAAAAGAGATGATCCTTCGCGAAGAGCGAGATCGTTTATCGATTATCGGTAAGTCGTTCACGGAAAGAACACACTACGAAAATGGAGAGAAGAATATAGAGAAGAAGCCAATAGTGTCGCGACGTTTTAGCTTGTGTGTCATGTAGGTGGCAACGTCGGAAGCAAGGTCCATTTAAAGATGGCCGCTGCTTTACTGCTGGTGGATTACTGTGTCACGTTAATTTCGGCTGTTACTTCAGAATTTTATATCTGAAGGAAAACACGAGTGTCAGAAGCGGCGAAGCGTTCGATAACCGCTTTAATTATCGATAAAATATTAATAAACAAAAATGAACTAGTAACGCGATAGTGAATTATGAATTGCCATCAAATACTGAGCGGAGCCTGCAATGCAGGCGACCGCTGTTACGCTGTCGGCTCCGTCGAAGGAATATCGTTTACCGTAAGTTTTTTCCCTCGGCATATGACGAATTCGTTTATCCAAAAAGCCTATTATCTCGCGCGATACCCCAAATTCTCCGTTGGACCGACCAACACCCCAGCTTTTCAACGTCAATGTTCGCGGTGTGCTGTTGAGACAAAAAAAAAGTCAATATGGATTGCACTAGTTGAGTCAGCTGATTAAAATGACACTTTTGTACAATTGCGAAAACTACTTTTCCGCCTATAGCGACGCTCGAAAATGCGTGCACCAACTTAAGTGCATCCACTTTTGAGATGCAGGTATTCTATACCACTGCGGTAAATCCATCCGCTATGACGTTGCATGCTTTACGGCGTCGTAAAGCTCCAAACAACGATCCTCGATGATGGAAAACAATCTTCATGCAAAGTAGGCGTTACCGGTGATCCGCTGAGTCTGTTGGATCTATGAAAAATCTTTACCTTTGTCAACAGTTCAATAATTCTATCCCAAACAAAACTCAAAAAAAAAAAAAAAATGGTCGTACCATTAATCAATGTTATTAATTAACTTATTACTTTACGGAAATTTGAAAATAAAAAAAAAATGTTATTCTATTTTGCTAACTCTCAATGTGCTCCGTTTTCTTCATATCAAATGCAGTTTCAATTAATTGCGCCTGCCTTTGCGATTTTATCTATAGCAGCGTTGTCTTGTCCCATAACCAGAACACTTGAATTTCACAAAGCAGCGACAGACGTGTCGAGTTTCATTACATAACTCGAGTTTAATAACGCCAAATGCAAGCTGGATATAACTGGTAGCAAAGGGGCGCG
Organism: Cryptus viduatorius; assembly: GCA_964006125.1. Classification (NCBI taxonomy): domain Eukaryota; kingdom Metazoa; phylum Arthropoda; class Insecta; order Hymenoptera; family Ichneumonidae; genus Cryptus; species Cryptus viduatorius. The sequence goes on from OZ023222.1 coordinate 17,065,371, forward strand.
ATGCGTTTTTTGCGCGCGAATAAACGCATGTTTGTGGTGCTGCGAATACGAATGTTATAAGAATTATTTTTTTTACTTCTTAATAGGCGTATGCCGCAGGGTGCAACATTGTCATCCTTGCCAGCAACTTTGAAAGGGTTCAGATAATACCGGGAGCGGTGCACAACTATATACGAATCAGTTGTTTAGATTGCAGCACGGACACGGGAAAGATCGCGGCTGCGTACGAAAATCAAGTCTGCATTTTCGAACCGACACCGCTGATACATAGCACCTGCTCTCACGTTAGCATTTCACGATTTATTAAAAATAAAAAATATTTAATATCGTCTCACAGTGAATATAACGAAAACGGTGTACTTTTAGCAATTGGAGTACAGATGGGTACAAACGGGAAGTTTGCAAACGGAGTCGAACATCAGTTCTCTATCGTGGAACTTGGAGGGAACGCGACTGCTAACCGGTGGAGAATTGCTGCAATTATGGCATCAGAACATTCAGCCGTTTCAGGAGGAGCACAGTGAGTCCATAAACAGCATTAATTCCGTAAACTACGATAATTCTCTTCGTAACTTTATTCGAGCGTCTAATTGTGTACAGCTGCAAAGGTGAAAATGTTGCAAATGGAAGATGCGGCAACAACCGGAGCCGATCAAAGCGTTACCGGCAATTCGTCGCAAGATCGTGAGTTCATTCGTATCAAGAATGAACATCAAGTCATTTTTTTTCTCATAACTTCGCATGCATGCAGAGACGCTGAATTTTTTTTTTACGCTACGTTTTTATATCTAATCGATTATCATAATAATTATCATTAACAGAAAAACAAAAAAACATCATCACAATCGTCACTGTACTCATGCTATATTTTACAGTTGTTTCGTAAGCAGTTGGACATAATGTATCGATTTTAATTAAGCATGAAGACACGAATCGCTACACGCGCGGCATTGGCATTGGATTTTCGTGATTTTTATTTATTTTTTTTCGCCGCGATCGTAATGCGTTAATGTATTTTATCGATAAATTTCAGCTGGCGCGGTGACATTCTCGATTGGACCGGAAGCCGAGAGTCCGTGTCCCGACTCGACAACGGGCAACGAGCCAGGAACTTGGAACTGCGTTTGGAAATGTCGCACCGCGACACCTGTTCATCTCATGAGCTTCAGTCCGGACGGAACTTTGTTCGCGACGACGGGACTCAACGATCGACTAGTCAAAATTTGGTTCGAGAATAAACAACGTGAGGAATTATCATTAAAATTAAAATTTCTTCGCATTCGCTTCGTCGAACCCTTCTCTAAAAATTCTATCTTACGTTTTAGTATTCCCAATGCGAAGCATGGACCACGCGAGTTTCGGTCAGTCTATACCGAACGATAGCTACGGTTTCGTTTACGTGGCTCATCCGCGCGCGGTCACTCACTTATCTTGGCGTAAAACCAGCAAATACATGCCAAAGTAAGAACACTGTAACAAAAATAGTATTTTAGTCAATTTACAAACTTCGTGTTTTCTCAATGTTTTACACGGAAATTCGGGGTTGGAGATGAAAATAATGTCTTTTTTTTCACGTCGCATCAATATTTTATTATTAACGTTTATAAGGGGATCGGTGTCGAATATGCTGGTTACATCTTGTCGTGACAACATTTGCCGCGTATGGGCCGAAACGATACCTCCGGAGATTGAGGGTCTCGCGAATATGAGTCAATTCGAAGGTTCCGATAGACACGGACATCATGGAAAGCATCGCCATCACAGTATGCATAAGCATCGATTTATGCAGAGACTGAAACACATGAAGTACGGAAACAGCATTTTTTTTGTTTAAAAATCGACTCGATTATTATTACAGCTGAAACAATTTTTTTTTTTTTTCGTTTTTTGTAGGACCTGTTTTCACATACGTCGTCACGCTAAACAGCAACAGCATCAAGCCGGTCATACGGCACCGACGCTTCCGACTCTACCGTCGACATACTCTGTTCACGATTTTCACAACAATTATCAAGGCACCGGTCACTATCCGGGAATGCATTTCCACTTGGCGGCCAGTATTAACGCGGAAACTGGTACGTCACATCGGCGCTATCTTAGCCCCAGCGTGACAAAAAAAATCTATTGCGATTAACGGATAACGCTGATATAGATAAACGATAGTTTACATCGATGTTATAGATATACCGCTTGTACCGAGTCTCGTCACCGGAGATCCCGACAGGGAAGTGAATTTCATCCTTCACTGGTTAAACAACAAAGAAATGCATTTTACGATGCAAGCTGAGAGTATTTTGCAGGAATTGACACGAAAGGTTGTGGAAAAGGAGGAGGGATTGCAGCATCACGAAAATGATCACGTTGACCACGACTCTGAGGGGGAACATACGCCAAGTACATTATACTTTATATACACAGTCGCCCCCTATTTTTTTCATACTAATCCCTCATCCGAGAGAACATATTAATTTTTCACAGTTTCTACAATTGATTTCTTTAACTCATCGCGTACGGAGGACGTAAATATATGTCTGTATTTTTCGATCGGTGGTTATCTTCAATAACCCCTTTTAACTATAAAATATCGCGAAAATTTTCTGATAAAAATTGTAAAATAGCGTTAAAATGTTGTTTTTTCGATGGTACAAACAGCAAACGAAATTAGCGTTCTATTTGGCGGGCAAAAAGTCTTCCGTACTTGAGGAGTTAATATTATCGATTCTATTGATAATAATTAATTGCGTTATTGAAAAATCAGATTTAACGTAAAACCTCGTTAGCCATCCCATTGCATGTTGCATGGATTTTTGGATAGATGCGTTATTTGTCAGGCAGCATCTTATCCTGTTATGGTATGGCGCGTTCTGCAGAGAAAGGATCGCGGCATCCGGGAAATCAGAAGTCCGGCGCGGTCGGACGAACGACGAGTCAGGAGGAGCACAGCAGCGATGAACATCACACAACGCACACGGGATCATCGCATCACAGTTTACCCCACAGTGGACACTCTCACCAAAGTCTAAGGTGATTTTTTTTACCCGCGATTTTTTATTACCGATTTATCGCGGTCTTTGATTTCAATGAAACTTCCATAACTTACAATCAAATCTTTTATTACAGTAACACTACTTCGATTAACTCAATAGCGACTGATGCAACGTCGTCGATAAATCACGCGCCGGATTCTCTCGACACGAAGATCGAGACTCTGCTCCGCGATTGGCATCACAATCCCGATCTTCTGTTCTCCATACATCCGATTGACGGAAGTTTCTTGATATGGCATATCGAATGGTTGGACGAGTATCACCCGGGATCCTTTCGACAGGCGCAAATATCGTTTTCCACAAGAATACCGAATGCCTTCCCGCTCGGCGATGCGTCGACGATGAGTCACAACGTTTCAATGTATTCGCACAATACCGGTGGCCCGTTGTTGAGTATACGAGAGGTGGCAAAATCCTCGGCAAAACCGACGGAACACACGGAAGTTTCAACCCCATTACCGAGTCTCATAGAACAAGACGAGGAACAATCAACACTAACATCAAAAGCCGGTCAGGAATTGCTTCAAGGTGTACAAAATTTGGCGGATCAAACGGCAAACGCGAATACCGCGATAAACGGGAATGCGACGGAAAATTCGATGACCGGACAGGAAACGATGAATGATATACTCACTCATCTAAGTCCCATCGTATCCATGGTGTCGAAACACTCGAACGGCACATTGAATCTTTGGCAACTAACTTTCGCCGATAAGACTAAATTTTCTCAAGTATTGAGCATCGGTCACGCATGTCGGGCTTCCGGTCATCGTTTTCGCGTAAACGACATAACTTGCCATCCCGTATTACCGTTATTGGTAACAACTTCCCATCACAATATACCGGATTTTCCTAATGCTCAGGGACAGAGCTCACCGTGCGCTGATGTTATGGAACAGCATCGCGATAACGAGGCGCGTAGCAAGGAACTCATGTCGGCAACGGGTTTTTGCAGCGAATTGATACTTTGGCGTGTCGACGCGGTCGGACCATTGTCTAAAAGCGGCGGTGTATCGGAACTTGCGAGAATAAATTCACCAGAAATTTCGGCGTTCAGCAACGTCGCGTGGATACCGACATTATTACCGAGTACTACACTCGGTAATTTGTCGAATTCGCCGAGCGCCTGCTTCGTCGCTAGCGACGGCGAGTGTCTTCGCGTTTATCAAGCGGTAATCGATGCGCGAACGTTACTCGCCGAAGTATCGATAAGCGAGCGACGAAGCCGAATGATGGATTCTATGGCAAGTCTATCGACGGATATGTCGTCGGACGACGGTGTAAGACACTCGATTCACGATAGAATTAAAATCGTTTCTCAACAATCGACGGCGCGACCGGGTTGCGTTATTCAACTCGACGCGATATCGGACGCAACGCACGATTGGCAAAACACGCAATTTCTTCACGTCTTTCAAGAGCAATTGATAACCGGAGAGCGGAATGATGAAAAACAAACGGGTATCGACACGACGGCAAACGATCTTGGGCTCATGGAATCAACTCTCGACGCTATGGTTGATCTCCAACAATCCGCGATATTCGAGGAACCGTTTTACATCGTAGTCCTCGAGAGAACGCAGAAGGGGACAACTGTGCACATGTGGAGATTAGTGATCGCCTCGCAACCTGAAACTAATGGTTTAACTGGCTCCATGATGTATGTACCGGATTCTCATCTCGTACAGGACGAAGACGAAGAGGGAACTCCGGGAAGACACTCCGAAGGACGTCGTTCACGCCGACCGAGTCAAACCGGCGCTCGCAGTCGCCGCTCCAGTCAAGCAGACTACGATTCCACCTTCGCGCATCGACGACATTACAATAGTCACGTTCTCATAACAACGACGAAAGTTTGCACTCAAGAATTGCCATTGCCCGACGGTGTCGAAGTTGTTCACGCGGCTCCGGCGGCCGGGCATCTCAGCAGCTCGTCGATCTATCCGGCGTGCTTCGCGCCGTACATCGTCGTTACCGCGTGTAGCGATAGTACGGTACGCTTCTGGAAATGTAAAGTAACGAAAACCGGCGGCGGCGAGCAACTCGATTACGAGTGGCGAGAATGGGAAATGATACGCAAGGATCAAGAATCCACTATTGATATTTCCGGACAACCGTTGAATATAAGCGCCGCTTACAGCGGCCGTATCGCTTGCGCTTATAAATATGGAAAATCATTCACGCGACCGACGAAAAGCGATCCTGATTCGCGTTACGTTAATCTCTGCGTAGCGATCTACGAGTGCGAAAGCACCGGTGGCAGCGAATGGATTCTCGAAGACACGATCCATCTTAAGAACATTCATTTGCCGAGAATACAAGTCGATCAACATCTCGATCTCAGTTATCTCTACGATAGTAAATTCTTGCAGAAGAAACATCGGTTGACTCAAGTATTGCAGACGCTAAGCCACGAGGACGTGAGATCACCGAGAAACGGTGAAAACGGCGACGGAACTAAATCTAACGCCGGTTTATTGGCGGTACCGTCGTTCAGTACTTTGCAATCATTGAGAAAATCTATTATCGAAAATGGCAATACGTGTCCACTGACACAGAAACATTTGGTTCAATTGGATTGGGTATCGAAGGAAGACGGATCTCATATATTGACCGTCGGCGTTGGTTCCAAGATAATGCTTTTCACTCCTGTTTGCTCGGATCTCGCGCAGGCGAACATGAAAGCGATGAAAGAATCTCAGAGCAACAATAGGCCTATTTTGCGTAAAACATCGTCCCTCGCGCAGCCGCAATTCGTCGATGAGATACGTTGGATGAAATTGCGGAAGATAAAATTAACGACGGCCGACGGTTTGCCGCCTCTTCCCATGCAGATATCATGGGTACGCGACGGTATTCTCGTCGTCGGTATGGACTCTGAAATGCACGTTTATTCCCAGTGGAAGCCGAATCCGGAGAAGGATTGCTTTCACTCGAATCTTCAGCATCAAGAATCCGACGAATTTCAGGCGAGTAGAAACCTCAGGGACGAAGATCTTCGAACTTTGGCACACGAGACGTCGCAACGACGTTTGGCAAATGTATCGTCAATGCCGCATCTATCGCGTGTCAGTAGTATAAACTTAACGATGCTTGACGCAAAGAAGAAACGCGGCATGCAAAACGAAACAACAAATTTCGATTATATGCCGGACTACGGATTGTTCGAAGCATCGAGAATCGCGTGTCCCGTTTTGCCGCAGTATCATCCTAAACAACTGATGGAACTTTTGAATTCCGGAAAAATTCGTTGGGTCAAAGCTATACTATCGCATCTGGTGAGATGCATTGCGAGTTCGTGTGCTGTGAGAGCCGACGACGAGAATCTGATGAAACAACGAGGCGGCTGGTCGAGATCGCGAACGATGTCTGTTAGTTACGCCGGCACTACTTCGCCGCTGGAACCTCGCGGTTCCACAACTCAGATCCCCGAGGAATTGACGCTCGACTACGCCGAGATAACGTCGATCTCACCTCTTCCATTGTGGACTCTGCTGATCGCCGACAAAGAAACTAACGCGACACAACAAAAGGAGGATAAACAGGATTACAACGAATTATTCGATGGTAATTTGGACGAAGGAGAGTCACTCGACGATATGTTAGACGAGGGTTACGATTGCTCGAGAGCGAAGGATCGCCGTTCCTCAGTACCGGAAAGACAAGGAATTTCGCACTTCGGTCCTCGACAAGGAAGACTCCTATCGCGTCTTTTAACTCACACGCATTTGCCCGGACTTTCGAGTCTCGATCAGATGCATCTTCTCGCCCTCGCCGATACCGTATCGACTTGCAACGTCGATTTTGCCGAACGTTTCGCTATCGATGCCGCCAAAACCGCGATTGCGAAGGAAAATCTCACCGGAATTCCCGACGGTGAAATGGCGTCGACAGATTCGCTTGACGATTGCGGCCTAAGATTTCTTCTCGCTATGAAGCACTACAATTATCTTATACGCTGTTTACCACTGGCGCAACGGGCACAATTTCAGAAACAAGGCGTATCGACGAATAATCTCGTTTGGGCTTTTCACTCCGAATCCGAAGAGGAATTACTCGCTCTCATACCTTCGTACGCGAAGGGACAACCAAAATGGTCGGTTCTCAAAGAACTTGGTGTCGGCTGGTGGATAACAAGTAATACGGTTCTTAAGCGATGCATCGAGATTGTCGCTAAAGCGGCTTTTCAACAAAAACAGGATCCGCTCGATGCGGCAATTTATTACATGGCAATGAAGAAGAAGAATCTCGTCTGGGGACTATTTCGTAACAAGAGAGATGAGAGAATGACGAGTTTCTTCGCGAATAACTTTGCGGAGGATAGATGGAGGAAAGCGGCGTTGAAAAATGCATTTGCTCTGCTGGGTAAACAGAGATTCGAACACGCGGCTGCCTTCTTCCTGCTCGCCGGAGCACTCAGAGACGCGATAGACGTTTGTTTGCATAAGTTGAACGACATACAGCTAGCGATGGTGATCGCGAGACTCTACGAGGACGATATGACTTCGCCGAACTTGAAACGTCTTATGTATGAGGAAATATTGGGATGCGACAAGGACGGTAGTAATTATGACGTTAACAGAGCGCATCCAGATCCTTTCCTACGCAGTATGGCACTTTGGATTCTCAAGGATACCTCGGGTTCCCTAAACACACTGCTGCTGACCAATGTCGGCGTTATGCATCCCCAGTATAACGACGAATCTGAGAAACCCGAAGGCGCTACCGGTAATTCAATTAATTAATTCTGTTTATATAACATGTTTATGTAACATAAGACAATTTCTCCAGGAAAATCAAATACTGCTACTTGAAGTTTTTCTACAATTTGGAATTTTAAAGGACTTAAATATTAATGAACGCATTTATAACAATTCTAATCCAGTATCTTAATTTTACGAAACGTTTGCGGATTTACATTGCGAGAGACCTAAAGTGTTCGCGCAGTCAATTTAGAACTTCCGGGTCAATCGAATTTACAGTTTTTTTTTAAGTTCGACGATGCGATTATGAGTTTTTTTTTATTCTTTCAGCGAATCCAAACGTTTTTAATTTCTACGTTTATCTTCGAACTCATCCACTGCTGATACGTCAATATATCGCATCGACGGCCCTCGACCGAAAGAAGGGCCATTCCGTTGTGATATCAGGATTCAGTTACGGAACGGAATCGCAAGGTCAACCCGACAAGCAATTGTTACTTGAGGACAGTATTACACCGCTCGAGCGACAATTATATTTCACTACGGCTCACGCACACTTCAAAGCCGGATGTCCCGCTTTGGCGCTCGAAGTACTTTCGAAATTGCCGAACAAAGTTATGGACACAAATGGTGACGACACGCCTAGTAGGTTGATTCAACGACTGTCGCACGCACTGCGCCTTTAGATTTCCAGTTAAACAATGAGATATATTTTTCAGGTATTCTGAACAGTCCGAGTAAATCGAGAGCAACGAATACGCAAATTGATACCGGTATGTTAAGCTGGGATCACGGCGAGAAGAAGCCTCCCGCGCAGCCAGGTTCGGTCGCAATTTGCAATTTACTAAATTTCTACTCAATCGAAACTTCGAAGATTTTCTTTCAAACATTTTTTTTGTTGGTACGATTTTAGAATCTTCGTCCGCTATGGATTGGGGAAGTTCTGCAACCGATTGGTCTCAGCCGGTAGCGCGCAAAGGGGACGACGAATTGCAATTAAATTGGGACGATGATGCAGCGGAGGATGACGATCTTGAAAGTCCACCTATGACTATGAAATTGGATAGACAGGAGAGCGCCAAGTCTGAGGATAAGGATGGTATGAACTTTTTTTCTTAAACAATGTGTGTTAATTTGATAACAATATTTATACGTGTAATTTGCATATTGCAGAAGAAGCTGTAAAGCCAATGGGACAATTGGATATAATGGCGCAACAATTAAAGTTCGTTGCTTGTCTGAAGATTCTGATGGAGGAATTATCGACGTTGGCAACGGGTTTTGAAGTCGACGGTGGACAGTTGCGTTATCAGCTATACGTTTGGCTCGAACGTGAAGTTGACGCGTTGCGTCAATTGTGCAGTTACAGCGTTAATTCCGACGGCGACGTCACCAATGTCGCTGAATGTAATTTAAATCTAATATCGCGATCGGTCGATCATTTAATCTTTATCGCTAATTAATCAGCTTAAATTGCAAACGAAATCTGACTTCGTTTTCGCAACTCGATGGTTTTATTTTGAATGAAACATTGCTATGAAAATTTCAGACGAAGGTGGTATGGTTGACGACGTACCCCCGTACAGACCAGGGGAACAGCCGACATTGCATGAAATTTTAGTCGCCGAAAAGCTTGATTTTGAAGCCAAAGTGCAAAGAGCCGCTAAGAGAAAAAAGTGGCTTAAAGGTAACTAACAATTACTACAGAAACGCATAATTTGTCTTCATCGTCGTTATTTCAAAAATCTTATTTTTACTTCACGTTTTTTTAACTTTCTCATCAGATACGAAGTATGCAAAGAGAGAAAGTATTATAATTCTTTTTAATTGAAAAGTTAACAAAAAAATCTCACATAATTAATAATCGATGTGTATTCAAATTTTTTAAAATTATAACTTACGTTCGAGTATCGATATGATTATCACATTGTTTTCTCGTGGTATCAGCAAACGAGACACTGCTGCGGACTTTATTGTCGTACTGTTCTCTTCACGGAGCATCCGGTGGCGGTTTGGCATCCGTACGAATGGAACTCGTGCTCTTGTTGCAAGAGTTGCAACAAGAAAAAACTCAGCAACAATTGCTAAGTCCTCTGCCGTTCCCAACGACGTTACCGCTACTGAGCGCTAGTGTCGCTTGCAACAAAACCGTTGTCGCCGATCCGGTCAGACATCTTCAGGTACGCGCTGATTTAATCAATTTCTATCGGTTCTTTTCGTCTCTGTGGTGCAATCACTGTGATTTACTGTAAATCATTTGCGAATACATTTCTAGTCACTGGCGCAAGACATGCTGCAAACATTGGTAGAACTGCGAAATCCACCGATGCCAAATCGAAATACTCACTACTGCGAGGTGTTCATTCTTCGAGATTTGGCTGTAGCGCTGAGCGCCTGTATCTATCAGTCGCTATGCGACTCGGATACGTTTGTCATGAAACATCATCAGCCTGAAAGCTTTCCGGCCGTCGCCGGCGTCGAATCGTTCTCGGGCGGTCACTTGGTCGCCTCGAATCGTTACAATCGACGTTACTCCATCGACGACGCTGTTAGCATAACGACTATGCCTTCCAAGTGGCCCGGTGTCACGAATCTTCGTGCACTGCTCGCACGCGAAAAAGACGAGGATACGCCGAAATTGAATATATTACTCTGCGAGGCATTCGTTGCGACTTACATGAGCCTATTCGTTTACGCGCTCTCGAGTTGCGACAGTCACATACTTTACCGTCTCGTTGGACATCACTTCGACAATAATACGTGGTCCTGTCTTTTCGGTGGTGGCGTTAAGAAACTGTTGCGAGTCGCGAGCACCAGTAGTCAGGTGAGTGTCTCAAGCATTTCAGGGTTGCAGAAGAGTGTATCGCTACATTCCCAGCGAACAGTGTAATTCGGAGAGAGTTTCGAAGACTTGCCGATGCGATACAAAATCTTCAAAAAATCGACCTTACAGAAGATATTAAGAATTCAATCATTTTGCATAATACTAATTCCAAAAAGTTACCGTAACTAACTAATTACCTTACAAAAATGTGTTCAGCGGATCATCCGGTACCTTCTTTTCAGCGAAAGTTAATTCATTAATTTTTCCGAATACATATGAATTTTTTCTAATTTTTGAAAAATCCGTTCTTGCAAAAATCTTTTATCATTTTTTCCGAATATGTTCGATCGATTGTCCGGAATTTTTTTTAATATAATGTGCAGCGTTTTCCTGAACTCGTATCTAAAATTCATGACTTTTCATATATAAAAAAAATTGTATATATTCAGAAAAATTTACGGATGAATTTTTGCGAAAAATGTTAGATCGCCAGATGATTCATCGAACAATTTTTCTATATCATTGGTTACTTCAGATTTATATCCCATAGAGAAGAGTTCGAAATTCGTTCGGAGTATCACTTTTAGCTGAGACTTGAACGATAATACACCCTTAAAATAAAAAAAAAATTGAACAATATTTAAATTATCCGACAGGGAGGAAGCGCGAGCGTCGAGAGGGCCGACAGTGTAACTAGCGAGATAGCAGCGGCCGGGACTGGCATGTGGAACACGATGACGTCGCTGACGAAGCAACGAGTCAAATTAAATATGAAATTATTGGGACAATTTACCGGGCAGCAGCCTAATATGAAAGAGGATAAGCCTACGTATCGCGAACAATTCGTTTCCCCACAGATGAGCATGGTGTCTTATTTTCTCATGAAAGTACGCAAACTCTATCGATATATGTTTTATAAAAGTCTTTACTACAAAATACTAAGAGTGAAAAATTAATTTTTCACATTGTGGTGCTCTTCACTGTGGTGATGGAACGACTATATATATCGAGAAGCGAAGGCGAAGAATTGATAAACTTTGACGAGAGCTCGAAATCACCTAATCTATTCGATGTTAACCCCTCACCTACGGGAAACTCTTTGCTGGTCAAGTAGAACGCTAAATTAATTTGCGCGCAAAAACAATACGCGAGAGCGTAAAACAAATCCCTTTGAACCATCGAAAAAACAACATTTCAACGATATTTTACAATTTTTGCGTGATTTTCTTGTAGTCAAACGGTGCAATCGAAGGTAACAACTGGTCGAAAAATTCAAACGTTTATTTACGTCCTCCGTCCGTACGTGTGGGATTAACGCTAAACAATCAACTCTCTTATGAGAAATTTGATACATTGAAATCAGTAGCTTTTTGCTGTTTTTTCCAATCCATCGCCATAGCGAGTAGAGGCAAATATTCTTAAATCGGCAGCCTATATATATAATCATTGATACTTGCAGCCGCGCATCGAGAGCGAATACGCCGACGAGATTGATTACGACTCATCCGACTCGGCAGTTTCGGATCTCGGATCATCGGAGGACGAAGAGGATGTATTTGATACGAACGTTAAACCAAAGAATAAACCAAAGGACAATACAGAACACACGAATCCGAATGGGTACAGTTGGTGTATAATGAGATTAGCCATAGTGAAGATACTGCAACAACAGTTGCAAGAGTTCCTCAACGTCGCCGGAATCGAGATGCAAGGTGAATATTTAATAGACAATTTCTTTTGTATTATCTTTTAAATTACAATCTCGTAAAAATGCAATTTTATTTCTCGTGATTTCAGAACTACCGGTAAGCAGCCCACTGATTCATGGGACTCTCGGTATAGCTGCACAGTGGCAAGAATCACTAAGAGAAGAATTAGAGGCTAAAGGACCACCTCCGGCGAATTATATACCGGGATGCGCTCCGGATCCGATACCCACTCCAGGAAAACCAGCGATACACAAATATCGTTCGTTGCTGGATAAAGAAAATACTCCATTTAAGTATGCATTATCACTAAGGTTATATTCCTATTTTCAGCTCGAATAAAAAAACATGCATGCATAATTTTTTCAATGCCGTAATTTTTAAAAATAGTTTTTTTTTGCCTAAAGAAATGATTTCAATCTATTAACATCCGTAATTTATCATTACTGTCCTTACGATAAATTTACAAGTACCGTTTTCCTGTTTCTCTTAGCATGCGACTCGCATCTGCAGCTCCGGCGAATCGCCTCTGGTGTTATCTGATAAGACAGGAATCCGTTCAGGACATTTTTATTCGCGCTGTGTTCGGCAAGAGGCGATCGTTATCCTCGATATTGGACAATAATCAATCGGCCGTCGACGGTATGAGTCGCGGTACCGGTGAAGACAAAGGAAGCGATAGCGGCACAACCAGTCATCCCGAACCAGTTAGGATTATTCACAAGGAACAGGATAGTATTAGTGCCTTTTGCCTCAATCAGGTTAGCAAATTTCGTATTTAAAAATATTATTTCATCCTATTTAATGAGTAAAATCGATTAACGATCCGCGATTTTGCGATATTACAGGTAAACGCTGGTTTGATGGCACTGGCCACTCCGCGTGAGGTGCAAGAGATGGATATCTCGTTGCTTCTGGAGTTGCCATCGTGGTTGGAGGACGAATGCGAATTCGATATAATAAATTTGAATAAGCAAATCGATCCGGAACCCGTTCAGCCTACCAGTTTTCTAGTCATACAAGTAAACAATTTTTTTTTCTACTTTCTTCAAACCGTAAACTGTATTAATTCGCGTAAATATCGTTATAAATGAAAATTTCAAAACTATTTTATCGCAGACGGCAGCTGATCGGCCACTGCTCGCCCAGAGTCCCCAGTCAAACAGTCCCCAACCGCAATCGGGAATCGCTGGACAATCGGGGCGCGGAGCCAGTGTGGTGAGTTATTTCGTAAAAAAAAAAAATAGCAAAAATTTATAAGACGACATCCTGAATTTTAACGAATACATGTTTACCTCTCTTCACTACTCTCACGTATAGAAGATAATATATGCATAGTACGGTTGAGCCCACTATCTTTCTAATCATGACGTTTATACAATCCTCTGTCGTTAAACGGTAATATACATATCTCCTTTCGAAATTGTAATCCACAATCGGTGTATAAACTAAAAAAAAAAAACAACGAAGACATTCAAAACATAATACGAATGTGGATAGCAGTTTCTTATCGTTGCTTCCGAGTGTTCATAATGTTCTATACGAAAAAAATCGACGAAGCAAAAATTTGAGTCCAAAAGCTAATTATTGCATTATATGAAGCAAAACACGCATACGAAAAGCAAAAAAGAAGAAAAATAACACAAATAACATTAATACTATCATTCGTATCTCATAGTGGCTTAAATTTCTGTTTAGCCCCGTCACACTTATATATTATATACAAATCAGCACCTTTACAGTGGAGTTCTCTGTCGATATCATGCCAGCACCACACAAATTAATATGCAAAAAACACTGTCGACTAACGTTCCTCCCAATTTACATTGATTAAAAAAGAAAAAAAAATCGATGTCCCGTAGTTGCGGGTTAAAGATGTACAGTTAAACAGAATCTGGCGAGTTGCATGATGTGCCGGAAATACAATATTGCATTGTTGCCTCACCCCTTGGGGCGCATGGCTATCGATATTGAAAACAAAACTGATATAATCTTAGAAAAAATACGAAAAATATGATTCCGATACCGCTAAGAATTTCGAGGAATTTTCATTGAATTCTTCTTGCTACTTCATTAATGTTGTTTCGGGATGTTTACGAGGGGCTTTTTTTGAGAGTCTTCGGTATATGACTCGGTTTATGGGGTATATTAGCCCAAGTGGTGACGGAGACAATGTTGCTTGTTCAATGCTTGCCTAACATCTAACTTGGTCTGCGTCACTGACCTCTGATGGCTCACTCGCTCGTCAGATGAAGGGGATGCCCGCTTTTCCTGGCTCCCACGACCTGCGCTTCTGTCAGTTTGTTGCTGATAGGAGTAAACACTTGTTGAAGCCGGTGAGACTAAAATCTAAACAAAGAAACCCCTATAGCCTTTCCTAGTTGCCAATTTTTATATATATTCAAATTTCTTTATCGAACGATTGTTTATCCACTACTTGAACACTTGAAAAGTCTGGTTTTAAGATATCTCTCGCAGAAACGACGATCGCGCAGCAAATATTATTAACCCCTTACGTACGGAGGACGCAAATATATGTCCGAATTTCCCAACCAGTTGTTACCTTCAATTGCTCCGATTGACTATGAACAATAGCGAGAAAATTCTGAAAAAAATTGTAAAATAACGTTGAACTGTTTTTTTTTAATTCAACGATTCTAAGGGATTTGTCTTATGCTCTCGCGTATTGTTATTAGAAAAAAACTAAATTAGTCATCCATTTGACTGAAAAAAAGTCTCCCGTACATGAGGGGTTAACTCGCGAATACCAACTCGCGAAACCATTTTCACTCGTTAATGGATCGTTCGATGCAAAGATATTGAAAGCCAGATTATTGTTATTAGGTATACAACAGCTTACAAATCGGGCATGAAATTCAGTTACGATATACGTATATGCGTTATACATAGAGAAAAGCCAGAGTTACAAGAGAATTTTTTTTTATTTCGAATAATCAATTATCATAGATATATCTTACGAATAGCACCCTCTTTGCAATTTTTTTCTTTCTTTTCTCCTATGCATCAACCGTTCTCACGGTTCATATGGCTTTCGGAATGACGAATACCAATTACCATCCAATTATTATTTTGCGCACTTTGAAATTATTAATTTTAACTCTTAGCAACTCGTTACTGCTACTCATAAGTTTATCGATTTTTAATAACTATACGGAGAGATGTAAATCATAAAAAAAAGTATCTCTGGCTATAAGTAAGCCGTTGTCGTTTTTTTCAATAGTTACGTATTTAGGCCCATTTGTTTACGATATTCGTGTTCGTGTGTTGAAAAAAAAAATGTTAATTTTGGGATACTAATTATTGTGCCGCATGTCGAATGAAATTGTGGAGAAAATAAGGAAAAGCCAGAACAGTATTCGTAGCTAATTTTATTTGTTTAACTCGGCATTATATAATTAACGATGAAGTGCAGCTTACGATAGATTAGGGAAATTATTGATAGTATATATTTCTTTCATTTTAATTGAAAAAAATTAATAAAAAATAAATAAAAATAACGCATGCCGTACAACTCAGTGTCGCAGGCCTTTCACTATTATTTAACATTACTTTCTTTTTCTTTTTTTTTCGTTCTGCATACTGCAATGTTTCTGTTTTTTATTTGTTTGATTTTCGGAAATAAATGTTAGCGTTAACATTTCTAAAAGTAAAACAAAAATGTGCCTCAGTTGTAACTCAGTATACCTTCGTGTTTGCTGTGAACAGATCCTGAAACATAAAATCGATGGTATAAGGAGGGTGTCGTCGCATCCACTTTTGCCGCTGTGTGAGTAATCGATTTTTTTTAAATTAAGAGACAGAAAAAGAAACGTTAATAGCCGTTTATACGATACTCGAGAATTCGTCTGATGAGAAAAATTGTTCTCTTTTTACGCAGACTTAACCGGATCTCAAGACGGTTCCGTTTCCTTGTGGGAATGGGGTCATCAAACAGCGGTAGCAACGCCACGACCATCCGGAACTTTTGCGAAGGTAACGAGAGTACGTTTCTCGCAACACGGCAACAAATTCGGTGTCGCTGATTCCGATGGACATCTAAGTTTGTTTCAAGTCGCATGCAGAGAAGGAACCGCGCGACCTTTCTTCGTAAGAAACAAATCTCAGTTATGTGAAAAGATTACCTTTAACTTTTCATTAACAGTCTTTCCTTGCGGTATTTTTTCAGAACTATCCTTGCCACAGCAAAGTAACATCGGATTTCGTCTTCTTGGGTGCCTGCAGTTTGGTAGCAACAGCAGGCCATGGTTCGGAGGGTCGAAACGTCGCTCTGTGGGACACTTTGCTTCCCCAGAATAAATCTCTGGTCCAAGGTAACGTTTCCAACGAATCTCTTCAATATTTCAATTGGACGAAATGGTATTTAATTGATGTTTTGCCGTTCCCTTTCGTAGGTTTCACGTGTCACGACCAGGGCGCGAGTTCAGTGATTCTAGCGCCACAGCACCAGTTATTGATCAGTGGCGGAAAGAAAGGTGATATAAACATTTTCGACGTTAGACAGCGACAACAGAGACACCGATTTCAGGCACACGAGTCGGCCATCAAATGTTTGGCTCTCGATCCTCATGAGGAATTTTTCGTCAGCGGTGCCGGCGACGGCGACATTAAGGTGAAACAGACGATTTACTTATTTTCATAGTTAAATATTTCTTTATTTCCATTAATCACTATTTTTGTGCCTATCCATATAATGATAATTAATGATTTCATTAGGTGTGGGGATTGACGGTTCACTCGCTTTTATATTCGTTCCCCGGGGAACATCCGCGATCGAGTTTTTTCAAGAACATCGGTCAGGTAGGACAATTTTCTTTATACTCTATATCTCAATTAAATTTTCGTCAACATGTTTAAAATGCAATTAACGTTTTTTTTCCATTTTTAGGGTGTAACGCAATTACAAGTGGATTCGGCCGGACGTTTATTTTCTTGCGGCGCCGATGGGTCCATGAAAGTTCGTCAGCTTCCGGAACGCGACTGCGTAGTGCACACACTTTACTAGGACTATACAAACAAACAGAAAAAACACAAAAAAAAAGAAAAAAAAAAAACAAAACCGATATATTCTACTTACTCGTAAGTAAACCAGAGCAACCGGAGTTATATTTGGAACGTGAATGGCCTTTTCTAAACGTTAATGGTTAGAGTCATGAAGACGAACGAACTAATTAACGAACCTTCCTATTTCGCTACACATATTAAGAAAAAAAAAAGAAAAAAAAAAACCATCACTGCCAAAATGCTTTCCAATATTAACGCGATAAACCTCCCCGCGCGCTATTGTCGACAATCCTATATCACATTCTACTTGCATCCCTTATCCCTCTCACATGACTTTAACCATTCTACGCTGAAACATTATTCCTATCGCAAGCTTTCTTAGTTGTTAATGAAAAAAAAACGCTTATATAATCGCAGAATTGCTCGTTACCATCGTTAGCTGTGTTTTTCGAAAAAGATGCATAGAGCACGCGAGCCGCTTGGGTGGTTTACGATTATTCCGAACAAAAACAACAATACAATACAAAGCATCCGTTTATGACGAGCATAGAACAAACTATAAGATTTATTTCAGATAAAACGGATATACTCCGTCGATGAGACGAACCGAAAGTATATAATGAAAATTGCCGTCTCCACACACAACACGGAAAGGGTCCCCACCCCCTCTCGCAGCGCGGATGCCTCCTGCACTCGTGCCGTTCTCTGGTTCACAGAGAAGTTGCTTGATTATTGAAAAAGAAAAGCGAAAATGAGGAAAGAAAGCAAACGAAAAAAGAAAATACGATAGCGAGTTATCTGTAAGATAGCATTTGATGTGTGTGCGTGTGAAGCTTATGCGAAATAGCTTTCTTAACTGACAATAGCGAATAGCTGCTATGAAAAATTGAAAGATACACTTTACTTCTTCTAAAAGCCTATCTAACACGATAAAACGAGAGAAAAAAAAAACAGAAAAAAAAGCAAAAAACAAAAAAAAATGATATTGTTCTTAACAATCATTCCTTTCGCCTATAAAAGTTGTATTATTGTCCTGAACAGTGATATTCCTATTCCGAACTATATATACAATTATATATAAATAATTAAATATTACATAACGTCAATGTTAAACGTATACCGATCCGTATGCTGAAACATTGCCATAGCTGAAAAAAAAACTTTTCTCAGATTACCGCAAACAAATGGTCATTGAAAAAAAAGAAACAAAAATAATTGCACTACTCTCTTCCCTCAATCATTTGTGCCATAATACCTAAATGTTGTACGAAAATGTAATTTTTGATCCTCTTTGACTGTCAATATTTCGATATATTTGTTGTTTGTTGATCTTTTTAATGGAAAAAAAGAAAGGAATGTCATTTCTGGATTCTTCCATTTCGGAGGCAATTTTCACCTCTAATTAATATTCTGTGGAGTCTCAACGCTGTCCACGAAACACATTGTGGCGAATTTATATGCAAAAAAAAAATCGTAATATTGCTGTAAAACTGTTGAAAAAAAGCTAAAAACAAACAAAAAAAATGTACTACACTTATAGTTACAAATATACAACTTTTCGCGCGTAGCAGGATTAACGTCGGCATACGATTATACAGCCAACGATCTTTTTAAGTAACTCGATTGCCACGTTTGTAACGTTAGAATTTAGAAAGCCATATCGATAATTCGAAAAATTTACGAAGTAAGGTGAACGAAATTTTGAAAATGACGTCCACGTAGAGAAATACGAAAAAAAAATATATATATATATACATGTGTATATTACGTTGGCTCGGGGTACTCAAAAAATTGATATGACTATGCCGAACGTAGAAACCCTGGCGCTCTCATCAGCGCTTGATCACGATATTGCAGCGTTATACAACGATCCCTAAAGAAATCAACAAAAAAAACAAAGCACTTCGCATAATCATACTATACGAAATTACGTACGCTACTAGAATACTATTTATTATTTTTTTTTGTTTCTCCTGATCTGTAGCAGCCGCGGGCAGGCGATGTTTTTATGCATTGAAAGAAAAACAGAAAAAAACTAACATAACGTTAATTTAATCATTGATTGTATTATATAAGTGAAAAAAAAAAAAACACGTCTCGCCGTACGTGTTAATTGCATATTCTAACGAAAGCGAACAGTACCAAGTTCAGTACCCAGGTATATATTTCAACGACCCGTAAAGCGCCTCGCGAAAAAAAATACACGACTTGTTAAATTGCAATAAAAGAAAGAAAGAAAACCCCTAAACAATTTGATAAATTCTGCACCAGTCTGATCAAAGACTGATGAGAAAAATCCCATAACCGGAGGAACTTGTTAGATAGAATTATACAAGTTATGTGTTGATAATATAGCGAATATATTTGTGTATAAATAGCGCGAGATGATAATATATATTGTTGTGGTTAAGCTACTTGAGTAAGGAAAAGCAATTTAACAAGAGAAAAAGTAATAGTCTCTAGTTATTAGTTCAGCTCACAGTATTGTACACATTATTGGAGAAAAAAAAATGAAAAAATATGCACATTATTAATATATACGATAATAATGAAGAGATACGATAACGAAGAGAAAAAAAGAGGATGTTGTTGCTTTGGTTTGCTTATATTTGATTGACGAGTTATATAGCACGAATCCTTTGTTTGCGAGCCGCGGCTCGCCGGTGTTGTATACTTGATTACCACAATAACTGTATGTAAATTGTAACTATTAAAATCAGATGAACCAGAATTCTTGGTAACTTCGCATTGTCCCTCTTTCCATCATCTATTATTCGAGTTACTCAAAGATAAGGGAGCGTATAGAAAAAAAAAACAAATAGCCAATAATTTATCAGAATCGAAGTGTTCCTGTCTTTATCCTTGAAATACCAGTGTCTGGTAGAACAAAAAGAAACTGTAATATGAAAACAAGTGAGTTGTATAGCCAATGCCTAAATGCAGATCGGTTCGCACATCGTTGCTACTGGAAGAGTGTACATTTATGGACGACAGCGTTCCAAGAAACGGGGATACAGACAAACATCCCGAATGTGATATCTGTTGAGAAGCCAACAGAGAATTCTCTCGAATCCGAGGCCGTAGCCGCCGTGGGGGCAACTTCCGTATTTACGCTGAAATCATAAACGATTTTTTAATTAGAAGGAATAATGTCCACTGAGATGATCGACAATTTGCTTTTGTGTTAACTTACCTGATCGGTATACCAGTAGTATGGCGTCGGATCGATTTCGGCACGTTTATAGCCCTCCATAAGTTCCTCATAATCCCAGATACGCATCGAGCCGCCGACAATCTCGCCGACGTTCGGCATGAGTACATCGACCGATTCCGTCAAACGTTTGTCCTCCGGACAGCGAGACATGTAGAACGACTTTATCTCAACGGGGAAACGACAAAGCATAATGGGTTCGTTTATTTGATCGGTCATTTTTCTCTCCGGCATTTCGGGAATGTCCTGAAAAAAAACAACGATAGACTCGATATAATAAATTCGAGTGGGCAGCAATTGTTTCGAATCGATTTAAAAACACAAATACCTCTCCAAACTCGTAGAAAGTTCCGTCGTCCTTCGTGATGTTGTGTTCTTTGAGATACACGATAGCGTCGCTATAGTTCATCCGCTTGAACGGCCTCTTGGGTACCTGAAAGTCGGGATTCAGTTCCTTAACTATATGACCAAACGGCGATTTCAGAACCCTATCGACGGTGTCGCAAATGAGATCTTCGAGACGATCGAGCAATTCGTCGAAAGTTATGAACGGACACTCCGCCTCAACGTGTGCGTATTCGGCGAGATGACGACGAGTTCTCGACTGCTCGGCTCTGTAGGATTGAGCGATGCAGTAAACGTCGCCCATCGCTGGTATACATGTTTCGAGATAAAGCTGAGAACTCTGAGTCAGATACGCTTCTTCGCTGAAAATCGAAAATCAATAGTTATACAGTTTTCGCGCCGATTAGGATAAACTTCGGTAAAAAATTCATTACCCAAAGTAGTCGAGTTTAAAGAGCGTCGATCCTCCTTCGACCTGTGTCTGCACTAACGTAGGCGGCGTTACCTCACAATAACCGCGCGCCTGAAAGTGTTCACGGAATGCCTGCAGTAGCGCCGATCTCATTACAAGAACGCGAGAAGTCTGAAAGATATCATAATCATAATAAAATATCGAGGAAAAAAAAAACGAAATGGTGTTTTTTAATTTACGTTTTCTCCGCGAATCATTATATGCCTGTTGTCCAGTTGAACATCGGGATGCGCTTCTTCGTTGAGAATAGCATCGGCACCTCCGGGCGGTGAGGCACCGATAAGCTTCCAGTAATCGACGATCAATTCATGTCCGCCAGGTGCCTACAAGTTTTATTGCACATTGCATCATTCCTAATCTCATCGAAGAGAAATGATCTAACGATTCCCGGCAAAGAGACGTTGGGTTGTACATTATCAGATTTTTCTCGTATCAGTATTACGATAATAAAAAAAGTATTTATTTTTCTTTAATATTCTAAATCGGGAGTTTTTTAATAGTTTTTTTGGTGTATTTAAAAAAAAGAATTTCATGAAATAAAAATAATACATCATAAAATGTAAAAAAAAAATACTAATACAGTAAAAACTTTTTTTTTAAATAAATTTTTAAAAATGAAATGCTTTTCTCTGTAATGTCCGTATTAAGTAATTCTTATTATTGAAACTCACAGTTTTTCCCTCTGGAACAACTTTTATGGTTCCATACAATTCTACGGAGGCTTCCGTAGTGAGAAGCACAGCATCATAAGTTTGGCATAGAGTATCGTTTAGCACAGACTGCAGGAATCCAGTGCCGTCTCTCAAAGTGATAAACATCAGCGATTTTCCCTGTCGTCTGAGTCTGTGTACCCATCCGTACAATTTAACTCTTTTGTCTCTGTTATCCGTTGTCTCATTGATTTTGATGTGTTTAGCCTCAGGCAAAGATTTATCCTCCTCTATTACGATGCCTTTGGCTTCTTCTAAGTTTTTCAAACGCTTTTCCTCGTCTTCCAACAGACGTTTTTGTTTCTCCTCATTCTTGTACTGCTCTCTAACCCAAATTTTCTGAACTTTTTTCAACTGCGATTTGGCTGCTGGTTCGTATTTTTTGGACTCATCCTGCGAATCCTGATATATGGTGGGAAAGGGTTCTTTTCCCGCGTGTCTCATAGCTTTAAGAATAGTTTTGAAGGGCTGAGCTTCGGTGCCCAAACCAAACTCATCGTTGCCATTCTTCTCAGAGGTGTATATGCCACCTGATGCAATTGACAAATCATTTACGACCCGATTTAACAAAAATAAAAAGGCAGAAATCGTGTTGTGGATAATTTACTTACTCAGGCTAAGTTTTTCAAGATCCGCTTCCGGCATTTCAGTGTCCTGAAAAATAGAAATCGTGGGATTTTTTTCAGCCACATTGTCACTACAGGTTTTTCGCAACGTGTTTTGACGGAAAGCCGGTGATTTCGGGTGCCGGTGAAATTTTATTTCGATCCGTTAGTTACGAATATTAACGATAAATCGTATTGTCAATCTTACCGAATAATGCTGTGTTCGATTCGATTAATTATCGCTATAAAATGTGTTGGAGGTTATGCGAAGACTTCGCGAGCGGACATATGGAATAAACGCAAACTTACTGGATACTGGAACTGGCTGATGTAACCATGCGACCTGACCCGCTGAAGTGACGATTTTCTCACTCCGACCTGCAGTCACAGTGCAGTGGATGCGCAGAGAACTCGTTGCGTCTGCTTATCGCGCGGTTGATAAGCGCCACTGGCAGAACGGGAGAAGTAGAGAAGGGATTAAAGTTCGCGCAGGCGCTCCTTCGTCACATGTTGCCCCAGTGTATATAAGTGGCGGTAGTGTCGAGTCAAAGGGGTAGTGACGTCTACAAAAGCGCCACGGAAGTTGATCGAACTGGGCTTCCAGCCAATTCTCGAAGGTTCCGGAAGGTACGAGAAGCAACGTTTTGTATATATAGCCTGCGCAACCTACGCCACACTTTAGTTCGTAACAAGACGTGAAGTGTTGAATATTGCTCCGTTTCGTTTAATTCGAAACACAAGACATAGTACTGACGAGTACTGCGAATTATCTAGAAATAAGCGTTATTGGTGAACCTAACAACAGTGATTAAATACCAGGATATACGAAAGAACTGTCAGAAGTGTTTAAATATCAGTGAAAAGAGGTGAGTATCGACGGAATTTTTTTTTTTCCGTACTAAACATTTGTCCCGATCAGACGAATCCGTCTCGTTCCGTAGGAGACGTTTATCGAGCGATAGAAAGACGGAACGGTCGTGGGGGTTTTTGCTTAAAATGGGAGGTTCCGTATGCTTCTCTTATATTATATATTCGTGAAAGCGAGTAGAGTAGTAAAGAGCGTGGGTCCTCGATCTCTCGGTTAAAAGCTTATTTTAGAATTGGTTCGCTTGTCGGTGTCTCTCGAACACGAGAGAATACGAGAAGGAGTCGAGGAGAGAACGAGAGACGTTGGTCTCTCATCGTGCGCGGTATCATCATTGCCTGAAATAGCCGATACATACGTGGGTGTTTTGAAGCATCGATGACCTCGAAATGGAATGATCGGTTAATAGAAAAAAAATATTCACGGTTCCCGTGCGTTACGCGCGCCTTGGGGTTCGCGAGATACGAAAAAATGATGAAAAAAAATGGAAAAAAATAGCACAATGAGACATCATCTCGGATAGATTATATTTTTAATCTGATCACGAGACACGCTATCTACGGCGGACGGGAGGCAGACCGAGAAATTGAGAGAGAGAGAGAGAGAACCCCAGAGAACGAGGAGAACATTGTCGGAACAGCGCGGTTTATTCAATAGCCTTGATTATACACTTTCTGTACACTGTAGAGTCGCGAAATCATCAATTCCCCGAGGCCGTTCGAGCGTACTAACTATTGTCAAAGGTTCCTGCTGTACTTGAGATTTTTAAGTTCGCCAAATATAGTGCTCGCGTGAAATAATAAAAAAACAGTATTATGCTAAAACTATATATCAAGGAGTCGCCCATTCCATTTAAAACTAATCGCGAACGCCCCAGTTATTTCGTCATATAAAAAATATGTTTATTAATAACTCAATGCCCGATACATCGTTACTTTTTTGCAATCACTACTCTTGGCTGATCAGCCAATAATTAATCAATATATTTGCGTTTGCTAAGTTAAATAATTATATTTTAATACGCGAGTGGAAAAAAAACCAAAAATTAAAAATTCGTATCGATACTGCAAATGAAAATTTTACACAGTTGGCACAATGCAGGTCAATAACTGGGACATTGACCTAAAAAAAAATGCTGGAAAACCCCACAATTATCGAAATCTCGAATTTAATAGTTTTTCCTGTTGAATCATTAATCTTATTTTTTCGTTTATATTATTTCAGATAATCGTGAAATGGGTAAAGATTACTACAAAATATTAAACATCAGCAAACCTGCCACTGACGATGAGATCAAAAAGGCATACAGAAAACTTGCGCTTAAATATCATCCGGACAAAAACAGGAGTGCAGGAGCCGAGGAGAAATTCAAAGAGATAGCCGAGGCATACGAGGTATTGTCGGACACGAAGAAGCGCGAGGTGTACGACAAATTCGGAGAGGAAGGATTGAAGAGTGGCGGTACTCCGGACGATGGATCGCGAGCGAGTTACACTTTCCACGGAGATCCCCGTGCGACGTTCGCGCAATTCTTCGGCTCGGCATCGCCGTTCAATACGTTCTTCGAATTTGGTGGTACCGGTGGCGGCAACAGAGTGTTCAGTTTTCACGACGACGACATGGGAATGGAGGATCCGTTCGGTCTGCACATGGGACAGGCGCGACCCGGTGGGCCGGGCGGCGCTTTTCGATCGCATTCTTTCAATGTCGCGGGTCAAGGAATGGGTAGAGGTGGTGGCAAAGATCACGCGCAGGATCCACCCATCGAACACGATCTTTACGTAAGTTTGGAGGACATCGCGAAGGGCTGCACTAAAAAAATGAAAATCTCGAGGCGCGTCGTACAACCGGACGGAACGACGAAGAAGGAGGATAAAGTATTGACGATAAACGTGAAACCCGGTTGGAAAGCCGGAACTAAGATCACTTTCCAGAAGGAGGGCGATCAGGGACGCAATAAAGTACCGGCGGACATCGTCTTCATAATCCGCGACAAGCCTCATTCGTTGTTCAGGAGAGAAGGCAGCGATATAAGATACACGTGCAAAGTCAGCCTAAAACAAGCGCTTTGCGGTGTTATCGTCGAAGTACCGACGTTATCCGGTGAAAAAATTCCGCTCAATTTGACCCGTGAACTCATTAAGCCGAATATGGTGAAGAGGATTCAAGGACAGGGGTTACCCTTCCCAAAGGAACCCTCAAGAAAAGGAGATCTTCTGGTCACATTCGATATTAAGTTTCCCGAAAATTTGTCACAAAGCGTCAAAGACATATTGTACGATACCTTACCAAACTGAATTGTCGAAACATCGCGATAACGAATTTATCCCCCACAGTAGTTGTGAGAGAAAGAGAGATCGAGAGGAGACCGTGAGTGACGATATTATGGATAAAATATTCTCAACAGCCACAAAGCGAAGAAAAAAAAACGAATCGTTTCGATCGACATGATTTAAAAATAATAAATAATTATAATAATAATAACGAATAAAACAAAAAGACTAGTGTACGTTGTAGTACATAAACGACAGAAAAGCAAAGTATATTTACGACAAAAAATTGCATAAGCAGTTTTTTTTGTGGCTGAATAGGTTGAGAAGCTAACGGCAGACCGACGACGAAGCCGGTCTTCGACTTTCTTTTTTTTTTTTTTTTCCAAACTGCGTTAGAGTTCGCGAGGAATTCGCTTCCCTCGAACTCCTCTGGATGGTCCCGCTGACGCTTAAAAAAAAAAGAAACTATTCGAACGAACCTTCATTTATTGTAACTCGGAAGGCTCGTTTCTCCCATTAATTTTTCGATTGAATGATTATCCTTAAAATCCTCATGTGATGAAGAACGATTGATGTTTGTTTTTCTTAAGTTATGCGATTTCGTGGTGTGAGTGTGCTGTAAGGAGAGCGCTTGTGTGAATGTGAATTATTTCGCGATTGTGAGAGTAGATTTGTGCGAAGATTGAATGTATCGCCGGAGAGACTGCGCATTGAAATAAATGAGAAAAAAATAAATAAAAAAATTCAAAGTAGAAACTCAATTTTGGAAAAATGTTTACGCGAATGTCGAAAATAACTGCAATACTTTCTGAGCAACCGAGACGGATTGAGCTTTCGATTATTTGCGTTCGAACGGCATTGGATCGGTTGGAGATAAAAAAACTGACGAATGATATTTGATTTAGAAAAAAAAAGTATAACCAACGCGTCTCTCGCCCGGAGGCATTGGTATCAAAGATTACAGCTTGTTCTAAAGCTATGGTTCTACCCGTAATACGATAAAGCCGTGTTTACTTTTTTTTTTGTATTCTATATATATATATATAAATAAAATACATAAATACTTTTTTGCCAATTGAATTTTCTCATACATCTCATACGATTTTGTCAGAGTGCAACATGCAGAAAGAGTGAGCAAATCGCGAATGATTTTCGAAGAAAAAAAAAAAGAATTGACGAGTGCGAATGAAGAGTTCATTTTATTTTAATTTTATTTTTTCTTAATATTAATTATTTCCTCGAAAGCAACAAAAAAAAACACGAAAGTTGGTTAATTATTTGTACACGAAATATAATGGACACATTAAGTTATTCGATATCTATTTTGTTTGTGACTTCCTCAACGTTTATAATCCTCCCCCCCGTCCCGCTTTCCACTCTCTTTTCGTCCCCTCAGTTATTCCGTTCGAGAGGCGGCATCCAAGACACTCCTAAAATAGTCAGCGGAGTCAGTGACGTCATCGGACCAACGCGAGAGATATTCACTAACACGAGGCCAATGCACGTTATTCGTGTACATATCGGAAAGTAGCGACTGGGTCCATGCGAATTCTCGGCTCTTTCTCTCGTTCTATACACACAGAGAGAGGGGAGCGACTCTCACGAATATATATATATATATTATCATCGTATATTGTAGAAAGTAATGCGAGTGGGAGTTTTGCGAGACGCTTGTTTGTTCGTTTCTCGGATTTTACCTCTGCCGCCCCCCGCCCCGTCGGAGAGGTCATTTTCGCATCGATTCAGTGTGTATCCGAGGACTTTTGAGTTTCAGCACCAATTCAGCAACGCGGAAATCAATTGCTGTTCAATTTAATATCAAAAGAATTCATGGTCGCTATTTTATTGAATACCGTACTGTATATATTATCGGCTGTTCGATCGCACACATATGATTCATCGTTATCGTTAACCAACGCGGAAGAATCGTCGTTTATGGAATGTTCCGGAATTTCCATTGATACCAACACTACTATTTTTCAATCGGCGCTTTCCCACGAGAATGACTTTTATTGTTTAAATTTTATCAAATCCTATATTTCTTTATTCCAAGTATACATTTCATCAAGTTTTCAATAATCTTCAGTCAAAAGATAATTGTTGTTAATAATAATAATTGTTAATAATTTCTTCGGGAATCGAACTATCATTGTTATTTTTCCACAACAAAGAATGCACGTTGTTCGTCGAAACATCGGGATTGTCCGGTAATTCGATATAATCTTTGTCGATCCACTCATCCTCGTTCGACGGTATCGTAAATCTCGGCGTCATAGTTCTCGAAAGTGGAAGTCCATCGATCCCGAGACTCAAATACCTCACAATATCTTCTGGAATCTCGTAATTCTCGGGTCTCGCGTTTAGCAGCCCGAAAATCGTATCCTCAGCGTCGTCGTATCGCGGCATCGACGAATCCTTGCCGAATCTAAAGTTCTCAGGCAGACAGTGATGACGAAGACAAAAATAGTCATCGCCGTTCTCATTGTGACACCAAGTGCCGTCAGGAAAATACGGGTCAAGGCGAAGGTCGTTCAATTCTATCCGAGGTGTGTAGTACGAGGCTATGTCGCTTCTACGACAAAATATAGCGCATCCCATCCACGGTCTTGCCGTTTCGTGGGGTGCCTGAAGACCTCCACCATCGGCGTCCAATTCATCGAGATGATTACTAAATTGTCGACACTTGGTAGCAGCGAAATCCTCGACGCTCACGCGTTTTTTGCAAATTTTATTATCCCCACAGAGTAAAACATCGGAAGCATAACCCGAACACCCAAATTTTGTTTTTTTATTCGCGGTTTCGTGACATTTTCTCCG
Source organism: Cryptus viduatorius (assembly GCA_964006125.1). Lineage (NCBI taxonomy): Eukaryota > Metazoa > Arthropoda > Insecta > Hymenoptera > Ichneumonidae > Cryptus > Cryptus viduatorius. Next base: position 17,093,971 of record OZ023222.1, read on the forward strand.
GCGCTCTCGCACACCTTTCGAATTTTTAATGCAACCACTACTGCAGGCGCCTTCCGTCCATTTGCTCCATCCTTCTTTTATTGATTCGGGGTTTTCCGTGTAAGGACGTTGTTGTTGCTGTGTCTGCAGTGCCGGAACGCACTCACCGCCGCGGCACTCTTTTCCCTGCGCGCACGAGGTCCCGTCGAGCGCCGGACCCGCGGAACCGGCGTAATAGGCGCTGCGATGAGGACTTTTACACTGAAGTGCCTGGCAAGCATTCGTCAGAGTCACGACCTCGGCGTCTTTGTCACGAAGAAGAAACTCGCATTGTCTCTTCGAGGTCCACACGCGACCCGGCAGCGTGAGATAACGCTCGTGATCGAGGCCGCCATCTTTGTTTAACGCCGGTATATCGAGAAGACAAGGCTTGAGTTGACGAAGTTTTAGTGCAACGTCCCGACTACAAGAGGACCATATCGTTTCGCCTTGGAGACCGCGACTCGGTGACATTATAAATCCGTCCTTCGGACAAGTGTTGTCCACAGAGTCGTGACGCATTCCTAAACTTCAATGGAAGTAATAAATTATACATTTATACTTTATTAAATATAAACGTACAATGTTGCGACGACCGTGTAATTTTCAATGAGGTGTGCGATGCGACACGGAGAAGTTGCCCTCGAAACGGCACAATGCACCGCTTCGCAGAACGAACCCACACACGCGGCAAAGAAAATAAACACATCGGGAAAATGTCTCAAATTATTTCGCGAATAGTTCATTGTTTTTCAACTTTTTTTACTACAATGCATTTAGCGACGAAGAAAATGTGGACTAAGAAGGGTGTATCGTTACATTCCCAGATTCAAAGAAGATTTAGAGAGAATTTCGAATACTTTCCAATGGGGTAAACATCGTAAAAATTTCACCATAGAGATGGTGCTAAGAACATTGCATTTTTCATAATGATGATTTCCAAATATTATTAACAATTTAGTTAAAAAAATTGTTCAACACATCATTCGGCAATCGTACTTTTTTCTGTAAAAATTGATTTGTAAATTTTTCTGAATGCATATGATTTTTTAGAAATTCTTTATAATTTTCGAAAAATTCCGTTTTTTGAAAAATGTTTAATTGGTACCCGCAAATATGTTAGATCTATGACTTGAAAACTTCTTCAATTTATTTCGTAGATTTTTTGCAAAAATGTGTCCAACATTAGAAACTTTTAATTTCGTTAAAAAAAAATAAAAAATTACGATAAATAAAAAAAATAGAAATATTTGTATACAAAAAAAATGAACGATTGAATTTCTGCAAATAAAAATTATAACGCCGAAAAATTGGTTAAACACTACTTTTTTTTCGATTTTACTAATAACTTTTTGACATTATTATTATGAAAATAAATGTTTTCAACACTTTCTATAAATTTCATATTTTTATCCCATCGCGAAGTATTTAAAATTGTCTCTAAATCTCACTTTTCGCTGGGAATTCGACGAAACACTCTCCTTAATTAAAAGACATTTTCCGATGTTTTTTATTTTTTCATGTTTGTTTGTATTATTCTTCTATATGCTTTTTATATACTTACTTGTGTCCAATTTCGTGAGCGGCAATATAAACGGAAGTAAAACCGGCCGATGGATATGGTTTACCAAAGCGATTCGTTACGCCGAGTTCGGCGATAACGCAGGAATACGCTAAGAAGCACGTGCCATTTACGGGCGCGAGACCCATCGTCACTCTGCTTCCATCCTCATTCGCGTAGAAATCCAATCCCGAGACATAAAGTCCGATGTCCCAATGACGAGGATTATCGTCACCGACAGGATTGTGATTCTGGGCGTAAGCACAGAATGAATTCAAAAGATGACCCCTTTCACCATTGTAGTGAAGAAGATCCTCCGGCTGTTTTTGCATAATATCCAAACGCACGAGTGCTATATCGATTCTTGGGCCTAAGCTGGGATGATAATAAAGCGCTTGCACACCGTTTATATAGGCCAACAGCATATCGCGTATTTTTCTCTCATCCCCGTCGAAGAACGGTGAAAAAATATTGTACGCCGCTTCGTCGAAAAAAACAGCTAATTCTATCGTAAGATCTTTCGAATGTTCACCTCGTTCAGGCCGCGAAAACAATTGCTCGTCGATCCGCAATTTTTTTGCAAAGTTAATGTATTCGTTCGATCGATCGTACGAACCGGAAATATCGGAACCGATAGACGAGAGATAAGATCTCTTGACGACGTGGGGAGTTCTTGAAAAACTTCGTGTTTCATCGTTGATGGAAAAACGATCGAGAAAATTCGGAAACTTCGTTTCTCTCAGGGGTGTTATCTCAAAAGCCGCATTGTCCAACAAAACGAGACCATTCTGTAAAAAAAAATTAAATTTACGTTTTGCAAAAAGATTTTTTTTTCAGTAAAGAATAATTCATACTTACGATAACTCCTTCATCGCAAAAACTTATTGCAGCTGTAGTGGAACTATCTGCGTGAAGATAATGACAAGATGTCGGCTCACTGAGTTCTGTCGCCCATTGGACGATTTTATCGTCGTTATGTCGCCAAACTTGAAACGCGGGTGCTAAAAGTTTGTCGTTCTTTTGTAACTTCAATTCAATCGTGTGACCGAATGCTGTGAAGTCCAATGCTACCTAAGGATATTCGATTTATTATGGTATTAAATATTGATTACAATATTATATTGCTGAAGTATACCTCGTCGTGAATTTCGGAACTTGTAGACGGCAAGAATACGATCTCAATGTCTTCCGAACTTCCGTTTATTATACGGAGTACGCTGAACAATAATAAAAAAATAAACATGATGAATATCGTTAACCCGAAGTTTGTCTGTAGAATGAAGATGAAGTGAAGTTCATTATATAACCGCGATGCGACTCGCCCCCACAGAGGAAGAAATTTCCATAGAAACTCGTGCACCACAAAGTGCATGCTGGTGCCCCTATTACTTATTATGTCACTGACCTCAAATAACGGATAAACAACAATACCTTTAAGCTCATCGAAATGAATGAACAAACAACAGTTTTCGTTTGTCAACAATTATCAAGCAATGATTGATTCGTAGCATAACAATAAATGCTATTGTTGCGATCCATTATCACAGCACGAATCGAGATTGTTTTTTTCTTTTCTTAATGCATTATAGTTCCAGCGATATAATACACCGATAAAGTTACTTCCGCATTATCTTCTTCCATGGAATTGCATGCGTTATACGCAATTATTAGTTATAGCATCGAGCAAAATTACGAAGATTTACTCCGAAGGAGTAGTCTTATTTCAGAGAAGTATATATTTCGTTTGATTACTTTGAATCAACGCGTGTACGTTTTGCTTTTATCCTTTTTTATTTACTCGTACAGTAGTAATAAAGAAAAGCTTTTGAACGTATTTCATCTTGGCAATTCCGTTCATTTGTAAAACAATGGAAAATTGGTAATTCATATAGTGTACTAAGAGTCAGGATACTGTGAGTTCGGATGATATCATATCAGTAGAATTACTTCCGAATAGGTGAGTACCTGCAGACCCAGTAATCTGAGATTATTGCAAGTTTACAATTATCACTTGTAAATCGGCAATATACTTATCACCGTACTTCAACGGGTCGTTAACACCGTCGAGTACATTTTTCTCGACACGAAGGTTGAATATCGAAGGCCAGAGGGGGATTAAATGAATGGAGCGTGTCAGAGGTTTGAAATAACCTCAACGTAGCGGTGTGTGTAAAAAAAAGATATATATATATACAAGTGACCGGTTGTTTCGCGGGATTGAAGATCGTTTATTCTGCCTCATGAACGGTGAATTAATAATAATCCTTGGATAAAAAAACGTTATAGTTTCCATGGCCTTTCCGTTAAATGATCAGGTTTACACAAAGTCTTTTACTCCGAGGGAGTATCAAGTAAGTATATCCGTATAACATAACCTCACGCGAGTTTAAAATTTATTTTGTTTATTGTTAATTTATTCGATCTCTTTATTTCTCTCGTATCGTATTACAAGGTCGAGTTGCTTTATGCCGCAAAGACGAGAAACATTATCGTCTGTTTGGGTAAAAACACAGAGCAAACATTCATCGTCATTAAATTGATTCAAGAATTTGCTACGGGCAATCGAAGGTATGCATTGCACGCTATCCTTGTAATAAATTAATATACTGACGAACACTTAATTTGCAGATCATTGGAAGATGGTGGAAAAAGAACTATATATTTGCTGAAAGAATCGGACAAATGTGCTGCAAAGGCGAGTTACATTCAGCAATTAACAGATCTCAGAGTATCGGTAGGCGATGTCGATGCGCAGGAGTCGTTCAAAGAGGATTTTGCAAATGCTCATGTGAGAGACCATTCGTTTATTTTTTCAATCTGTTTTGTTATTTTTTTCAAAAATCTAATAGTTTCTATAAAACATTGGCAATTGATAGATTTTGGCGACGACCGCCGAGGCATGCGAGGAATTACTGAAGCAAAAGATAATTCTACCTTATCAGATAAATTTGATAATAGTAGATCAGTGTCAGCGATTGGCATTGGATGAAAGGCTCAAAGGCGTTTTGAGAATTTTTTCGGAGTCCAAGAGTGCCCCTCGCATTGTCGGATTGGCTATTCCGCTGTTCAATTTGACGCATGAACCCGGTAGACTGGGACTGGAAATAGAGAGATTAGAAGATACTTATAAATGTGAAGTGGAAACTGCTAGTGATATTCTCTCTATACTGAGGTGAGATGATTTTTTTTATTCTGCTGACAGTGCAAAAAAAATAAATGCAAAACTATCTTTAAGAGTTTTTTAGTTTTTAGCGAAAAATTTGAACATTAACGATTTTACTGAATTTAGAATAAATATTGTGATACTTTTATAAAGTTTTTTTGCAAGACAGTGAAGATATCTTTACTTTAAAAAAAAATCCAAAGTCTACTTACTTATGTACGTTAAAGTCTAATTTTAATTTTTTGCATTTTTCAGGTACAGTCCAAAGCCAAAAGAATATGTGATAGAATACGACGAGTGTGAGGGCGGAGCTCTCCACGAAAGTCTCGAAAATTGCGCTCTCCATGCGATGCATTTTTTAAAGGATCATCGTTACGATCCTTCGGAAATATATCAGGAAGAGTTTCTCGAGGATATACAAAAGATTCCCGATCCTACGGAAAAGCCTTGCGAGATAGTCGAAGATTTTCTACACGTTTTAAATACCCTCGGACCTTGGTGTGCTGATCGCGCGGCTTTGGCGCTTTTGATGCTCACCGAGAAGCTCAAAATTAAGACGCCCTACGAGAGACACTATCTGTTGCTCAATATGGTCTCATCCGTGATGGTTAAGATACGGTAATACTTGCTACGGCATTATTCGTTTCCGCTACCATTTCGGAATTGACGATATGTGAAAAATAAATTGCATTGCTATTTCAGGGCCCTGTGCGACAACGCCTTCGAATCATTAACGGACAAGGAAAAGATATATCACTATTCAACGCCAAAAGTTCATCGTTTATTGCAAACGTTAAAAACTTACACGCCGTTCTACGCGAAGGATAAAATCGTTAGCGATAAGCAACAGAGCACTGGTGAGTGTATGAATTCAATTACATCGAAACATCGTTATAGGTGATTGATAGAATATTTATTATCAATTCAGATCAAACACCGAAAACCGAGGTAACGAACACCGCGGAGATTGTTGGCTTTAGAAACAATTCTTTTCAACCGCGAAGACCGGGTCACTGGAAATCGAATGACGATTCGTACAAAAAAATTCCGAAATCGGTGCGATATCATCGCGGGATAACTGATCCCGATTTACTATGCGGTGTTATATTCGTTGACAAAAGTTTCACCGCTAAGATACTTTTTTATTTATTAAACGTACGTATCGTAGTACTTTATCTCGTTAAATTGCGTTTTCTATAACATTTACATTTTTAACAGGAAGTGTGCAAATGCGACGAGGATTTGCATTTTCTATCGCCGCTTTATACGATTGATAAGACGGTGGACGACGCGAGTTATTCTAGAGACGTGGAGATGGAGCACAGAAAGCAGGAAGAAGTTCTCAAACGTTTTAGGATTCACGAGTGCAATTTGTTGATAGCCACATCGATATTGGAAGAAGGTACATAAACATTCATTTACATAAATAAATAAGATTTATTTGCAAATAAAATGTATAAAAAAAAGTTTAACTCATTTTATTTGAATTAAAATAAATATTTTTTTTTTTTCAAATAAATTGTATTTTCACATAAAATTTATTTTACCATTGAAGACTCTTACAATTGTTTTTATTTTGTTTGCCAAAGGTATCGAAATTCCAAAATGTAATTTCGTTATGAGATATGATTTTCCAAAGAATTATCAATCTTACGTGCAATGTAAGAGCAGAGCTCGAGCAATGGATGCGCTGCATGTGTTACTCATACCCGCCAAAGGATCCAAAGACTGTGTTTGGCAACTCGCTCAGTATCACTATATCGAAAAGGTATTAAATAAGCTGTTTTGTTAACGCTAATCTTGAATTTTATTTAGAAAAATGTATCTCTTCTCTTGCAGATCCTATTAGTCAAATGTTCGAATAACGAGCCAAGCGAAGAAGAGGAATACGAGGCCGACGCGTACGCCGCAATGATACCCCATTATCAGCCTCTGACGAGCGACGACGCGCCGAAAGTATCCTTCAACTCCGCCATATCCCTCGTTAACAGGTATTTTTTTCTCACTGACCAACAGCAAATTTCTGGAGTTATCAAACATTTTCGTAAACATTGTAATCACATTTTTTAGATACTGCGCAAAGTTGCCGAGCGATACTTTTACACGTCTGACACCCGAGTGGTCGACGGAAAAACTAGACGTAGACGATTCTGTGATGTATACTTGTTCCCTTCGATTGCCCATAAATTCGCCAGTTAAATACGTAATTTCGGTACGTATACTTTCTTTAATATTCGATATGTCGAATGGTCGAATGGATACCGAAGAATATTCTTCTTTCTCAATCTTGCTAACGAATCGCATACCGAGATATATTCATTCTTTTACGAGAGAAAAATTAATTACCTAATTTATTTATTTATTCATTTATTAATTATTAGTAATTAGTTTTTTTTACAATTTAGTCGTATGCGATGCCAAACAGAGCGATGGCTCGTAGACTAGCGGCTCTGCAGCTGTGTATAGAATTGCATAAGGTAAACGAAATCGACGACAATCTTTTGCCGATCGGCAAAGAAAATTTTAAAGCGCGACCAGAAGATGCAGAGGTGCCAGCGCTGCCGGACGAGAGCAGAGCCGATTATTCGGAGGCGCGTCCCGGTACTACGAAACGTCGACAGTATTATTACAAAAAGGTATTGTGTCTCGGAACGCGTTCATGACTCAACGATCGCAAATTGGAATTTCTGTGAATAAAATACATCGTTTTGCAGACAGCTGAGGCATTGACTGATTGCAGACCCGTTGTCGGTGTTCCTGCGTATTTGTATCATATCAAAATGGTGTTGAGTTGTCCTTTGCCCGAAGAGCAGAATACTCGAGGACGTCGTCTCTATCCTCCGGAAGAGTCGGCGATCGGTTTCGGTATACTTACACTCAAAGAAATTCCAAAGGTAAACCTCTATGTTAATGAATAATCGCTGACGAATCGACTCTAACATTATTTCCATTTCTTCAGCTGTGTCCCTTTCCAATTTACACGAGATCCGGTGAGGTTCGCGTGGAATTAAAACTCAGCAAAAATACCGTAGTTCTCGATGCCGTGCAAATCGACAGAGTCGCCACATTCCTCAATTACACTTTTACGAATGTTCTGAGACTCCAAAAGTATCTCATGCTTTTCGATCCGAACGCTTCGGAAAATTCTTATATCATCGTTCCTGTAAAAAGTGGCGAGTAAAAAATAATCAAAGTATCGATATATTGTTTTTTTTGCGCGACAGAAATTAACATTCAATTATTAAGCAGTTTCGACGGCTGAAGGGCCAGATATCAATGTAGATTGGCACTTTTTGGAGTGTATCCACGAGAATAGAAATACTATACCGAGCGAAGTGCCACAGGAGGAACGCGTTAATTTCAAATTCGATGCGTCGAAATATCACGACGCTGTGATTATGCCGTGGTATAGAAATCAGGATCAACCCCAGGTATTTGAACTCTTCTTTGTGTTATTTCACAGTCTCTCGGAACATAATAACCATTTTTTTTCCTTTTTTTTTAAATTTTTTCAGTATTTTTACGTAGCAGAAATTTGTACAAATTTGAATCCAAAGTCATCGTTTCCCGGTCGCGGTTACAGTACATTCGAGGAGTATTACTTCAGAAAGTACAACATACAGATACAGAATTCCAATCAGCCTTTGCTGGACGTCGATCATACGTCCGCCCGATTGAATTTTCTCACTCCTCGGTACGAATCTCTATCTATAATCAATCGAAATCTTCTTCTTCATCGCACGTTAACGTTTTTCCTTTTTCTATCTTTCGTTAGACACGTAAATCGAAAGGGCGTCGCTTTGCCGACGAGTAGCGAGGAAACGAAGAGAGCCAAACGCGAGAATTTGGAACAGAAACAAATATTGGTAGCCGAATTGTGTGCTATTCATCCGTTTCCGGCGTCGCTGTGGAGACAAGCAGTATGCTTACCGTGTATTTTGTACAGAATAAATGCTCTGCTTCTGGCCAATCAGATACGCTGTCAGGTCGCACAGACGATTAACTTGGGAGAGGAGAATTTAAGTAAAGGTAAAAAATATAACGAGATAAATTTTTCAATTAGGTGAATTCGCAAATTATAAATTCGTAATTATGTTATTCACGTGAGGCGTACAAACAAATGTACTTTCAGACTTTGAATGGCCGCCTCTGAACTTTGGTTGGAGTTTAGCGGAGGTGTTGAAAAAATCCAAAGAATCCGAAAAAGCGAATAAATCAAAGTTGGAGGAAATCGAGATGATAGATGAAACGCTCGAAACGCCGAATTCCAAGGAAGTAGAGAAGCCTCCGAATAAACAGGAGGACGTTAAATCGACGAAATCGGAAAAATCGGACGACAACGAAAACGATAACGGGAATGACGGAAGCGATAATGAAAATGATGACGAGCTGAAGATTGGCACATGGTCCAACGAGATGGCAACGAGTACAATGGGTTTCGACACGGACCTCAAATCTTTTCCATGCAACGTTACGGTACTCGAGTCGGACTTCAGTTGGGGAGACATTCGCTACGGATCTCCAGCCTGCGAGTCCGACGTCGATGGTTATTCATCGGACGAAACATGCAGCGACGGAATGATGGATTACTCCGACGATAGCGACGAGGAAAATAGAGGTCTAAGAATATCATATATGGGCGAAAATATCGCGGAGGCTGTCGAAGACGAATCGCAAATAACAAAACGCGAGATAAACAAGAAAATTCTTGATTTATTGGAGATCGAGAAAAAGTCGGACGAAACATTTTGGCCACAGCGCGACAACGACGACGAAGATATTCTTGTCGAAAAGCACAAGGAGCTTCACTACGAATTCGCGAAGAAACGAGAATCGGAGATAATGACGAACGGTTCACTGATACCGAGCGATCGTGAGATCAAAATAAAGCGGAAAAATTCTCTTGGAGTCGCCGGCGACGGTGATGACGACGCGAAGAATCGTTTAAAACACAGCGAATACGTTGAGAAAGTTGTCGTAAAATTGAAAGCCGAGATGTCGAGAGAAAAAAACTCTTTGGATCTGGTGAAAACTAAATCCACTATATCGGAGGTAACTTACGTGGCGGATGAGGAATTGTTCAGCTTCGATTATCAGCCGGAATTACGCGGACATCCGGGTCCGAGTCCCAGTCTGATACTTCAAGCGCTGACAATGTCGAACGCGAACGACGGCATTAATCTCGAGCGGCTCGAAACCATAGGCGATTCTTTTCTCAAATACGCGATAACGACGTATCTGTATTGCACTTACGATATAATACACGAAGGAAAACTCAGTCATCTCAGATCGAAACAGGTACATAATTCGCCGATCCTACGTTTCGAGAAACTTCGGGATATCTTTGCTAATGAATTCTTTTTTACAGGTCAGCAATTTGAATCTCTATCGTCTCGGACGTCCGAAAATGCTTGGCGAAAGTATGATAGCGACGAAATTCGAACCTCACGATAATTGGCTGCCGCCGTGTTACTATGTGCCGAAGGAACTGGAACAGGCGCTCATCGAATCCGGAGTACCATCGACACTATGGAATCAGGCAGACATACCGTCGTTGCAAGCGGTCAATCCAACGGAAATAACTCAACTCGTTCGCGAAACCGAACAAAAACTCGGTATCATGAGAATAGAACTGGATCGTAACGAGAGTCGTTTGACAGAAGATTTGGATAATTTACAATGTTTCATACCGTACAATTTGATAACTCAGCACAGCATACCGGACAAAAGTATAGCTGATTGCGTCGAAGCGCTTATCGGCGCTTATTTGATAGCTTGTGGACCCAGAGGAGCTTTACTATTCATGGCTTGGCTCGGGATTCATGTACTACCGACCGAAGAGGTTTGCGTCGTTCAGGACGATGAACCGGTCGAAAGATATCCTGGTAGCACACCTTACGTTAAGAAAATTAACAACGAGGGGCAAACTACGTGGACGCAGGTAAATTCGATCGCCGGCATCGCCAATCTTAAAAAGTTTGTGTGTTTCACGATATATATCGATCTTATCTCGAAATTATCGAATTGCGAGTTTTTTTATCGAAGCCCATTGTTGTCGGTTTATTCGTCGATGAACTAATGGATAATTGTTAACGAAAAAATAAAATGTTTTTTTTACCTCGAAAGATTCGGTACGGAAAGTTGGAAGAACCGCAGAATCCGTTGTTGAGACATATGCCGGAACCCGAACGGGAACTCTGCGTTATACTCGACGGTTACGATCAACTGGAGGACAATATAGGATACAAATTTCAAGACATAAGCTATCTGCTTCAAGCGTTCACTCACGCCTCGTATCAACCGAACAGGTTGACCGATTGTTATCAACGCTTAGAATTTCTCGGCGACGCTGTTTTGGATTATTTGATAACGAGACACCTTTATGAGGATTCGCGGCAACATTCGCCCGGTGCCTTAACGGATTTGCGATCGGCACTGGTGAACAATACTATATTCGCATCGTTAGCCGTTCGTTGCGGATTTCACAAATATTTTCGACACTTATCGCCGGGGTTAAACGTCGTCATAGATCGTTTTGTTAGGATACAAGAGGAAAATAGACATTCCATTAGCGAAGAGGTGAGAAGAAGCATTGTAAAAAAAACAATTTTTTGAACTCCTCTTATCATTGGTGATAATCGGTGAATCAAGAATCGTCGATCAGAGAAGTTAAAAAGTGTATTTCTGTGGTTTTTTACTCTACGCAAATGATTTTTTTTACAGTATTATCTGATCGGTGAAGAAGATTGCGAAGAGGCCGAAGACGTCGAAGTGCCGAAAGCTCTCGGCGACGTTTTCGAATCTCTCGCCGGTGCAATTTATCTCGATAGCAAAATGTCCCTCGACGCGGTATGGGGAGTTTACTACAGAATAATGAAGTCTGAAATAGGTAATTTACGCAATCGCGCAAATTGGAAGAATAGAAATATTCGAGTATTCGGGAGCTAATCAAAACGATTATTTACGTTGCAGAACAATTTAGCACTAACGTTCCTAAATCACCGATTCGCGAGTTACTCGAGTTGGAACCGGAAACCGCGAAATTCGGCAAACCCGAGAAACTTGCTGACGGGCGTAGAGTCAGAGTTACCGTTGATGTGTTCGGAAAGGGTTCCTTCAAGGGTATCGGCAGAAACTACAGAATCGCCAAGTGTACAGCCGCCAAATGTGCTCTGAAGAAATTGAAGAGGACACAGAGTTATCAGAGGGACAAACTGTGACGTGCCTAAATTTTCATGTAAATACAACGAATGCTTGTAACACTTGTAAGACTCGAATGTAAGTCATTACAGTGTAAAAAAAAAGAAAAGAGATACGCGAATCGGTTGTTATTAATGTTTTATCAAATATCGATTCACAAAAATGATCTATTTATAGCGGTAAAATATATGCGGATTTCTATTCTCACGTCATCGTCGATGTACGCAACGTATGACAAAAAAAATAATTTAAGTCCCATCAAACATACGATGGTAAAAAAGAAGTTAAATTGCTACATCACATTTTTTTTTATATCGATCGATAAATTATTCGGAATGAATGAAAATTGGTAATAATTCTATTCTTTGCTTACTGACACCGCAATTGCGTGATCGGTGACTCACGACGGTAAAACTCGAAGATCTATGCATGCTTCTTGTTCCAAATCCAGCGACTCCGGGGTATCGGTCAACGATATTTCGTCCCCGTCGAACGATAACTTGATTTGGGTCGGCGCAACGTTCAATTGTTGAGCGCAAGTCATCACTACAGTTTTAAATGTTTCATCCATTCGCAGATTCACCACTATCTTTTGTTTTGTCGACATTTGCACTTTTATCTTGCATACGTTTTCCGTATCTTCGTTTTGTTCTTCAAGTACGTTTTCCGTTGTAACCATTCCTCCCTCTGAAAATTCCAACTATTGCAATTAATTCCGCGATTGATCGAGTTTTTTTTTATTTAAATCTTATCGATACCGGCGTCTTACCAAGAATATTTATAACTTTCAAGTCTAAAGACGCGGGTGTGTCGGTTCTGCTGATCGGTTTGTCGTTCTTGTAGATTATAATTTGCTTATCCGAAACGCCCTCCAATTCTGCAAAATGTTGAAAGATCTTTTGGAACGATTCGTACTGAAAAACGAAAAATGTTATATTGTTAATACAGAGACTTGAATATCATTGTTATTCGTAATTTTCAGTTTTTTTCTTACTTTTTTGATTGGCAGACGAACAATTTCTCTGGACTTCCATCGTACTTTAACATCTAACGTGTAATTATCATCGTCGATGCAGGTATTGCAGTCTATGCTGTAATTCAACGAATCAAAACTCTCATTCCTTTTAACTACCGTTTGCTCCTCTTTGTCATCGTCGTCGTCCAATTCTATGGTAACTAATTGCAAATCAGGACTCGGTTCGCGTTTTGTCCGATTCTGAAAATAGAAGATATTAAACGTAACTGCAATATTGAAAATTTACATGTATAGTATAATTAATACACACGTTTTTTGGCGAACGATTTGGACTGGAGATGGTTTTGGTAGATTTCAACGAACATTGACTCGGCGGTGTAGGCGTTTTAGAACTGCAAATTCAAATTTGTTTAAAATGAATTCCGAATGTCATTGGACTCGACAAGATGATTATTTACCTCCAATAATCGGAATATCCATCCTGTTTTGTTTCTTCCGTAGAATCGGGAATCGTGACAGAAGCCTTTTCCTTTAAACCTTTAATAAGAAATAAGCAAAAAAAAAATAATAATGAATTCTTCGTCGGACGAGAGGCAATGTGTTTATAATCGGTTTGTACTTTATTACGTTTTAATCGCGCTGCGGCATTAACGTAACTATAGTCATCCTCGTCGCTAGAACTGTCGGTATTCATTTTTTTATTTTCTTCGCTCCAATCTTTTGGAGATAAATATATAAATTAGCGTTTTGCTTGAGAAAATCCCGTAAAAACGTTTGTTCTCGAGTTCATTTGGTTCGTCGACTGCTAGGAGGCAATCAAATGGAGGTTGGGAAACGTTCTTTTGATTGTTTATCAGTTCGGCCGGTTCTGCAATCCGGTACACGAGGGAATTATTGATTATCGCGACTAATCACCGATCGGTAATGTAGTTTTCTTGATTTCGATGATCGTACTTTCGTACCTTTAGGTGTTTCGTAATGTGTCGTAGTAAATTAAATGGTAACAATTGCTTTTCCGAAGAACGGTAGCAGCGATATTTGGTTTTTTGTTGAAAAATAATGTAATAAACTTAACAGAATTTGCTTCCTATCGATGCGCCAAGCGTTGATTCTCGGGGCTGGTGAATAAAAATCTAACAAAACAAATTATCGATCTGAACGTGAAAAGCAAGACACCGACGTAATAAAATATGATTTATTAAATTAAAAAAATAATTCTTAGATCGTACATGTTGCACATTGATGCGCGATATTAAATTCACGTAAAGATATGTTGTTTAGCGTACTGCCAGATGCAAATTGCCCCGGTTACGTGAACATTCAGAGATCTCACGACACCGTTTTGCGGAATCTCAACGCATTTGTCCAAAAGCGGAATCAGATTCGCTGGAATGCCATCCTTTTCGTTGCTGTAAAAAAAAAGATAATTATAACGATTCTTTAAACATTCGCATGCCCGCGATGTTGAGAGATCGATGTAAATTACCCCAACAGTAGAATCGTTTTTTTATCAAACTCCATCTCAAGGAGATTCGCGCTGTTGGCTGTTTGCTCCGCGCCAACCAAATTCCATCCTTCCGATTGTTTTTCGAGTAGGTAATTTTGCAACAGATGGGGCTTTACCTGTGAACGTAATGAAAACAAATTAGTAACGAATTTTCGTTGAATCGTAATGAAATGAATCGACAAACCTCTGTTATCGTAATCCATTTTTCAGCGGAAACGCTCAATGTCCGAAACTCCTGATTCTCGGCGAATCTTAGGCTTCCGATTACCAATTCCTTAGCTCCGAATATCTCACACGTTCTCGCGAGTCCACCGAGATTTGGCGGACGATCTATGAGAGAAGCTACGACGATTATGCCCGAGCCTTCGTTACGCATCTTTCGACGCGTCAGTGTTGCTTTCGAAGTTTCAGAGAGATCGTCGTAAAACGGCACCATCGACTTCCATGGGATAATCTTCTTCTGTATGTCATTCAGCCCTCCGCCAGATGATAGATCAGTGTCTTCAACTAATTCGCCTAAAATTCATGATTTTCAATTAATGTTTTACTAACGATATTTGTACCAAACAATATAATCAATTACTTGCCCGTTGCTCTGGTGGACTTTAACACAGGCTTTGCCTTCGACAAGTCGACATTATCAAATAGCTTTTGGATACCTTTCGTTTCCTCATCGTCCAACTCCATAAAACTCGTGCCGATAATCCACTCGGTACAACACACATTTGTCAAACATGGAAAATCCCAATAAATAATCTGCAATCATATGTACCAATTTAATTTATCAGAAGTTTATTCTCCGTTGATACTCAGTGCTCACCTGGAATGTATAGCTTTCCATTGGGTCGAAGACTGTAAAGTAGAAATTGTCCAATACTCTTATCGAACTTTTCTTCAAATTGTCTCGGAGATTCTTCTCCACTCCTTCATAGATTTGCTTGTACTTGCTACTCACGGGTGCCATTTGGAATAATTTTACAAGTATTTCCTAATTAAATAATTTGATTTCTATAAATTTGTCGTGATACAAATGTTCATTAAATTAACATACCTGACTGTAAAGCCGAACATTAAATTGTTGACCCATACAGTTTGGCAAAAGATGCTGAATTGCCTTCGTTATGTAACTCAGTTGCATATCCCCGCGCAACGATTTTGAAACGTGATAAACAATGCTGGCGAAGGAAACGATACTTCCCGGACGTTCTTCAGCCGCCTATATAAAATATAATAGAATAGTCACAGTCATATGCAATAAATTCAATTTAAAAAGAAAATCATACCGTCGCGAAAAGATTCCATATTGACTCTCGCATGATGCTATTATCGATATAGATTCTCGTTAGTAACCACTCTTGCATTAAGCGTACGCTCGGCTGATTACTTTCCGCAATCAATAGAGCGGAAATCGTATCGTGCAGAAGTTTCCTTTCCGTCTATGAATAAAATTTGTGATATAAACGGCATTTGTAATGGGGACTATCTATGCATTTTAATAACTCAAAGGATCAACTAACTTCGATCATGAAGGGTTCCAGTATCAACAGTGTTTGCATAACTCTGTGTTTCAATCTGTGTAGCTGAGAATTGTCGAAGTACCGTTTGTTTTTGTTTTTCTCAAGAATTCTTAGTAAATCCACGAGAATATTGTTCCGAACTTCTGTAGCTTCGGACGATGTCATTACGCGGAGTAAAGTAACTATCGCTTCCGAACGAACGATATTCAATTCTCTGCGAAAATAAAAAACACCGATGCATTATGCGAAATTAAAATTTGTGCAGATGATGATCTGCATGTTTGCGAATATTGAGAGCGTAAACTACTATCTATAACAGTTACTTACAAATCTGCGAAATAATACTGAACAGCACCCATAAGTGTGTTTTGCTCAATTCTTTGATCACGTCGCGGTACCGCTCCGTGAAGAAGACAACATATAAGCGACTTGCGAAACTCAAGCGTGTCTTGCGGGCGCAAACTTTTCATGGAATCAAGAAATATTCGTTTCAATGTCGGCACGCGTTCTCCTTCCACCATAATTTCATTCACGCACTGAAAGGATAATTTTTTTAAAATCTATTCGCGAATCGTACGATTGCTTGAGATATAATCACCTCAAACGCGACCTCTTTAGCTTCGTCCAACATCAGATAATTCGAATTGACAATCAGCCGCGTAAGTTGCGTTACAGCAGAAAAGAAGTCTTTATCTCTTCTCATGTGAAAAGCGCGTCGCCAAAATTGTCGAATTATTGAATGTACAGTCGTCAAATCCTGAATAATCAAGGATGGAGCTTTTTCCATCAATTCGTATAACGTTGCGGCGATTGGTTCAATCATCTCTTCCCCTCCGATTTCACCGAGATTTCGCAGCTTTTCGATCCAATGTATATTGGTTGGCCACTTATGTGACGGCGATTTCGTGATAATTTGACGCACGATCTTGGCAATGGTTACGAAAGTAGCGTTAAAGGTACTTTCCGAATCACTCTCCAAAAAATGCAAGAGAGAATAAATGTACATCTTTACCAGTTCCGGTCGACGCGAAAACGTTCGTTCGCGACAGAGGTACAACACCTTCGTTACATAGGACAGTTGGGTTCTGCAGTAATGGTCACGATTAGCGGTCAGGAATATTCCGTTGATGTATGCGATACATTTCTCCTCAAAGCTTTCCAATTGCTTTTCCGTATCTGGCCACCAAGGGTCGCCCAATTTTAATTTAGTCGGCGAATCTACGTCGATCAGAACCTTCAGCGCCAACAAATATTCATCAAACCTTTCAATTTTCTGTTTTTCCAGACTTCTCCTCAGAACTTTCATAATTATATCTCTATACGGGAATATGATGCGTTTGATTGTATCCGCGTTTCTATAGACCGAAGCATAATCTATCAAATGACTTGCAAACTCCAAAGCTTTGGGGATCAAAATTGGATCTGCGTACGGTCTGTTATCGGCGTCTATCAACTTTTGAAATAATCGATGAAGGGCTTTTTCTGCATTTAAAATATCTTTGCCATTCGAAGGCATAAAGTACAGAAGACAGAAGATACTCATCGCCCACGTTTCGGTATGACGTTCGATCGTGAAAAATGTATCGCAGGTTCGTGTAATGTACAGTGCCGCGTCCGAGGGTATCACTCTGCTCATCGCCGATTCTGATAAATCGAAATCTGCCAAGTTGGTCCTTATGTTCATAATACACAAAGATTGCGTATGGACCATTACCTCCAAATCCGATTGATTCGCAAGTTCATTGTAATATATCACAAATGCCTTCAAAATAAGCATTAGGGAAGTCGTTCGCAAGTGCAAAGAACTCATCATGACAATCTTCGAAACCAGAGTTGTGATGCATTGCAGTTCCTCTATCGTCCAGATATTATGAACGATCTTCTCTTTGAAATTTATTTCAATCATAGCTTTCAAAACCCAATATAGTGCAACGGGTCCCCACGAAACTCTCGAAATCGCGCGAACGAACGCGTTGATCAAAGTCACTCCGGCCGCTTCGGATCTTAGGAAGAATTCGGTTAGCAGCTTCACAATTCGTAGCTCATCATCTTCTCCATCCCAATCATAAAGGAACGTATTGTTGAGAGCATTCACGACGAAATTCAGGAACGCCTCGTCGAAGATATCGAGATCCGCTTTCAGAATTGCTTCCAGTCCGATTACATTAATCGCATCGTTATCGTGTTGCAGTATTCGCTTCAAGATACACTGCAACCAAATAACATTAAAACAATCCCCACAAGATTTGTGATCGTTGTACGCTTCGACGAGATTCGGAAGATGCGACAGTGCCGGTAGTACGAGATGTTTCTGCTTCTCTTCCAGTACTTCGAGTAACAAAAAAAAGCTTTTCTTCGTTTTCTCGACGGAAATATCAGCGAGCGGCAGTCGCGTGCATACGAACGGCACAATATTTTCTTTCGTTTTCTGCAGCTTAGTTTTTATCGCCGTTTCGTGCGATCCTACGAAATCGACTCCTCTTTTCGCGAGATAAAGCGCTTGTTTACGATGCTGAGAAACTCCGGATAACAGCCCCTGCTGTACTATCGACCAGAACTCCTTCTGCACGCATTGTTCATAGTGTATCTCATAGATCATTTTTTTTTCAGATGGAAAACAGATATCAGAAACGACGCACAATGAAGCTAACGTTTTTTCAAGGTCATCCGATTTATCAAAAATTTCGCTCCACAGGGGAGATGCAATCTTATCGGAGCCAAATGCGATTGCTAACTTTGGTAGAAGCGAAGCCAACAATCTCCACTCCAAATTTTCCTTCTGCCTCATCCACGATTTTATTGCAGTCACTATTCTCATGCGCTGCCTTTCCAAGTCAGCATCGTTGCACGTTTCTTTACGCAAATAGCGACGCAAGTTGTGCGAATCAGCAAAGCACTCCGATACTTTCATATATATATTTTGCATCTCATCGCACACTGTCAGAGAATTTTCATGCGTTTCATAAAACCGATCGAATGATTGCGCGAATTGTTGCGCATTGCTCCAAAGTACCAGTTGTAATACCAAAATGTCGTAGAGGAGAGAGAGTTCTTCGGCATTCCATGATTCGTTACATCTGACAAAGAAATTTTTTATATCCGTATCTAAGCCTTCCGGAGGCTCTGATAGGCACTCTTTTAAATGTGTTTTAATTAGAAATTGATATTCATGGCATAAAATAGAGCGAAAGCCATCGAGTATTTCGATGTCCCCGACGCCCTTGCGTATTTTTTCATTGTATGTGGCCAGTAAACGTCTGGTTGTTGCTTGGCTGTTATCACATAGACCGTTGAGCAGTAAAGTTACTCCGGTGGTAGATACCTTCATAAATCGATGATGGATCTCCATTTCGCCGAAGTTTTTCTCTACGTCGATAAGTGTTTCCTCGAGTTCGCTTGTCGTAGAGCGATTTGTCATTGTACCGGACCCATCGGCGTACGAACGCACGTGGCGTTCGTCGGACGCCATAACCTACAAAATAGAACAGCGCGACGATCAGCGATGATCGCAGCTTATCCCGATTGATAATAACGTTATATTCTTGATTCTTGCGATATAATAACGTTGATAGATCGAAATTTAAGAGTAATTTATTCTTTTCGGTTAAATTATTACATTTTGTGTAGATAAAACGAGATACGTTGATGAAGTGTGGTTTATTTACGAAAAACAATTTTCGATCTTTGCACCGTTTTTTCCGAAAGCAATTTGTATCGACATCGACAATGGCGAAGAGTAGATACGAGTACGTTAAACAATTCGAGCGGCAAGATCAGTGTCTTTTGAATTGTTGGATAGTTGTAAGGATCGACGGTAAAAATTTTTCAAAATTCTCGAATGTACACGAATTCGCGAAGCCGAATGACTCGCGGGCGCTCGATCTCATGAGACAAGCGGCTACGAGCGTTATGGAAGAGTACTGTGATATCGTCATATCCTATGGACAAAGTGACGAATTTTCGTTTGTGTTCAAGAAGGACACTACCGTATACAATAGAAGAGGTAATTGTTTTTGTACGTCAACAATGCCTTGTTGATAGTCGATAACTAAACAATATTTTTTTTTAAGAGGCTAAGATACTTTCGTACGTTAATTCTCTGTTCACGTCGTCGTACGTATTCTATTGGAGCAAATACATGGGGGACCTAAAACTGCAGTATCCGCCTTCCTTCGATGCACGAACGGTATTATATCCCACCGATCAAAATTTGCGGGACTATCTTTCTTGGAGACAAGCCGACGTTCATATTAACAATCTGTACAACACGTGCTTCTGGAATCTCGTGAAGAAGAAGAATATGTCAAACGCTGAGGTATAGATGGTTAAAATTCCCATGTTTGTAGAATACTTCATCGAACAAGTTAATAATTCAAAACAAATGTTTGCAGGCCCAGGAAAGGCTGAAGGGTACTTTTTCGGCGGATAAAAATGAATTGCTGTTTCAAGAATTCGGTATTAATTACAACAAAGAGCCCCAGTATTATCGAAAAGGTACGACGCTTTTGCGAAAATCCGTAACCGATGAGAACGGAAAAGTCCGAAAAATGGTAGTGCCTTATGAGGACGATATAATTGGCGAGCGTTTTTGGCGTGAGAATCCGCAAATTATGGGATCGAAAAAGCAGCAGGCAATGCCGAAAAGTTCGCGAGAATCGTCGCCGACGAATTCGAAGGACGAATCTGCGGCAGTTGCCTCGTGACCATAAGACTGATATCCACACGCTTTGTCAAGTAACGTGGAATGTGTCGTAACTTTATTAATGTTAACATTTTACAATCTATTAAATTAACACATTATACCATGGAATAATACTATGTATGATATTTTTCTTTCCTTATTCGCACAGAATTATAATAAAAATACACTATATACATCGAGTTTTATTTCTAAAACGAACACGAATAGAACTTTTGAACGCCATACTGGATTGGCGGGGAATCGGATAAAATACAATCGACGAAACTTCGTTTTTGTTTTATATCTTTTCTTTATATTATAGTTTCGTTCGCAAGCCATCTGAGTGCAATTGTCTACAGATGAGAAATTTCTGACGACCAATTTGTTGGATCGATCGATGTATGGAGCCGTATTCGTTCGATAATCGCGCTTAGAACAAAAAAAACATTCACGATTAAATACATACAATGATGATACGATTTTTCATTGCGCCTAAGCGTCGGTTTATTAGAAGATCGGTATGTAATTGTCGATCTTTGTGCGATGCTTCTGTGCAACGCATTCCGATATCCAAACGATGTTACGACACTCTTGTTCCTTGAGTTTCAAATAACTGTAGAAAACACCGAAGTGGAATTGCTGTAGGAACGCGTGAACGTTCAAACGCACCTGAAACAGGAGAATATTTACAAAAAATCATAGTAATTATCACTGCGCTCGATTTTTCGAAATATTACGCGATTCTCCGTTGATGCGACGTACCTCGTGTTCGAAGAATTTATCTTCAAGGGTCTTGTCGCCGGGATTATTACCCGCTCCTTCGAACAGCGCGCTGTATTCCTACAAAGGATAAACATCGATATATTAGGTTTTCTATATCGAAAATAAATTTAACAAAACAGAGTGCAATCGCTTACAGCGTAGTATTCAGCCACCGCTTTGACCTGTTCGTAATCGTCGGCCCGGGCGAGCGCGGCCAATCCGTCGGGATTTAAACGGCCGCAACGCGGATAAAGCTTAGCGCGATCGTCCTTACCGAGTTCGGTACCGAACGAATTTATCGTTATAATAATTGCTCTCCTGTCCGCTTCGAACTGTAACAAGAAAAATCTTTAGTCCGTATAACTAAACTTTATCCGCAACTTCCTAGCAATAAGAATTTCTTACGGCAAGAATCTCGCACATCGTGTCGGCGGTCGTTCCCCCTATATCCTTGCAAAATTTGTAGAAAGCTTCAAGATACGCTTTGTACAACGTATTTCTGATAATCTCAATGTTCATCTCATCCAAGTCCTGCTCCGAGATGCAATCGACAAAGAATGGAGCTAAATAAAAAATGACTATTAGATATGCTGCTCACTTGCCTGCCTGTATATTTTTGTATAGATAGTATATTTTTGTAAAAAATTTTATGTTATTGAATTAAATAGTATATTTTTGTAAAAAATATACCAAAAATGTTTCATTATAGTTAGAAATTCATCAATTATCATCTTTTAACTACCAAAAGAGATTATTTACCTAGAGGAGTATCGACAAGAACAGCATTGTAAAGTTCGGCAGGCGTAGCAGCGACGTGAATCGCCTCCATCTGCTCGAAGCTTCCCAAAGGATGACATTTGGGGATCAGTTCCGAAATGGGTCTCTGATGAAGAGTTCCAGTTATCAACAATATGATATTATCGATCATATAGCTGTAAGTTATAAAGTCGAGAAATTGGGAGAGCGGCTCGACGGAGTGATTGCGCATGTGTTGAAATTCAACGACAAGCTTTTCTCTGAGTTTGTCGTCAATGACGCTGACAGCGAGCGGCGATGGTTCGTTTGCCAAAAAGCTACCATAATCGGTTCCTGCAAGATGCAGCTTCAAATCTGTACCAAAAAAACAAAACAAATTTTGCTGAGTGATTCCGTGGAAAGGTAACTTATGCCGAAAGGATACGAAAGGATAATTGGCTAAGTAAACAAAAAATCAAGGATCGTTCGGAAAGTCAATGATAATTTTAATCGACATTTTTTTTATTTTCGTAAACAACATTTTGGGTAAAATTTTCGTGAGCAACTCACCCTCGAGTGTCTCGCATTGAACCAAATTGAGATAATCGTTCTGCTGAAGTATTCCGCACTTGAAACCACGGCAAAGGCCCTCCAAGTAACCGCCGTCGATGTTGAACATGCAACCCTTCATCTTTGATGTTTAAGCTATTCGATGAAACTGTATTTCTCTGATTTTTTATGCGTTAAAAAACGGGAAGACCGTTCTGTTACGAAAACTGAGCACGGAATATCGGACTCGCCCTCTTTTCGCGAGACGATCATATGACTGACTGACTGGCGTGAAGTTTGATAACCACCAATGGGCTCTCTCCGAGGTCGCGCGTCGTCTGTTCTCAAATCGATAAATCGTATCGTTTGTTTCTTTCTCGGCACTTATATTATTAATAAGCGATAATATTGGTGTATAAATAAATCGTCCGCACCGTGATTACATCAATTTTTTTAATCCGATCCACCTATTGATTACAGGGGTGACTCAATAGTAAATCAACTTTCGTATTATTCTCCGAATGGAGAACAAGACGCAATGAAACGGAATGGAAATATTCAAAGTGACGTAGCAGCTGTCAGCGTGTGACTCAATGCTGCAACTTCAGACGGTTGAATCTTCACAACAGATACGGTGAAATTTACGCGTTTGATCCATAACAAATTATCCGTCAATTTTTCATCGTTATTTCACACATTTATACAACGCGCTTCGTTGTCTAATCGCAGTGTAAAGAAATGTTCGGTAAAAAGAAGGAACCAAAACGGCGTCCGCGACCACCGGGAAGTCTTGAACAGGTGCGGAACACGAGTCACTTTGTTATTCGTTCAACCCAGTGATCCGTAATCTCGGGAAAGTCGTGGATAATTAAATTAATATTTTTCAGTACGGAATCTTTGAAGTTCCGGAAAAGCTTGAAGATTTGGGTCGTGGATCGTCGATGGATGATGACAACGACGAGGATTTGGAAGCTGAATTGGCGCGGTTGACAAGCGGAGATGATGCACCTCGTCAGCCGAGACGCAAGGGTAATTATGTTCTCTGCCGGGATGAATTAGTCAGTCCATTTTGTTTTGCCGACAATTAACGCTTGTTAACATTCATTTTTCAGCACCGCCAATACCAGCAGCTAAGCTTGATGCATTGATCAGCGAAAGTATGAAGGATATAGATCCGGACGAAGAGTTATCAGGGGACGACGATGATCCAGACATACTGGTAAAAATTTATTTTCCACGTCTTATGTTTTGTATTGTCCCACAAGAAGTTGTATCTGTTGAATTTACATAATAATAGCTATCGAAAAATATTTTTGATGAAAATAATTTTTTTGATCTTTTATTTATTAGTTTAAATGCAAAATAGGTGGTTGTTGTATTTAAAATTGGCTGTTTGCTTTCAGAACGAATTGCGAGAAATTACGGGTGACGATGCGATACCTCCGGAGCTCATGGAAGAAGCTGAGCCTGAAGCCTCCAGTCCTCAAGAAAACGATGCCGGTAACAACGAGCGGATAATTAATCTGCTGCAAGATCGATTAAAAATGTATAAGTTAGCTGTGGCAAAGGCAAACAGCGAAAACGAATCGGGACGAGCGCGACGCTTCGGTCGCGGAGTTAAGACGCTCGAAGGATTGTTGGCGACCGCGAACTCCGGCAAAGTCGTCGACGAAGCCGATATTCCGCCGATTTTGCCTCCGTCGGCAACCGGCGAAAAAACTCAAGAGGCTGCACCGAAAGAAGAGTCGGATGCTGCTGCTGTTGCACCGTCGACACCTCCCGAGGTTCCAGCGGCCGATGCTGAAGTTCCTCCTCCGGAGGCGTTGAGCACCGATCCCGAACCGACTAACGCGGATCCCGAACCAGCAAAATCTCCGACCGTCGATCAGGGATCTCTCGAATTATTGATGAAGCGACAACGGGAGTACAAAATGGCAGCTGTGTTATGGAAAAAATCGGGAAACACCGTGGAAGCTTTGAACAACGTAAAGATCGCAAAACAATTTGATATCGTATTGGCCGCTGTATCTGCGGGCGAAACTATCGATCTTTCGGATATGCCGGGTCCTCCGCAATTGCCGAATTCCGAAACGGAAAGTTCGGTTCCAGAGGATGGAAAACAGGAGAGCGAAACTCAGCAAAGCACAGCAAACGAGCCGAGTGCGCAGGGTAAGACTATTGTTTTTCATACGGAGACAATTTATCGTTGAAGTTCAGATTTGTGACTTTTCGATGTTTCATCAAAAAAAGTGGAGCCATCGCCGGCACCGGTTACGGGAGACGCCATCGAAGGCGCTCTCAAGGAAAGGCTGGAAATCTATCGTCGTTCGAAAACCGCAGCAGAAGAAGAGGGTAAAGCGTCGAAGGTCCGAAGATACGGACGTATTTGCAAGCAATTCGAAGACGCGTTGAAGCTGTACGCTCGTGGCAGACCAGTTCCGTTCGACGAACTGCCGATACCACCGGGTTTTCCGCCGATTGTCGCGAACGCTGTGTCCACACCACCGGCGGCTCCAACTTCGACCAGCGACGAGGCAACATCCGAACCCATTCCGGAACCCGAACCGCACGAACAACCACCAGCGGTATCCAGTAGAAAGGCCCCAGTTGCGCCTCCGAGAGCGAATCAAGGTATACAGTTTTCCCCGCTTCGATAAAATTCACTATCGGTCGTTTTAAATTTTATCGATACTTCTGCATTCTATTATCTTGTAATAGCAATGAAAAAGGCAAGTGGATCATCTACGAGAGCGGAAAAACAAGCGTTGCTATTGGAGAAGCGGCAAGCGGAATTGAAACAGGCGGCGTTAGCCGCTAAAAAGGACGGAGATCTCGATCTCGCGCGTGACTATCTGCGACAAGCGAAAGGAATAACACCGTTAATAGAGGCGAGCAGATGCGGGATGCCGGTCGACATGAACTCGATACCGCTGTCGCCAAATGCAAAAATGCAACTCAACGACAGCGGTCTCGTCGATGCGAAATCGGACGATAGCTTTACTCTGGTTTCGTCCGACGAATTTCTCGAGGAAGCTAATGGCACGGATCAGCAGATTTACGATAATATGGAGAAGCAGTTGATCAAACAGAAAAAAGTAAGGTGTTGTTACGATTAATTCTGTATTCTTAAAAAAATTATATTTGATTTATTCAGAAATTTTACTTTTAAAATTTTCGCATCAAATTAATTAATCATTTAATCAGAAATTTGAAATCACGATGCGGACGGGTTTTAGTTTAAACTTTTCATTCGAATCTTTTTACGATCCTTTTTTTTTTCAAAGCTTATAAGTTCTTAATATTTTCGTTGTTATCGTAATAAAACGAAATGATTCTTTTCAGTGGTGCCTCTCAACGAGAGATCATTCAAAGGCTCTCGGCGACGTAGCCGGTTATAATCGATGGGAAAGACTGGCATTGGGGTATAGTAACGATCTCGATATGTTGAGAGTTCGTAAACGAGACGGACTACCGCCGCCTCTGCATCACTACGAAGTCAAGACTTATGCAATTGTTCAGTGAGTATTTTATCGTATATTTTTTGCTTCTCTGGATGATTCATTTACCGCAATTTTAATCTTTATTGCATTTTTTTCTACAGAAGTTGCACCGACTTAGGTGACTCAGATGCCGAGATATCGATAATTCGCGGTGTAAACTATCCGAAGGAGTTGGATACCTACGTAATTTTTGAATATCCATATCCCACGGATAGTCCGCAAACCGACCGAACTTCGACGATAAGAGACACCAGCAATCCGGAGTACGAGGCGACATTCACGCTAAGCAACGCGGTCGATCGATCGGTGAGACAGTGTCAACGGGTATTCAAGAGACACGCATTGAAATGCCAAGTCTGGTCTAAAGGGTAAATCATTCGTTTCGTACTCTAACCACCTTTGATTTTTTCACATTAATCGATAATCGACTCTTATTCCGTATCAGTTTAACGATTATGACGCGCATTTTTATTTTATTTTGCGTTAACGACGCTTTGTTTAATTCGCTAAAAATACGATTGCGTTTTCGATCGATTTATCGATAGCGTTTTACTTTCCCTCTCCTCCCCTTTCACACGGATAGTTCGTAAATCTTACAGTTCTTTAGATTATTATAGTCATTAGACAAGTGCGTTGCTTGCAGATGCTCGATGAACCCCATCCTGTGTTGCACTCACCCAAGGTACGAAAAAAAAAAAAATTCATATGCCTGCATGACGAAACATAACTTTATCGAGTTAAAAAGGAAAATAAATATCACGCATCTTTGTATAGTCTGTGTTTAAAAATTGATAGATGTTAACATCAATTGTAGTCCTTCCGTAATGTTACGCGTCACAAAAAAACCGTAACAATCGTTAATGTCGCATCGTGATCAGCGTGAAATTACGTTCTTTCCGCTAACTTTGTGTTTTTTTCTATCGCACCGTGTGACTAAATTACTGTACGTATTTTTTACGAGTATAACGCCAATATAGAGAATGGCATTACACGAGCAAACTGTAGCAACGCTTGCCAAGTAGAACGCTAGATAAACATTACGAATGCTATCGTTAATCGAGAGAGCCGCAGTTTCCATTAACCTCGCGATTTTCCGTGGCGATATTTTTCAGAGGTTTCTTCCGAAGCGACAGTCTCGTGGGTACAGTGTCGGTGAAGCTACAACCACTGGAAACTCAATGCATTCTTCACGACTCTTTTCCACTGATGGACGGTAGAAAGGCGTTGGGAGGAAAATTAGAAGTGAAAATACGTCTGAGAAATCCGATTCTCACGAAGCAGATTGAGAAAATTACAGATAAGTGGTTAACGATCGATCAATGATACAATGTACTAAAAAAAAAGATAACGAATCAAAGCTGTTTAGCTTTTTATCGCTTCATTCGCGCGATACTAGTAAGCTGCCGATGTTACTTCTTGACGACGTGGAATTTCGACGGCGGTCGATCAATTACGTTTACTTTATTACACTTATTGTTATTATTTTTTCTTTCATTTTACCCATAAGCGCTATTTCAGCCAATTTATACCTACGAATCGCTGCGAGTATCACATAAAAAAGAAAATAGATATATTTTAATGTAAATATGCACAACGAGATATGTATATAATATTTAGCGTATTATGTAAACGAGTCGGAAGAGCGAATTCCGGTCGCGCTTCGCAATGTGATGGTGATGATTGTGCCTAATAAATAAAATTTTATCAAATTAAACAGACGATATGTAATACGAAGTTTCATTCCACACCGCGGCTTCGTTTTAACTTCGGAACCGAGTGAGAAATTTTCCAAGTATTTACAACGTGTAACGCGCGATTTACGCGAAAACGCCGAATGAACGAACGAGTCAACGGGAACTGAAGCTGAATCCACACTTCCCGTGGAACAATACATCAGGTGAATACCACTAACAAACTATTGTTCGATAATCGTTCGCCTCTCTCTGTCTCCTTCTGCAATCTACCGTAAGCCTCCTCCCACATCGTCGCGACGCTTCGACTGTTCCCGCCTCTCCTTCCACCCCATCGCTATCTCGCCGAACCGACCCTTAACAATCGACACACCCGTAATAACAGCCCTTTCGCTCCACTGGAAAGCGTTCACGAGTCGCTATAATCACCGGATAATTAATTGTCAGTACCGCGGATCCTCTGATTATGTGACGAGAACGGATCTTGTCATTAATGAGAGTTTTCTAAACTCTTCGGTTATCACGCACAATTTTCGGTAGCGTTGATATCCACTCGATACACTGTGAAAAAAAATTGCTGAAAATTCGATGTATCGATACTGGAAGTTTTAAAGAGATCTTTTTTATCGGAAAAAAGTAATGATTTTTTCGTTACTTGATAAGGATGAGTGCAAAAACTGAATTAGTAGATTTCCAGATTCAGATTAAAATGAGTACGAGATTTGCATTTATCGAATTATCGACGTTAAAAGTCTTTTTAAGGAAAGGTGGAGTAAAATGGACTGCTTTAGCAATTCAGGGAGTTTTATCGATATATACAATACTTTTGCATAATTTTTTAACCAACAAATATATTTGTCACATCCCCTTGGAGTATTGCGATGAACGAAACAAAAAAAAATTGGGGAAAACGGAATACGATGGCAATGCATTTGAAAAAAAAAAAAAAAAACTCGAATCTTAAATACTTTACTACGTATACGCGATGTACCAACTATTCTTAACATAAATGCCTGTATATTAAATTATAATGGAAAATTTTCTGAAAAGACAATTATCGAATTATAGTTTTACTTATTTACATTCCTATTTTGCGGATCATTTCCTTCCAACGCAAACAATCGATATGCCATGTGATTTGAATATCGAACTTTTGTTCTTATTTCATGAATTTTATGGTTGGTTCATTTTGCCCTACAATACGAGTTACGCGTCTGTCCCATTATACCCAACATTCCGCGACATATTTTTATTTAAAATAATGTTCGTATAGCAATATTATTAGCGATATAATTGAATAAGCATTGCCGTTTTTATTCGTACAATGGTCTCATATTTCCCATTATCGTTTCGTTGACGGGACAATTTATATCGAAGCGGATAGAGGGACAGGTGGCTACGAGCACTAAGGCCAGATATCCCGTCGTGTGGCTATCCCGCGGTGGCTATAAAGCGTATGTACTCGAAACGGAGGAAGGGGATGATGGGTACGAGAGGTCATCCTCGTAATGCAACCCCTTCGGTCGTCGAATTCAAATCCTCGGGGTTCTTGCGCGTGCGATAAAAACGATCGGTAGGGATCAACGCCGACGGTGCGAGAAGTGTCGCCTTTGATATCCGTTAAGTTTCACCGCAGGCGAGAGTCACCGATCTTCGGGATACCCCGTGGGGTCAAACGCGCACACTCGTTCCTTTCTCAATCCATTTTACTACACACACATTCCAGATTCGCTCGACTACGTTTGAAAAAAAAAAAAAATGTCGACTTTGTATTCCACAGTTCAACTCGCGCGGAGTCTAAAGTTTTGTTCGCTTACTCATTCTCTCGCGTTCTCGTAATTTCGCGTTATATCGATTCACTACTGATGATAGAGCAATCCGCAAAACAACGGGGATTTATTTGCCAATTAGACGATTGACGGACGCGGGAGTACGCGCGGCACGGTAAAAAGGGGTAACCTCCGCTTCTATTCGGATATCTATCCCTTTCCAAAGGTTTCGCCAGCAGACATCGCCGCGATATTCTCGGTGAAGAACCGCAGGAACATCGAAACCCTCACTCATCCCACAGCAGTTACGAATTACGTACGGTCCAGCGGGGAGTATTTGTCGAACAGCGTACAGACCAAGTCGGGATTGCGCGCAACCCATCTCTCACCACCACCCCCCACTGACGTTAATGTTGACCTTTTAGCCTGCGGAATAGCGGGTGCAACTTGGACGGGGCAGGTTTCACTCCGCGGGGAATTTCTCTGCGTGCAAATTAACGATGTTTGCATTAACTCTTCAACCCTTTGCCCTTCGATGAACGGGCGCGACGCCCTCGAAAGTTCAGTCATTTCTCTTTGTTTCTCCTCGGTACCTCGCGGTCTTATCGCACAAAGCTTCGGCTATCCTACTTTTTTTTTTCGGCCCTTCACTTCGGCGAGTTAACTCGCGCGAAACTCGACGTTGGAATACGCTTCTCGTGCTAACTGCAAGTATGCAATTGCATAGTCCGCCACATACGATTATAATACGAGCGCATTAGTTGAAGCGTGAAACTCGGTTCTCCGGCGCAAATGAGGTCGTAGGCTACCCCCGTTCTCGATAGCCTCATTGACACTCGATATTTCGTTTTTTTATTCACTGTACTACTATGTAGAGCAATCTCTACAAAGTATCAACACTCGTTGCCATTATATCTCGTTACGATAACGTAATGACCCCGGAGACGACTTTGAAACTGCGACAATGTTGCGTATAGAGTTGCAAACGTTTAAATCAATGTCGATTGAAATACGTTATATCGTATTTAGTTCACACGAAGCGACGATTGGCGTA
Source organism: Cryptus viduatorius (assembly GCA_964006125.1). Lineage (NCBI taxonomy): Eukaryota > Metazoa > Arthropoda > Insecta > Hymenoptera > Ichneumonidae > Cryptus > Cryptus viduatorius. The sequence continues at coordinate 17,124,654 of OZ023222.1, forward strand.
TAGCATCCGCGAGGACACACGTAAAGAAAAATATGACAATAATCTCTTCATTTGCGTGGCAATTGAAGTATATTGTGGCGTTTCGATGATTTTTCACGTATTTGACTTTACATACGATACATTTTTAATCGTATATTTTCACAAGTATGGAATACCCTTCAATTGTCGCGCGAGTATGTATAGAAATAATTCTTATTTTTTCTCGCCGCGTTCTAGGGGCGTGGAGCAATTAAATAGTCTAACGAGCGTGAGAAGGGATTGGTTTTTTCCTTTCCTTTTTATTTCTTCGGCGACACTTAGGAGAACGAAAGATTAAGAGTAATGAGTCAGTCGGACGGAGAATTCGCGTCATGTGCGCAGATACACTTCGAAAAAAAGTGAAATTTTTATTTTTGTTTTCATAAAGTCTTAGGTTAGGTATTATATATTATAGATGATGCGGTAGTACTTGCATGTTAAATAATGTTTATAAATAGCGTTAGAAACATTACCGTGCATAAAATTCGATGAAGACGAAGAACTTTTTGCTAACGCCACGAGTTCCTTTTCCCCGCGATGTGTTTGCATCTCTCGGCAAAAGTTTGCGCAATTTCATGCACCGGATGGAAAAACCGAAGCGAATTATTACGGCAAACTATGCGGTTTTTCTTCTAACGTTTTGCTTACAACAGTTGCCGTCTACGATAGTGCCGCGAAGCTATTTTTTCTCCTTGCGATAAGCGAATATGCCAATCGAAGCAACAACATTTAATACACGAGTCTGTGATCTTTGTTTCCATCTAAAATATCCGGGCATTCAGTTTTGACGATAGTCGATCGTTGAATATCCATCGGTCCGGATGCTCGAGTTTTCTCGAGCGATCATGTCGTGGCTCTGTTTTTTTTCCCCCTTAAATATCTCTTATAAGATTCAACGCGAAACGTATAAAAGTGCCAATCGCGCGTGTTTCATTCTCAAAATTGCTGTTTTTTTTTCTTCATTTTTTTTTTGATATTTCACGAGTGTCGCGAAGCAACGACGACGCCCTTGCTGCGCCAACAGATAGACTCCGATTTCGTAGATTTTCGCTTAATCGTCAAGTCGACCGGATGTGACGTCATCCACTCCCCTTGTCGCACGGTAAGTGGGTTCGCGCGCGTGCAGATTGCAGATGTTAGATGCGACCTGACACCCGAGTCGACTGTCCCCCCGATCGTCGCTAACGTTTCATCGCCTACCGTGGATTCGTGAAACGGAAGACGAGCTTAAAAAAAAAATCGGACTTAGCTTTGTCTCTGTTTTCGCGGGTTCGAATAAATGCTGCAAGTCGTTCGAATATTCTCTTCCGGATAGCTAAAGGACTTGGCGAGAGCTGTGACCTTGAACTTCGACTGCGTCGATCGGCGTTATCGCTGACAAAGTACCGAGAGGCGCATCGTTACGAAATTTCATTTTCATCCTCGATCCATCGAGCAGAGAAGAAGGACAAACGCGAATATGAAGGTGAGTTTCGAAATAACTATTTAATGAAAAATGATGCATCGTGCTTTTCTGTTACATCGTTCGTCAAATTCATTCATCAATCATCGACATCGTCGCAGGATTAAGCGAATTTTTGGGGAAAAAGGGAACTCTTTTCGATAATGTATATCAGTATTAACATTCCGTTTTATTTAAAAATACTGAGAATCGACGGCATGCTTTGATAACATCGTTTTATTAATAGTTATGTATTACGAAGAATCGCCCTTATCGGACACCGTGGACTAAGGTGCGTGAGCTTATGGTTTATCGGTGACACACACGATAACGTCTTCGTCGTATAAAGGACGTTGATCGGTTTTTTTTTTTTTTTTTTTTCATCTGACCCCATGTCTCGGCGCTCGCTGATTCCAAGCACGAGTAGTATTTCATTTTTCACTGTTACCAGTAGCATATATCGTGTGTCAATAAAAATTATCGATATTAGCGTACGGCGAGAAATAGCAGCGAGAAGAGATCCCCGTCGATCTATATCGCGAAAGACGTATAGCCCATTATCCTCGATCTTTTTCGACCGGTGAAACGAAATCACAAGGGACGTCGTAGCGTCCATCGCAGACGGGGAGTGGTTGGGGGTGGAACGAGAAGAAGCGGTAAAAGAAAAAGTAGCGACCGCAGGGGGTAGCTATTAAATTTAATAGCCATAGACGAATGAAACCAGCGAGGCTATTTTTCGGTTGTATAGCTTGGCCCGCGGGTCATTTCTTCGTTTTCCCTCCATACCTCCCACTGACTTTCGGTGCCCAGTATTCCGCGCATTATACTCAACCCCCGAAACAATAAAGAGAACGCATCAATAACCGCCGGCGAGCCGCGGAGTGACAAATATGGCGGGACTTCCGGGATTAAACGCGGGGAGATGGCTCTAAATGCGTTAGCTTCCGGCCACTGTCCGAGAACACAGCTTTCTCTCCGGCTTGGATTTTTCTCGATTTGTCATTTTTTATTCGACGATACCACGAACGAAAATTGTCTCCGCGCTCCAACGTCGTCATGCCGATTAGTGAACTTCGCACTTCGATTTCTTTCGTCGTGTATTTCACGAGTGATTTATTCACCGAGGGAAAAGGAATTGTTTAAATTCTTCAGAATTAAATGTTTAATATTTAAAAAATATTTTTACGAGAATTATTTTTTTTATAAGTCAATTTTTTTTGTTCGATACCCATAACTGCTAATTAAATGGATGAGAGCGATGCCTTTTTTTCGGAATTCGAATAAAAATAGGCTGAAAAAATTGGAAAAAAGCATTTTTTTTAATGTTAAATTATGATCGATTTGGCGAAAATGACGTAGAGATGAAGGATATAAATGCGCGAGGCGATTTCGATTGTTTCCATCCGGAATGGAGAAAACCCGATACAAGACGATTATCCGAGAATAATTGGGCACGAATGGCAAACAGATCAGCGAGGCACTCGTCTCGCCTGGTTTGTCTGTGCAAACCAGCGGGACACGCCGCTCTACGTCGATCGCAGTAGTACAGCTCTGTATTTGTCGTTTCTCGGGGTCTCGCGCACTTCATTGTCATCTGTCATCGGGAGAGTTCTGTACCCGCGCGAATTCACCCACCAGGCAGCACAGAACAGGCAGAGGAGAGCCTCCGACGAACAAATGAGCGTCTCAACAGCCGGCGGACAAATGACTCGAGGATTATCCCTCGAAATGCGCTCTCTCGCTCTCTCTTCTCTTCTCTTCTTATGAATGAATACGGGATATTATACCCGGGAATCCTGCGCTATACGCATGCTATAAACTCCTACCAAATCCATATTTCCGTTGCGGAGCACACAGTCGTATGGCTATTCTTTCGATACGGTCTATCCGCTCGGATCTTTCAATATGTCCTTTTTCCCTACTGTCCGAGTATTTCGAGTTGAAATTCCGATACCGCAGAAATTCATTTCACACACGGAAGAAGAAAAAAAAAATATGTAGACATATTTACATCGAAAAGGCCTCTGAATTTTTTTTTCGAAGTTAATAGCAGTGCGTTTGGCACATTCTACAGGGTTCGAATTAACCCGAATATCGCGTTTTTTGTAAAAACGAAAATGATAATTATTTTTTAGTCTGACGCGAGTTTGTAGACAAATTATTCAGTTAAGAGAAAAAATGATCAGCGGAAAAAAATACATCGGGTGTAAATTAAAAATTCTTTACTCCGAATTAAAGATGTTAAAAGCAATTTTTTTTAGTCGAACAATACGATATATTTTTTTTAATGGAACACAAATACAATATCATTTTTGTTCTAAAGGGGACCACAGGACGTTGATATATGATAATTTTTTTTTTCGGCCCTAAAATTAACCATAAATAGTTTCCGCCGTCCATTCAAAAAACGAATAAATAAATATCGAAATAAATTAAGATATTCTTTCATCAACCTCTGTTTCTTCGATATGCAAAATAAGATAAAAGTTTTCGTTCGAAACTTTCCTCAAAAGTACAATGGGTTTTATCCATTGTATAGTTTTATAATTCGACATATGACGATTAGCGAAAAAAAAAGTTTTCCGTCAGCACTTCAGTCAACGGGATATCCAGACGGAAGTATATCAGTTGCACCGGGCATCGTCTCCGTACGGAATGGATCCTCGGATATTATAACGCAGCCACGTTTTCACTTCTCGCGTTTCAATCTCCCCTCGTGTAATTCTCTCTTTTCAATCTCTCGAATCTCTTGCTAGCTAAATTTAGTCACGCCGCTATGTAGGATCGCAAAAAGCGTTGCTAGTACCGAGTAGCGTCAAAAGGCCATTCACGAACGTATCTCAAGGGTTGTTTGCGTTCGCGGCGTCTTACATCCCGTAAATACCGTAACCCTTATCAACCGAAGAAACAGTGGCGATTGCGAAGTAAAGACGTCATTCGCGTCGACTTTTCACTAAATTGTGCGTATTAACTGAGTTAATACACTTAATTTTGTTTTCCTCTCCCCTATTCATGCGTCAGTACCGTCATTCCTATGGCAAGAAGGGTGAAAAACTTGTTGCAAGAATTATCGTCGGAGCAAAAACGATTCTTACTACTGTGTGGCGCGATCGGAATATATGGGCCGTCCGACTCACGCGAGGACTATCTACTGATACGAACGATTCTCTATCTTATTCTTTGGTTAATTTTTATTTTACTATCGATATGTATTATCGAAAATCTACAATAAAAAACGTCTCGATGGTAATCTATAAATTTACAACGATTATAGATAGTGCGTTTGCGAGTACGAAATGTAAATTGTTGACCCAATGGTCACGGTCATGGAGGCACTTAATTTGTTATCGGGCGAATAGATTCGTATAGTTTCATTGGATAGGTATGGTAGTCGCTGGCTCTCTAGTTCGCTGGCTGGCTGACTGGTTGATATCGATGTGCAGGCAGCCAGGCAGGCTGGCGAGCGAAGCTATGCTGGCTCAGCACTCTCCCTCGTGCCTCCTCTTGCCCTCCTCCTGCACCCGGAGCCTCATCCATGGCATCAGCCGACGCTCCTCCGTCTCTTTTCGGTATATCACTCTGTTTCTCTCCTCTGCGTATCCCAATCTCCGTACTTAAACTTCACTCGACCTTTTGGAGTTTCGATATATGTATATATTTTTATTTATATATATTTTTTTTTGTAAAATTTGAAGTAATCCTCTTAGCATCGTCATTAATGATAAATCCAAGAATTGTTTAGTCGCCTGTGTACCAATTCGGAAAATTTCGAATAACTCGTCACTCTACCGTTCCGCGATGTCGGAGAACGTCCACCAACTTTTGGAAAATATGGCCAATCCGAAGCGTAGCTCACCCCGACGCAACGGGAGGTCTCGGGAGATGGATAAATGGCTTCGAGATTGCCGTTGGTGGAGTTAAGATCGGGGAAAAAGGGGTGGTTGGAATCCTATAACTCGCTGTTTGGCTTTCGAATGCGATCGCGGGGTCGTAAATCAGTGGGAAAAAGTTTGTTGCACGCCAGGCTATCGGCGGACGTACCCCGAGAGAGAGAGACAGAAACAGAGTGAGACACTGACGTATAAGTCTTTTGACCTCCGAGCCGAGTTTTATCGTGTTTCGATTCAATCGAGAGAATAATATTGAAGAGTCTAAATTAAGGTGGAATTATTCTTGCAATTTGTATCGCGAATTAGCGACGAGCGATACACAGGAACGATGAGTTAAATAAAAAAAAATACAAAAGACAAACGACGAACGAAGTTGCGGTGGACGGTAGTCGAATTGCAACGTCGGCAAATAACTCGCTCGTCGTCGTGCAATGAATGGCTCTCTCTATTCTTAGTTTCGAGCGCATTACAAAAAAAAACGAAACAAAAAACACTCCGAGTTTTACGGCCGGGCAACCGATTGCTCAATATAGGTATTTATCGAATGTTTTTTTTTTTTTCTCTTGTAGAAAAGAAATATATTCATCGTACGAAATGGCCGATCTCAAAGGGTTGAAGAACAGTTGAGGGATTGAAAAAAATAAAAAAAATAAAATGTATGTTTGACGAACGCGTCGAGCGAAAAAGAGACGGGATGGAAAAAAACTGGTGGATTTGCATTCAACGCGAGAGCCCCGCACATACGCGAGAAGAGCTCGCGTTACTATCCGAGGGTGCGAAAGCGTCGGAGGGCGGTAGCAACCTTCTGACTCCTATACAGCGAAGAATCCCGAGACGGCGGGGACGCGGGTGGAGAACCGCAAAATTTGATATTCATGAGGCATTTTAAAGCCTTGGCATTCCCATTCCACGTTTCTTTCGCGCCGCTGAGGCGCGCAATAGGTACGAGAGTAACCTGCGCCGGGGCTGACCTCCGTAGACGTCTGGCGAAAAAACCTATTTAGATTCGAGTCACCGATTTGTACAATCGCTCGAGCAACGCGCTTCTCTGTCTCTTTATAAATTGTCGGTACGAAAAATAAAAAAAATTCGTTCCGCGAACACAAACATGCTATATGCATAGAATGAATCCACTGGTGAAAATTTTTACTGAAAATTCGTATGTATTATCGCGATGTATTATAATATATGGCCGACGATTTTTACTCGACGATAAGCAACTCTAATGGCAACTGCGCGAACGAGGATGTTATAAAATGAAGAATTTTATGCACAGTTAATTTTTTTGTCTAAAAACATGTAATCTTCGTGAATTTCAATTCTAAATTTTCGGTAAAACGTGTCAGTCGTTTTTTTTTATTTTACACAAAGCGATCATGAATCGATCTTATCGGCGCGAGCTTAGCGCTTATTCGCTTTATCCCGCTGCCTACCAGAGGCTTCGCTGCTGGAGCCGAGCGGTTGCAGGAACTCGAAGACCACGAGAAAAATGGATTAATAATTCAATACAGTATCGACAATAGATAATTCAAATGTACGCACGCGCGCATAACAATCGGTTCATTGGGAAATTATAATTCATCATGTAATATAAATAAAATACTGTAATGTAGTCTATTAAAAAATTTGTCTAATTTATTATTCGATCGTCAATCTATATATCAAAAATAATTCACGATAAACATATTTCAAGATATTTTCCCGCCAAGTTGCTTTATCGACGAATTATAATGTCGCAAAAATATTATATCGCAAATTATTTCGACCGAAATATTTTGTCAAAAGTCATTTTGCCGGAGTTATTTAGTTTTTTAGGCCAAACCACGAGTTTTAAGTGTAAAAGAATTATTAATCATTAGAAATTATCACTGATGGGTAGAAGAAGGTGTATTTCCGGTACCTTTAACGAAAATCTTTAGCATTCAAAAAAATCGATTTCTTTTACATTATCGAACGAATCGATTCTTTCGAATTCTTTTACATTATCGAATTTCAAGATTATATCATTGTAAATTAATGAATAAATAAAGGGGAACTACAAGCTTTACAGTTTGTACAAAGATGTACTTGAGTCGTGTGCGAGATTAATGCAAGTGAAGCAGATGTTACGGACCCTGAAGAATCGCAGCTTCGAGGAAATCAGTCCCCGCGATTGGCTCCAGCAATAACACGATCTCGAGACGACGAATAGGAATCAGCGGAATGCGCTTTTTCGGTTATAACAGTAGCACGATCTTCACATGGAGAGACAGGCGATATTCAGATTTCGACGATGTGTACAGCAACAGTTAATCGCAACAGTCTTCCCCGTAGAGTAATTTTTAATTTATGGAATCGATTATGCAAAGAATGTTAAAGCTTATGAAATTACTGATTTTCCTAGTATTACAAATCATTGCAATTATGAAAAAAGAATGCATTTTTTTCGAAAATCAAATGCTTCCATAGCTCCCTGAAATTCATCTCACATTATCGCCCCGACTTTAAGGGTATAAGTTCTTAGCGTTGAAAATAAGAATCTGGTAGAGACGCAAGCCCCGCGGCAAAAATTATAATAATCACTTTAGAAATTAATGGGTTACCCCGGGAGTTTAGTAGAGAGAGAGCGAAAGAGAGAGAGAGAGCGAGAGAGAGAGAGAAAGAGCGAGTGGGAATGAAGTGTCGGAAAAGGAAGGGGGTGGTATGAGGATGTGCGCGGTTCCGGTTCTTCGTTCTCTTCGTCTGAAAAATCAAGTCCGCGTGGGAGTGCGACCAATGGCGTCGCTTGGCCGCAACATCCAATAGAAATACGCTCGAGAGGTCTGACTAGAAACGGCACCACCTACTACCCTACTACACCTACATCCCTTCCTCTGCGTTCGACGGATACAGAAACAGGTCCGAGGGTTCTCCACCACTCTCGTCTGACTAGTTCCCCGATTCGGTCGGCGTATCTACTGTGGGCCGCATCGACTCGCGCGCTTTTGCGTTCGCTGCCAACCCCCTTCGCTCGTCGCCGTCGCGCGCTCACTCCGTACCGTGGTAATCTGTTCGGCTTCTCTCCTCATTTCCTCCCGTTCAAAAGCTCGGGGCTGTCCTCCCTCAACTGGAATATTCCCTCGTCTCCTCCTACCCTTCACGCTTCTTCATTCACCCCGGCGCCCCACGGCCTCGGTACCGTTCCTTTACACTTCCACGCTCTATCGTCAGTTGCGAAGCTCACGGGGAATCCCCTCCGTTGCTTTACACAGCTCTCGGGAGCCCCGCGTACGAGCACTCTAAACGCCGAGGTGCGAAAAACCACTCTCGGCCAGCATCGCGACGAGCTAATCGGCGACGCGAATCTCTACGACTTGCCGGCGTCGTCGTGTGTTTGCTGCGTGGTTAAAAAAAACCTTCCCGCGAAATCTTGGTCGCTTCACTTACGTTGTTACTTTTTTGTTTGTTAAAACTACTTCATTTTCATGGTTTTTTTTCTTTCACACTGCGAAGAGAAAAAAAAACTTGCGCTTTCGGAAACGAAGAATAGTCTTCGGCGTGTTGCATATCGTCATCGAGTCATTGAGTACCCCCCAGCAGGAATGGTGGGATAGGGGTGAACGGGAAAGAGCTGGTGGCGCGAGTTTATCGGGTCGCAGTCATTGATCGACCAGAGTTGAGACAACCACGTTCCATTCTATATTATATATACCTGCGGTTATCCAACGAAAGATAGAAACCGCAGTCAGAGTTTTTTCTCGCGTGAAACGTTAATTATTATTTTTTATTTATCGTTGCGATCTGGTGATCCGACGACGATGAGTGTGACGCTGTAGAACTGTTTGAATCTCGTTACGCCTAAGTGTAATTAAGGAAACCGCAGTATTGTGAAAAATTTTGAAAATTATTTGTGAATTTCTCGAGGATTTTTCCGAACTCGACCTCCTCAACGCATAGTTACAACTCGAAAAAGGAGCGGAAACGTTGAAAAGAAGAAAAAATAAAAATTCCATTCGACATGGAAACGCAGCGTCGATGACCCCGACTCGCAATTCGTCATCGTTTTTTGCATCAGCATAACTCGAAGGAAGGAGGTGCGAGACGAAGAAAAGAAGCAGCAGGGTGTTGTGGTGTGTGTCGCGGTTCATCAGCCGGATTATCGTGCATCGCGAGCGTGAGTGAATAATTAAAAAAAACAAACGAAAAAAAAAATCGCTTTGCAATCATCGTACAGATACGGTGTGTGAGACGAGTATTTATCGACATACCTCAGTGTCGTATGATTTATCATTAAATAATATTTAATTCGGCAGTGAAGAAAGATGCCTGTGGGATTTTCTTGTTGCAAATACACACATATATATAGATAAATAAAACATATTTTGAAGACATAATTAACGATCGAGCGATCCAAAAGAAGACACTGAGAATCGCAGATCTTTTCGTGGACATTATATTCCCATCGGCCGGATTAAATTTGAGAACAACCGTATCGATACGTTTTACTTGTTTGTATTTTTTTTTAATTTTATTAACGAGAAGATACAAGCGACTTCCGCGAACCGGAAGTCACTGCGTCAACTCCACTGTCGTCCGGCGGGATCCGAAGAATCCTGAATAAAAAAAAATATATATCTCAAGCTCGTCGCGTAGGGGATAGTAGTCGAAGTTCGTTTGGTGATCGAGATATTGATAATAAATAAAGATCAAGGTGGTTGGGTCTCGTCGAACGGTGACCGCGGCTCGTCCGAGCGGCGCCGAGGGCCGTGGTATCGTCAGGGGATCCGATTGTACCGGTGAAACTAACGCCGTCGAAGAAGGGGCACCGTATGCAGCAGGCGGGACCGCTGCTTCGGTAGAGGCAGCGGTGGATGCCCAGGAGGTCGAAGTCGAGGTCGACGAGGTGAAAATGGAGGCTGAGGACCATCTCGCGAGAGAATACGTCCAGGAGTTCGTCTTAGATCATCTCGATCCCGCCGACGTCAAGCGTGAGGTGAGCCCTCGTATTTCCCCCCCGGCGGGGAAGTTCGTCGATACGCCGAAAAACCAAAAAATTCATTGCAAACGAAAGAAAAAAAAACCTCAAATACCAAAAGAAAACTCAGTGTCTCTCCAGATTCGTTTCGTTCGTTATTTTTGTGTTCTTCCAAATAGCGTTCGAGATAAACATTTTTTTCCTTCATTACTATCCACGTCATGCATGTTAGATTAGACGATTATAAAGTCAACATTAACTAATAATGTACATTGTATGTGCTTAAACGTTGCGTTATCATTATCACGTTCGTGACGCTCTCACGCGTTTCCTTCACTCGTGTTACATAAGACGTATCCGATAAGCTTCGCTCGATGTCTCTTCGTCATTATCGCATAAGCTTTTCCACACGTTGTCTTTTTCTCTCGGTTCGCGCATCTCTATCTCGGAGTAACTTTTAAATATTTTTCAGCAACATTTGACCCCTCGAAGCATCGTAACAGTTGAAATAAAACGAAAAAAAAAAAAAAAAAAATTGCATCGAACGTCATAGAGTTAAAAAAGACAAAAGTCGCGATTGCAAATGAAATCGAATTTCCCGTTGCAGGTACGACTATCATCACCGGCAGTAATGGTAAACGGAAGTGTAGTTCAGATGCAGAGTCAAGTGCCCGCTCAGGGTCTTGCGCTCGCACCCCTTACACCTCCGGCTCACGAGCTCGAGCAGCCGCATCCCCTTTATGGTCAGCCGCACATACAAGTGCAACACGGGGTTTTGGTCAAAGCACCACCGGGTGCGGCGTCTCATCTGACGACACTTTCGCACCCTGGTACACCGCCGGACACACCACCGGTTTCGGCATCGCCACCGTCGATGCACTTGCATCGCGGCGAACGCGACCCACGGGAACGGTCTTCCCTTTTGCATCTTCAACAGTCCGGCGCGATAGTGCAGGATGAGACGCAAGTTGGCTCCGGCGGTATGGGATGGCTAACCCAATCGCTGAGACAGGAGCCTCTCGATCTCAGGCCTCACTGTCCGCAGGACCAAACCCCGGAACCTCATGGCGAACCGTGGCACTCGAATCCGTCGCATCACCACTTTCAGGACGTTTCACATCTGCCACGACACGCCCGACTAGCCGGTGAGTTGTATTCACATATTCTTTTTAACCATCGCATTTTTTGGAAATTATTATTTATCGTCGACGTTGAATGACCCTTATCGTATCGGAATATCTTGTGAATTATGATACCTTCAGTTAAATTTTCGGTAATACGGGCCGGAAGTTAAATTTTTCGGTTTTATATTGGGCAGAACAATTGTATATCGAATTTCGCGATGAGCATCCCGCGTATTCGCTCACATATACGATAAGGGTTGCTTATGAAAGGGTTCGGTGATTTTAGGCAAAGAAGGGTATTTTATTTCATTTTTCAAAGGTAAAAAAAAATCGTACCATTAATTTCGCTCGACTATTTGTTTGTAATTGTGTTTCAATCCTATAAACGAATCCTCTGTATGTAAAGAACGATAGAAGAAATGTACTTTTTTGAAAAGAAATTTTGGTTTTTAAATATAAAATAATAAAGAAAAATCCTATAACTTTGTTACATTTGGACCTAAGGATTTCGTTTTATGGTATCCGAATACCGCGATGTATCGATATCATGGGATTTTTTTACAAGATCATTTTTATCGATAAAAAAAATGAAATATACCTTTTTTTTTCCTGAAATCGTCAAATCTCCGACCTCAACGTCGATTATTTTTGCACAAATATCGAAATGATATGTTTCTTCGTCCTGAGTTTTTTCAATTGAGTCACTCGTGAATATCTGCGCGGGGATGTAGAGGTGGACGACGGATATTTTCCAGATGGTTACATCACGATGTCGGGTCACATCGAGTATTACGGCGGTGGTAGCGGTGGAGGCGGTGGTCCCGGCTCCGGAGGCGGTACACCTCCCGCGGGCACGGCTGGTGTAATGTCGGGAATGATCGACAGATCGAACAGCATGCAATGCCAAATGCAAATGCAAATGCAAGCCCGACCTATGAGCGTATGTTCGGTCAGTTCGTGCGGCACAGGTGGACCGAGTCCTGAACATCCCGCGATTGGGAGGGACCGCCACCTTGATGGGCCAACGAAGTGTTATGCGTATCCACCCGGCTTTAACCCCATCCCGACCTTGAAGGAGCAGGAGGAATTGATGAACGACGAGATTCTCATGTCGCTGTCCGTACGCGAACTCAACAAACGTTTACACGGCTGCCCGCGGGAAGAGGTGAGTGAGGTCTCTCAATTCTTTCACAATCTCGTTGTTCCGTAGTCATTTTTGTCATTTTTGCAATTCGTCATTTTTTTTTTTTTTCAAATCTTATTTTATTACTTTCTTGATCTCTGGTAGAACTTATTGCCTGTTGATATCGAAAAACTTGTGACCTTACGGCATGTTCGAGTGCAAAAGAATGCGATTAATCGTTCGAAATGATTATTGGGTAGAAATAAAAATTTGGTAATTGTCACCAAAAGGTTTCATATTAAAAAAAAAAAATCGATTAGTTTCACAGTTATCGAACGTTAGAGAATCAAATGAATGTAAATTAATGAATAAACGAAAGGCAAGGCTTTGCAGCTTGTATAAAGGTGTACTTGTGTCGTGTGCGAAGGTCGTGCGATTGAAGCAGAAGCGACGGACCCTGAAGAATCGTGGATACGCGCAAAACTGTCGTAGCAAACGTCTCCAACAACGACAGGATCTCGAGACGACGAATAGAAATCTTCAGAACGAATTGGGGCGCACGAAGCTCGAGCTTTCGCGGGTACAACAGGAACGCGATCTTTATAAGCAGAGATGGGAGATTCTGAGGGTTAGACAAAGTCACCATCACAACGGTCACAGTCATGGCAATCATCAGCCGCCGTCTGCACAATCGCAACAGCCTGCGCCGCAGCATCAGGCGACGAGTCAGCAACAGCAACAGCAGCATCAACAACAAGCGCATCAGCAACATCAACCTGCACCCGCGAGTCCCGAAGTTTATCTGTGACACAGACAGCGCCGTGGAGGAACTTGTTGGACATGAAGAGCAGGAAAAAAAAAATTCTAATCGTTCAAACGTTTTTTCCGCCGTTTCGAGAACCGCGACTAGAATCCGTTGTGACGCGATCGTTTCTACGTAATCGCAGAGAGAAAAAAAGTTCGTGCCGATTTACACGATCGATTATCTTCCGTCGACCGCCAGCACGGTGAGTAAGTGCAATATTTTTGTGCAACGAGTTGATTTCGCGGTAACGCACCGTACCACTTTGAACGAGAGATTTGAATTTCGTTTTGCGTTGATTCTCGATGAACAATGGGTGCAATAGTCCAGACTGTAGATAATTTAAATCCATGTTGGACACGAGAACCCTGAGAGATCGAGAGAATGGAGAAATGCAAATATTCGATTACACTCGATAATAGAGCTCGGAAATCCCCGAGATATCGAGTAATACGAATTTGAAAAATTCGCCTGCGAATGAAAACAGAAAAATTTCAACTGAAAAAGATGACGGATTCGAAAAACTAGTAATTAATTGGGACAATTAATTTTTGGAGTAAAAAAAATCGTCGATTGTACCAATTAGCTATTAGTTGTGTAATCCACTTATCAGCTCTTTCGATTAATCTTTGCTTTTTTATTGCGCTCGGAATCCATTGAAAACGGTAGCGGGCATTGGTACAAAATTGGTCGTGGAACAGCGAGTTTTCGAGTTACAGGACAAAAAATACAAGGAGCTCTATTTCCGGTAAATCAAAATTCTCTTAACTTCTCCATCTTCTCCGAATCGTCGCGGGCAATGATCTCAAGTATCATTAGGCTAAATCGAATTACCAAATAAAAAAGATAATGCATATAGGTTGTACAATGGATACGAGTTAAACTCGGTCCGCGTTGAGTGACGCCAGAAGGACATTAAAAACAGAAGCGAAGAATGGTATTTTATCGTCATCGGAGCGAATGATGAAATGAAAAAAAAAAAAAAAAAATTGGAACATTGTCGTAGCGCAAAAAAATGAAACTTAACTTTAAGGAAATCTCTCTCATTTATGGGTTTATTATTCGTCTTATTCGGATTTATTTTGCGAACAAAATAATTGGTTATCTTCGTTAATTCGTACGAAAGGCACAAATTGTTGATTATGTTTACACGAAATATTAGGTGATAACAATTTAATTGGGCAGACCGTTTTTGTTTGTTTATTTTTTTTCTTTTTTAAAGACGATTGTGTTTTTTAAACATTGTTTATTATTATTATTATTATTATTATTATTCGTTGTCAATATTATGCGATTTGGTTCAAGACGGTTGTGCGAAACGGCTTCGTTATTCCTATTACATAAAGTACCTACACATATTATAATATTATTGTTTTAGTCGTGTCCTGGCGAGAGTAACGAGCGATCACGTCGACGTTTCGTCGTTCGTTGTTTCGATCTCCGAACGAAATCCAATAGACACGACCCAAAGATGTTTTAATTCCCGTTATAAATGTGTACATAAAATGAATTATACCTATTATTATAATAAAAAAAATGTCATCATCGACAGTTTCGGATACATATTCTTGCTAATTCTACTTAATTTTTTACCCTTCGTTCCCCGTATCAACGCAATTTTTCACAGGACTCCTGTATCCTTCCGCGTTGTAATGAATCATAAGTTTTTTTTTTTTTTCATCGAAAAAATGAAATCTTCGAGGCACAGAGCGTCGAATTGGTGGTGAGGGAAAATCGAATAGAGGGAATATAACGTGAGACAGAACTCGGAACGGAAAGTTCCGGTTAGCTGGGAAAGATATTCAGCGCGTACCGTTTCGCCACTGTGGGTTTCTCGTCGTGGCTGCTTCAACGTGCAACGTGCAAACTCAGCATTTCGCACTACGGCCGGGTTGAGAGGCAGAGCCAACGGCGGCACACCAGCAACGAACTCGACAACGTTGGGGTGTCTCCTTCTCTCCTGTATGCACCAACAAACTTGGATCTCTCTCACTTTTACTATGTTTCATTCTCTTTCAGTCTCTACTGCAATCCTATGCCCGCCGCACCTTTGTCTCGCGAGCGAAATCAATGTCGAATATATTTAAAATTAAAAGTTATATGAGTCTAAAATTTAATAACGAAAGTGCTTTGTTTTATTAATAATTATATGAGAATCGCATCGAAGTTATAAGAGAAATTAGCGTTTTTTTTTTTCACAAAAAAAAATTTTATTTAATGTACCGACAGTGGACATTTTTATTCATAAACTGATACATTGGACTCAATGTAGTCTTACAGTGAAAATTAAAGTAAATTTAAAAACTTAAAGTATCTCTACGGTTTTTTTGTATATTATAAATCATTTTTTCATTATAATTATACATGAAATTTAATTTACTAATTTATGCATAAAAAATTCGCGAAAAAAATTTATTTACAGTGTAATTTCCAAGAATTATGCCGATATACCGTTTCAATTGAGTGTCCGAGGTGAGTTTAGCGTACCGTACGTTATGTATATATGTATACTGTAGGTGGATAAAGCGTTAACGAGGATTTAAGCGACTTGGTACGCATCAGGGGGTTGTCTGACAATGGGATCTTGTCTTCGCGACCCTATTCACGAGACACGAGAACCCTCGTCTGTGTATCGTTCATTCCAGAAGCGCGCGAGTGCGAGAGAAAGAGCTTCGGAACTCGGGTTACAGAAGCGACAGATTGACTGATCGCTTCTCGTGCCAACAGGTCTTCATTCGTATTATTTTTCCGCTCATAGTATACTTCTCTGTGTCTCGATTTATTTTCTGGGGAACCCTCGTTATTGCGGGACATGTGTCTGATCTGTTACGTTTTCGAAATACTGTTACTACTGACACACAATAACCAGCAAGTGCGCCTTGCGCAACAGAATAAAACCGAACGGTTACAATGAACGTCCAGCTTGGTGGGTGGAGGTGAGACGGTCGAGAGATGCTTCCTTTATTGTCAAGTCACGCCGACATCGTGGCCTATCTATATCTCGCACTGTAAGACGCCCTTCCGCGTTTCAGCATCGACGCAACCTACACTTCTATCGTTTGTATGAGAATCAACCCGCGGTCATCTCTAACGTAGAATCGATGTATGAACAGTGTGATTTTTCGATCACACATGTATATATGTATATCGAGTACATAGTTTGTACACTACTCCTATCAGCGCGTTTTTCATTATAGTTACCCGTGTCTAAAAGGTGTTTAACCCTGAAACTGCACCCGTATTTGTGTACCTCGATGGTTCGATGTTTTCTTCGTTATTGAATTTTATAAAAAAATTATATTTATAACTTTACTCGTTGTTTATGTTTTTATGCAAAAAAGATTTTTTTTAAACAAAAGAAAAATAAATAAATACATTGTTTTCGGTTTTCCATAGAATTTTATCAATTTAGGGAAATTAGATTATTAGAGAGCGGAAGATATTTGACGGTCGCAATATTAATATAACGAGTAATATAGAAATTCCACGTTTCAAAAGATACCTAAAACGATTTTTTTTTACTTCAAGGTTTTCTTAAAACAGCTCGACCCATGTGCGGAGTTACAGGCTTAATGGTAATAACATAATAGAAGGGTTAATGGTTAGTCGCGAGCGCAACCATTTCTCTCGAAAGCGATAGCCGTTCGATACTACGTGCATTCCTTCACTCGATTTTTTTAGGAGACAAATACGATTTATCGTACGTTACGACTATTTCGTGCCATGAATTCTCTTTTTCACGTTTTTTCTCTCAATTTTTTGCTTAACGCGAGAGGTCACATATTGAAACATTGCGAAAAATGATAAGTTTCGATTATTAGTTTTTGATTTCTTTGATTTCTTTGATACAATCTTTCGTTGTTGTTATTTTTTAGGTATGAATGATCTGCTCGAAACGATTCAATCGATGTATCTGTATTTTTCATTAATCTGTTTCCGTCACGATTCAGAGCCCAATGACTTCACGGAGGTCCTAGAATCACGATACTGTTCTCCGTCGATCGACACGTGTTTGTTTCGTCTGGTCTTATGGCATAGCGGAGTTAACGAGCGATAACTGCCATTTCTTTCTGTGCATCGTAACAAAGTATCGTTATCGTTGCTGTTGTGAATAAACACCTCCGTATAATGTAACGCAGCGAGATAATACGAGAGATTTGATAATCTCAGAGTCATTGGAGAGTATCCAATTCCTTGGCTTGCCGAGGAGCCCGCGTGGGGAACAAGGCAAAACATTTATTTTTTCTTTGTTGAATTCCGAGTCGGCGGAACGGGAGCGCCGTTCGATATGTAATAAAAAAAAATTGGTGCGAAAATACTTCGTGTCACGTGCCTTGTTTAGATCGTCGTGACTCACAGTTCTGTTACTGTGAATTCATCGAAATAATACCCTTTTTTCATCCGTGTAACACGACAAGAACAGTTTTCCCAACGCCTACCACTCGCTTTTCTTGGCTTCACTACGGCCGATTCCTGTATCAATGTGTTCCTCATCAAACTTGGTATGCAATCGATACTAAGCATCGATGATATTACAAATCAGATACACCTCCAGAGCCGTTAACCCGACAGTTGTGACGCCACTGTTGCATCGCAAATGCCTGTTTTCGTACTGTGTAAAAAATGTATATCAATGAATTCGATCGCCGGTCGTTCATCGATCCCAATTTCGTCTGGCAGCTTTAAGTCGACCAATGCCGGGGACGTTTTCTGGCATGTGACGTCACGTTCACTCTCGCCGCGATCACATTGAAGCCGGAGAAAGGGAAGATTCGGTCGACGCCAGCATCTTTCACTTCTGATGACGACGTAGGTTCACCCCGTCGACGCGCGGGCACCCTCTCCGCGTCCTTGTCCTCTTCCTACCCGACTGATGACGCGGCACGTAGGTTACATTCGTATCCTACTCTACTATACCACTAAACCTCCAGACTAAAGCTCTCACTCTCTCGCTCTCTCTCTCTCTCTCTCTCTCTCTCTTTACCTCGCTTTCTCAACCCACCTACGTGCTGACTGACACACAAACAGGTGCAAGAATTCGCAGACACGCAGACTCTGCACATTCATTCGATGGAACCGGTAACGTACGTAAGCGGAAGGGGTTGATAGAGAAGTGTGCTACGACGAAGACTCCGACGACGACGACGACGATGACGACGACGCGAAGAGATTCCAGGGACAAGGCCACCCTGACCCAGACGCAAAGTCGATCGATTCGAAGCGGTGAGTAAGGTCGATAGCCGGTGCTAATGGCTCAGCCGTTTTCTTTCCTTTTTACCCTTTCTCTCATTCTTACTACGCTTCCATGTATCATACAAAACCGGCAGGTCCAGAAAATCTGTGGCCTTGTAGGCATATATCATTTTCTTTCCATATCGGAATCAACGTTATTGATGGACCTACGATCCATTTCACATAGTTCTACCGCGCGATGGCCTTATCGGGAAAATGGGCCCATAATCGTCAGATTCCTCTGGGAAAAATGATTAGTTGAAAGACCTATGAATTCGTTGGGAAACGTAACAATTGGGACAACTACGGCGTAAAAAAAAGGTTGTTTATCTACCGATCATCTTTTAGTTTTCTCAATTAACCATTATTTCTCGTGACGAATTATTTTGTTCCGTGTAATTTCGTCATTCTGTTGAAATGTTAAGTTTCACATGCCGATGTATTTTTAGAGTGTAACATTGTGTTTTTATGGTACTTTACACGTGCTGATATTGGTACGGCCGGTAAGATGAGCGGAGGTCCCCCCGAAGACTAGCTGCCACCCTGACCCAGTCAGTCCATCCGCTCGTCAACTAGGGGATCGATACTCTCGCTAATCAGATCAAATCGTACCCCGCACTTCCCTGTCTTGTTCGTTCTTCCCGCGACGATGACCACCCCTCTTTGCACGTATCTATCGATGCCTATGTAACGGCGGGAATGATTATGTACCCGATACGCGGTTAACTTGCTTCGATAGTTTGTCGCGTTTTACACCCACTACCTTCGAATACGTTCCTTCGGAATCCTTCGCTTTTTTTTTTATCTTTCACAGGCGAAATCGATGGCACCGGTGGATTATAGAGGTTCGAGATATCGTATCGGAACGCTTTCTTTTATTTTTATTGTAACTGTACCAGTAGTCATCTATGCTTCGGAATGTTTTACAGATTGTAATCGAAAAGAGCAATACGTTTTTTTAAATATTGAGTCAGAATTTTTCGTACGAAATGTTGAGTAAGAATAACAAATGGCGGATTCGTGATCAGGAGGGAGAAATCATTAGATGGAGCCGCGAAATGGCGAAGGGAAAAAAAAAACAAAAAATTGCGAGAAATTTTCAAAAAGTTACAGTTTTAAGAATTTCTAAACTGCAATATCTTCCACAAGTTAGAGTAATCGAGGGAATCGTAAAATTGGTTTTTTGCGGCATTGGACAAAGTAACATGGAGAGGTTATGTTGCAATTTTTTTGTCAATTACGAAGCATTTGTAAAAATTCTGTAATTCACGTATTTGTAAATGTTCCTTCCCGCTAACTACGAATCTCGCAGCAGTTTCGTCTCAAAATCTAACGGAACATTAGTAGTTACCAAAAAATATATAATTTGACTTCTAACACGACTGAAATTTTTGATGAAAAATATGCAACTTTCGTCTGACGACTATAACACAACAGCCAATCATCGAACGAACAAATCAAATATGTTTCGATTATTTCGATGTATTTCGTGATACGGACTTTTTTTTTGCCCAATGGGCATTGCGGAATTATCCCGACGTTGTGATCCAAATTATCGGCTATACGGACAGTGACACCAATTAAATCGGACGTGAGGGTAGAAAAAACGGATATTTAGTAAGCGAGACGCGCAAAATCCAGTGCTCTCCCCGAGTCAGAGGGTGCGAGATGATTTCGTTTCACTGTGGGACATCCGATCGACTTCGGTCTAATCGCGAAACGCGATTGTACATCGAAGCGTGACGTGACTTAAATTCTTCCCTAATACCATAGAAACGTTATCCTTGTGGTCAATGGTGTCCTTTACTTTTATTACGGTCAATGGACCGGCGCTATTGTCAGAATAACCGCGTGTTTTAGGTGATCAGGAATATCAATAAAATCACCTGTACGCCACTATAATGTATCGAAAATAAGAATGAATACACATGCGCAAGATTACTGCAATCGGCGAAGCGTATAAGAAATTATAGGCAATCAGTTGATAGAACACAAATCTCTCGTCGCTCGGTTACTTTCATTCGTCGATATCGCGAATATATCGAAGACATTCATTCGTAGGGACTAAATATTCTTGGGCCGACTGAGTTATACGATAGTTTCAACCGACGGGACATACCATGCGTGAGGATACATCGTACGTCTTCGCCCATCGACATCGGATTGACCCTTCTATCTTTTTAGCCCCCACTTTTTTCCTATTTCTACGTATCCTCGTCTACACAATGCTATATATATATTTATATACATATCTACTATATATTGTCTTCCTTAGTCTATTGCTGCACTTTTCTATTTTTCTCCCTTCGCGTAAATATGCTACAGACCGAGACAGAAGCTTCGTAGATGAAAAAGAAACTAAAGAAAAGGAAAAAACTGTATTCTTTTGGCTCTTGCCTCGAGGCGCGTTCGGATTCTGGACTATGCAGCCCTTCGTTGATGTTAGACGTACCCGCTTTGCGCGAGGGTAAGAAAACAGGCAGTTCCTTCCGAGGCGTATACGAACACCCATCGATGTTCGTCCCGAGACCAACGGTGATTTAGTGAGATCCGATCTCCGACGAAGGCGGGAGAGAACGAGAGTAGATCCAGCTTCGGATCAGCTGGACCATAAATATCAGGTGTTTTTTCCTTCTCTCTTTCGCTTCCTCGTTTTTTTTTTTCTTCTTTCAGTTTCCCCGTCTATTGCACGTTCGTTCTCTCGGTGAAACTCTCTATTCCAGTTGGAAGTTGCATTGATTTGCACAGTCCGGAGTTCCTCTCGCTCTCGGACAATGTAACCCCTGACCCCGGGAGTCAAATGGTAGCACGGACCACGGACAGCATTCGTCTTCTTGTTACTCGCGCAAGAACTTCTATCGCACTCTTTCCCGTCGTTTCGCGACAAAACCCCCCCTATCCCCGTCCTCGGAGTCTTCTCTTTCCCCGGATCTCTCTTTCAATTCCGGGGATTCGGAAAATCCCCTTTCTTCTCTCATACGATAGCATCCCGTGAAACCCTCCCGGTCTTTCGATCGTCTTTACCGATCGGTTTTTTTCATCTCTTTCTCTGCGGTCTCCGGAACTTTGGCTTATTTTTGCTCATGATTTCGACCTCCTTCTACTATCTTTTCACCGCTCGGGCTCTCTTGCTCGTCGCTGTGTCTCTTCGATTGGAATAATCTCTCTGTGTCTCAATGTACAAGACGAGGATTTTTTTTCCAATCGGATATACGCATCCCTTCCTACGCATCTTCGATATTATTTGTATCTCTAAGCTCGCAGCACGAATCTCCCTCGCGAGCCCTCGTGCACTCGTTAGCTTTATAATTTTTGCCTAAATAATAATTTTTCTGCATTAATATAAACGACGATATAAAAGTGAACGAGGTAAGTTTGAGACGACTTCTCCTTGTAGAGCGGTTAATTTCATTTCACGAATTTCATCAGAGTCGCCCGCGATGAAGCACGCGATGCTTCGGATTATTTACCAATTATAGTTATTACCCGGCGCTCGATGAAATTTCGTCGGCCGCATGGCAAGCATCCTCGGGGGTGTCCCGCGTCCCGTCCCCTTCATTGTCGAGGAAAGGGGACGTTTTCGCGCTGTGGCTTAACTACACTTTTATAGCGCTTCTTCCGCGACTTTGAAGGGATAATTTTTATCCGTCGAGCCTTCAGTCGCGCTTTCTCTTGCGGCGTTGAAACTCCCGATTCGCTCTCTCGACGAGTTCCTCTCTATCCGACTTTCTTTGCTCTATTTCCTCACTCGTGAAAACCCCTTGGATCTTTCCAAACGCACAGTTCGCTCTCGGTGCTCGTTGGGCGGATCCCTCTCTCATCGTAAAATTAAGTCAAACAGCTTCGGGGTGCCACGCTACTCAACTGCGGTTTTTCTCCGTTTAAGTAGAACGAAGCCTGAGCACACGAGTGCTCGACGGTATACGAGATATACGAGAGAGAAAAGTATTTGAAAGAGAGTGAAACATAGATGAAAAGGGGAGGGTAAAGGGCACCCTGGAGTTTGGCAATCGAGAATCCGGGCATTCGAGAGCAAAATCGAGTTTTTTGTATCCCTCTGACTCGATGTATCGATGGCAATATATAGATTATAAAATCTCACGTATCTGTATCTACTTATATCGATCTATTTTTTAGCGATGTATTGATAACTTTCAAAACTGTTGCATCGTGTGTTTATTCCATCGATGTTTAATTAAATATCCAAATAAATTATTATTAATGGTAAAAGGAATGAGGAATATCGATAATCATAAAAAATTCGTGAATTCATTTATCGATCTCTTCGCGCGGAAATGTAGTGAATTACTTTCACCGCTTCTCGGTAGAAATCAGAGCAGCAGCAACATCAGACGCGATTTAATTCGTGGTCGTTCATGCAAGCATCGGCTCCCCCGTTGATGCGCGTCACCATTCTCCTTCTCCTACGACCCTCCAGTTTCTCGCGTTAAAGACCGCGATTTGATCGGGTTTCGCGGTATTACGCCACGTAACTCCTTCCGCTTCGTTTTGTCTCGCGAATCTCGTTTTCCGTACCTCCGGTACACTTCGAAAAACGCTTCTCCGCTCTCCGTCGTCTCGCTACGGTGTTTCTCCTTCCTTTTCTTCGATGTCGCATCGCCCGTTGCCATCAGTCACCCGTCATCAACGTGATTGACGAGTGATATCGTTAACGGTTTAGCCCCCCGCCCCCCGAAGGCGCGTGCGATCTACCGCGATGATCTCGTTAGTCGTCTACTCTCTACGGCTGTTCTGTTCTGCTCCGCTTTGCTACCTACCCCCGTCAATTCCCCGACAGCGACGACTGCTTTTTTATTCGCTCTTATATTGTATTATTAATAAATTCTATATTCAACTATTTTCAACCCTTTAAAGCCGACAACTCTTTACTGTAAAAAAAAAAAAATTCGACTACTCGAATACGCTTAAATATTTTAAAATACAACATTTGAAATACAATTTTTTTTCATTTTTTTATTAAAATATAAAAAATTGCGATTTCGCAATTTCACTTTCACTTTCTCCTGAATGCAATACTATTAATAAGTTTTCTCCATACTGTATCTATTACAGAACGAAGAATTATTTTTTAAATTAAACACTATCCAGTTAAACAATTCCGAATGGTTCGATTTATTGGCAGTTTCCATTCAAAGTACAGTATCAAAAAAATGGTCGTAACTACACTATACGGCGGTAAACGAAACTCGGAAGAAGAAACCTTATACGTATATGCCGTTATACTATACCCATATCACTTTCGCTGTAAAAATCAATGTTTCCGATGACTCCAAAAATGATTATCTACTGCGATAAAATGGATGTATAATTTTTTTTTATTACGGCCCGAATTCTAAAAACCAAAACTAATTTTTCAAACATTCGTAATTATCAATTTTTTTTGTTTTTCTCGGAGGCAGAGGTATATTTCCGAGAACGGAACGCGAAATCTCAATGCTCCGTTGCGAACTATAACAAACGTTAGCCGCCGTCCCCCCTCCGAATCGTGAACCGTGGGGGTGGTTTCTCGGTGTCCAGGGTCGCGGTAAGCTTAGCCAGAGCGAGTTCTCGCGCCGTCGCTCTTCGCGTATTCAACCCCCGCGCATCTACCTCTCTATACCTTTCCTCTACCTATATACAAGCATACGGACCATACCTATCGAGTTAGTTGGCTCGGCCTCGGTATGGCTCTCGTCGAGGCGCCACTCTGGCTCCGCCTACCGCGATACAAGCACCCCCTCGATCGGGTGGTGTGTATTATTATTATTATTATTGTTATAATCAGCCTGCCGCTGTGTTTCGAACACGCGTTACCCCTTTCGGTTGTTTACACATTTATCGGATTTGCCTCGAATTTCCGTTTCCGACAGAACAACGGATAAACCATTTAACGTTGAAAAAAAAACCGATAAATATTAATCAAAATCTAATTGTAAGGTCAAAATAAAATAACATCGATTCGATGTCAGAAATTATAGAAAAAACGCTGAAAACCTATTATCTGTTTGCATGCGAACTTTTTCCGAAGATTATAATACGCGTCTACAATGCTTGACTCTGCTATGCGTTGACCAAAAGTCGAACTGCCGTTGGGCGTACGATCGAGATATCGTCATGGTCCACTCGGTCAATGGTTCTCGGCTCCAGCATCGCGCATAACGGTTAAATGTCTCGGCAATGATTTACCAGCAAGTAAGCGGGAGAACATCGGAGAGATAGGAATCTCACTGATGTTCGATCCTCAGTCTATCGCGGGCCCCACACCATCCGCGTAGATATATTTTCGCTCTCGCGATCGTGTCTATACTCGGTGCTCCGGGAGTTCTTCCGGTATAGTTGAGAGTAAAAAAAAACAGAAAGAAAGCCTATTCCAGTACCGTAGGTACATAGATCGTCGTTCGGAACAGCGCAATATGGACCAGCAGGACCGGCCCTTTTTAGCATTTTTATGCCGAGCTGCCGCTGACAGTTTATTTTATTATATAGCCCCGGAGAGGCAAGCTGGTGGTCAGCCCTCAGCCGGTCGTCCATCGTTCGTCGAACCCGATACCGGATCGTAATTCAGTTCTTCCTATACTATAATATAAATCCATCCGCGTAAAAAAAAATCACGTTGAAAATCCTCGATACCCGACCATTTTTTTTTTTTCAAACTAAATCGGCAGTCATCTTCGCCGCGTTGAGGGTAGGTAAACGCGATTCCTATGCGATTTTATAATTCCCTTGTGGAACCAATTTTTCGCTATTCCGCTGCCTGTCTCTCAAGCGTCGGGACCGTGGATAGATGATAGGAGTGAGAAGAGGGAGAGCTATAAGCGTTCAACGTACTAAAAATGGTGAAGGAAGACTCCTGGGTGACATTGTCGACAGGAGGCCCCGAAGATCCCGCGAGAACCATATACACCCAAAGCGCAAAGTATCCCCAGTATAGAAGGTGAGCTGAAAAGAGTTCACCCTCGTCGATGACCAGCTTGCGAAAAGATTTCACCAGGAAACTGTTCCGCTGGCCGATCGTCGCTCGTCTCATTTCCCATAAAATCGGATTTGTAAATGCAAGCTTCTCGTTTTTTTTTTCGTTTTCTTCTTCTTCTTCTTCTTCTTCATTCAAAGACTTTTTTTCTACTGGATCTATGACCGTAACTGGTATCTCTTTCACCCTCTCGCTATCCTTTCGCTTTACGTTCGTTGGCTTCATTTCCTCTTGATTCGGACAGTAGTATGCACGCCCTGGAAAACCCTCGTGTTGTAAGGCGCAATGGACCGGGACTATAAGCACAGCTATAAGGTCCAGCATCCCGGAGATCGACAATGCGGTGGTTGTAGGCTCGTATACGATTAGCATGACAACGCGGCGTGGGGTAGACGATAGTTTGTTACCCTGGAGCCGGGAGTTCAGTGACGATCCCACTAGGGTTAGTGTCCACTGCCCTCCCACAAGCTTCTGGACACCCTGATTCTTTCTTTCTTTGTCAGGCAGTATTTTTTATCTAGTCACGGTCAACTGGCTTACTGGCCTTTCCGCCCATTATTAGCGCAGCCTCACTGTAGCAGTTTAGCCCCCATATTCGTACCCTTCTTGTCCTACGCGCGTATATAACCGAAGCTTCCAAAGTGTGCGTGCGAAGAACGTTACACGCTTCGCGTATATTTCTAGTATCATTCTCCCCCACGCGCCTGTATCTATTTCTCTCAACGACATCAGTTCTTCGATTCTGTATGTCGTTGACGTTTCAATGTGTTCGTCCGATCTCTCGCTCCCGAGAGCTCTTCTCTTCTCCGGGTATTCGCGCAATGGGCAACGCTAAAGTCGTCTAAGGGTGGACGCTACACGATTGCCTGCATTCTGTACCATTCGGATAGTTTTATCTTTTTAGTATTATTGCCACATCGACGCTGCGGGCTTCGATACTATGCTACTCTGTATGTACAGTAGGTTGCGAAACGTTTGCCGCAATTCGAATGGACTTTTGGCTTTCGGTAGAGAAGCAAGTTAAAGGACTTTAAGATTTTTCGATATCGCGCCTTACAGAAATCTCATAGTAGCAGGGAAATTGTATTGCAGAGGAAACTATCGTTTCTCCTACTTTTACAGCGATCATTGTACAATCTCCAGTCAAAGTCGTTTACGAAATTAAGTCTGAAGACCGAACTGAATTTTTTTTACAATTTTTTTTTTCAACTTTATCGATATAGTTTGAAGCGGATTGGGAACGGAAAACGAGATAACTGAGATGAGACTGTATAGCATCGGTTTGATGGTATGGATGCTTACAGAAGAGGTATACATCGATAGGATTCAATAACGAAATGTTTTCATGTAGGGTCAAGCTATCTCGCTGTCCACCGAGATACTATACTTTATTCGCATGTATATATGTATATTATATAAGCGACGGATCCACCGCCATAAAGATAGCTTGCCGGTAGGAACATCAAGATAGCGAGGGAGACTCTCGCTTGTTTTTCTTCGCGGTAGTCCCAGCGAAAAAGACAAATTTTTATCGTCGGTTCTCTGCAACATGTCGCAGAATGTTGCGAGTACTTACCAAATGTGTATTTAACATTTTTTTAAATTTGTTTCGACTCTAAAAACATAATAATGGCGGCTCTCAAAGAGCGGAATTCAAGAAGCAACTTATTTAAAAATGACATAACAATAATTGTCTGCACGAAAATAAGATCGAAAAAAAAGAATGTGCGGCCTCTCGGAAGCTTTTTTATGGGTGTCGATGTCACGGATTCGGATCGTAAAAGAAAATTTACTGCAAATGTTAAGGGAAGAAAAGAAGGAAGTGTACGGTAGTTACCGTTGATGGTACTCGATACACTTCGGGGATGTGAGTACTTTAACAATCGCCCTAAAGACATACTTTCTTTTTCGTTTTTTTCGTAACTCGCACTAGACCTTCCGAGCTGAAGGTATAAACAGGCGAGAAAACGAAATCGAGGTATTCACAGCTGGGTAAATAAGGCTAAGTAGCAGCAGATTGAGTCGAGAGTCGAAGCCACACAAAGTCTCGCGGAATGACCAGCGCTCGGGCCGAACAAGAGGAGGAGAGGAGGTCGCGCGGATTCCTTTCACCCCCGTAGCTACGAGGGAGTCGAAGCCCCACTGCGTGGACGCAACTGTGGATCGTATTATACTGTCGTTCTTTGCCTTCCTCACTTTGTTTTATGTCTCTCTCTATCTCTCTCGTTCTTTTGTGTACTGTATCTATCACCTGCTGGTCGTACGTGGGACAAGATACTACTTACCACGGCTATTATGCCAATAGTGGTTACGGGGTTACGTGGCCAAGGGTCACCGCCTCTAAGTGGATCATACTTGACACTTTCGCGATCTTGCATACGATTTTACATGCGCATAGTGACAATAAAAGTTCTCTTATGCATTATTAATCTCTATTACTTTTTCCGTATTTTTTGTTTTCGCTGAATGATTATAATTCCGGAATTGCAACGTTTCGGAAAACGTGATGTAGACAATTCTTTACGTGTCGCGGTTTCACGAGTTGCCATTTTTTATATAGTTGAATTGTGACAATGTTTATTTTGTTATAATAATTTTTTTGTTTCAATGTTTATTTTGTTATAATAATTTTTTTGTTTGTAATCGCGAAGCTTTTGTTTAATTCGTAAATTCTCGTTCCGGATGTGAGCGGGAAATTTTTTCGCCCGTCCGGAAAGTCCCGGAGTCAGGATTTCTTTTCTTTAATAGACTAGCATTGTACTTCTCGTAGTTATTTTAATATTAATTTTGTATTTATTCACTAATCTTAAATGCGCTACGAGCCACTGGTCGAGAATCATTTTCACACACCTTGATTTATCGTTTTTCTTTTGGCTCGCAGACCACAGCCGAGAGATAAATTCGGAAATTGGTGAAAAAAAATAGGCAGGAAAAGGCATTTAAACGATCCCCAGGCGCCACGAGAGTTTTCTCGAGGGGGACGACTTTAGAGCGAAACGCGATTTTTCGTTTCATCCGATTGTTCTCTCTCTCTCTCCTATCGAAAAACTGATAGGGTGAATGTTGGACTCGTGCGGAGTCGGAGTGGGGGGGGGGGGGGGGGGGGGCGGGCGGGTGACGCGCAGCGAACGGCGAGAGTGTAACACCCGGAGGGTCTATATTACAGTGTATAGCTGGACCGTAGGGATAAATCCCGGGGAAACGCGGGTGTGAATCAAGAGAGAAACATCGTGGCCGACCCTTAACGAGGCTAATACTCTCATCACACGTCATACCGAGAGAGTCGGAAGGTCTATTAACGTCGACGACACTGACATCCGGACGGGCGCAACTGTTGAACGTCACCGTTAAACACGTACCTACTCTACCTACCCGTACGCGTGTTGATCAACTCGTTTCTCCAACTACAACCGGTTTATTCGCTTGGATTCCAATTACTTCATTCACGATTAAGCGTAGTAAACGGAATATTATATTTCTTCATCTCCCGTTTTTCGCCAAATTTGTTTTTCTCTCAGCGATGTATTGAGTGACCGCAACGAATCGAAAAAGAAGAAAAAAAAAAAGAAAAAAAAGCGAATCGCGGAATACATCGAGATCGGCCAATATCAACCGCGAGGAACATAAATGTTTTACATGCAATACGGTGTCCGCCCCGGCTGGACGAAACTGCCCGCAGCCGAATTTTATCGCCTCGAACCGCACCCGCGCACACATACGACAGGAAAGAGATAGAAAAGAAAACGATGTTCAGGGTGGTTCTCGTCACGAGGTGTAAAAAAAAAACGGCATCTGCATATACGAGAAAAACACCATAGGAGTTCGTCCCAATCCCCTTATGGGGTGTTCCATCGTTCACTGCACGCTGGTCAACAAAAAAGCTAATCTTTTATCGCTACCAAAAATAATCGTTCTCTTCGACACTCTGAACTAATTTTTTTTAACTCTCAACATTAAATCTCCAAAGTTTTATAGGCCTTTTAAGTAAAAAAAAATAACTTCGCGGCATTTTCACTGTAATTCTCGAAGTATTCGAAATCGAGAGTTTTGTAAAAAAAAAAAAAAATTTTTTTTCCAAAGCACTTTTTTTGGGTATATCGTCGCGTTTTTCCTCTATCAGTCGTTTAGTGGCCGCTGCTCGCTGCACGATTTATAGAGGTCAGTTTATTGAAACGGCTTCGACAGCAGGCCTTACCCTCTGTGCTATAACTATAACGCCGAGGTGTCGTTCTCTCGTTCGGCATATACGTATATATATTTTCCATGGGATTCCGTAGAACGGTCAAGTCGAACTTTCGGAATGCCTTGGGACATTTTCCCGCACTCGAGAAATTCGGCATGGAACAAACCCGCCTGTTGTCTCCCGCTAAATCTTTAATATTCCATTTAATATCTATGCTATCCCTTGGAATATGCGCGGGTACGGGACAGCCAGACTCGCTTCGCCACGCCATACCGTGCGGCGATATAAATCAAACGAGAGATATTGGCCGTTTTTGCTCACCGAGGCCGAACCTACTGCTCCTCGCACACGCTGTTCGACTGGCGTTCAAACCCCACCGCTCGGCTTCGCCCATCCCTCGTCTCCGCGAGCGTCCATAATTGTTTTTACGGATTATAAATTTCACTTTTTTCCCCAGCAAACCGAGTAAAGCGCCCCTTTTCTCGCGAGACCGGCCCCCGAGCCACCCTCAGCGATGTCCAAACTCCCGAGCCAAACTTTTCTCCATCAGCATCGTCTGAACTCTTTTCCACTCCCAAGAATTCTCCGGTAAGCGAAGAATTAACTCGTTATAAAAGCCGGAAGAAGTGTACTTTATTATTAATCAATCGATATTCCGAACACGAATATTGCGAATTCGTTTGTAAGAATTTAATTTCGCGATATGAATGATTTCTTTTTTTTATCACTTTTATCGCGTAATTGAATGGCGCAATTGAATATTTCTCCGTTGATAGAATATCGTTGCAAGTCGGTAGATACCTTACTTGCTACCTATAGAGTAGCACGATCGGAGGGTTGACGTTGGTGGATGAGGGGTTGTGATATTTATAGGGTATATTCCGTTCGGGGAATCACGAGACTCGCAGTATCTCTGTCTCTCCCCTTCGTCTCTTTCTCTCCGCCGTTTCTCCATTGGCATCCCGCGGTAATACGAATGATACAGTGATGGTGTAGCGCGGAGCGTGCCGAGTTCAGGGGGGTTAAGAAGGGGATTTAGGGGTCGCGTTAATTAATATAGTCACGGCGTTTGGCTTGCCGCCGCTCTGCCTCTGCTCCCCACTTCCCGATACTCGACTCTCACCGGTTACCAACTATAAACTAAGCCTCCCATTAATTCACATCAACGTCTTCCTATCTCTGCGGCGGGTTTGGTGACTTGCATCCTCCTTGCCGAACTGAGATAAGTGTGCCGAATGCTTATAAGGTACCGGGTACTTATAGACGAAGCACGAGGCACGAGTACATAACGCTGATACTTCAGGTCGCACGACCCCCGACTCTTTTCTACAGTCATTCGCAAAGCTTCGTAATTCCCTAACGATTTTTTCCTCCACCGTCCATAAATATTATGTCGTAACTTCGTACACTACGATAAAATTATTAAAAAGTTTCAGAATCAAAAGGCATCGAAAATGTGTGCGACTTGGTAAAAATGAATCTCTGTTAGCGAAAAAAGGTTTAAATAACCGAAATAGCAACTGATTTATAAAGAATTAGTCGTTATTTAGGCTAATAAACCTTAGGAAATCCTTAGTGATCGTTATTGCCTACTGATTGCCATTTCGCTACTCTCCCTTAATAAGGACATAAATATTTAAAAAAAAATGTATATTTTGTGTTTTTTAGCAACGGGGCGCACCTGAGCTGTGAAATTCCCATAAAAGAAAAAAGCTAAACACAATTTATTGTCCACCCTCGCACCCTTTTCGTCTTCTCTCCATTCTATATACTTCCGGACGCAACTAAATTCGATAAATTGTGAGAAAATAAAATCTGTCGGGTTCTTCGAGTCCGAAGAAGTTTCCGTCTGGTGGCGGTTGCGGAATGGGCGCGATGGGTAAGGCTGGTTTTTTCCCGCGTTGGTGGATATTTCCCCTCGGATGAGCCGATCATTGTCGCGGTAACAAGCCGGCTATTGACGGTTCTCCCCCGCGCTCTCTCTCTCTCTCTCTGTCCCGTTCAATCGAGTTGCGGATCCGCGCGTCCCCGTGAACGTGTCAAAGTGTACAAGCAGATTGGAGCTATAGCCCGGTTCGGGGTGTATAGACCGGTGTAAGAACGTAAAGCTCTCAGGGATCGCACTCGTCCGCGGGCTCACAGTTGAGGGTGTGGATATCTTCACGGATATACGTGTATTTCAGAGGCCGAAGGCTTTCTGACCACCCTGGCGACCGCATGGTTATCGTACGAGTGGCGGTTTGTGAAAATCGGCAAAGCTCGTTGTGGTAGTGTTAGCACACGCGTGTTACTACGGCCTCCACATACTAATGGGGCATTACCTTAACGCCCCTCTATATTCCCGACCGCTCTCTCGTTCAGTTAGTTACTCCTCGGGGAACGTCGCGCTGTGGCCGGGTAAGAAAGTAAGAAGAAGAGGACTGACCATCGTGAACCCTCCTACCGTCATCTCTCTTTTTTTTCCCTCCAACCCTCGATCTACTCGACGCTTCAACGCGTTTCTTTTTTTCTTTTCTTTCATCATTCTCTTTCGCTCTCATTCCACATTCTACTCCCGTCACACTACGGTTAGTACTTGAATAAGCGGTGAACGGTGAGAGTCGAGACGAATAATCTCTCTATCCGGTATATCCTCTTTCCTTACATATTTTCCAAGGAATGCAAACGATCGTAGTTCTCGGGATACGATAGCGAAAGGTCCCTCGGGGGATGTTTCTCTCGACTTAGATCCAAAGTCTGTATTATAGAGGAACTCGAGTCTCTCGCGTACTATCGATATATGTATATAATATCGACTCGAACGCGTAACAACCGGAATTCTTAACCGAAGAGAGAAAGAGATCCCGAAGAGATTTCGCCGGAAGACAATACGCGAAGCAGGAGCGATCTCGATCGACCGTTGCACAAGATTTGGCTCTGGGATGTCTTCGGTTCTTATTCTGTAACACTCCTTTGGTAGCTCTTGGCCGCTCGGGCGGGTTTCGCTAAGGCTTTGCCGCATGAATTTCAATCGACATCTTATCGGGTCTGTGGGCGCCGAGGCGAGCGACGGAAGTGGAGTACCGCGGTGGATCGTGATCAAGTGGGTCTCCAATGCTACGCGGGGACAATACCACCTCGTGGTCGTGCCTCTGCCCCGACAAGTGACAATACACGCTACTATCACGGGGACCCGGGACTAGGACCATCCACACACCTCATACCACACTTTTCACTGGAGAACAAGCAGCGCTATTGCTCTTTTGTCCGACCCATCACCCCTTACACACGTACCCATCGTTCATCCCTTTCCCTTTTTTTTTCATCTACCGGCTACCGACGGTCTTTCGTGCGGTAGATGGCACGAGCTTTTTTTTTTTTTCTTTGAAGAGCGCACGAGCCCTCGCGCACGAGCCACTCTATAGGTTTGACCTGTAAAGAGCACGGGCAAGGAAAAAAAAATGGTGTCGTTGGTCACATTCACCTTGGATATTTCCGCCTAAAAAGAACCTACCGACACCCCCCCCCCCTCCCCCCGATCAATTCGGGGGAAAAAATTAGATATCGTTGATGAAAATTGGGGGTGGAAAAAGGTTGAATATTGCGGGTAAGAAAGAGGCTTACTATTCGATGATACTGGTGTTCATAAGGCTCTAGGATTCTCGACCACCCTCTGCCTCGCTACGAACGCTTCGGAGACCAGAGTGGTTACGCAGCTTCCCTTTCAATCTCTCTCGTCCCTTTTGTAGCTCATGCACGAGCCTCGTGCACGCGATAGAGAGGAATATCAAACCACCACCCTCCGGTCCAGAAGCACCCGCAGCAAGTGACTGTCTCCGGTTATGAGTTACTGGATTTTCGCAGCGAAGCGACTTCCACCATATTAAACGCTTCCCAAGATTTTGGTATACTGCTCGAGTTTGTCAGAAGTTTGGAGTCCATACGGTTACAGTAAAAGTGGGTATAGACAGCTATCGCAAAGTCTCGATCGGGTCCCTCGCAGCCCCTTAACCCTCCCCTACATCGACCAACGAGTCACTTTGATTCTCTTAAGCAATAAATATTCACTCGAATATTATTCGCGCGTTTTCATCGAAAATTTTCCGGTTTTTTCATCGAAATATCAAACTGAGAGCGTTTAAGAAAAGTTTGAAGAAAATCGGAAATTTTTGACGATTTTTTTATTTACGGCGTGCGATGTTCTTAGGGTTAATGAAAATTGCATAAAAGAAATCGTGAAAAACTTGAATGGGTCTCGGGGCTCGTCTTACAACTCGTTCGTCGCTCCTCGTCGTTTTTCCGGTACCCGGTATTCCCGGGATGTTCGAACTGTAGCCGTGACACGTTGCTTGAACGATTCCTCGAGTGTTCGCTCTACCGGAAGATCGTTAGAAGAGCAATTAGGTAATGCGACCCCGAGAGTTTCTCTCGGGATTTGCTGGAACGTCGCGTCGTGGAAAACATTACAAAAGACAAACGACGCTGTTCTACCAGTGAAAAAAGACAAAGTACCCTGTCGTGTCGACTGTGGAGACCGATTTTGTTTTTCCTAAACAGGAGATCGTACATTCATTGAAGATTCGTTTATCTATGGAAACGAATTTGGTCGGAGTGTTTTATAGTGGAAAATGGGAATCAATCTGAAGTTTCGAATTAGTTGTCGATTGTTCGATATGCCGGAGGGCCAGAGGGCGATTCGGTATAGCGAACAGAGTAACTAATCAGGAGTTTGTAGTCGATTTCTCGAACAGAAGAAGGAAATGGAAGCAAAGGAAGGGCAGATTATTTTCCGGGTAACACTTCGGTCTTCGATCTTATTTTCTCTCTCGTTTCGCGAGTTCCCTACCGTTCGTTTTTCTCTTCGCTACTTTATCTACTGGCGGACGACTCCGCACTACGGTGTGGAAACTCTCTTCTTCATCGTGGCGAAACTCTTAGAACTCCGGGTGCTAACTTGAGTTCACTAACGGGCAATCAGATCGCCTCTGTTGGGACAACAAACCGAAGACCGCCCCTTGCGCGTCTTCTTTGGAAAGGAGTCCACAGTCCAAACCGGTGATGGCGAGAGAGAGAATCGAACGGTATAGCGTCATTCGCGTCGGTCGCCTATGCTTCTCACCCCGATTCGGGTTTTTCCCTCGTTCTCATTTTCCCTCACATTTCAACTCACGAATGGTTTGTACGGCTTATTTATCGTTGAACTTCCGCAGGGGGAATTAAACAGCAGTAAATCCACCCTCGGGGAATAGTCGCGACGTAACACGGTGACTTAATTGTCCGAAGCTATCCGACGTTCTCGTTTCTGGCCTATCGATTGGATAACGATGATTTGTGCGGCTTATTTGCGCGTCGCATGCGCCCCGCCTTCGTTCGACACAATAGTTATAACTGGACGAAGTCGATTGATTTTCATCCCCTTTCAACATTCCGATAAGAAATTCATTTACATCGCCGGTCAAAAGATCGATTATTTATTACCGGACGTACGAACCGATGATAAAATCATATATTTCTCTATGCATATTGACGATTCCGGATACTCGCTAAGTAGAATCACAAACGAAGGCAAAAAATATGACGAAATGGAAACATCATATGTATTCCTAAATTTATTTTCGATACGAATGGTATTCAATAACCAAAAAATGATCGGTATCTTTGGACGCACAAAGATGTATTCGCTTCATAGATTTCAACGTTTTTTCCGTGGGATATCCAGGAGTTTAGTTTCGCACGATAAAAATCACGACCACCAGTTTCTCTGATCCTCTTGAGGTCGAAATCCCCGACTCCCCATAACATACTTAACCGATTTCTTTCGGTATCGTTATGATAGTACTACGGGTATTATACATCTCTCGTAACGTATCGAAAGTATCGGCTTCTAGTTTCTTCCCCTCCTACTCGGTCACCGCTCGCGGCCAACGAGACAAGAAGGGAAAAGAGTAGTTTCACGTAGCTACTTAACCAATATCGTATCGACGTTTAATCGAGAAAGAGATAGTCGGAACGATTCGGTGAGTTCGATCGACAGTTCGAAGAGAGCGAACGGTCAAAGAATACGAGGAACGAAGCTAAACTTTTGTTGCTTCGCGAAACGAGAGCGAAGGAATGATAGGAATAGAAGCGACATAACACGGAGTAGAAGTATATAGAGATATAGGGAAAAGCCTGCGGGAATGGGGTAAGAGGAGAGTCTATATATATGGTTAGGACCAATGGACCATGCGCTATTCTTTACGGATCTAATTGAGCGGGGAGATAACGCCGCCGATTTCTCCGCGCCGCGGGTAATAACGCTTCCTCGCCTCTTCGTCCAGCGCCTCCCCCCGCCCCCTCCACCGTCGTATTTTTCTCTTTCTCCTCTTGGCTCTCGTTCTCGGTTGCTTTTAATGGCCAAACTAATCGGTCCTGCTGGTACCTAGGCGTTAAAGGTGCCGGAACGAGAGAATCGTCGCGTACGAGCGAGAAGAACACCCGGCAATGACTGTATACCCTCCGAAAGATCGTTATTCGATTTCTCTCTCCGAACGACTACTCTTACTTTCACGGTTACACAAAAGAAATGACTGATTGAACGACCGCACCGGACTTCGCGAGGGAAAGTCATAGCGTCGTTAAAATAATTGTCAAGGGGCATTTTTTTTTTTTTTTTTCGTATTGTCCGATAAATATACAAGTGTTCGTACTCTTTGACGAAATATATTCTCGAAATGTATGAAAATCCAAAAGATAATAAATAACACGAGGGACGACGAAGATAATATCCGAGGTGATCATTCCAATTGCCTCTCGTGAAGATCGTTGCAGCTTTTTTTTTGCATGCATCGTGGGAGGGATAATTTACGCAGAAACGAACGTTACGATCGCGGGACGACGTATACGACTTATGCGTCGATGAACGAGACGATACCGATGCGCGTAACGCAGTCGTGGATCCCCCTGATGCGCCTCCACGTTATTTTATACAGAATTGCCCGAGAGTGCAGAACCCCTGAGAGAGTCGTTCGCGCGCGAGAACCGCCCTTTTTTTTGTCCTAAACGCACGCAGGGTTGATCTCTACCGTATCGAGTCCGATGTTGTATAGTGGATAGCGGGGCGAGGTACCATCTGGCAACCGGATGGACGATGATAATACTGTAGCAAATTCTACGCGAGTAAAAACAGTGGAGCTTCCCGGAGCTCTGTGTAAACAATGAGTCTATCAAAACCCATCGCTGCAAATATATTTGCCGAATCAGTACGTATCGCAATTGGTAAACGGTAAATTCACTTTAATAGAAATGAAATACAGTTCAATGTTATTCGAAAAAATTGTTCAGATAAACAATACATTTTTTTTACTATGTGAATTATTAGAAACTTTTTTTTTCATCGAGTATTTGAATGGTGAGAAATTTCGACACCTTACCGAATCTTGGCGTCTTAATTAACGTATATCATCATCCTGTAACGGCTTGTAAAACTCTTTTTGAAACGCTATCAAGTATTTTATATCGCATTTCTTTACCCGTGGGGCGGAAAAAAAATACAATATTTAGCGAACTTTAAACAAAATTTGCGACAAAAATACGCGATATCGATATTTTGACTGTTCATCGTTTCGCGGCTCCGTTTTTAAGTAATTTTATCGCGATCGCGGATCCGTCAATTATTTTATTCCTAAGGCAATATTAAAATGTAAAAAATGTGAAATATTTCATGAAAAGTTTATCAACACGAAGAAAGCCGAAGTTAAACTCGAACACGTGTAACATATAATCCGACTCACGTGCCGCCAGTGCCATAAACATTCTCGCGTGTATCTTACGATCGGACGAACGAGTAACTCGTCGACCTATAAACAACGAGTAAACGTCCGGTTATTATGTAACGCTATACGAAGGATCAAGAAAAAAAAACGAGTCGCAGGTTGGATCGTAGCAATCGCGCCAAAGGAAGAAGGAAGAGATTGTGATGGGGTGGATAGGAGGTGTGTCCAGCGTAGTATACCTTTCTCTCGAGGGTATATGATCGTCACCGGCTTAGATGAGAGAGAACATCGCCGAGAAGGCTACGGGAGCATATATAGTACATATCCAGCGCGGAAAGTAGCATCCCTTGGTTTTTCCTTCTTTCTCTTTCATACTCTATATCGATGTAGACGCGCGAGCGCTCGCGTCACTTTACGTTCGGTAGTGTGTGACCGGTCCAGAGGACACGTGAACCTCGATCGCCGCCGTTGGATATATAAGTATTCCCGAAGGCGAGGGGGCAATTTGTCCCGGTCATTTGGCGAGTCCGCCGGGACTCCCTGACTGTAATCCAATCACTAGCCACACTCCTTCACCCCCCTCGAGCCGATGTAGTCGGCGTTTCTCTCGCTCTCGCGGAAATTTTTGCGCCACCCTCCTCTGTTTGGCTCGCTGGACACTGCTACCGTCCGTCTCGTTCTACTTCCCTCCTTCGCTCTCTCATCCCCCGATCGCATGTATATATAGACGCCGATGTTTTTTCTCTCTGTCTACAGCTACTGGAAAGCAACGACGTGCGTTTTCGTTCTTCTCTCTCGTACGCTGTAAAGAGCCTCTATCCGGTCGTCTATCTATTCTCCGCGCTATACACGTATATACGCGGATTTCTCTCTACGCCTTCTTATTCGTTGTCTCTTTTTTCTTCTTATTTTTGTCTACCGTTACTGTCCCTCTCGCTTACTCTCTACCGCACCAACGTTTTGTATTCCGACCACCTTCGGTTCGAACCCTCGCCACGCATCGCGGTATCTATCGGTTTTCGGTCTTTTTTTTTTTATTTTATCCTTTCTCTGTCGTGCCTTCAGCGAGCTATTCCCCTTTTCACCCTCGTCTCTCAACGTACCAGTACTCCGAAACACAGCATCCAGTCGTCATCGAGACTCTCGGTTTCTTTGCAGAGATCCTGACCAGCGTGTTTCACGATCCGGTCTGTTGACTTTCACGAGCACTGATTGTGTTACCTATAACTGGCGTTACTACTCTTTTTTTTTCTTTCGATTTTTATACTTATATTGTATCACATATATGAGAAATTTGTTTATATGAAAATTGATCTTTTTAAAAAAATGTTTCGATACACGAAAGCAAAATTCCGAAACAGGAAAGCCGACGCGCGTGAGATGCTCGCGAAATGAAATCGAGAAAACAGAAACGTAACTCCGACTATATCCATATTTCTCAGCGATAAATATGTATACTGCTTCCAATTTACCGATGTAAAACGCAAGAATGGAATATTATTACGTAGTGCTTTCATGCGAAGAATCGCGCGCCCGAGGCGACGTAGCATACGTGATATCGTACGTGAGAGTCGAGCAACTTTCGCACTCGCATTTTTCTCTCGATTCCGATAAAATTAGCCTTGTTTTTGCAAGGGTGTTTCTCACGCGCCCTTTACACCCCCACGACTACATTTCTCCCGACTCTCGCGTACCCTGTCACGTTTTACTTTCTTCAAACTGACCCCATCGTGTGCCATTATATTATAATACGACTTTGAGACGTTTTTTCACACGTCAATGGATTTTTCTTTTTCTGATCTTTTGATCCATCGTAATTGATCGTTGACCCTCTTTATTCTATTATTATTATTTTTTCGAATTCACGCGAAATGAGTTTTCGTAATATAAAAAAAAAAAAATTCGGCAAATATCTATAAGGGTATTTTTATCGTTACATTATTGTTGGTTGCATTTAGAAAATGACGATTTCATTTTTATTTTCAAATAAATGGACGATTTGTGCTGTAAAAACTGTGAATTTGACGATTATATACATTTAATTGGGATCCATACGCGAATAGCGGCGATACTCTACAGTTTAGGTTATAATAGTATAGTTGCATCTACTAGTAAATCGGTTTGTCGGAGTACGCGATACCGCAATTAACGGTGGCATGATTTAGGATCCTCGCCATGCATCCTCGCGTAACAGGGCACAAGCCCCCGAGTTACCGCAGCGAAACCCCGAGCTTTGATTTACCGCGAGCACAACTCCACGAGCTTCTACTCAACTCTCTATAGCGCACGGTAAATTAATTTGAATTTGGGTAATATACGAGAAATTCGTGTATGCGAGATAATACTCCGACGCTTCCGGCTCTCGTTGTTGCATAGTCCGGTACGCCTGGCGATACTCCAACCCCTCGCGAAATCTTGAGAAAAAAAAAAAAATAGAACGCCTGGAAAGGAGGACGAGAATAGCCGCGTAGCGATCACGAAATATTTCTCTTTCAACCCCTCGGCGAATCTCGTTATCCTTAGCTCGATCGCTTTGCAATTCAACCGGACCGGCTAACCGTTACGTGGGACTTCCTGTGAACTTTGCGACTTATGCGAGAAGTCCTCGAGATTATTACCGTAGGCAAAATTAATTTCAATTTCAAACGTCTGGCTTACCGCATAGCCCGGTCCGAGATATACCACGCCTCGATGATCGTGAATGCGAGTTAAATTGAACCTATCGTTAGACCGTCGAACGGACGAGAAACTCGATCCTTAGATATAAACCCGCGCACAAGATATCTTTCGATATTTCGGTACAGAACTCCTCGACTGTGTATACGAGACATGGCGTATATATACATCGCATAAGCCACCCCTTCGTTCAATAGATCGGGTAACGAGATTTTTGTGAAAAGTCCGTTCGCGAATGGTTTTAAGCTTCGATCACGTTCAATCGTCTTTAACGAATAAAAGAAACTCATCCGTTCTTTCGTCCCTTTCATACCGTTTCTCGAGAATACGTATATACATACGTATATCGTATACGAAAACATTTTCGGGAAGACAACGAAAAACATTTCGCGCTATCCGGGTTTGTCCGGCTCTCGCGTACGAACATACTGGGATGATTTATTCTCGTGCGAAGCACCCACCAGAAATATCAGATACCGCTAATGAATTTCTGGCCCGTGCTTCGCGGGTAGTGGGAGCCCCGAGAGAAACTCGGAAACGCGAAAGAAATATAGGATATGAGGGTCGATGCTGGTGGCTGACTAGCCGAGAGAGGAGACACGTACGTGCCCTATGCAGTTCGCACACACGAGAGAGCGGGGAAAGGAGAAAACCCCTCGCTCCGGCCTGTTCGCTTGTAACGCGAAAATCTCGTGTCCCGATCTATCTACGTCCCATGAATGCTTCGACTCTTTTATCGTTATATATCTATGTTTCCATGTACTTGTACGCTACGCAATACCCCGAGATCGAACGCTGTAACGATCGACGAACGTGGGACTGACTGTAATGGCGTAACATCCACTGGAAATTCGGTATTTTATTGGTGTCGGATAGTATGTATTTCCGGTATTCGGCACGTAAACGCTGTATCGTATCGGGGTCCCCCCCCCCCCCCCCCTGCCCTTCGAGCTTAGGTGGCGAATGTTCGACACTCGTACTTTGCATACGTAAGAACTATCCAGAGATCGAAGGCGCTGACCAGATAAGGGAACTTTAGAGAGAATCGAAATGACCTGACGTACGCACTTCGATCGACTACAAGCTTATTTTATTTTTATAGGACCTTTACATCGTGTCGAGCACGGAAACGGGTTCTACGAACAGATCGTGTATCGTCTGGAGGGAATTCGAACTTTCGTGTCTTGCATACGGGTTTTTTTACTGAATACTGTTCAAAAAAACGATTTTTTTTGCACTTTAACGTTATCTCTACAATATTAAGGGTATCATAATGTTACCGCAATATGCATACTGTGTCAATATTACGCGTGGGAAGTAAATTTTTAACGACTCACTTTTTCCTTTTAACGCTGACGACGATGTTTCGATTGTCTGATTTTGCTTAACTCCGGGTCCATTGATGGTTTGTTAACTCGATTACTGGCTCATTAGTTGTCTATCGTTGCATAATCACTTTAGAAACAACACTGTTCAGTACTTCAATGACAGACGCGATACAATGAACACGCAGGTAGGTTCACACTAATCATATGATCGCCTGTGGTGATTTCATCTAGTGGCAAAATTACGAAGCTCGCACTCGTCGATTTACGGAGGCAACGTAACATCGGGCCCGGCAAACGCGGCATTGGCCCGGAGGGTGTAGGGTTTTGTATGATTAGTACTAAGTATATGTATTGCGTGCACGTGTTCACCGAGATCAGTAGAACTCGAGGTCCCCGAGCTCCCGGGCCTTTTTGAGTGTTTACTCGGATCTTCGATCTCTTATCGAATTTACGATAATTAATAAATCACGACCGTTCTAAAAGTTGTGTGTACATTTTTTTTTATCGCGTTGCGCGATAAGTAATATTGAAAAAGAACGTTCGTTTGTTACTGTATCGAAATAATCGAAAATTCTTTACAGGGGAATCATTTTTTTTTTTTCGATCGGAATTTGTCGGTGTCGCGATTTCAATACAATGTAACTGAATTTTTGTTGTTCCGTGAAGTGACAGATGAAATGCAGTGTACATAAAATGGCTTCGTCTAACCACAAAAAAAGTGTATTGCGCCATTGGGATTATCGAATTGGAATACGATTAACTCAGCTGAATTCGAAGAATCAACGTAAGTCGTCCGATGGACTCTTCCAGCATCCGACAAGAATGTCCTTTATTTGCACGCAGGTCGATGATCGGTGTAACTTTTATTTGTGTCTTATACTCGGTACTTGACATTTATTCACGTAAATTCTTCTTTCATATAAAAAATACTTCGCACACAAATATTCACGGCGATTGTTTCATTTCTCGATATTTCTTGGGGACATAGAAAGTAAACATTATCCTCCCAATAAGATTTTCCTTTATTCTTTACAACTACACGAACACGGAATACCGCAGTGAGCACGTTTGGCTGTAAAAAAAGGAGATATTCGAGTCACACGGCAGTGTATTTCACGCCTAATTTGTTACACGTTCGATTCTGAATATTCCGGGTAACACTCGACGAGAATCATGCGGGCCTTGAGAAATTCGTCGCGCTGCAAGGGGGTGGATTCAACCCCTGCGACAATCGCGTTCCAGATTTATCCCATAGAATATTCCGGGAGATGACGCGAGACGCGTGTGAGACAACGTGTTACAGATATTTCCAGAAACGATAAAAAAAATCCAAAATGTCGCGTCCCGAAACTTTGATATTTAAATAATCATATAGAACG
Source organism: Cryptus viduatorius (assembly GCA_964006125.1). NCBI lineage: Eukaryota > Metazoa > Arthropoda > Insecta > Hymenoptera > Ichneumonidae > Cryptus > Cryptus viduatorius. Next base: position 17,167,486 of record OZ023222.1, read on the forward strand.
ATATATCGAAACGATGCGCGATGGTGAAGGCAATAAATCGGGAATGTCCAGTGCCGTGCTTCTCCGTCGATCGCCCCTAACTAACAGCGCGTCTATACCAATGAGCAAAGGGGAGGGAAACCGTGATATATGTCTTCCCTATAACAGGCGGAATCAAAACATCGAGCCACAGACGACTAGCGAGGCCGAGGGAGATGTTTGTCCCGATGTTACTTCGAAGAACCCAAGTTAAAACTCATTTCTCTCGCACGGTCAATCATTCGGAATTAAACATATAGATAAATGTACATAAAAACAAATGACAGTTTAGAAATTTGAAATTTTGGCATACATCGTTGTCGAAACATTTCGTCAACCTAATAATTTCATAAATGTTCGCTGACGAGCGAACGAATGCATCAATAAAAAATAAAACACTAAAAACGAAATAAATAACAAAAAATAAAAAAAAATTAGATTCCGGCATACATCGTTGTCGTAATATTGTACGCAAATACACTAAGCTAATAATTGACGAAATGTTCGCAGACAACAGCGACGATTTGAAAATTTCTGATGATTTCGAGGAAATCTGAGCTTAAACTCGTTTCTTACTCCGGTTCAATCCTTTTTTAAATTACCTATTTATGTCGATACGCTATCTTTGAAAATGCTAATCAAGGGGTCAAGCTATTCAACGAGAGCGCGAGTAACTTGCGATTATTATAATTTGTCAGGATGCGAGGTGGACAACGTGCTGTATCTACGAAAAGGAGGGTGTGTATAATATCAGGACGGCACGTAGGAGATTAGAGAGTGGCGAGGAAAAAGGACGGGGGGTGGGGGGGGGGGGGGGGGTACGCTACTGGACAGCGAGACCGCTGGTCACTTGACCGCTGCTCGCATTATACATGTAATATCATAAACGGGATGTCCTCTCAGCTGAACCAAGAGCCCCACTACACTTCTATAACCTATACATACTACTCGTGGTCACGAGTACACGTGTAGTCGCTTTAATGCGCGAACGAGTCACTGTCGCTTACCGCACCACCACACGAAAATCTCTCGCTCTTCCAGTTGCAACCCCTATCTCCCAACCCTTTACAAGTATTTAAGGGGGAGAGGGGCGCACAGTGTTTACTGTTGAATATTCATTCTTCGAAGCCCCCGAAGGCCCACCAAGGATCGCGAGATCGCATGTACACGCCGTACTCCATTGTGGACTCACGAAAAGTCCACACGTTAACGCCCCAGCAGAACAGTTGACCCGTACGGCTGACCGCTTCTCAGCTGTGATGACTTGCAGTCACGTATCTACAGGCTTTCTTGTTTATTAATTTATGTAATTCATTTTCAAGCATTTTTTTTTTTCGTGAAAATTCTACGTGACGATAGACGAATATTCGACTCGCTTTTTTTTAGATTTTTTTTTTCTTGCCGCTGAAAAGATTATTTTTTTTCTTCAACCCCCCGATCTCTAACGATAAATACGACAGCAGTACCACCATGTCGGGCTTACTATCGACGGCGGGACAATAAAAATAGATTTTCCTTCGTGACTCGACCCGTAGCTCTCGCGAGTTACGATTAAAAGATCGGCCCGTTGTCCCGCCCATGCCGTGTCCCCGGGAGAAATTCTCGAATTCCTTTTCACCGTTCTCGAAGGACATCGCGGGCGCACGGCTCTTGGGCAGCGCGCGCGCGCGCACACACGTTGCCGCGAAAGTAGCGATGTAGACTGCACGGATATCTTTTGGGATTTTCCTTGGCATCGGGCGGTATCCCTCGGCTTCAAGTTTTATTAGTGAACCACCAATAGTCTTCTATTCAAAGATTCGAGTCATCAAATCTAAACGGTGGAACTCGTTTTTTTTTTTTTTCGTCTTAGTGAAAAAACGACAAGAGCATTTTATTTCGATAGAAATAATAGTTTATTCGCGTTACAGAATAAAAAAAATTCCCGATTACACAATTTCGTTCATGTGGAAAGTCAGACAATCGGAAACCCGTAAAAAAATTGGGTTCGAAATGGCGAAACCTCGATGAACGGTTAAAAACAGAAGGTCGTATCTCGCGTCGCGCAACGTGCAGAATTATTTTGAATAGTTCTTTCCGGTTCTCAGCAATACGAATGTGTATCTCCTGTAGGAATCGTGTGCCACTCACGAGCTTCGCGAGGTCCCGTTCGATTAGGTATACTCCGACGATAAAACCTTCTTTGCGTGGATTAGTTCGCTCAATCAGGAAATATACTCTGCGAACCCCCATAAAGTTTCCCCACGTGAGCGACGACGAGAGAAGGGATGAGGACGAAAAAGAAAAAGAAGTAGGAGAGTACGAGAATCGAGAGCCGAGAGCCCCTATATGCCCCGCGTTATGTGCAATATACCCCGACGACGAGTTTCCTCAACGACTTATATACCAGCGAATTTCGGTCTCTCGCTTTCGCTCAGTCTCTCGGTCCTTTATCCCTCGGTGCGCAACCCCCATTCAAGTATTTGTCGCGGGGGTGCCGCGCGATCTCGATAGATACCACACGTGCAACCGCCCCCCCTCCCTTCCCCCGCGCGTCAAGAGATGATTCGCTCTCTCTTTCTCGCGTGTCACGCGTAAAAAGATTATGCGTAAGTACGATCGAAAAAACGCCTTCGAACACGAAATACGCGAGAATCCACGCGAACGCTCGATCGTGGTAATCGACCACAAGCTCTGTAGCTTTCAAGGTGACTCTGCACTTGTCGAATCGGCGCTATGAATGTAAAAAATATTGAATATTATTTAACCTCAGTCTATTAACTCGAAATGTATGAAAAGAATTATAAAAAATTGTGAAAGTTCAACATTTTTGTATTGCTTCAACGTAATTTTTCTAATCGCGAAATTCGTACGAGAAAAATAGATGAACATTAATAAACATGTTATCTAAAATGATTTTTTCTAAATGTGATTTTTTAATTCTTTCAATATTGTTTCTCATGTTGTAATGAAAAACGTGACAAAAAAAAATGTTTGCGTAATAAAAAAATCAACTTATTATTATGAATTTTTGCAAATAAAAATTGATGTTAAATTAAAAAAATTGATTCGTAAAATCACAGCATCAATTTAAATTAAAAAAAAAATCTTTTTCTGAATCGTTTTATTATTTGGAAAAAGATAACTTAGATAACGATACATTTATTGATAAATCTGATACACGTTTCGACGAATGTGGGGAGAGTAAAGTTATTTTATTGCGCTGAAGAAGAAAAAGGGGTGACCGCTTCTACCAGATACAACAACCCTCCGGGCTCTCGATCGTCTGAGCTCTCGGAAACACGACATATGTAGTAGAAATTTTGTTTTATATAGTATCACTTGGTATATCCGAAGTACTAAAGTAGAAGAGACGTGACGTCGTGAAAGAGCTGTCGGGCGTTATCGATGCGGGGCGGGGTATGGGGTCAGATTCGGTTTCGAGGGCATTTTAAAGTCCCGTAGGCTCAATGTGCCGCGAAATGTGGCACCCGTCCTTATATCCCATTTTCGTTCGTTCGATGTGCGTTCTCTTACAACGGGACTTTCGTCGGTCCGCGAAGAACCCCTCTAATACAGATAGCATATAGAGAGGATGGATACAAATCCCTTCGAAAAAAAAACTCGTCATATCTATAAGCCATCGTATAGTCATCGTCGTCGTTGTCGTTTACGGTTCTTTCCCGAGAGAAAAATCTTATATCATACACTCTGCCGAAACTACTATACACCGGGGGTACTTTTAAACAATTCGGAACTCTGAAAACTCCTATTCCCTATTCGTTCTATTTTTTTTTATCCCCAGGGGGTGAGCAAATTGCCACGAGGGATATGACTTTATAGACGAGATGGAAAGACGATTTCACATATTTTACCGATACTATTATACGACCTGACCTCACTGACTTTAAAGCCCCAGAAAGTCGTTTAAAAATTGATAATATATTGATATACAGTCGTAACAGAGACACGCGCTGCTCGATTCTGTATCCCCCGACTTAATTGAAGTCGATGGGGGCGCTTTTGACTAACGAGAACGTTTACGTTAACTCGAAATAGAGAGTTGTTACACACGTAACGCAAGTCAATTCGACTGCTCGATGTTTTCAATAGCGAGAATCGCACACCAGTTAACAAATTGTTGGGGACGAATGGGCAAAAGGGGTTTGCGGTTTAAACGAGGGGTCGGCACCGTACCGGGCTTTCGCTTATAATACTTTGTTACCCCATCTACTGCCGGGAACATCGGACCCGAACCGGTAATTCACCCTGTGTCACCCCTACGAGGATCGTCGCATGAGCCGAAACTCCTACCCCCATAATTAAAATTAACTTAACGCTCATCTTCCGACACACGCGCGTCATATAGTATATCAGAGTGAAACGCTTTAAAGATTTTTATTTCCTAACAAAAAAAAAGTTCGATGTCACAAATTTAAATAAAAAAAAAACGCTTTCGCCACTTTCATTGTCGCGTTTGACATTGAAGCGATGACACCGTTTTAACATATGTTTTCGATGTTTTTCATCATCCGAAATGCACTCGAAAAAAAATCGTTATGCACCCACGACCATAGGTTTCTTTTTTGCAATTGTTTTCTGTATGACGCGATAGATTGTCAGTTGTAAATCAATTTCGAAGACGAGGGGAGGCGACATCGATTTCAAGATTTCGATTAATTTTGATTTCGTTGCTTACGCAACTAAAAAAATATCGTTGAAAATTTCATTCGACTTTTTCCTTAATAAAACATGAGGGTAACTTTCTGTATTTGCCAAGTGGATAGAGGGATTTTTTTCGGGTGTTATCGCGAACTTACCTACTCGCGGGTTGCGCATCCGTATAGAAAATTAAGACTCCGCACGTCCTTTGGTCGATCGCCCAGACACTCGATTCGATAGGGCGCGAATATTGGAACTGCACGGGTAGAGCTCCCCGACGGTATAATATATACTTGTCTCCTCTATATACTCTCGACTCTCGACTCTGCCGTACGCTCCATCGTCCTCGACCACCGCTGCGGCCGAGTGACTCGGTTGTTCGGATATTAAACTTTGAAGATGCCGCTCGGCAACGATATACACCCCCGCAACACAACCCCGACAACCTCGTCTTCTCTTCTCTTTACTGACTCAGCAAGTGTCATTAATAAACTTCGAGGAGGACAGGATAAAGTGCTAAACACGAGAGTGAGGCGGTTCCGCTCAGAGTCGCGAGCGCACATCATTACCTTTAGCTTCTCTCTACCCTTCCGCACATCCATTTTCGCACTTTTTTTTATTCATTCGATCGTCTTTTTTCCAACCACTTTTGAATTATTTATTTATCAATCATCGCGCATATTTATTTCTCGACGCATCCATTTTATTTCGATCTATATACGCAGGTTGGATCCTTCGTGACAAAGATGACCCGCATTACCCCCCACCCCTGGCTTCGCCACACTCCCGGGCAATAATAATCCCCTTGTGAATTGATTGAGTGACAAAGCTTTGTCACCGCGCTGGCTGATTCCCACTCACTGAACGCAATTTACTCGACGGGGAAGGTCGCTTGAATATTTTATGAAATAGCTTGTTCACGCGCACGACATCCCTCTAAACACAATAATACGGAGCTCTCTCGGTGCGTTTCTCGCGATGTGAGCTCTCGTCTGGATTGTCAGTGTATACTTTTCTCTCGAACTGCGGAGGTGGTACCTCTGTTTCGTTGTGAAAAGTGAGAAATTTGTGACGTTGAAGGGACCATCGCGATGTATAAGATATCGCGAGAAATTCGCGCCGATAAGTCTAAAAAGAACGAAAAGCGATGGCTAACCGTGTTGAAAACTCAAGCAACGGAATTTTGTCTGGGAACCGGATTACACGGATATAAGTACATCGCGCAGAGCCAACGCTCCAAAATCGAAAGGTAGGAATACCCGAGTGTTATAGTTATCGAATTATTAATTATCGAACACCACACAACGATCTCGGAAATTCGATGTCTTAAAAAATCGCATTTTTTTAAACTTTCGGTTTAAAGGGTTTTGAACGATACGGTATAATACAAAGATACGATGCGTAAGAAAAAATTCTGTTGCGCGAAAATATCGATGTAATGAATATTACAGAAGTTACTTCGAAAGTAAATGTAAAACGATACATTATTAATATTGTTGTTGAAATGTTTCATTCTTAATATGTGTCAATAAAAATTTAATATTTTTCTCGAAATCATTCGGATTCGCGAAGCTCATGTGTCGTGTTTTATGCTTAATGTGCAAAAAAATTGATAAAAATTTACGAGATGCGATATTTTGTAGAATTGTATGGGGTATAATGGTCTTAACTTCGTTGTGCTGCGCCGCTGCGCTTATGCGTATCGCTTGGGAATACAATTCAGCGCGACCGACTCTTACCGTAATCGAGTCGACTCATCACGGCATCTGGAATTATCCCTTTCCAGCTGTTACCGTTTGCAACATCAATCGAGTGTCGCTTAGCGCCGCAAAAGACTTCGTTCGAAAATTGTAGGGTTTAAGTATTTTTTCGGATAATTTCCGATACATTTTTTTTTTCTATTTTCGTACATACGAATCATTGTTACTCGATGCTTGCGATAGAAAAATTCCGAAAGATGTGACCGCGGAATATCTCGTCTCGGAAATGGGATTGTTAAATGAACTTCTCAATCCCGGTGTTTACGGCTACGACGTTAGTAAAAATCTTAGTCAACTTCAGAATATCTTTGACGAGAGCGGATATTCAATAACTCAGGTCGTTAAAGAGGTGAGTGGATTAATAATCGTTTAACAAATGTTATCGAATCTCGTAAATTCCGTCGATGCAACGCAGGTATCGCAAAATTGCTCGAGTCTCATATCGAGCTGCAAGTGGAAAGGCGCTTGGACCGAATGTCGTAAACTCTTCGAGGAGAGTATATCGCGCGACGGTGTCTGCTGCAGTTTCAATTACATTACTTCCGACGATCCGAGAATACCGCCAAAGTATCGTAATCTTTATTAAGGGAAAATGCGGAAATGACGATCAGTAGGCAATTTTTATATTTTGCGGCCCGAAATAGCACCAAATTTGGTAATAACAATAACTACGAAGTAAATAGAATAAAAAATTATTTATTATAAATAATGACAATAATAATAATTATTGATAATATCCGGTATAAGTAAAATCTAATGAATGCTCAGTGACTTTAATTTCCGCATTTTCCATACATTTGAAAAAATAAACGTGGAATCGTTGGATTATGAGAAAAGATAATAATTATCTGTTTAGAAAAAAACCGAAACGTGTGACCGCATGTGGATATCAAACGGGACTCACAATACTCGTGAATGCGGAACCCGAAGATTACTTAGCGGCGATTTTTGGCTCTTACGGCGTTAAGGTAAATCCAAATAGATTCCATCGATATTTCGCGCTTCCTAATTCGCGATTCAATAAACAGATAATGCTGCACTATCCTTACGACTATCCGGACTACAATGCGGAAAATAAGTTGATCGGTATGAATTATCAAGTATTTCTGAGTGTATCTCCCGAGGAAACCTATTCAACACCGGAAGTTCGTGCACTTGCGGTTAATACGCGAGACTGCGTTTTCGATGACGAGAGAATATTGCGCCCAAGTGAGGATATTTTTCATTTGAACTTCACGTATGCGAAGTACACATATAAAAATTGTATGGCTGAGTGCAGAGCCACTACGATAAGAGCCAAATGCCACTGCATTCCTTATTACTATCAACAGAAAGGTCAGTTGGTTCGGATATCGTGATACGCTGATTTTTTTTTTTACAATATTCCGATTTTTCTTATTGATCTCCAGAGTTTTTTTTTTACGATCTTCCGACTTTTTCCGATGGATACCGCGATTTTTTTTTTTCGTAATCTTCCGATTTCTCCCGATTAATCTCGAGAGTTTTTTTTTACGATCTTCTGATTTTACAGGCACGAGAATTTGCAATCTTAAAGATGTACCGTGTTTGCATCAACACAGTAGTAAGTAATCACAAAAACTCAGATGTTCGGACACTTTACATTAAAAAAATTTGAACTTCTCATCTTTCATTATAATTTGTCGCGGCAATTATTTTACTGTTTCCATAGACTCTACTATGAAATTAAAAAAATTGTCACGATCTCTGAAATGCTATTCAATTCGTTTTTTTCGCGGGAGATCCATAAACCGGAAATTTAATACGCTACACATTGCGTGAATACAGAATTTATCGAATTTATAGATTGGTTTGAAACTTCGTGGCCGGGAACCAATATGACTGCCGATACAGTTTTATCACTAATGGCTGATCACGCGAAGCGACCCTGTGGATGTATGCCGGACTGCTCGCTATACCGATATCCGGTTGAAGGCTCGTTGGGAATTATTGATCGACAGAATTCGTACAGCGATTTACTTTTTCTGCAAGTATTTTCTCAAACGATTCTCTAGTGACTAATATCAAAGAAAACCTTTTGATTATAAAATTATTATTTGTTATACCAGAAAAAATTTAACTGTAAAAGACGAAACTATGGTTCACATATTCTTCAGCGATTTGGTATCGATTCAATATCGTCGCAACGCCTATTACAATTGGAGAAATTTGTTCGGTAAGCTACAGGATCCGACAAATGTTATAATACCATCAGAGTGAATTTTTTTTGTTTCATTAATGAATTCAAAACTTACAGCTTCCTTCGGTGGTCTTTTGGGTCTATTCGCGGGTTTCAGTCTGATGTCTGGATACGAAGTCATATATTTCTTCGTTATACGCGTTATAGCCGATGCTTGTATGAAGAAAAAAGTAATCAATACGTCCGACAACGCTGGTAACGATCGATCGGACGGAAAATATAGTAAAAGACGAGGATTTTAATATTTTAGACAATTATTTTATAAATAGTCAAATACAGCGTATCGACGCGATTTATAAAATAGATAAATACAAATATCTCTTTTGTGTCTAAATCTGATATTAAAACTTAGCGTTGATTATTCTTCGTTGCTTTGTCTCTCGCATTATCATTATTTCTTTGAAAATATATTTGATACGCAAGTAGATTGGCATATAAATCACAGATTCGCGCTTTGGCAATACCTTGTTGGTAATTTCAGAAACCGCGATATATGACTATTTTTCCGTCGCAGCTGTTCGGTTAAGCCGCTGCGCTTTCGATAAAAGGAGGGAAATGGATATTTGCTCCGAGACGCGTCGTGAATTCAGGAATCTGCGACGCCGATACGCAACCGTTTACGTTGCCCGTCTTTTCACAAACCTTCTGTATCACGGAAGTTGTCCAATCATTGATAGTCATTCTATTTTGACGCGACAACACTTCGCATGCAGTCTGCACGAACCACGAACCTGTGTTGAATAAAAATCATCCTTATGCGACTTTAAACCAAAATAATATACTTGCGGTAATAAGGCGGATGAGATTTACCTTTGGTTTTATGTCGTATGGAGGCGAAACCGTTCATTGTCGACATGAAACGTGCAAAATTGCGGTATCGCAGATTGGGTTCAATGGGAGAACCGTCGGTAACGAGGTCCGATCTCTGCGATGCGTCTCCTGTGGTTTTTCCTTGACACGCCTGTACAATCAATAATTTGATTGTTTTACACAATTTCGGTGTACAGATCTTGTCCTCTATGAAGGCATTTGATATTTCTTTGCCATCGCACGTTACGATGCCTCCTGCGGTAAAATTTGATATTACGATTTATCGAACAGAGACAATTTCCCGAGTCTCTAACGATTCGTACCTTCGTATCCGTGGGTTAATATACAAATGACTAAACAATCGTATATCTGATCTTCAAATTCGTCGGATATTTGTTTTAAAAAATCCACGAGTTCGCGCGCAGTTAAGTTGTTTCGGATTACTATTTCGAAACCCATCCGTGAAAAAGTATTCTTTAGAGAATCACGATCCGCATCACTTCCTTCTCGTCGTTCGTACTGCAAAGTAATATCTGTAATTTATAAGCAATCGATGGAAAGGATTAAAGAATAGAAAGAAAAATGAAACAATACCGGAGCAGGAAAACGGACTTCGTTGATGATGATACATTTTCCCTTTTTCAACTTCAGCGGGATGTCCGCATTATTACTATGCTGAACATCGTTTTGCGGGGGAGCTTCTGGAAATTGAGGCATCACCGATTTCGGTGATTCCGACCTTTCAACGGCGCGAGAATCGCTCTGACTGGAAGATGTAGAAAAATATTCTACATCATGGTAAATCGTTGTACTGTAATAATCCATACGTTTAATGTGCTTCAGAAGCCTACTGAGGTTTCCTCCATCTAAACACAAATTGCACAATCAGTGTGATTAATACAAAAAAACTAGTGACTGCATCAAACGATAAGAAGGTTTCCATCAATTTTATAAAAAAAAAAAAAAATCGCACTTTATCTTTATTCTTCGTAACAAAATATCTCCCACTATCGATTGTTGGTAAAGAGATTCCGACTATGTAAAAAAAATCAACGGAATTCGGATACAAAAATAATTATGACAGCCGATTTTTCGGAGTAAAATCTTATGTTTTTTCGAGTTAAAAAAAAAATGATACTTTTACAATTTCTTGTGCTGTCTCTCGAGAATTCTTTTACACGTTCGGCACATTTTCAAATGAAATAATCAACGTTTTGGGGTTTTCTTAACCAATTTTTTTGTAGAAAAAAAATAAAAAGTTGTTTTTTGCCCAATATTGATGGAAGTCCCCCTCAAGTGTTAACTGACTGTGAGACTTGGCTTACCAGGTGTTAATGTAATGTAATTGATATGCGTCCAGTACAACGCATGCAATTCCAAATAATGCGAGTCGTCCAATTCTCTCGCAATGCCGTCCTCTTCATAAACATATTTCAACAGTGTTTTAGTCTGTTCCCTTCCCATGGATTCAAAGAGTTTATACAAAACTTTTGTAATTTCGTTTATTTTTATCATTCCACGAGGTATATCCGGATGATATCGTTCCTCCAGACTCGAGGGATCGTATCCCAGATTTCTGAGTATCTCTCGATTTTTTATGATGCAAAGCGCTTCGATGAGTTTTTCCTCCCACATTTCCATGTCATTTCCGATGAACTCGGCGATGATTGCGGGACGATCTTTGATATTTTTGCATATCGAAACTATTTTATCGTAAGCACCTGGCATTGCCGCCGCTAACAAAAAGAGTATTGAGATTTTCTCAAACTCTTCAAGTTCTCGTTCAATGCGCTGCAGTACTATGGCATTCAGTTTTTTTTTTATAAATCGCTTGGCGCACTGCATTTCAGTGTTGGGATATGCATCTGTAGAATGCAAATTTTCAGTTTCCCCTGCAGAATGCATGGCATTCCTATTTGGAACTGAGTCCGTTGTGTGCAAACTGATAGTTTCCATATTCAATGAATCCATAATCTTTTAGTTGGAAACTTCGAGTAAAACGATTGAAGGTTAGAGGGTAATCAGCGCGGGAAACATGGACATAAAGTTCGTATTGCAGTTCTCGGAAATATCATCATAACATCGTACCACGTACCTGATAGGAGAAATGGCGATAAAGTGGATCGGCCGGGACGCCTGAGTGATAACACTACACTTCAGGATATGAATCCGTCTTATAATTATTATTATAAGTCACCACTGTAATATCCATTTAACGAACGATCGTTTGTTTCTACCTGCTGGACGGTATTTTGAAACAATATACGTACAGATCGAGAGGTTTCGTCAGCGACATAGTTCGCTGTTGAGTAGATGGAAGTTACTGGATTCCGGTAACCGCGACGGAGTTTATCGTTCGTGTGTTTTTTTTCCATTTGTGTTTGTATTTCGAATTATCGAGTACATACAACTACTGATGTCACAGATCACGAAGCCATAGGGATTTATCTCGTTCATACCGATATTATGAGACCGATGATGGAGACACAAAGCTGCGAATGTCGCGATTCTTTGACGAACTTCGTGACAGGGGGCGCTGCCGGTTGCAGCGCGAAAACACTGCAATTTTTTTCTCGAGATTAAAGAGGATGTGGCGGTTTCAAGTGAAAAACGGTATTTTTTATAATCGATCAAAAAAATCTTATAACAAATCTGATGCGATTAAATTTTGCAGAAGATCCAATTTAATTTTCTAACATTAAAACAAAAAAAATTACGACTTAATAATTTTCTATATTTAGAGATGTCATTTTTTTCACATTACCAAAATACCATTATGACGAATTGCGAATTTTATACCTGCAATCGCCGGCCCCTCCTTAAAGTCGAACGCATAATTCATGCAAATGGAATGCATTTATATTTCAAAAACGACAGAACTCTTCCGAGTGACCAATTCTCTCGATTGCAAACAAATGTTGCTAATTATAATGTGTATTACTAAAAAAAGACCGTATAATTTTCGAGAATTATCATAGTATAATCAATTTATATGCATATAAAAGCGGGTGTGTCCCATAAACATTCGGCGTCTCCTATATAAACAAAAACACAATACCAATATATACATCGTCCGCGAGTATAAAACTCCAAGGGTTGTTAGCGTTAAAACAAAAAAAATTTGTTTCTTCGTTACTCAAAATATTGTTCGATAATTCCCGGATTTATTGACTGCCGTGTTTGGACTGATTGGCGCAGTGATAAATAAAATTGATTTTTTTCGCTTCAAACTGAAATTGAAAAAAAAAGAAAAATACAGTATCATTAATTAGCTGTATTGCCGTCGTTTACGAATGCATTTAATAGAAGAAAACTTACGCTATCCGCGACCGGCATTTCCACGCGTTCCAATCTCGCCGCGTCAAAGTTTCTTCTCTCGTAGTACACGTAAGGCGATCTACGAAAATACAAAACTCGAGGGTATAACTATTATTCATCAGTCTTTTACACACTTCATGACAAATACCCAATCTCCGGCAATTTATGATGTCCGTTTCGTAAATAATGAATTCCGTTATGAAGTTTGTTTTCGTCCAGTTGAAGCTGTTGATTTTGCTTGTCGTTCAGGACACGAATTTTCGAAGATTCTTTGATAGTTTCGCATGGTGTAGATGCGCATATTCGCTTGTGTAATTCTACCAGTTCTTTCGCACTTAACGACTACCGAAACGTGAAAAAAAAGTCTCAAAACACTTGCATTTTTCTGAAAAAACGAAATCGCGATAACTTTACCCTCAGCCAAGTTTCGGAATTGAAAGGTTTCCCGATAGATTCTTCGTACTGCGCCTCCAGTCTCTTGATACTGGCGTTGTGATTCGCGCGAATTTGTCTCATCTGCGTATCATAATTTTGCTGCACCTCCTTCAGTTTCAATTGTCGCGATTCCTTCTCGATATTCAACAAGTCAGTGAGCCCTGTTTTCTCGGTTATCAAAGTTTGTCGCTCGATTTTCATAGTTTCGATGTAGTTAGTTAGCTTCTCAATTTCCTCATCCTTCCGTCTCATCTCGTTCTCCAAGTGGGACGATAGTTTGGAAATCTCCAAAATGGAGTTTATAGATGACGATTCTGGAATTATCGCCTGAATTTCTTCCAACTTATTTTCCAAATTATAATTGTCCTCTTGCAGCCCGACAATTATTGAATCCTGCTGAGCGGCCTGAAGAAAAAAAAGGCGATATCGAACATGACGAGTAATCGATAGATATATATATATATATCTTTTTCGTTACCTTATTCTTGTAGAATTTTATCTTTTCTCGCAAATCTTCAATTAGCAACGCATCATTTTGTGATTTTTCTCGCCAATCATCGATCTGACTACGAAACAATTGACCCTCCGACTCGGATAAATTACATCGGGATTTCAGAGTCTCGATACGATCGCATATCGTATGAAGCGAAGTATTTAGCTTTTCTTTAGCGGCGCTTTCAGATGTCGTCGTTTCTATCGATATACATTCCATATTTTTATTTAATTCTCGGATAGCATTTTGTAATTTTTCGTTCTCCGCGAGTTTAAAGCTCAAATCTTTCTCGAGTTTCTCGTTGCTGCGATATCGATCATCTAATCGTAATCTGAGAGTTGCAACATCGCCTTTCAATTTTTTTATCCGTTCGCCCATCTTTGATATTTCTTGCATAAGATTATCAACAATTTCAATCTGTTTGCTGCCCCTTTTCAGCGATTGAATCTTCTCGTTTAATTTAGCAATCTTCGTCTTGTTCGCTTCCAACTCTTCGGTAGCATTTTCGTTTTGGACTCTCAATTCTTCTATTTCGTTTGCACTTTTCAAGAAAAGCGTTTGCAATTCGCCTTCGGCGCGCCTTAGCGCTTCTGTTGCTCGTATCTCTTTGCCCGATAAATCGGCTATTTTAATTTTATACTCGGCGCATAATTCATTCATTTTAGAGACTTCGTCGTTTAACTTGGAATTCTTTTCTTGCAACATCTCCAACCTGAATTAACAAAAAGAGAGGATCTCAATTATCTATTCTCCCGATTTTTATTGAAATTAAAGATCGAACTGTAAACTCGCCTCGATTTCATTTCGTCGACTTTCATCTGCAATTCGTCGGTAATATGAACAGTTTTCGTCAAGCCTTCGTTTTCTTTTGTAAGTCGGTTGATCGTTTTCGCGGCATTATCCGCTTCGCACTCTTGTTTTCTGCGTTGCGCACGAAGTTCTTTGATTTCCTGACTCGAGCCTTTCAGCTTAAATTTGGCCGATTCTAATTTTTCCCGCGTTTGTTCCAACGCCTCACGAGTTTTCGCGAGTTCCAAATGCAGAATCTTCAAATCGTATTTCAAATTGTCGGTCTCGAGAGAATTTTCACGTTCCGCCTGATCCCCTTGACCCCGAGACACTTGAGAGGCAACTTGTTCTCTCAGTTTCGCAATCTCGGCGTTTCTCGTCTCTAACTCGTTCCGCTTCTTCGCCATCTCTCTGTCATGATAGTCTCCAGCGCCTCGGATTGGATGTACAATGCTATTAATTAGTAAATTACAAATTCTCTCGTAGGCTGCATAATTACCTTTCAGCGCGGCGGATAATTTTTCGATCATTTCGGTCGAACGTTTCGCTCGAATACCGAGAACATCATCTATTTTTTTGTCCATCGATTCTTCGTCGCGCTGTTTCTTCTCTTGTCGATTTTTTTCGATTTTTGCCCTATCGATTTGCAAATCGCGTAATTCATTCGTCAAACTCGCGATACGCTTTTCGTATTGTTCGCATTGCTCTTGGTGTTTGTTGAGAACTTCGGATAAATATTCCTTCTCCGCGGTGATGTCTGCGAATCGGTGAAAAAAAATATGATAAACACGAGACGATTGAAAAATCGGTATTAATTATCATCGGAATACCTCGAGACTCTGTTGTGGCTTTAGCTTCGTTGAGTACATCATTCAAGCGACTAATCCTCGCGATGAGCGAAGGACGTTCTTCGACGTACGGCTCTAATTCGACGATGAGCTGCTGTATCTTTTCGAGATACGCGCGGAATTGTGAAACGATCTGTTCGTGAATCTCGTCCTGTTCCGCGTTCGCCGTATTCGATGCGGATACTTGCATAGTCAATTGTTCAATAGTACACTCCATGAATTCCTTCAAAGTTCGAATTACTCGAAATATGAAATAAGGGCGTTGAAAAACGAGCGATCGCAATGGGTTGTAACTGTACTTTTTCGCGCTTCCAATCGTCCAGCCGAACCATCGTTTCGTTCCATTCGTCAATCGTTTCCTCGCGGCGGAAACAATCTTTTTCCTGATTATAATCCGAGCGTTTCGCCAATTCATTTTCCACGTCGTGCAGATCCTCCTGCAAGGCGGACTTTATCTTGCGAATCGTCGGTGTCGGCAACCGATTGACGCTTACGGTATCGCTGGCTTCTCTTCGAATTGATAGGCGTTGCGCCTCGAGCTGCGATAACTGACTATTCTTAACTTCGATCTTTTCGCGCCTCTGAAAAGGTTGTGTCAACAAATTAGTAGTTTATTTTTTAATTTTCGTAATATTAAAATCTCACCAATCGCTCGCTAGACTTCGCGTTTCTTTTTATCAATTCTAACAATCGGCTAATTTCGCCTTCCTGATCGTCTATTTTCATCGCTTGTTCTCGATTCAACTTCATCAATTCGTCATTATCGCGTATCGCAACTTTCATCTCGTCGATCTTTTTCTGCAATGTTTTCAGAAAATCGTTTAATTTTACGAATCGATGGACCGTCGCGATTGATCGTTAAATCTTATCGTTCTGTAGTTGATTCTTTTTTTATGGCACTTACAACCAGAAAGTTTCTTTCCTCTCGAAGCGTTTCGTTCTCTTTGATCCGTTCACGCAATTCATCAATCTCACGAGATTGCGATGAACATTCTTGCGATTTTTCTGCCAGTATACTCTTCAGGTGATCGATCAGATTTTTGGAGGTTTGCATCTGTTATAAAGGTCGAATAATTAAATTATAAACCCGGTGTACAGGTAATTTTGGCAGAAAAGATCACAAAGTTTACCTTCTTTTTCCACTCTTCCATATTCTGATGAAACTGATTACCCGAATCCATCAATTGTTTCTGCGAAATCTGTAATACAAAGTTTCGAATTAGCATCGTTTCAACGTCCAATTAAATGCGTTCCAACTTACTTTCAAATGTTGTTTCAAGTTATCTATCGTTACTTCCTTGTCGTTCAGAGCGGACTCCAGTCTCCGGCTGAATTCTCTTAATTCCTCCAAATCGATGTGCTTTGCCTGCGAAATAATTCGAATGATATTTGCCGTTCGTTTCAACAAAAAAGGAAGCAAACGTACGCCGAGTTCATTCTTCAATGCTATAATCTCCGAATCTTTTTCGATTATTATTCTTTGATAATTTGTATTGTCGAACGTTTTGCAACAACTCGCTGATCTGTCGTTTCGTCGTCTCTTCTTCGGTACATCAGCGTCTTCCATCGGATCGGTTTCCGAAGATAGCGGGACATCGTTGCTGTCCTCCGAATGACCATCGGACAACGATGATCCATCATCGCTTCTGCTTCGTTTGTCGATTTCTATCTCATGGAAATTAGTCGACGAGCAGCTCGGCGAGTGTATCGGAGTTTCTGGCCGTTTGGGAATCAAAGAATCGTTTTCAATTGTTTGGGATTCTTGCAGCTCCGTTGAACCTTTCAAAGCAATCAGATCCTCCGAAGAATCTTCTCCCTACAATGCATTTTTTTAAATCAACTAAAGAAAACGAAATTTTACGAAAAATAACTCACGTAATCTCGTAATTTCTTCTTCTGTTCGGCTGTGAGATTCAGAGATTTGTACCTCTCGAGCTGCCGGCGTAACGAAACGAGTTCCGTTTGTGTCTGATTTCCCAGTACGATGAGACTCTCAATCATCACATCGTACGGCACGATCTTTCCTTGCTACAATTTTTTTCGTTTTTTTTTTCTTTTCAAATAAATTACAACTCGACGAGAAATAAATTCGATGGAAGTTACAAACCGGAAGAGGTTTTTCAACGACTTCTCGGAAGTATCGACAGTTATCCAGAGCATTTGGACTCCACGATCTCAGGTCGGTACACGAGTCGAAGAGTTTCAAACGTCCCTCCGATCTTTTTCGAGGCACAACGTTGGAACTGAATCTACCGGTCAGAAAAATACGCGAGCCGTGTTCCGCGTAAGACATTTTGCGTCTCTTGGTTTCTAAAATCGATGTTATGACTCTCTGCTTTCAGGAAACACGGATAATCTCGGATTAACCGGAAAATCATGGCTCGCGGCGACGAATCAGATATTTTTTCGTTCCGACATATTTGTTTGAATCCCATGGTGATTCGTCAATTGTTTTTCTCGATCTGTTGTAAACTTAAAAAAAAAGTTTAAAGAAGACAACGGCTTTTAAGATAATTCATATTAATAAAAATAATAGCCCTCGTGATACAATAAAATATTTTATTTCGCAAGCTGCCATTAAAAAGAACTACAATATTATATAATATGTATATAAACTACTAAGGCATCTTAACACGTTTTTGCCCCCATTGATTCAATTTATACATCGCAAACAACTAATTTTCTCGTGTCCTCTCTTCTCTTATTTAAAATAGACGTTGCGTTTCGTGGTGCACTCATTTTTCTCTCTGCCGCTTCTTTCTTTCTCTTTTAAGTACAACGTATTTTATATTCTAAACAAACTAAATGTAACTCGTAGAATTCAGTTCTTGTCGCAACACACGCTTCGCCGCCCAATTCTTGCGGATTTTTTTTTTTTCGAGTACACAATACATCATCGAAGTTTTTTTTATACAGTAAACAGTAGAATGTCCCGTAGTTTTGTCGCGTCCACTCTGCTTTTTTCATTCTTCGAATCGTTTTACTGAAATTTTTATCACCAACGGCGCATTGGAGATAAATATCGTCGTTGGTGATTATTACGCGCGGAAGATTCTACCGGATACGAAAATTTGTCTTCACGTATTTATTAATTAGCGGAAATTGGTAGTATAAAGGTAATACTAAACGTAATACTAATGGTATTCTTGTTTTTTTTTTTCGATCGTACAATTGGATGTACGTTACCGGGACAGAACGGGATAAGGCCCCCAGGATATGGACGTATTTGTTGCAAGTTCATGAAATATTTCTATATATATGTATATATATATCGTTAAAAAAATGATTTTCAACAAATGGAATGTGAGTGATGGTCGTACCGAGACTTTCGCACAATAAGATATGTTTTTCTCGTTGAACACGATACAAAAGGCAATGCGCTCGGGCAAAGGCACTTCACACGAATGCGACGGAAGTGTGTATACATTTTCTATTCAAAAAGATGTTTCTCGATCGTTATTATTATATCAGCAATAGTTTTACATTTCGGCAAAAAAACCAAAAAATCTTCTTTACCTATGTAACAACAGTAACGATAAATATCGACAATATCGAAAAAAAATGAGCTTTAAACTTCAAAAACTTCAACACACTATGTACGCAGTGTAATTAAAACGGCGAGTGCACGAATAGTCGTGCTATACGATTTAATGCATTTTTCTTTCTCCTTTTGTGGTTAAATTGATTATTCAACGTTATCGTCGAAGATAACATAGTTGGAATGATTTACGTCGAGTAATAATGTAGAGCTGCATAATCAATAATTTGTATTGAAATCGATCGAGCGGTTCGTTCCTCTCTTTTCATTCTTCGATTTTTACCGCGATCTGCTCGATTCTATGCGCATTTACTGTCGGTAAATGTCTTTTTCATTTCGCTAACTTACGGAAATATATTTCCATCGCATTATATACAATCTGATTTAAAAAAGAAATCGTTTGTGATATACAGACGATCGGACCTCAACGTACGATTTTTTTTCTTCTTCATTTTTCAGCGCCGTACAAACGTATTCTGCTTTCATCGGTATATTATAGTATACAAAGTGAGGCTGTATAATTAGGCCGGCCGAATCGTCGGAAAAATTATCGACGACCGATTTTTTTGATGTTGCTGAACCGATTTTTTAGTTTTCTAACGACTTTTTCAATGGCAATATGCCGATAAAGCTATTAATTTCAGATGCGATTCAGCTATTCTACAGGATTATCAGCCGAAACACTGCCACAAGGTTCCGGTAGAAATAACCGAACTACTCAGGAAGGCGGTACGGGTGGACAAATCGGCCACCAGCCGGATCTGTTGATTCAACCCGAAAAATCGCAGTAATCCTGAGATAGGAAAGGAAGAAACTTTGCGAATGGAATGGGTGAAAAAAGTGTCGCCAAAAATAAGCATGTGCTAAAATTTCCCCTCTTCACGCCTGTAAAGTGTAGTGCAAAGGGCGTTTTTACTACATCGTGAAAAAAAAAAGAAATACTACGAACGCATAAATCTCACGAGTTACTTTTTGGCATAAAAGCCGCGGATAATTTTTAGTCGGCTTAGTCGATCTAACCATACAGCCTCCAATACAAAGTCATACATATCACCGACGTTCTCGTTACTTTAAGTACACTTTGAAGTTACAATAATTAAGTACTATTCGGTATGACGCTTAATACTCGTTTATAAATTGCTGCCGTTCGATTAATACTTTCGATAGATCCAGTCGTAATTCATTATTGCTATCATGTTCTTGACGCATTTCTGTTTGTTTTTTCATCATTTTCACTGCGGAAGCAATGACTCAGCCATTTTATAGAACCCATCGTCAATGGAGCCGTTTAAATTCAATGGATAACGATAATCCAGTCGAATACAACGGAATAACGAATTTCTTAGCTGCGCCTCGTTATTAATTGCGATCAATGGGATCGATCCGAAATCGCGAGATCGGGGAAGAATTTATTGCTCCTTATTCGATCGAGGAAGCACATTATTGTCGATAGTCACGGAATAGCTTTGGACATTTTTTTTTATCTCGAGACCAAAGCCCCCTTTCCCCTTGCGCGCAATAGTCATGGGCGGTTTTTGTTGCGAATGCACGATTATCGATTGCATTCGTCGATTCACAGATGCAACACACCTTGATCGTGACTGAACAAGTTGTGATGGGGATGATGATGATGATGCATATGATGATGCTGCGAGCCGGCTGTGTGAACTTCCTCGTGAAGCGGCACACCGGTAAGATCTACGATCTCGTCGGCGTCCTCATCGCTCACTGTCGCAACGCTCTGAGTCGATTGATGACTTCCCGAGGACAATTGACTGTTTCTCGAGAAAGAACCGCGTCTCGGTGCCACTAACGCGGCTCGTTGATTTGCAGGTTTCACGGTTATTATCAGATTTGATGAATTGGCGATCATCATGTCCGTTACCTGAGCAGGAAAAGATTACAGAATTTTTTTTTATCGATTACTACACTTATCGAGCATCTGTCAAAAAATAACGCGGAATTTAATTATTCTTGAGCGTCGGTACGCCTTTGATCGATCTTATGAGAGGAAACTCCACGAAAAAAAATTCTTTAACCTTGCGGCGCTAATTTTCACATTGAATTTCAATCTCGATAAATCTGTTATTTTCATCTTAATGCGTAAATACCTACGGGTTTTTATTTGTATAAAATATATTCACCTGATCGAGCGTCTTTCCGGCAACTTCGATACCGTTGACCTCGAGAACTTCATCGTTAACGGCGAGTAGTCCCGTACTTTCGGCTAGACCGCCAGGGACGAGTCTGCTGATGAATACACCGGGAACCTTCTCGATTCCTCCACCCGCGGACGGCGGTAGGACGCGGAAGCTCTCTCCATCCTTTATATAAAACCCAAGAGGCTTGTCGGATCCGTGCTTCAATAATCGTACGCGACGACAGGTTTCCGGCAAGATATCCACGTCAATTATCGCCGATACCTGGAACCCGTATGGATGAATGATAATCATTAGCAAATGTGCAAATTTCTGACAATTTTTCAATTATCGATATGGATTACTCCAAAAGTGTTTTTTAGAGACAAAAGAGGAATATATCAAAATTCCCATAATTACTTATTATTATTGCAATTAAATTTTTTTTTTTAATCAATTGCTTACATGAACTGAAAAAAAAAAACAAAAAAAATCGTTCTTTGAAAAAAATCGAAAAAAATCCAACAGCCATTTAATTTGCTATGAAAAACTTACCTGTCTAAAATCATGAGGATTGGAGATGGCCAATGGCTTCGGTTTACCAGGAGTACCTCCCAAGATGCTGGATATCAAATT
Organism: Cryptus viduatorius; assembly: GCA_964006125.1. Classification (NCBI taxonomy): domain Eukaryota; kingdom Metazoa; phylum Arthropoda; class Insecta; order Hymenoptera; family Ichneumonidae; genus Cryptus; species Cryptus viduatorius. The sequence continues at coordinate 17,189,128 of OZ023222.1, forward strand.
TTTTGGCTTTATTGTTCCATAACCGTTCATGTCTTCAACGCCATCGGCTTGTCGCGTTATGAATATTCTCAGCAGCGGCTTAGCAGCTAGAAGTGCCCTTGCCAAATTGTTGTCATTGTTTATCGGTAATGGTTCACCATCTGTCGGATCCGTGTAGTATATAAGAAAGTTTAAATCCGGTCCTATGTCGTGTCTCTCAGCGAGAAGTTTTCTAAAGTCCTCGTAGATAGTCGGTTCATTCCGATTGACAGAGAATCGTATGATGTCCGCGTCGAACTGTCAAAGAGAAAAGTATTCGTTACATATAGAAGAGCGAGGAGCACAGGCATTCCATTTTAAAAATAGAGTTGACCCCGAACACTCATGAGCTATCAGGAGTGTTCGCGTTGTGGCATATTAGAACAATGAGTCATTATTAGACCCAAATTTGGAGGATTGGAATGCTGAGCTACAGCAACATTGTGCAACAATTCGTACGTTTCAAAGAACACTCGTGCGTGTCGAAGAATTCACTGAATCGTCGACGTTTACCTTGCTTTTAACGGCGACCATGCTGCCGTCAACGTGACTGTGAAGTTTACTCTTCGACATGATTCGTCGCGATGTTTAATTCCTTGCGAAGTGTCGAAACGGAGGGCGTCGATGGGGCCCGCGAACACGCACACACACACACACGCGCTCGCGACCGTTTTGTAACTCGATGATTAAAAAAAAAAAGTTGATTATTGATCAATCGCATCGATCGTATTACACGAGTGAGAGGGGGGCTATCAAAACAGAGGCATCTTTCTTTTTTTTTTTGCCGAAACGATTGTCAGGACCGTTTCGTGACGTCAGGGAGACACCTGCTCGAGGGAACGCCACTTGGCGTAGCCTTAAAATGTATCCCTCCTCGGCAGCTCTTGCGAGATTGCCAACGCTGGCTCTCTTTTCCTTCGGGAGACGCAGTAGCGATATAAAAAAAATACCGCGGAACTTATACACCGTCGTGCAGAACTCTAGCGAACGAGCTCACCGTACGTTGGCTCCTTTTCACTGAGCATTGTCGAGACGAACACACACCCGTAGCTATCTTGTATATATCAAAGCTTGGCGGAATTCACTTTTGGCGTCCACACTCGCGTAACAAGTTTGTTTTCAAAACACACGGGTCATCTCGATTATTCTTTCGTTTTTCTGCATACCAACCGTACAACTCTCTTCTGTTTTTTTATTATTATTATTTTGTCTTCTGACTTTTAGCCCTCTGGCGAAAGCATGTGCCACATCGCCTTTCGCAAACTGCATTAACTGTAGAAACTTGGAGCATAGTGATACGTGATGTATCACGACGTGGGGCGTGAAGAGAGCTTCGCTATTCGGGTGGGAGAGACGATTGAGAACATGGATTACGCACAGTAAGATCCCCCACTTTACCAACTTATCACATTGCAGAAAACTTATTCATTCGTGGATAGTATCGACGCTAGACGAATCAATTATCGGAACCAGTGAATATATTGCGTCGAAAAAAACGAGTCAGATAAATACAAATTTATCACTGTCGGCTCAGAAACATTATATCGCGATAATTTATTTCAAATAATGATAATAATAATCTTTGCGCAAAAATCTTTATCGGCTGATTCAAACGTGAATGCTCCGATAGTCTTTCAACGCGATTGTTGAGAGGGGGCAGTTGAGAAAAATGAAATGTTTCACGTTACAGTTGAATTCTCCTCTCTGATAATTTCTTCTCGACGACGAACAGCTGGTCAGTGGGTGGGCATCGGTGGATATTGCTGGACATGTTTATCACGGTCATTGTGCTCGAATGTCGTGGGTGCTCTTAATAGACGCAAAAATTTCTTCGAATCACGTAGGATTATGCACGCGCAATACTCGCGCTGTTATGTGCACAGGCGATTGTTGAATAAACATTTGTGAAACTTGAAAAAACGTCATTTATTATCGATAACCAACTTATACAATTCGATTTTCCCGAGAGAGAAGATTCGCGTGTGCTATGGCTCAATGCAAATTAACCCCCCGTGAATTTATCAGCAATGCATTCTCGCCGCAAGTCGGTGCCGTGTGTTCGGCTATCGCCGAATCCGTTTGTCAGAAAAACAATCTATCATTTATCGAGCTTTTACAGCCGTTCTGCAATCGTAACACCGAAGGTAAGTTTATTCAAAGTTATGCTTAAAAAAGACCGAAAAAAATATCCACTGTCACCGTGAATTTTTTTTATTTCGCAATTGCGAGCGTCAAAACAGAGAAAATAATTGTTTAAACCGATAATAATTACAATCTACACAATAAGGCAGACGCGATTCACGATCTTTTTTTTTCTCTCAGGTCATTTCAAAGATCCCCAGGGAACCACCGTCACCGTACGCAATCTTCGTCTATCCATTCAAGATATTCATGTTCAACCACCCGAACCATCGCTCGCCAGAAAAATGCTCAACGATTCCGTCAGTTCGGAGCTCTGCGAGCGCACGACCATTGCACGGATAGGAAACGTAGATCTCGACATTCCCGTTGCTGTTCCGTGGTTCGAAGCGTGGAGAGAAATGTTTCTAGCTGTTCAGTTTCCATCGGATCACGAATTTACCAAACATTTTTTGGCCTGTATGATAGTCGTTTCTACATCTGACGAGAGTCCATTAGAAAAGATACAACAAATGGCTGCTCAGTTGCATCAAAGCGTTCCGGGAAAATTACCAAAATGGTTCAATCACAATGCGCTGAGATACTACATTCTCATTCATGATGCAGCGCAGGACGACAGAACAAAGTTAGTTTTTTTTGTCATTAACGAGTCTAAGTCCACTTTTTTCTTTTTTCTACAAAAAACGTAATTGTTTTTACCAGAGCTGAAACGGTCTTCACGGAAATGAAAAATCTGTACGACTCAAACAACTGTTTTCTATTGCAAATGAATTCTCGACCGCCGGGGCATTCCGACGATAATACTCACTTGCCGGATCCTTGGAGTCAATTTCTCGTTAAGCATACGGATTTCAATGCCAGTAGCGACCACAGTAGCAGTCCTCGCACTCCGGCCGATATAGGCGGTGTTTCCGCGATGCCGAACGAAGTTACAACAGAACCTGACAAGTAAGAAACCTCGGATATAACGATATAACACCTTAAAGGTCCTTTTAATCCTCTAGACTTTCCCAATCAAAACTTTATTCACTTATTTTTTTTAACGGAATCATAACAAACAAGCAAACAAAAAAATCGCATTTCGTTTAAAAAAAAAAGTAAAACGTGTTCGTCAATGTTATTCTTTTTAACTGCTTTTTCCGTTTTGTGTGATAATCAGCATTAAGCAATCTCAAACCAAGGTTCAAGTTATAAAATCGTGGATTTTCTATTACAGAACGAGTCACGCGGGGACTCCTATCGCGCCCCAAAACCCCGGTTTGATATCACCAGATTTCGCCGACAAAATAAGCCTCTCCTCGGAGGTATCCGAATCGCCGATTATGCATGTCGAACTCGGACAGGAGGCAGTGCCGGTAACGATTCATCCATTGAGTCCGGAGGGTCACAGAGCCTTCAATATGGACTGTTCCGACAATTCGAAAGTACCGGCGAACGAGAGTTCTCCGATAAATGCGAATGTTTGGGCGGATTCGCCGAACCATCCAGTGGCTCAGCACGGAGCTCGCCTTTCCACTCAGGATCTCGATAGGATAAGAGCGCTTATAAACGAATTTTGCTTGCGAAGTTTGTTGCCCTATGTCGAGAAACAGATTGGTTTGTTGAATGATGTTATTTCGAATAAGAAAGGCGTTAGCCGCTCCTTATTCAGCGCTACCAAGAGATGGTTCGGTACAAGTAAACCCGGTGTTCCGGGATCCACACCGACGAACGCTGTAATGTAAGTATTCCGCGTAGAAACGGCAATGGGAATGAAAATAATGTTATAAATTAATTTTTTTCCGCAGTTACACAGCAGATTCGCCGGAGCTGCAGCTGCGTCGCCTCGGCGATCTTTGTTTTATGTTCGGACATTATACTCTCGCGTATCAAGCGTATCACAGCGCAAAACGTGATTTTGCCGCCGACCAGGCGTGGCTATACTACGCGGGTGCTCTGGAAATGGCAGCGTTGAGTGCCTTTATGCAGGGAGAAATGACGCGAAAAACTATCGAGTATATGGACGACGCGATACTGACTTATTCGACGAGCTGCAAGATGCCGCAATTTGCGACACGCGCGACTTTGCTGAGCGCCGAATGTCTCAAGGGTCGAAGTTTGCACGGTGATGCTGCTAAACAATTAATACGCATGACGAGCGAAGATTCTGACTTAAGATCGGCATTGTTACTCGAACAGGCTGCGTACTGTTTCATTAATCCGAAAATGATACACAAATACGCCTTTCACGCGGTACTCGCTGGTCATAGATTCTCGAAGGCTGGACAGCGAAAACATTCGTTGAGATGTTATCAGCAGGCATATCAGGTCGGTGACTACGTTCTGAGAATCTTAGGAGTAATGAGAATATTGTTATAATGATTTTTCGCGTCATATAGGTTTATCGAGGCAGAGGCTGGTCGTCGGCGGAAGATCACATTCACTTTACGATCGGTCGACAAGCTGCGTCGTTGAAACAAGTCGCTGACGCGGCTCAGGCTTTTGAAAAATTACTCAAAGAGTCCAGCAAACAGCCGAGTATTCAGCAGGCCGCCTTTCTCCGTGAATTTTTACACACACATCACGTACGTCGCTGCCAAGTCGTCTATACTTTTTTATTCTGAGAATAGTTAATTGTATCCCATCCTAATTATCAAATTTATCGTAGTTACTACTGCAAGAAAGTTCGATTGCGGAACGGTTCGAACTTCCGTCCCTACCGTTGCCTCTGATCGACGGCAACGCAATAAAAGTATTGCTCGGTCCGTTGCCAACATCAACGAACGACCACGTTGCAGCGAGTAACGTATCGTTCGACAGTCAAGACGAGGACGACGCGAGATGGTCGAAACTCGAGGAAACAATTTTATCCGAAGCGCAAGGCTCAGCGTCGATGATTTTCAAGCCGACGATTGCTCTCTATTCGAGTAGAAGCAACAACAGCTCGAAGCCGAACGGCATTCTCGATGAACCGATTCACCTCTCCATTGAGCTGTACAATCCTCTAAAAATTCCTATTCCACTAGCAAAAGTAAAGTTAATATGGTCGTTCGTCAAAGACGACGAGTTTTTCACAAACGAAACGGCGATTAATGATTTATCGTCGAAGTCCAGTCCCGTTGATACGGAAATTCTTGATTTCGCGCTGCTACAACCGACGTCGAAGCAGCGCATTGTATTGTCCTGTACACCGAGAAATATTGGAGAATTAAAGATACTGGGATTATGTTACGATTTGTCGAATCCAGCGGCTTCCGATCAGCCGATCGTCAATCCAACGGTCTCGGTAACCGGAAAACGAATGTTTGAGATAAAGGGTCCACGATTGAAGAACGCGAAGGAGAAACCGGGTGTAAATATGTACGGTGTTGACTGCAGACTCGACATAAACATCGTCGACAGAGCACCTTTTATGCAGGTCAGTGGAATTCATATGTTTTGCTATTCCGAATTACAAGTGACGCAACGTATATCGACTTCTCTATGGATTTTCAGGTCTCATTCAGTAAAATATCGCCGGAGATGTTATGTGGGGAGATGCAAAGACTCGAAGTAACTTTCGAAAACATCGGCAAAGCGGCGTTGAAGTCTATTTACGTAGGATCGACGAATCCGAAGCTTTTCTGTTTGGAAGACAACAGAGAAAAAATCGGTGGCTCGGTAACGAAAATCACGTTACCGGAAGCAACGGGAGGCGTTTTGGAACCCGGAAATAAACACACTATACCGCTGTGGATACGCGCGCCCCACACTAAAGGCAGTCATCGTTTGGATTTACTTTTTTACTACGAAAACGTGGATTCGAAGAGTTTACCGAAATATCGTCTGTGTCGTCACACGTGGCAATTAACAGTATTAGATTCGATTCAAATAAGTGCAATTACTCGCCGAAGCGCAGCGAGGAAAAACGATTTACCGACGCTGACGCTAACCGTACGCGTAAAAAATACCAATCAAATTCACGATCCTTTCATGAATCTGATATCTTTGACTCGCGTTTCGATTGAGAGCAGTGCGTGGTGTTTATCCGATTACATCGTCGAACCGTCGAACGTTAAGATAAAACCTCAAGAAACATATAGCGTATTGTTAAAAATGATTCGAAGAACGGAAAATTTATCGAAATTCTCCGATATATCGCTCACCACCGACAAAAACGATGCATATTCAGTTACGAATTTTCCGTATATGGATTTCGTTCAGAAGAGACACATACGACCGCAAGTTGGTAATGAAAATTACAACGAATTGCAGGGTCGCACAGCGGAAGAGAGTCCGTTGGCTATTACCATGAGACTCGACGCGACTTTGATTATCCGATGGAAAGCGGATATCAAGGAAAGCGGATCAGCAACGCGTCATGCCATTGGTCAGCATCACGTCGATCTCGCGCTGCTCAACAAATCGTACAAACATCCGGAAGAAACGCGTACCGATCAAACCGATTATTCGACGAGACTGAAGATTTTTGGACCTGATAGGAATGTTCCGGACTCGACGACTATTATAAAAAAGGATCACGTCCCGGAGTCAGAGTATCAAAAAAACATCGTGTCGTTCTCGCTGAGTCACGTCAGAGAGGGAAAACATAATTTCGAACGAAGTCGAATGTGCATTATTCCAGTTACTCTGCACTTACAAAATCATTCGCAATCGCTCGTCGATGTGAAAATCAATACGATCGGCACAAGCAGGTAAGCATTTACAGCATTTTAAACATTTCTTTCTATCATTTTTTTATAATACGTGTTTTTTTCTATTTCCTCCGATTTTTGCAGCCAAACAACGTTGCCAAGCATAAAGGCACAACTATACTCTCCTCAGGCGTCGACGTTTTTTCGCTACGCCAGCCACACGGCAGTTAATTGCCACATAGAACCTCTCGGGCTCAACACGATCAAATTACAAGCAATTATACCGTCGCCAGGTACATACGATTTGGCGTCGAGATTAGAACTTTCCGCTAGGGTAACGAAGAGCAAAGAATTTGTGTCGCAAAAGTGGCGAATGGAAAGCGTATGTAGTATCAGTGATGTGAGCGTCTAGAAAAAAAATCAAGAAAATTGTTTGTTAGAAATTGTAGATCGAGAACGCTGTGTCTAAAGCGTATCGCAAGAGTAAAATTTCATTCGAATCATTCCCTAGGAGAGTGTAAATATTGAATCTATACAAACGGCGAATTGTATTAATATTTTCTAGTGGTTGATAGCCGATTTTATCGATGCACGGTGTACTCTGAGGGTATTTCGAAACGGAAAACCACCTGTTGCGGTACTCGAAATAAACGTTGCGACACTTTTTTTTTTCGTAATCTCGTGCGCGTAAATCTCGCGGTTTTGAAAACCCGTATTTATTCCATGCAACAAGCGCGTTACGAAGCTCGTACTCAAAGTTCCTGTACACTCCACAGAGAAACGATATTTCTGAGTCGCATGTGAAACCGCGAAGAAAACATATCGTCTTCAGAATAAAAAAAAATTAAAAAAAATCGCCTCGAATCCAACGATTATCTGTCGATTCTCCTAAACAAACTCAAAGTGCTTCACTAAGAAAAAAAAAAAAACTATTAAACGATCAGTCTTCGATGATACATTGATAACAGAGCTGTTGTTAGCCATTCGTTCGAACGGCTGGTATTGAACCTTTATTATCGAATATTCAAGCGTAAATAACTTGAATATTGTACGTAATTGTATTTGTCATAACGTCATTATTATATTGTATAAAATGTGACATAATTCAAACTGTAAATAACTGCATAAAGAAAAGAGTTATAAAGATTAAACCGCTAAGGGATTATATAGTATATATATTTATTGCATTATTCAACAGTTGCAATATCGTTTCGTAGTTGAGGGAGCTTCCTATTAATGAAATATCTCAAACTCACACCAACTTTCATAATAATAAGTTTATACAATACATAATTGTACTATGTAAAGAGTATAAATAATGTACTAAAAAAATAAATAAAAAATAAATATTGTATAGGTAAACACATCGATGTACGTTAATTCATGTGATCGCGTAAGTATCCATTTTTTTTGCCTAAAAAATCGTTTATCTATCAATTAACAACGTAGCCACCTGGTGGACGATGGATAATCCGTCATATGTCGGAATGTCTGTCGTCTTGTCGTCTGCAATAATTCCAAATCCATCGCTTGTTTACGTCAAAATTTATCCGTGAAACTCGTTAACGTCTCGGCAATGTATTGCGACTACGAGTTCACAGATCGTCGTTCAATTGCCACGTTGTCGAGGGATAAAATAAACAATGCCGCTCGTGTATCGCGAGTAGTGAAATGAGTTAGAAAATCGTACAAGGATTATGACATAACCTATCGCCGCGTCTTTCCCGCAAGAATAGATCGTCATTGTTATTCACAAGTATGGGAAATTATGTGGCGAATACAATAATATGGTGAGTTCGACTAAAAAAAACACGAAAATTGCGTTTTTATGATCAAAAAATTGTTTCGGAATTCACGTTATGTCTTTTTTTGCAGCGTGCTGATATTGTTCTCTGTCAGCGTTATTTACGCCACAACTCACTTAGTCAAGTTATTGACAGAGAATAAAGATGATGTATTCAATCAATCGACTTCTTACGATTGGATAATAAGACTGAGTTTAAATCTGTTGGGTTACGCTACTGTGCTGTTGCCTGGTTGGCTAATATACAAATATGTACGCTGCAGCAAGTATCTTCAGCGAGGAGGTAAAAACATTATTTTCCATCGATATTCCTTGGCAAGAATTCGTTTTTACTAATTTTGTTTAAATCACAGGCAAAGGATGCATTTCCAGATTGGTTCACGCGTGCTTTCTTGGCAATGGCGAGACGGGACTCTTGGATTCGCCAAACTACGCTCCAACAACTTCCGCGTCCGGTGCACACGTTCAGAAGAGTTTTGCTCACGACGCTGTACTGTACGCCTATTGCTTCTTGGGACTCCAGATCAGTTATCTGACTTGGGGTTACTTGCAAGAGAAAATAATGACCCAGGAATACGTTAACGAAGCTGGCGAAAAATCATACTTCCAAGATTCCCAGTTTCTCGTTTTTGTCAATAGAATTCTCGCTTTTCTTATGTCGGGATTGTATCTTCTTGTTAAGAGGCAACCGCGTCACGCTACACCACTGTACAAATATGCATTTTGCTCTTTATCCAATATCATGAGCAGTTGGTGTCAATACGAAGCTCTGAAATACGTTAGTTTTCCTACTCAGGTGAGAAATAATTATTTTTTAATCAATTGGCGATTGATATAATTTGCATAAAGGTCTGTTGAGAAATATTGTGTATATTGCAGGTTTTAGCGAAGGCTTCGAAAATCATTCCCGTAATGATAATGGGAAAATTTGTGTCGCGGAATTCATATGAGTATTATGAATACGTAACGGCGGCATTGATTTCCATTGGAATGACACTCTTCATGTTGGGGAGCACTACTCACGAAACTGGTAAATTTAATAGGGTTTTGTTTTTTTTTTTTTGTATTCGGTGTTTAAATAGTTGGTTGATCGCCGATAACTCAAATTCGCGATGAAATTATCGTTGACTACTTGCAGACGGGGCGACAACGCTATCGGGGATTATTCTGCTGAGCGGATACATGATTCTCGATAGTTTTACGAGCAATTGGCAAAATGCTCTGTTCACCAAATACGGGGTAACGAGTATACAGATGATGTGCGCGGTTAACATGTTTTCGTGCATGTTGACCGCTACGTCGTTGGTTCAACAGTCGAGTTTCGTACAAACGCTCGACTTCGTGATGAAGGTGAGTCGAGAGTTAAATCTATGAATTTTCATTGATGAAAAGAAAAAGACTTTTATGAATTCTTTTCCTTTCAGCATCACGGATTCATAGTGGATTGCTTACTGATCTCGATATGTTCGGCGAGTGGTCAACTATTCATATATTATACGATATCGAAATTCGGTGCTGTCGCTTTTGTCATAATGATGACTATACGCCAGGTGAGCGACCTTTTTATAAGCGCGATCATTCATCGTTCGATTTGGTGAATAACTTTTTAATTATTATTTACAGGGATTGGCTATTCTACTTTCGTGTTTGATGTATCATCACCAAATCACCGTATTCGGTGTTATCGGTGTTTTAATAGTCTTCGGCGCGGTGTTCCTACGAATCTACTGCAGCAATCGTTTGCGGGCTATCAGAAGGCGGAGGGCAGAGAGTATCAATGTGAAGGATTAACGGAAACGTCGATTGTCGATAACGAATGACATAATCCGTAATTACGATGTGCGAAGGTGAAACCGTCTATTAAAAGGTACCGAACCGTAGTATAAACAATAACTATATCATGACAATACAACGAGAAACGTACTTGAGGGGTACTTAGAAAAATTTAATTATCGTGTAAATATAACAACTTCCTGCATAGGAATGCTTGAAACTAGTATTCTATTTACCTGAAAATCAAATTTCCCGTAAACATTAAAAAATTTGTTGCCAATGGATTTGAACGTAAAAAAAATCAATTGTTATCTCTTGGTATCAACGTCTTCGGTGTACAAACTCAGCATCCGAATTCGGATGTAATTTTAACATTTAAATTAAAAAAAAGAAAGATCTGAAGGCTAAAAAACAATGATGTCGCCAATTCGCGTGGAAGTAAAATATTTTATTCTCTCACGACGAACAATAAGATTCGATCAAAATTAATGTTTTTTTTTTCCGCAACGAAAAAAACGTTACATGCACACGAAATACGAGATGTGTAAATAATTACGAGGTACATGAGCTGCATGGCAGTTTTGCGGCCTACGAAGATTTGTTAGTTAGCTGTAAGTACATCAAATTTAAAATTAGTTAAATTCCAATTTGTAAAAGTGTTAATGATACTTAAGGATGCTAAAAGGTATCAGTTACGCTAGATGTACAATGAATCTTCTCTCGTCTATAATTCAGGATACAAATCGTTTACAAACTATACTACATCTTTGGTGGGGTTTGACTTATACATACAGTTATTAATTGGGCATTTCGTTTTGTTTTTTTTCTTTTTTCCATTACATGGATTTGTAGCTGCAGTCTCTCTTGACAAAGGTTTTCCATCTTCGTCTCGTGGCGAAGTTATCAAAAATCCTTTTTGTCAATCTCTTGGCATCTTATGAACGATGCAAAGTTTAATATTACCGAAGTTTTTGTTTTATTTGAATATTTCGTATGTATGAAAAAACAAAAGTGATTCTCATCGATGTATAGAGAGCGCCACGCCAATGTCTTAAGATATCTAAAGAGATGTTCTACGCGGCTTGGGATAGGAAAAAATTAATGCCGTTCTCTGCTTTTCTGTGTATCGTGCAACGCATGCCGGATATATATAATATTAAAAAAATATATAAAGATCTTCGGTGAATTCATTCTTCCGGGGGAGCGGGACGCCAAATGGCAACAAGGCACATCACAGAGATGACGAGTTCGCACATCAACAGTACCAACTGTATGCCGCACAGCATCTTCTCCAGCCTTAGTACGTAGCTCTGCCATATTAGAAAATAAAGCGTCGCCAAGGCACTGGGTATCGTCAGTATTATTCCAAGAAGTATCGGAAGACCCCTCTCCGTCAGATTTCCCTTTCTGCCGAGATAGACACGGCCTCCTTCCGTAGCGATGAGAAAAACCAGCAATGAAAATTCCATTGCAGTTGTGCCGGTGCCGGGAGATGGAAGATTTATCGCTTTGAATAGTCCCATTCCCAATTCGCAAACGGCAAACATGCCAAAGTAAAATGAGTTCAGATACATTAAAATTTCGTACGTCAACGACGAGTTTACTACCGTAGGCATTTTTAATTTATTTTTCGTTTATTTAAATAACGTTCGCGGGAGTCCTTGACGCTCGTTAGGCCGACGACTCAAGCGGTTTCGAACTCCGATTTTTCGGCTTCCATCGTTAACGTTTCGACAGAATGAGACACTTTGGAAATGTTCGTGGATTGGTTTATTTTTTCGTGATCCAGTGGGTATCGTGTTAATTCAGTATCAGACTAATTTTTACAGATATTTATTCCAGTCTTTTCTGTTGTTGTGTGTGTTTTTTTTATTTTTATTTTTTTCAAACATTCACCGTTCTCCTATTTCGGTCGATCATTTTGGTTGTTGAGATTTAATATGATTTTTCACAACACTTCATAACTCGATCGCGATGCTTTGTCGGGACGTAGCGTGATTCTTGCGGGTGGGTAACTCTAGCTTGGCTCAACAATTATTTCTGTATTCAATAAGAGTAGCTTTTCCTCTTTTGTTTATTTTTAACCCTTTCGATGACGCTTGTCGGTTTCACCGGAGGAGACGACGCGCGGGCAGCGCCCCTGTTGGCCAAACATTGAACGTATTTTGCCGCTTGCTTTGCATCTCTCTTCCTCACGATATCTACTCGTTCATTACTACAGCGAAAAAATATATACATACATATAGCGCAGCTGTCTTCGTTGCGTTTGCCTTTTGATAAGCGCGCAATGACGCTTGCAAGAAATCGCCTTCAAGCCAACTGAAAAATGATCGCGATGGAGGGACCATTTACAATGGCCGGGGATGCTTATCCTGCCTCGCGATTATAAGAGAGAAGAGCAAAAAAAAAAACATCCACGATTAACAATACCATGAAGATTCTTAATATCGTCAGCGATAATGACGATACTATCAAAATTATCCAAGTCATTGAGGCTACTTCGGTCCCATACGTTACGGGCAAACGCAACGCAGCAGTCCTTGAAGAGGAATCTCCGATGTCCTATCCAGCAGGAGATCAGGCTAAGCCCGAGACTCGGCATCGTACCGAGAAATATTTCAAAGTTGGCTCTAATTATACCGCGAGAAAGCGTGAAATGTGAGAACCCTTCGGCCACGAGAGCGGATGAACGAACGCCCTTGCTCGGTATAATCCTCGAGAGTATAATTGTAGCCGCGAGGATTACTCTCATATTATTCGTTGCGAGTGGCGTGTTAACTTTTTATCTGATGACCCGAATAATTTATACGAAAACCTTCCCCGGCGCTCTTCTCAGGGGTAAACATGAGTGTGAACATTAATTATTAATTTTTTTTGTTCAAGTTATTTTTTTCCTACGAGATCGGTTTTTTTTTCATTCATCGTTAGTTTTATTTATTTTTCTATATCGTTGTCCCCACTATAATATTTTTGTGTCCTCCAGCTATCGAATTTTTGGGTCCCACGTTTATAAAATTGGGGCAATGGGCTGCAACGCGACGAGATCTCTTTTCCGAAGAATTTTGCAATACACTGTCGCGTTTACAGAGACACACGCCCGCGCACTCTTGGCTGTATACAAAGTATCTTATGGAGGCGACTTACGGTCCTAATTGGAGAAATTTATTCGTTAACTTCGATGGCTCGGGGCCGATCGGTTCTGGATGTTGCGCACAAGTAAAAATTGCTTTACTTCGTGTCGTTCTGAAAAAAAAAAAAATGTGTCCATTCGCCGATATCGGTTGTATTTTATCCACAGGTATACAAAGCGTGGATCGAGAGAAAAAATGCTCGAGTTCGCGTACCAGTCGCGGTCAAAATCTTGCATCCTGGAATCGAGAATCTTCTCAAGTAAATAGCAAACATCATATGTCGCAATATTGCAAGCAAAGACGCAACGATTTATCGGGCGATTATTTCAGAAGAGACTTGGCGATACTGCGCGTTCTCTCAGAATGCGTAACTTATATTGTACCTTCTTTACGATGGCTCAGTTTACCCGATTGCATGAATCAATTCTCTCGGATGATGGAAAATCAAGTAATGCATTAAAATTCCAATTTCGAAAAAAAAAAATGTTTGTTTTCTTAACCGTCTGATATTCGTTAAAGATCGATATGAATCTTGAAGCTCGAAATCTTCTGATATTCGCGAGTAACTTTTCCGAAAATTTCGACGTTACTTTTCCATCGCCTTTCATCGATCTCACACGCGAGAAGATACTCGTCGAGAGTTTTCATGATTGCAAACCGATATCTGAATATCTCGATAGCGACGATCGTAAATTGCAACGCAATTTAGCGAAGATAGGAATCGAAGCGATCTTTCAGATGGTGTGCCACTTCCTGGAACGTCATTATAACTTATCGTAGATAAGACTTTCGGAAGGACTGATGTAATCAAACTTTCAATGCCAGATTTTTCGGGACAATTTTGTACACTGCGATCTGCATCCCGGAAATATTTTGGTGCAAGAAGAACGTTCCCGTTTTCCAAAGTTTTTCGATCTGTTAAACAAGATATTTCCGAGTTGTTTTGGGACCAAAGCTCGTTTGGTATTCCTCGACTGTGGGTTGGTAGCCTCATTGGACGAACGGGGAAAAAAAAATCTTCGCGATGTTTTTCGTTCCGTGGCAAAGGGTGACGTAAGTTTTATCGTCGATAAAATTCGAATGTGAAAACGGAAATTGTGTCTCGAATGGAAAAAAATAAGAATGGTTATCGTGTTGAAAGGGTGAATTGGCTGGGGAGTACATAATGAATCACAGCGATCACATGACCTCCGATCCTGTAGGTTTTAAAAGAGCTATCGGGCGAATTGTCGAGAATCATCTGAGGTCTCGTCTCAGCCTTGAAAAAGTAATTAAACCAAAGATACATCGGGACCCAATGATAAATCTGTTGCTTCGCTTTATCTCCCAATCAAAACTGTCGTCTTATCGCGACTACCTACGAGATAATGTGTCCTTCACAAACTCCAATTTCCAGATAAAAGTAAGCAGCGTAGTGGCCGAATTTTTCGCCGCTATAGTTCGCTACCAGGTGCGACAGGACGGTGCGTTTAGCAGTATTATACTTAGTATGGGAGTGATTGAGGGTCTCGGAAGAAGTTTGGATCCGGATATCGATATAGTGAGTGAAGTATTGCCATTCGTTATTCGCGAATAAACAGTAATATTCGTGCGAAAAAAAAAAATTATCATTCAATGTAACTGAATCGGAAAATAGTTGAATTATAAAAGATTCTAGTAATTTTCGTATTGTTTCCGTCGTTACTTTTGTTTTGTGATCAAAAATACGTATTAAGCATTTCAAGCCGTTGATCGGCGGATAATAATGCTTTATCGATCGATCGACGAAGCAACATCATTTTTTTTTACGAAAAAATAAGGTATTTTCAATATACGTTGAATGTATATTGAGCCGAAAGTGTTGTATACGATTGTGTACCAACCGTATACGTGTATAACGCTATAATCGTACAGTCGAGAATTCCGGCGAGTGACCGGTCGTCCGTGATCACTTCCTGGTTGGCCGGGGCCCCGGCTGTCGTCGGCATAGCCGCTTCGATGTACCGATACGCGTGGCCAAGAGAACTAACCAACGAGGCAACGGCCAACGAAAACCCGTATCTCCGTACATACGTCCTGTGCCTTCTCCGGACACACGTATCATGAATTTTTACAGCGTGTCACACACGCATGTTACGGCTTGACATAAAAATTCTTTGCGCAAATTCTCGCGCTGTATTTTCTTACGAACGAAAGAGTAAAGAAAGTAGAATGATATGAAACTGATACCACAGGGAACAAAAAAATTATGAGTCGATCTATTGGTATCGAAATCATATCTATCGCGATCATTAGTCTGTTTTACCGATCCGTGTAAAAAAAAATCGTAAGATCTGCGTGACTAAAGATAATCGATAAGAATGTTCGAAGCGTTTCCATCGACAAGTGGATCAAGTTTCTTCGCCCGCCAGACCTCGATAATCTGTCACGATTATCGGAGCCCCAATTGTCGCGAAAAAAAAAAGATGAATCATGCGAACGGAGAAGTACTCGAGAACTTTCATGTACACTTCCGTGTCGTAAAATTTATCGCTCGATAATAGACTGTATCATTTTTAAAAAAATAAGTGTTTTTTTTTTAATTGATAACGTATTGTTTTGTCGATCATGCACGTGCCTTTCGCGGATGTGGAACGCGTGTCTGCACTCCGGCGCGAGAAGTTGCACGATAAGAAACGGCACTGTTCAAAGATCATTGCGATGACAGAAGAAAGATGCTCCAGTTAATTCCTTCCGTCTCTGTTCGTCTCTCCCTCTTTGCTCGAGAGTCTCGACTGTTCTTCGACTCTGAGTCTCTTGTAGTAAATAAAGTGAATTCCGTACACGACGCCCAGTCATTGGACTCGGTTACTTCGCATATACGGAGTTCGTGTACTCGTTTTATATACTGTACGGACGGTGAACAGGAAAAGAAGAAGCTACGCTACTATAAAAGGATTGCCTTTTCTTCCGTTCGGCCTTATCACGCACAACGTCTCTCCCGCGTAAACAAACCCGGTGCATTCGTGAGATGCAATCGAGACTAATTCTCGACTTATTTTATTTTCAACATCGAAATCCCAACGAAATTATATTTTTTTTTTCGTTCTCGCAAACGATACTAAGATTTATTATTGGTTGTCACATACGCTAATGGCTCGTGAACCATTTTATTATTACCATATATCTATAAATTCTTCATTAATCTATACTCCTGTCTCTCAAACTGCTTCGTTTTATTATGAGAGATAGTACATTAGAATCCGAGGAGCGATAAGCCGGCCTCGGGTATGCCTTCGGCATGTGAATCTTTTTCAACAACATTATACACTATCGCTCTCAGCTGCCGCTGTTACTCTCCTGAGAATGCCGCTCAGCTACTTTGCCTGATACATCCTGTGCGCCTTCAGTCTCTCTGTCTCTCTCTTTCTCTCTTTCTCGGCTCTGTATTTTCTTCTGTCGTATATACCACATGACGTCACTTTAATCATCAAAGATATGCTTCGTTTCTTATAATGTACGTAGTCGCATTTTATTACCATAATTTTTTAATGCGCGATTTGAAGAAAATTATTAATGGAACGCGCAACGATTCATTAGTGTATATTGACTTAATTGCATTTGACATAGTTGCGCGAATCTATATTTATAGACCGTACGCGTACGAAAATAAGCAATAAGCTTGTGTACTCGCATTGGCTTCGCGAGTCACGCACGAATGTTCCAGACACATCGAGAGAGATTTCTCGTCTAGCGAGAACGGGATATCAGGGTGCCTTCATTTCAATGGTGTCTGGTTCGCTCTTTCTCCGCCGCGAAGCATACCAATCCTATGCAACCCCCATACGTAAACATTTTATATCTATATACGTACGCTTGGGACGACCGAGAGAGCGTTATAGTAGTACACACGACACTCTCGCAGCCTCCTATTCCGAGAGTGATCGCGCGCCCACGCTGTCTCGCGTGCATTCGTCGTTCTCTTAATTTTTTTTATTCTTTCTTTTTTATTCATTTTTTTTTCTTTTTTTTTTTTTCGTTCATTCTCGATTCGAAAACGAGTTTCGATCGACAACTCATTCTGGCGCTGGGAGGGCTGTTTGTATGGTGAGTCGGCATGGTTACAGATTCACGCCCCCCTTTACGCGCACGCGGTTCACCACCGCTTTTACTATCCCTGCGAGCTCCCCATATATGATTCGAGAATGAAAATCATTTTCCATTGCTTTGATCTTTTTTTTAGTGGGTATTTTGAATAGAGTTAGTGTTTTTTTTTTCTTCATTAAAAAATAATCTTGAGATATCAAAGGATCTTTGATTTATTTTTCGTATTTTAAACCTGTATTTTCCGCTTTTCGTATTTAGCGAGTATAGCAATAAAAAAAAATCCAAAATTGGAAGTTTTCGACAAAAAGAGAAGATGACATTTTTTCGCTATCATCGTGTTAAGGCGATATCCGGTCGATCACGAATAAGTAACTTTTTTTATTTCCAAGTCAATAATTACCATGGAAAATGGTGTGAAAATTGAAGAATATTAATAACGTTTCTTGCGTTTGAGCAGAGAATTCATAGTTTTCCTCAGAGGGTGCGTTCGATTATTTGCGTTATTTCTTTGCGAAAATCTTTTCTGACAAAAAAAACCGAATAAATCCCGAAAGGTCGTTTCCTCGATCGAGAAATATCTCAAACGAAGCTCGCGATGTGTTTTACCTATAGCGAGGTAAAAGAAGCAGTTTTCATCGAGTACGCCTCGCTTGTGGATCACGTACCCGGATGTAGAACTCTCAATACCGGGTTTGCTATACCGGCGTATCCACGTGGTCCCTCTGCAACTTCTTTTCGTTCAACACGTTCTCTCCTTCTCCACGATTTTTTTTTCTTTTTTATTATTCCCTTCCTCATCGGTCGTATCTTCGTTCCTCTTCTCTTACTCCTCGCGTCGATCGTCCGTTCTTCAACGGACTCGCGCGTCTTCCAACGCGTCCAGAGCCGAGTCAGCTCTGGACAGAGTGTGCCGCGGCGAGTTTCTGCCCGGTTATGTGTACCAACACTCGACGTCGGCTCGTCCCCACCGTCGCGGTCCTCCCCACACGCCGACTCTATGACATAACACCGCTCTTCCTTTTCACTTCTTCTTTTTGATTCCTCCGCTTCTTCCCCGAGCTTTTTCTTCGTTTTTTTTACTGGTGTGTGTGTATTTTTTTTTCTTCGTTTGTTTGGCGAGCCGGACCTTTCTCGCGTTCGCCACGCTCACCGGTCAATCCCCTTGCACCCCCTTCGCCCCAGTGGTACCGTTCTCTCGCTCTCATCCTTCTCACCTCCTACCCCGGTCGCGTACCGCGTGAAAGTCCCTGGTATACGCGTCGCACGCATACACTCGACTCCGCCTTCTTCTTTTCACTGCTTCTTTCTTCTTCCTTTCTCTCTATTTCATCTTCTTCGGCTTCTTCACGAGTTCTTCTTCACCGGACTCTTTCTTTCCTCGGGTCCATTGGATTCTGTGCGTTTATTCCTTTCCTCCTCTCTCCAAGAAGCTACGCCATCTGTTCCAACCGTGAGCTCTCTCCTTTCCCTCGTCGTGCACACCCTCCCGTTGCGTATCTTTCTCATACATTCTTTCTTCATCTTTCACTACGGGGGCCTCTCGCACCGACCTTCCCCTCGCTGTGCCTTATACGACGATTTCTTCCCCCTCCTCCCTCCCTTTCCCCATCTTTGGACCGACCACGCCGAACGAACATGTAAACAGAGAGACGAGTAGATAAGAAGAGTTTGTCGCCGACCGCGAAGCCGGCCACGCGGTTCACCGATTCGCCGAGGCGATTTTAGCGGTACACAATTCTTGATGAAAAAAAAGGGAACGCACCAAAGCGCGTTTATCACCACGTTTCTTCCCGGACCCCAATAAACTCGCGGAATGAAAATAAAGTTAAAAAAAAAGAAAAATAAACGATCGAGAAAACTATAAATAAATTTTATTGTAATAGCCCATTAATAATAATAACGATTATAAAGAGGAACGATAGACAGGCGCCAGTACATAATATCATTATCATCATCATGCGTGCGTGAAGTCAAGTAGCGTTCGAGGAGACCCGGCTAGCTGACCGTTGCCTTGCCGGCTCGATGAATGCAGACTGCCTCAGTCATTTAATATCTTTCTCGTTCTCTCCTTCACGGCATATTCATCCCCTCTCTCTATCCATCTCCTTACACCCTCACCCCGACTACTACTATACAATATCTCTCTATCCATCCTTCCTCGTCTCTCTCACGCTTACGGTCTGATTATCCAGTCTCTTTTCATTCTCACACACGTTCTCTATACCGCCTTCGTCTCCTCATTCCCATTTCCATTCCTCGGCCTTCCTCCCTCGCCTCGCCTCTTCGTCTCTCGCTCTCTCGTTCTCTCTCTCTCTCTCTCTCTTTCTCTCTCTGTCTCTTTCTATCTCTCTCTGATTCTCCTGCTCTCTCTCTCGCGTAAACATTTTCGAAAATATATACCCGTGTCCTGAAAACTTTTTAGGATCAGTACGATTCCCGACTCCCGGGAAGGAGGTACTCTGTGGGGCTCCGGGCGGTTACAACTTTTTCGCGAGGCCTCTCTCGCGCTCTCGCGCCGCGCTCTTACACTTACTCCCGCCGGTTGGGTTATATATTTCTTCGTTATACCTCGACGCTCTTGCCACTACCATCGCGCGGCCACCGTCATCGTCACTACCCACCACTTGCCCCGGCATAACCACCACCTCTTCGTTTGCTCTCTTCGTTCTCTTCTCCACCGCGGATATCATCATCCTCATCGTCACTACCGTCGTCCGGTGCAGTCGGGAGTCCCGGCCGACCACCTTCAGCCGCCTCCACCACCTCCGTCGTCGCGAGAGACCGACGAAGGCGAAGAAACTTACCACTACAACTTTACCTTCTATCGTCTATATATCAACCCACCACCTCTCGTCGACGACCTTTTCGAGCGGCGCGAAAAAAAAATTATCATAAATTAAAAAAAAAAAGCACAAAAAAACTTTAAACACTGCGGTTTTTTTTATTTTAATTTATATTCGATTCTTTGAAATCCGACGGAAAACGCGTTTAAGGAAATTTATATCGTGAATCGACGGAGCCCGCGTGCCGAAGAGAACTACGGAGATCTTCGGACTTTAACGAGTGCGCGTACTTCTTGGTTTGTAAATTGTAATAAACACCGGTGAATCGGCTGAATACAGCGTGTCGCTACGATTGTTATCTACTATATTTATCGTGAGTATATATTATTATTCAAGACTCGTATTATAATAACTCTCACAACGCATGACCCGTGACAATCACATTTATATACGCGTATATCTATATATATACTATATACACATGTATACATTGTGAATCTCGTTCTTTGATATCTATATAATACACCCGCTCGTTTACCTCGCGTTCGCGATCTCATTATAATATTACAAAGCCGGTAGAGCAAACGAACTTTCAGTAAACCTCTCGCTTCATTACCGAAACGGAATATATTGTACGTTATAATACTTTCGTATAACAAGTGTCGAAGCAATTCGCATGTATCGCTTTACGTAGTTATATTGTATTGAAATCGAAACGATTTGCTCGCCAACAAATAAACTCTTGCGGCTGATCTTAATTGACGCATTTCGGGCAACGATTGAATCAATTAGTTATAGAATTCTCGACGAGGGTCCCTTCGATTTGACATTAATTGGACAGCAATATAAATAAAGACTCGTGAGCGAACGTGAATCGCTTGTACTATATAGTATATCCCCATTCTATATATGTATACATAAACTCAACTGTTGCCCCTCTGGAAAGATCGAATTCGCCGCGGGACATCGCGAGAGAGCATCGCACTATATGCATATTAACGGTGTTTCCGTCGATTGCAGGCTAACGGAACGTTCGATAATTTGCGGAATTGCTAACCCGTCCCGGGCTCTTTCTCACTCGCTTGCTTCGGCCCGCTGCAAATTTTATAGCAGTGTAGAAGAGAGTTTACTGTATAGTAAGAGCGCGTGTTCACGTGCTCAAGATATATATGTATATATACATATACATATATATATATTATACTTCGGACGAGTGTTTCGAGACCGCGTTTTCACTCTGCAGTATTTTTTCGTATTTACTACGGGGAACGAATGACGACGTAACCGATAGTCGGGAAAATATGTTTACCCGTTCACAATCCAATTTTAATAATTTCGAATGAGTCAAGTAGCAGATAATGGTGATAAACACTGGACATTTGCCAGATATCTGCCGAACAGCTCATAGGAAGTTTTAAGCTTAGAAATCTCATAGACGATTATAGTACGGTGCAATGCTTGCCGACCGGGGGCCTTCCTAAGCCCTCCTCGCGCGGCATTCCTTCTCTTCCACTTTATATACACCATCCCGAGAGAACATGCCGATAGACCTCACCACCGCGGATTCGCCGTTAGAGATGCGAAGATACTCTTCGCGGGCTCTCTTGTGCCTCTTTTATCCCTTTCTTTGCCTGTGTTATGTTCGCTCGCCTCGCTGCCTGATGCGCTTCACCGGTGTACAGAGAGGATCCTGTGCATCGTTAGATTTCAGCTTCGACTCTATAATAGACTCTCGCGCCTCGAAGTTTCTCACGAGCGAATAGCGGCTTTATCGGACGTTAATTATTACGCGTTGATAAATTAATCGCCGATGTATAGTTATGTGAAATATATATTCCGAATATACGCTCTTCGCTCTTTTTTTTTTTTTTTTACGTAACGTTGTAATTCACATTCGCGAGCTCATCGTTGGGAATAGGAAAACTTTCTAAAGCCGTTTGCGTGTTGGCGATTGTAAAGCATAGTCTTGGCACTGCAGAGCGCGACAAATTTCTATCGCAAGAGTCTTCCCTTGAATTGGATTACAAGCTTCGCTCGAATCTCTTTTCATGCTGTTTCATTTGCCCACGCAAAGAGCTCTGTCGTTAATTCGAATGAATGAGACGATATTTTTTTTTTTTCGTCATTGACGATGGATAAATGTCGTGTAGCGCGAGTTTCTGGATATCTTTGCTTTGTAATTGCAAGATACATCGAGGGTGTAAGAAATGATAACGGTTTCGCGGTCGCTTAAATGTTTCATAAATCAGACAAGATAAAAAAGAAAAAAAAATAACGTGAAAAAATCAGTGTGCTCACCCGGCCGAGGTCGTCGAGGGCCAAGAGCATGTGACGCGGGTACGGCGCTTGCACACGCGGCAGCAATTACTTCGCAATTTCACACTCGGCGTAATTCGTAAATTTGAATATATCGAATAATCATGATATCATTTTTTCCCCTTCCCTTTCGTAATGTAAGATACAAATAGATCGATATAGATTTTACCGTTTTTTTTCTCAACTCGGAAAACGAAAGGCACGATAAAAATAAATTATGCTCGTTGTTCTAGAAGTTGTCACTCGTATCGTTAAATACAACGGGGTAAACGACTCATTGCCCGTGCAAACGCAGTTAGTATGACAAGCGCGCGAAAAAAAAACCGCATAAGACTCTGTTCTCCGTTGTTCAACACAGAGCTCCAGGCGCATTATTATTCGTAACATATTCTCGTTATCGCATTGTATTGCCGTTCGTTCGTCTATTTCAAGCTACAAAAATTTTGATGAGTTTTTAAAATTTATTTCGCATCGATTTATTTTCACCGATTGCTATTGCAGCTGTTGACCTCATAGATTAGTTCACCGTCTCTGTGATAGAACTTTTCCCCGCGATATCGCGGCTTCTCCGGCGAGACCGCCTCTGCTTTTCGCTACGTCGAACTCTCCTGGGTGCCCGCGGTTAGTCGCGTAGAAAGTGTTTATCGGACATACGAGAGAGCGTGCGTAACTAGGCCCGTCGCAAACGACCCGTGTTACCAACAAAATAGGCCAGACAAACGAGACCATAAATCCGCGGCACTGTGTGTTGCTTCTCATCTCGAAACCGGGAGTCCCGTCGTTCTCCTCTTTCTCTCCTGTGTACTTGTATGTGCGTCTAACCACCGCCTGCAACGAGGGATTGCCACCGTCGCCGTTCAAACTTACTCTCGATTTTAAAGTGAAAAGATTATTATAGATGAAATTGCCCCGGCAAGCGTGGCGCGACGATCGACGACGACATCGTGAGGATCTTTGATTACCTTGGCGCGTCCTCGACTCGCTTCTTCTGTTGTCTCTCGGATATCTCTTTTTGCTCCGCAACCTTGCGTGGGTTTTTCACAAAGATTTCTTTCCAATACCCCTCGCGCTCTCGTATAATTTATATTGAATTTATCTTTATTCGTCGATTTGCAATTAACAAATGATTGCACAATCGTCAACTCTGGATGCGTAGCTTTCAATAACGACGTATATGAGGAAAGATCGTGGAAAAAAGAAAAACACGAAGAAGAAAGAAAGTTTCGCAACTTCGAATACATCCGTTGTGTTCCCCTAAGTGCCCAGGGCCCTGGCATTGTCGCATTGTTTCTCGTTGTGCCGATTGATATATATGTATGTACGACTATATATCGCTTCTTCGACGTTTTACTATGTGCGATAAATTAATCGAACAATTTTTTTTATATATTCTCGTGTGTCATACATCGAACTTGTTGACGGTTCGGTATCCTGTTTGGTAAATGTATTTTAAATTCGCTTAGACGCACTCGAGCGATTAATCATCCCGTCTCGAGTTCTATATTTCGCGCCACGCTTCCGAGATTGGATAATTGTATATGTTTATCGGCGGCCGCGGGGCCGATATGCGCAATTTCAACGAAGACGAATTCTTGAGGAAAATTATCCGAAATTTTTTAGTACATTGGATATTTTTCGTAGGAACTTACAAACACGAAGAAGACAATATGCTGCTGTCCGAAGCTTGGTTCGAGGCCATCGCCGCCGCGCTTTTCGCTGTTCTCGTATTCGCCACGAGTTATCGTCCTCCGTGGTGGTTTTGGAGCGGAAGCTCTCATCAGCCCGAAAGTAAGTAAAAAAAAAAAATTATCGATCGATCGTTTATCACTTATCAATATATATTTTTTTAAATTGATATATTATATATACATTTTATAATATATTTCGGCAAATATATAACCAATTATATGATTAATAAATTATATAAAAACGACGATTTTTATATATTTTCAACATTTTTCTATCATCTATTTTACATATATTTTTTCGTGTGGATAGTTTCTTTCGAACTAATCATAGATGAATAAAACATCGAAATTTAGTTTCAATTGATGACAAATTTTCATTCACCGTTGTCCCCCACTCTACGCGACCACTATCTTCGAAGAATATATCGGTCTCGGCTACTGTGTACGTTAAACAAACTGTAAATACAGATTGTCCGCGTATGTGTGACAAACGAAAGTTTATTTTTCTTTCTTCATTTGTCTAATCTAATCGAAGAAAATATATATATAAAAAAAACGAAGAGCAGACTTCGGTGATCGGTTGTATGCCAAACGACAGGTTTCTCAACTTGTCATCTCTTCTCGGGGGACGAGACGACGCGATACACGATTTGCCTTATCGTATAAGACTTGTAGGCTTAACGCGTATCTTTATCTGAATGCTATGAACTTATCGCATTGGCCTGAAGAAATGACTGTAGTCGGAAGCGCGTCGGCGTCTCGTCATATCGAGATTAAAAAAAAAAACATGAATAAAAAGATAAAAATGAAGAAATCCATACAAATTCTGCGCGACCCATTCGCGCGTGAGGTGTTTCATTGCACCCCATGTTTTTTATATGCCGATGTATTAACTCGATCATCGGAAACGATCGTTATCTCTGGGGCCAATCACCTCGATTCCTCTCGCGACAACCGACACGCGGCATTCATCAATTTTGCGGTGTCATTGCGCCCGATGATCCTGGGAGAAAGATATGCGCAGCAGTTCCTGTGTTTTTGTGTACCGATCGACGACGAAATCTCCAAGAACCAATATAGCCAAAGTATTATAGCGCTTTTGGTCGAATCTCGGTGGATTATTTTATTTTTTATTTATTTTATCGAACGCGTCAAATTACACGTAGAATCGCGGAGACACGCGATAAACTTCGGGACATATAATAATCGCGAAGTCCTATAGCAGAAATCGACGTGTCTCACGGATCCAATATAATCCGAGAGCCGGTTTCATAACGGTACCCTCATTGGTGCCTAGGCGTGGTTTCTGAATTCATTATATCTTTTCTTTTTTTTTCTTCTTCTGCGGGCTCTTCTCATTCCTTCTCTCGTTCAACTCTTCTCCGGGTGCACGGAGGCAACGGGCGATCCATCGACCGTAGTCACGCGCGTGCGACTGCCCGAAGCGTGGCGAAAGGAAAAAAAATCGCTATATTTAGACGAAGAAAAAGTTTCGAATAGGTTCGGGTCATAATCGTCATACAGTTTATCTCGTTTAGGAGTTCAAGTTCAGGGTCATCAAATTATTCGGGGCGATACCGCGAACCATTGAGAAACTGTAGAATAATAGTTATCAATTTTATTCTCCCCCTCTATCACGGGGGGGGGGGGAGTTGTTGTCTTCCAATTATAATATTGTATCGCAAAAAATGTCGGGTTGTGCGTCGAAGCGAATTTATAAAAAAAATTAATCTAATCGTAAGAGTTAACAAAAAACAAATGCATAAACGCTCGCGATTATAAAATGCAACTTCGGCGCTTAAAAATTGCGTTCACAGAGAGTTCATTAATGTATACAGGAAAATCGCAGATTTAGTAATACCTCGCGCCATGGTACAGCGCTAACTTGAGAAGCGTCGAAATCGAACGATCGGCCGTGAAATCGAATCGAGTTATCACCGCAGAGCTCTCCGCTCCGGTGAGAGGCTTTTTTTTCTTCTTTTTTTAGTAATCTATAAGCTAAACAGGCTTTCGTCGGCATAAATTCTCGAATCGAAAAAGCCTTCGGGACCGCCAACGACGAAGGTGAGAACGCGATGCGTCTCGAAAAAAAAAAAAAAAAAACCGCAGAAATTCACGGGATTCTTCGCTCTCATTAACATTGGTAGCAGAGGCGTAGAAATTTACCATCGCTTCATAACAAGTCATTAACTCATCGATATTTTTCCCGCTACGTCGTTTACCTAGATATTTTAAATAATCAGATTGCTTCATGCTGTAAACAAAAATATCGTCTAAACGCGTGTCTCGTAAATATTTAATCCTTATGCTTAAGGACATGTTTTTTTCTTTTTTACACAAACTCCAGCAACTTCCAAGGATAAGATAAAGAGTCGTTACCAAACAGTGCAAGATGTACCCGGTCCGTTTGCACTACCGATTATTGGCACGCGGTGGATCTTTTCATATTTCGGCTGGTATCAGATGAATAAAATTCACGATGCTTACAAAGGTAAGCATCCATGCACATTCATGCATTACCCAGCATCAACGTAATATATTCGACGTTCGTATCGCGTTACTTAATTCTTTTTAATTTCGACTCAATCGCTTCGCTACAATATCCCTTTTTTTAACTGAGTCTCTACAAAGATTTAAGTGCGGTAGTTTCTGCTTGACGCAACAGTCGAAACGATTAGATAATGATTATCGAATATAAAATTACGAAAGCGTCACGATGTCTGGCCGCGATGGCCGCATATAGAATTGAGAATAAATGTGGCGTACGGTAAATTAAATTAATTGACCGACTGACTGATCGATCGGCTCGGTCGCTAATCCCTGATTTAAGAGTAGACCTGAACCGGCGCTACGGGCCACTGTGCAAAGAGGAAGCCTTATGGAATTTCCCGGTTATATCGGTTTTTTCCCGTCGCGACATCGAGGCGGTATTGAGACGAGCGTCAAGATATCCTCTTCGTCCTCCGCAGGAAATCATATCGCAATATCGACAGTCACGACAGGATCGTTATACCAATCTTGGACTCGTCAACGAGTGAGTAACACACATTATTTTTTATTATGTAAAGAAGACTTGGTGATTATGCAAAAAGCTCTACTTTAAAATCTCGCGATTTCTCCGTTATATGTATCCGTACAATACGCGTCTGTATACCTGTGTATATATAGTTAAACCCGAAGTAACGATCATCGAACTATTACACACCAGACGTTGCAAACTTGTAGCTTAACTCTGTTCCCAAGTTAGTAGTGTTCCCTGACATTCCAAGGACGACGCCCTCTCGTTCTCATATCGTTTGCTATATCCCGGCCCCCCTCCCTCCGCCGTTCATTTTTATATATTTTTTTTTATCTCGAATATAACATTTCTATACGAGCGAATTCTCTTGTTGCCCCATTGAATTATCACCCTGGAGCCGAACCTAAGGTCTCGTGTTCGGCTTGCAAAACTCGTCTCGCCGCGATTTTTTGGGGGTCAAACTGTTGATAGAAAAAAAAAGAAACCGGTGTTTGAATCGCTTTTTTCATTAGCATATCTCATGCATTACCATCGTCCGATTAGAAACTTATTCGTTCCTCCTATTTCTCGAAATAGGATACGAATTTAATAAGAAAAATAATAAAAAAATCCATTTTAGAGATAAATATATTTTTTTTTCGTAAGATATATATTTTTTTTCTCGAAGCGAAGAGTTATTTGGTAATGGGACGATAATGTAACAGGCAAGGTGAAACGTGGCAAAAACTGCGTGCCGCACTGACACCGAAACTTATGGGTGCTAATACCGTATCCGGATTCGTTCCGGCGCTCAATCAAGTATCCGACGACTTCATCAACCTGATACGAGTTCTAAGATCCGGCGATGACGTGACGGGCTTCAAGGAACTCGCCTACAGAATGGGACTGGAGAGTGAGTTTTTGTTGTGGTCACTTCGTCGTGCTCCCCGTATTTTTCTTCATCTTCTTTTTTTATGTTCGTTTTATTTTGTCTCTCTTCCCCGGTGACATTTTTTCATTTCGTCGATCAATATCTGGTCACAATAGTAAAACTGCTAACTGGAATCGTCGCTGCGAGATACAATGCGGCGGCGGGGCGGGGGGCGCGGAGGGAATGTGGTGGAATCCAAAAACATCGATAATCGTTAACTTATCTCAAAAACAACAACACGTTTTCTTCAAAACCGCGTCTAGGCACTTGTACGCTGATTCTCGGCCGACATCTGGGTTTTCTTAAACCGCATTCCGCAACTTCTCTCGCCACGAGACTCGCGGAAGCCGTTAGAATCCACTTCACAGCATCCCGCGACGCCTTCTACGGTCTTCCGTTTTGGAAAATTCTACCGACTACCGCGTATAAACAACTTATCGAGAGCGAAGACGCAATTTACAAGTTAGTGATTATTCAGTGTTGTTTATTAATCATTAACGAAGAACACTTTTTTTTTTATAAAACGACACGAGGCTCGAGGCATCTCGCAGCTTTGAAGATCTGCGTCATTCGTGGTCTCCTCTCGTTTTTTTTCTTTTCGTCTCATCGTTCAGTGATCGATCGTCAATTTTTAGCATAATATCCGAACTGTTGGAGACAACTATATGCGAACAGGAAAAAAATGCCCGTGACGAGGGTGTTGAGGCTGTGTTTCAATCGATTCTACGGGACACTAATTTGGATATGAGAGATAAAAGAGCCGCTATAATTGATTTTATCGCAGCGGGTATTCACACGGTGAGTTTGAGTTACTCATTGGTGAAAAAAAATAGAAAAATTAAAAAAATATAATGAAGAGCGAGTGACTAAGCTAATTATCATTACCCAGTTAGGAAATACTTTGGTATTTCTATTCTACCTCATCGGAAGCGATGGAAACGCACAGAAGCGTCTTTACGAAGAGGTCGGAAATCTCGCGCCACCGGGATGCGACATCGCGGCCGATGATCTACGCAATGCCAAATATCTGAGGGCGTGTATTACCGAAGCTTTCAGAGTCATTCCCACAGCTCCGTGCATCGCTCGAATTTTAGACGAACCGATCGAACTCTCGGGTTATCACCTCAAAGCTGGAGTGAGTATGAAATTTTGCAGCTTTCCCAACCTTTCGGTGTTTTGAATCCTATCGGTTATTGATTTAAAAAAAAAAAAGAAAAATTGCGAAAAAAAATGTTCTCTCAACTTCAGACAGTAGTTCTCTTACATACGTGGATAGCAGGTTTGGATGATAACAATTTCAAGGACGGTATGAAATGGTTACCCGAGAGATGGCTGGAACCCACTACTCCCCATTCGCCGCTGCTCGTCGCACCGTTTGGCTCGGGACGACGAATATGTCCGGGCAAACGTTTCGTCGAACAGGCGTTGCAGCTTATCGTTGCCAAGGTAAGCGCCGTATTTGCCAATTACGAGTAAATAGACAAAATTTAACTCCTCGCGTACGACGATACTTTATGCCGGCCAAGTAGACCTCTGACTTTGTTCTTTCGTAAAAACAATACGTAAGACTGTAAAAAAAAACTATTTGAACCATCGAAAAAACAACAGTTCCCCGTTATTTTCCAACTATTTTCATAATTTTTTTATAATTAAACGGGACAATTAAAGGTATCGGCTGATCGAAAAATTCAGACGTATTTTTACGTCCTTCTTGCGTGAGGGGTTAAAAAAAAATAGGAAAAAAACTGATTGTGATCGTGTAAATTTTCGCAGGTTGTACGAGAATTTAAGATCGAAGCGGAGGAAGAACTCGATTTACAATTCGAATTTATCATCGCACCGAAGGGACCGGTATCCCTTACATTTCGCGATCGTACGGATAGCGCGTAAAAAATTCCGTGGTGGTTACCTAGAATACAATTTTTTTTTTCGGTTACAATGATATCGGATACAACGAAATTTTGTATAAACGTGAATGCAATTCACGCGCGTGCGGCATTTTCTATTTTCATTATTATTTCCTTCAGCGTTATAAAAAAAAGAAAAAAAAAAAAGAAGAAGATTAATTTGTCCGATGATGAAAAGATATTTTAAGTAATGTATTATTTATGTTTTTACTCGTTGAAAGGCACTTTCGAGTCCATTGAAGGTATTTATTGTTACTTTCCACTGTTATAGTATTTATATTTAATTTTCTTCAGAATGTCGGTATCGTCTCGCAACGAATTTACGATTACCAAAATCAACCGAAGCGAGTGACAAAAATATGTCCCAAAGTGTGTTTTGATTAAGTGTCTTGTAAATATACGCACTGATTCGGGTGCCGGACGATCTCGATATTCGTACGATTTAGTCAATTTATCGATGACTACGAAAAAACAAAAAAAAACTCTTTAATTTAAGTTAATTATATTAATTTTTGCAAATCACTCCCCGTCGAGAATTAAAAATGAAAGGGGGGATATGCGTTCAAAGGGATTCATAATTAATTGACCGAAGTAATGTGTTATGTTTTCTGCTCAAAAGTTTCAAGACTGAGATAAATTTTTGTTGTATAATGAATTGTCCCTGAGATAGAAAGAAAGAGAGAGAGATTATCTATAATAGTATCTGCGTCCACTAAGAGATTTATATTATTTGTTGTAACGCCAGTGGCAGTGGCGCGGGCAATGATCAACGTCGCGCATCGGATCGGTTCGATGCGATATACGTATGAGAAAATGAAAAAAATGGTACGAAAAACCGTGTAAATATACGTAACAAGAAGAAAAAAGATTGTAAATACATTATTTGTATAAAATAAATGGTATATTGAAACGTTTAGCAGATTTGTTCATATTGAATAATTCGTCGCCACGCATCGATCAGTGAAACAATATGCAGATTTTTTTTTTCATTAAACTTTATCTTTATTTCGTCACCATAATCAATGGTCGGAATTTGATTTATTAGTCAGTAAATACAGGCCGTGTATGCTATTAATAATACGTATGTACGTTGGTCTTCGAATTCGTCGTCGTAAATTGCCTCTTAGCAAAAAAAAATTATAATACTTCGTATTATACAAAACAGTTACATTGAGCGGTGGTGAAGATTTCTGAGAGAGAGCTGTTTGTGGCACCGTAGATGGCAAACTCTTTCGCGAGTCGCATGGCACTGTCGCATAAAGCCTCGCGGAGAGCTCAGTTTTTTTTTTTTTTTTCATTTTCGTTCCAAATCGCGTTATATTCTATTTCACGTTTCAAAGAACGAAGGCAATGATCGGCACCGCGTCGATTGAATTCGAGATAAAAAAAGGTAGGTGGATCCCGATGTCATCGAACGATTGTCCTTAGTGTAAATATTGTTTTTGATTTCTCAAAGTACAGGTAACGACAACAGAAGGCTCCTTGCGAATGTGTATAATCGAGAAAATAAATTACATCTCTCTTTCGCAAGACAATCTATCTATGATTTTGGTGCTGTGTCCCAAATGATATGGAAACGTATACAAAGTTTTTTCTTTTTTTTGCTCGTGCATTCGTTACGATTGTGGGTTAATAATTCGTTAATTAACGCGCGGGAAACTTGACTTTTGCAGCACTATTAAGTTTCGCGCGCTTTACGTATAACTCGCTAATCGCTATCGATCCGTCGAAGAGACGTTTCCTCGGAGAAATAAATTCTACGCGCTATGTCGCTGTATGATATATATAAATATATATATACTTTTACGAAAACTATTGCATATGCTCAACATAGTATATAATTTTCATTTGGTTAATCGTAGCAGCGCGCGCGCGTCGTGTATATAATTCGTGAATTTTTTTTTCTTTTTTCGTTTCGTTTTTTTTTCCAACACACGCGCGCTACGAATAATTCAGTCATTGATGAGTCATTAAATGAGGACGATATTGAAACGGAGAGAGGTTCTTCTTTGCCGTATCGTCATCGAGACAGCAACTACGTATTCGTATATTATAAACGATCGTAAATATATATATATTTTTTTCGGTATATATTAAAAGACCACCTCGTCGTTTCGAATTATTTTACCAAGTTTTTGATGCTTTTCGGAAGATTTGGAATAGAACCCTTATTCACGCTCGCGGCTGTCGGCCGCATGAAGCTGTGATTGCGCGGACCAGCGCGCGGCTGGACCAGTCGACTTTTCGCGTTCGTCAGCATTTTTCCAACGGGTTGTCGATTGTTTACCGTCGTTTGTGGACCAACGCTGCTACCGCTGCTGCTGCTTCTCGATGCGACCACTGGACGAGCGCGTATACTCGCCAATTTAGGCGCATCGCTTATTGCCTGTTGAAGATGAAAACTGTTATAAAAAATTCGATTCGAAAGAAAAACCTGCGATTTGTACTTTTCTCGACGAATTATTTCCCCTACCGAAGGTGTTTCTTAGATTCTGAATTTTTTTTCGCAATACTAACCGCCGCCACTTTCCGAATATTTCGCGTAACGGGACCAACGCTACTTCCGCTGCTGCTGCTTCTACTGGCGGGAATTCTGCTTGAATTCGTTCGCGGCGCCGAACGTCTCTTGTCGGTGTCTTTCGCGACCGGCGGTAGCGGCGAATTCGCCGGACTTTTTCTCAGATCACTGGTCATAGCGCAAATAGCCGATGTGTAACTACCGAGTTGCGCGTGACTCGGTGCTAATTTACGAACTGTATTAACGGAAGTGGCGCTATTTAATGAGCTTCGTGAACTTCTTAAGCTGCTTCTCGATCCCGAACGTTCGACTTCGTTTCTTCCGATTCCGCTCGTCAACAGTGGAACCGCTCTCTTCGGGGAATCGATTTTTCTCGGTGCCTCACGCTTCAGACTGCCGGTTCTCTTCGGTAGAAAACTCGATTTTTCGCTGTTAACGCGCATGGAACCGGCTCTGGGACCGAACGCTTTCAGTCTCGCGATCTCATCCTTTCCAATCGTTCTTCTTCGTTCCGTAGTTTCGGGTTTCTTAGTGCTGGGACTGTAACGCAGTTCAGCCGCTGGTGAACAACGCGGCGAGTCGTGGGTGTCGGTTTCATAATTTCCCGACGATGTCTCTTGGCTAAGAGTTTCCGAGACGAGACTCTGCGTCTCTTCGAAGCCTTCGTCGTTCATTTCCTGTTCTTTAGCTTTCGTCGCCAGTGGTGGGGAACTCGTGATACTGATATCCGGAACGAAACGGCTCTTGAATAACGACGATTGCCGCTGTTGTTTGTTGAGATTCGTTGGAGTCTTATCCTCGATAGAGCCAACTTGGCTTTCGATTACAGCGCTCTTATTGATAGAATTTTTATCCTCATAGCCACGAGTCACCGGACTGTCTTCCTGATCCATATCGACTATCCGTTCGCACGTGTTGTCTTCTCCCTGATCCGGCGAAGTGACTCGCAAAATCGGCACTCGTTCGTTATCGCTTGTAGGACTGACGACGATAGCACTCGTCTGAAGCACCTGATTCGGTGGGTTGTTCGCCAATCTCATAGCTTCTCTGACTTGACTCGGATCTATCATACTTCGGTGTCTCTCACGACAGGGCACCGCTCTCTCCGGCCATATCGGTGTTGTTTCGCGAGGTCGCGATTCTTGCATAACTGGACTGAGAACCGTATTAGTGACGGCGACCACCGGTGCCGGTTGTGTCACCGGAAGTCGTGAACTTCTGTGAGCTATCGGCCGAGTAAGTTGCTGAATCTCTTCGCCTGTTTTCGCGATATCCGCAAGCGCCATATCTATGTCCGTCGATGCGTGACGGCGCTTTAGCTTATCTTGCCATATTCTCAGCATCGTATCGTCGTCCTCCGTTTCGGCTTCCGTCAGCGACAGTGTACTCGGTCTTTGGGGCTTTTCCTCCGCGTAACTTTCGCCGGCAGCGACGCTTATCCCGTCCTGTTTCGCGCCGTCCTTTTCCATGGGATTGTCCTGATTTTTCTTGTATCTTCGAGTCTTTCTCGCTGCCGCATATCGATCGAAATTGCCTGTAGGAAGGAATAAAAAAAACATCGATTAATTAATCACTTGATTAATATTTCGACGTAATAGAATTTAATGAAAGTAGAGTACGCACCGCTTCCCAAATCAGCAGTTGTTCCGCTTGGTTTCGTAGCCCCGATTTTGGCTTCTCTTCCTTGAATCGAACTGCTGCATCGTTCGCGTTTGCAAGGCTCCTTTTCTACGGGTTTCACTTCGCGCGGTGGACTGAAGACCCTTCTCGTCGTTGGCGGAGTCTCGATATTGTCGGAATCGATTTCTATCTTATCGCTGACACGATCCTCGTCGTTGTTCTTCTTTCCCAATTTTGTGAAACGCCTCACTGCGGAATTCGGCGTTGAAGTCGATGGTTGTCGAAGATATATCGTTAATTCATCTTGTCCCTCCGGCGCTGATGGATCACTCGCTTTATTCTTCTTGCGCTCTTCTTCTCGGATCGCCTAATAAAAATGGATTGTTATCAATCAAACGAAATATTCGTAAGTTCACAATTGTTTTCCACAAAATAATTATCCACTCACTTGCAATGTACTCGGACCGAGAACGTTATCCGTCGCGAGACGCGATCTGACTCTTCGCGAATAACGCGGATCTGTATCTTCCACACTGTTCGGAACGTTGAGACTCGACTTTCGCCATTGAGATTTATCAGTCTGTGATTGATGAGGCTGCGCTTCTGTGTTTAAAAAAATGTAATGGATATTATGATAGAATGGGTTGCCGATTTACTAGAATGGTTACAGATCCGTACCTTCTATTGCTTCCATCGTTCTCATCACATCAGTTTTCTCGACCGACGGACGCCAATCGTAGACGTCTGAATATCCTCCGTGTACCGAGTTATCCTCCGCCAGTGTGTTCATTACCGAACTCTTGCCTTCGCTCTCTGTGTAATTTATGAATTACATTAATTGCTTGCTATTTATCGACCCCAATAGAAACAGAAATTTACCTGAATCTTCGAAGGACTTGCGATTGGCTTGCAGTTGCCTCGCTTTTCTTTGGAGTTCCTCACCCGCGCGTTCTTCCTTTTCGTTTTCCGATAACCACGCCTCAATCTTCTGTCGCCAGGCGCGTCTATGGCAATTTTATAATTCATTATTATTCTTACTGCTCGATCCACGATCGATTATTCTGATTTTATTAATGCATGCCGTACCCCGTTGGTTTTGTCTCTTCTTCTTGCAAAAATGGTTTGTTCTCAGCGAGAGGAGACGGCGAACTTGGTCTTTCCCGATCTCCCGAAAAATCGGCGTTCAACAAATCGCCGCGACGCGGTTGTCCCCGAGCTCTTCGAGCCCACGAACGATCTAACGTAACGAAGAGCAAAACTCGTTAATATCGCAGTTCTTGTTTTTCCTTATTGTTTATCTACAACAAATGTGCGATACTTACCGAGACTTCCCCACGATTTGCGTTCCCGCGTACTTTCCTGACCGGTAGTTCGCAGAAAATCCATTAAATTACCCTCGTCGTCTTCACACGGTATTCGACTTCTGCGCCGACGCAACGTACCATTCGGCGTTACGTCCGGCGAATATGTTTCTTCTTTGGTAAATTGCTGATCGGGACCACCTGAACACGATCCCAACCGTCGTCTTATACTCGGTGATCCGGTTACCGAGATATCCTCGTCGGATGTTACGCCACCGTTTTGCAATCTCTTGATCTTCGCGTCGCTTCGATTGTACTGCTTATGCGAAAAACTGTTGTGGATATCCAGAAGACCGTAATCCATGAGATTGCACTCCGATTCTGATCCCGGGGTCTCCGCCTGATTGCTCACTGTTTAAATGAGGTAAAGAATAAAAATCGCGATAACTGAAAGATCGTTGCAACGGATGCAGTAGTGCAGAATTTTGATTGTGATGTAAACTCACGCATTCGCTTTCTCGCCAAAAGTTGTTCTTCTCTCTGCTTGCGTCTGGCGATAACTTGTTCCTCTTGTATCCTACGCCTCTCATTTTCCGCAACCGCTTGATTGAATTTTTGGCAAAACTGATGAAAAACTCGATAGCACTCCTCGAGTTTAAAAGTATTCGTATCCTCGCAGAAAAATTCGGCGAGCGTTCGTCTAACAGCCTCGAGCTCTTCCATGTCACGTTTGAGTTGTGCCATTTCGCGTTCGGCCATCTGGAGGTTTTTTTATGATAAATTAGATACAGAAACAAAATTCTTCAGACAATGAGAATCATTCAAGTTGATTTTAAATTTACCTGCAAAAACTGCGCCATCTGCTCCTGAATGTCGTCTTCCGTCGAGGGAAGCTGTATTAGACTTTTTAACTTCTTTATTTTCGTGTCCAACGTATTGAATTCGTTAGTGAGTTGTTCGATCGTCGTTCTTCGATGGGAACCGAGAAAAAGAAGAAATATACATAAGCGACAACATTTAACATAACATTTTCTCTAATTTTCTGCCCAATTCGTACTCACTTCGTTGCCGCCTCCAACGCGCTCATTCCCCTCGTGAAGTTTAACAGATCTTTTCTCTTCCTTTCTGCTTGCTGAAAAATTAAATACATAAATTTAACAAAAATGTAACGCTTTCAATAATTACCGCATAATTCAGAAAAATTCATATTATTTTTTGTGTCGGTACTCACGAGTGCGACGTAATGTATGAGATTCATCCCCGGTTTGTTTGCGCGAATCTCTGTGAGTTTCTGTAGAGAAGACAATTTTACTCCAGCCGCGTTGCCGGCGTAACCACCCTGTAAAGAAAAAAGCACGCACAATTCTTGTATCTCTGGTGAATCCGGTTAATTAGTGATCTAAAGATACTTACCGAATTAAGGAAGTTTCCAGCGACTAGAACCATGTAGAGAACTTCTTGGAGAGGTTTGTTCGTCATTAAATCTTCACCGGCTACGATCATTGAGTTGATACTCGGCTCCAGATAACTCATATTCGCGGCGAATTCTTCTTTCAGCAGCATGCATTCGATCCGCAATTTGTAGCTTCAAACATAATCATCAAAACTAATTAGTTTCGAATTCAAGTTGACCAACTCATTGATAACATCGTCAACTTACTTCGGCACTTGTATGAGCTGCAAGAAAAATTTCTCCGCATTACCAAGTTTCGATTTGTCGCCATCGAAACTCTTAAGCATCTCAAGTTCATCGACTTCCGGCAATATCTTCAAGAGACCCCGAAGCTTTTCGGCTCCGATATCGTCGTGCCCTCCGTCTTTGATCAGTTGAATGATATCTTCGTTGGAACTGCGAAAAAAAAATGTTCAGCATTCGCATAACGAGTTCGGGATGAAAGAAAAGATTCCAAGAAATGTTACCTTCGAAATTGTTTCAAGAAGATGTTGACGTTTAAGCTTCGCTTTCCATCGAGCAGTGCGATCTACGAAGATGCAAAAAAGTCAAAGCAAATGGAATTAAAAATGGAAAAAATGGTAAAGAATGATTTTTAACGAGATACTGTGGGATATTAATACTTCGGTAGGCTCACGACGGCGCCTATCCGCGTCGTTTCCAGGACCATAAGACGTTGAACATGCAGCCGGTGGAACGATCGGCGGTGCTTGCTGACAGAACAGTCCCTCCATTTCCGCCCAATCTAAGTCAGCCATCGGCGAATTCGAGTGCTCATTCGCAACCAGAGACCAAATGTTTCGCTTGCCAATGACCTGCGAAAACGATGAAGAAAAAAAAAAGAAGTCACGACGGTCTGCGATAAAGCTATTCCTACTCACCTTGAACCCAAATAACCGGTATAAATATCCTGCGCTCGCGTCCTTGATTCCCGTAGGGTTTTACAATGTTCTCAGCTACGCGAGCTGTTTAATTAGAATTCGCGATGTACCGAACCGCGCGTAAACCGGTTTATCGTCATTCGCAAAAGCGGTATTAAATTACCGAAATATTCGTAAAAAAAAAGAAAAATGCCTCAACGTTTATCTTCTAGAAACGATTGAATTGTAATGACTCTTCACATTAGCATTGATAAACCCGAATATAATTAGTCATAAAACGCGGTTTCGTAAAAAAAAAAAATTACACCAATTTAAAAGTTGTAATTTTCTCTAATACCTTGTGATTGGGAATTTTGTTCCAATTGATGGTCTTCATCTTCGTCTTGGGGGTGGGAATTTCTTGTTGAGGCAGAAGTTTCGCATGATTGTTGGGTGGATCGGGTGTCGGAGCGCGTGAAACTGCCGGTACGTTGAGCGGCGGAGGTAGAGGCGGTTCCATCGGTGCATCTGTGGTAACAACGTTGCCGAGAAGTGGCGGCGGCGGGGGTGGTGGCAGCACGAAGCCTGTCGGAAGGCTCGGTGGTGCTGGTACCGGAAGTGGGGGCGGAAGTGGCGTTGGATTGCTGACCGGTAGAGATGCTTTCCTCGATGGACCACAGGTCTGATCGGCGCCGCGACAGTGGCAGCAAAGATTTATCTTATGGATGGAAAAAAATAAAAATGAAAGATTATTAATCAAACGATCGCGTTACGCGACGGGGATCTTGTTTTTTTATTTTACCGCTTCGAGACAAAAAAAAATATCGTACCTGAAGACTAGGAGACCTCAGGAGTTTCGTAGCATCTTCCCGGCTCTCGAGAAGCGTCGCTCGATGAACCAACGTCTCGGCGGTGTCCCACGCCAGATCGCTCGCAGCTTCTTTCGGATCGAGACGCAAGAGATGCTGAAGAATACTTAAAAATGGTATCTCCTGTGGTGTGTCGGCGATCTGTCCGAGTATCGCGTAAAAAACATCGACGTGCGACGATAGATCTATTCCCGGTGGTCCGTGATTCGATAATTCCTCGTCTGTCTCCCGCTGATCGTCGAAAACATCCAGTTGCACACGCAAATCCGGAAATTGGCTTTTCTGCTTTCTGCAAATATAATCCGTGTATTTAGCTTTGAGAATTTTAAAGCCCAACGGCTCGATTCTCCTCGGCGACACGTCGGAACGTTCGAATCCACGTATACGCGACTTTATCATCGCGTTATGTCGGAGAAAATTACGATAAATGTTCACATTGTCGAAATATATATTATTCGTATAGTAATCAACGATTGACGTCAGTAACGTATCGGCTTTTTATATCCGTTCAATCGAAGAAGCGAACTGTCACTATAGTGTTGTGAACGGAGTGCGTTTCCGGTCGTACAGAGTCAGTAAAGTATCGGTACCCCACCCGCGTCTCGCAACACAGACTCGACCCGTTATTTCTTATACTTATATTGTAAGAGCGATTCGTCGTGCGAGTTAATACAGTAGCGACATCGATATGTTACTGCGGCATGTGGTGTTACAGCAACTCGACTCGAGATATTTATTGCACGCGTAACGGGAGAACTAAAAAAATGACAAAGTTATCAATCCTATGGATACTATTGCCTCAAATATTTCTGTACCTCTGAGACTCGCAATTCTCTTTCTATTTAATGATTAATAAAAAAATGCATAGAATAACAATAAAACTAATCTTGAACGCGAGTAAAAAAAAATAAAAAACTTCGATCGGATCACTGACACGTAAAATAACGAATTCTTCAAGAATGAAAGAACCGGCAGCGTAGCACGTGGAGAAGCGTGTAGTATTCTATAGTGAAAAGAGATACTCTGACTGAAAGTCAGAAGAAAGAAGGGCTCGAGCACACGGAAGACGCGTGCGTCTGAGATAAATCGAGAAGCGAAGAAGTAGAAGAGGAGAAGGAAGGAGGAGGACCGCTCGAGCCGATCCGCTGTACTCTACACTGTGACTTATATTCTCTCGTTCCAGCATCAGCGAGAAACATTGCGCCTCCGTTGCAGTTGCAGGTGCATCGGTGTTGCCA
Organism: Cryptus viduatorius; assembly: GCA_964006125.1. Taxonomy (NCBI): domain Eukaryota; kingdom Metazoa; phylum Arthropoda; class Insecta; order Hymenoptera; family Ichneumonidae; genus Cryptus; species Cryptus viduatorius. The sequence goes on from OZ023222.1 coordinate 17,229,153, forward strand.
GAAGAGTCTGAGCTCGAAAAGCCTACGGAGAGTTAAATCGGTCTTTCAGTATTCCCGCTCCCTTCCTCCATCGCCTTCCTTCTCTCATTTTTCTCTCATTTCTGTAGCGCTCTTCGTCATCCCTTTCTACACTTCTGGTCGTTTCTATCGTTTTACTCACTCTCTCCCGGCGTCTTCCAAACAACGTTACTGAGAATTCGGCGAGCGCGACAGAGAGAAAGCCGAAAGCTACGAGACGATGCTATATTCCCGTTCTATTTATCGCTCTTTGGCGCCGCTATGCATTCGCCTCAACTACGCTTCGCTCCGGCAACGCTGAAGCTCTCGAATAGTCCTTTTTCTTGGCCCCGTAAACTCACTTTGCATGTTCCAAATTTGAATGCCGTGAAAAAAAAAAAAGAAACAAACTGCTTGCAATGACTAAATAACTCACCGAGCAACTAATTATTCGAGTTCCATTCCCGCGCTCTTCGTAGGGTCATTTGGCAAAATGGTAATCAGCACGGGAAGTTGTTACTCTCGAAGATTCTCTTCGCCCTTCGCGCGACGCACACCACCCACGTCACCCTTACAGCTTTGCCCGTGAATTACCTCGCGAACGATTTTTTCCTTTTGTTCATTTCGCTTTATTTCTCGAGTCTCCGAGAAGGCGCGGTTCGAAAATATTTTCGCGACAACGGGGGGAGCACCGGATGTTTCTCGTTAGTGCGGCACTTCGGCAACTTTGCGTGAATTATTCAAGTTGTATATTCATTACACTTGAACGCCATTTGCGGATAGGTACGATAAAATATCGTCATGGTATTGGCTTTTTTTTTATACCGTTAGCGATGTTAGTTACTAATAACGAATCGTGAGACTTCTAAACAAAAATCAACGAAATTAAAAACTTACCGCAGTTCGTTTAGTATCGGTAGAAGTTTCAGACCTGCAAACGGAAGATGTCGATTATTATTGGTATCCTTTTTCAGGAGTCATTACCATACCGTTTCCGCTTGACTCACCGATAAATTCGTTTCGGAGTCTAACGCGATCCTTGAGGATTGGCGTCGATATTACCAGACAGTTGACGAACGCCAGTAGGGCAGTCTGGTAATCTTCGGCCGTTGCTTTTTGCAGCTCATCGACGACGGCCCGCAAACGATAGCGTTCGCTTTTTCGTTCCTGCGACACGATACCAATAGTCACAATTGGTATTATGCATCTTTAATTCTCGCATTCGGACTATTTTCCTTTTTTTTTTCCTTCGCCTACGCGTGAGACAAGTAAATGCCGCGATATCGTTACCTGGTAAATGTGAAGAGTGTCGATGGCTCGCTGCCGACCGTCCTGACTGTAGACGCATAGCGCCGACAATAGATCGACTACTTGTTTTTTCACGGAAGTGCAAGCGGTGTCCAGAGCTATAATTTTGCAATTTACAACAATAATTAATTTTGATAAAGTAAAAATTTTGATTCTGAAAAAAATCAAAATTTTATTACGAAAAATCTGGAAATTTCAATTCCAAAAAAATTCAAAATAAATTCGTTTCCCCGCATACCGTTACACAAAAGATTAAGTATCATTCTTTTATTTTTTTTTGTTACGACAAATGGTGTTATTTACCTGAAGCGAGTTTGTTGCAATAATCTGGGTTATCCACAATGTAGTCAAGACCGACGTGGGAATCCATGTTGACTGCATTTGCGGTAACTCGCGTCGCAAACTGCAACGAAAATTAAAATAACAAAAAAAAAAAACTACTTTTCATCAATCTACGATCTTTCGCAACATTCTTCGCGAATTGTCTAATACTTCCGCTGAATAGGAAGGGAATCGCCTCATTACCCAAATTTGTATAAAGTGTGAGTCAAAAAAAGAATGAAAAAAACGATTGCGAACAACTCAGTCACGGCCGCGATGACTCGCCGGTATCGCACTTGCAGCTTGTTAAACCTCTGGTTAACCCAGTACCGTAAAAGTACGACTCGAGGATTTGCGTTCGAGGTGAACGAGAGATCCCCTCATGGATGTTTGGCAGACACGAGACGAAGACACCTAAATAATAATGTTCAGCGGGCTCGATCCGTTTTTGTATCTTTCAAAAAAATGTTCGTCTTTAATACGAATTATAATACGCAATCTCTTGACGCGAAGTGCGCGTTGCTTATGAATATCTCTCGTCTCTGTGACGTTCATTAATTCACGAGAGATTCGAATCTGAATCGATGCCATTGAACGAGAGGCGCGAGAAGGTTTATTTACAGTTGCGGAGGTTGGAACGATATCGTTGGTTTACAGTACACATAAGAAACGATTATACGTTGCCTTCGTGCCATCGGGCTAATTAATAACAAACATAAACTGGAGTGAGGTCGAGCGTATCTGGAGATGCAGTGTGCGCGAGCATCGGGCGCGACTACTCAAAGTTTCTTAAGAAGCTGCGCAGCGTGGACCGTTCGCGCGACTACTCAAAGTTTCTTAAGAAGCTGCGCAGCGTGCACCGTTCGCGCGACTCTTACTCTCATCTCGCATTTATATACTCGTTAATCTCGAGTGGCCCCCCGAAGCCGCATCGGTGCGATGCATCGAAGCAAAGGCATCTGTGCAATGTGCACCATACCGAATGTCTGCGACGGACTGAACACTCGACAGGAAAACGGATGTGTCATCCGGTCGACCAAGGAATTGACTCCGCGTTATTTCCATTTACGGCATGGAACGTTAAAAAAAAGCAACTAAATAAAACGAAAACGCCATAACACCGTCTTCATCATAGATGTCTGACGAGTTCGCCCGGTAGCGTCGAGGAGTCGCCGAGACTTCGGAGAGGCAAACGAGGGATAAAAAAATGCATTGCTCGTGCAAGACGCGCGCATGTTTATCTATATTATGTGTATAACCAAGTAGTTGGAATCATCATCCGGCTGTTATCCGGCGGCAAAGGACGTAGTCACGGAGACACACGCGTCCGCGAGGCTAAAGAGAATGAGATGCTGTAACTCGCGCGGATGAACTCTCTCTTGGCGCGAGAGAAAAAAAAAAGAAAAAAGGTTTACGTTTGAGAGAGAAAGAGAGGAGAAGAAGGAGAAGGAGAGAAAGAAAGATGAAAATATGGAGAAAGACCATAGAATTGCGTCACAGTGCGGCGCACGCACATACCATCGCGTCACGTTTAAAAATAGATTCTCTCGGATATTAAAGACCCCATACAGACGCGCGCCGGGGACTCTTATCCTTCTCTCTTTATGCACTACTATATCCCTCCCCCCCTCACCCTCAGCTATAGAGTTGCATCTTTGAGCTCTGTATATACATCATATAGTTTATAGAATTTAGATGCGCAGACAGTCGGTAAGCCTACTCTCGCGAGGCCCGTCGTTATATGTTATAGTATATAGTATTAAACCGCGTGGCTCGAGTTCAAGACGGAGTGATTCACTCATCGTATATACGAAAGAGGCGAAAATTGAGTTTCCGTCGAAACAGACTCGGGGCTGTACGCTGGCCGACCCCGACATCCATTTCTACTGGCGCGCGCGCGCGTGTCTATATCTCTATACCTACTTAGCGAACGCGTGCGTCTCTCCGAAAAAAAAAGTTTGACCCGGACTCACGAAAAAATGAAAAAATAAATGAATAATTCAATAACGATTCTCTCATGGGATTCTCAAACCGTATAACGGAATTTCGAATGTACTTCAATTTTTTACAATACCAGTAATAATAACATTTTTTAGTTAAACAATATTTAAAAATTCGATGAGAAATATATTTTTGGCGGCGCATGACATTTATCGTTCAATCGATCATATTTTTTTTTTAGTTTCCGATTGACGAAGGAAACATTAGTTTGATCGATTAATCGGTTGCATTATTCGTCGAAGATTTTTTTTCCTCCGGATAAATCATTTTTTTCTGTCGTGTATGGGGTTCGAAGGTACCGGCAGTTATCGCCGAAGACCTTCGAGATTGAGACTTACAAGGCAACGGACCAATTAGTAGGAGGGCTCGGAAGGTTTTTTCTTTAACCGTGAGAACTAACCGATCTAAGGAGATATATATATTCGTATATATCGAAATTGCATTTGGTGGCACAAACCAAGCCACGCGTTGTCCCTGCTATACTAATCTCGTAGGCAGCACCGCAACAAGGCAGTCAGTCAGGTATATATGTATAGAAGGTATATACCATACATTATACATACGTATATATAAAACGGCACTCACGGCGCGGACGTTGGATACCATATCGGGCACCTCGTTGACCTCGCCTGTGTTCTCTCTGTCTTTTCATGCATTCCGTCTCTCTCAATCGCACGCCCCGGCATATCTACGATACATACATATATATCTCTATCTCCCTGTCCTCGCGTCCTCAGCCTCCACTCTTTGCCGCCCGGCCTGTTTGACAATAAAGGGATTTTCTACATCGCGGCATCACCAATTTCAGAACTCGTTATATTATACTCTAACGTGACTATCCTGTGTGTATTGCACATCATCCGGTTTCATCAATCTTCTCTCGTATCTCAATAATTTATATACACTGCTAATAAGTAGTGTTGCCGCGAGATAGTCTCCGAACGCACACCTCGCCGTAAGACTCGTTACACGCGTATATGCGTGCATCGAAGTTTTTATTAGCATGAATCAATTAAATCTCTATAAACCCGAAGCTACGCGAAAACCTGCCTGACGTAACCTGATTCATCGAGAACGGTCCCGAAGTAAACTTCCTCCTTCGAAGTAAACTTCCTCATTCGAAGTAACGATATATGTGCATGTATACTCGCGTATCATAGGTTAGTTTAACCAATTTTATACGAGAATGAAACTAATGTCGCATCACGAATAGTTTAAATATTGGCGAATTGAAAGATTATGTATAATTGAAGCCTCTCGTTGTGCAACGAAACGAATGTAATAATTGAGGTAGATCAGTGACACAGCGGGTTGCTCGGGGGCCTCATTCGTTCACTCGGTTGCAAGCCGCACCAGCAGCACCGAGCAGTAGTTACAGCAGGCTGCCTGCCTCGATCGTCCCACGTGCGTTCGTCCTGACAATGCCGCCGCTACGACCGCGCGACGTTTACTTTCCAAGTATTTATTACGTGATGCTACGTACCTTTGCAAGCCTGGAGAAGAATCTCGGGCTCGCAGCTGTCCGCAATGCGATACGCGTAAGGCAATAACACGGGTGAAAGCGAGAATACGACGAATTGATAATGCATTCAACGCGTTTTTCGAGGGCTCAGCGATAGGCTGGAAACGTGCAAATTTTTCGAAATAACACGTTACGAGGATACATTGCGCATTTTTTTTATTTTTCTTTTTTTTTTCGAGGTTATGTCCCGCATAAACGACGAAACCGCGATATATTACGATGCGCGAGGTCGAGCGGGAGATTTCGAACGAACAATTTGGTTTCGTTCTGTATCGTCGTTGTCGGCGCCGTCGACGACGACGACGACGTCCTGGATGACTAGTTACCTTGTGGCAACGTGGTCATGGCCCCTGTCGGCGGCCTGCTCGTGGTCAGGAGCGCCTCGAACACGACCCCCTCCCCCCCACCCCTTCCACATCCACCCCCACGCTTCGTCACTTTTACTTCTCGCCGAGTTACTCTTGCCTCCCGGCAATATCTCTGTTAATTCGCCGATGACTTATCGCTTTTGCAACACATCAAATGTAATCCACGCATTCCCGATCACCTGCAAGATAATCGAAGACGCGATCTTCGCGAATTCGAATTGCGATAATATGCGGGGGCCTTCGTAAAATCGATGCCCCGGCATTATCCCGAATTAGGACACCTTACCTCGTGGATTGTCGATGGGTACGTACGGTTAAGCATATTCGTAATCCGCGGACACCGGGTACCAAAATGGCCGTAGCTGCAAGGTCGCAGGTGACGAACCTTCGTACACACGTTCGACTTTCTAAGGAGAGAGAGACGCGGAACACTCTCGGGCGTCGTAACAACCGGGCGTTGCGCAAAGTAATATATTTGTTAACGCGAGACGGAGGATGAGTTTAAGCTTCTCGATTATATCGATACATTAATTACAAAAGCGAAATATGTTACGCGATTTTTTCAAAATGTGTTAATTTTGTAACGTGAAGATTAAAGGTTTTGTGCTCCGATCGGAACGTTATTGTCGCATGCAAATCGTTATTTAAACATTTTTTTCATAATAAAAATCGTCAGAAGCTTCGTGTATCAGTGATTTTTACACACTCACGCTCTTGATCCCCGGTTAACATTTAAAGAGAAAGGAGAACACACACCGTGTGAATGAATGGAATTTTCATATCGGTAGTTAGCGATCGGTGTGTAGCCAAACGATTAGTATCGCAGTCGTTTACGACAAAAGTGCACGAGTTGCGGGGATTGCGAGCTTTAACCCGCGGGGCACTCGTTAATTTCGTCGCTCTGCGGCGCTTCGAAAATTTTTGAATCGGCGTACGCGAATGATTATACGGGACGATACCGAACGATGTGTTTTTTTGTTGTTATTACCGCGAGTTTGCGCAATCGATCGAACGGCAAGGATGAACGAAGAAAAAGAAACGATCGGTAAACGCGATTCGGTCAGCGAATTAATGTATTCGCAAATAATTCGTTGTTGTTTTTTTGCGTTTTTCTTCACAGGTGTTATGAGACGGAAGTTGTTATAAATGCGATTGCTGTTCGAGGGCCGGTCTCACCTTCTCTCTTTTTCCATTCAGTATCTCTCAACACTCGTCTTGCCACCCGACATCGCAGCACACTTTTTTCGTCGAGCACCGATTCGCGGAAACTGCGTTTCAGGAGCCGCGAACAACGGGAGAACGCGCGAGAGACGTTGCGAGCCGCCCGCCTGCGTCGGTTGCGCACGCGCGATTTTTGCCCCCCACTTCCTCTTTTAACACGAGAAACTCTCTGTCCCACCGTATTTTCCCTCTCGATCGGAGGGCCCCAGAGAGATAGAGCTCGTTGGGGACTTACGTGAAACGTGTGTGCGGAGTCGCGCGCGAGACACACGCGAGAGTAAGAGGAACCCCCACAGTTACCGTGGCATCCGCGCGCGAGCGATTCCACGGACTGAGACGTCTCGTGGCGAGGGATACGTTCCAAGCCGCGTTCTTCATTCGTATGCAACACCACAGCCGATCGTTTCTACTTCTCTTTACGCGTGACCGATGCGCCGGGACAATACGCCACACCGAGGATGTAACCAGACGTACGAATCGTTGGTGGTCGATCGATGACGCATTCTCCGAACGAATCTATGCAGCAGAGAATACATTATATACATATATGTTGAATCCCGAATGAACGGCGAACATTTCGATTTCCCGATCGTACGTACGAAATACTCGAAAATATTATAGGATTGCGTTCAATAATTTTGTCTGACTACGCGGCTACTCGTTACTCTCGGTAGACCAGACACATCGGGGAGGGGGTAGGATCTCCCATCGTAACTTTGGCGATAAAGATATATAAATAAAATTGTATTAACGAAGGGAATATAGAACACAGAGAATTCGCTCTTAATTTGGTCGATTTACAAATTAATGATTAATTTAAAATGAATTGATGAGAAATACGTGGCGGGGGATTAACGAACGTCGCAGAATCAAATTTAAAGTGTCTAAAAACGTTGATGAAAGTTTGCCGGTTGGGTTGGCTGAGCAGTCGAATAAACCATTCCCTGTGGCTGCTGGTGGGTCATCGCGTGACTCTGGTGTTGGTGAAACTCTGGTGCTCCGTGCGGTCCGTTAAGTCTCACGCGTTTAGGATTCTGTCCGTGATTATGCTCGCTGTTTCCTTGCTGCGGCTGATTCTGCTGCTTTGGTGACCAAAACGATAAAGAGTTCGAGTCAAATAATACAAAGATTAATATCGAAACGATCGAAACATCAATAGTTACCGTCTGTTGTTGATTTTGTCGTGCTTTGTTTTCAGTCTTTTCCTCAGTGTCATCGTCCGTCAAGAATTCTCTTTTGGGATACGGAATCGTGCATCCGGCGAAAATGCTGCGAAATACAATGTAATACGAATTTGCAAAATCGGTTTTTTTTTTGCAGAAGCTATACAATGAAACGTAATATTATACTTACTCCTGAGTTGGCAATGGATCCTCTTGAAAATAGGCATCTTGCATTGAGTGTTCCGAAGTTATTCGTTGATTAGGATCCATCATGAGTAATTTTTGTAACTGTAATTTTTTATTAATATCGTTTCGGTTGCGTTGAGACAACGATCGGTGATTCGATTATAAGGAACGAGGATTCGTTTGATGATACTTACTAATTTAAATGCCTTGCTATCGGGTTTTATTTTGTGACGATCCATGTATTTTGTTAGCGAACAATTGGCGTAACTGAAACAGAAATGCGGGTACGTAGGTAAATTATAGAATGCGTTACGAGATGCCAATGGTATTGTTGGGAATCGTAACTCACTTGGATCGCTTGAAGTCTTTTAGGAGAGTAGGATGTTCCGGCATTTTTTTTATATCCTCCCATTCCTTTTCGAGTGGAAAGCCCATCACGTTGAATATTCTAATTGAAAGTTATTTAATCATTAAATCAGTTTAACTCGAAAGAAAGGTACGCAATGATAATTACCTATCCAATTGATCGTGATGATACGGATTGCTAGTTTTAATGTCTTCCTGTCTGCAGTGAAATATTGGCTCGGATGTGAGAAGCTCGGCGAATATGCAGCCGATAGCCCATATGTCTAGTAAACGTGAAAAAACCATTTTTATTCATTTTGCATACTATTTCGGCGACAGAGAACTCAAAAAGTGTGAGACTACCTATGGCTTTCGTGTAATGTCGAGCACCTAGAAGTAATTCTGGCGCACGGTACCAAAAAGTTACGACTACGGGGTCGAGATCCGCCAATGGTTTGAGAGGAGCATTGAACAAACGCGCGAATCCCATGTCCGCGATCTTAACGCGACCCCTCTCGTTTCCTTCGCCCATTACTAAAATATTTGCAGGTTTCTGAAACAAAAATTTTTTTATATTTTATATTTTATATTTTATATTTTATATTTTATATTTTATATTTTATATTTTATATTTTATATTTTATATTTTATATTTTATATTTTATATTTTATATTTTATATTTTATATTTTATATTTTATATTTTATATTTTATATTTTATATTTTATATTTTATATTTTATATTTTATATTTTATATTTTATATTTTATATTTTATATTTTATATTTTATATTTTATATCTTATATTTTATATTTTATTGAACATCCGTGATTAAGTCAGATGAAAATCAGTGGTAACTTACCAAGTCTCTGTGGAGAACCCAGTTGGAATGTAAATAATGAATGCCATCAAGAATTTGATACAGCAACGACTTCACCATACCTTTAGGAACCAAAACAGGCTTTTTGTTTGCCTTAGCTGCTCTATGAAACTTTATTATGTGCTGTAAAAAGAATAGACTAGTAACTTATTGTCGAAAAGAATGTTATCATTCGATTATAACTATTTTTTAATTGCATTCTTACCCAGAGGTCGTGTTCCGCAAAGTCAAAGAGCAACCATACTTTGCGATCATTGTGCGAGAGAAATACACGGATGAGAGTAATGACGTTCATGTGTTTCAATTCTCTGAGTAACTGTCAGAAAATAAAATTGATGTAAATTACGTCGCTCAATATAGAAAATGATTGACCTTGTAATCGCTTACTTACGGCGATTTCTCTGCACGCAGACATGGAAAGACCAGTCCCCTCTATTTGCTTGAGCCCAAAGTCTTTAGTGTCTGGACGGGACTTTAATTCGCTATCTGGTACTCTGAAAAGATAAATTATGTTTACACAACGAATTGAAGAACTCCAAAAACACAAAACGAAACCGATTCTCCAAAAAAACAAAAACTATTTTCACCATACCATCGACAAATGGTAAATACAGAAAATCTCATGTGTTTCAATAAAAAAAAGATTTTAACAATGACATATTTAAGTTTATTTATTTATTGGTAATAAAGAAAAAAAGAATGGTAAAACTAACCCTTCTTTTCGCCGAGCCTTGTAGACGTGTCCGTAAGTACCGCGACCGACTTTGCAACCCTCAAATTCGAAGAGATCCTCGACTTTGGTCCGATCCTTCTGGGTCTTCATTTTAAATTCGTAATCCATCATGTTTAGCGTTATATGGAATAAATATCAACTATAATGAAACATCTTTCATCGGGGGAGTTTACAGATCGGATAAGTGTCCGCAAACTTGCCGGAGTTCTAGAACTGTGAGTTTGCTTCTGCGCAGTTGCGCTGACCGCGCTCTTCGTAGCCATTTAGGACGGAGAGACACGGTACACAAAATAATAATACCGACGAAACATCCAATGAGAAGGGTTTGCGACTCTATCCGCGAATTTCGTTCACGGGACCAGTCGTTAACGGTTTTAACGTTTTTCGTACATTATTGGCGCGAAGCTTCACCGTTACTCTGCTTTTGAACTTCGATGCTCGCTTGTCGCTCAATCAAATTGAATTCGTAATATCGCAAGGTACACGTACATTTAATGACTTTTATTCCGACTGTTTAACACTGTTCGCACATTGTTAACGCGAACAACAATTTGTTACATTCATTCTTTTATTTCGTCGCAATGTTGTCGACTATCGCCGATATTCACATAACCTTTCTGCCTGTTGTTGCCGCACGAAGGTCACCCAAACAATGGATAGACGATCGAAATATATTATCGCATAAATATCAGACAGACAATAAGCTTCATTGCCTGTCGATTAATTTTCGTTACAGTATGATGGACGACGCAGCCACTGCCCGCTTGAAAACGTATGTAATCGACAGTAACGAAGCTCTCGAATTAAAATTAGTGCGCAAGGAACAAGATCTTGAGGATGAAGAGACGACATTCCGTCCGGAAATGTCTCACCAGATTTTTGGTGATAGGTACGTCTTAACGACATAACTATTGCTGTATCGTGATATTCACACGTCTGAACTGATATTTTACTCCAATTTTTTTGTCATCAGCGAAACGATATTTGGCTATCGAGATCTGCGTGTAAAGCTGTACTACAGCGCTGGAGCTCTGGAAACGTATCTAGGAATGAGTTATTCCGAAAAACTTAACAAACAGTTGTACGAAGGCGTCGAACCCGACGAAGTATTGTCCAAAGTCTCGGAGAAATTGGCGCCGCAGGTTCACGACAGTTTGGATTCTTTTATAACATCACTGCAGAAGGACGACACCTTTAGACCTTACGGAGAGATGTTGCACTCTTTCACTATAAATGGTAGAATTTATCATGATTGTAGTAATTGCGCTTTTATTTACTTATTTCAATAACAAAAAACCCTTCCTAAATTGCTTAAACTATATTTTCGTATTTCAAGTAGTGAATATTTTGAATCCTTTTGGTAACTTATTTTCATTAATTACGAATCGTAACAACTGATTAAAAAAACAGATAGTGAAGCAAAACAATTTTTTCTTTTCATTTACATTCAGATCTTTTTCTAATTTTTTTCTTTCATTGCATTTTAAAAAACATTCTGATAGCTCCCGAACTTTTTGAATTATATTTCGTTCTTTATAAACTCAAAATTTTACTCAGATGAAGGAAACAGCCGTCAATTTGAGGTATACAAAGCCGACATGTCTTACAAGGGATTTGAAACATATCATCAACGTCTGCAGACTTTTCTTCTGTGGTACATAGACGCGGCAAACTTTATCGATAGCGATGACGATCAGTGGCACTACTTCAACATGTAAGCAAATTTGTTGCAGCGATCGCTTGCTGACGCAGTTTCGTTAAAAACGCTATTATTATTTAGGTTTGAAAAGTACACATCAACATCTGGCGCCACACGTTACGGGTCCATAGGATTCGCGACTGTCTATCAGTATTACGCATATCCTCATCACACGAGACCTCGCATAGCACAAATCTTAATACTTCCACCGTTCCAAAATTTGGGACTCGGCACGCATTTGCTTAGAGCCATATATCGCGAGTATATAGGAAGAAACGAAGTCAAAGACATCACAGGTATTTCATTAAATGGCACGAAAAACCATTGCTGATTCTGCGTATTCGGTGATCCATAACTGCGATCATTATTTAATTTTTTTTTTCAGTCGAAGACGCATCTCAGAGTTTCCAGCGGTTGAGAGATTACGTGGATTCGTTAAACTGCATGACTCTGCCGAGTTACGCGAGAGAAAATTTGGCTCAAGGATTTAACAAAACTATGGCAATCGAGGCAAGAGAAAAATTTAAGATCAATAAAGTGAGTAAAAACATTGATTCAACGCCGCGGCTTCTTCAGAGTTGCGATGGATAAATAATTTTCTGTATTTTCCGGACAGAGACAAGCGCGCCGAGTGTACGAGATCCTGAGGCTTCGCTACACCGATTTATCGAACGATCAAGAATACCGTGACTACCGACTCGATGTTAAAAAACGATTGAACATACCGTTCAAGAGGGATCAACACGATCAGAAGAAGTTGGAAGCCGCTTTGAAGAATCTCAACAAACAGGGAAACGTGAGTAGCGTTCCGCCTGCCGAGCAGCGTATACAATTTTTGGAAAAGGAATATCGCGCACTGGAAGAGGAGTACAAAAGGGTCGTAAAGCGATTGGACGACGCATCGGAGCAGTGAGAAGGCCGGAGGCACGGCTATCGCGAAGTTACTGTTCCAAGGTACTGTTACGAAATCGTCGAACTATGTTCCAAAAACAATTTCCGCGGCGCGCCAACGGCCGAGAGTCTCGAAGACTGTGCTTCTCGTGAAGAATCGATTATCATTCTGTTTGTTTTTTCTTTAAGTTATCGATTTTCATTTTTTATATCGTTCAGTGATTATCAACGCGTACTATGAGTACTGCGAGTACTATTCTTGTTGTGCATCGAGAAAAAAAAAATCCATAAGTTTCACAGATACTTCGAACTTTCAATGCCTTAAAACTTCCATCCCGACAATCAATTCTTCATTCCAGTAGATAATACGAGAGAAATTTTTCGAATACAATATTATGCATTTTTCCATTTAAAAATACGATGTATTATAATCGCGCGTTGTACGGCTTCGAGATGTATAAGTCTCGCGTCAGAGGTTAACGCCGCCGTTCAAAGGCGCAGCGTCGAATATCGGTTAAATTTCGTTGTGTCCCGAATAAGCGACGTGAACGGATATTCAAGATCCGTGGAGTTGTTAACCGCTCGTATCGCTTTTGTAAATGAACACCAAACGAGTGGTGTGAAGCGGCTCTTGTACGCGGCAAAGTCGCGAGAACCCCTTCCCACCCACGCCGTTCGTACGGTACTTGAAATATATTTTTCTTTGGGTTTTTAATTAGTACGGTAATTAATTAAACAAAACTCTTGTCTCGAGTTGGTACCCTCGGTTGTCGGGGAGCTGCTTTGGCTAAACTTGAGGAATTTTAATTTCGCAAGCGTGTAAACACGCGCGGGAGCCGCAATTTATTTTACCGCGTAACGAAAGAGAGAACGAAAGAGTGGGAGAGAGTGAGAGCGGAGCTTTAAAGGGGGAGTTTCGTCGACCGTTCATTTCGCTGGGATTTACGGGCGTCGATGGAAAACCGCGGTTTTCCCCGAGGGGTTGAGCACCGAACTCGCCGCTGAGAAATAAAAAGGCCTGCGTGGGAAAAAAGAAAAAGTTTTACTCTTGTTCGGGAAAAATTGTAGATTTACTGTTGCGCGGAAGTCGTTTACTTAATCGGTGGAGTTTCACCGACGAGTTTCGTCTCGGCGAGTCATCAGTCAATTTATATATGAATCGTCCACCTCTCTTCGGTGTGCATATATGATGGGTGTTCGCGCGGACCAAAATTACCTTACGGACGGCAACAAAGGCCAAAGGCCTTAGTAAACTTCAACGCTCGTCGAACGTGCATCGCTAGACGTCGGTTAAACGGCTAAATCGTGTACACATAGAACCTTTGATTCTCGTAGCTCTGTGCGTTGCTCGCGCCTTCCGAAGGTAGTATAACGATCTCTCTGTGTGTCGTTATCGAGTCAAATTTCAAATGAAAAGGCACTTCAACAATCGTTCGAAACATTTCTACATTGCGACGGAGTTGTGATTCGAATAATCGTCATAACGAAATTGGAATTAATTTCTCTACTTAATGTAATCGTCGGAGTTGGTATACCTCTGTTTTTTTTTACTCTCGAGACCTCCAAACGACGTGACATTGGTGGTCGAGGCCGGCCAACCGTTAGTCGAGAAATGTTTCTATGATAAAACGAGAAAGAGTTTTGCACACACGCAGACATACACGCGGGAGCAGTGCAAAGGTACGCAAAGCTGAATGAAATTATAGCGAGAGAAGGAGACGGATTAAAAGGCTAAGGGTGGGAATGTGGATTTTCGTTGCGGGTTAAATTAAATAAGTGGAAAACCCCCTCAGCGGCTTGCCTCGGGTCGCGAACATATCCTACGTATGTACATACTACCTGCTCTTCGCAACGTTAAACCACTTCTATATCTGTATATCCTGTACTCTCGTTACTTTCATTATCGTTCTCTCTATCTCTCCCTCTTGTCGTTCCTATCTATAGCTCGTGCACATCTTTTTACTTTTCCCAACGCTCACGGAGAGAAATCCCTCTGTTACTTTACTCTGCGGTACCGCTATTCCATCCTTTCCTCTCATCCTTCTGTATGCTCTTACGACCTGACGACCTAAATTAACGTGCCGTAATGCGAACACTCGACGAGAGATGCGTGTCTAATTTGCGTGCGCCTGTGTACCGGAATGCCGTATGTACTATATACGTTGTTCACTACTGTCGAGGGGTTGCTATACCCGTCTCTACTTGTACACTATATTATATCAACGTGTCCCCCTTTCGTAATTTACTCATCGAGGGATTACAAATTCTATGGATGAATAGCGAGCTTAACTTAAACTCGACAGTAACTATGGTAAATGTGTTGTTTATTTAAAGGTATCATGCGATTTCCAACACTGCCGGCGACATCAGCGAATTTACGAATAATTTCCGGCTGGAAGGGGGAAAATATAATATTTTTCATCCCTCACGCGACTGAAATTTCGGACTGCGTTAACCCGCGCGACCAAAGCTTTGGAAACCAGAACGCGTCGGAGACCTTTTTTTCTTTTTTTTTTTTCGAAAAATTATGATGCGCGGTCGAAAAAATTGTACGAAAAAGTACGAGAGCCGTTATCGGAAGGGTTGACGAATCTTTAATTGGACGGATACGGTCAGTAGTACGTTTGAATTCGTTAGACTCCGGTTTACACGAAAGGGCATTCGGCCGTACAACGAAACGGAGAGAAGCGCTCGTTTAGTTGATACGCCTATAAATATTCCAGTGGCAACCGGTATTTATACATTTTTTACGTCATGAGCAGCGGGGATGGGATAGTCAGGTAGATGGTCGTTGCCGGCGTTGACGGGGTGGAAACGCGGTCGCATCTAAACTTTACGGGTTCGCGGCACGTATAGTCTCACCACTGTGCACATACGTACGTGACGATCTCGTTTTACGATCGCGTTCACACGAACAGCAACGATGCAAGAGAGGGACGCGACATGCAACGTGTAAACCGCCCCCGTAGGGGTCTCTCCGCGAGTCCGGACCTCCTGGCAGCTATACCGTATCGATACGAAAGTACGACCCTCCGCGTGCTCAGTCACCTTTGACGTATTGCCACTCGCGCAGTTCGAATTTCCGGAAACTGTGAACGGCATTGCTGCTGTACCGCTCAACAGCGAACGAAGGCTTCGCACGTTACGCAAACGGAATTTCAAATGTCAATTACACGCTGGTAGAACTTTATCGAATTCTAACTTGCAATGCTTGCCAGTAGCACGCTCTCCTCTCCACGTTTTCCGGAAGCTTTTTCAGAGGCAAAATATCGAAATTTATCTCCCGATTGTAACGAGCTTCGAACTTTTTACCCATCGAACGCATTCAGTTTCGTACAGATATTCGCGATGTGCGAATCAAATTCGCGAAGAGAAGGACGTATTTCTCTTCGATGTTTTGTAGTTCCTATTTTTTTATCCAACGTTTTTTACACACTGCGCGAGGGTATTACAGTGCGATCCTCGCGTTAGTTCTTTCGTGGTGAACGATGTAGTTGGTCCTTCAAGTTTTTTTCTCCCCGTCGTCAAAGTTCTCGACAACTGCCATTTCGACGGTCCACAGTGGATGTGAGCGAAAGCCGAAATCCCGAGAGAAGACACTGAGGGCTTTACGTTGTACCGAGGAGTTTCGAAGTACCCAACGCAACTTTCGGCTCCAAGTACGCGGCGGAGAGTCGAGCCGCGGCGATGTGCACTTAGGTCCAACGTACGGGAGTACGTAGTTACTGTCTCTCTCCCTCTCTCTCCGGACTGAGTGTCTGCGGTACGGTTCGTGTCGAAATTACAGGGAAGCTTAATGGAGACTCGCGTTGGTTGCACGAGCTAAAGAGCCGAAGACTGAGGAACTGTTAGTACACGATATTCCGTCTTTGGCGACCTTTCGAAGCAACGAACTCGATACACTTCGTCGAGTTGTATCAGCAACAGCCGCCGCAGTTTGGATCGGCTCCCCCGCAGCAATCGGTACCGGAACGTCTCTTGTAATTTCTCGGGAAGCAACATCTTCCGCCGCCGGAACCTGCGCAGCTGTAAATCTTGCCGCAGGACTGGCCGCCGCATCCGCCGAGGGGATGATAATCGCTGCACGACTGGCACTTGCATCTGAAAATTACGTTTTATCACTGCGGGCTGCGGGCACCACAATCGTGAGCTTACGACGTAAGCCGGTCAACTTCACTATAGCGATAGAGGAAATCGAACAGAAGGGAGGACATCCGGTATGTCCTCTAAGGAGGGTCGCCATAGTCTCACTTGCAAGGCAGTCCCCGGGGTCGACTTCCGCCGCAGCAACCGCCGTTGATCTCGCCGCCTCCCGGATTATCCGAACACGCAGCACCGCCGCATCCTCCACAGGGACAGCATCCCTTGGCACTCGGACGCGAGATCTTTTCGCAAGGATTCCGCTGCCTCTGACAAATAGGCAACGGTGGACACGTTCGACAACACGGCGGCGGTTGCGATGATGGACACGATTGACGATTGATCAATCTTACAGAGTGATGCTGATACTGATCGCCGGGAAAACGCTGAAAGCGTTCAGCTGCGGGTTGCGGCGAACCTCCGCAACCCCCGCAACCACCGCGACTCCTTTCACTCCGTATTAGGAAACTATCGGGTGTCGAGAGAGAACCGCAACCACCTTGGAAACTTTGCTCTGCGAACTCGGAGGACATTGGGTAACCGCAGCCTTCGCGTACACTTCGAGATGTTCTCGAGAACTCGGATTTACCGGAGGGCACTGAGGAACTACGAGACTCGTAGTTTCTTCCGACAATTTCTCGAATTGAACGTTCGCTACCGCCTCGTAGACGAGTTCCTGGATGGGATAGGAGTTTTTTTTGTTTTTTTTTTTGGGTTGTCGAAGCGATTGACGATTATTTTCTACCGGAGTCGCAGCAACATTGACTTCGACATCCCACACGAGCGGATGCCGGTCCTTTGCCTGGAAGGCCTCCACAACAATTGGTACATCTTCCCTGCCGCTTTCGATAACGCGAATGCGTCTGAATAGCTTCGGTTCTCAATCGATCGTTATCACCCGCGTGATGTTCTGTCGTTCATTTTTTTTTTTTCATTAAACACCGTTCGAGACTTGTAATTTTTATTGTCTGAAATGATTTTCCCGCAGCGGACAACCGCGAGTGTTGCAGTATTTAATGATTTTACCGGACTTGTTGGCTGTGAGACTCTGCGGTATTGGATAGGACACTGTCGGGGAAAGAGGTTCCTTTTCTGTAGACGCGAGATTCGTCTCCTGTATATGAACTTTTCTGCAAATTATAAATTGATTAGACCAGAATCTGCAAATATCGAATTGCAGTAAAATTCACCTTTCTTTTACCGGGGATATTGGCTTTTCGTTACGCGGTTTTGGCTCTTTCTGTTTCCTAGAGAATTGGAGAATAGGAGTTACGATGGGAAAGATTTCGATTACTAAGATTCAACTCACCCGGTCAATTCTTCGGTTTCTTTACTCTTTGCCTTTTTCTTCTTAGCGCTATCGAACAAAAATATAATAATGAAAAAAAAAGTGTTAATCACCGATAGACGAAATTTACATACGCTTTTACGACCGCCTCTCTTTCTTGCGCATCATCGAATTTTCTGGCAAACGTAAACTCCGTTAGAATACTTCCGGTAACGTATAATTTTTCCTGTTTAAACTCACTGTTTTCTTTCCAGCATCTCCGCTTTGCTTTTCTCTCGCAATCTCTTGAATGCCCTGTTCATCGCCGAATCGATAATGCGACCAGATAAAACTTTATCGAGTCTTAAAATAATCCCACAACTCACTCTTGGGCCGTTTCCCTCTTCCTTGCCGTCGGAGTTTCCATTTTAAAGTTTCGCTCTGTTATTTTTGTTGACGAAGGGTTTTGATATTCTATCGTACGCAATGATGTTTAATTTTGAAAAATTTACAGCCGAAAAGGTGACGCGATTCTGTAGAGAGAATTTTTTTGGCTCCGAACAAATGACTGTCGGGTCGCTTTGTCAATCGATATATTGCAAATTCATTCGCGGCAACAACACTTGTTTCGCGATATTAAGCCACCGCATCCGTTTCCGCATTTGCAAGATTTTCTCCGGTTTATTGTGTCGATCGGTCGGTCCCAATCGTATCGTTTGCCAAAATTATTGAATTCCGAAATTTTAAATGTTCCCGACAGCGAGGGTCGAAATTCTTTTATATCAGGAGTGGGTTTCGTAAAATTCTGTAGCGCGAAGATAAAAGGTTCTTCGCGTTTATGTCCCAAAAATGGTTCATACATATCGACTATCTGAGATCTCTTCGTCACAGCATCCTTGCGACCTTCTCGCGACTTTAGATCGTCGCTGGTTCGAGGTTTACGTCTTCGATGTGCGACCTCGTCGAAGACTTCGTTTCGAAGGTTTATTTCACGTTCGGTAAGGGCATATGGCGTTTTATTTACAGCCGATGTCGCGAGAAACTTCGTTTCAGTAGTGGGATCAATCTCACGGTGTTCCAGTGAACGTAAAGTTCTGCCCGAGTTTTCAATCGATCGCGAATCCAATCTCGTAGATTCGTGCAAAGGTACTCGCGAATATACGCGTTGTTTGCGATCATCGAGCCAACTGCTTGCGTCGTCGTTCCAAAACATCGTCGACTCGTCCAGTTTACTGTGCCGTTCGTTATCGTTTCTCGATCTTTCGAATCTTCTCTCACCTGACGAGTTTCTCTTGTGTCTGCGACTGGATTTCTCTCTCCATCGTTCGTAACTGTCGGTCGCTGCGTTGCTCTGCAGATCCGTAAAATCTCCATTGGTAATGTCGAAAGATTTCGACGATTTCTCGCGAAAGAACGAGTTTCGCTTTTTACGTTCCCGATTTCTACGGTGATTTGAGCAAAAGTCGCATTCGTCGAAAGGTCGTAGATGCGAAAGCTTCGTCTCTTCCACGGAATCGCGACCTCTCGATTGAGTTCTTTCTCCGAGTTCTTGGCAATAGTTGCATACCTCACAATCCACAGATTTTTGGTAACTCTCGTCGAGGGAATCTCGCGTGCCGCAGGCTCTTTCGCGCGTCACGTCGATGATGATAGACGATCCTACGGCGGCGTCCAATCCTCCGTGAGATATCGATACCCACTTATCCGTCGAAGATTCGCAGGATTCGCACGTAGCAACGTACTTCGGCTTTACGGTCAACTCTATCGGATATGGAAAACATTTCTTCGTTCCGTCGTAAATCAAATTGTCGTCGATGTCCACGGACTCTTCGAGAAGTTCTGCTGATCTCCACGACGGCGACGCTTCTTCTTGGATCGATCCGCATCTCCATTTATCTCGCTTCGATTCCGCTCTCTCGAATCTACGCGATTCCGTACACGCGTCAGTCTGTACAGCTAAAGATCTCGACGGCTTTACGCAACCAATCTCGACAAATGTGTCGGGTCCGCTGGCGGTACTGACGCTCTCGCAGTGACAAGATATTTCAACGTCCACAGTGATTCTCTTGCATGTCTCGGTGGAAGCGTCGATCGTCGAATCGCTTTCGAAAAAAGTTTGACTCGATTTTTCCGTCGTAACGATAGACTCGTTTCGACTATTTTCAATTGCTTTCAAACGATCCAAAACATCATTGGGACTCTTTTTCAAACTCGAATTCTTCACCTTTGGATCCGATACGTTGGATCGTCGTGTACAAACCCAAAGTTTACTGAACCTCCGTTTTTTCCCATCGTTGACCGACGAGCCTCTCGCCGATGTACCTGACTCAGCGAGATCTTCGAGCCCTTCGTGGCTTTCGACGATCGTATCTTTTACCTTTTCCAGTTTCTTCATTCCGTTTACTGTTCATTTTACAACACCGTCTCATTGCGCGATCAACTTCAATTTTGACATTTCTTTTTCAAGGTTAAAGGCAAGCTTTTTCAATGCTTATTTATAGTTTAGAAAACGCTGTCGGTGTCTCGAGGTTATTTTTTTTTGTGAGTCGCGACTCTCTCGGATTTGCGGTCGATGCGGAGTTTCGCGGTGATAAGCCTTAGAAAGGAAACACTGCGCGTAGATGTCGTGAAATAAATAGTCGGCGTAGTCGTCCCCCGCGTTAGGTATACACGTTGCTGGATATGTGCGTAAAGAAAGAGAGACGAATAGAAATGGAAAAGAGGGAGAAGTCTCGGTGATGGATGCAACAGCATGGGGGCGAAGGGCCTCGAATTTCGTGGAGAATTCCAGAGCATTCGGAGGTGCGAGACTATACGTACGTCCACACACGGGGGGAGGAGAAAGCCCCTCTATCTTCTCGCGCACTCCACCCTTCTCGTCGCTCTTATATATTTGTGAATCCACCCTGCGGCGGCTAGAGAGACCCGTGGTGTATGGCAGTAGATTCACACCCTCGGCATACCGGAGGGTTGGCCGCCGCGGCTGAGCCCTTTCCCCCCGAAGTTGGTGTAACACGCGCGCTACCCAACGCCGAGAGTAAAACTCTCTTGCCTCGTGGCTTCCGCCCGCTTTTTTTTTTCACTCGCGCTACAGTCGAGCGATAGGAAGGTTCTACATAAAACTGTGTGTACTGAAAAAAAAGGAGAAAAAATAAATATGAAATTTTTATACGCGTACCTGGGCGATGGCCTGAGGGGAGGATTGAACGAGTGGAGTATTGACGCAACCGCGTTCGGAATTTTTTTTTCCCCCCGCGTGCATATGTAATGCGCACTACCGACTTACAGGTATGACGGGCCACGAAACTTGTCGGTGAAGAGACGTGTGTTGAAAGTGACGAAGACGAGGGTCGCCTCGCGGCTCTGGTGCATTTGTCTCGAAAGTAGAGGGAGATGGATGCAGTGGATGCACTGTGCTTAGGAATACAGGGTGAATCTCTTAGTCTCTGTCGAAGCTTCGCATAGGGGAATGACGACGATGATGACAACGTTGGGGATGATGCACCGAGGTAGAGTGGGCCTCTTGAGACACCAGACACCCCTTAGTCTGTCTACCGTTGCTGCGGTCACACGCGCAGCGTTATGCGCCCGAAGAGTCAGCCCATCGCGCGCATACATACCCTCCCCATCTATACGTTTCTCGTTCCTCGCAACCCTTTTTAAGTGCCGAGTATTATGTCACTCTTGTGCTTTAATAGACACCTGCACTTTGGCGCAGGACTTTGTCGTGTGTGAAAAAGAAGAACAAAAAAAAAACGTCCTTTTTTTTCACGGCACAGCGGTCGAGGTGACTGCAGTCGGCAATGCAAGGGGGAGACAAGTTTGTGGGTTTTTTCGAGTCAAGAGATGAAAAAGACGCCGGAACAAAGAGTGAATGAAAGTACTGAAAGTACAAGAAGAAAAAGACAAGGAAAAAAAGAAGCGACGAGCTAGTAGGAGCGAAGGTGTACCAGCTTCGGAATTGAATACGGGTACCGCGGATCTTTCGTTCCTTTTTTGCACCTCTCTTCTTCCTCTCTGCGCTAAGAGGAAAGAGACTCGGCGGATGCCGATTTCTCGTATGCCGTTATTCACAGCGCATCGCGCGGCTTGTGAGAGACGCGTCGGAGAGAAAGAGAAAAAAAGTAAGGAGACGCGCGAGTGGACGAAGGAAAAAGAAGGAAAAAAAACGAAAACTAAAAGAGCGAAGAGATAGCGCGAAGTGAGATTCAGACTCGTCTTCGAGGGACGATTTACCGCGTCTTCCTTAACCCCGGACGCGTTCATGGCAGACGGAAAATTGGGGTCGGCGCGCCTTTGTTCCACGAACGCGATATCTCTTTTCGCTATCGTTGCGAAGCGAGGAGTCTCGTTGCTCTTGGATGCTCTCCGGGTATTTGGAAATTTATTGTAAGACAGCCATTCATCTGACCGGCAGGGATTCGTTTTTGGTATATCGTTCTGATTCACTCGGTTCGCTTTCGTAATTTGTCTGAAGATCAAAGATCAAAGAGGATGAATTCAATCTCAATGCTTTGCACTATTCACGAGTCAATTTGTAATATTAATGGACGATTCCGTTCGCATATCTGCGTATAGTCCAAAAGATAATACATTTGTGTGGTATCTACACGAGAATTTGCAGTATTTCAGTTAGTCGCAGTTTGGTTAGATGCGTTTACCTAATAATTTTCACGCGAACGAAGGTACGAAGTGGCAAGGTATGGAAGATCACGTTGAAACACTTGCGACACGCTACATTTGTACATAACGTTAACGTTTGGTTTTCAACGTCTGTTGCAAGTTGCGTATAAGTTTGCTACGAGTGCCCATGAGCGCCCGTAAAGTGCTCGGTATACACATGACGCTGCTAGAAGCTTACGACGAGTGTCTTGGGACTCGGTACAGCGAGGGAGAGAAGACTGTGGCCCACCGAGTCGACGAGTATTAGTATGAAGTAGATATATCCATGAAGTAGATACATCCAGCCGAAGGGAAAATGCATCTAACGTGAAATTCATTCTGGAGAATCGTTCATTTTGTTTCTCTGTCGATGTAAAAGGCACAGGAATATAATTGATTAGGAGAGGCGGTAGGAGAGAATAGTTCACCTTATACGCAGCAAAATCCCTCGGCGAAGCTTTGGTCGTCTGGTTCGACAGCGTGTGTAGAACGGCGCGATAATATGTACTTTGAAAATCAATTATCGAATGGTTGCTTTCCCATGGTGGTTCCTCTCTGCATCATCGCCCCCAAGAGTTGCACCCCGAAGCCCGACTTAAGACCTTAACACATACGCAACATACGCGACATACACATCAACGGTATTGGTTTGCCGTAGAGCTCTTGTACTCTCGAGTTCGATTGAAACTACGACCCTGTTAGCGATGCATGTATATTCATGTTTCCCGGAGTAGTATATCGGGCGTGGATTGTACACTCTAAGCTCCTCACTCTCTCGCGACTTACGGTGTTTCCCCATTAGCATGAGCTACGAAAAGTTCCCTCAGGGACCATCCACCGTCGATAGAGCTTATTCAGCCGCGCAACGAGCTATCGAGTTTCTTCCTTCGTGGCTTTAAAAAACTTCGTGAAGAAAATTGGTGACTCTCCACATGAAAAAAAATAATGCATAAAATATATGCGAAATATCTTAGAAACATAAAATTCCGCGTTTTCATGTAATCAGTATGTTAATCATACAATTTATTGTATATATAGTATACATAAATTTGCATAAATATATTCTATAATACATCGATAATATACAATTTTTCGATAAAAATTTATTGGATGTATCATAGATATAATACGCTATATACTTTTCTTTCCATTTTTCCTCGATGGTTTACAATTTTTTTTTTTTTTTTTAAGAGCATTGATAAAAAAAAGGGGTGAAAATGAAGGTTCGAAAATAGAGGTGCGGTAGGTGACAAAGTGAAAGCACTCGACTACCGGTGAAATTTTCGGCGCGGGTCACTGCACGTTGGATCTAATTTCACAGTTACGGGACACTGTTATGACGCGAGGTACAGCCAACAAATGTCTGTTAGATACATCATATATGAGCGATTTCTCCCAGTTCGCAGATGGAAACTTTCAAACACGGAAGTATAAATGTTGAAACGACTATGTTGCCTTACATGCGTGTACGACAAAGTTTATAATAGTCACGCGTGTGTAAATGTGTGTCTATGTGTGTGAAAGACTGTGAATGGTGGAGAAAAGCGTCTGTACCACTGGGCCCTCAGGCATTGCGGACAAAATCCCATCAAACTTTGCACCCTCGGGCTCACCTCGCCAAATTTTCGTAAACGCAGAGCTCCGAGAAGGTAAGTATCATAGGCGAATCTCTCCGTCCTTGCGAATGGCTCTTGCTTCTGCCGGTGATGCCTCGGTCCCGTCTGGAAATGCCACATTAAGGGGACGGAGGGAACGAGTATAGAGGATTTTCCGTCTCACTCCACTTCCGGCCCATCCCTGTCTCTCTGACCCACTCTCTCCGGGGAAATAACCTTAGGCCATTTCGCATTCTAACGCCCTTCATCCGAAAGCGATGGCTCGTTGGAAAAGCCAGCAGGGCGCGTCAAGCGTTCCCTCGCGGCCCACAACAGGTCACTCTCGCGCTCGGTGACTTGCAACGAAAATAAAGCTTCGTGCAAACGAATCATTTATTTGTTAAATCACTCCCCCTCGGCTCTCTCTTTTGCCGCATTATAACGATTATAAAAAGAAACATTAAAAAAATTGAATGTTTTTTCTCGATCGTATATTATCAAAGCAACGTATTGCACTCGATAACTCTCGTGTTATGAATTTTTAATCTCGAATATTCGATATTCGATATTATCAATATCGCAGCAGTATATACACCGAATCGTGGAATTATTTGCGAATGAGAAAAAATATATGATCGTTATGTTTGAATGCGATGTATTTTATCGATACGATGTTTTAGCCGTTATTTTCTCTTTTGAATGGGTATTAATGGGTATACGAAAGTGTCGATATATCATGCGAGCTTTGAGCTCCAATCGAATGAGATCCAATTTTATACGTATGCATACTGGTAATTGACCCGGATCGTTAATGCTACCATAATTCGTCCGATGTTGGACGATAGGTTGAGTGCCCATAGTTTATACAACGAGAGATCGAGAGAAGCGAAGCAGTAATTATCTCGAATGCATTACAAATTCCATTAAAAACCATCGACTGTGAGCGCGATATGCGGATGAAAATGAAATCGATGCATCGAATACAGCCCGTAATATACATACGTAGGCAAGCGATAGAACGAAGGAAGATGAATTGAAGATTCATGTGGCTTGATGGGTTGTTTATTTCCGATAATGCTGAACGGTTCGATGAAGTGAAACTGATTTTTCGAACCGATTTGAGAAAAAAGCAGATTGGCGGACAGAGGTACGGAAACGCGGCGCAATTTGAATGATACGAGAGTCAGGAGAAAGGAGAGAGAGAGAGGATTGCAAAACGGTTTAAACTGTAGACAGCAAGTGCTCCAAACTGAAAGATAGATAATCAACGGCAGACTGAAGGTGAGCCAAGCATATTAACGACTCAATCGCTGAAGGGGTGCAGGACAGGCTACGGCATCGATGTCGAAAGCTGCTGGGTAGGCAGGTGAATGGACCGGGAGGAGGAATAGAGACAGTGAATTTTGGGCTCGCGGAGGGGATGAGTAACTCAGGGGTGGCGGTGATGCTCCTGCTAGCTGGTTCGGTGGTAGCGACTCGGTCGGGTTGCTCGGGCAATTACCTAGACCCGATCTACCCACGGTCCCTCGAGCGTAATCACCAACACGTGCTGCTATTAGGCGTGCACGTGATCGATGTATCGGACCATCGGAAAACCAGACTGCTATCCCTTGCTACCCCTCCATCCCGTCACTGCTTTCGACATATACGTATCGCCGACGAGTTTCAGATTTTGTCCTGCGGGAAAAAAATAGCATAGTGTGAGGAGGAGGGGCATGCAGAGTGTAAAAATCTCCGCTTCTCACACTCATTTGTGTCGTGTAGTCGCGGACGGTTAGCTAACATGTCGTGCAACATGCAACCGAATGTACCCTATATCGCGTCTCGATGGTTTTGGAACAAAACTCACCTCTCCGCCGAGAGAGTATCGTAATCCGATCGATCAATCGCGTCGGCTTGCAACAAGCCTTCCTGTCGTACACTGTACCCAGTGCGGCTACTCGTAAATTTCATTCATGACTATTTTCGTTACTGACTGTGAGTATCTGTGTCCATATACATTTATAGATGAATGTCGGAAGGGGTGGTTTTTTTCATATTTTTTTTCGTTTTATCGAAAGCCATTTCCCTGACGTCCAAAGCTATGCTTAGAGATACTTATTTATATGGAGGATATTTTCGCGTCAAATTGTTTTATATCGATGAGGATGAAAGAGAGGGAGAATGAAAAAATAAGGGAAAACATAATGTCGCGTAAGTAAATTTATCCGACCGCAGTGAATCTGCTATTATTATATGATGGTCGCGCTACGGAAGAGTACACTGAGATTCCCCATTGGAAGCTCTTGCAACGGGAATGGTACGTAAGTCCGGGATCGGTCCAGTTTTTCCGTTCCACCTGTTTTCCAAGCTCGGCGCGCATGATAAATGAAAATCCCTCGTAATATAATGCTCGGGGGCGGGTGACCCGGGGTATTACGTTTCATGGCTCGCGTTTGCGGTCCCGTTGGTCGCCAACGCGCCCGCGTGTGCATATAACCGTAGTTTTCTTGTCCAGCGAGTCAGAGTAGGGTGGCAGTGGTGGTGCCCGACTCGGGCTAAGGAAAAGGTATTGCCGGTATTATACAACCGGATTACGGTAACGGGGTCGTGCGCTCGGGGGAGCTACACCCACACTCCGGGATACATCAGATATCCGTCTTTACCCCACGAGACGTTCGTTTTTTTCTTCTTCTAGATTTATGCCGATGCGTCGCAGAGAAGTCGCAAAACGTCTCGCGATCGTAAAGTATCCTATCGCAATTTATGGCTCACTTCGCTCCTTGGGGACGACATATTTACCGATCTGTATCGTAGAAATATAAAAGTCACATGGATAAAAACTCCGACATCGCCGTTGAATTGCGTACTATTATAATGTTATGATAGTCCGAAAAGTTGTTTGTCCATTTGAGCCTTCGATGCGGATATTCGCATGGAGAATGGAGGGATTGAAAAGATTCTTCAACTTAGGGACATTATTGATGACATTGGAAATCGTATGACAAATATCTCACGCGATTCGTCGCGAGGGTGCGAGATGCCTAAGCCACACAACCAACTAGTTAGTTTCTTCATGCAGTAGAACGGCTAAATACGACGGATTCTCGTCACCATGACGACCCGGGAAACACGAGAGAAGGATATTACGCCCGGTAGCCCAGAGGCTAGTTTCCTGTTACCCTATCCCTTGGTCGTCTTTCCCCTTATCATTCTATACGCACTGGTATACAGGAGCATATATACAGAGGTTGCGCGCTACTCCCGTTGAAGGAAACTCCACCGCGGAGAGCGTGAGCTCCATCCCTGCAACTCCGGAGTAATGTAAAGAGGGTCTTCGCTGCCTCGCAAGATCCTCCTGTAACTCGATCGTGATCTTCTCATATAACGCGATGGCACGCAGACTCGTGAAATTCCCATCGAGAGTGACATAGAGAATTACCTCGGTGCGCCGACCTTTGACGACGACACAAACGAAAAGTATTTTTCCGCGAAATTCCCGTATTTTCCCGGCACTTTCTGTAATTCGCGTTTTCTAAGTTACGCACTATTATATCGTATTTTTGGGTATCTATATCTCGCATACGGCAAGAAACAAACTTCCGGTATTCACGCGCCAACGAATGACGATGTCTTTGAATGAAACGAGAAAGCTCTCTCCGACGAAGAGTCGTAATAAAACGAAAGGGATATAATGATAAGAGAAAGATAATGCGGACAAAGAGCCGAATATTCCGCTAAAAGAGAAACGACGAGGCAGAGAAAAAGATATAGGGTAACGTTCTCTACTTTGCGAAATGAGGTCGAGTGCATAAATAGAGCGAAGCCCGTGGGCTAATTCAAAGCGACGTCGTTGGTTACTATGATATAATGTTTATCGGGCAGTGACTCTGCCCGTCCGGGTAACTACAGCTCGACTTACATATTTATTCCGCGCGAAAAAAAAACTTTACTTTTCTCGCATTTCCACTTTTTCCATTCAGCATTATACGCGTCTTACTTATTACAAAGTTTCAAGCAAAGAATATCGCTCTTGAAACTATTCTGCATATACAAGTTTCTTCGCTTCGGAAAGGTATAGTTAGTCAGCGAAATTCGAATCGCAAAAAACGCCGTACGATTTTAATTGCTTCAATTTTTCATAAAAAATTGTCCTTCTTTCGTACTTTACGCGGATGATGTACTTTTTTTTGTTGCTCTGCGTCAGAAATGAACTGCGAATGGTTGACGCGGTTGTTGCGATGAATTTGCTTCTGTGACGTGGAAATATACTATGTATAATTAGTCGAGTTGAATCGTAAGGGCGGAGGTGAACACACAGAGCTGCAAAGAGGACGAATTTAATATGCTAATAGATGAGACGTTGCCAGGGAGAGTTCCTTTTATTTAACGCCGTGACGTCGCACGATTATAGAGTCACTGTATCCATTTCCGCGAAGTTTCACCACCATGACGACGACGACGACGATGTTATAGATAGTTTTGCATATCTGCTTCATTACTCTGCATTACGGGAGTCTTAAAAGCGCTGTATACCTAACGTATTTCCGGCATTTCGGGATCTTCTAAGCGGAGTCATCCAATTTTGACTGCGTTACGTAGCAGAAAAGTTTGTGATCTGCATTTGCGAATTTAGGCATCGCACCGTATGGTTTTTTTTATTCTCGCGATAGATGCAAAAACGAATGATTTTTGCGCATTACCAGTCTTAAGCTATTCATCAGCGAATAAAGTGCGCTTACGCTTCACTGTAAAAAAAATGTACAATTACACCGTAAGAAGGTTAGGAATATGAATGAATGTCGCCGAAAGGGTCAGAAGAGAAAAATTCAAAAGCAGTAAGCTCCCGCCGTCGTATTTTCTTCTTCTCCGCTTTTTATTCAAATTTTAAAATCCAATTACTTTCCTCCTTACATCTTTATATCTCACGTTTTATTCAACGGTTGCTATGCGGTAAACTCGTCGCTTAATTCGGCGAAAATATCGTTTCAACTCGAGTGTATCATCTTTAATATGTCTGAAAAAAAAATATAATAATACGTTTACAGAAGCGTTCAGTAAAATGGATACTTAGACTTTGGCGCGTAAGTAATTACTATCGAAGGCCGGTGGTTGCTGGCGTGTGAAAAGCATTGCCGATGAAAGAAACACCGAAGTCACGTGATTCTATTCACAGCTTCGCTTTTCATTCCGATTTCTCTTTCGAGGCAATGCCACCTTCAAAACGCGGTGCCTTTCCTCATAGAATTCGAATATCCGGTCTCGTGCTTTCGTTCTGTTTCCGATGAAATCGAATGATAGGTTGATCGACGTTTTGACATTCTCGGCACAAAGAACAAAAGGGGTATATAGTAGCACTTAGTCGATGAAATTCGTTTGTTACTTGGTCGTCGGCGGTCGGCAATGTCCGAAAACTCGAAATTACATCGTACAACCCTTAAGTCTAGCATAGCTTTTCTTTCTCTATCGAGCTTTCTTTTTCGCTTTCGTTTTGCACCCCTCCCTCTTTCAAACGGCAACGACCAAGAGAGTTGCGCGGCGATTCTTTCCACGTGGAAACTTTCGGCTAATGTAATCAGGTCTCTTCTTAGTTGAGGGTTCTGAGCGGCTTTGGCCTCTTGGCAACTCCGACGAGCTCGAGGGAGAAAAAAAAGGGTCCGTATATAGCCGATGCTGTCCGCGCGCGAGAGCTCGATCTCGTCGCACCTTCTTCCCTTTCCCTCTCTCCCAATAGCCCCCCCGAGTTCTAAGTCACTTTACCGATAGTTTTGATCCCCGCAACGAATAACGAGGTTACGAGCAATCTTTCCAAACGTTCGCCCCGTTGGACTTTCTGCCATTCCTTGTGGCACGGGGAGGTTCAGGACCTCGCGGCCGAGCGGTTCTCTTTTTCTCTCTTTGACCTTCTCGATAAAGCGTTCTCCTCGTCGTCGTCGACCGTTGGGAGGCAGGGATCTCACCGGCAACCGGCACTTCCCGGATCCTTTCGTCAAGGACGTGCGCTCGTTACGAAAAAGTTATACGTGCACTTCGCGAAGAGAATGACGAGCACGAAGTGAAACTTTGATCGATTCTCGAAAACTTCACCGTCGACGAGAAACCAATCTTTTTATATCACTTATACACAGAATTATTATTATTATTATTAGGCATTATTATTTCCGTTGCAAAGGCTTTGACAGAGAGAGAAAGAGAGTGAAAGAGAGCGGGATAATATTCACGAGATATTTCGATCGCTATAGCTTTGTAATACATCGAGGGTGGAATGCGTATAAGTAGGCAACGCATCATTCCAGAAATTCCAGTTAGGGGTGAAGGGGGTGGAGAGATTTATTCGTTTTTATCGAAATTCCTTCCTCTTCGTTACGTTTGATTGGGACTTTTGCCACGTGTACTTCTTTCATAAGATGTTATACCTTCGATCGAAATAAGGGATGTTCGGTAGAGGAGTAAGCAGTAGCTCTGCAACATAAAGTACGAATAAAACGCTGTAAGCTCCTTGTCCTGCAGGCACGTATCCTTTGGGATTGTATAAAGTTCTGACGGATCTTTCGAATGACGTGGGCTGTGGTCTATCGCTCTCTTATTTCACTCCATGCTTCGTCGCCCCCGTTGCTCTTCGACAACGATATCGCATTCGTATAGTCTCGTCGGCCGTATACCGAGAGTGAATTAGACTCTCTATTGTGACCGTGTATCCGTGAGACGTTGTCCAAGGGACGACGGGGAAGAAAAGAAAAAAAAAAGAAAGCTCCGAGGATCAGAGGAGAACCTTCGTGACGTGGCGCGATCCGATGTGGTTCACGTGTGTACAACACTGGCGGGAGTATTCGTCAGTGCAAATCCTCGACGTGGTACATACACGAAGGTATACCTTGTATCAGCGAAAAAGAGTCGAGCGACCCTCGCCGTCGACTCGGTATATATACTTTCCTCCTGAATACAAATCCACCGCACACATCCTTCCACTATCTCTCTGCTCTATGTTATCGCGCAAAGTCCAAGGAATGAAAACCTTTATTCTCTGTGTCTCGTGTTGTTTTTCTTTCACTGCTCGTATATACTATATATATATATATATGTTTCCATCGATTTAACCCTCGTAAGATATTCGGGTTAGAAGGTTTACGAGACTGTAGGTAGATATTTGTTTTCTGTTGCTTGCTGTCGATTTTTTTTTTTTTCGTTGCTTTCTCAATCATTCCGGAAGGGATTGCACTTTGCACGGGGAAATTGCGAAGGATTTTCCGCGGCCGGCTTTCTTCGCGCTTTCGAATTGAACGGCCCACACAAGAGATTCGTTGAGCTCCGACACACACATCTGTGCACCGCGGGCGCGTGTGAGCACTGCGGCTCAGCAATTCGAACGTTTCGCAAATCGCACCGAAGCCGTTGGAGGATCTATAGTGACGAGGTTCTCTCTAAGGAGAGGCATTTCTACGAGCCAAGAGAGCTCTCGAAACTGGAAAATCCGGAAGCGAGCGACATCTTTGTGGAACTTGTGGTTGTCCGTCGGTGCCGTTGAACGTATAAGGTGATTTAAGCTTCTGTGGGGTCTGGAAAATTCATCCTGAACCGAAAGGCGCGATAGAGAAGAGAAGCAGCGAGTCAGTCGCACCTCGACCCCGAGGATAGACGAGATTGAGAACTAAACCCCTGAGTGATAGTTCAAGCGATGCCTGTGGTCTCGCGCATTACCGCTGACCCCTTCCGTGAGTAATTTGCGTGGGAGACTGGCGATTGTCTTTTCTACCATTTATGTGGTATATCTTCTTTACCTTCGTCTCAACTTACAGCTTATTCGGTTACACACTTTTCTCCGTGCGATAAATCGCCGAACCATTTCTTCCATCTCGCTTGCGTATCTCTAAGTTATTTTTTTCCGCATCACGTGTCTGTAATTGATAAAACAGAAATAAGGGATTTTCATTCTGTTCCTTTTGAGCTCGTCGTTCTTGAAGGATTTAAGAGACGTAAAAAATCCCGAGACACCGAATTTCATTCGGCATTGAATTGGAAGAAGAAAAGGAAAAAAAAGCAGCGAATAGAGAAGCTCCTTCGAACAGGGGAGAGCTCCCGAGGACCCTATAGCGAAGAACGCGCACAAATCCCGAAAATCCTTTATACACGTCGATCGGTGGACGAACGGGGGAGGGTGGATTGCGAGCTCTGCTTTGCGCAGGGTTCGCGAGCCGGAGGACCCAGATGTTTCCTCGTCGATCGTAGCTATAAAAAAAAAAAAAAAAACACCTCCCGTCAGGCAGCTCCCGGGTTTTCTCTCTCGCGGCAGTAAAGTAAGTAGCGCTGAAATTGAAAAATATAAAGGAGGCATTGTTCCGGGACGCGACATTCCGCAGGAACGAGATCGTTCCTGTGGGGAAAATCCGATCGGTCGATGGGCCTTACAGGAAAGTCTCCTCCTTCGTTCTCTTTTGGTTATACCTTACGTAGTTTCGTCTCTCGTCTCTTTTGTCGGCCTTCTACTAGTTTTTAGCGCGTGAAGAGCCTCGGGAGAGACGAGCGAAAAGAGTGTCGGGGACCGAAGGAAATTTCTGTTCGAAGCGTCGCGCGTCGACGGCGAGATAAAAAATATTGATCTTGTAACACGTGTCTCACGAGGGTTAGCCTACATTTATCTGGCGTTTGTTGGCTCCGCGTCCTAAATCAACACGACTCCTCCGCAAACGGGGGAATCCCCCTCAGCCGATGCGTCTTCCGTTTGCCCCGCGTCTCTTTCCCTTTCGCCTTTCGCGTGTGTTTACACCTGCCTTTCCGGGCCGTTTGCCTCGATGTCGTGTCGGACGCTGCCAAGAATTTTGCGCGTCCCTCTTTCGTCGTGTGAATTTATATCGTCAATGTATACTATACGTAAGCTGTCCATACATGTATTTCTTCTCAGCATCGTACGAATGCGAGCTGTAACAAGGCACACACGGGAACCTTTTACGGGACAACTTCGATGTTTGGCTGTGAAAATAACATTTGTGAAAATCAGTCGAAACTCTTTCCGGATTTCTCGCAAAAGCAAAGCATGCGTAGCTGTAAATGCAATTATTTTTATTTCCTTCTTTTTTTAAATCATTTCAACGCGCTTAGCAACACGCTTCGCTTTACAGTGTGACGAATGAAAAATGTAACATATATACGTATACATTTTTTTCAAGCACTCTGTATGCGGTCGTTTGATCGCGAGTACCTGAGATTAATTTTCACGCACGCGAGGAGACACGTAGACTACTGATAGCACGAAAGCCTTACCACTCGTGGCCACTCGAGACGTACTTATTCACACCCTCGTCAAGTACACCTGCAGCCCCGAGCTTCCGTTTCTGTACTCGAACTCTTGTGCGTTTCGTATGGTTTGGCCGGTAGACTACCCACCAGTTCCCCTATGTTCGCCTCGTTCTGCTTCTTCACTCTTTCAAGCTCTTTTTTTTTCTTTTTGAATTCGTCACATCCCCCGTGGCTGCGAAGCATGGTGACGAAATTTCCATACACCGATGTTAAAATCGGAAGAACAATCGTTCGATGAATATTGATGATTTTTCTTGTATCGCAAATGTACCATTTGAATTCGGGTCTCAAAGTCTATCATACGCAAAGAACCGAAGAACTGGAGTTTCATACGTGATCCCGCATACTTCCGATGTTGCGAAGGAGCTGAGCTCGTTACCAGCACTGTACACATCGTCGATTCGCGACATTTCTTAATTAACGGAAATGTTGGGTAGTCTCGTGTGTGTTACTGTCGTTGGTTGGAGAACGACAGCTGTTTGGATCTCGACGAACCAGACGGCGGAAACGTAAGTGAGTACATTGGCGCGTCAAGGTATAAGCTCTCCTGCGCGGGCGCGAGTTTGTTTAATTAATCCCATACGTAAACCGCGAGAGTGAGAGGGAGAGGAAGGAACTCTCTCGTCTAGCGCTCGGTGATTAGTTTTCAAAGTAAACTTGGAACGCTCGCGCGTTCCAGGAACGAGGGATAAGTAGGCAAACGACTCGAGCAACAGAAAGTAACGAGTAGTTACGAGTAATACATAACGCAAAAATACCACTGCAACTTAGTAACGAAAGTACTCGACGACACTTTCGATATTAGCGAATGCTTTGCTACTTTGAATTAATTCCGTGCTACTTACGGGATGTATAAAGACGGGCTGACTACATCGTTGCTTAAACTACTTGAGATCAAATTGTAAGGCTTTTCATCGCAGTGGAATCTCTCGCGTCTTAATCAATGGCGATGGCAAGTAAGCTGTAGGAATAGCTAATTAGGTTCGTCAAGCAGTGTTTCTTCCTTTCGATAGTTCCTATCGCGTGGCTTCGTAAGTTAATCAATCCTAAGGTGTGAGGGATTCGACTGTATTCACTAGAAGGCTATATACGACTGGATTTGTAGCTCGTTAAAGACGGTGGAAAAATAAAAACGGGTTTTGCTTACTACAGCGTAAAAGGATCTCTCGGAATTTCCGTGCTTCTCGCTTATACGTCGGACTTTAACGACTAGCATAGGGGGTTTACCTATGTTAGCGTATTCTATCCGATAACAACATTTAGGCTCTCATTACGTGTCGTGTCCAATTACAACGTTCTACGGTGGTGGGGTTAATGAAGGCCAGTTTCAGCTTCGCTCAATGCTCCCTTCTCGTCTCGACGAGGCGGCAACCCAGTCGTGCCGGTTATCCTCAGCTTTCTCTACTTACATACAACGACGGTAGCAGTACTTTGTCTCTTCGTACTGTGATTGTCTTCTCTACCACTCCTCCTCCTCGGCTATGCAAACTACTGCGAGCTCTCCATTTGTTGTTCGAACCGTTTATGAAGCGAAGTTCTGAACTGCAAACCACTGCGCCCTTACAGTACGCTATTTTGATACTCGAGTGAACGAGCTAATGAATTAACTCTCGAATAGTATCGTATCCCGTATCGACCAACAATGAACGCTACCAAATATCTCCAAACAATAATCATTTTTTCGGAAAAATATCGAAAAAACCTTCGATTATTCTAAGTTTCATTATACTTTATCGCAAAATAGTCTGCAAGGAATTATCGATAAAAAACGGAAAAAATAAAATTACAAAAAATGCATCCGTCTTTTCGGGACTACGGCTTATTTTTTCGTTGATCACCATTTCGCCACTTGTTCGCAGCTCAATACATATTGATACCCCAACTTGCGTCGGAACTAAAAAAAAAAAAACGCCGGCTATTATACTCGTCTCGAATTATTCTTCAGAGCGCGTAGCGCATCGATACTGCTGTCATGATACATAAAATATCTATCGATCTCTCATTCTTGCAATAGTAGTAAAAAAAGCCTTTGGTTCATCGCTTCGGAGAGAAGTTTGTAAGCATCTATGTTGGGTGGTATCTGCTCTGTATACTTGTACACAAATCCTTTTATGAATGTTCACTTTCACCCTTCCGCGTTCGCCCTCTCGTATATGTTTTTTTTATATTATTTTATTTTCTCATTGCAATACAGAAGCATGATATACGGTTATGCGCTACTGCGGCTACCGCCTAGTGCGACTCTAAATTTCCGTTACGAGCTCAGAGGTGTAGATATTTCACGATACGGAAAGAGGTGCACGGTCGGGGAGCAAAGTCGCTTTTCCGATAGGTACTCGCCCCGTCCTGTCCGGAGGATGGTGGGGGTGGGGGAGGGGAGAGGGTGGCTTGGTACTTTCCGGCGCACCTTGTACGCTCTCCGCACCTCCATTAACCCGGTGGCCCAAGTCAGACACTTTTAATACCACCGTACCAGCGGAGCGGTTATGAGGCGGGACACGTTTTCCGAAACTTTTTTTCTATATCTACCGTAATACTATGGCGCGATATAATAACGATTTTTGACATTCTCGACGACAAGTATATACTACAGTTCGAAGCTGTGCAACTTTGATATAGTTATCTTTCAACTGGTTCTCTTATCTGTATTATAGAATATATATATGTTTACTTTTTTCATCGATTGAACTATGAAGCGAGAATGCGGTAGTCGATGAAACGTGTTTCTATAACGAGGGGATAGATTTTATTAACCGTAGAAAAGGTATAGCGGGCGATAGGAGCGTTCGTCCCGCGGCTATAGGGATCGGAGAGAGGGTTGCGAATCAGCGGAAGGGGTGAGGGTGGAGGGGGGGGGGGGAGGTAGCGGGAGAGGGTGAATTCGCGGTATGCAGTTTCATCGAAATTGGTTTAGGGGCGAATGCGTTAAGCCTCCCATCCGCCGGTTTGAGCTTCGCGAATGCGAGGTTGGCTCGCGCAGTTCTGGCGGTGAGTAACGTTTTTAATTAATCCGGAATTAAATAAAACGGTTCGTTGGTCCGCGAAATGCAACTAACTGGGCGTCGCCGGTTTTCAGCGTCGTTGTGGCCGCAGTCTCGCGGTTTCGTTGATCCTTGATGCTGTGGCGTGCTTCTGTACCTTGTATATAAGTATACCCGATGGCCTCGCGGATTGAGGGTACGAGTTTGCACGTGGCCTCTGCGCGATGTTCCCGTCGCGTTAACGACTCGTTCACCTACACCGAGCATTATGATTTCCCCTGTATATTTCCCTCGGCAATTCCGTCGATCAATTCCCACGGTCGAATGGATCGAAACCGCATTATCCGTTGCATGGCAACGATCTCGAAACTTCTCATACTATAACGTCGGACCCATTACAATTCGCGTTGTACGAGTTCATCAGCGAAACAACTGTACGAAAAGTTCTCGTTGATATGTAAATTGTGCGGTTTTTCTATATCAATTGAAATAATTAACGCGCGTACCTTTACACGTCACTTGCACCACCGGTAGAACTACGAAGAGAAAAGACGAGTACGCTTTTCGTCCGTAGTCGTTGAAAGATAAATCAAGTGCACTGGGCGGCGTCGTCGCTGTCTCGAGAGACTTCCTCGTTTGCACCGTTTCTCGCTCTCTCCGTTTCTCCTGTGCATTAACAAAGCCCACGAACAAAGACGAGTTTGAGAGCAAGAGGTATGCGTACATATATTATCAGCAGCTCGTGCCGAGCGCAGAGCCACCAGAAGCACCAGAACCAGAAGCCAAAAGCAGGCGCGAGCGAACGCTGAGCGGACAGTCCAAACATTCCGAGGGAGATAGGACGATCGAACAAACCGCCCCGAGGGCCATTATGCCCGACGGTATATAGGTCTGCCCTTCTACCCACCAACTGGCTTTTATTCTTCGCAAGAGGTGGCGATGCCGCGGCACAATTCTCCCGCTCGAATGCGCATTGTTCTTCATTGATAGATGGGCCAAGTGCTAGCGAGAATGCCAACCGCCGCGATCTGCGCGCGTGGATCCTAAGCCCTCCTTCCCCCGCGCGTGCCTCCTGCTGTGTGTTACACGCGGAGAATCGCTTCGGTATCTCGAAAAGCTCCTCGTCAACTTTGTACCTTGCAATACGAATTTTCCAACTTTTCGCATTGTTGAAGTCTCGACTTTCATTCAATCGAATGAAAAGAAGCCCCGACAAACGAAACAATATCGTGGCTCATAACTACGTTAAGATTTTAATCTAACGGAGGGACGAGTTGCGAGACTCATTAG
The DNA here is from genome assembly GCA_964006125.1 of Cryptus viduatorius. Taxonomy (NCBI): domain Eukaryota; kingdom Metazoa; phylum Arthropoda; class Insecta; order Hymenoptera; family Ichneumonidae; genus Cryptus; species Cryptus viduatorius. The sequence goes on from OZ023222.1 coordinate 17,266,997, forward strand.
TAATTCGTGTTTTTGTTTCGAATATTTAAAGCTCTCTTGTTCCGATGTTAATGCAACCGTTGAACTTTTTGCCGGTTCGCTGTTTGTTTTTGCCATATTCTGTTCGTTGTTATGGCATTACACGTTCATGGTATCGTTACGCGGATGCTGTGGCGCAGCGGTAGTGACGGTAGGATATACTACGGAACGCGCATAAATCTCGGAGGGACACGTTATGTACATCAACGTGTTAAGGTAGCCGTTGTTAACGCGGATCGCGTGCAACCTTCGCTCACGCGTTTCTGTTGGTACGAAGAGGGATGAAATTATGTGTATATACTATCCCCGCATACACATTACCTTTGCCGCTGTGGCTGAGGTGAGAAAGTGGAAGTGCAAGAGATAGTGGCACGAACGGGCTATAAATATAGCTGGAAAAGCTACGGAAAAGCCGAAGCGGCCGTTGCACACGCGTGCACCACTTTAATGGCGTCGGCTTCGAGGTCGCCGAGTGTTACCGCGAGTTTCTCGACCACATGGTGCAGCGTCGTACGCTTCACTCGTCCTATCTGTCCTATTCTCTCGAAGTTAACGAGTTTAGAAAAAAGGATTATAGGATAAAAAAGAAACGAATAGAAAATTATCTCAATAGTCTGGTCGACGATGGGGTACAAGAAAAAATCTACCCGGCGGAGAATAATATTTGTCTGATTTTAGGAATAGAGTTCGTTGATGGAACTCATTTTGCGAAAGACACAAAAAAAAATGAGCTCTGCCACCGACAAAATTGAACTACTCAATGAGAGTAAGAAGTTAGACGATGGCCTTGAAAAACAAGTCTTGAAATTGAAGCGACAGTCTGCTCGAAGCTGCCGCAATCAACGAGCAGACCTCCCGCCTCCCGTTCCGCGCGTACGAGAGGGTCGTGTCACGCGCCGTTTGCAAAGTGTCTCTTCTACCCTCTCGCAGCTGAAAACGTGCTTCACTTCGTGGCAATAAGAGAAAGAACATGAGAAAATGGAGGAAAACGTAAAAAAAAATAGCAGCGTTTGAAACGAAATCCGTGTCTGGGTCAAGGCGTTTCGCATTGCCGTCTGCGTGTTATCCCCACTCTGCAGGAAACTGAGACGCGGACGAGATGGTATGGAACATAAATATAGGCAGCGGCGTTGCGGAGATTAAAATGCTCGAAGGGAGAATGCGTTTTCATTACTTTGCCTAATGGCGCGATTGCAATGTGGGAACCGGTGATCCGAAGAGGAAGAAATCCCGCATAAAGGAGAAAAGAAAAAAAAAATAAAGAAAACTTCGTTGAGTATTTTCAAAGCGGCCGTTCTTCGCGAATTTTCTATCTGGCGTCTTCGCGAAAGAGTCTTAGCGGCATTGAGGCATTTTCTTTTTTGCCAAGAGAGAGATTCGCCCTCGAGTTGCTTTTTCAACAACGCAGCGCGCGGAGAGACTAACGAAACGTATAGTTGGATGCGTACGGAATTTATTCATGCAATCTCATAAATGGAACGCATTCCTGGAATACGCGAGGCGCACCGTCGTCCCTTTTCTCTTTTCCGCGAGAAAACACACTGGCGCGCACTCTTACACACACAGTGGGTCCGAGTGGTCTTGAGAGCTCCGGGCGATAGAGATAGAAAGAGGGAGGAATATGGTCTGTGTAGATAGGTACGAATCTACTAGGGTACGAAACGTTGCGGCTGGGCGCACGGCGAGAGAGCTCCTCTATACCGTCGCACAATTTCACCTATTCCCTTTCCACTGGGCTTCGGGATGCACATCCCATTGCGCAAATGCGTCGTTTGGATTCCGTCGACGACGAGAGAAGAGGCGAGGGGCGAAATGTATTTTATGGAGGTGAGAGATGGTTACGGGTTTTCAAGACCATTCGCCTCGTCTACGAGCAGCCAACGGTCTAAGAGAACTTGGACGTCCACTTTGACTTCGATCGCCCCTCACTCCTATCTTTCTCTCGAACGATATCATATCTAATTGACTCCGCGAGCTTTTATTAGTTTCATCTGGAAGTCCACTTTTAAAAAATTCTTTTCATCCGTTGTCTTCGAGATAAAAGCCTCTTTCTCATTATTATAATATCTTCAATTCCTCTCGGTACTCAACTTGCGTTAAAAGCATTTTTGTTTAGCCTTTTGATCCTTCGTCTTTTTCTTCTGTCGTTCACTTCTTCCTTCCCGCAAGAGCATTCTTCCATCAACTCAACTAACCCGTTCGGGGTGTGGGCCTTTTTTTTTCTCTCTGGGAACCTCCAAATTGGCTTTGTTACAGAGTCGACGGGGAATGAGCGAAAGAACATTTCGTCGAAAGAGCTGTACATCTACTCCTCCCTGCGTAGCTACCCCCGGGGGCAACGGGGTTTACCTTGTGTACCACCTCCCCGCGTAAGCTGGAGCGCGTGATGCTAAAAAAAAAAGTTATCGCGACTATAAAACCCGGGTTAGTCCCATTTGTCCGGTTTTACGGTCGCGTACCCGTGGCGTATAGTGACCCGTGCATATACATACAATACAACAGAGCGAGAGAAATCCCCGTACATGCGAGCACTGTCCCGTGTGCTCTCTACCCCAGCGCTACCATAATCACTTGATTTCGGTCGAAACCCGGTACGCGTCCGACTTTATTGGCCCGTCCGTCCTTTAATCAATGCCAGTGGCCTGTGCAATACATTTTATGACCGAGGCGATGTAACACGATGCATTCTATCCCCGTCGTCCCTTCGGCCAGTCCGCGAGAGAGCGCTTCGAATCGTTTCAGGCCCTCGCCGAAAGGGCGGAAAGGGTTGGGGAGAGTGCGAGCCGTAAACCACCTGCAGTCGATGGGAATCGTTCCCTGTGACCGAAGTAGGGGATGCGGGGGGAGGGCTACGTTTGCCACTGCTGAAAGCAGAGTGGTAAATCCGCGTAAAAGAAGCGAGCAGAGGGCGACGCCCGTTCTCGATGTTCGGTTATCGTCCTCTATCTCTCTCTCTCGCTCTTTCAGCCTCGGATGACTGACGGTAATTGCGCGTTCAATAAATTCTTTTTTCATCCGATTTTTTTCTTTCCTCTTGTCGACGCCCATCGAGCTCTCGACCTCTCGTCATCCGTTTGCTATCTTTCCTCGAGAGATAAAGGTGGGTCACTCGATAAAATATATACCCAGTGTAGATGGGCAATGGGACATCGGGTACCTCAGACGTATTTATCTTTGCTAAGCTATATTTGTCAAGAAGAGATCGAGGGTTATTACAATCGCGAATGTCGGTCAAGTGCCAAGTATAGGATTTTTTTTGCTAATAACAAAAGGACGGGGATAATCATGGATCACTGGATTTGTGGAATGAGAAGTGAACAAATAAAAATGGGAAAAAAATCCGGCTTATGATGAGGTATAAGCAAACAACTGATGGGGCTGTAATAGTAGATGTTCAAGCGCAAGGGCCACTCAATCTTGTTGAAATAAGTTATGAAATAAGCATCCGGCTTGCAGAGAGGGTTCCAACGATAAATTGAACGTTATTGCCTCGAGTGCCGATGAAATTCTTGTACCGTTTGCGATCGCCCAGATGTTTATTCAAGGGGGAGGAGTGGAAGAATTGATAATAATTCGATGTAGAGAAATAGTGGATTCCGAGTGTCGCGCTGGGGTTCTTCGAAGCTCCAACACTCAAGTATACACGTAGTCACTGCTCGAGGGTTGTTTAATGGGTCAGGCAAATATTCTCGTGCGAAATAGCTTAAACGCGGTGAAGGGGGAGGCGAATAATGTGTAACACAGCAGGAGCGGCAGCACCACTGGCAGCATCAGCATCAGACCCGAAGCCGCAGCCGGAGGTTCCGGAATAGTTCGCGAAGTTTGTTAGGTAGTTAGAAATGCGGGTAGGGCGTTGCGTTATTAATAACACCTTATTAGCCTCGGGCTGACGACTATACCCGTTCTACTCTCGTGCTTTTAGTTAGGAAGATGGATGAGATGAGAGTCCACTTTCCGTCAAGCAGATAAGGGCGATAAGAGCTTCTTTGTCATGCACGTGAGGCGTCCACATTAACCCTTCTATTTTATTCCGCGATATACAACACTCCAATACGAAACTATCGATTTATTACTTAAAAATGGCTAAAAAAATTTATTTTCCGAATAAAAATCGCTATCGCGGATCAGCGGATGGCGTTTTCGCAACTCAATATTTAATTTTTACATTTACGAAAAAAATTGAACCAAAAACGTAATTTTTTGGAAATGAAATAGTAAACATTGAAAGTAGAGATGAAGTAATAATACCGTTAATACGAAATGCGCAAATAATAAGTATTCATAAATCATAAACAGTATCGCGAATAACACATACGTTACGTTGTATAAACAACTCGGAATCAATTAATGTAAATACGGAACCACAACAATAATATCGCATCACCGAATGATCGTTACAATGGTCAAAGTTGGTTATGCCCTTTAATTAATTAATTCTACTGTGTTCAACGAATGTTCGTAAATTGCGAAATCACTGAATGTATTGCCATATGCATGAATAGCCGCTCAATGTAGGACGCACGTTTTCTATCGTGTTCGCGCGCGAGTCCGTCGATTGTCTGCATTGTTACGTCAATAACAATTATCACATACACGCGTGACGAGATCGGGGCGATGGAGAGGCAACAACCGTCGTCATCGGTGAGAGTCACGGTACGTCATTCTACGATAATTAGGCGGTCAACCTGTGCGCCGTTACGGTGCAATTTTAATTGAATGCGATTGCCACCCACGACCCTACACTGATATATCGATGTACGTGGTTTACGTTCCGCAATAACCTGCCAAGGTGGATCCATCGATCTCTTCATCTCTGTTATTCTCGCTATTATGTCGATCTTTTTTGTTACGTTTTTCTCGTAATTAATAGTCGATAATCGTACCACCAATCAATCGATGCCAATACCAATAATGCATCGGAACGGATCGAGTCTGGCATTTCTTTCCGCCCCATACTTCGCAGTATATTCCGGGAATCCCACATATGCTTTTTTTTTCATTTATTTAAAAACGGCAATGAACTACGAATGCGAAGATCACTCGGCGTTCTTCGCATCAAGAATTCGCATTATATTGCCGTGCTTCTTCTCCGCTGCAAAACTCCGACCCCAGCGATATAAAACCGCGTATTGCATTATGGTAATATCGTGGGACTGCGAGATGAAGTTCTAGCGATGTCGTACCTCAGCGCGGTGAAGCTCTCTTCACTTCCGTAAACGCGAAGAAATATTTCGCAATTCGTCGTCGACAACGTCGCGCCGAGCGACAGACTTCTTCCGCTCGCGTACTTCGAAAGCGAGAAGTTAACTAACCTCCCTTTCGTTCCGACATCGTCTCTTTCGCTATCCAAAACTTCAAATCGACTTGTCTCCTCGGGTGTCGAGCAGCAGTAACTTATTTCTTGATATCTCGACAATTCATGGCTGTCGCTATAACGAGGACTATTTTGTCACTTTTAATTGCGTGAACTCTTCTTGGCACAATTTAACAATTAATTTTTTTTTATTTTTGGTCACTGTTGCATTTCGCTGTCGACAACGACCCCTCCGCATTCACCACTGCAGTTGGACGCATTCACGTGTATGCGCGTGAATATTTGGCCATTATGAAACGGAAAAAATGACACCAACGATCGTTTGTGTTTGTTCGACGTTGGAAAAAAAAAAGAAATGAACAAATAAATAACGAAAAATCGGCAAATTTCGTTTGGGTGGAAAATGAACGTTTTTTGGCTGCGAATAGCTCACGCGTTTCACGCTGACCGTCGAAAGATCCGCGTGTATGTTCGTCGATGTACCACAGACACAGCCATGCGGTATACATGCCGAATTGTGTGCCGTTGCCACCGGGTTTTCCCTGCTGTACGGAATCAAATAACAGAACGCGGTTTGTTTGCAAGCCACCCTCGGGGTAACGGGGCCGATGGTAGATGAGTGCGGCGAGTGGTTACACACGGCAGTCAGGCAGCCAGGAGCGCTTTGGCGACATCAGCGGAGAGCGCGGGGTGCAGCCAGTAGTTCGCGCAGCTAACAGGCGTACGTCGAGCTGCTGGGACACCCCCTGTTTCTCCATCGTCACAACAGTAGTATGGAATTCACGTTGCCTGGGCGCCAACCAAACTCTCCGTAATCTGGCCAGCAGGACACGGCAATCCGTGCCGAACGAGAGTGCGGGAGAACAAAATCGGGTATACGAATGTTCGGCCCGACTCTCGGCGGTCCTGACAGTGTGTTCACCGCATTCCCGAATACGGGGATTTCACCCGTTTTATTTAGGGCTTTCGGGTTAGAAGGTATACACGAGAGTGTAACCATCCAGCGCTGACAATTCGCCGTTGGCTATATTTCGTCCGGCATGTTGTAAACGTACATATACCAAGGAATTGGACCCCTAAACGTCGCTCCCGCGTCCCGTATACACTTCCATGAAAATTCATTTCGACGCATGATGGGAATCCCCCGTCCGTTCATCCTATCGCTTCCGCTCGTAATACGACCTTAAGTGAATTCCGTCCACCCGGACCAAGGGACGAGATTTCAACGGATATGCGAGTAGAGATTCGATTTCCAGAATTTTCGGCGATTGATGAAAATCGCACAGCTCGCTTTCCCAATCGACTGCCCTCGCGTTTCGCATTTATGAAATTTTCGTTTGTTTGCTTTTTTCTTTTCCTTTTTTTTGCAACGCCGAAAACTTCAAAGGCAAAAACAGAGAGGTCTTGGCAACGATGGAGACCGAAAGCGCTTTGCGATAATGCCGAGTGGATTTTGTCGAGGTATAATTATTTTCAAGGCGATTAAGTAATTTTAACGAGACCGCTGTAGCACTTCGCTTAATTATACATCGTCGCGCGTGGTTGAGCTAATAGGAACGTATATAACGGGGAAAAAAAAGTTGGGTTTTTTTTTTTCCGTAATTTTTGCTCGTATTGCATCGAACAATATTGCAGCTTTTACCTGCTTGCGACCGAATATTTCGAGAATATTTCGCGAAGGTCTCGAAGCTTCCCTTTAGCCATTTGATGGACCATAGAGGGCGGGATCTAAACGATGGTTGGTGTTGCTCACTTGCCAAGCGAAATGACGCGTCATAAAGCCCTCGAGTATCGCACGTAGAACGGAGTTTACATGTTGCCGAGCGTTGCATATACGAGAGGAAACTCACCGCGACGCTTGGCCCCTTCTGAATGTTCCTGCTATTGCTCTCCAGGCTTTGCCGCACTCGAATGTGGTCCTCGTGGCTTTCTGATTGCAGCTGTAGATGCACACTGCCGGGACTGACGTTAACGAAGATCAGACCATAGCATTCCAATTTACGTACGGGTCTGGAGTATTCTCACCAGTTCATCTGCGATCGCCTGTCCATTTCATCTCGACCTACGCAATCGCTAAGCTCTACGATAGCTTTCTCATTCGTAAATTTATCGTGACGCACAAATTTCGTCGCTCGAGCTCGTCGTATGTTTCGTTCCATAAATTTATCTCTCTTTACTCGAACTTTTGTCGTTTTTACGATGAAACTTTGTGAATCGCACTACAGATGCAATCATCAATAATTTCTTTTGAGTTTCGCTTTACTTCGAGGGTCCAAAATATCTTTCGAGGAAATGGAGAATCCAAATACCATCGCCAAAGCTCGTCAACTTTTCGATAACAAGCGCGCACTTAAAGATACTTACCTATTTTATTCTTGGTATTGCGAAACTCCGAAGCTATTTCTGTTACGTTTCTGTAACTGCGTCTCAGGCGCTTTCAGCAGCGAATAAAATTACGAAATTTTTTTTCACGGCAACTCGTCGTAACCAGACATTCTGCCAGCGTCAGTTTGCAAGTGCAAAGTTTCCAATTTTTTTTTTTTTTTTTTTTTTTCATGGTGAAAAGTTGTGTCACGAGTACGGATATATATAAGTGTGGTACCAGAGATACACAGAAATGATAACTCTCAGTTGATACTCGTAGCATACCAATGCGAGGACGACGATGAGTCCGGACTCGACGACGTTGAGATTCATGCATGCAAGTGAAAGAGGCTAGTTGACTAGGCAAAGTTGTCCGCGCGTCGCAATGCTGCTGTTGCTGAGTTGGTACCGAGTGTGAGGAAACGTGGAACTCGACAACTTTTAATTGACTCGGCGAATCTCAAAACTCCGACAGGACAGGCCTTCGATCGGTGTGTTGCCTGCGCGGTTCCTCGTGTATACGTGTATATTAACCACTACAGTTGAATAACCAACTTTGCATTTGAGATTCTCTCGTGAATGTGCATTTCGGACTCTCGGCGGATATAATAGATAGCAGACATGCAATAATTTCAACAATGATGATTAAACCTTCTGATATACCGCAATTTGCGTTAGAAGTCAAAGCAACCCTTTGGTTACTTCAACACGAAGTTAATCGCGAAATAGACGTTGAATTGAAGGGAAATAGGAGCAAAGAACGAGATATTCGAGACGCGGTAGATGCGAGATTTCGCAGACAGTACGTGGTACAAAGCCCGTCTCGGGGTTGCGGCTGAAAATTAATGGGTACCGTGTCGAGGAACGATTGCCCGGTAGGACGGGCTGTGATCTACCAGGAATTTTCTCGTCCTTTTCGGGGCGACGTTCCTTCGGTGGTCGGTGAGACGCTTTCGATTTCCGGAATCACCTACGAACGTGGCAGAGCCCAGGAAACTCCGGAGGGTGACTTTGCGGAGGACGGTGAACGCAAGGGTAGTAGTCGGGTTGCTGGGAAAACTTGAAAGGGGATGGCAGCCAGCAGGAAACTCGAGATCGGTCGTCGTATACGAGATATCCGGGAGCGGGGTGACCGGCGGAAGAAGAGAGTCTCCCGGTCGCGTCACCTACCTGGCAATCGCAGTCGGTCCCGATGCACCATCGCCCATCCGCCTTCCAACCCACCCGTTTCATTAGGATTCCGGGCTCGTCGTGGTCGTGCGGAGATAACGGAGAAACGGAGAAAGAGAGTAGGAAAAAAAAGCAGCCTACCATCGACTCGGTTCCTCGAATTGAAGCGAAAGAGGGTTAGAAGAAGGAGAGAAAAGTGAACACAGAGGGAAATTGGAGGAATAGCGGCACGAAGTACACAAGGAGACGAGGAACAAAGCAGCCGGGAACGGCAAATAGAGAATAGATTGCTCACTGATAAGAATAAAAACGAAAGAAAATGAAAACAAAAAAGAGTATCACGCAGAACTTGACTACTATTATCAGTGCCGTCAAAAAATAAAAATAAAATGCTCAAAATTTTCTGCAGCGCCTGTTAATCCTTTGTTTCTTTTTTAATCATATTTTCATTTCACGTGTTTCCGTTCATCCTGTAAATTTCATCGGGACCATGAGAGGACGGTATACCGCATATAACGGCGCTCGGTCTCGTTGCACATAAATATTCGGACCGCAATATCCGTGAACGTACTACACGAAACAGCGGGGAATATGTGCGGGAGATTTCACTCTTGTTAAATATTTCGCTTTCTATCGTTCACTCGTCGCTAAAAGCCGATTTTATTTCACGATTCACTGTAATTACGACCCTACGAAGGATTCAAAAAATTTAATTTTTCGTTTTTTTTGAAAATTACAAACGACTGATGTAATTAGTGTTAAACTTTTTGATTTCTTTTGTTTTTTGTGTGTTTTTTTTTTACTGTAGCATTTTACCCGGTACCTCGTTCCTTTTCTGCCGTTTAACCACCCCAATTTCCGTGCCCGGAGCCAACAGCCCTTACCTTCCGCAGGAGGTGAGCACCGCGCAGCTACGGCGAATATATGAGTAACTCGTGCCGACGAAGAATTCAGCAATGCAGGATTCTCGTTGCGGCACGCTCGCCCGCTAAAGATACCAGGCAGAGGCGCGCGCGCGCTACTGCTATTCTCTTGTTCCCGAGCGTACAACGAAAACGTGACGAGGTTTTACCAAATCGCTCGGATCCGCGGTAAATGCACTAACGCCTTCTCGCGCTTTGTAGTCTCACGTGTTGAACAACGTTCACGTTGTTTTCATTGTAGCTTTACCTTTTCTTCTCCTATCTACGCGAAAAAAAACAACAAAAAAAAAATGACAATGATGTCTTTTATCGCTTTTGAAATGCATTTCTTTTTCGCTGACTACGAATCTGTAGTTCATTTTGCTCACAGCTCAAGAATTCGTACGAAAACTCGGATAATAACAAATAAAAATAATAATACATTTTTATTATTTTTTAATTTTATTATTATTATTATTTTAAAAAATATAATAATAATAATTACGTAAAAAATAAATGTTACGTTACGTTATTACGTAAATAATAAAATAATAATACTTTTTAATTATTTATTAATTTTATTATTATTATTATTATTTTTAAAAAATATAATAATAATAATAATAATATCCAAAATAACCTCGTCGAAGCATTCAACGTAAATTACACAGTTCGTATGAATTTGTATATTGCACGGACGGTCAGAAATTTACCCTACAAGAGAGGCTCATCGAATCAGCGTGCTTCACAAGCAGCAAATATAGAGGGTAGGATAGCATGCAGTTGCCGGAAGAGGCAGGAGCTTAGAGACGTAGAGTATAGAGGGCTATGAGTGGAGCTTTAACGCACCGAGGCCCGTTCGAGGCTGTGTCGTCTCTCTTCCTCCTCTGCCCCTCTACCACAGCTGTCGAAACTATGAAATTCAATGCAGTGAATTTGCATGCTAATCCGGGAAGCGCCGTAAAGCCACCGTGTACTCGGAGCGTTGGGATGTGTCTAAGTTGTAATTCAATGAAGACAGCGGGTTCGCTCCTCACCGTAGCTCTCTCTCTCCATACAGGACGAGCGTTACGCTGTATTACTGGATCCTGCTTTCCACTACTACTGGCTGCTGCTGCTGCTGCTGCTGCTGTAACCGTAACTCGGTTAACGCTCTCGCTGCTAATGACTTTACCAACATATACATACATACGGTCAATCTCGCCTGTAACACGGACCGGCACGCGCATACAAGCGGCAATTGCATTTCCATCTCTCGAACCCTCTATAACGACGGTAAACCCTTGCGATCATTCTGACCCCGTCAGAGAACTGCCGCCGATCGACGCAGTATGCGCCCCGTTAAATGCGTTAGTAATACAACGCAGGCGGGGAAAGGGGTAGATCTCGATATTCTATCGTTCGTTACACGCAACTGAATGTACACCGCTGGTGGGATCCACGCGTGAATATGATCAATCGAATGTATGCGGGCGCGTTGAACGATTATTCCAGTCGATGACGAGCCTATCACGCGGGACTAGTCTCAATAATAATCACTCAAGATAATTCTTATTAATAAATAAAAAATTATTATATTTCTCCATAAACGAATGAAAAGATAACCGAAACAGTGAAACTACTGTTCATTTCTACTTCTTGATTTTTATGTGAAATTTTGCACTCCGGAGAATTTCAAGAATTTCGAGCGTTTCGGGGAAAAGCGTTAGATATAAACGCGTTGAGCATGCGGAGTTTAACTACCGGTGCAAACCGTCCGTGCCGACACCCCGTAGTAATACTATACCGCGTCGCGTGGCGAAATTATTTTAGTTTTATTGGCGTCGGAGGCGAGTCCGTCGACGTTATTCCTTTTCAGCCCCCCTCCCCCCTCCTCCTCTCCTGAGAGGTGGCAGAAGTTCGTTCGGCGCGTCAACGAAGCGCGGGGTTGTAAAATGACAATAAAACGTCTTTGAAATAAGAGCCTCACGGTGTAGAGTCGTTCGGCGAAAATCTACAGCTGGGTCCAGGCCCGCGGAAGTATTCCGTTTCATGAGCTCGAAGACTAACGCTGGAGCTTCGCCAAGATTATATTTTTTGAGGTTTTTTTGATTTTTGACTTCGTTTACTCACTTTATCGTATCTTCGTTATTACGACGAACGGTCTGTATTTCAATCACGAGCGGAAACAACGCTCAAACTACTACGTGTCACGAAGAAATTTCTTATCGAACGATTACTGTATTATTGCCTCGAAGAGCATTGACCCGGAAAATTTGAGCGGACGGTAAATACTGAGCTTATACCGTATTTACTTGCAATCCCTCCCGCAGTGGTCTGTACGCGAAGTTAAAATCGGCTTGAAAAAGTTTTTCAAAACCGTAATCGCATTTCGCTTATAGCTACAAACGCCATTGTTACAGTCGAACGAATGTTACTCGCGGTCGATGAAAAAACGGTTCGTTGATCAATTTTTTTTCGTCTTCTTACGATTGCACGAAACGGTTAGAATATTCCGAACAATAATATTTGACACGAAACTGCACATTCCTGTATAGGTATAATAAATAAAAGATATATCTATTATTGTGACATATTTTGTGGCTTCGGTTAGAAACAAGACGAGGCTATAGCAGGTTGAGGAGTGTTTTTGCGCACAATTTGTTTACATCGCATGCGCACTGTTGTCCTGTTGCCATCCTGCTGGCCGGACGCGAGCGCTCGGCACCTCCAGTCGCCGGGAGGCGTGCGGATGTTTTGCATCGTGCGCGTCATAACCTCTGCATTCGTAGCCTAATAAAATCGCGTGTTTCGTTCGCTCTGTTTGTGACGAAAAATGTGTAACGTTCAATTGCATCGAGTATCCGTAATCCGTAATAATTATTCGTCTATGATAAACTGTAATATTCATTGTCGTTCATTGTGTGTTTAGCGATACCGAGTAAACATTAGTTCTGTGCTCGATAAACACGGATCCGTTGATACGTGAATTCAGTGTTAATTCCATAGGACTCGTTATCCCCACTTAAAACGTTACGATAGTATCAACCAACTCACGATAGTAAAATAATTAAATTGAGGATCGATGTACATTAGTGACACAGCACTCAAGTAGTTACGAAAAAAAAGTGACCGCGATCCTTTCGGGACTCTGTCAGTTCAACATCGTGGAAGTGACTGGCTGGAATACTTCACACGATCTTTCGTGTCATCGAAGGATTATCAAGCACTTTTACCAAAGCTCCCGAATATTGTAAGTCAATAATTTTTTTAAGTTTCGTCAAAGTAACCTAAAAACTTCGTAATATATCTGTGCGTTCTTACATTTCTCTCGAACCAAATTGGTTAATTACGTACGTTAAAAAGAAAGTAAACGGTTTTCTTTAAAATACGTTGAAAAGATCGAACGATATTATTCGCGTCGCGAGAGCAAGTGGTAACGATATTTTTTTTTCCTTTCGAGTTTCTTTACCCGCGCCAGACGATGAAAATAGAAACAAAAGGAATGAGAAATAAACGCGGTTGTATTTTTTTTTCTTTTTTGTATAAGAGTAGTGTAGTATAAGTGTCGTGCGACGATACGATCGACGGCATTCAGTGGAATTTAATTTTCACGGTTCGTTACGGCTTGGATCGCGCGCGCTTCACAGTCTCTCGACGGTCTCACCTCCGCCCCTACGTTCTCGCGCTCTTGTACCCCCCTCCCTATTCCTCGCTCCTCGTTGAATCGTCGGGGAGCCCGATATTTCCAAGGTAACGGTGCACAAGGCTATCGATACACGGCGCGCAGCACCGTAGAAGGCAACTTCGTGTTACAGTCCCTCGAGCACCGGAGTTACTGTTTGTCGGCGCTATCGGTTTATTAGGTTTCAAACAGAGTCGCGAGGCCACTGAGTACATCGACCGAACACTTGGACAACTAGAAAACCCCCGTCTATATATGTATTACTCTACGATCAGGCGAGACTCGTGCGCCCACGAGACTGAATATATATAGAACCCACGAGAAATAGTCGCGGTACCGATAATAAATGGCACTGTTGCTACTACCTAAGTTATATGATAATAAAGTACACGCTGCCAGGGAAATGAATAAACAGGCAACACCGTGCGTTGCAATATCGTTCACCACGGTATTTACCGCATATGTTCGCTCTCGGCAAACACTCCGGCCGCGTTATGCGATACACCCTTTTCACTAACGGGAACAAATCGTCGAATATGGATACCATATACCACCCGTATGATCTGAATAGAGATTCATCAACCGTAAGGTATGAGATTTTTTTTTTGAAAACGCGTTATGGATACCAAGTTTTTGAATAAAATTTCGTGGTTATGCTAAATTATAAACATTGCTTTTTTCGATTTTTTTTTTCGAGGCCCGCGATAAGCACCCGGATTAACGAGATAATTAATTAGTCAGATCTTTTTTCTCGCGGATTAACTGCATGCGTATTTACTGTTAGCCCGCGAAAAACACATTCCGATTCGTGTAAATAATTTTTTTCGTTAATAAAAAAAAAAGATCGGTTAAAATTATCGATTTTATGCAGAGATATATCAATCGTATGAAATCGAGTTATATATCGATTTTTTTTTACGGGTAATGGGTGTTGAATCTTTAAATAATCCCTCGCGTTGTACCAAATTCCACATGTCGGATATTTCAGGCTTTTCGGAAGCTTTCTCGCGGACGCGAAGCATCGGAATTAACGAGATAATTAATTAGCGAGGTTTCGTTCGGTATGTGCAACTAAAGCTATTTTCAACTGCGTCACGTTGCCGGCAATAGTCACAGTCACAGTAATGTCCGAAGCACATCGCGTATTGTGCGCGACAAGGGGTTGTTCACCGCAGCGAACTTTATCCGTTCCCTCTGTTACTCGCCGACTACCCTCTCGACCCTTCCGACGCAAGTCCGATCTCTCCTGCGGCGAACGAGAAGAGATACAAGAGAAGCGTAATAAAGAGCTTCATAATTTAAAGTGACCTGTCGAGATAGGGACTTATAAATTGTTTCGGTTGGCAGGGTGGTCAGCATTATCGCGTCATCGGGATTACGAATGCGACTTCTCGTCCGCTGAGAGTCTCCCCTGCGCTCGGGGTACATATACATACGAAAAACCACCGACATCACCGCCACATTGCCGCGACTATACGATACACACAGAGCAACCGAACCCTCTATAGGACTCTGTCTCGCGACTCGGCTTCGCTTCTCTCCCCTTTTCGCGTAGTCTCGAATCTTTATTGTTTTCGGCGTTGGCACGGATCATCCCCCGAGCGTGAGTCGTATTCGAATGAAAGTATATATACGCTATTGCGCCCGTAGTAAACGCGAGCGCCGCCTCTTACCCCCTTCTCTTTGCTACTGTTGCTGGTGCTCCGAGGCTTTATTGCCTTTTTCCACGACTGCTCGTCTTCGTTTTTTTTTACCTCGAATTACTTTTACCAAAGAATCCCGTACCTCACGTCTGCGGAATATCAATTAATAACACTTTTATTTTACCAGCGTTTCATTATCATTTCGAGTGCAAACATTTTTTGCTATGGGAAGTTTATTGACATCGGGACATTGATTGATCGTCAAGGGCGACTAAAAAAGTTAAAATAATGAAATATGTTCCATTAATCAAAGACTTTCAATTGGTACATTTTCGATGTTATTGTTGTTGTTGTAACGATGTTAAATTCGTTGATAAGAGTCAGGAGAACACCCATGAAAATTACAAGTTAAAGCCGATTAAGTACGCTGCTGTGACGTGGAATTTACCACTTCATCATATTGCGGCGAATATTGCGGTGAGAGAGAGTCTACTCGATGAAAGATTCAGCTTACGCCGGGGACAGATTTCATCCGCCGTAGAGCCGGAGATCCGAGAGTATATATGCGCTCACGGAACTCGTATGCTGGCAGCTCGTTCAATTTCTCATTTTCACGCGGGAAAACTCGAGGAGGTTAGAACGAGACATGAATATATATATATATATGTACATATACATATCTATATAGAGAGAGGGAGAGCGCGAGAAATTGAGACGGAAAATGGAATGGGATGCTTCTGGGAAATGGGTGAAGACGCTGCAAGATGCGATTAAACTGCTCGACAAATATGTACCATCTGGTAGATGACTCGCGAATCCATATCCAGCTACCCGGATGTTCCAATTTTAAGCACTGTTGCTACTCCGAAGCTGTACACACTCGACGAGATCTCTTCGCCTTCCGCACTCTAACATTCTCGTAACAACCCGAGCGACTTAATTGCGCGAGATGGAGACTGGTCCCCGTAACTGTATCCTTCTTTCGCGCGCGTATTTCTCGTTCGAAACACTTAGCGCGAAAATCATCGTGAAATATATTAATCACGAACATCTCATTCTCGGGTAAAGCGGTGAGCAAAAATTGTAGTTATCGACCATTGTTGGGCCTCTCGTTGTATTTTTTTATTGTATATAAAATTCGAAAAAATTTTAATACTCAGCGAAACAGAACGACGATCGACCGGTTAAATATGTATGAAGCAAACTACCTAAAATTTTTTGGAATTTTTCGCCGCTGTTATTCTGCGAGACGACGAGAACAATTCTTATTTCCCCTTTTATTTTATTAAGAAACATATCACACGCTAATTCAAATTTTCTACTCCCCCAATTTACCAAGAATTCGAATTGGTCGCCAATAATCAGGATAGAAATACGGGAGAAAATAATTTTTTATTATTTTTGTCGAGTGTTACGTATCAACGAGATACAATCATCGAGACACAGTGAGGTATAATTTGGCTATCGGGATTTTTAGCTTTTTTATTCCAGTCGAAATTTGAATATTTCGAATTTTTTTTCTTCGTAAATTGTTCGCTTACGTATATCCCCGTTGTAAGGTTCGTTGTCTCTCAGTCTCTCGGCTCCATTCGACTCATCCCATTCTCGCTTTTTTATCCTATCCGGCGTCACGAGTTCTTTTATTTCATCGCCCTCTTATGTTTTATTGAGCAGCTTTTTATGCTGTTGTCTTTTTTTACGGCTACGGCTGACTACCGAGAGATGGAGAGAGTGTGGTACGTCAACGACGTTCGCTGCGTTCGTTGGGCGCGCGGTCTTTACTCTCTATCTCCGCTACACTTCATCCCCCTCGTTGCTGCACGATCTCTATGTATTTTACTCATGACATGTTCCTCGCTGACTCCATGAATCATCGATACCTCAATTCTTTCCTCGCCATCGAGAAAACCGACGGATATTCCTCTTCTTTATACCGCTCGTGGGGATAAAAACCGCAGAGTCTCATAACAGGTGTCCGTTCAATGAGCCTTGAAAAATTCAGACGACCCACAGCTTCATCGTGAGACGGTGATATAGCGCAAAGAAAGATGAGCTATGGCAGAAAAAAATCTAATAGGGTATTTCGTTTTTCTTACTCGTTTGAAGAGCAGCAATGTCCGGCTTCTTATTTGCAAGCCTACGCGTTGATTCTTTAGCTTGTTTGCCATTGACGGTACGTGGCGAGAAACGATTCAAATGTATTCCGTACCGAAAGGTTTGTAGCGTTCTTCTATCGTCTCGGAAAAGTTTGTTCAGACTGGAGTTGGATCCCGGGGTTCTTACGAGGCGTTGGGTAGACTCTCGGGATCTTTCCATTGAAAGCTTTTTCTTTCGGATTCTTCGTCCCTGACGGATCGACTTATCTCGAGTCCTGCAGCTCTCTCCCGTTCTCCGTTGTCGGTATCCGGCAATGCAGGAGAACGAGGACGAGAGCAAAGCCATCCCTCCCTCCCTCCCTTCCTCTCTCCCGCCCTCCCGCCCTCCTTCGCTGGGCTGAGTCCTGACCGAACGAGAGATAGAGACCCCAGTCGAATAAAGTCTACCGGAATAAGAATCGGCGAGAAGGTGTGTTGAGTGGGGTACAAATAAGGCGAGAGGAGTTGGCAAGGAGGAGAGAACTCACTACACTGTAGACGAAGCCTCCCCGTCTATGTATTCGAAGCCGCTGCTGCTGGTGCTACTGTTACTGCTCTCAATGCCAAGAGGGATGAGAAGCCGACTCGAAAGCGAATAGAGAATAAGCAAAGAGAATGCTACAATAGTGGTCCTGAAGCGAGTCGAGAGAGGCTTTTGAAACGCTTCAGATTTCCGATTGCCGGGCATCCGAAATAACAAAGCTTTCGCGACAACGAAAATAAAATGAATACGGGATTGAAAATCCTGCAGATTTGCTATCTGAATATTTTCCATCGAATTTTCGACGAATGCAATTGTATGCCAATAATTATTAATATCAAACGAGATGTTTCGTTTTTAATAATAGTTTATAAAATTAATTAATAAATTCTTAATTTTTTATTGTACTTTAATAATAATAATAAGAATTTCTTTTTTTATGCACACATTTTACTGTAAATAGGTCACAGGACTAATTTTCTTGGTAGTCTTGTTTCCCTTGTGACCGATTTTCTTTCACGTCGTTGAAAAATATACAGTAGCTGCCTCGTCGATGTTGGCTATTCAAGAAAAAAAAACGGAAAACGCTACGAAGGCGTTAGAGAGACACGGAAGCGCGTTGGGAAGGACGCATAAAGGTTTCCCCAGTCGTAAAAATGCAAAGCGAGGCGCGCGAATAAAACGCGGCCGATCGGTACGAGGAGATGCGGCGGCTGAAGCTAGCGCGAGGCTCATGAAACTTTCAAGAGATGAGACAGCAGGAGCGGCAGTCGCGCTGCGTGTAGAATACGCGTCGTCGCACATACATTCTTCGTTTCCTGTGCCTATGGATTCACTGGATCCGCGTACTTCCATACCTATATACTATCCGGCGAGAAAATGAAATCGGCTTGGATTCTGCGGATGAACAGTTTTTTTTTCAACAGCCTACTCCCGGTTAACGAAATAAGAAAAAAAAAAATAGAAAAAATAGCAAAGTCATTGATTCAACGAATGGAAAAATTGTAATCATAGACTATGCCGCCTTCGTGTTATAATCAAACGCGCATATCGTTCGTTTTATAGCCCTGAATCAAAAATAGCTTTTCTATCTCATTCGTTAAGGTGCGATTCGCTAAATATAGTCTTTGGGTCAATTTATTAGTGAAACAGTAACCGAAGGCGACGTTCCTTTGAACTGCGGCATGGCCCATAGCAAACCAGTAGTTAAGATCTTATCGGGCTTTAGCGGAGAATCTCTAAGTAGAGTAGTCCGTTGTTGGTCAGCCGGGCATTCGCCTCGGGGTCATCTATAGGCCTGAGCCCTACTTCCAAGACTTCCCAGTAACCCTCGTTTTTCCGTACGAAAAAGCTCTCAGTTTCGTTCGAATTCTTCGATTCTTATCGCTCGATTCGTCGATAGGATCTCACCACCTCTGAACGGATGTCCTATTGCCCTCGTGTATATAACTCTCCTGTCGCGGCTGTTAACCTTCTCACATTCATCGTTTCGAATCTTTCCAATGGACCATCGACCTCGTTTAACCTTAATCGTATCTTGCGTAAAGACGCGAAGCCGACATTTTTCCTTATCCAATCCGAAACGTTAATCGTTGAATAGCAGGCTTTTCATTTCGTGTCGGGTTCCGTTACACGCAGGGTTGCCCCCTCTAGACGCGATAAAGAACGGCAAAACTCCGGAGCATTAGCGAAAAGAATACAAGAAGAAAAGAGAGAACATGGGGATGAAGGAAAACTCCTTATTCTTTGCACTTGGCTCTTGCGGAAAATCCTTCTCGTATTCTTGCGCCGTAGCTCTCGTTTTCCTTTCTATCGGTACCTTGTCATTACTCGTGTTCGCACGCGTCCACCACCCTCCGGACTCCTCATTCCAACTTCTACTTTTGTCTCTCGATTCTCTCACGGTGCTTCGGTTCGTCTGTAGCAATCGAAACGCGATCCTTGCATCAGCAGTCTCCAACACTACGTGGTACACGTTCGACGTTGGCGTCGAGAGGGAAAGAAAGCGAGCCTTGTAAAGCGCTTCTGCAATCGAGCACCGGGTGGATATCTGGTCTTTTTGTTCGTACCATCTCGTCCGTGTTTCATTGCCCCTTCCAGCACGTTGGGTCCACGTTGAGCGTGGAAATGCACGTGTATATATATATATACATATATTGAGCGCGTGAAACGTGCTGACCAAAAAAAAAAGTCCGCGATGTGAGAGGAAGTCTTTACAGGTAGGTAACTCTACATGTAGCCGTCTGCTGTAGTTAGACCTCTATGAGAAAAGTGCTAAAGGATTATAAAAAAAAAAAAGAAAAAAGAAAAACGGAGTCATGCAACGTTTGCGTGAGGTATACGCTGCTCTCGTGAAAAAGAGCCGTCGACGGGAGTTGGTACTTTGGGCGGCTGCACGGAAACCCCGTATGTAGGTCACTACGACGTGCCCCCGGAGGTCGCGAACCCTTGGGCTTCTCTTTCGTTTGCCCAAGAATTGCATACTTTTTATTTTCTCAGTTTCCTCCTCGCTTCGGTCCACCGTTGCTTTTCACCATCGACCTCGGCCTCTTGCCCTCCTCTCCTCCCTCCCGCGCCGTCCGCCCTTTTCCGCGATTCGACGCTTTTCATCACCCACGAAAGACTCGCTGTTGAGCGAAAAGAAAAGAGGTAAAGTGCGCAGACCAGCTGCAGGGTTAGAGTAAATAATTTCGCCCCTCCGTCGCGGGCGCTTGAAGATATTTTCGAAGCATAAAGTACCGGTGAATTTAACGATTGCCGGAGCATTTTAACTCGATTGCGTTTTCACTTTTTCACGATAGCAGCCCAGGGATACATTTATCGAAGGTAGTTTAGCCCATTGACCGAGCGTGCGGTGTACGACGTCTATTTGCCATATCAACTGGAATAAAAAGCAAAGGAAAACAGTTCTCGGTTGATATCATAGCCGAACGGATATCAAACTGTTGCGCGATACAAGTTATACTATTGTTGGGTTGCGCGCGTATGACCGTAAAGATACAATTTGTAGACCATAAAGACTGAGCGGTTGCGAAATCGCTGTATCCATAACCGTTGGAAAATAGAAACGGGGCGAGGAATAGCATTGGAGTTTATACACAGCAGTATAATACTCGGTGGGCAACCTGCTTCTCCGTCCACCCACAATCATTTCTATCTCATTCTTCAGAAAAACATTCCAAGAGCAGTGACAAAAGGATACTATTGCCATTGTGTGTCTGTGTGGATGTGTTTACACTGTCTCGATAGCGCGGATAAACTTCGTAAATCAGAATGTGAAGCTTTCAACGGTCGGCGAGCTTTCGTGAACCGCATTCTTTGTAAATAGCTACCGAACGATCGAGGGACTCGTATAAATTTTCTGAGCGGTATAGCGCGCTGGCGCATGCCTTCGATGAAGAATCCGCGGCTATCTCGAATGCTTTGTGCAACGGGTACGCAGTGATCGAGTTCTTCAAAGAGAGTCTTTGACCTTTAAATTCTCCAAAGATAAAAATCAAATAAAAAATATTGCTGAAGAGAAAAGTAGAAGTGAGCGGATAAAAAAAAATAAAAACAAGAAGATCGGAGCACCGGTGGAGTCGGTAGATTTTTCGTTTTCTTAATTTCATTCGCTCGGTCTGTTCGCTCTCAGTTCGTTTCAGAAACTCGGGCAAACTGGAAGCTCCGTGACCGAAGTCTTTTTCCTCATTTGAAAAATGTTGTTCCCGTCGTTCGGAGAGCGTATCATCCGCTCTCTCACTGTACCGACGGTATACATAGATTCTTTTCTCTTTTTTCGAAAGATGCGCGAAACTACTTGAAGAACTAGAGCTCCTCATCTAGAATCTCACTTTCTCTCATCGTTTGCCTCTCTCCGTCTTCCGTAATTCAAACGTTGAAGGGCCGAGGATATTTTCCGCTGAAGGCTTTCTCTCTTTCTTGGCGCTCTCGCTAAATGTATATTTTCCAGTACATTAGACCGCCGAGCTTCTCACGGTAACTTCTCTCATTCTCTCGTCTCGCTCAATATTTCTTTCTTCCGCCAGAAACATCAGCGCGCCCCGGGCGTTGGAGAATACTTTAAGACTGCTAATGACAAAAAATAATATTTTTAAAACTTTTTATCTCGACTTTTCGTATCAATTATCGAACCACAAGTAAAATTAGTGTGAGATTCGTGATCAGCGAGGAAAAAAACCATCGATTATAGCCCCGACGCGATGAAGCGAAAAAAATGTTTCTCATGCCATTTTTCGAAAAGTTCGGATTCTGAAAACGTACAAACTACCGTATTCTGTGTTTTTTTTTTTTTTTTTTTTTTTTTTTTTTAATATTGACGAACCCGGGATGCCGATTGTGTTCCGCAGTTAAAAATATACACGATGGTGTACTCGACAGAGTTTCAAAATAGTTTTTTCCAACCGTTACAGGATGATGAAAAACATTCAAAAAATGGGATACAGGGGTCGCATTTTTTCACGTTACCTCGAGGGTCTCAAAAAATATTCTGCTCCACATGATTTGATGATTTTCTAGTATTGAATAAAGCGCAACTCACATTTCCTCGAAATTTGAGCGAAATAACAAAAAAGAAAAAATTATCGTTTCGGCGATGTCTCTTATTTTACAGTGTCGCGTCTCCCGAGTTCTACTCGCGGGTTGTTCACAATGTTCCTTTTTCGTCACGTTTAAATCGTCGCAAAGTCAGCTTATCTAAACTCAGCTTAGCGCATCCGATGGACAACGGTAAGCGTGTTTTTTGCTTCTCTAATGTCGTAACACGGATTTCGTATTGCAGCGGATAACTACGACGATATGTACGTGAGTATCGGCTGTTGCCATCGGTGCACTCATGCTGTTTTTTTTTTATTCTCCCTTCTCGTTTTCTCTTCGTTCGTTGTGCACAGCACAGCGCGTCCAGAGAATCAATTCGACACCGAGATTTCCTGGATTAACTCTCTAGCAAACGGTTTGCAATAGTTGAAAAATTCGCAACTTGTCGGACTCTGCGAGCGAACCCGATCTTTCCACATAACATCGAAAAAAAAAAACTCTATTACCTTTGTTATCGTTCGGAAACACGTGTTTGTTTTTATTTTACATTTTATCTCGTTGCTATATAGATACATTCGTATCGAGTACTCTATATTCCTTCGATAGGTCAGCGTGCAATGTTTAAACAGTTCGATATATAACTGTACAAAAATATTTTTTTAAAAATGCTTTTGCATTGTTTCTCTAACAGAATTAAATATAGAAAAAACAGAACATTGTTTTTCAGACCTAATTTTGCAATTTTTTTGCGATTCTACTTTCTTCTAGTACTATATCACGAACCATAGGCATTGCATGTTCCATTGGCACTGAATGCAATGGATGGTATTTTTGGCTCTGCAATTATGCCGTACTATAAGAGATCCGAACCATTAACCATTAAAACAATGATAACAACAATATTATAAAATAATTATCTTACTATTATTATTGTTGTTATTATCGTATGCTTTCGTACCTCAGTTGCGATAATGTTAGAATGGACGCCACTGATCGGAACGCTGTTTCGCTAACTCGTGTGCATTTACCGATGCGAAAACGGATCGGTTCGATATTTAGATACCTTGATTTAGGTAGCCTGCAATTTGTCTTCAACCTCTAAGCAAACTTGTGCCTAAGGGAGAGGGAGGACGGGGGTGATATTGCGGTGGATTGCGTTCGCTTTCCCGTAGGCTATCAGTAGAGCCAGAAATACGGGAGGACACGATCGCAAGCAGCAGCGAGCTACTGTAACGTCGTTTAGCCTCCAGCAAGTGCAAACGCTGCCGAATATCGGCGGGTGCAATAGGGAGGATGAGGACGGAGTTGGCGCGGGGGACGGAAGGGCCAAGTTCCACTTCCACGGTCCGTGAATGTGAGTTATTGGCGTTACGTTAGACGTCACCCGCAGTCCCAGCAGTAGCGCCAGCGCACCCCGGTTCTCTCTCTGTACATCCGGGCACTATCTTCCGCGAGTATAGTAACGCAACGTCGGATGCAAGACAAATGCCTCACTCGACGACGAGAACGACAGTGTAATCGGGCTATGCGCGGGCAACATAAACCCCCCGCTTGGATCCCGAAGTCCGCTAGAGATCCGCAGGAGCCAAAAGAACCGGAGAAGTCGAGGCACAGTTAACGATGTAGATGCAAGTATACACGAGAGGGGAAATGCTTTCAAGACGGTGACATGGTTACGTCAATGTCCGAGTTTCAACGAGCTAAAAAAAAATTCGGCTTCCGCTCACTCTTGGAAAAACCTTTGTCCATCGACAAACGTCTCTATTCTTCAACGGATTTGCGAAGGCAATTATTTCAACGTCAAGATGCCAGGTGTGCTTCGACCGACGTTCCATCTTCAAACCCCCCGATTCGGGATACGGCTAAGAACGAACATCCCCGTCGAGTTAGTTTTCCTTCGAACTTCCAGACGAATAATTGTCCTCAGTGAAGTTTTTCAATTATTTCCCTATTCTATAGCCGGTGAAAAGATTTTGCCTGCCGCGCGCGGCCGGCGAGCGCATCGCAAGCAGGAAATTCTACCCCTCGAAATTGATATTATCGATTCTAAAGCTCTGGCACCTTTCGATATCCCGAGGAAACGAAGGAGCTCTCACTCTACGGAGACGACGACGACGACGACGACGACGACTTTTCTTCACCGGAATCTGATTCCCGAGCGAAGAGTACCGCCGATTTAATTGGATATTGGTGTCCTCATCATCGAGTGCCTCGAATCTCTATCTACCTTTTTATTTTTATTTTCTCGATTTATTTCCATCTCCTCTACGAGCGGCTGTCGTATCAACTAATACTCCTCATCTCTTTTTTGCACTCTGCTCATCTCTACATCTACCTATGCAATTTTGATGCTTCTCGCAGGTTCGGAAAAGATCGATTAATTTTGCTGCCACCGCAATCTTTCTATCTTTGCCGGAAATAAGCGAGAAACGGCGAAGAAAAGTTTGGAAATGGAAAATATAAAATCGAGCAATCGCGAAAAATATTTTTTGAAATAACGAATGATTTTGCGGACCATAGCGTTTTTTTTATTTCACGGACACAAATTCTTGCGATTGTCGAATTTTTTTTTAATCATTGATTCTCCACCAATCTATTTATATTTGCTACATACACATTGCGTATACAAAGCACGATATCTTTAGCCGTTGCCGAGGGTTATGTCAATATAATTGGATAACGATTGGAAAAGTGGAAATAACGTATCCTTTTACATTTTTTCTAAATGCCAAACTAACGCGAACTTTATCAGCAACGAAAGCGCTACATGTGCCTCAAGCATTTTCCATACGGCAAATAAAAATAACTAAAATAGTCGCAAAGAGAGAAGAACCAGTCACGACGTTGGAATCATCGATGTTCAAAGAGAAAAAGTCTAAGGCCGGTACGAGGAATACACTGCGGGCGGTGGCATAGAGCGTCGTGTGATCGATCTCGAAAGTCGAACCGAGTAAGAGGGTTGAAGCACCAGCGGCAGCAGCAGCAGCAGCAGCAGTGGTTCCGGAAGAAAGCAAGAAAGGAAGAAGAAGCTTCCCGGATGGGGTGTGTGTGTGCGCGTGTTCGGTTCTCGACACGTTGAAGGAAGTAGGTCGGGGGAATATCCAAGAGACCATCTCTTTTCTCGTGTTTCTTTCATTTCTCCAACCTTCCCAACGTCACTCACAGCATATCCAAACGCATATATTAAAGTTGGAGTACCAACGAAGATTAGTGACCTTTCCACCAACTTCTATCTATACATTTGTATAATGGGTATATTTATCGAGAATTACGAAATTTATTGAAAAAAAAATATATATATACATATATTTCCGAAGCTTTAGCCAAAGGCGTCTGGCATCTTTATCGACGAGTTCTCCTCTTGAGAATTCGGAAGAGGCTTAAGTAAGGCGCAAGAGAACCTATAAATCTGGTGAGAAAATCTGTTCGAGAAAAGGACGCCTATCTAAAATCGCTGGGAGTGGTGAGAACGTTAAAGGCCGGGGGCGCTATAATGACAAGAGGGGCGGAGGGGTTAGGGGAGAGGGGAGGGGAGAAGGTCGAGTTTGTACCCCCGTTGAGTTCGTTTAGCTGGCCACGACAACGCCGAGGGTCCTTGGAATTGGATGTACATTCATCTTGGCTCTTGCAAGCTGCTTCCACGTCGAACGGCTCCAAGTGGAGTGTAACGCCGAACAGGCCGATCGTATATAGAGGTTTCCTCCCTCGGTTTCGGTGCTTTCTCCTCTGGATAACGTCGTCCATCGTAACCCATCGGCCATTCGTCCTCGAACGTTGATGGAATACGTGCGTCGACTGCGTTTACGGCCATTGCGTAGTCCGTAACCCACTTTGATACCATTGAGGTGTTCCTGCTTCCGTTCTTGTACACTCCAATCTCTCTTTCTCATTGTCGGTTTCTCACGAGCCGCTCCGTGTGAATTCAGAAACGAAGTATATAAAAGAAAAAACCACAAAAGTAGGCCGACGACAGAACGTGCCTTAACTCTCGCAGAATCTTTCAATACTCGTCACGATCGTGTACCAAATAACCAGATACAATGTGTTCTATCCCTCTTTTTTCTAATATAAGACCTGTAAAGTGTGTACCAAGTGTGCTATAAAAGATTTTTCTTGGAAAATAAAAACGAGGAAGGCAGACGGGTTTTTCCGGTAGAGAGTTGTACGTACCAAAAGAGAGAGAGAGAGAAAGGTAGGATGAAGCCGAAGAGGCCGCTTCACCGTGCAAAAGCTCGCACCCGTCGATTTGTTATCGCAACGCCGTTGATGGTGTTTGCCTAACAAATCCGGAGCCGCAGGCCGGCTGGCTGTACTCTCACAGCCACCAGTTCCCCTGGTGCCTTGGCGAACGCCCTCCGAGCGCAAACTCTCTCTCCTCTGCCTCACGCTTTCCTCGTCCTGTGGACGCCATTGTTCTCGAGTGGAGTCGAACAGATTCCCTCCCCGACTACTCGGGCTCTTACACTAGAAAAAACACTTTTATACACTTTCCGGAAGTGTGACAGTAAAGACGTATGTAAATGTTGTATCGAACAAGTGCTCAAGTGCAATCATTGTCCCAATAATGTTACCATTTTTTCTTAAAAAATTATTATTTAATTGACAATTTTATTTGTTGAGTTTATGGTGGACTTTGTAATTTCGATCACACTGTTAATGATTAAAAAAAAATAAAAAAAAAGTTCACTAGTGAATTAATGTTATCGCGCGTAGTGTTAAGTTGGATGAAGCCATCGGTTCACTCTACGGAAAGAAAATAAATCGAATTGTGTGGTCGAAAATCTTTTCTAACCCTTTGACATTAACTAAAGAAAAATCCAAGTATATCCCTTCATCGTTCCTTTTTCTACATTTTTTATCGCCCGGTAACGACACGAAAAAATAATAAAAAATTCTCGTATAACACGATAGAGATGTCGGTTTTTCCCAATATTCCACCAGGAATCAAAGATATTCTTCTTTAACGGTACGAAAAATCGTCACTTTCCTCAAAATGTATGAGTTGAATAAAATATTGTCGCTCGTCGTTGAAAAGCTGTAAAATATCCGACGTTTTTTTTTCTGTTTTATCCCTGAATTCGTCGCATATTGTGTTTCAAGCTCAATATTTCATATGAAAATTTGCTTCGGAATCGAAATTTTTTTTTTTCTATAATATATTCGAAAGTTCGAAAAGCGAGAATCTCCTTTATGCCGCCAGAGTTCGTTCGGTAGATTAAACTTAAAATACTATTTCATTGCTAACAATCGACGATGAAAGTGGGACACGTTTGTCTGGTGTGGCGAACGGGACACCCAGTAGCAGCGGCTATACGTCCAGCGTAGATTCAACGTGCGCAGGGGGGCTATAGGTACAAGGAGAGCGAGATAGAGCTTCGGCTTAAATCCTTCCGGCAAGCAACCTATATCTCGACCAGCTATAAATCAGCCTAAGATTCCGGAAATTTACGCGCGACCCGGATCTACCCACGGCTATCATTCCTTCCCGGTGACCGGGGGCCGCAGGGAACACCGAGAGAGAGAGGGAGAGAGAGAGAGAGAGCGAGAGAGAGAGTGTTCGCTCGTTCGTTTTGAAGCTGCTGGTAGTACGCCGTCGGTGCACACACTCCACTCGCAATGTTAAAGGAAGCGGTAGGGTGGGAGACATCGGGGCGAAGATTCGAGGTACACGCTGGTAAAGATAGAAAGAGGAACAGATAGATTTTCCGTGTGTGGAGAATAGAAAACGCGGAAGGAGGTCGAAAACCCGTTGTCTGCATCGAACATCGTAACTCAGTCGAAGCTATCCTCGAACAAGTTCCATTCCTTCCGCATTGCTATCGATCCTTGGAAAATTCGAGTTTCCGTCGTTCGTTTCGTTTCACGAGTGGGACACGATTGTGATTGCAGAGAAATAGAAACCGTAAAACAAATCGATTAATTCGAGAATCATGATACAAAAGTACTGTTCGCATAATCGAATTCTCCGAGAGATCTCGACTCGCTTGCGGAGCTAATCGGCGCGAATTTTAGATGTCTCTCCTTTAGAAACGTCAAATGCCAAGAAGCCTATTATATTCGAAGCACGTTAGTGGAACGTGGGAAGCACGTGACTATCAGAACGGTGTGCCTTAGTCTCTCTCTCTCTCGCTCTCTCTCTCTATCTCTATCTCTCTTCCTCTCTCGTGGTTTCTGAAGCGCAGATAGATGCAATGTGTGGGAGATGTATTAGGTAAGCAGTAGAGCAGAAGCATCGTACGGCCGTACGGACTCCCGTGGGATTTCCAAGTAGTAGGACAATAATTAATGCGACAGATTTCATCGGGATCTTCGCGTGTTGCTGCTGTCGCTGCAATGCCAGCGGCAGAAGCTTCGAAATATATAGTCAGAGTGGAGAGAAGCTAATGCGCGTGAGAGCGCCGACGTTGGTTTGGTGCACTGAACGAGCAGCAGCAATACCCCATTCCCCTCTCGAGCCCGAGTCCCTCTTCGTATCCCAGCGGTAGTGACATCAACTCAATTATGTCACGATAATGCGGCAAACCATTTCCTAAATATATATATATGTATATATATATATACGGAAACTCTCGGTAGTCGCTAGCGCTGTAGGCGGATTTATTTGCGACACATTTTCGTCAATGCGTTTGTTGAATCGTCCAGCGTAACAGAGGAGTATAATTAATTCGCGCGATTGTACATTACGCTAGGATAGCTGTGGCCATAATCACGTATGGTTCTAATTATAATTCTCGTCAAAACAATCTGCAAACAAACGCGTATTATTCTAACCATGTAGCCGGCTGCCCGAGTTCACTATTCTCGTTTTGACCTCAACAAATGGCCCCGAATTTATCGGGGTCAACGCCAAATTATTGTTATTATTATGGCGTTCATTAATTTTTCCTGGGAGAAGTTTTCTATGAAGAATTACATGCAAAGACGCAATTTAAATAAAAATTCGAACAAATGACTGTCTTGTTGCGGTGTACAGTATTTCCGAAGCTTCTAAACTAATCATTTAATTATTTCAATCGATCATCCGTACACATGCTAACCACCGATTTCGCGGTAATAATTAGTAGAGTTGGTAAATTAAAGTGATAATATATACAATGAAAAACTATCTGTTTGCGGAAAAAATTGTTAGTATTGTTAGTAACTTTTTTTTAGTTCTCCCAACTCATTATTTTTGCAGCGTCGGATAAACGTCAATCGCAAACCCAACTGCAAACGAATTCTTAAGGAAATGTCTTTTAATGAATAATTGTATGTAGGCGCAACGTTAACTGCTTCGAATCATTCTGTCGCGCAACCGGAGGCTACAAGTTTTCGGCGTCGGCGTAAATAATTCGTGAAGAATACTTCACTTCTCTTAAGCGTGAAATGTTGTTTCACCCTATAATTTCAGAGATACTAGAAACTGCGTCTCTGGCAGACGAGTCATTAGACGTACTCTTCGCAACTTGAATTTTGACGGAAGAACGTCGAATAATTCGCTTTGCTGCAAAAGCACATTTATTCTGCGTCGTTACACATTTATTCTGCGCGGTATACGTCTCCTCAATTATCGATATATGCGATATATTAATTAAAATATTCGCTTTTTAAAGGTATATTATTATTAATTTTCATATTGATTCAATTTTTAGCTGAAATTTAAATACAATTATTAGTTATATCAGAAAATGAACGTACCGCTAATTATTGTATTAATAATACGAGAGGATTGAATGGAATAGTCGCGCTGATTCGCCCGATAAGTCAAACTCGTTGCGTGTTTGTTAAAATAGAATATTCTCGTTGACGGAAACTCGAAACTGAAGTAGCGCACTGTGACGAGTGTCCTCTCGCGTGCCACGAGGATAGAACGACGACATAAATCTCCATCAGCGTCATTATCATCATTGTCTTCTGCCTCCTGCTCGACGTCGACGTAGTCGTTCGCGTCGTTTCGTTACGGTATTCCCGGCTGTAGAGACTGTAGAGATGGTAATAGAGCTGTTGCGCACATTTCGAATGAATGGTGGACAGCAGAAGGGGTTTTGCCGGGCGCTGTTGCGACCGTTGCAACACTGGAAGGGGTAACGGACCTTACAGTCAGACATCCACGTAGGTCGACGAGGGCGCAATGTTCCACTACGCGGAGTGCAGCCACTACCTCGTTAATCGGCCTAATGACCTGTGTAACATCGCTCGACTCTCTCTCGCTCTCGGGGTATATATAAAGCGTCGTAAACTCGATTGGGAGCGAAAATAAATGTTGCTAATCAAGAGTGGAAATTAGCGGAAGCCAAATTACCGTAATATCTGTAGGGAATTGTTGAACTATCGGGGGGTCGATTGGTAGTTCGACTGTGATACGAAATTATTATTGCAACGACATTGGCGCTCGGTAATC
Organism: Cryptus viduatorius; assembly: GCA_964006125.1. NCBI lineage: Eukaryota > Metazoa > Arthropoda > Insecta > Hymenoptera > Ichneumonidae > Cryptus > Cryptus viduatorius. The sequence continues at coordinate 17,297,604 of OZ023222.1, forward strand.
GCAATGTTTAATTATTCGAAGTGCTTGAACCCCGCATTCTTTCACCGTTCCGCCGACATGGTTTTTCCAACGAAAGTATACGCGAATAGTTTTTTTTTTTAATGCAGCGCGATGAGATGGAGACAGTAAGAAATACTTCAACGAGAAGAGAGTCCACTCGTTATCCCGAACAGCGATTGAATAGAGCGCCGCGGCTTCACTCGCGCGTACCCCTGATCGATACCCGTCCCTCTACTCCTATCTTTGTATCATGCGGGCTTCGGCACCGTCGTCTTTTTTTTTTATGAGTAATCGCTATTCATCGATGAGATTTTCATTTACCTAAGTACATTTGTATTCATCGACAGCGTGTCAAGGGAATAATTTGTAAAGTAAATTTAAAAAATCGCCCGCTTAAGTCGTAAAAACGATGCTCCTGTTACTAGATTCGTTATATATATATATATATATATATTTTTTTTTTTTTCAAGCTTTTGTCCGAACATTGACGATCATTCGTGAACCTGCGTGAGAAGGGGAATGAAAAAAAAAAGCTCTAGCCTATCTCAATTTGTCTTTATTTTCTTTTGTTTTTTCCACTGTCGACGCGCGGACAGCGAGAGAAAGGTTAATTAAAAAAACGAAGTACCGTACCATCGAGTTTTCTCTTTTTCTTTTTTTTCCCCCTATTCCGACGAAAGGTAATCGGGTGCGCCGAGTATTTGTGGGAATGCAGGTCGAGGCTATATATATACATATATATATATAGATACGAAGTGTATGTACGCGGATAGAGACCGAGAGAGAAATGCGGAGAGGAAAACGAATGAATAAGCCACGCGTGGAAACTGAACGGAGCGGAGAAGGAGAAGAAGAGAGAGAGAACAATTTCGCTTGGCAATATCGTTCCAGTGCACGAATGATCGTACGTTTACGCGAGCAACATAGGGCTTTAGGACGCACTAAGGCAGATTTTAGTAGACCCGAGTGACGCTAACCGATCAGTGTGTGCTTTCTCCATTCGCTATCTCGCGAAATCCATATATATATATATCCGCGTACCCCGCGCGCATCCTATTCGTGACAAAGTAACGAGAGAGCCCTCACGTTCTCTCGTTCATTTCGAATCTTCTCCAATTATCCCGGCAGCGATCGTAAAAGCTTTGCTTCGAGATTCGATAACGGGTATATAGGGGTATATCTCTCGCGTGCCATTCTCCATCGCACATTTTACGACCGATTCGAGGCCTCGATTTATTAGCCGATAAACAATGGCCGCGATGTAACTATATCTATGTATATATCTTGCTCATCGCGTATCGACAGATTTATAATGTCCTTCCGCTCTCGTTTGTACAATCCCGTTATCGCGCCGAATGAATCCGATAACTTCTCTTCGTTTCGGTCGCGAGATATAAAACTCGTTTTCGGTACGATTTTGCATTCGATTCGATTGTTCAAGATGAAAATAGCGTCAATATTTTAGCGTACTTCAACTTCTTTTTTTTTTCGTGATTTTAAAATCTTTTTCATATGCAAAGAGCACTTGAAAATTCAACGCACGAGCCGCGTACACATTTTCCGACAGTGTGCTCGCGTTAAATCTAATTACACGCCGTTGTCTTGTATGCTTCCCGGTCCTTCGTGTATTTCGCTCTTGTCAGAGGCGCTCCGATTTTCGCACGTATATTCACCCGTACCTGGAGCGTAGTTCTAACATGTCAAGCGCAGCATCCCCTCTTGTGCGTTTCTTGCGTCGTCATTCTCCCCGTTGAAACAAGCTTTAGTCTCGCTGACGTTGCCACAACGACACGCACTTTGCCACGTAAAGTTTGAGCCGTCGCGCTCTCTCGATCGGAGGTGCATCAACCTTACCCCATTCTTGCCTATCGTGAGGTACGCGCTTGTCACTTGCTTATCAATCTCTCTGGTTATCATAGCTCAAAGTTCGGTTCGGTGATTACCGGTAGTCTTCTCTCGCTTCCCGAATCCCAGACGAAAGTAAACATCATATATGTAATCCGGCAATAGCATGTAGAGGACACCGTAGCTATTCGAAACACATCAAAACACAGGATAAGTCAAAACACATGTAGTAAAAAAAGATCGAAGATTTCACCCATCAAGTGAGGCATACTATGGCATCAAGAGACGCGGTAGCGTCTCGACGCCAAGTGGTTTAAAAAGTAAAAAGTCCGCGCGGTGAGTCCCCACGCGTCGAGCGCTACCGTGTACTTATACGCTAATATCGTTCCCCCTAAAGTTTGACATTTTTTTTCTCTGAAACGAGACATCGGATCTGAATTCCAAAGACACTTTCATGATATAATTCGAATGCAAGCTTCAAAATGCGCCTAGAATCAGCCCGATCGGTACTCGAAATGATGAGATATCGCGATGTCGCCCAAGAAATCCTCACTTTCACGATAAAATTTTTCTTCAGAGATTTTTTCGTCTGTCCGTTGTTTGTCCGATGTCCCATCATGCTTGTGTGTTGCGTCTGTGTGTCCATGCGTGCGCCCTGCATATACAATGGTATATGCGGAACGAACGGTTAGCTGTTACCGATTCCAAGTGTCAGTTCGTGAACACAGCAACTTGTGATATCCGTATCCGCGATCCGCGAATAGTGCACTCGCATTCAGTCATGGAAACAGAGGTTAAATACTAAGAGGTTATTTATAATTTTACTATCGCGAAAGGTACTAATAAAAAAAATCTCTCGTGGTAAAAAAAAGGGATACCTGTGTGAAAAAATTATCTTAACTAATTGCAGGCGAGTGGTAATTTCAATTAATAAATATTACGCGTGTGATACAAAAAAAAATCTTTAAAAATAAATAATGCAAATTAATAATAATAAAATAAATGAAAAAAAAGAATAAAATAAATAGTAAAAACATTTTTCTACAAAAATGTAAAAAAAAGACGCCAAGTGGTTTAAATAATGTTTGCGAAAAAAAAATTCAAAAAATAAAAAATCATAGAAGCCAGGTAAAAATAAAAATAAAAAAACTTGGCGAGTCCTTAGACCACAAATAAATGTAGTAGGAATGAAAGAAAGGACGAGCAAAGTTTTTTTATTTTTATTTTTACTTGGCTTGTATGATTTTTTATTTTTTGAATTTTTTTTTCGCAAACATTATTTAAACCACTTGGCGTCTTTTTTTTACATTTTTGTAGAAAAATGTTTTTACTATTTTCAGAGTTTACGGTAAAAACATCAATAGGGTGCGAAAAAACGTCGATTTTTTCGTACAGCGCGTGTTTTAACTTGTCCAGTTTCTTCCACCTGAATCAAATGATGAATACGATGCTATACAAACCTCCAGTTCATTTCCGTACACAATTGTCGTGTGTTCCGATCAATCGTTGATATCTTTCATTTCCTATCGTGATAACTGATGTCCATAACTCGCGTCAACGATATAGTTAGTATCCGCGTCTACAGTACATCGGGAATGAGAATAGTTGCTTTTTGGTAGAGATAACTGTATCTATATATCTGTCTCGATGGCGACTTTAGAGCTCTCGCGCAGAGGCGTGATCGATCGAGGGTGGTCGATAGCACGCCGGCAGAGCCCCCGACTGGGTGGAGGCGAAGGGAAAGAGGGAGTTGCGAGGAAGGGGAGGCTGATGCGAGAAAGGGGTTGAGAGACAAGTGCCAGGCCTGGCACTATACCGTCGCGCGCGCGGCTTTCGTCAAGCTTCGCTCTCTCACGACCAGCCTGCGTTTGCTTATATATGTTATCGGAAGCGAGAGTATCGATGCAACGGCACCCCCCTCCCCCCTTCCCCCTTCGATACTCGGCGTTTCCCCTCCCCCGTGTCGTTGCGTCGATGTTGCTGTTCCTCATCTCAGCCAAGAAGTATACAACAGTGCAACGCTGTTGCAACCCGGTAGATCGGACCCCCAGGGGCTTCTGGTAAATCCAATCCGCCTCGTCGTCCTATGGCATGCACACCCTTCTTCTCTCACACGTTCTCTCTCTTTCTTTCGACATCGGATATAGACGCGCTGCGCCGGATGAGCGTTGGAGCGTGTCACACCGGATAGCGTTAGACACGTAATACGTACATACTGCGTTATGCTTGCCGTGGGCGCGAATTTATCGGAGAGACGCGCTCACGCTCGCTTCGTCGCTTTGCTTCGTATCCTCCTTCTATATACCTCGCCGCGCTTTCTCTTGTCCGGATTTATCCGACTTTGTGCGTAAACGTGTGAACGCTCGAATTGTAGACTCAACTATACACATATCGAAGGGAAGGGGGTTGAAAAACGAGGCACCAATATGTTATCGAAAGGTAGACTGGAGACCCCCCTTCAATTCACGCGTGGATATCGTCTTCCGCCGCTCTTTTGAATTGATAAAAAAAAATATCACATACGTTTATGAAATCGATATTTCAAGCTTTTTACGTTGTCACGAAGGCTCCGGAACTGTGTAGTTCTCATTCATGTTTATTCCCGCGGTAGACACTCGTCTGTTGGGTGCAGTTTGTGCAACGTACAATATACACACTCGGTTGCTAACGATTGCCTGCACAGGACGGGGGAAAACAACGAGTTTTCCCGCGTTACTCTCGGTAAACACACAGAGAAATCTTACCTACCCGTGTCGCATTCGCTCGACGGCACTCGAGCGCACTTCCCCGAGGTAACCCCGGTGTCGCGGAGGCACGCGTCGTTACGTTTACCCGCAGCAGAAGTTGCGTTCAGTGTAGATCCCGCGCAAGAGAGATTTTCCTTTCCCCACTCGTCGGCGCAGCAGGCTGCACACACACAAACATAGTCGGTTTTGCGGCGACACGGCTACCACCGACTTCTCTCCCTCTTTCACGATTCTGAATAGAGCAATGCGAGATTCCCTCGTTCTTCTCGCTCTACACCCACTCCCCTCTTTCCTTTTCAGGCCTTACGTGCCCATACGCGTGGTTATAGTGCTACAACACACTGCGCTATACTCCCGTCGAACCCCATCAGACCGTCTGCGTTGGGGTGTCTGAAGCAGTCCTCCAGCTTCCTGCCTGTACCTTCTCGTGTCACACCTCATTATGCGACAGGTTCGTTAACAATCCGCTGGTTTTCTCTCCTACTTCAAGTTATTCCGGTGCGTTACACCGCATGTAGGTGTGTTATCACAGGATTTCTCGGCCGCCCCAGAAGCCTCGAGTTCCGATTGTTTCGTACATTATAAAAAAAATTCGATTCTTCATTCCAAGGTGCATCTGAGTCATTGATGCATCGGAATAACTTCTTTTATGCCAAAAAGTTATATTGCAATTGTGTATATATTTATTCATCTGGCCGAATGATGATGGACGTGGGCGCTGGGGGGGGGGGGGGGATGGGGAAGAATATAGGAGCAGAAATATCACGGGGTAATGCTCCGGAGGCGTTGGTACGCCGGGCCGTAAAGGGAGAATCACCGCGGATAGCTAGGCAGTCCGTACTCGTAAACCAGAAACTTGCGCAATCACAAGTTGGCGGAAGTCCGCCCGGGGGTTGAACTCATAAAACTACCGTAATTGTAAAACACGAGAGGGAGGTACAACCTCGGGAGGTTGCTACGAAGGGAGTAAGGGATGAACGAGTAGGATAGAAAACTCAACTGATCCCGGTGAATCGTTGGATACCGCGAAAAGCTAAAGCTTGTCCGTGAGAGGCAGCCCCCCCCCTACTCCTTCCACCCTGCCCTTCTCTTGCCGTCATGGAAAAACCATCCCTTCGCGTGCGAATCAAGTTTTATTTCACTTGTTGAAAGGTAACGTCCCGATTGTGTGTATATATACATATATCTACGGTCGGGAACGCTTGAAACTTGCTTCTCGCAAAATCGTCGGCTCTCGCGCGGCGAAAGCTCGAAAACTCATAAACTTTTTAAGATTCGATCGATTGGAAAGAAGCTTCGAGCGGAAGAGAGGCTTCGAGAGAATCGCTTTTTCCATTATTATATCGTGCCGACTCGGTCTCACGGTCCGACATAGTTAGGGGGGAGGGAGGAGGAGAGGCGGCGTTCAACACTTCGGCGAATAGTCGCAAATGGTTTTTCTATATAAATAGTTTTTCGTTCGCAAGAGAAAAGAGGGACTATGATGCTCGGCGGAGGATTCTAAAGTCCGAATCGGTCTGAGTCGAGAACGGTTTTCGACAGGGGAGACATAAACCGAATTCTCGAAAGGTACCGAAGCGCGGGAACGTAGCCCACTCGGCAGCAGAAGGACACATACACACTAACGGAATGGACTTTAAATTTTCTAAGAGTCGAGAGATCGAGTCCCTTTTTTTTCTCTCTCTCTCTTTCTTCCTCTCTCGAGGCAGTTGGCGTCGTCGAAAATACCCGTCGAATGGCTTTCCATTCGGACTTCCGATTGCTTATATCGAGATGAAAGGTCCTGGAGGCTCTATTTCCTTTATCGAACTCCGATATTCGCTTTCGTTCGCCTTTACAAAAGCCACTTCTACGAGGATGCTACTCATGCCACTGGGTGATGCTTGGCGATCACACTGACTACCCTCGATGCATTCTTGAATCTGGGTCTTGTCCAACAAAAGGGAATCGCTCTGAATTACCTTGAAGTAACGCCAATACAGAGGATACAGGAAACGTTTGACGGAATAATGCGAACATCGAGGTTACTCGCAGCGAAACGTTGCAATTGTGGCAAAAGGGTTCTTTCACCGAGAGGTTATTCTTCGGAATAACGTTTCCCTACAAAGTGTAACGTCGTTTACTAGATCGATAAAACAGATTGCTGCCGAACAAATGACGGCAAATTTTTATCGTCTCGTTTGAAAGACAGAAAATGTTTGGATTTTCCAAAGGCGCGGGACCTGAGAAAACATAAAACTTAATTAGCAAACCCCCGTCAGCCTCGACTCAAAGCATTTAGACTTTCGCTCGCCAGTTTACACGCCCATAACAACCGGCGACGGTTACGCGAAATAGTAGGGGACTAGAAAATGATTTCCAACGCTTCCACGAGGTTGCTAAATCTCAATGTCGCGACGAGAGTGAAGAAGGAATGTGGACCCATTTGAACCGAATTCTCGTCGTCCCTGTTTTCCCGTAAAACAGTGATGGGGATGCGAAAGGAGAGAAGGACAGCGTTTCGACAGTGGGAAAAGCTCGACCTGGCGAGGTAATAAACAACACTCCGCAGGGGCACTTCTTGCTCCTCTTGCCGTCCTACTGTTACTCGCTATAGCTTGGTCGCCCGCAACATCTTCGAGGATTGCGCCGGGTTCCCACCAGCCTCCCTTTCGTCTTTCTCGCTCTTTGCCACGGGTAGAGGAATTATTGCGGCTGTACCAGCAGGGAAGGCAGTATAGCAACAGTACGATTGCACCCCGAGCTCGCGTACAACACGACCAGTTTGACGCAATTGCCTTCAACCGGGGGATATACGTCGGAGCAGTCGAGACGGCTCGGGGTTCTCTTCCACTAGTTCGCCAGAAACGGCGAACACCGAACTTACGACTGTCAGATTGACAGTTTCACGATTCCCTCTCTTTTTTTTTCTCTGGAAAATGCAATTGCTAAAGCTCGATGCTGCTCCGGAAAAAACCAGTTCCCATGTATATAATTTTTTTTTTTGAGAAAAAAAAAAGAATACTGAAGTTCTGTTGGTAATTTTTTTTTTTAAATCGCGAATTTTTAAATTTCTTTTTATAGTAAATAATTTTATAGTAACAAAAAAATGTTTAAGTGCTGACTGAGAAAGAAGGGTTATAGGAGTATATTGTATTAACAATGCGAAGAGTGGGTAAATTTATTCGTCATTCAATTACAGATTTTCCCGGCTATAATCTGCGAATAGTTATTCGTTATTCCTCGTTATTGTGTGTCGGAATGTGTTTTTCAAAAGTACGATTTAATTTATACATAAATATGTACCAAGCTATGAAATTTTCATATAACTAATTTTATTCAAAATTTTTTCATAATTTCAACAAATACTTAGGCCTTCGGAAAGTCGCGGAATCTTAAAACTTATCCTCCCGTCTTTTGCCTGTGGGCAGTCGAGAGTAAACATATTTAAAAAATGGCATGGAAAAAAATGAAACTCCTTGCGTATATTTGTATACCGGAGATAAGTTTCTCTGATTTTATTCACGATATAACTTTCAACGGTGGAAGTCAACGTTGGTAACGGCGGTATAAAGAGATACGACAGATTTCAATTGATGAGAAGTGAACTGCGGAATCGCGCGAGATAGACACTGCCAGACGACGTCTATCAGTGCTGAAAAGATGAAGAATACCGTATCGGGAATCGAAGAAGGTATTTTCCTCATAGCGGTGGTAGAACGTCGAGTTTCGCAAAGAGGTATAGGTGCGGACGAGGACGAATGGCATCGACGACGAGGGAGGTGTAAGACAAGCTCTCGGTATAATCCCCCTCTCCGTACCCGCGTTGCCTCGGAAATTTATCTCCCGGCGTGCTTTGGCGAAAGGAGCGAAAACGTGGTTCCCGAGACTTTTCAGCTCGGGCTGCGTAATCCGCTCGCATTACTCAAACATGAGTGGATGCCCGGGTTACGGGAGAGGCTACGGCCGAGGAGTATACGGCGGGTTTTGGTCGCATCTCTTCCCGAGGGAGAGGGTGATTCGCCCGCGAATCGTAAGGAAGTTATAAGAGGTGTGCGAGAGCTTCACTGCCTGCTGGAGGGGTAAAATCTGCGGGTCCACCGGCGCTTACCGCTTACAATGAACGTCGTTTGAAAAATAAAGAGTCTGCGCACTTCGTCTGAAAGTAGAATTTACGCAGTGAAGTACCCGTCTTCCTTGGCACTATCGAAGCTTATTCCAATTAATCTTTCATATCAAAGCTCTCCCGTTGCAACATTATCAATTTATTTTCCTCTTTGTCCGCTTAAGCTTTCCTCTTTGTTCTCTTTCGTAGTACAACGCTTCTTGCGTTACTCGCGCGATTTTCCCGTATATTTAACTAATAAAAAAAAAAACAAAATTTAACTTGCAAATAGACACATTACTCTTATTAACGAAGCTGCACAGAAAAGATTGATCGCTCAACTTTCAAAATATACACTTTAACGAACGCTTGTTTGGGTGGTTTTTTTTCTTCATAGCTCTCGCAAGCTATTATAAATGATGTTACTTTTGGGTTTCTAGGTCGAGACGTCGTCGACGTAACTTCAGGCTACTGACCCGAATTTTGCGCGTCGGTCGATTAATGCCGAGGGATTGCCGAAGGGTGAGTGTGTACTCTCTGTGTGGCTCTCTCGTTCGTTCACAGTGTACCTATAGTGTCGATTAGCCCCCCTCTCGTTTACTCGTTTCGCTCGCATCTCAGCCTCGCACTAACGATCAAACACCGTTCTCATGCGCCTCTGCACATTTCACGCGAAGCCCTTTTACTTTGACACTGATTATTTTTCACTTTTCGAAACCTTTCACGAAGCATCTTCTCCGTCCCGAGAATATATGTATACAGATGAAGAAAGGTAGAAGGAAAAAAAAAATACATAAATAAACGAGTGAGGAAATATCGGGGAATGGATAGTGCTATCTGGTGGTGAGAACGTCACGTGTACGTTGAATAGGATTGAGTATATATAGGTGGGTGGGATCACTCGTAAAATTCGGCGGGTAGGTACCTTCGATCTTTGGTCTGGTATCTCGGTTGCCTCGCTACGGGTTGCGGCCTCCGTACGGGAGGGTCTCGGAATTATTTAGTGGTGGATAAACCGCAAAGGTGGCCCCTTGCCGTGGAAGACCGAGGTTAATGGCTTCGATTCCCACCGGTGGGGTTCCTTCTGTCTTCTCTACGTCATACACTAACACCCTTTGAACGAAAATCCCCCGTACAATACAAACGCACACGCTAACCTTCCCCATAACTCCGGTATAGATTTTCCCTTTACGCTTGCCACGAGAACGGGGGAAAGGGGGTTAAAACGTCCACATAATTAAAGAGCACGACGTTTCGGAACGACCTAGTAGCGGCGAAGGCACTTGTGTATTATTCAGAGTCGAGTAATTGGCGCACTTTTCGAAATGAATGAGTTTGAGAAACGTTGGGCTCCTCTCGCCTATACCGCAGCAATGCTGTCTGATATTATGTATTCATAAAGCGTTTTTAATGCAAGGTGTATTAGGGCTTACTTAATGGAGGGGTTGGTGGAATAATGAAAGAGAGAAGAGAAAAAACGAAGCTTTTCCACGGAGCTTATGTAATTAGAAAGGAAATTGTGATAAAGTACAGGGCGGGGCGGGGGAAGAGGATTTGTGCATTATTAAAGAAATATAGCTATAACGGGAGGGGAGCGGCTCGAAGACAAACACAGCGGTGAAAACGATATACATATAAAATGCGCGAATCTGCGAGTTGAATTTCGTTGGAGAAGCGGGCGGGCTGAGAGGGGCCGTCGGTTCATGAGTCTTCTTTCCATTTTACGGCCGCGCGGCGGTACTGATTGAATCCTTTCGGTATCATATTCAAAAACGATTCCGGTCGACCCGTTGGAATGTCGGTTGCGTTTTCGCAGCTCTCTGACATTCTCGTCGACGAGAGAGAACGAGACTGAGGAAACGAAGAGTTTTCTATCCTTCGTCGTCCAAGTTCCGCGGTGCTCGGCTTACCCGACAGTGGTGCAAAAGTATTATGTCACCGGTTAAATTGAATTCTTGCCCCAGTGCTTCAAGGAAATAATATTATGTTTTATATCCTCGACATCCGGGTGCAAGCCATACTCCACCTATCTCCCCTCCCTCTGCCCCTCCTATTGGAATTCTTTAATGGGAAATTTTTCACATTTTCCCGCCGTTAGACCGCGAATAAGACCACCTGGAAGTGGCATCCATTGACACGGAACTTCGTCCTCTCTTACCTCCTATATGCTTCCGCACCGTTTTGCGCCCCAACCGACCCCTCTTTCCTCGTCGTCGCGGTCTCGATGCCTTCCTCTACCCCTATACATCTCTGTCGCAGTTTCTTATTCCCCCGATTTTGCTCATTCTTCGCCTCGCCTTCGTCGATTTTCTTCGAGGCCGGAACCGCGGAAAATTTCCATCCTATCCGGATAGCCTTCCCAGCGTCAAATAACATCCGACGGATTCTCGAGAAAATTGCAAACAAAAAAAGAAATTTGCCAATTTACACACGATGAGACTCAAGAATTCCGTGAAAATTCGTAATAATATTGTAATATATGCATATAAATACGAGGGAAAAAAATGCCAATCGAATTACCCATTATTTCTCGAAGACGCGACTGTAATTTTTACCGCGAAATAATATTTTGTTCGCCAATCGATTTATCGACGAATGTCTATTTCAATTGCTCCGATTTTTTCCCGAGGATTTCGCCGACTTGTTATCTGGAATCGAATTGACTGGCAATATATATCCTCGGTATATCGTTGACCGTTGCAGTTTCAACGAAGTTGCACGGAAACAAAAAAAAAAAGGGAGGGTCGCGACGGGGGTGAGTTTTTTTCGGCAATGGAAGAGTACCCGCGGCTCAAAACGCGGAACAGGAACGAAATAAAATTTTAATCACACGAATCGCCGAGTGCTTTTGTCTCCGGGGGTGACGAGATGAACGCGCGGGCCGGAAGGGCGGAAAGCCCAGAGAGCGGGGAATAATATCGAAACGAGAGACGAACGAAATTGAAATTGCTTTCCATCGCGTGACTATACGAAACTTAATACACGAACCAATCGTTTGCCCCGGCTCTGCGTATTATTCCCGTTCTCTCTTTCGTTCTGTCGACGATTCCGATGCCTCGGCAGGCTGCAACGAGAGATACGAGTCGGAAGAGGAAAAGAGGGCGGCAAGGTACATCGCGGAACTCTCTTAATCGAGAACGAAGCACTCGAGAGCCACGGCAAGAAGGATCGTTAATGTTCAAGACAGCATTACACATAGCTATCGTACTTCGAGAATCGATATCGAATAAGAATGACATACAAAAGGTCAATGAGGCAAAAGGGGTGGGCGGAATATTTGACATTTTTCATTTATGGTCCATTAACAACGAGAAGAGAAAGACGCAAAAATATAAAACGTTCTTTAATAAAGTTTACTCTCAGCCATCAGCCGTCCAATCCACCGGCGCTTCAAAAAGTAATGTGAAGAGGAAACGGAAGCTGATGCTTTGCCGCGAATGCCTGCGGAGAGAAACGTGATACAATATAAGTATCTATATATTTCCTTACCTGTTATAGGTTACGGTATTTCAGCATAGCTACAACTTGCTTGGCACATTACGACGAGTGGCGAAAGGTGGAATTAGCATAAAAGCGCGTTGGTACGAAATAAGAACCACCAGTAGAAACGGGCGCGCTGGAAGCTCCGACGGTCGGCGCTATATAATGTTTCGCTCGCTGAATCATATTCAAATGTATTCTAAGGAGATGTTTCTTTGGTTCTCGCGGGGCGATGCGCAGAGGGGTTTCAGCTCACGGTTTTACGAGTTCATCTATGCGCCCCGGTTGAATGTTACAACGTTTACAGCGGTTGAAAGGAGAAGCAGACGGGTTGTTCCGGCGCTCCGACTGCCTTCCATTCGCCGAGTTGAAGAACCGTGTCTGCGTATATGAGAATTCAGTAGGAAAGAAAAATGCTCGCTTGAATATAAGGGTTTCCGAGATGAAAACGAGAGTAAGGAAGCCGTTGAAATTGGCGCGATGAAGAAAAATTCCAGTTTAACGTTACGCGGTAATACGCGCGGCCAATCTTCCAAAGAATACAACATCGTTTCATCTCATACTGTACCTCTTAGAGACCGGAGAATATTCAGATACGGTTTTTTTATGCACACGTTCTATTTTTATGATAAGCTGATCATATTCGCGGAAAACTTTGATCGCGAAGGCAAAAAATTAAAAATAAATGGTTTTTTTTGATAATTTCAACATTCCGCTTGACTTTCGAAGAAAATTCGTATCGGATTCGTATTTAGTTTGATGTCGTTAATCGCATTGAAAAAAAAGACAACTTAATATCTATCATGTGATGCGCTCGATCTCGATGTTACCATAGATCGGCTTCTGTTTGTATAAATTTGATATCGTCGTAGCGAGAAGAGTATGCACTTTGAGATAAAGAGACAGACTGAGTAGCGAAGGTACACACGCAAGTGTGTTCGCGGCCAATCGCTTTTACACGTAAAGCTCGTAGTAGACGACTAGGAGGTTCGCGGCGTTCTCGTCGAATGGCTTCTCGCGAAAGGATCCATTCTCACGCGAAAGCTCCTCGCGGGCGCAGGCCACCCATGTAGAAGGGAAGTAAAAGTTCTCGCGTGCGAAAGCTTCGTAAGAAACATTAGCCTCGGCTCTCGATATCGCGGATAGATGCTCATCGGAGCTATTGACTTCTCGTTCGATGGGGGTTTTACTCTATTACGCTTTATACAGCCGCAAAAACCAGCCCCTCCCTCACTTTTATCGTTCCAAATACGACCTCGATTACGAGACGAGTCGGATGTCTCATTTGCCGTCGATGCGCCTTGCCGTTTTGATAGAGCTGCTACGGCCCATCGGCAGACTAAAAAATGCCATTTTTTTAAATCGCATTTCAGAATATCATGACTCTCTCGATAGTTTTTTTGATTTCCGATGTGAGAGTTAATGAGACCGAAAGTAGTTTGGAGATCAAATGCGTCGAAGTTTCTCGCGAATTTGACGGCGGAGAGTAATGCAGGATTACCCAGGATGAAGGAATTATAATTATTAATACGTTTACGTCGATTTGAAAATGTTCGATTGGCCTCGAAAACCAATAGAGGCGTCGAGAGCAGTGTCTGGGAGAGCGACGAGTAACGGTAACGTCGTGGAAACAACTGAATATTGATTAAACGCCTCTGGCACGTACGAGACGACGGAGGCCAGGTAGGCCTCTGCGTGCAGGTAATTAGTAGATGCCCGGAGTTTTAATGGCACTATAATAACACGCAACATCGAATTATAAAGGGGTCGTAGAACCCGCGACCGACCGATTACGACCGTGTGCAAACTCCATTTACTTGCGTTCTATATCGCCGAAGAGCGTGCTACCGGTACCGCCGTTACCGCAAACTCTCTGAGTTGTGAGAAAACTAAAAAAATAAAATTAAATGCACAAAAACGTGGCAAGGACTTTGCATCTCAATAGTACCATCAGAAAAAAATATTCATGTTGGGAAAATATGGAAATCAGGCGTTGTTGGCGATTTATTCGTATGCCGATTGAACGTCACACGCAGGGGCTGAAAAAGCGGAAGTTATGCTAGAAAAACTTCAGTTGCGACGCGAACAAAAAGATTTAGTTTCCGGTTTGTTATTGTTTTTTTTTTATATTTCCTCGTCCTGTACCGACCTCGAAAAAATTGTTTCGAAATTCTGTCATATATGCTATTTTGGTAATTACTCTCCCCGACTGCCTTCTGGGAAAAATATCGAATAATGCTTACATAACCATTCGCATGATTACATTCCGTGCCGCGCGTGGTGCGATCTTTATTACTCTGAAAACAATGGAATACAAACAATTTTCGAGAAATTAAAAATCTCCTGAATGTAAATCTCCTGAAAGAATGTAATTAAACATTTTTCTTTTCGAATGATAACAAACATTAATCATATAATAATATAATGTTATCATATTATTTATATTATCTTAATAATTTGCAAATATCTATTTATTATTTTTTTCATCATTTTTGGACTTCCGTCTTTTTTTCTATCGGGATTTTTATTTTTGGTGATATTATTTTTGTTTCACATTAGGCACTTGGAATCTCCCGAGAATATCCATCGAGAAGCAAAGATATAATTATTTACGATTTATGAATCGCGCGAAGGTGATGAAATAAAGAAAACTTATATTAATAGCCGATATTGCAAGATGACTGTTACCGTTAAATGAGACTCAATCAATTCTCTTATTGTAATTGCCACGGCAAAGCATTCGGAAGTGGAAGAAACGAGTTTCAGAGAGACGTGACCGAGTTTCGTTGAGGATAATAAATAATGGTCGGTATACACCGTTGATGCCGAGAGGTTCGCGTCAAATAGAACGCACAATCAATATAACAAAAGGCCCTATCGAGAAGGGCTATTTATAGTGAGAATAATCAAGACTCGAACATTGTGCAATTCGCGTCCAAGCAAAAGCAGGGCGACTCGTATATACCGCGGCGACTTTTTTCCGCGATTCAATTTTTGGATGGCGTCGGTTAATTGGTTCTCTCCGCAGGGTCGGAAAAACTGAATTTTCACGCGTGAAAAGCTCCCTTGATTAGTTACCGCGGTGCCAACTGGAGAATACGTACCAGAAACACAGCCAGCCTCGCTGCCGCATGCATTCAAAGTCTCGCTAATCAATACAACAGCAGGGAAAAAAAACACGTCGTATCGCAGGTGCCGCTAATTATAAATAATTGAATAGTCGAAGAATATGTCCGACGACCGAACGAACGTCAATACTGAGCGGAAAATATTGTTTTAACGCCAAGCCCTTCGACGCTAAAGGGTGTTAAGATTGGATGTTTCGTTTGAAACAGCGTATTGACGTAAACGTATTGAAGGTACAAAACTTTCTGCGCTGCAAGATAAATGTAGTCGGATTCTCGAAAGCAACCGACATTTGTTTCCATTAAATCACGACTGCCACATACATGCATACCGCACACGAGCGACGAAGAACGCACACACTCGCCGCTTGTACACGAATAATCTGGCATAATACGATTTACTTGTACACCGTGCAGTGGTCCGGTTTTCTGGGAAACGTCGGTGGATAATTGAAATGCGAGCTTTCTCTCGCCTCTCCATTCATTCTCTCTCCCTCTCTCGCTCTCTCCTATCTATCCTTTGCCTACTTTTCAAATTGGAACGGGCAGACTTCTACCGTTCCTGTTCTCTTATGGGAAAAGCCCCAACGGCTTTGTACCGATACCAACGATAAATAATTAAAATATCTGTTTGGCTCTGGCTATTGGACTGACTATACTATGCAATTCGTAACTACACACCTAATAACTTCACACATACATGCAGCCATGTAACTTCGGTAACAGAAATGCTCGAGGAAATGTTCGTTTGGGATTTAACGAATTTTTTTTCGACGCATTTCACTAACGTTTTGGCAGTCTGCGAGCTTTACGATGAATACTTTCCTTCTTGTCTGGAGGGATATAAAGTTTCACTGTTCCAGTGCCAGAGGCACCTGAAGCTCACCTGACATACCGGTGGCGGCGAAACCGCAGCAGCCGGGATGTATATTAATTTCACGAATGTCGCGCCGGTCTCGTATAACCGCGGGCCGCATTAGCCCCCATCCTCCCGTTTCGACTAGATATGTGGATATTTCGTCAAAAACTGTCCCGTGACCCCCTTCTACCTTTACTACCCTGGCATTCGTCTCGTCGCACTATCACTTCCGTATCTGACTATTAATTTACGTGGTGCTCCAACTCTGACTGTACGCAGATCACGTTTATCTGAAACGATTTTCGTGCGCACAGCTGCCGTTTTCAACGCGAGAGAAGATGATCCGAATGCTTTTGAGTATCAAAAATAAGTTTCTATATTCCCGAAGTCCGCGTCGCAACGACGTTGTCTATGATACTTTATGGAAAAATATGTATGCGTTGTCGGCGAGGTACCAAATACACGGATTTTTGTTCCGCAATTTTCTCGAAAAGTATTTTTTTTTGTCTTCTGTGTGCTCACCATAGAGACCGCGAAAAAGTGAGAACATACCCGACATTTTGCCCACGTTCTCCCGGTAGAGTTCGACGTGAAATTCTCTGAATACAGGTTTGTATGTCTGCTAGAGTCTGGCTTTTGAACGGTATACATATGCGCATAGACACCGTTGGAGGACGAGGAAAACCAGAGAACATAGGTAGAGGTACGCCGAGAAACGATATGCTCGGCAACCGTGGCTCGCTCTCGGGGTATACGGACGAACGGCCCAAATAAAAGAAAAGAATTTCCTTTTATTCGGGGAGAGAGTCGGAGGTTTCGGTAGCGAGACACCAAGAAACAGGTATTACGTTTCTTTTCCGTAGCACGTTTCGCCGCAACACCGCTATACTATACGCCCAACTGTGTGCGACTAGCATCGAGAGCTTCTAACATTTTTCCCAGTTCTCTCCTCTCTCTGCAACTCGCTTCTTATAGCAGTTTTGACGCGCGATTCCCCAACGTTTCTCGTGGACTACCCGGTGTGTATACCTGCCCTCTCGGAATGGCATACCAGCGAGGGAGAGAAACAAGCTACGTCCGCGGATTTTCTCCTTTGACGCGCATCCCGGTCGAATCCGCTCGCCGGACTGCCGTCGACTTGCACTACTGCGCATTACGCAGACAACGGCGCTGGCTGTACCGCATTCGGGAGAACGAATGGATATACAAGAAGGAGGAAAATATCTCACTGTTTTTCACGCTCGGCCAAGATGATACGTATTGTCTCAGAGTTTTCCATTCAAAATCATCCGGGTGTAAACCCGTTACGCGAAGCGTAATACGACAGATACGAGACACAAAGATAAATAATACATGGACGCAGGCAACAGAAGTGAGGTACAGTAGTATTATTAATATCATTATTATTATTATTATTACTAAGTGAATAAAAATAAATAGTATGGCAAATTGAATGAATCCTATTACAAGAATAAATATTTCACATGGAAAAAAATCAGTGATAGGAATCCCGTTTTGTTCGCCAATACGCGAAGGCCGGAAAATATTTACGCAAAAATTAATTAATTTCACAACCCTGTTAGGAACAAAAAAAAATTTAATAAATACCTCAAATATTTCTATGGCGTTTTTTTTTTTCTTGTGAAACACGATAGATAATTCGATTTTCCAGTTATTTGATCCGGAAGTAAAGATTATTCTACTTTGTAATACGAACCCTCGTAATATTTATTAAAAAAATCGATCGGATGAATGAAATGTTATCGTTATTTCGCAAATCCGCTATTTTTTTTTGCTCGTAGCCCAATATTTTATCGAGAAATTTTGCGTCAGAGTTGCGAGAAGATCGGATTTTTTTTGTTCTACTAAATCCATAACGTTTCGAAGCGCGCAAAAGGTATGCGAGTAAAGAAAGAAATATCTGTGAAAAGTTAATTTGCACTGTAAAAGTACTTCAGTGATTAGTTTTTGGTTTCGTATTGCCATTGCCTTGGCGCTCATGCGTGAGTTTGTTATTCGAGACTCGATTGAAACGTCGTATACTTTCCGTTATGGCGGGTTCGCAATAATAGCGAGAATTCGGAGAATGAACCGTGTTTATTTAGTTTACGGTGAGACGCAAGATGCAACCAACACGACGAGGATCCGAAGGTTATTGTAACATTACAGAAGTTTGTCTTTCATTAGCCAGCGGGCTGTGTTGGTATCTTCAATTTAACGGATTCGCTTGCTACTTGTTTGGACGCCGTTAGTTTTAATGAGGCAACCGAATCGTTGGACGAAGGGACGATAATTCCCATCGGTCCGGTAGTACAAACGAGCAGAAAGGCAACGGTCGCTCGACGAATATTGCAAACAGTCGTTCGTATCCTGAATTAACGTCAATGTAATTTATTGAACTTTAGAGAGGGTCGTGGGAGGGGGATCGGGGTGACACAGGGGCATTCAACGAGAGCTCTCAACCGGATCAAATATTCGTTTTGTTACAAATACTTTCGTATAATTTCATTACCAAGCGTGAACACGAGGACCAGGCGTATCGATGTTCACATTATCAAATTTCGATCGCGTTCCCTCTACTGCAACGCACGTACGCCCGACGGCTTGTACACGGGGCTGGAGTATCGTGTTGCGCAAAGAGAGATCTTTCATTTCTCATAGCAGAGGTTGAAGGTTCAATTTCATGAGGGACGAGGATATTACTCGCCCTTCCGTTACGTCAATGCGAGCACAATGCTGAAGAGGGATAAGCTTCGGAATGAGAGAGAAAAAATAAAAAAATTCGAACGCAAACAATCCATATGTAAATGGATATGTTACATCGAACGTATTTTTCGCCTACTAGTACCGGTCGAGGGAGGATTTTTTTCCCTAGACACTCCATTCGTGTTATTCGCACACGTTTCTCATTTTTGGACGAACCAGACGGCCTTTAATCAACGGACATACGGTTAATCAAAGTCCACCGGGGAGGCCCTTCTCTGGCTGACCACCCGGTGACCCAGAGAAGAGAAAATTGTGTTCAGCATACACGTTTTTTTCCTTTTTTTTCGTTATTATTATCTTTTTTTAGTCGCATCCTTTGACCAATTCAACAGGACAGTACCCAACTTTTGTAGACCGCGCGACTGGTTAGCATTCAAACGGAATTCACGATTTATGATTCGTGTCGCGTATGCGAATGGCAAATTTGTGTGCGTTAAAAATATCTGCGTCAGAGATTCAATGAACGTTGTATAAAATATGAGTACTGGTGTAATACCGGAAGTAATACAGGCGCGTCCACCCTCCGAATATCGATAAACGCAAATACCCGTCCGGCACGTTTATTCGAACAAACCACCGGAAAAATAAACGTAAATAATAGTCGGATATCTCATTCGCGTACTCGACGAATGTGTATATACGTGTATCCCTTTCCATCCCACTTGGAAAATAAAAAAAAAAATCTGGGATCGAAATGTGTTATTTATGCACATCCATTTATACGCTCCCTTCTCGCGTCTCTTTTACTCCGAATCTCTAAAGTACCAAGCTGGAACATCCACCAATAAATATTAAAAAAAGACATCTCATTATTTTATATTTTGAGCTTATAAGCCGTATTTACGACGAGAAGGGGGGATTGAACTCTCAGTGCTACGGCTCTCTTTCCGCTATCTGTCCCCCTCTCTTTGCTCAAGTTCGCTTTTCCTTTTTCCCTTAGCCGAGGCATGTTAAGCACAAAAGTTTCGTCCCATCGGGCGGCTAAACTAACTTTCCTCTGGGCGAGCAAGAAGATCCTTTTCGCTCCCCGGTTCTTTTCGGTCTCGCGGTTCCTTATTCGTTCGGGGGTATATCTTACCCTTACTGCCAATTTGTGCGGCGGATTTTTCAAAATATAGAATCTAATTTCATTTTGCTGGATAACTAGAAAGAAGAAGTGAGAGGGAAATGCTGTGGCTGCCGAAAGTACCCCTCGTTTCGCGTAAGCCACGATGCGCCGCCTTTCAATGTATATATATTTCCTTGGCACCCTTTTCGCGAGCAAAGCTCGTTTAGCCAACGAGCTCGCCTCACCGCGGTACGCACGGGGCATCACCGAAGCGGAGGAGCGTTATACGCGAGGGTAGTTATCACGGATGCCGGCAAAGGGTCGAATTAGCTTACGATATACATTCGAAACGCTCGTTATCTTCATCAGTCGTGGAAATATCGAGTATACACATCCTCGCATTATTTTTTTTTTTTTTTATACGAACAAATAATAAACGTCCAAGCGCATGATTGTAATTTTGCTCCGAGTCGAGGGGACCAGACAATTTTCGTCGTAAATGGTCTCGAATGGAGTTCTGAATTCAGTCGCTGGGATAATCAAGGAGATTCTGTGTGTCCCGGAAGATTGTATCGCCCATCTCGTTCGTCTAGCCTTGTGAAAGCGTATCTCTTTTCCAAATTAACGTCTATCTATCTGTTGACACACGGCTTACGTCGTCAACGACTAGACGGAATGTCCTCTATTGCATTCACATGAGAACGTGAACCCTCCGGCACTCACTTTGCGTTGCGCTCGGCGCCTCGATGTCGTTGAACCACATCGAAATTAAGGCAGAAAATCGGGCAACAGTGAATTACTTCCGACTAGAGGGTGCGACGAGCGGTACGGTATACAGATAATCTAAGCGAGGGTGTGATGGAGCGATGTTACAGCTCGCTTGCCACTACTGCCCCGTAGAAAGCCTGTCAGCCCTTGATGGATCGATGTGAGACACGTACGGTTTCTTCAGTGGAGAATGCCACGAACCACCTTACGCATCCATCCTGGACTGCTTCGTCCTTTAATTGGAAATTAAAAGACTCCTCTATACAGCCCGCGCGAGCTCTCGCATTGCCGGATTCTTTACTTTTCGTCTTTTATAGCCGTAAGCTCTTCGCAACATCGCGTGGCTCAACTGGGAGCCGAACCGCGCCTCTTCGAAGCCAATTTTCATTACGAAAAAAAAAAAACGTATCAGATATATTGGCTACCAACAACAATGAAAATCGATGAGTTTGTGCAATTACTCGAGGGAGTTGTATTTTTATTTTTTTTCCCCCTCGAGCGCTGATTTTGCGTCGTTTCTCTTTTCGTTGTTGAAATCACTGATGTTGAACTATTTGAAGAATTTCGTTCGAAATTATTGTATCGAATCGATTTTACTGCGTTCCTTCTGTAATTTCATTGCCTTTTGAAGCCTTCGAAATTTTTAGGATGCTTGGGATGCTAATTGGATGTGGTCCATCGGGTTATTTTGTTTTCCTTTATCGATGTGATAAAATGTGATTGAAAATACTATCGTACACATGGACGGTGAGAGAGTGCGGGTAGTAGATCCTCTCGTCGGGGTCGGTAGCCTCGAGCTTGAGAGAACTCACGGTTCTCGCACCACGCGGTTGTGAACGGTTAGTCAGCAGCGGGCATTCGGTGAAAACTCCCGGAAGCTGCGCGCCCGGTCCATGTTTTTACGCGATGTCCACTCCGGTACTCGGGCCATAAATTCACTTTAAAAAGCACTTTTGTTCGTCGGGCCAACTGTGCACCGCGCGGATTATGCGTGCAGATACGTCGGCGTGAGGAAAAATAGAACCGAATCGAAATGAATGACGGAGGTAAATGCTGCTATGTAAAAAAAAAAAAATCCACCTGATACCGGTTGGTATCGCAGCATTTTATTCCGATAAATAATGAAAACTACCTCCAGCATAACGAAAATATTGCGTTTTATTTGACGAGGAAACTTTTAGTTATCAATATCGATAATACATATTTGAAATTGATCAAATATACGACCAAAATTGATTATTCAACAATTTAACGATTCGAATATCCATTTCTCTATTTGTTTTAATAAATATTTCCGCATGTCACCGATGCTGCATGCCTTCGTAATTATTCGCAGAATATCGTTAAAAAATCAAATAAAAAATCCATTGACAAATAATTACTCATCAAGATGCTTCGATAAAAGAATCGTTAAGATGAAATATAAATAATTTTAACAGCAATTTAATTTTTTTCGAATTAAATTATTTTTTATATTGATGGACGCGGTAATGTTTCGACACCAAGTACTAAAAAAAAATACCCACAGTGAGCATACGCGGGTTGAGCGTTTTCTATTTTAAAAAAAAATGTAACATATTAACTTTTTTATATTCGGACCTGGAAATTGGAGAAGAATTTTTTATATGATAAAATCCCGTAAATCCCGTGATCCCGTAAATTAAATAAATAAATAATTTGTCTGGTGTGAGGAAAAAAAATATAACGTGTTTTTTGTCCCAAAATCGATGGAAACTTCCCTCCCCTTAATGCAAAACCTGAAAGGTTCGCAGAGGGGCTGAAGTCTCGAGCGGGTTATATTTATTTTTTTTCCAGTATTTTATGCAAATGTCTGAATGTACAACGGCGAGAAGCGGCAGCGAAAATTTGCGCGTCCTCGCAGAGTCGAGGCCCGAGCTATATTAAATTTGCAGGAGGAAACGCCTGTGTTATATAACTGAAAAAAAAAATGCGGGGATTTTCGCATTTCGTCCTTCTCTTATCTGCATCTGCACAGTTGCTCGCTCCGTCATACAACCGTCCAACGCAGCCTATTGTTAACTCTGTACTATTGCGAATAAAATCCCTCGCGTTGTTCGCTTCACCCGACTCGATTCGTGTTTTGCTGAGTGTCGGCGGAAAACGGCGTTATTAATCGCCGTGGGCGCACGGAAACCGGTACGCAGTTTCGCGCTTCTCTTGCGGTAAGCATTAAACGGACAAAATAAAACGAAAAATAATAATAAAACCATAAAGTATACATGCAATATGAATGATGGATCGTTCTGTTTGATTTTAATATACATAAAAGCCGTATCAACTAATTGCTTTATGTAACGTCCTTTTTTTTGTTTCTATTAAAATTCGTCGATGTAACAAACCTAACAATCGCGTATACAGACGTGTTCGGTCTCACAGTGCGACTCGACTTACGATGCGAGTCAACTAGGGTCGTAAATCCTAATACCGAAAGCGTATGATTCGACACTGTGAATTTCGCGAACTCCCGCACTTCAAATTAAGGCAATGAGGGTAGTTAATGCAGTGAACAAATTTAATAACACTTAACTTTATTCACAAATTATATACAAAGGTATTGAGGTATTGAGTTGAAAGTTGGTATGGTTGATGATTGTTTAAAGTAAATATTGAACAACACTTATGATGAGTATTGACTATATATGCGAGTGACCACTTGGAGAAGACAACGTTTCGCGAGTTAGCCGGAGTGTATGGAGACGCCGAGCTAATTGGAGTTTCGATGTGCACTCTCCGAAGTCTTGTTGGTTACTGAATTTTTCAAGTCACCTCGAAGAAAAGGTGACAAGGGTGGGAATATTAGGAAATTCATTTTCCATGAAATTTCTGCAAGCTTATTGGTTAAAAATATTTTAAAGAAGAGATGTTTTTTAATACTGTCGTCTCGTGCGTCATGAATATACTGTAAGAGTTGCTGCGGGTAGTATAAAGAATTTTTCAGTCGCATTGTTTGACGGTCGCAAAGGATTAACGTCGTAAAGCAATACAACTGACCGTTCGATGTGCAGCGCGTCACTGACCCTTTTTTATGATAGTGCGTACGTGGTTGACTCGAACTATCGACGGATTAACGAATTGTACGCTTAGCAATAAACTCATCGAGATTCTCAGCTCGTTTTTTCTTTCATTTGAATATTCACAATTTTCTTATTATTATAAAGTGAAAGATTTCTCCAAGTGGTCTGCAGATGTGTCTAACGGTATATTAATTTTGGTAAAAATACGCACGCGTTCCGTTCGCGACGGAACAAGACGCTTGATACTGACGAGAACCCAGTTTATCGGTGTGACACACACAATTCGTTATAAGACCGCGCATGCACGGAATTCCATACCATAAGACCGACTATATAAGGAATATATCTCATTGAACAGGCGAAAGTTCGTCCGTATTTCCGCGAAAAGTTTCGGAGCTTTCGAACCCTATATTCCTTTCGTCGCGAGTCCTTCTAGCGATGTCGGTAACACAAGGCTTGGGGTTACGGGTTAAAAAAGCAAAAAGTCAGTTAGAAACAAGAGTCGAAGAGTGGGAGAGACAGGACATCAACAGCGGTCCCTTCGTCTCTCGTCGGTCTCGCGCTTCCCGACCTCTCACGCCTCTGTGCATTCGAGATCGAACAACACCGCTGCGCCGCATGGGAAATAATACTCCTCCCGCTCGCTCCGAGCTCGCGAAACGCGGAAGAAGATAACATTCGGTATGTACCAGTACACCACCACACAGGTATTCGATATCACTACAATGCACACGTACACCCTAACACCGGGAAAATTTAGAGTCAACGTTGGGTTATTGTTTTTCGAGGATTCCATTGTAGTTTCCCCTCGAGCTTCTTACCCTTTCCATGTCTCCATCTCGTCCTGTATCCTTGGAAATACTCAAATGTCGTATCCTGCCGCGGAGCTCACTCGCGCACGCTGCACGAAACTTCTCGAGAGCCAAGAGACAAGGACGTTGAGAAATTTCAGACCTTTAATAGCCTGAGGAAACTCACCTCCCTTGGCGAACGTTGGAAGTCGGCGACCCCCTGGAGCGACCTCTTGACGTGCGTTTAAATCGCACGTAGGGTATAACTCACGTAGCGCAGCAGCCAACCCTCGCTTGGTGCCCGAGAAACCCCCTCCCCCCCTCCCCCCGACCCGCGCCGTTTCGTATACTATATCCCAGATCCCTCTTACCACTCGCCGAACTATAACATACCAGCCATATACACCTCTCGCATCCCCCCTATGGTATTACCGTTTAAGAACGTACACACTCGGCAATTCCTTACTGCGGGGGTTGCAGCACGTGCGCTCACAATCGATTGCTATACCAGTAATGTACCCGTAATCGGATTTGTTGACTCAATTTTTTCGCGTGAAAATCTTTGAAAAATTATTAGGTTATCGAATTCAGGTATTTCTGGTTGAAATGATTCTGATAGCTGGTAATGCATCGATCATTTTGTTGCAAGAAATATACTTTTTATATATTCATTGTAATTTAATTTATTATTCGACATTGTATGAATAATATTTTGATTCATGTTGAAATATATACATTTACGCATTCAACTCTCGGGGGTAGCGGATCTACAGGTGTATAGCTCGTGTGTGGATATCCCACGAGGCATTCCATTAACCTATTAATATTTTATATCAGTACTTTGCTTTTATTTATATATGATTTTTTCCGATGTATGTATTCTATTAAACCAACAAATATATGCCGTTGATGTTCCAAGATATATACATATATAAATTATAAAATTTTTTGCCGTCATATGTAAAAATGTATTTTTTAAAAATATATTCTGACATATAAGTTATTCCTACGGGGGTAGGAAGGTTTATAGCATGAGTTTTGTCAGTTAGAAGTTTCAAAAACAAAATCTTTTTTTTTTTCGCATTTCAATCCACGCTTCAGGTCTTTTCTACAACAGTCGATCAACTCACAATTTAAACTATCGACGACGTCTATGTTTGAGATATAAATTGAGGGCTAATGGATTCCCCTTTCCACGTCATGACAATATGGAGATAAATCTTGGCGCGTCTTGACCTCCCACTCCAATGTCTGATTCCTCGGGTTCTCTTCGTTTTTCTTTTCCCCCGTCGGCCACTCGAGAATAGAGGAGAACCTCATCCCATCAACGGTTTCTCCCTCCCGTGGCCTATACCCTCGAAACGATCTGGAAAGGGTTACGCTATCCGTCGCTGTCTCTCTTTCTCTATCTTTTGCCGGACGGGTGGGGGGAGGGGTTGGACGAGTTTACGCTGCACGTCGGCTTGGAGAGATTCCGGTGGCTGCCTGTCATCCCCACGGGAGAGCCCGTCTAATCAGGATGAATGGCTTTGCCCACTGGCCTCGCTATTTCCCAACCAACAACTTACCACCAGCAGCAGTACTGGCAGCAAAACCCGATAGCAGAGCCCTGCAAGCTACTCTGTCGGCGCACCGGCAACGCGACCGCGCGACCGCCGGTGCCGTCCGGGGCCTCCCGACTGTCATCAGTCTTCATTATAAAAGAGTACCCCGTACCTAAATCTCGTTTACCTCGTCCAATTCACGCCTCTTGAGCCTCCGAAAATTAGTTGCCCGACATTCACCGCGTGATCCGTTTTGCCTCATGTTTCTCCCACCGCGACCTCAAAGACCTCGCGCCGCCGTTTTCATCCGCCGCTCATCATTTGAATCGCCGTACGAAGATGTATCGTATTCGATCGGTTCAACAGCTAATTCCAATAACTCGAACAAATATTTTCGGATATCATTCGGCGAACATTTGATACATTTCCGCGGTATTTGTATTCGCAATTAAGAACACAACTATGCGATAGTCAACAGCTTTCTTCTTATTGTTTCTTTATTTGCCTCAGCGACGACAATACAAGAGGTTTATGTTTCGCAATAAAAAGCACAGATTGCTCCCTCTATTTCTCTCGTAACGAATGTATACAGATATATGTATATATACGTCGTGAAAGTAAATAATTGATGATAGAAACACTCGACGTTAGCTTCGCGAAGTACTGGACTCTTCACGTTACTGCCGTGAAACAGCTTTGTTTCTATTTTCTCTATTTACCAAGCGGAAAATCTTTCGTACGAGACACGGCGGTTATCTCGCGCTGGTAAATAAATGAATTTCATTCGTTTCGGTCAGCGCTGGTGAGAACAATAACCGCACTCCATTTGATATGATTAGTAAGATTTATCGTCAAGTCACCGGGTTTAGCCGGGTGATCCATTAATTAATATAATTTTGTAGTAAGTCTCCTTGGAGGGGAGGGGTGTTAAAGTGGTTATTAACGTCTAAATAAGAGTGTCGTTTGGCATAGTCATAGTTACTTCGGGAATTTTATGCGCGCGTAAGTGGCCGTCTCTACTTGTTTAGAGAAACTTTTTCGTCAAGCATCTTTTGTTAGTCGTGAACAACCCTTCAAGTGAAGTGTATCCTCCAGTACTCCTTCGTGTCTCTTCTTCTTGCGCGCTACTCAAACTATCCTGGAGAGTCTCGGACGCTCCCTCAGAATTCTCGCTTACTTTTTTAGTGTCTCGGGAAAAATTTGATTCCCTCTCCGTTCGTTCCCGCTGTCTGCGACGTGCCCCGCTACCCATCTTGAAAGTATCGTCTTTGCGTTTTATTTTATTTTCCTTTTCCTCGTCTTTCGCGATTATCGTTTTTCCTTTTTTTTTTTTATTTGCCTTCGCCACTCGGCAGCCGTCGAATTCTTCGATCGATTGTCACCGTCTACTAAATGGTATAAACAAAAAGAGGAGTGTAAACACGATAAAATTGAGCGGACGTCGCGAGCCCGTGAGAGAAAGTGAAAAATAAATCGGTAGAGAAAGCAAGGGGTGCCCTCTCTCTCTCTCGCCTCGGAAATCGTTGAGCATTTCTACGGCGTTGGAAGACGACCGAGAGGATTCACAGACAGACTGGGTTGGCGAATACTTTGCCCCCGTCGTGGAATAATTAAGGAAAACGTCGCTGTCGACTAGCGTGCGCGCGCGCGCGCGCGCTCTCTCGCGAGAACGACAGGGACTGGCTGCGGGAGCTAGTCGACGAATTAGTGCCCGGCGTGGCTGGAGGGGCGATTAACCCCCGCGGGAGATTTAATCTCGTGGAAAACGAGAGACGATTAAGGCGCATTCGCTCGACAATTTTGCGAGAGTCAGCTGTAAACTCCCGGTTCTCAACGCCCTGGCATCCAACTCTCTTCACGTACGCTCGTGCGCTCGCGTGAGGGGGTGGGGGAGGGGGGAAGGCTAGTACCAGCTCTAGCGGTGGCACGGATTCCTCTTTCTCCGTGGCGTCTGCTAGGTGGGCAAAACCCTCGTACGTTGTGTATACTCCGTACGTGAACGAACTTTGCGCCACTCTCTCCTTCTCTCTCTAGACTCAGCCTATGCGAGACATCGTGTAGGAAACGTGCTGTGTACGCATATATAACATACGTAAGCGCACCTCTCTCTACCTGGATGAGATGCTCGTTCACGTGAGGGATTCGAGCTGTGAGGGCGCGGGACATACTCCCGCGTATGAGGGGCTTCGTCAACCCGACGGCGGAAACCGTCGGGCGTGACTGCGTCCGATTCCAATTAACGCCTTGCAGACTAATTGCGCGCGCTAGCGTCGCGCGTTAACTCTTCATTCGCTGAACTCTCAACTTCGTTGACAACTCCTCGTGCCTTTCGCCTTGTCGCTTCGATAATCTCGATGAATCGTCTGAGACAGGAGCGGTACATCCGATTAATTTATTCGGAAGAACGATAGACCACTTTATGTCGGATCGAGAGTCTACTTTTTTTATTCAAATAGAAATGGAGTTAGCGAATGATCGATCAATTGCGAGTCTCAGCCTCGTTTGGCTTGACTGAGGTGTCAAGAACTCGATGTAGTCGGCAAAGCCGGAGCCGGTTGTGCGTTGAGGGAGGAAGGCAGGTGCAACGCTGCTCTCAGTATGGAAGTAGTTGAAGAGCCCCAACCGTCCGACAATGGGGTAGGGCTTCTCGGTATTATGTTAATCTCGTTAAACTGAGAACGGGTCAGACGGTAGCAGACCTTACACCATGCAGTGCCATCGTATTAAGATAATAACAACGAAGGGGTTGGACGTCCCGACTTACCGAAGCGTTCGGCGGCTGCATAACTCCGGATCAATGTCACAAACACGAAACTGTATTATGGGACGTTGGGCACTGTACGTTGCGTGACGGCAATTAAAAAAAAACCGATGCGAAATACGCACGATCGACTCGTATACTCTCGCGTTCGATCGCGACTTCGCTGTTCATCGGGACTCCGTGCCACTTTGTTCAACCTTTGGAATTTTATATCGAAGTAGATTTGCGCATAACGAGTATAGCGAAAATATCGATAACGATTTATACTATCAAAATGAACAATGGATAAATACCAGTAACGGTACGATCGGAGAATATTTTTCGGGGAAATATTTTTGCGGCAACTATATCAACATGTATCCGAACACTTCACCGCGTAACAAAAGAATCCATCGAGACAAAAGAGAATGGCGCGTTCGATCCGTGATGCCTGCCATGTGAGTTAACGCGGCCCTCGCGAATCTTGTACGCGCTTCCACGCGTGTTTTTTCTCCTGGATGTACACCGGCATCGGTTATAATTTTTTCACTGAATTTACGCGTTGAAAAAGAAGATAAAAAAAATCTCACTGTCGAATAAGTGGAATGAACTGGCGAGATATATTCTCTTGACAGAGGTAAAACGGATCCGTACGTCGTACAATTTCGTCATTCATCCGTGGGAATTCCATAAAATATATTAAACGCATACGGGCATGAAATATCCGTTCCTCTCACCGGGCTATGCACCGTTTCCTTTCCGTGGAGCTTTCTGCTCTGCTGCTAAACTATACTACTACTACGAGCGCGTGCATGCGATGAAAATCGTCCAAGCGCAGGAGAGAGCGCGTTGCATTAAATATTTCGCAATCTTCGAATACACCGAGCGGGTTCCCTGCCCCCAGGACCGTCTTCTCTTTCATGCGTGCATAAGTTTTTGAGCTATTCGCGACGTTTCACCCGCGTTTCTTTTTTTTTTTATCGCGTTCTTGCCTGTACCGATCTTTCGAGGTATCGGAGATTTTCTGGAATTTTAACTCGGTGTATTTTTTTTTTAGCTGTCGTACGAAAGATTTCTACATCTGCAGTAAATAGTGCGTAGAAGGACACGGTCTCGGCGCTCGACGTGCGCGAATTGTTATCTTTTTAAACAATTGGGCGTCGAGACGCTATCGCGTCTCTTGATATTTGAATTTGTGATTTTTCCGGGTGCGTTGAAGTCGGATTAATTTTTAATAGATTACGAAATCGAAGATAGTTATGACCTTTTTTTTGCGTATGAAAGATCAAAGCCGGTGCATTCGCTGCTCGTGATAGTTTATCGATAGACCCGATCGCGCATCTTGGGTCCTGTGAGTTAGATAGATAATCGCTTTGAAGCCACAAAGCTTCCCTCCCCTGTTGCATCTGGTGGTTGGTTGGGTACCATATACTATTACTCAGACTGCCGCTTCTCTCTGAGTCTCTCTCGCCTTCCGACGGATTATGATAATGCGCCGCTAGCACGGGCCACCGTCGCTTTGAACTCTCTGGAGAAAATTTGTGCGAGATCCCAGGTGGGGTTGTGTCGATTTGCTGTTGCATCTCGGCTCTGGAACAGGACTGGGCCAACACCGTATCACCTGCCCAGGCTAGCGCCTCTGCTGGGACTGCTGGGATGCCACTACAAACCAACCCTACCTCACCTGGGAAGTACCCCGACGCTGCACGTAAATATGGAGCAGTCTGATTGAAGGTGCAGGGAGCGGGCTGAACGAACGAGAGCGAGTGTAAGCCAACGTAAAGTGTCTCTCGCACTCGTGAAAATCGCGAGCGCCCGCAGGCGTCGTGTGGCAAATGCCGGTGAGTAGGAGGAATACGAAACAGCCCGACGGACAAGCCGAGGCAAGAAAAGTCGGAGAAAAAGAAAAAGAAAGGGACGGATTCGCAGATACCGGAAAGAAGTTCCACGGAGTGACGGGCAGTGGAAAATCCACCCTTTCCCTTTTCGGGTAGTTTTCCCCATCCTCCGATCTCTCTTTCTCCTTTCTTTCCCTTTACTTCTGCTTCGTTGCCGCGTTTTCTCCCCTCGTTCATCCACCTCGTCTCCATCTCTCATTTCCACGCTCGCTCGGGGAAACGATTAACGACTGCGCAACCGAAGAGGAGAAAATCGGGATTGGAGACACTGTGCTCGAGCGCGATATCGTCGCCTGCTGTTGCTGTCGCGTTTTCTCTCGTTTATTTTCTCTGGCGAGCGATCGCTGGGAGCTGCGACGGGGAATTTGCCTGCTGGTGGTCGATAAACGCCAGTCGTGAATAACTCTCTCTACCGTCTCTTGGCGATGGTAGACTCAACGTTGGAACCAGACGCCGCATTCGATTATTACGAAGACCGGACTTCTTTAACTGGGATTTCTAAGGGTACTTTTTCACTGTGTACGGGAAGTCACTGTATATCTGTATACACAGTATATAAAGGCGGTTTGTATACGCCTGCAGCATATTTAATATGTCAGAGCGAAGCTCGTGGCAATTGGAGGTCTTCGCTCTCATTCTCGGGCAAACAGCGCGAGCAATTCT
Source organism: Cryptus viduatorius (assembly GCA_964006125.1). NCBI lineage: Eukaryota > Metazoa > Arthropoda > Insecta > Hymenoptera > Ichneumonidae > Cryptus > Cryptus viduatorius. Next base: position 17,328,997 of record OZ023222.1, read on the forward strand.
CGACGGCGCGTTTCGAGTTAAACACTTGACGCTCCCGCGGTCTCCGCGTAGTTACGTAGTAGGTATTGCGGGACGCAACAGGTGACGCGACCTGTAATTTTTAAGAGCAGTTATTAAAACTCTCTCAGTCGTCTGCCCGATTTTGCTCAAGTACCCGACGACGATACCGTTTGTTTCGCAACATATTGTCTTCAATTAACACTGTCTATCAAAGACTCATTTCCCAAATTGTCACTCGCCGTCAAATTTTGCATCGCCTTTCAATGTATCGTCTTTTCCCAGGTGAGGTTTGACAATTGGCTTGGCCCTGGCCCAAGCTTGGTTAACAGGGCTCCGACGCTGGCACAATGCTGGCCAACGATGTTCAACGCCGGCATTTGTAGGGGATGCTAACATCGGCCCAAGTCTGGCTAGTAATCAAATGCCGATGCCGGGCCAGTACTGGCGTCAGTGACGTCACGTGTGATGATTTACTGTGAAATCGAAATTGCCATTTTATTAATTTAAACACGAATAAAAAAACGTTAAATTTGTTTAAAGAACCGCAATTTGCATTTCAATTGTTTAACCAATTGGAATTCTTGCAAAAATTTTAAAAATATCAACATAGTCGGTTTTTTTGTTTAAAAATAAATAAAACAATCGAATTGCTTCGAAAAATTGAAATTCACATTTGATTTGTTTAGAAATTCAAAGTTAACGTTTAATTTATTCATCAATTGAGAATTCCCGGTTTAATTGTTTAAACAATGGAAAATCAGGTTGAAAATGGATAAAATATCGAAATTGGTGTTTCCTAGATTAAACAATGAAAATAGATACTTAATGTGTTAAAAAATAAAAACTTACAGTTTAATTTGTTAACAAAATCTAAATTCACGTTTAAATTGTTTAAAAAATCGAAATCCACATTTAATTTATTCAGAAATTCAATATTAACATTTAATTTCTTTAACGCATCGAAATTCGTAGTAAAATTGTTTAAACAATCGAAATTCTCGGTTAAACTGTTGAATACAACAAAATTTCCGTTTTTTTTGGTACGAATAATTATAACAATGTTTTATTGCTTTAAAAAATTGAAGTTCGCGTTTCGATTATTTAAATCGAGATGCAGGTTGAAGTTTTTTATAGATCGAAATGCAGGTTGAAGTCTTTTTTAGATCCAAATTTCCGTTTCAACAATCGAAATGCATGTTGAACTTGTTTTGAAAAACAAAATAAAAGTTCAATTTGTTGTAAACTTGAAAATTTGCTTCCAAAGTATTTATTGTTATTACACAGAAAGCCAAAAGATTGAAGCAGCGCGCACGATTTTTGGCGCATCGTCGTCATCATCGAGACCATTGATGGCACGAATAAACCGACAACAATATAATTCTCGAACTTTCAATGGCCAAATAGCCGATAACTCGAAAGTCAACATATAACGTGACTCACCAACTTTTTAAGGGGGCGACGACGACCTCTATGATTCTTCGAAAATAGAGATGCCCAGCCCGACTATAGCCAAATATTTTTCGAACATTTAAGACCCCGAGAATCATTTTGGATTAGTATTTAGGAAAATCGAACACCATCTGCACCCTTCCCGTGGACGTAGAATGATTAAATTTCTAATGCGGTCTGAATGCGATCAATTTTTAATTTAAATTTTCATGTATGTAATAAGCATCCGCCAGTTTCACCTTTCATATATGTCGCGAATTAAGTAATACAAACTGTCCGTTAATAGCTTCACTGCTTTATTATTGCTCAATTTCAGTGGAATACACATTTTACCGCAAGTGAATCATTTTCACTTCAAAGATCATTCGAGTCTGGAACGCAATGGTTTTTTGGTTCTTAACTAGCAATAGTTACTCGATTTCTGTATACGGCGATTGATCAAGAGTACCTTTTTTTCTGGTTCGCAAAATTTTATTACATACTAGCGATTGAGGAGGTTGACATTATGTTTTCCCATCAAACCGCTTCTATGCAGACTACTAGGGTTGTAAGTGCTTTTTACAGAGGCTCATGCTCTCGTTCCTATACTTTATATTTTTCGAAAAATCGTGAAACCCTGAGTTTCTACCAGACCTTCGTATAGGTTGGTAGTGAAGTAATGTACACTGTACGTTAATAAGTTTAAAGTGTTTTTTACAGCATGCATGTTTTACCTTGAGAAAAACGATCACTTTCGTTTCAAAAGCTTTTGTGAGTTTCCAGTAAATGGATTGTTATAGCTTCTAAGTTGCGATAGCAACTCAATTAATCTCGATTTTACCGTAGAAAGATTGCCAAACGATAGGTTCCCATTTTGCATGGTGCTTTTTAGTATAAAATTGGAAGGAGTCCCGCACATTGCTGCATTCGACTTTGTGACATCTGGCGCTGCAGTCCTTTTACGCCTCAACACAACGAAGTCTGTCAACTGTTAAAGCGTTTGACAGACGATCTAGGACCGCGTAAGGTCGAAGCAGCGTCATTGAGTCATCAAGGACCAATCGCGGCATAAACATGACGACAATAAACTCTCGAAGTTTTGATAGTTTTCGAGACATATCGAGATATATCGTCGTACATCAACTTTTTAAGGGTGGAATAGGGATATCACACGCGCGAGCGCATGTTTGCTGGCGCCGCAGCGTCAGTTTCGAACAGTCACGGCATGAATAGACCGGCAACAATGAACTTTCGATACAAAAAGTCGTAATTCGATAATTTCGAAATATCGCAATACGGTAGCCCACCAACTTTTTAAGAGAGCGGCATCATATGTTCATATTGAAGTTTGAAACAAATAAGACATTAATTTCGAATTATTAAACAGAATAAATTAGGAATTATAACGTCGGTCGAGTCTTGGGCCGGGCTTGGCGATCGCCACTAAACCAGCGTTGGCGAGAATACATCGGCCAGCCTTGGCCTGAGGTTACATTTCGACGCCGGCGCCCCGGTGTTGTGCCGATACTGGTCCGACGGTCAGCATCGTCAGAACCCCACCTGGGTTTACTCGTATTGTGTATAAATTTCGGAGACGTTTGCCGTAATACGGAATCTTTGAGTCGCCAAATATCTGGAAAGATATTTTATTTTAATATTCCGACTGCGGTGTCGACAAGTCTCGGTGTCATACTGGTTTGACGACGGAACACGATTTCCTAACGGATAATCTATTAATGGTGGAATTCGTCCAGGTGCCGTTGGAATGCAACTCGGCTTACAGCGTGTTTGCCGAGCAGGGATTGCAGTTGGCTTGAAGCCAGAGACGACTAAGTGGTCCACGTTTTCCATCGCATCGTCGAGAACGTCGGAAAGGCGTCCACACATACTCATCGTCTCTCTCGGTGTGTTATCCTCGTATCTCGTCACTTATGCGAGTAGAACATAAATTGGTTGCTCGGGTTCCTCTTACCTTCTTCGCTTCCGCTGATGCACGTACGTTTGTGTAACGAGACGACTTGATTTTCCTTCGCGTCTACAGCACGAGTGGACGGTTCGCGTCGTTCAAAGAAAGATTGTTGCCACGTCGTTACAAAAGTAAACGCCATACTTTCCGTGAAATTCGCTAATATTACTAGAGACATCCATTGTCTAATGCGAACGAAAACTATAATTTTAATAAAGAAATGTGACACCAAAAACAAAAGCCGAAAAAAAATCAGAAATTTTAAACTGTATGAAATACTGTATGTATGAAAAAAAGCTATTCAGATTATTTGAGATTATTTAGTCCATTTGTATGGAGTGTCCGAATGCTCTACTCAATAGCGAGTAGATATTTCTTCTCCAAGGATGAAAATAGCAACCGACTTCGAACCAAGTGATTCAATTCTTTAGATTGAGTATAAACATAAAAAAAAAGTTCTGATAATAGTTTCGCCGATTAATATTCGCCATTGATGCGCTATAAACGGGTGTATGTTCCAAGTGGGTGTCGAACCGTGTGGTATTATGCAACGTCTGATAATTAACGTTCCCCCGGGAATCCACCGGGCATTCCATAGGTACCCGGCTTGGCGATGGTAACCCGGAACAGGGGATCGAAATAATCCGGAACGTGAGAGCAATTGGTATTCGGTTTCTACACTCCTATATCATACCTGTGATTACGATTACACTAAAGCATCCTCGTCGACGTTTCCGCAGGATTGTCTCTCGTTGGTTTGGTACAGGTCAGAATTTATGCCATGAGCTCAAATCTACCGTTCCCATTCTCCGCTGCCTCCGGACCTCCGCGTGCGCACCTGCACGCCCATAATTATACATACGCGGGTGTTCGCGTTCACGATGTTAATGTACGTGCAACTCTCGAGAGATCCTGCAAGGTACAGAGGATATACTTGGTTACTCCGATGGCGAACCTTGACATGCTGTTTATCATCGCGCATAGTAACACCGCGCGATGCGCGAGGCTATACCATAGCAAATGGCCGAGAAGAGGACCGCAGTTTGGGGGGAGGGGGCCAACGTTGGTTCTCGCAAACTTTACGCCCAAGCGGTTGGACCCCTAACAATTACTGAGCATAATTACGATGGCGCAAAGCAAGCGGTCGGCAAGCGTGACACGGAGGACGAAGGGCCGTTGCGAATCTCTCGCTGGAGTCTCTCTTCTCTCTTTCACTCTGTTCCTTCTCTGCTTAGCTTCTCGCACGACTGGGCCACAATACCCCAGAAGCACCGAAACCCCTGACGATGAAGTTCCGTCGTTAAGCGAATAACCATTTCCCTCGAAACCTAGAGATTCGGCTTTCGAAATGAGCGGCTTCGTCGGATTTTCGTACGATTCCGGGCTTATGTTGCTTTTCTCGTGGTCCACTCGAAAACGTGAATTTTCGAGAAGCAATTAATGGCCCTTGGCTTCTCGCGTGGAATATACATTATCAAATAATTTCACACCCTTCAAATTTTATGCGTATATTTTTCACACTCATTTTTTTCATCCATCATTGATTATTTCAGATCTTTTGCAGTGCCAATCGAACACAGTGCCCACGAAAGCGGTTCATTCCTTTTTCTGGTATGTACTTTACACTCCTCTTGTTATAGCTACTCGATCACCGAGTCACTCGGTGTACGATTTCTACTTCAACTCATTTAAATCCGCGGAATACTTACTTCCCGTAAAAATCAGCTTTCCTCGTCTTTTCTTCTTCGTTGTCGTTGTTTCATTAATTTTTCTTTCAGTTAAATAAATAACACGGAAAATCGCGTAAATTATTATCGACCGCGGAAAACCCGGAAATGCTGTTACTTTTGCATTAAACAATTTGTAACATACGTAATACAAGTTGACTGAAGGATAATGTATAATATGGGCTTTAGGTGTACGAGAAATTGTGTAGTAGCCGTTGGATCGGTCGCGTCCGCGTTGTTGTATACGGGGGGTCTCTGAGGTTTCACACTCGAGCGGTTACCGATAATCATAGCGGCACCGTTGCGTCCTCGTAGATACGGCGGGCAACTCCCTCTCGCCATTGAGGGCTTTCGCGGCCGTTGCTGTCGCTACTGCCGAGTACCCTCTGAAGAAGAAGAGACTCGAGATATATCCGATAGAAACGGCGAGTAGCGAATGGAGAAGTGAGTGATAATAGTAGAGATGAATAAGGATATATATGGCGAAACGAAGGGATAGAGAATTCGTCGTCGACGTTGTCATTGATGTCCGTAGAGCAGAGGAAAAGGGAGGGGGATGTTCGCTATTCCGATGTTCGTCTAACCGGAAATCGGCTGAATACGCACGGTGGGACGACAATGCTCGACGATGTTGCCACGTGGATCAGACGGGAAAAATCCTGCCAGCCTCGAGACTCTATCATTGCGATCCTCAGAGATTATAGCATCGCGAGAGAACGAAGAGCAGCTTGGCATTCTCGTCAGCGATAACAATGCTTCGTATACGCGAGACAGAAAGAACTTTGCTACTGCAAAGAGCATTGTCTGCTCGCCTCGGTGATCGATAAGCTTTTCGACGTCGTATGGCTCTCTTCGACGACTACCTTATTCCACTTTTTTTCATATAATATAGATAATAGTTTTAATATACCTACGCGTGGCTTTTGAGATAGAAATTTTTACTCTCGAAGATTCCTTGTAGACTCGTTGAAAGAACTTTTATGCACTCTTTCAATTCAGACGGTGTAAGGATGGCTCGTTGGTAAGCTCGTTGCAAAAGAACGGTTCATCGTGAGCGCGCCATACGGTTGGGGTTGGCAGCTGCGACCATTGCTCGGCTGATAAGAAGCGCGCCAGCTGCAGCTTGAAATTACGAAGTTTCCTTTTAATTGCGAAATTCTATGAAACTCGATGTAATTAAAGAAGAACAGTAGTGCCGATGGCAACGGCATTTCGATCGAATCGCTCAACGGCTTTAAAAATTCATTTGCTTTCTTGAATATCTTCTTTGCGTACCTCAGTACCGATCTTCGCGAATTACCCACCATAGCAAGGAAACTATACAATTTGCTTATAGCCAGAGATCGTATAAATCAATGACGCAGAATCGACAAGTTTCGATAGAACGGCGTTATGCGGTTTAGCAATTTCCGCGGTCCGACTGTCCGCGTTATTCGTCGAGCGAGCCGCACCCAGCGTATACGACATGATTTCGAATCGTTAACTCGATTCGGGTTCTAATGTTATTACGCGTACGAATCCGTACCCGGATTGGAACGGATTTAGCTCGGATTTTCGTGTGTACCACCGGTACTTCGCGTGAAATTCCTCCCAATCGTACTTGAACGTGACTCGCCGCCGCCGCTTTTGCTGAATCTTTGATACTGCGCACTTCATATCGGAATCTCTTCGCATATCGTACACTTCATTCTTTTTATGGTTCAACGATAAAATGACTCGTTACCTACACACACACAGCGTTTCACACAGCGCCGCGGTTTGGCTTTAAGAATTATTCTGTGGCACACGACCTATTTCGAAGAGACTACGCGGAACGATCATTCGAGTTATCGTCACGGGATTAGATAGACGAAGTGACCACGGAGATTTTTGAGGCTCGTTAATCAAGGATTCATATAGGCGGCGTTTCCTCCGAACGATCTCGTCGTCGGCCATCCTGGGATTCACACAGGCCGCGGGTTCTCTCCATTCATGATAACGAAGCCTTGACTGTGTCCACTCGACCATTAATACTCGTCGCGTTAGCCCAATTTCCCTGATAACGGGTAATGGCTTCTGGTGAGAGGGTTTGCGGGTACGCGGTACCACGAGCCAACGGTGTGGTACACATAATGAAAGTGGATCCCTAATACCCGGCCTCGTGCGCGGTACGTAGAACGGGGTTTGTACCTCTACTGCGTATACCCGTACGGAGATGGAGAACCAGGGATGCGCACGGGTGACGCCCGAGTTCACCCGCCGTAGCCCGGGACGTACTATTATAGTATCGTACACGGAGAGGCGGTACTACGACCTCCAACTGCGATTAACCCTCTGAAATAACGCGAGTGTCGTCGACGAGAGTTATTTAATTACCTTGCAAGAGAGACGAGAGAGAGAGAACGAGAGAGTCGGTGGTGCTGCGTGTAACACCCCATAACCCAGCAACTCGGTAACCACGTCAGACTTCGCGACTGCAACGACGGGTTGTGTACTCTCAGACGAGCGATGCTTCCTGAATGTGTTGTAAAATTGCTTCAGGCCACCGGTACACTATTTCAGTAGAAAATACTCACTCAGGAGTCTCGTCGCCCGTAGCGCTATATACGAGTGACGTTGCGTTATTTATCAAAGCCTTTGAGAGTCGACGAGATGTATCAATGCAAATAATATACGGCGCTATAATACTATTGGTAAATTCCGTCGTGAAAGGCTTCTTTCGATGTTCAAATGCGTAGAAAAGCTTTAAACTATCGCCCTTGCGATTGCGCGAACGACCCGAAAATATTGCTGAACTTTTTACAGAAGTGTGTCAAATTTTTTGTTTTTCCTCCATATACCAATGCCCTCGTGACCCTCCCATTCCTCCCGCTCACCTCCTATTGTACCAATTCAATCCGAGCTTTTTGCGTTTGGCAAAACTTGCCTCGTTATTGTATAATACCAATGCGAAGGAAGTAGACGCAGCGATGCATGAAGTACGTTGCCTTAGGACTTTGGCAAGTAGTGTACATAAACTACGTGACTCGGATAGTACGGGGTAATGGTGATAAGAGAGCTTTTCGCCGTTTCCACGGTTATATACAAGACGGTTACTCCCGGGCACCCCGCGTTCGATAGTTCGCTCGTTTCGCTTTATGACTCTTCGGTCCCGCCGTATTGATAATAAGGTCACTCGTTTGTGATACGCCGCCGTGGGCAGAGGAGGACCAACTTTTTATTACCCTCGTTCGGGATCGTATAACACCGGTTTATAATTGGATCGATGAAAGAATTTCACTTTAACTCGGGCGAAACATGCGCGTGAACAACTCCAATTTAAAGTGGGCAAAAGTAGTTGTTTTCAACGGTTAGGAATAATAATATATAACTAAAAAGCGGTACAACTCGACGACGCCTGTGCACGAAGTGCACGATAGCGCAGATATGTTTTGTCAACGCGAATAGTAATAAAATAGGTATTAACTAATTCGAGTCGGTTGATAACCGTGTGTACGGACACACGGCGCGGTATCGAAACTTTATTAATTGTCCCGTGCGCGCGCGCTGCACAGGTGAACCCGGCACGCCTCGTTTCGGCGCTCTCGCGTTTCCCCCGCGAGTTGCTAATTTAATTAGTAGAGCTGCACGGTGTTGTTGCACATCGTATTATGAAACGAGGATCGTGGAACGCCCTCGTCGACACAGTGTATAATGTACTCTCGGTATCGCGGGCGTTTCCTACTGACGAAACGAAATTTCCAATGTTCCCCAAGCGCGAAGGGAGATGGGGGCTGTGTGATCCCCGAGAGCGGCTTACAAACGGGAAATAATGGCAACGAGCTATGGTTGGTGCGGAAGCTCTTTATGTACGTGCTACGAGGTACACTGTACCGTCCCGTTGGCCCAGCCGCTCGACGGTTCTCTTCAAACACAACCTGCGCGACCAGTTTCATATACTATAGACAATCTCTGTACTATAATACCATATAGTTTAGAGCGTGTATACCCGTCGATTATTAGTTGGATTATCGGTAGGATATGGTTATGGGAAGTGGGATGCCTCCGGGGGCCCTCGTCGAAGCAATCTCCACCCTGATTGCGTTTGACGCGTCATTGAGCAGAATGATGGAGACTCGACGCGACGGCATAGCATCGACATCAACTAGCGCGTAGGTATATACCTACCTGCGACTCTTGACGCATCGGAGAGAGGCCTCCTCTCTCTCTCTCTTCATCTCTCCGCTTGGCGCACATAATCAATCGTTCTCATTCATTAATTCAACCTGATCGATATCGCACAGGACTCGAACGTCGAGTTGGGTATCACTCCAAAGAAAAAAAAAATGCGATCGTATCGTTATCGAACATGAAAATCAGTGTTTTATCGCCTATCGGGAGATTTAGTCTCACGCGCGGGAGTACTTAATAAAGTTTTTTTTTACGTTAATATAATTCCGATTAATGTTGAGATATTGATAGCGCAAATTTACGACTTCAAAACTCCGATAAAAGCTGCGAAACGGCTGCTTCATCAGACAATTTATGTCTTTTAATACGTTGGTAGGAATATTAACTTGGGAACGGGTATTATTGACAGATTATTTTTTGATTATTTTTCACACTGCAATCGATGAAATTTGCCAACAGCTTTAAATTCTTCTCTTTTTGTATCCAAAATTATTCAGCAAGCATTTTTTTCAATTCGATGAGAATGTGTAAATGAAAAAAAAAAAAAAATAGACGAATATCGAAATATATATATGTTGATACGGTGCGCGAACGAACCGCGAAACGAATTGTAATTTAGTCTGGCGTGCAAAACTTGTTCACCTGTGGGGCCCTCATATATAGACACGTTGTATAAAAATACGTAGACAGCGTATGAACGTTTACCCGGGAAACTGGATGTGTACGTGGGTTACACCATACAACATCGATGGGGAGCTATAAATGAGGGAGAGAGGAGTTCGTATCGATTTCAGATATCGCGCGATTACTCGCCACACTGCGGAGTGTATTGCGCCCGCCATGCGGAACGCAAAGTTCCGCGATATTAATCGTTCGTTCAGACGAATTCGAGTAACAGGATAGCCGTTCGGGGCAACGATCAGCTCGGCTGGTTTGCTCGTCGGTGAATCAATTCGACCGATCTGCGCGGACTCACATCGAATTGAACTTTATACTTTAATCCCCTCACAGACCATCCACACGCCTCCGGGCGCATCTCCACAGACTAGCGTCTCGTCTCATTTTTCCTTCCTACGCTTCCATCATTAAAATTTGCAACGTTTTCTTCGCTTTTTTCTTTTACCAACGGAACGATAAACGATGTAAAAACGAAAAGGAAACGAGGAAAAAAAATTTCGCGCTTTTTATTTTTTTGTAACCCGAGAAACGGCGAATATTCTCATAATTTTTTTTTTCTCATACTTCTCAACCACTCTTCGTTCTCCTCTTCTTTGCAAACTCTGCTCGTTCTTCTTGTTATAACTATCGGATGTCGTCGACACGCCGACTACCAGGAATTCAGTCGAAAACTTAATTATTCGAAACTACTAATGGAAAAGTTGTCGTACTTAATTCCAAGCCCCTCGAATCGAGCCGAGCAGCTTCCAACGAGAAGAAGCTATAAATTCAAGCGCAATCTTTTCGTTCGACACTTTTGCCGACCGTTGTTCTTGAAGAAGAGTTTCGAGAGCGCCGTGGATTCTCGCACCCGCGCCGTTCCACGATTAGCAAGGTATCGTGATAAAGGGTTTGCTTGCCGTGCGACTCCTTGCAGCGTTGAAAATTCCGTGAGCCAAGTAAGAAGAGGCTCGCCAGTCGAGAGCAAACGAAACCTTCCATTTCGTTCCGGCTGGTCTTAGGTCTTCTCAAACGCGCGAGACCGCGATAATGTATTCTTATCGTATATAGGTATATATAGATAGAAGGATCTGTCGGACGGCCGAGCGGAGGCTCTATCTACCATATCCTTTCTCAATCCTTTCGCCATTATACAAAAGCTCCCGCCGCCCTTCCTCTCGGTCTACGTGGCAGCGAAGCTTGCAGTAACTCTCACGAGAACAGGAGAGAGATCGTGAGCTGGTGAACGTGGGCGCACCACGTTAACATGATCGATCAATCACGCCTGGGAGTGCATGCGCGTGCTACTACACCTCGCTTCCATCGATTAGAAAGCTGTGCTACTCGACACTGTCGACGATTTGTCAAGAGATCACCGAATTATGAAGTGAATTCATCCATTTCAACTCGTCTTGTTTCATCTCGTTTATTTTAACGCTCTTTATTCGTTATTCCTTTAATACACGGAGAGAGAGAAAAAAACGACATTGATGATATTGGAGTTGGATGTTCCATATTTGACAGTAACGTGTATCGTTGATTGGTGCCTACGGAAAAAATCCTCAAGTTTTTTTTTCTCAATAACGTCGTTTGCGGTGTGACAAAATGAAAAGAGGCAAATTCGACAGCCTAACGATTGTCGAATCAACCGCACCTTTCTCTTCGCATGCACTTCTGAATTCCAACTACAAACGAATGGCCATCGTTATTGAACAATTTTCTTGATTGGATTCATTAGAACGAACAACGAAATAAAGTATTTTACTACTGTTCGGCGGGTGGAAAATTCTTCAATTAAATTAAAAATCGTATAGTGCCGCTTATTTATCGAAGCAGCGGAGAGCGAGTTAAAGCTCACACGTGGTGAACGCAAAATGATACTGAAATGTTGTTCTCGGCAACTGGGCTCCCGCTGGTTTCTGTCTCTCGCTTGCAATCCCAGGGGTTCGCTTTTTGTGGTCGCACAGCAGTGGAAAAAGAGATCCAGTCTCCGACGCTCTCGAATTCGCGTGAGACCGGAGGACTTGGATTTTTATTTGAGTGTGTGTTTCTCTTGCGGATACGACGGGGTGCGGAGGGTTATTCTCCACCTCCGACTCTCGGACGTTGGGTGTCACGAGCGACGTTTACGAGTGGCCACGGAACAACGACAACGACGACGACGACGACGAAGACCGTGCTATAGACTCGGCTTGCCGACTGGTTTTCGTCGTAACGTAGGACGATATCCGCGAACGCCGGACGAAGGTTGCCCATCGCGAAAGTCTCCTACCCGGGTTTCCTTTGTCGAAAAAGGTAAAAGCCGAAAGTGAGAGAGAAGGAAAAAAAAAAAAAGAAATATATAGGAGAGATGAACGGAGAACTCGTGGTAAAGGCAGCCTTCGTTGTTGGATGCTGACTGGTCCAGGTTTTTATCACTGGCCCCCAAGGGAGCAAAGAGACAGGGAGCGCGCGAGCGAGTTGCCGTAGAAAAGCTGCTGGTTCGCCGTCGTCGTTCCGTACGTTTGACGGGTCCCGGAGGGAACATCGGTAACCTGACAGCCCATCTACTTCTACCTTCCATAGTGCTGCTGCTGCTGCTGCTGCTGCTGCTTCTATCGCTGTTAGCCGTTCACTCTCGTGTGCTTGCCGACCAGCACGCCAGCCATCCGGCTTGCTATTTTACAAAGTACAGTTGCCACTATGGCGAATATGCCCCGTGTATGCTCACCCGTCTGGGAAACCTTCACGATCACGCGGCTCTCCCCTCAAAAAGTCTATTCTCCGGGACAACGTCGCTGCCGTCTCGGCGTTCCGAACGTTCCTTTGCACTATTTCTGTCTCATCCCCGGGCATCTGTGTTTGCCACACAAAGAAAACCCCATTTATGTCGAAGCCCGGAGAACGGCCGATACGGCTATCGAAAACCGTTTTGCTGGAAATGGCCGACACCTATACTGGTAATGCGCAAAAGTATCAATCGATTCACGTGTGACAAGTATACTCTATTTCAGCCGTAAAAAACAACAACGATATACTCTCCTGCACGCTGGAATGAACGAGGTGTTTTCTCAATGCACCGTAAAGTGAATAGTCCCCTTTGGGTAGCGTTTGTTTATTGTCATGTGTTGATCTATACGATCGAAGAACTTCCATCCTTATTATGAAGTTTCGAAATGAAAAATGTTATTAAGCGGCTGATTTTTTTTTGTCACCCTAGACGAGGGCCACTGCAAAAAAAAGTACCTGACTCAGGGTAGAGTTAAATAGAAAGAAAGGAAAAAAAAAATTGAGAGTCAGTTGGGAGTCTGGCCGGCCTTGTTAATTCTCGTAGGCACTTAAGTCAACACGCTAACAGCCGTCTCGAGTGGTGCCGCAACAGCCGCGAGGGTCCGAAGCTCACAAGCTCGCCGGCCATCGCGATACGTATATGTTACCATATGCGAAGCCCTGGGGTAAAGTCTAAAGGACCCTGCGTGCTTGGTACGAGCGCACGAGGGGGTGGTCTAGCAACCGCTGGACCACTATTTCACCGTTGAGAATGGACAATCCGTTTAACAACGCGAAACAATTGTCTGGCTAGCCGGGTATAATACTTTTGCCGCTGAAGAGTCGAGTTTCACGACATCTAAATATATACATCATCCGTGTTTATACTCCAGCAGAAATTTGCCTCTGCCAAAGAATTCCATAATGGAGATCGATTCATTAAGAAATTCTTCAGTTTCCGTATAATAAAGGTGCAATTAGAGATATGCAAAACAAGGCTCACAGCGAGAACATCGAAGACGCCATCTGAATTTGTGAAATACTTGGAGAGCCTCCAATATTGAGCTCCAAGACTCCTGCGCACTAACGCCGGGTGCTCCCGATGTTGGAGGCGCATAGCTTTGTAAGCCACTTCTGATAACGGTAAAGGAGGACCATATGTTTGACCTCGTAGAACAATGGAATCCGTAATTTTTCTGTCGTTTAATATCTTGTAGAACAAATATGACGTATTATTAATCGTTACTCGTGGGAGAAACGAATTGAAATCGCTCGGTCAAAAAAGACTCCGGGGACATATAATATACGCGCTGACCGTAAAAGTTTAAGTAAGGCAACCGAGAGATGGTATGGATGAGAATTCAAATTCAAAAATTGAAGAAAGTTTGCCAAGGAGATAAAGGACGCGCGGACTCTTAAACCATTCCCTAAGTGTACACTTTGGCCCCCGTGTGCACCGTGCGACGAACCGTCTCGGATTCGGTCGGTGGAGAGTCTGAAGATCACATTCAACTTCGTGAATACTACGAGAGAGTAAGGGAAAGGATAGAAGTGGTGGTTCCCGAAGTAGAACCTTGGAGAGGCCACTCGGTAGGGGCGGCGAGGGGGAGTAAAGATAGAAGTGAGACGGAAGATAGGATCGGTAGAAGGGAAAGGTGCGGAGTAGAATCGTATAGGATAGGAAGCTGCTGGCTCTTCTCGTGGATAGCCGCAAGCTCGCCAGCATAAAGTCAGTGGCCGCAGCAGCTACCGGCTATCCGGGCATCGGCGAGAAGTAATTTCTTTCAACCCGAATGGGAAAGGAAGTAAAAACAACGATTAAAGCTTTTAGCTCAAGCGTAGTTCGTCCAGTTTTCGTAGAAGCAATAGGAATTGCTACATTCTCAGAGCCAATCCCGCCGTTTCTCGTCCGTTTTCTCTCACTCCTCTCACATATCACTTTTTATCTCGCTCCACTTCTTTCCACCTCTCAAGCTCGGGGGCTTTTCCTCGCATTCTTTTCCACGTGCGCGATGCGCAGTGTGGTGCGAGGTGATGAAGGAAAGGCGCATGCCAGCGACGAGAGCGAGAGAGGATTTCACCGTCGCTGGAAAGAAACGCTTCATGGGGTTCACCCATGGCAGTTTCTACCCCGGTGAGCAGCTTTTCCGTGCGACCGCTGCTCTGTTGCTGCCTTGCCACCGGTGGTTTCTCTCGACGGGCGGCCCATAAATACCAACACCACAGTGGAAAGTAACGAGAAGAAGCGGAGAGAGATAAAGGTGGACGAACCTGCCAAGGATATGGGGAGGACACGGAGAAAAGGCTCAGCGGAAAAAGGGACGCCAGTCGGCAGTTTTTTATCCCTCGAGTTGAACTTTGTTCTTTTATTTTTCTTTTTTTTTTTTTTACTTTTTGTCAGCCCTAAAACTAGAGTTTCATGTGCCGCTGCAAAGTCAGTGGCAGTGGCTTTTGCTGCAACTTTTCTTTCCTTCTTCGCAGTTTCTCGTTCCTCCTCGGGGTTTTTCTTTTTCTGTCTCGCCCCGCGATCTTTCGCCGCGCGCGACTAATTACGTTTGCCCGGCCCTTCGCCGTCGGAATCAGACAAATTCGCTAATGGAAAAGGCCCTTGCGCGTGGCTTCGTTTCTCTCGCTTCGTATACTATCCACTGTAGTATAAACCGTTTGGTATATACCGGTCGCAGTTACCAGCCGTATATCTATACTCGTCGCCTCGGAAATAACTCGGAAGGCGAAGAGAGCGGAGAGAACGCTGCCTGTGGAAGTGCAGTCCGACCCAAGCAAGTACGTTTCCACTGTAATTTAACTCCGTGAGCGAAGCTCGCCGGTGCCCCGCACTGAACTGTACCTACAAGTAGGCTACGTGGTTGCATAAGTACACTTCTAATCTCTTCGACACACATACACAGCCTGGGGCACTCCATAGCACCTTGAGATGCGAGAAATTTATTCAGTTGAGGATATTATCCTGATGCACATGATAATATTATCCTAAATTCACTGATGCTTCCTCTCTCTCTCTCTCTCCCACTCCCCCTCGATATGACTTGGCGAAAAATCTCAATTGAGCTACTATACTACACTATAGCAGAGCAGTGGCTAGTAGACGGTATAGAAAGTAGAATAATTCACAAAAAGGCAGACTGGCGGACGTCAGGCTGGCTGAATCCACTGACTCTTGGCACCGACTCGCTGACCCGGAGAATTCCGTGCGGTTCTTTGCGGCTGCTTCGTCATTTGGCGAGTAGGTCGTGTGTGAGAGTAGCATCGACGATAACGCCATAACACGGGACAGTGTATCGCTTCAATTTATTCCACGGGGGGGAATGCGGACGATACGCCTTGTTTTCTATCCTCTGATTCCGTTGAATAAATTCAACCCAAGGGATCTTTGATATATACTATAACGTTGTCGTCTCTTTTGGTTCTTCGGGGTGTATGAGAATTCTGGTCTTCGGTACACTCTGAAGTCGACGCTCTTAACAGCAAGAGGAGGAGAGAGATATCGGCTTGAGTAAATCGTCGTCCTCGGAGGGTTGAAGGCTACGACCACGGGGCCAACCAGTGAATCTTGTCGTTGAAGATCCCGGGCTTTCGGATTGGCTCGAGCTATTTACCTAATTAGCGTTGGGCAAAGACGAACTTGGGCATTCGTCTCCTTAACTCGCGAAAGGATGGAGAGAGGGCAACCGACGGGGAGTCTAGGCGTCGTAAAATCTTGAGACCGAATGAGGCCAGTAGCATAGGGAGGCCAGTGTACCGTCACTCTTGGCACTAGTAAATCGCTCGGGGATTGAAATAGGTTTGTGCGAAAGCTTGAGAGTGGGCCCTGAGTAAGAGTGGAGCAACCGCGATTTCACGAAACAGCGCGAAGAGCGCGGCAGACAGAGAGAGAAAGAGAGACGGAGAGATGGATGGAGAAATGCCGAGCCGACAAGCACGCAGATACGATTCTGGGCTCTCGTGTAATTGAATGGCTTTTAATTAAAAGTTCAGTTTCTTCTTTTTTTTACCCTCTCGACCGATGCGGAGCATCCCGAACAGCAGGAACATCATGAGATTTTCTCTACAGGCTCTTATTCTATCCGGCAATGCTGACTATCGTGGTTTTTACCAAACTACGGGTCGCCAGAATTCAGTGTGGTATATCGCATGTCGACGTTATCCGATAAAGACTCAAAAGACAATCCTATTTCCCGTAACGCGCCAGATTATATACCTATACTGGCAGTCCATGTGACTCGAGTGTTTGGCGATAGCTGCGACCCCCATCATTGACCTCCCCCCGACCCTGATTTTGACTGCTCGTAATTATGATCATGGAAAATTCTCCGGTTATAAATGAAAGTCCGATCAATACTGAGACTTTTAAAATTTTCATAATAATATCACGAATGAAAAAAAATGTTATCAATAATTATTACATTGAAAAAGTAGAACAATACAAACAGAAAAGAACTTTACAAACCATAAATATTAATGTTTTTTTTGCAATTTTTTTTTTGCTCGAATCGTTGAAATCTGCCCTTAAGGAATATAACGCGGTTTCTTAAGGGCCTCGTCATAAACAGAGAAATAAACTAGACGACTGTTATTCGCTCAAGACATTGTCTTGGCCACAGTAGTCATATCCGCCTGAGGTCAGACCGGTACTTCTCGCCGATAAAGTTGGCGAAACTCTCCAACTCTGGCAAAAAATCAAACTTTCAGTAAACGGAATGAGTATCGAGAAATTCTTTTCCTCTTCGCTTCGCCGTCCACGAATCTTGGTCATGGATAGGTATAGCATACAAACTCTGAGGAAATGACCGATCGTGCGAGGCTTGTTCAGACTGCAGGCAAGCGATGCCGATGGCGAGAGCCAAAAGTTTCCGTCGAGGTTGGTGGTCGACGGTGAGAGTCGGTGAGAGGTATATATCGTACCCCGAAAGCAAAGACGAGGGCGGTTGAGCGGTGCGACGACGGAAACGGCGGCGGCAAAGCACACGAACGCGAATGGAGGGCTATGTAGGTAGTAGATGGAAGGTAGTATTAGGCAGCAGATACGTGCGGCAGCAGCAGCAGCAACGGTGGCAACGGATACCGAACGAACGGGCAAAAGCTCTGGCAGCGTAGAGAGTGAGCTTGGCGCTTGCGCGTCACGTGGGTGTATCGTCGCCGTCCACCCTCTGGTCGTACCTAGCAGAGGCAGCATCCCCTCTTCCCGACTCGCTTTTCCACCCTGCCTTTCCACCCTTGCCCGCCGTCGCGTCGAGCATGCTCCCCACTACCGAAAGCGAACTCAGTCACCGGGGCGATTCGCGGGTAGCGGCACTGTTTGCCTCTTCTCCGTTATTCTACGTTTTTACCCGCTCTTCTTCGAATTTCCTTCAAGATTTAGAGGACACGATGAGAGAGAAATGAGTCAAAGTGTGTACCAGTGAGTGACTGAGTGTCTAATTGATTACGATAAAAAAAACGAACTCGTCGCGCGTGCAAGTGCGAATGAGAATTCCTACAAATATTTAATCGTCCAGTAAAGCACACATTGGCGAAAGAAAAAATCTTGCACGAGATTACTCGTCATAGACAATTAATCGTTCGAACTGAAACATCAGTGGGAAGTCGAGTGAGTTGTATATCCTGGAAGATATCACATGTGTTCTCTTGGCTGAGCGAATACTTGCTTTTACTACTGTGACATCGGCCTCGCGGTGCTTGTGTTTACAAACTTTGGACATCGATGTGATCGACGTAACGACCTCGCCCGTGTCGCACGTCGCAGAATGTCACTTACTTTTCTTTGCGACGACGAAATAACATTAATATTCATAATTTAATCGCGCCGTGGCAAGTGGTTCGTTTAAATATGTACTGAGCTCGAAAGCTCGTTCGTGAAACGTGCCCGGGAGTCAAAACCGTTGAGTGAATTAAAACATTAATCAACGCTCGTATCTCGGAGCAATGTTGCGTGGAATGGTAATAACAATTCTCATTTGAGAAACGACGATTGCAGGATTACGCGAGATTGGATAGCGAATACAGAGAAATCGAAGGGTTTTCGAAGGAAATTGTTATCATTAGCCAAACATTCGTTACTGTTGTTCTGCGTATATAAAGACGTTAAATAAAATGTGGTGTAGGCGCACAGCCCGATAATACAGAGCATTGAGTGTCCCGTTGTGATTATGGAGGTGAAGAATCTCGAGTCAAGCACCCAAAGAGAGTGACTCGTCGGATCGATGGCTCTGATGAAAAGTTGTCGTGACACGTGACGTTAACGAGAGACCTCGTATTGTGGGTACGTTATAGGTGTGTGCTTGCGGTGAGTAGTCGTTGCGTGTCGGTGCACCGAAGCTCTCGCGGTTACTGGCTGTACAGTAGTAGAAGCAGAGCGAGGGTAAACGCGATTGGTTTTCGAGGAAGAGAAGCGCAAAGCTCGACGAGATCGAGTGTTATCGACAGCAGGGAGCTTTTGGTGCTGGTGAGGGTGGGGAGGGGATTATACTATGTTCGGCGTCTCTCGTTGCGGATAATGCGTGTTTCGTGCTTCTCGCTGTCCAGGGATTAATCAAACCGGCAGCAGCAGCAGCAGCAGCAGCATCGCGTCCGTCAGTCTGTTCGTCCGTCCGCTCTCTGTTGTAAACTCTGACGGTACGGGATGCGGTGTTGTGCGCTTGTTGTAGTTTCATCCCCCTGACGCCCGCGACTATATAGAGATAACGGCGAACCGCGTGCCGGGGGGTTGAAAGGGGTGGGGTGTGGAGAGTAGTAGGAGTGTACACACAGTTTGACGGTGGCGGCTATTCGTCGTCATCATCGTGGACGTCGTCTACCGAAATCGGTGTACTCGATCCTACGTAGCGGCTTTCGGAGAAGTGGGTTCCAACGTTGATAGGATCATAACCGAGAAGGTTCGAAACTGCAACGTGGACCGTGAGATAAGCAGAGTACGCGGCTTCGTCATACGCACAAGAGTAGCGTAGGTCAGTATATGTCAGTAACACGGTACATTTTGGAATCACGTTACCGGGATATGGCAATATACGATGTACGACCGTATTCTCATGTACACGAAGATATCTCGGTCGCTGTTATACTCGCTGGCCGAGGCCTCCGTATAGCGGTTCACGATGTTTGCACCTGGTCCGGAATATATTCGCCGTGTCCTTATATCTATAGAAGTACCAACGTTCGTACCGGCAAGGCTCTCGCACAAGCCTGGAGCGCACCGCGCCAACGCCTCGGTTTGATTAGGTTACATAATTAATTAATCATACCGGAGTGCAGCGGTGGTCGACAAACATTGCATAATTAAGCCACGCTGCGCTCTGCGCGGTCGTGTGCTCTCTATGCTTTGCTCAGCTACGAACAGCGGCCTATATACCAAGCCTCCGCTCCACATCCGCCGCTAGTAGGGGATCCCCGATGTGCGCAATCCTCTTCTATTTGATAGTATAGTACCTATCCACATATATATTCGCGCCGTATAGGCCGTCACCAACGTCGTCATCCAAGATTCTAGTCGTGGAAACACAGAGCGTCAACAGCGACAAGAACAGAGGGGGATTCTGTGGAATTGCTTCGGGTTTATTTGCGTAAAGTCAGATCACATACGGTAACCCACTCACTCATTTTATCTCTCGGAATGTTTGCCCTACAAATATAGTTAGAATATTATAGGGATCGCGGAGGGATTTATATGGTCAATGTCCACCGATAGCAATTGCCATGTATCGGGAGCGGTTAATGGGACCTACGGCTGTGTATTTTCCCGTTGAGGAATGATAGTCGAGCTTCTCTTGAATCAGTCCCGGTTCGAGCGTTCAGTAGTATTAGTTTGTTGAATTCGGGGAGCAGACCTCACGTCGAATCCGATTACGGAATGGAGATATATACGAGAATTTCCAGGATTGAAATTTAAATTTAGGATTGCCCTGTGTACGGCGGAATTTAAACAGTTTCGTGATTCTTTTTTTTTTTTTTTTTTCGTTCGTACAAACGCACGAGTCGGCATTAAAAGCAATTCGAAATTGCCGGAGGGACTAAGTGTTCAATTTGTCGAGCTACACTCTACGCAATGGGATCGAGAGCGGCATCACCCGGATGGGTATATGCAGTGGAAATTGTAGCGCGGAGAGTCGTTAGTTTTTTGTGCTTCTGGACATCGGTAGTAGCAGAAACTGCCGCGAGCAGCGGCTATTACAAACGCAATGGAATCGATTTCTCTCTCCCTCTCACTCGCTTGTTTTGTTGGTGAAATCGGTGACGACGAAGCACCGAGAAGCGAGATAGCGAAGAGGCCTGCAGCAGTTTGTAGACCCTCTCCCCCACCGTCCCGGTGTAGCTAAATCGATTCCTCTCGGTGCAGGATAGATAGAGAGGAATGAACGAGCGAACAGGAACATCGCCGAGCCGGGCGGTGTGTAGAACGGAGAGGATACTCCAGTACCGGGCCGGAAAGAACGAAGGCTCGTTAGTCACGCTGGTAATCAAGGTCTGGGCTTCGATTTCCGTTCCAATTGCTTCCCAGTGTCTTTTTCCTGTTAAAAGGAAAAATAAAAAAAAAAAACACGCACACAAGAATAGTGGATAGAACACCGGCGTCGTGAGTATTACCTGCGGCTTGGCTTTCCTCTCTTTCCCCGGTTTTCTACGATTCAACGAGAGAGCGAGAGACACAGGGGGGATGATGAACAATTGCTCGCCCAAGGCGTTCGAGGGCTCTTTCAATACCTTTAGCCCTTATGTCTACGAAGAGACACACGCCTCGACGTACCATTGACCTCGCTACGATTTTATGTCCCAGAAAATTCGTGCCTCAATTCCAAGCCCCACCCCCCACCTGCTTCTCCAGAACGAGATGGTAGACTGCCGGAGAGCTCGTTACTCGTGATATTGCCCAAGTCCATTCGAGAGAAGGTCAAGCACACAGCCATATATATATACAGTTATGGACATACATGTAGCATGTATGCTATATAACTTTGTTCATCTTCATCGACGACATTTTTTTTTTGGTGTCCTGTGGGAACGATAGCGGCTTTCGTAACGTTGGCGTAGTATGGGATCAATTCGCAATGATGTCGAGCATAGCAAAGAAACGATAATTTCATTTAATCGTCTGTGACAAATGTGACTCCACGCTAAACTATTCGCCAGACTTTGCATATTCGCGCTCTGACTATGGTTAATAATACAGAAGAGTCCGGGATAGTATATGACTACGGCGCGGTAGAGAAACGGGCCAATCTCCGTAACTCAAACACGTAATCTCTTCTAAACGTAGTTCGAGGGTGTTTTGAATCAAAACAGTGAGGGGACAGCTTCAGCCGGCGGTCTATTTAAACAGCCGGGGACTTCAAAGTGTACGCGGCCCACCGGCTATGTGCCCTTCGCGAAGCGGATTTGCTCGCGAGAGCCGGAGCGGTATATCTACAGAAATCCACGATTCGTTGGAACGCGTCGCACAAAAGCGAAATCCGACTTTCAATTAGAATGCAAGCTGATTCGTATTAATGTTGGCAGAACTGTTCGTTTATTGCCACTGACACTTTTTTTCTCGGGATATGCAAAATGTCCATAAAAATCCAATATGTCCACTAAAGTTCTATCAATGTCGAAAAAAATAATAAAAAAATATTGTTTCACGCGGCGATATTATTCCTCGGGAAAAAAGAGAGGTGTAAAATATAATATTGGAAGGTAACGAAGAGAGAGAAAAGAGTCTCGCTATAATAACTCGGCCACTCGCGAGCCCCTACACTACATCGCGAATTCGTTTCGCGTTGCTGTACCCACCCCAGCCGCTCCGACGACGACGTTCTGTGTCTGACAACTGGGTAATTAATTTTCATGTCGCCGAAGAGAGGAGAAAAATAAACGGGCGATTCAATCTTCGCGCACTGTACTATCCAACATTCGTCGAGTTCCACTTTCCCCTCGTATTTTGCCCGTTGTTCTCCACTTCAAAGTCTCCAACACGGCCACTGTCGATTTTCCTTCTCGAGTCGATCGCGCGCAGCCGACACGTTCCGTTCCGATCGGAACGAAAGGAATCCGCAATACGCTCGGGACATTCGTTCAGTTCTCTGCCGCTCGCCCTCTCTCTCTCTCTCTCTCTCTCTCTTTCTCTCTCGTGCATTATCGACTTTCGAAAAGTCAAGTTTTCTACATGTATACCACAATACAATATACCAACATTTTCCATGGAAAAGTTACCTAACAGAACCAATATCACAGTCCCGTTTGTCTGGCGTCTCTAGATGCTTCGCGATATCGAAAATAGAGAAAAGCAAAATTCAATCGAAATTTCATTGACAGTGGGAGATGGGATAATGTATTCAGGTAAGCGTTACGAAGATAGAAACTGAGAAATGATGTTCACGATGTGATCAAGAGCTCTCGCTTCACCTCCGGCATTTTCAACTATTAACCACAGTTATCCATTTCGATGAATTCAGCTTCGCTCCATCTATACTTTTCATTCACCTCTGTCGAACAATTCGACGTCGAATCAATAAATCAGCTTCTCGCAACGGCGTTATTATGATAAAAGGGCCGGTTCGATCGAACGGCAGTAATGCGTCTGTCGATAAGCGTACCGAGTACCAAGAAAAAATAGCGAAGAATTCTCTTGCCTACGAGAGTTGTCTCAAAAATATATAAAATCAGGTATAACCACTCGTGTAGAAGGAGATAAAAATAACTTAAAAAAAAAAAAATTTAACGCAGAACACAAAGACTGCGCGTAAAAAAAGTATACCGATAAACAAACGAAAGCGTATACAATGTGCCTCTTATTTTTGCTGTTACTGCGCCGCTTGTCATACAATCTCGCGAAGGTCGACGAATGATCCTATAGAAGCTGAGGAACCGGCAAAAGGGAGAGTCCGCGGTGCGGAGGCGGTCATACACCGTGATACGTCATAAGTCACAGTTGGTAGCACGTTGCGACGACATCATTCCCCCTCTGTTCTGCTCGCTCGGTCTCTCTCGTTGCCACGAGCCGAGAGTCGGTAAGCCCGTGCTGGGAGCTGCCGCTGGGCTTAGATGTAATAGTGCCATTAACCGGTTCTGTATCTTAGCAACCCGAGGCTCCCGCAGGATCCGTTTATTGCTCTGCTATGATTGATATTGTAAAATATTGCCCGTGCAAGCCTGTGGGGTTCAGTCGGGATTGAACGTACTTTCGCCCCTACCAGTTCGCTGAATCTCTCGCTCACGGCCCTTCGTCATACGCAACGTTGAACCCTGGCAAATGCGTCCCGGTGCGCGCGAGCTTCTCATCGATTGACCGTCCCGTTTACAAATCTACCCTACACGCTGTTCCCTTTGACGAGGGTCACTCTCGTAGCGTTAATTCGCTAAAGACGCGCACCTCGGCCAGTTACGTATATGTGTATTCTACTACCCTTCACTCATCCGCAGCGCTGACCACACCCGCGTTGACAAAGAGCATACAAAAAGGACACCACCGCTCGAACATTATTTGCGTTGAAAGTCAAGATCTTGTCGACGACTCTATTCATGTTGTGTTTCATAAATTTTCTTGATACGAATCCAGCTGCGGATATAGAAAACCGTCGTAACGTTTGACGCTACCCATTTTCGTAATCACAGATGGCACGGTAGTTTGCCTTCCGCCATACGTCGAGCATTATTTTGTATGCGTATGCTATATTGTATCGCAACAGACTCTTTTACGGCTGACGCTTGAGTGGCGTGCTAGACGATAAGTACCTTTTTTCGCACTCGACGTACACAAGCGGCAAAAACGTCGTTTCTTTTTCATATTTCTCGTTACACCCCGCCGTGCGGTTGCACCGCGCCGCAGTCACTGGCTGGTAGAGCTGTTGCTGCTTCACGTTTTTCCCCCTGTGTATACGTCGGTGCCGCTCACTGTTTTCTCTTAGAAGCGTCGACAGGCCTCGGCGATCGCATGGGGCGCTCGGGTTATTGCCATAAGTCATAAGTCATAAGTCAACGGGTAAAGAGAACGACAAGGGTCGCTGACGGCTATTCGGATGTCATCGTCCTCATCGTCCCTTTGTAAATCGTTTCACGTTTTGTTTTCGTTCGATTTTTTCCAAATCTCGATATATCTCGAAAAATATACGTATGCATATCACTTCGTGCATTAAAGTATCGAGACGTTGTATATAGCAAGTCTACAATAGGCAATCGATCAACATCCTAATTCCAATATACTTGGGACACCCGATACCTTCGCGAACGACAAAACACCCTTCGAATATTTTTCGAGTTGCTATACTACAAAAGGGTAGGTCTTTCTTTTCGCTTGTCGAAGCGAGCTGCGAGCAGGGTTTGGATATCCCGTACATGTGCGACCCCTCCAGCATATATTTTTCGTAATCCAGACATATACCATCGCGTATATCCGGATTATTATGCCGTGCGCGAGTCTTTCGATCTATAAATAAAAATATATTTATTTTTCGCGGCATCCTCCAAGCGTGTGCAATACATGAATAACATATTTCCGGGGCCATTTTATTCGCGAATGCACGGGCAGTTATTCACGATGGAAGCGCCACTTATTGAACTCTCGTCAGGAACAACGTCGTGATGCAGTTTCATGTATCCTCGAGCCACGGATGCATTTACCCGTTTCTCGTAGCAGTGCCGAATAAAGGGGGGTTAGATCTGGAAAAACTAGAGGTAGAAAGCGAGAAGTTCTCAGAACGTTTCCGGTCTTTTTATTTCTTTCAGCTTTCAACAAGACTGCTGCTGCTGCTGCTGCTGCTGCCTCTCACACTGCAATATATACTTTTTTTTTCGTCATTTATTTTTCTGTTATACCCGTGCCCTCGTTTCAATCCTTACTTTAGAGCATCGGTGATTTTTTTTCACCGTGAAACTGCACTGAATGTTAGTCCTTTGCTGTTGTCTTTAGTTTCTTGGAATTGGTGAATTTGAAAGCAATGCGAATTACTTGCCGAACAGTTGAGTGTTCTTGCAATTCTCATAGCAAAGTTTTCTCATTGTTGAAGGGAAAATGTAATGTTTGTGATTATTTTATTGCTGATTACTTCGTCGTGGCTAATGTATCGTAGAGAGAGAGAGCAATTGATCAGATGTCAAATCCATTCACATCAATTGATCTAAAGTTAGACGATACGAATGAGATATAGTATCAAGAAAACCGACTTTCATCCAGGATACAGGTATTCCGTCGTGTTAACAAATTTAAGCAGCAGAGAACTCGACGATCGCCGAGAGCCATTCGGAAAGCAAAAGGAAAATCCAGCAGTGTGAGATTTAGCCCCCTCGGTCCTCCGTTGCCTGGGCGAATTTCCGGCGGAACTTTCGCGGTTCTGTTTTCACGAGGTTTCCCCATAGCGCGAGCGTTCTGGCCTCACGAGCACATTTTTGCCACTCCTGTTTTCTCTTTTTCTACTCTACGGCTATCCTCTCGTGTTCTCTCTCACACGGCCACTACTTTTCTCTTGGTGGGATGTAATTCCCTGTAGAAACGGAGGTTGTTCGAACGAACTCTCGGGTCACGTAGACGACCTAACTGTCGTGACACCGCATCCTCACCCTCTCTCCCGCTATCCTATATAACCCGTTGCGAAGCCTGGCCGCGTTTTGTACGAAGGGTTACCCGTCGCTCGCAAAAGTTCGGAAAAAAGGGGAAGGAGAGTTCCATAAGCCGGGAGCCTGGTCCACCCTAGTTCGCCGCATCTCTTCCACGCCGACACAGCCCTCACTCTCTATATCTCTTTACCTCTACGCCTCGGACATCCAACATTCGTACTCTTGGAGGTTCTCTATAGATCTTGCCTTCTCTGTACTCTCTCGTCTATGTCTGACTGAATCCCTTTCTCGACAGACTTCGCTTCAATCCTACCAACCTCCGTTCTTCTTCCGTATTTCAGACCCCCACCCCCTATTCTACTTCTCGGCAACGAACATGTCTACAGATACATACGCAGTACGTAACACGCAGAAGCATCGTCTTACTGTCGGCACTCTATCCTTTATTCCGGTCGACATCGTGTCTTGGGGATATACTGTACACTCCCAGGCTCCGTGAGACGCCTTTCATCTCAGCGCGTTCGCCGAGACCTTATTTGATTGTCAACTCGCGTTGTGCCTTCTACCCCCCCGGATGTCGGAGTCGTCGTCAGTGCGGCATTGTCCAACCGACATCGTTTCTTTTCAACCATCTAACACACCTTTTCCTCGAATACAGAGTGGCTTCGCAGAATGGAAACATGTCTTCTCTGCGTCGGTGAATACCTTTCTCGTGTATATCGACAGTGAAGATTCGAATAAACTTGGCTTAGATGTGTTACTTCAGATAAATCCGCGACTACTCATTGAGAAACTCGGATTAACCTTCGAATGGATGGCGAATGAGAGACTTTGAAGTGGACTAGCTGAAATCGCTCACTTGATACGATTATCTTGGGTAGAAGGAGTGGGGGGTGGGGGGCGGGGGAAGCGCAAAGTGGAAAGGAAGTCTCTCA
The DNA here is from genome assembly GCA_964006125.1 of Cryptus viduatorius. Lineage (NCBI taxonomy): Eukaryota > Metazoa > Arthropoda > Insecta > Hymenoptera > Ichneumonidae > Cryptus > Cryptus viduatorius. Next base: position 17,356,146 of record OZ023222.1, read on the forward strand.
GTGTCAGCGAGGACTTTGCCGAGGGGTAGTTTCATCAGCGTGAATTTATGATGGCTCGCTAAAAGCACTCGACGTCATACCTCGCCGCGGCGCGGGAGAGTTGAGCGACTCACGCCACCGGGAATCGAATATTGGAATATAATTCTCAGCATAGACATAATGGCACTCGGTAGTCGACTACATATAGACATGTTGCTGCAGAGTTAAGGCGCACAACGAATCAGACCAACCATCAGTCTCTATTGTAAGGCCGTGCAATTTTCGAAAATCAAATTCAACAGAATGATAATGTGAATATCCAAATACAACAGTCATTTTTCCTCAACAAATCCAACGATAAAATGCACTATATCTTTATTCTTCGGCATATTTCGCAACATGTTAAAATCTATGTGCACTGCGATGCTGTTGCGAAGCGAAAGCTCCGCTACACAATTTGCCAGAATAGTTAATTAATAGCCTCTCCTGGTTCTCCGGCCCATGCTATGCCGGCCGGCTGGACTCGCACTCACGCAGTTTAAAAGCCCACTTGAGCATTCGACAACGTTACTATCGCTACCTCGCCGCTCATGAGTTATGAATGATTTTTTGAGTGCCATTGGCGGGACCGCACATCATCCTGGACTCACCGCGCCCCTTTCGATGTATTACTTTTTGCTACAGCAGTCAAATGTGTATAGTCCCTCGGCAGCGAAACGAGACGGCAACGGAATGAAAAAGCTGCGGTCTCTCTCGGTAATTAACTGAGCTTTATGTTTGATTTATATTAGCATCGGTGTACTTAACACTGTCATGAATAATGTTAGGTCAGTAATACCAAAAAAAAAGTTTAACTTCCGAAATAAGTTTTAATAAAAACATAACGAACTGGGAATCGTAAAAAATAAAATCGAATTCCACGATTCGTAATATATCAACATAATCAAAAGCAATGGTGTCGATGTTTTCGTTCGCCGATTGGCCGCCGCAAGAGATGAAGTGGCTGTTCTGAATTACTTCAGCCACGTTGAAACCGAAAAACACGCTGTTGTTCTCGACAATTCTCACGATTTCCGGCTTAACTGCAGATTAAAACCCATATTGATTTCGTCTCCAGTACAAAAAATATATATCGAATAATGTTTTGCAGAACTTTTTTTGAAGTCCATCGATTCAACGCAAAAACATTGCAAGGTTGGCGCTTTACTACTGTTTTTTCTGATTTTCAGTTAATTTTCAATGGCTTTTAAACGGTTTTCAAATTTCAACGATTAGCTTATCGCTTCGGTTATCTTTCCCCACAAAACACAAATTTGTACACAATTCCTAACATACACATTTTAGTGTCGGCATACAAAACACATACAAAACACATTTTAGTGTCAGCTGAATATTTCAAATGTGAACAGCGACAGAAGTGAAAGAAAACTACGATTTTTCATGGTTGTCATATCTAAAACTTTAAAAAGCACACGGATCGCGTATGCTTCTGTTTTGGAATATAAATAAAACTATTTGAGAACTTTTTTGTTTATAGTAAAATGGAACTTTCGTATGATTAGATTACGTCGTCAGTCACGTCCCGCAGTCAATCGGCATACATGCGAATAAAAAGACACATACAAAATCCTTCAATATTTCGGGATTTTTCTTAACATGGATTTTTTTTACGGGATTTAAATATGTAGCCTTCTGTGACGCACGTCACCTAACATTGAACACAGTCAGCTCCTCGCGAGGGCTTCTTCCCTTCGCCCTGTGTAATGGAATTTTTTAGCTGATGGACGTAGACAAATGCGAATACGCAATTGTGATCATGATGATGTATGATAATGGGTTTCTTGAATTTTTATGCATCCTAACGCCACCTCGTGCCTGACACTGCCTCTGTTTCTTTTGCTTGATGTTTATATTCGCTACATACAAAAAATGATTGATCTTCTGGTGCACGAGTTATGAATATCTCGTAGTTTCCTGCACCTCTGCGAATTGTATTCTATTGTCTTCTGTGTGTATAGCGCTTGATTCTGTTGGCTTGGAAAACAAAGTTAAAGCTGAAATATCGTGGCTGTTTTTTTAATCCAAGTCATCCAAGTCATCGTCATCAGATTTAAACATCTAACTTAGATAGAGTTTTATCGTTAAGGCAAGAAAAAGCATTAATTGACTCGTATCAAATACGTGTAACTAAACGATTTCGATTGAACGACATAGTAGATTGACGAGACGAACGATTTACTTAAAAAAATGGTAAACTATACATCTCTGTTCAGAATTTGAAACTGAAAGAGTCGTTTTACTAAAACAAGAGACGTATATTGTTGCTCACCTAATTGCCTCGACGATACAAGACAAGACGCATCGAATAATCAGTCAAGTGTCCTGATTCGGACCACCAGTCGCCGGAACTTGGAGCCGTTAAGCTTCGACTAATTGAACTGTTGTTAAGGGGTGGTCGCGTAGGTAAGTGGGTATGCTGTCGGTGAAATTCACGATGGCGCTCTAACTTAGGTACCCATTACAGAGATTCTGCCAGCAGAGAACTAGTCTGATCCCCGATGATTAATCCAACATCGCAATTCTAATCAATCGGTTCTACGGCAACTCCTTTACTAAACTCATTAGTTCGGATTCGGATATAATACATATAACGTAGAAATCATACCATCGCGTTTAAATCACTGGTGCAGAGAATACCGAGTTATTGTGTCTATTGAACGAATGAATCTTAACCACTTGTATATACCTCGATAGTTTCTATACAACTCAAAGGCTTCCGGCAGCTTCGGTTCGCGAATTTAAGTCCATCGGAAACCCCAAAAAAAAATATAATCGGTGAAATTTTGACGATGAGTTTCATCGGTGTTATCAGTTTATCTATAAAATTAATCAATAAAATGGTATAACATCTGCGTAACTCTTCAGTCCAGAGCTCTTCCGAAGGGAGAAGGCCTTCCCCCGAATGATATTATTTGGAAGGTTCGATTCCGAGGGAAGTATATACCCTCGTAGAATCCATTCGTATCAATGGCCAATTATGATGTCGAGGATTTTCGTGAGCGAATTTATATTATTATATTAACGATGACAGTAAGGCGATCTCGTACAGAGACGTACACGATCGCCCACCGCACCCTGGAGTATTCTTAGGGTCTCTCTTTTCGATAGCTTGAATCCGGGAACTCATTATTCCACATTGTGCGAACTGCTGACAATGGAGGCCTTTTCTCTGTCAGCGTCAGTCCGCCCCTTTCCCGTCCTCTTCCCAAACTCCGAGCAGTTAACTAGCACAATGATAAAGACGAAAATTCTATCTTCTTCCCGCAAAGAACTCGATGAATACGCATTCTATCTGTATGTATCTACAAGAACGCAGCGAGAAATCCACCAGTCGATTTTCGGATTGTCACACAAACGCACTCTTCGAGACTTGCAACGAATCTTACGATTATTACATGGAAAACGAACCCTCTGCTCTGCTTTTATTCGTCTCCGCGGAGCTTCTCCTGACGTCTCATTATAACGACTTCCGCAAGTTCCCGTCTCGAGGCTCTTATTAATATCGCCCATCTGTGCAGTTTCAATCGTTCCACGAAAAAATACTCTTTCGGCGAATAATCGTTTGTTATTGCACGGGGATCGTATAACATTTCGCAAACTTATTTTCCGTGGCTATAGTGGAAACAAACCGTACTGTGCGATAGAAAAGGGGAACGTTTGAACTATATATCACCGTTTAAGTGGAGTTTCCTCCCGAAGGTTCTATACGATAGACGGTGAACTGCGACAATTAAAGATATACTTGTCGTCGCGACGGCGCATCTGGGCGGCGAAGGGTCGGGAAAAACGTTTTCAGTCGTCGCCGCAGTGCCAGTAGTCGGCAGAAAGATCGACGACTAGACTGCCGTCGAGGGAGAGATCTTCTCCCGTCGACCCCTTCGGGGTCGGGATCTTCCTGGAAGTGGCAAAGGGCGTATAACGATTCTTCTGCTCGCAGGGTTCGCAAAGTGGAGGTTGCCATCCCCTCTTTGCTATTGGAAAAGAAAAAAAAGGGGGGAGGCCGGAGCTGGCGAGGAAACTCGATGAATGCCTTGGCGTATGTGAAGATTTTCGCCCGACAAAGAATCATCAGTGCCCCTTCACTTCGTCGCCAACGACGCCTTAATAGTACGGTGCATATCCCACAAGAACGTTGTATATATCTTTTTTGCGCTCAATTCCGAGGTTCATGGCAATTTCTTAACGATACAAGTCACGGATTCTTCTTCGCGAACTCATTTTACATTCTTCCAGAAATCCCGTCGTCGGGCTTTCGCGCTCCTTAAGATATTTGCATTTCACTACAAATGCATTGTCGATGTCGGGTACAGCAGCGTACCTATCGTTCCATTAATTGAATTAATTGCGAAAAGCATTTCCGAACTCGTTAATTGAATTAAAATGAAAGAAGAGCCATATCGGCGAACGCGAAGTCATCGGGAAGAAGAAAAGAAAACTAGAGCTTCGATGCAGATTGCCGAGAACGGGTAATTTATTCGGCGTCAAAGTCTCTTCCGCAAAGTACCGAACATAATTGGATCGATATGGACACACCTACTTCGACACGGGGCCTGTGATGATGTGTATACTACAAACCCAGCGTCACAAAGAGAATCGTTTATCTTCCACGAGATAAAAGCGATTCTCCGGATCGTAAATTCAGATTTTTCCGTGAGATTCATGCAGTTTCAACCGTTGTTGAAGTAGCATAATATTCATGCTTTCTCGGAGATCTCAGAGAGATGCTCTGCCGTTATTCAAATCGCAAACTCGATCTGCAAATGTCCGAAGATTTTTTTTATTTTTTCACTTTTTGCTTTCCGCTTTATAAGCGGTACTCGACGAAGCCATTATTATTACCCTCCCTTCAGGTCACCTGTCATTTTAGGGGAAAATTAATAGAGAACAAAGGGTGACACGGCAGTCAGGGGGCGGGAGGGGGAGGGTGGCGAGAGACAGCAGGAAGAAACGCGACGACGTTGAAACAATATAAAAAGGACGAAACCCGTTACTTTTAACGAGGACCGAGGCCAACCCCCGTAGGGCTTCGGGATGCGAGAGGGTCGAAGACAAAAGAGCCCGGTGGGGGTAGAGAGCCTGTTCCCGTTCACATCCGTCGTCACGAGAGAGACACGTTCTCTTCACGGCTCGTACGTCTGGAATCTCTCTGCTTCGTTCACCGGTACAACTGCGTTGGTGACAAGCTGTATAGGAAAAACGAGGTGTGAACACCGCGGTACTTTGGGCAAAGAACCGGAGGGGGGGGGGGGGGGGGGGGGAGCTTGTAGTTTGCGTCGAGGAGTTCGGTTCGGGTGGGTGCGCTGTAAAAATATATATGATAAAAGAAAGCAGTCACAGACGAAGCGTTATAAAAAGTGGGGAAACGGGAGAAAGACCTCCTTGCGCATCGGGGTTTCGGGAGACCGGAAGGGTGATAGAGACGGAAGGGAGACCCTGAGAGACGACGTGCCTAGTACAACAGTAGAAAGCGCGGGAAGCGAACGAACGACAAGGCTGTATAGAAAAAAGAGGGGTGTGAGTGTATAACACGCACTCTCGCGCGGGGAGAGAACAGGAATGCCGCGTGTATACGCGAAGTGAGTAAAGAGCGTGAGGGCCTAAGAAGTATAAGAAGAGAAGAGAAGAGAAAGGGCGTTGTCGCGCGACCGTCTGGCAGGGTGTCTCGCGCTGGCATTGTCCGTGAACGCGCGGATGGCTTGGCTGATCTTTACAGAAAATGCAGGCCGCATTTTTTTTTTTCGAGGGCGCGAGTGTACTGTAGGGTCGATCCCGTTTTTGCCGCCCTTGACTGGCCTGAGGGATTTGGCGGCAACTGAGGGAACGAGTGAAATCCTGACGAGACTACTATCTTAAAAAAAAAAATCCATGTTGGGAACAATCCCGACGCGTCGAAGAGTTTTATTGTCTTCTTATTTGAATATCTCAAATAATAACTGGACTGTTGATACATATATTATTGTTGCTCATTACCAGCTGAAACTGTCGTTTTCTCGCGACGCAGATGCTGCTAGTATTATTGTCTGCTAGTAAAATTGTAATAACGTCCGTAATTAAGTACACCGTAAAAAAATGTATACAATAATACGATCCCGCGTACGAGAAAATCACTGAGTCAGCAACTCATACCAGTATTTATAACATCTTTCAATTCTCCCGTTTTATTCCAACCGAAGGGACGTGTAGACTCAATCTCGTATGCATACGCGGGAGCTGAAGCAAAGTCGCATCATTAACGTCATTAATATCCTTTCAAAGTATAGCGATTGGCGCATGGCTCGGTGTGCACCAGAAGTAACATGAGTATATCGCGTCGACGATGCTATATAGACGCAAAGAGAGGAACCGTTGAACAAGGGGGAGTTTGCGTGTGTCGAGCCCCGAGCGCGCGGGAAAGGGACGGAATAGAACGGACTACACGTGGAATACATTAAAGTACACGCGCTCGCGCGGTTCTCGGTGCTGCAGACTACACGAACCTCCCCCGTCGTCTCGTCGACGAGAAGGGCGTCGCGCCGGTTCGACCGTCGGTATTTATTCTTCTGTACAACCACCAGAACCAGCCAACGAGCCAACGAGACTCTCTCTTTTTTTTATCCGCTCGAATACATACAGATCGCAAATTTTTCTTTCTCCGCTGCTTCCGAATATTACTCGTAAAACGTAGCAATATTCATTATCCAATTCTTATAATAAATACGCGAGTAATTTCATAATATTACTTTTTTTTTATTACATTTTAAGTGAATTGTGATCCATGGAGTCGAGTTGTAACAGACCGAACTTCCGTCCCAGTGGATTATAACCAGCGGTGCCGACAGGGAGGCTATGAATTAATAATAAAAGAGCATCATTCACGCGGCGTTGATGCTTCGCTGTCGCGCTAGTGTCCCCCTGCTGTACGGTATATTACGCGCTGCGCAGTGCGTCCAGTCGTCTATCTGTACGTCTGTCTCGCGTGTAGTCACGACACGAATTGTATTTCGAGCTGTAACGTTGGTGGAGTGGTAGTCGAAGCGTTGGTTAAAAAAAAAAGAAAAAAAAACACTCCCCCGTCGTATCGTAGGGACTGAGAGGGACCCATTAATCGTATTACTTTTTGCCCGAGTTAGCTTTCCCGACGTGCGACAAAGACGCACAACGGACGAGATTCGAACGATGAGTTTTGCGCTGACAACGAAGCATCGCGCCGCGATTCTTTCACGAATCTCGCTTTCGACTACTCTTTCTGTTTCTCTCGTTCAACTCTCATTTTCATTTTTTTTAATCTTTCATTAAATTAACGCGGCTTGCCGCTTCTTTTACCGTGCTTCGGAAAGAGAACGGACGAATAAGGGGCCGGGGGGATGATGGCGCGTCGTTTTTGCGATGTACAGGGGGTACAAAATCGAGTCGAGGGTGAAAATAGAAAGAGCTGTAGTTAGTGGTATACTATACATGCGCGCGGAGTTCCGCTTCCTTCGGCACACGCTTACCGCCGTGAATGTTTCTCGCTCGATCCCTCACAATTCTTCTCATTCTGTCTTTCCCCCTATCACTCCTGCGTTACCTCTCGTTCTACTTCATCATTCCCGAATCACAGGAAATCAACGCCCCTCCCGTGTGGCCTTGTGTCTGGCGCACCTTCGAGGCTCCGCGGAGGCTCCATCCACCGTGATTTCGCGGTGCGCAGTAACGAAGTAAAGAGGCACCCCCTCTGTCCTTCGCTGGCTTATCATTCACGGCACGTGATGTGTCCCGGTTGAATGATGCCTCCGTAGTATTATCATCTATCCGTGTTCTGCCTCGCCTCGGTGAAACGAACTCAGGCGTATTATATTGACTTATCGATGAAGATTACAGATCACCGCGGAGGAAAATGATTCTCGTTTTTTTTTTTGAGTCATTATTACGAGGCAATCTTTTATCAGGAATCAGTGAAACGGACACTTTCACACGTACGATCGAAATAATTCACTGCATTAACCCTTCGCGCGATAATAAAACGTTAGCTTCTCGTGCATTTTTTTTCGACCGGTGAGGGACACGATAATGCGAATTATTTGCGACGTTCCGAAAAACCCGGCGAATTTCTCCGAACATCGCGATATAGTGCAAAACGCCTATAGCTCTCGTAGGGATCAAAACAAAATCTATAAGTCTGTTTTCTTTTTCTACACAATACTATGCGAAGGAAGTTGTATTTCTATTCTATACTCCTACATAATTTATCTCTTGTTTAATCTTACACGCAGTATCAGTTCTCTTCGCTCGTTTAAGAGTAATTATACGCTGATAATGACTTGAGATAATGTTTTTCATAGTTATTAGTGCAGTTCCGATATTCAATATTGAGCGGAAATCGAAGACTCGCAACAGATTGTAACCTCAAGTAAATACTCTTCGTTACCAAGCCTCGCGGCAGCAAGTTTACGTATTTGTATGCATTCATTTGTCTAAATGTCGTATCGGGGCTATCGGATTAAAGGGTACAACAATACCGATATACGATATCGAAAGCGACGAGACAGAGTAGCGAGACAGTTGACTCAGCAATCTTGAACGGTCTTTACGGGTTTCTATGTCTGCAACCGGATATTTCGCTCGCATCTAAACGGAGCTCATCTCTTTCTCTCGTTGTTCGCTCGCCTTTCTCTTGAGCGATGAGACGGCCATGTGCTTGCGAATTCTTGGCTATACAACCGATATAGATCCGACGTTTCGGAGCTCGACATCGGAATCGTTCGCGAGAGTCGCGCAACGATCGAGCCGAAGCATCCAAGTCCTGTCGCTACTCGATACGACGTCTGTGGTTTTCAAGGAAATCGAATTTCCAGCTGCTTGCCGCGGGGCTGGTATCCGGAGCTTATGAGCTCCGGCGTTTCGTCTTCGACTATCGATATCTCTCTACACGTTGCGAAACTCGAGAGGGCAAAAAAAAAAGAAATACTTCAGACACGAAAAAAAAAAGGAAACAAATTGCAAAGCTGTCTAACAATATTTTCCGGCTCTCGGCATCACATCGACAGGTGCAATAATGTCGGGTTAAAAATTTCTGTTTCAGGAATGACTTGGACGTTGAGAGGAACAACGAGCAGATTTCGTATATTCTATCGACGACAACGGGTCATTGACACGTCGCGAGTGCCCAAGTGTTAAAGTTTTCAGTGCGTAATATTCGCGGTGAATGGGAACGATTTTCGTCATTGATATTTCGACGAGTGCGACGGTAGTGCGTTCACTACGTTCGGCTAGTGATTCCACGGACACCGGAAGTGTTACAGCCTCGACGACACTTTGGTACGCGGCATCGGGAACGCGAAGCTTTTGACGATCGGTCGACGGGGAGTCAACGAGAACAAAGCAAAATGGTGAGTGTCGCTAAAAATTGTTTCAAGTACTGCGTAACATCGTGTGCACTTTTGCCGGTAACAGACGATATAGTATCATGAAATTTACATTTGTTGTGCGTAAAATCCGCGAAACATTTACGCGAATTTTTGTTATCTGTCTGCGAGACACTACACGTATTAAAATTCTCCTTTATTATATCACAAACATTTCTACAGTGCAGCATATTCCCGATCGATCTTATGTATACCTAAACATTTTTGTATATTTTCCCATTCGGGTTCGGGAGCTCGTCGAGTTTCGAAGTTAAATACCCAATGTATCGAGTAATAAATAAGGAGTCGGGAGGGATGAAAGTCGTCGTGTCGAGATTTTGTGGGACAGACAGGCGGTCGGAGGGTGGGTGGGTGGGTGGGGGGGGGGGGGGGGGGGGGCGTGTATTGTACACACACGCAGCGACAACAGCGGCAGCAGCAGTAGCAGCAGCAGCCGGGAAATGCATACGAAACGTCAAATGCACTCGGCTCGGTCCATCAAAATGCAAATGTCTTTTATCCGCGAGGGCGGGTAATGTATGCGTCCGTCGAGAATCAGTATTCAGGCTGAGCACACGCGATCCGCCCTCCGCGTTATACTGCCGCGCACCGCACTGCCTCTGTGGTGTTCCGCGGTGCCCGTGCGGCGATGGTGGCCACTGTACCACGACGGGGTATCCCGAGGGTTCTCTCCCACGTGGCGTTTTCTCTCTCCGGACACCCCGAGCGTTATTCTTTTCTCCCTCTCTCCGTCCTTCTCGAATTCACGTAACACTGGGGGACCACAACCGGCAACTCGGCTAACGTCACGCCCACTCTCTTACAATCCCCGGTCTGCAAATCTTTATTTTACGGTCGATACGGCTGATCGATGCCACTCTCTCTCGCATACCCCTCACTTTTTTCTTTACGCTCCCTCGCCGGCACTTTCAAGTCGATCCGATAATGACGAGGAAGAGTCAAAGTCGATGTATCGTCAACTGTACTATACCACCGAAAAATCCCCTTCAAAAAAAAAAAAAAGAGGAGACAGATACCCATGAATAACTTTTATCGTATAGACTCCCGTGTTTGTCGTTGTGGTGTTTAACTTTGTTTTTAATCTATTTAAATAGCATATCGTGCAAAGATTGAGCCCATTAACCGATATCGTTTTATCAGCAATACTGAGATTTCGATAATGAAATCTCATTTTCATACTCGAGCGATTCTACAGCTTCGTATATGTGGTACGAATGGTTACCGAAGCGATTTTCTTTTTTTACGAACCGTGTCGAAACTGGAGCCCTTTTTCGATTTTTATCCAATGGTATTTACGGAACGTATTATTTACGTTCGAAAGGTGATCGGTAGATTTTCTTTTTTCTTTTTTTTTTTCACGGTAGACGAAACTGGAGCGCACGTGCGATAGAGTATAGAGGGCGGTTGTGCTGCGGGATTTGATAGAATGGATGAAGGGACAACGACTGGGAAACGCGTGAGTTCTTTCCTGTACCACTCCAGTCGCACACGAGAATCGCGCGCGCCCATCCCTTCTATTTATTCGAGTTGGACGACTAGAAAAACGGGCGATTTTATCGCTCGGTAAATTGAATCCCGTGATTCGACGGTTGTGCTCGTGGAAGAGCCGAAGGGCAGGAGAGAGGGGGTGGGGGAGAGGAAGAGGGTAGAGCGATAGAGAGAAAGAGAAAGGGACGGAGAGAAAGACGCATCCCCGGGCGTCGGAAAACTCGGCGAGGGTGAAGAGAATCCTCGCCTGGTCGAGTCCGACTCTCCGCGCGCCTCTTGCCTCCGAGGCTCCTCTCTATATGCGGCACTGGGCGGAATGGTGAATTTGCATGCAAAAGGGATCTCTTTCCTGCAACCTTTATTATTAGATTCGTCGAAACCATTGTCCATAACGGCCGACTGTACCTTACTCCACTGTTGTTAGATGTATATACATCTACATACAGACATAGTGCTTTCACGATTCTTCACGGATATGCATCGCGAAAAATTTCTTTTATCTTTCGAAGCTTCGAGTTGGAAGCCCGTCGTGTCTATGCTGTAAAATAGAATCGAAGGACTACCGAGTCAAAGGCAAAGGGCTTATTCTCGAGTGCTTCGAATTTTTTTTTATTAGCCTTTCATCCTCCCCATCGGTGCTCCAAAGCACACAAGTACAATGGCACAGGAGAATCGTCCGAGGAACAATTCAACCCGTAAACTTTCACACGATTATAAAGTACGTGACAGAGTTAATACGAGGCTTACTAAGCGAAGCTTCCAGTTCTGCACCGCAGTTCCAAAGACATTGCGTATCTCGCTCCTGAACCTTTGGCCTTTGCTTTCCTCTGTCTTTCTCTCTTGGTGTGTTGTTTTGTTTACTTAATCCCCTTACCCCCCCCCCCCCCCCCCCCCCTGCCCCTCTCTGGCACGTTTGTTTGTCGCCGTCGTCGACGTCGTTGCCGCTGCAAGCTCGTGGTGGAAACGACGTTCAACGCGCATCTCTTTACGGCAAAGCGTGCGCGCCTTCTCGGCTTTGCCAAGGGACGAGAGGATAAGCGGGAGAAAGCGAAGAGTGTTCCAGGGGGTTGTTGAATGGCTTGAATGAGGCGCGAAACAAACAGCTAAAGGGTTATGCACTCTCCCGCCAACGTTCTACTTGTGCGTAGAAGGATTTCTCTTCGTCAAGAGAAACTATACGGCTAGTGCGCGTAATGCACTCACTCAATGAATGGCCGATTTATTTGCCGGGTGTTTACGTTAGATTATTCGCGGAAAAAAAAAGTTTCGTAGTCGCTCTATAATACGCGTTTACGTTTTATCGTGTGTTCCATTTAGCGAATACTCGCGCTTCGCGTGTCCGTATAGAATACGTAGATCGAACGAATTTTCTACCTGGCGATAAAGTCAATTCTCGTTTACGCATACTGACTCGCGAACGAACGAATGGGATTGTGTATCCAACGGCAGCAGCTTGTACTACCAGCTCGGCCGGTTACGCGATACGCCAATTTATTTTGACGCAGTTGCGAGATAACCGTGTATTCGTTTGACCAAACTGAATCGTTCGTCTAGACGCGTCTCCCGCTTTACTCCATCGTCGCTCCTACTCGGTTTAGGCAGTATTCGGAATATACAACAAATATATACTACTCGAATCAATACCGTTTTATACAGGTTCTTTTATCGTTTGTGCAAATCGCACAGATAGAATTCTATAAACAACGTGAATGCCAAGTTTACGCTCGAAAAAATACCCTGAAAATGTACATAAAAAAAAATTGTTTCAAAAGCATTTCAGAATAGTAAACTTCATGTTGGTTTTTATTTTTCATTGCTTTGACTTTCGATGCTGATTGTTTTTCAATGGTAACCGGGTTGGTTTTTCATCGATAGCGTATCATCGTTTGTGTCGGTAATGAAAAATTGATCAATTCCGATTGATGTATTTCGGTGCCAAGAAATCGTAGTACGTTAGAATTGAGGCAACGCGATAGAGCGGTGCCAGAAAATCGAAGACACGTCGATCCCGTCATTGGTATCCGATAATTGAGAATAATGGGATCACGAGAATGTCTCGAACTCGAAACTTAATCTTTGTTCACCCTGTCAACTTGTGAGATGATGTATTTACGATGGAACGACGAATCCATCGAGGCAAGTACCGTTGAATAAGCCGTAGTGGATCTTCTCGTTCCTCTTTCGCTCGCTTTCTCGATAGTGTAAACTATTGAAACAAAACCACCGTTGCGACGGTTGGTTATACGCGAGTAACGCGCAATTGCATCGCGCCGAAACGATTATTCGCCGCTACGCGGTGCGAAACCGTCGCATAATGTGCTTATGTCCGTTCAACCGTCATTCCCTTTATCCTTCTATCTCGTCCTCTTGCTGGAATCTCCAGCCCTTCTGCGTCATTGCTTCTCATCCTATCGCGTTCTCATCCACCTCCGAGTCGAGGAATTTCACGGTTAAAGGAATTCCCGCGGTTTCGGTTACCGACGCGTGATGGAATGTCAATATCGGTAGAAGAAATTGCAAACTTATGCAACTATTACGAGACTATACGAGAAACTTCTACGATTACTGTTATGATATATCAAGAGGATTTCAAGATACAAAATCCGTTAATTCCGTAGTTATTTCTACAACAAATTCCCGGTAAACTCGATCCACACGGAAAAAAGTATAAGCAACAAATATATTATAAATATGTGAAATACGGCGTTTGTAAATAATGAATATTTTAATCATTTAATTACTTATATTCGTAATGACATATTTTTCGAAATATTGTCGAAATTATATTCGTAACATACAACTTTTTAAGGAAAAAATATTGGATATATATCATAGATATATTTTACGATAACCTTTTTTTCAATATGGCGCCCACAATTACCGACCCGCCTAACGCGACTGTGAAATCTGTATTTCAATTAGCTCTCGGTAAATCCTTTTTTTTTGCTTGGAAGACCTTCAAAGAAACGATACTTTACGAGTAGACTATTGTCCTTCCGCACGTGCACGCGCGGGTTTCTGGTCTCCGTATTCGAGGCAACAGTTCAGGGTGTCGCATTTGCGCCCTTCGCGCGAAGGGGGACAATGGTACTCGAAGCGTCTGCCTTAACACTTGACAGAACAGGGCTGAACCGTAGCGATGCATTTGGTATGTGTCAGTGTGCTGGATAAAGAGGAATATAGTCGAAACAGTCGAGTTCTTCACCTCCCTTTCGGTCACCCCTTGGCTTGGAGGGCGAGTGGCCTGATCAGCGACGACTGATAGGCGCACCTCACGAAGGGGGTCCTAATACCGCGGGCTGACTCACCCTCCCACGCGCATTAGCCGGTAGCAATAAAGCCGGGTGTAAACAGCGGTCGCGGACACCCTACTCGTTTGGATAGGGTTGAGCAGTTTCTTAGTGTCACCCTCGAGCGAGATATATACATATACATAGGCGTCGTGTAGTTTCTATACCTCGTATTATACGGACGTAACGTGCAGTTCCCTAGGCTCAGCGTTTTCATGTCGACCAGTACGACACTAGACACACACCCACCTTACAACTGCGACAACTACGGCTATCGTGTTTCGGTCGAATTGAATCTTTGATGTTGTCTGCGACTCATTTATCTCTCGACTTTACTGCGCGAACCGAAAAAGTTTCGTTTATACGAAAGATAGGATAAGAGGTTCTTCGTATTACAATAGCTTCAGAAAATACTTTCCGGTCTGTTTCGTTTTATTTTTTATTTTTATTTTTTTTATTTTCGCGACTAGACGCATTCGTTTCTAGTCTGCTTGCGTCTCAGGTACACGTGAATTTATCGAGTATATAGGTATGAGTTGGGAGCAAAGAGAGGCCATCCGCTAGAGGTAGCCAAGCTGAATGCGGCTGTAACTTCTCCGTAGGAGAGCGTTCTGCACGGCTTACCAAGCTCGAGGTACAACTACCGCGGTCGTACAGTTCGGCCAGCACGTAGCGCCACGAGAGAAGCGTTCGAAGAAACGCGGATGGATATAATGTATAACCCGAGTGGGCACTGTTGCTCTCCGGGCACCAACGGGCTTCTACGTATACGTTACGTAGACGCATAAATATATAGTAGCAGCCTCTAGCTCTTGTGTTCTTCGCCGTTAAGGCTTATCGTTATTCCGCACACGTTGGCCGTTCGTCGCAGACCAGCACCGGCACAAGGCACTAACTACTTGCGTTACGAGTCAGCCAAGGACCTCGCCGGTAGATAAACAACATGGGGCGGGCGAGAGAGAACAGGGGGCGAGAGCGTTTGGACCCTCTCTCGTCGTTTCGTTCCCCTCTCCTGTAACCGGCTCTTTCGTCGACATTTACACTTTCTCTCTCAGACTCTCTCACGCTCTCTTTGCCAACCGATGCCCGTAAGCATCGAATTTGCATAGAAACGCGACTAACTTCGACTATTAAGCCCCGAGCTGCCGCGGGAAGGCTTTTCCAGACGGAAATGCGCGAGAGTACGCTCGGGCACCAGGATTCAATTACCTAAATGGCAAATCTCGGAAATCCTTGGACCCCAAGACGAACCCGTGCGCGCGATCTTCGTACAGGAAACAGACAGAGATAGAGGAGCGACAGCGTTCACAGAGTGGTATAGTGTCGTCGGAGCTTTTGCGTCAATAGGGTGGGAGCCGATAGTCGGCGAGACACTTTGCAGTACGAAGAAGCACGACAACCGAGGGAAAATCACGAATGGCTATTAAGAAAATGAATATATTATGTCGGAGAGTACATTTGGGATCATTACAACGGCGTCAAACAAGCACCAAGCAATTTATATACATTACGAAGCCAATTATCTTTCTTTTTTATCGTTGATATGAGGTATATTTTAATCCCATTACCCGCGCTCATATATGCCCGCACACATCCGTTTCTTAGAAAAAACTCGTGGAAGGAAGACACGATATGTCGTCATGTTAATCGAAGATCAGAGGAGACCTTTCTACGATCATGTCTGATGCGATTAGGCGTAGTCGAAAGACTCGGTAGTATGTCTGAGATCCAAGCATGAAAGGAACTGATATTTCGCGTGTGCCCAGCAGGAGCATTCACCGGGGCTATCTCTCAAGCTTGGTGAGCGCTCGCGCGTGCACACACACACTCTTCGTCAACGCGGGAGCTTTTTATTCCACCTCGTCGTAGTTGTAAGCTCTCCGGGTTCTTCGTACAACCAACCAGCAGAAGCAGCCAGCAACCTTCTTCGCTTCTTGAATGCGAGCGACGGCTCTTTTCACCGACTACTCCCATCATCCCTTATCTCCTAGCGCATCTGCGGCCTCATTTGCAGCCATATATGAACTTCGCCATCTTTCCCCTCGCGCTTTTCTTTCTCTTTTGCGACCGAGCGTCACTCCCTCTTTTCAGGCTACTACGGTAGTCTTTCCGGAGTTCTCCTGCATCTCTCCGACACTTCCCTTCCCCCTCAGGAGCTCTCTTATTTCCCCAACCCCTCCGAACACCGCTATCTCTAATCTCCCTGGCTTTTCGCGGGATCTCGATCACGTGCTAGAGAGATGTATAGCCTTCTTTTCGCCTTCCATTCGCAACCCGCGCCATCCACGCTTCCAGACGTCTTCCAAAAGTTTCGCCTCATACGCGACCTGAATTACTCGTTGAAATTTCTTACTCGTGTAGCAATATGGATTATATTGTATCAAACGCAGCGTTGTATAGGATCTTATGAATTCGCCTCTATAGATGTCTATACAGAGAAAAAAGAAAAAGTTGCGAAACAGCCGGCGCATGGGGTCTTTACACCCATTTCGCAAACGAGGGAAGCGGAAAGAACGATACACGTACATCCTGATCGCAGTGGCCCCCCCCTGATGCTTTTACCGATGCCCGTACCAGCGAGCATACCGTGAACGGTAATCACCAAAAGCACACAGCCTATCCTCTCTCACGCCTGCCGCGTAGCTGTTCTTTGAACATTTCAAAGAACGTAAAGGGGCCCCTCCTCATTACGCTCGCGATAACGTTACATATTAATTCTTACGAAACGAGAGTTGGCATTAACGTAGGTAATACCGAGTGCAGAAGCAGAAGCGAAGAGAGGCTGAATCGGTTTATGCGAAAAGCATTATATTCCACCCACATAGTTTTTATATCTCCACAGCCTCTATACGGGTAATGTGCACATTCATAGCGTACATCTCCCCCTCAAAGAATGAGACTTTACATTCGTATACGATGCACGGAAAAGAAAAATTCTTGATATATTTCGTTCGAAACGATGAAACAGAGAGAAGAAGTATCGTTCTCCATTCGCCACGGACACGTGAAAAGGAATCTCAGATAATGTTTCACCATTGTTTGGCGCTGGAAATCTACCCCGAGTTCGATGATACGGAAATATCCGATATAAATAATTCGATGCAATGCATTACAGTACAAAAGTATCGAATAATTCAGATGTTCACTCTACTTGATTCAGCGATCCAACGATGTCCTTTACATTCGTGCGCTACAGTCCTTTTATGCACAGAGCAGTATAAAGACGGATTGGCACACGACGAATTCTTAAAGGAGTTTTCGTAAAACGCTGTGAGTATAACACACCTGCATTGCAATAGTCAGACAGGGTAAAAGTAATCTCGAGGCACAGAGCGCGCGCCGAGACGGTCACGCGAACCGTTAAGAGGTTTAAGAATCCCTTTACGTACACTACGGTCGTAGTCTCGGCTGCCTCTCTCTTGCCCCCCAGAGCACGAGAGTGAAGAAGCTCCGGGATGTTCGTTGCTTCTTGCCCCGTCTCGCCACCATCACCATCCCCATTGCATATCTCCCTCCCTCGAGCTTTTTCTCTCTTGTCTTACTTTTTGTTCGGAAGAGCGTTGCCGTTTCTGAGCGCGCCGCCTCGAACTTCGTCGATTAAGAGAAACTTGGGCGAACGGCGAAGGTCGAAGATGCTGTGGCTTGCCCCTCCTCCCCTCTGGTAGTTCGAGGCTCACTGAACCCTCTCTCCTTTACCGTCTCTTTCTTCTCTTACCGCTCATCGGAGTTGCAGGCAGGAAACTGCCACCCATTCCAACGTTCGAAGTCCGTGCGCCGAACGAGAAGGTGGTCACCAGCCAGTGCGGTGCTACTACCGAGTTACCCGACGACTTTCAGGTTTCCACGAGAACGCCGACGTCGTTGTGGTTTGTTTTAAATATTCATTTCGAGCACCGAGGGGCTTCGGAGCTCTCTCCGCCACTTTAATGTTCTACGCCGTTATATCCAGCAGCCGACAGACACACCCTCGCCGTGGGCCTCTCTCCGTGTATACGCAGGGATGCAAGTTCCTTTTTTCCTTGCATTCTTCGCTGCCGTGTATGCCTGATAGAGCTTGCGACGGTCACTCTCGGCGTTTTAGTGTTCTCAGCTCGGTAGTGATTTAATATTTATTACCAAGATCCGTTCTTCCAGAGTTGCAGGAAGCAAGGGTGTTCGCGCATCCCATTCGTTCCTCGAAATAAACCTCTGGAGAGACGGTGTTCGTCACGTATGGGTCGTTAAAATAAAAGATAATCACTTACGAGAAACGGCATTATTTTCACGAGACAGTATGTGGTCATAGAACCGACTAAATCAACGACGAAACGAAACACGCAAGGCACCAACACTGTGGTTGACCTTATCGCGTCCCAGGAGGTTGCAATCAAGCGAACTTTGACCAGGAAGTGCCCACAGCAGGATTATTAGCGAGGGGGTTTCGTCTCTCTGGCTTCGTAAAAGTAACTAACCCGACGTCATAAAAAGTCTTCGTTGCCCCATACGCTGATACGATTTTGCTGTGTTTTACTCGTCGAACATCCTTCTTGGAACTATCAAGAAGCGAAATTCTAGTATATCGGTGTAGCCAACGAGGCCGTTGCACACCAATGGCACTCGATCCACATTGGCCCAAGAGCAAAACGTAAGAGCGCGAGCGAGCAATTGCTCGTGGAGACGGATTAAACCTGCTCCTTTGACGTAAGCCCGTCCTCAAGTCCGGTCCGTAAAGACTTCCGCCTCTTCCTCTCTCGTTCACCTCTGGGGACGCACCAAGGGGACTCTCTTGGTAAGATCGACTCTTCGCCAATTACCCGACAGTTGCTACATCCACCTGCCCGGCTTGCCAGGATCGAATCTTAAAAGCGCAATAAAAAGTCCAGCACCGCGCTTGACGGACTTTTCTTGCTCCTTCCTTTCCTTCTTCCAGTTTCCCATCGATTGAACATCTATAAGTAATTGACCAACCGAGCTTGATACTTTATTCGATTTCATCATCAGCAGACAGATGCGCATTCTCTATACTGCCCGACAACTTTTTCTCCTATTCAATAAATTGTTCTGTGTAATTCAAATGGATTCATTGAAGCGTAAGGATTTTGTGAAATTTCGTAATTCCACTGAGACAAGGTATATGTATGAGCGTAGAATTCTTTTGTCCGCATAGCTCCGGTAACATCCGCCAAACCAAGAAAGTCTGCCGACTCAGCTCTCGCGAGAGACGCGCAACCGCTATTTCCGTTGCCGAGACTCTATCATGAAACCCCAAAGGATAATTTAAACGGAAAATCGATAATATTGCGCGCCTCTAAACTCATCCCTTCAACAGTGAAAGAGATATACGTATTCCCCGAGGAGTACATCTCGTTCTTTCGCTTTGCAGATTCTGCGTAAACCTTGCCATATGATAACCGCGGAAGCTTCCAGAATTTCTCTTTCGACTTTATTCGCAGTTGCGAGATCGATGACTACCCGGACGAAGCTTTCGGTATACTCAACTTCGATAAAGCTATAGATATATCGTGTTTTACCTTCTTTAAGGGAGACCAGCAGCCGAGAGACACTCCACAACGTTTTTCACATGATAACTACGAAAAATTGGATTTTTTTTCGACTTTGATATAAACTTTAATATTACACGTTGAAATAGAAATAAAATAAGTAGCGAATACGCGAACGGTAGTGGGATTATACCTTTTAAACGGCGAGTGACAAAAATGTGTTCCAAATACCATTTTTCGAAAAAAAAAAAATTTTCCGTGCTTTTCAACAGCGAAATCGCGGCCTCTCGACTAAATGTCGAGTAAAATGAAGTTTTCTATGGTAAAAAGATTCTAAAAAACAGTACCGGGTACTCAACGGTTTTATTCAAGCATTTTTTTCAATGGTACCGGACGATTAAAACCGTAAAAAATGCCAGCAAAAGCGAATTTGCAGTTTTGACGCGTCAAATCGACGATTTAAAAAAAATGTTTGGGATCATATAATTCAATGTGTATTTCTCGAAAATCAGGAGAACGATAATAATGTTAGCCTGCAATTTATGAGAACGACGCTAATTAGTGAAAAAAAAAAATTTTCGTTTCTCGTCACCGCTGCGAAAATTTCTCGTAATTAGCATCCAGCTATAGTAACTTCCGCTCACCAATCATACAATGAATACCGCGTTTTTTGACACGAGACAGACAGCCCAAACATTGATCATTGCAAAGAATAGTTTTGTTTAATTTCCGACTTGTCATCGTCCAATATCGGCTTCGGATAAGCAGTAATTGGATATACGAATAACGCGACAACAATGTCATCCGATATTTTGGGATTTTTTTTGACCATCCATTATTTCTTTTAGACAAGATAACCATCAATTTGCCACGGATATAATGAAAATCTAAATTTACAGAGTTGCTGAATCTTCTTATCGCATACATCCGTAGTATATTAATAGAGATGATGGATCGTTCCTATTCACATTATTTAAAGAGATAAGTAAGTTGCTTGTTCGCAACGTTCAATTATTATGATATTCATTGCTTCCCGGCGTAGAGGTAAGCAAAGCCCATTTATGTAGGACGATATTAAAGTTTCCATATTAAATTTAATCTTCCGAGAGAACATGGATAAACAAGTTTTTCTTCAAGCTTATGCGCTTTTGCGTGTCTTAACAAGCGATAAGCGCGCGTTTCTCTTTTCTCCTGTTTGCCCGAGTGACGTAATGAGATAATCCTAAGCGAGATTGGCAGATTAATTGGTTATCAGCCAATAAGGCGAGGGGTGAGCATTGCACGCGTACGCTCGCTTTCCTCATCGCGTATATACGTTCTTCGGTGTTCGCCACAACATTTATCCACCAGCGCAACGTAGCCACTCTACTTCCATTCGTTTCCTGTGATTGGCACGTTATCACGCTACCTCTCAGAGATCCCCCATTCCCCGCAGCGACCTCGGGGGCCCGTAATCTCTCAGCCGTAGGTAGCTGGTAGCTGAGGGTGCGAGCGTTTCAGCCCTGCCGCGTTGGGAAGCACGCGTACTTCCTACCTACTCCTTCGTTTCGTCTCTGTCAATTTCTCTTATCTTCCCGGTGGAGTCTCTCACCCCGCGTCTTACCAACTGTCGCTCTCAACCATACTTCGCTTTCGCGGGCGAAGTCGTTCGCCTTACCAGTCTCGCACTCTTTTAACCCCCGCGAGTTCGTCCCTATTCTATTCTTGCCAAAGTCACTTCGACTCCGCTAATGGGGATGGTTTGAGAAATTTCTGACGAATTCGCGTAACTCATTGGCTAATTCTGATTGTTCTAAATCGACTCAAAATTTTGTCAACGAATAATTCCAATTTAACTCAATCAATGTGCCTCAACTTCCATAATCTATGACAGTTTAAACCGGATTTAATATTGATATCGTCGAAGGTACCTTTACATTCCAATTAGTTAATAGGGATCTACAGAAATTGCTATCACGTCCTTACAGATCTGATTAATAAGTACTATCAAAGTACAATTCGATTAAGATCCCGATATTATCTCGGTCGACAGGCATGGAAATCAATATCCCGAAATGAACGAGTGTACATAGGACCGATATATAATGTTCGTTTGACGTTGATAGCAGGAGGAAAGGATAGAAGGGATTAAGCATGTAACGTATACTACAGTTCGCTTATTGCGCAGGCTACTCGAAAGGATTAGGGAGTGTACCTGGGTAAGAGAAAGGTTTCCCTAGTCGCAGCAAAGGGGAGGAAAACCCCGAAATTCACCTTCACACACACACACTCGCACATTGGCTAGAAGTGCTGCCTACTGTTTCAGTCACTACTACCCCCGCGTTCACCGTCCGCTCCGATCAATACGACCCCAAACCCCAGTTCGCGCATTTCCAAAGCAAGTTTCCAGCCTGGCAGGCTGCGCACACCGATAGCCTCGACTCTGTCTCTCCGCACTCACCATCTACGGTATTTACAATTTAACGCAAAATTCAAACGCGTCTTCGCCTCATTCGTCTGTGAATAGATCTGAATAATTCGTCTGAGTAATTCATTGTAGTTGGCTTTCAAAGGGGTTTTTTTTTTTTATACACGATTCTCACGAGTTCACTGAAGCATTGATGAAAATTCACGCTCGTAGAAAATTAAACAACTGCGCTGCGAGTTAGAGAACAATCGAAAAAAAAACTCTTTTTTTTTTGTACTGGAAGAAACAACGATATGATGTTACAGTATACAGGCTGTACGGGCCCCACGTACATCAGACGGTAACGTGCAATTAGCTCAAAGCAAGCCTGACTTGTATATTAACTTATCGCGTTTACCCGAAGGCTCGAGCTCAGCAAGCTGTACGTAACATTCTGAGGCTATGTTTGCCCGTCGTATATCAGTAGGAAATATACGCAAACGTGTGTACTATGAAGAGCAGCGATGGGGGTTTGTATAAAGCTCCTCGTTCCAAGCTCTTCTCTATACTTGGGTCGTCCAAGTGTGTTGGCCCGTGGCTACGATCAGTACGTAGAGCTTTACCCCACGAATGGGCTGTATAGAGGTCTCTCAGATAGCTCGTAGGAAATGAGATCGCGTTCGTTCCCCCTCACTGGGCCTATTTATTTCACCGTCAGACGTACACGTCTTGCCGTTTGCTTTGCCGAGGCGGCATCACATTTTTTTGCGATTTTCCAGAAGATTATTATATTATTGTACCCGCAGTGGCCTCTTTGTAAAACATGGTAACTTTATGATTCATTCGCGTGAACGTGGAGAAAAAAAAATGAAGGAAAAGATAATTGCAGCGAAATGAAATGAAATTCAAGATGAAAGCGGGAACGTAGAGAGGAGAGGATAGATAGAAAGAGCTAAGCGTGGAAATAATCTATTTCAGAGTTCCACTGCTCCTCGTTGAGGCCATAATCGGTACTCGGAAGAAGGCTCTTTCTCAAACTTTCAGGCCGCGATAAGACGTTCTGGCTCGTCTACGTACACCTAACGGCTGCTGGCTGGTGTAGCGACACTATAACAAGTATATATACCTATAAACTGCAAGCCAGAAACTTTGCCACCACTCTCGACGAATTTCGAAGCAATTTCTTGTTGCCACCCGTCGCTCTTCTACAGAAACTTTGGATTTAATTTATAACTAGTCGAGAACATCCTACCTCTTCAGTTTCCATCTCGTGTGCACGAGGAGAAAGACTCTCGCCTGTACCTGGCTATGCCAACGTCGCTGACAATACTCTTTAGGCAGACTACTCGTGGGTGTTAGTCGCATTGCGCTCTGGATATAATATCGGTCTTGGATACTTCGCGGAAAGGATACATCATTTATCCAATCGAAGATATTGACAGAAAATACGAAGCATTAACTTTTTTTTTCTCGGTAAATACGGCAACCGCGAAATCTCGCAGACACTGATATATTTCGATACCTTTTAACGCCGAAGGCAGACGTTGCGAAGGAGTCGAAAGATATTGCGACAGCAGCGAAATTCGGGATAGTCGTAGTCTCAGGGTTAAGTCAACGGTGGGAGTGGGGTGTGGATTGGCCCTTTGATCTCTCGCGGGCGCGCGCAGAAAGCGTCTATAGTCAAGCATACTTTGGAAGCAGTGGCGCGAGCCTGAGAAACCTTCCATCTTTCTCAGGCGCGGAAGAGAGAGTAGATACGAGAAAAAAAAAAAACGAAGGCGAGAGGGAGGCCGGATCCTCTAATCTGTTATCGTAAAAATCCTGCTAGCACACTGGTGTGTGCCGGCAGGCGAAAGAGTGGGTGAGAGAGCTTTAAAGCTGAAGAAGAAGTGAGAACTGAAGTGAGTGAGATAAAGGGCGGTTGCTACCGAAGCACGAAAAGGAAGAAGGAAGAGCCACAGGGCGCGCGGAAGGAGTGAAATGGAATGATAGAGAACCGGGTGTGAGAAGGCTGGAGGGTTTCAGTAGCGGGAGAGGGTGTTCGCGTCACCCTTCGGGAGATGGAAGAGTATCAATATCACGCCTCACTGCCACGACCAATCTGCCTCACACTACTTTTCCTCTTCAACTTCCGTACACCTTTCCGCGCATCGCCTTTCCCTTATTATCAGTTAAAAAAAACATAATAATAATCTTCGCATTGAAATATACGGAGAGTACGCGAAAGCAATGTCGAACTTTCACACTCTACGTCAATCTTTTCGTTATTCGATCGTGATTTTCGCGGTGAAAATCTACCGTCCGTTAAATTTTTCAAGGCTGATTTTTCCGTCATTTTTTCATAAGCGAGAAAGTTTCACGAATCAAGTTGAGAGACGCGTTGCTGTCAAGATATCATTCTCACTGGCGTATGACGTGATTCGTCGTGATTACACATCGATCAAAAGCGCGTGGATAATATTTGTCGATTTAGAAGCCAAATCTTCGTATTATACACTGTCCGTATGAGCTAATATGAGAATTATCGATTTCCTTTCACTCGAACGATGTTCGACAGGAGTTCCTCTAATCGTTACGACAAAGCACGCAACTGTGCGCGCGACCCTTGGCCCCGGCGCTTAAATGTCAAGGGGACGAGAAAGTCGGCGCAAAAGTCTGCGCTATACCGATAACAAAATAGGCAACCCATTTTTTTTCATACCCGTATAGGCAGGTGAAGTAGGCGTATCTAACTCGTGCCGGTAGGTCCAAGAGGGACAAGAAGAAAAAGTTGCGGCTTCTCCGCACGAGAGTCCTGATCCATCTGGACTGCGGGCCTCTTTTTCTACTTCCATTTCGTAACGCGCCGGGGCTTCGACGATGCGTAGCGAAAGACAGAGAGAGACATAAACTAGGGTCAAGTTTTTTTTTCGTTTCATCCTCCGGACCAGCTAAATTGTTTCCATCTTGCCGAGGAAAATCGTTCGATCTCTTGGCATTCCAAGTCGTATTATTACGCGGGGGAAGAGAGGGGGGGGGGGGGGGGGGGTAAGGGAATAAGAAATAAACGAAAAAAATGCACGGCAGACCCTCGTTCCGCACCTCGTTCGATCATGCGTAAGTTCATATTAAGGGAGTGGGAATCGCTCAATGGGCACGCAAAAGTATAGGCGGAACGGTCGGGCCGAATGTGAAAAACTTCATGCACCACATCACACACGCGCACGCATACAGTATTGCCGGACTCACGTGGACGAACGACGGATTTTTCGGGGGTGGAACGGCGGAATTTTATTCGACGGTCATAACGCATGAAATGTACGGGTCTGGGCAATGGGCATCTACTGTGCTGTGGGGTGGCCGCGTAGGAGCAGACTATACGCGGCTCGTTGTTGGCCGAAGCGACATTGAAAGGTATTATTGCGGGATATTATTAAGGGGGGTTACTACGGTATATATAATAATCCGATGCCGCTTTATCAATGTATCTTCAGTTCCTTTACCGTATACACGTTTTGTTCATTCGCCGCTAGAAGATTTTTTTACTATTCTTGAATAGAGTCGGGTGGAAAAAATTTCTCGCTGCAGATGCAGTCGCGGATTTGGAAATTTAAGAATTAAGAATATAAGGAGAATAAACAAGAGTTTTTAGTCGGCACAGGCCGATGGAGGGAGAGAGCAAATAGAGATTTGTTTCCGCGTCGACGAACGTACCACTTCGTGCATTTTTCGTTTTATTTTATTTTTTTCTTTTTTCGTCTTTTTATCACTTTTTTTTCGTTCCACCACGGAACGCGCTCGACTAAGAACGAGCGCGAGTGCTCGCGCACTTTCTCTTCTCTCGGTGTTCAAGGAGTTTCGTCGACGGGCACACGGCGCCGGGACACGGCAAACTCTCGCCGCGTGGAACGGAGCGCTCACGCTTGCAAATTAAAGACTCGTCGAGTCGGAGGGGTGCCCGAGGAAGGGAACGGCGAAGAGAACGAGGCGAGGGAAGAGAGGCCGAAAGACGATGGAACTTTTGCAAAGTATCCCGGTGGTATGAGAGGAAGAGGATAAAGGGTGCAGAAGCGGCTTGACGAAAAGGATTCGGTCTCGAGTTTCCGGTTCAGCTCGCCAAACTTGCGCCCTGGAAAACGAAAGTAACTCCCTGCTGGTTCGTATTTCTAAAGGCCTCGTCCGGCAGATTGGTACGCAAGGCTCGTGCAAAATTCGTATTCAACCATTGGCAAAACTCCGCGACAAAACACTACGAATTTAGATCAAACGTAATTAGCATGAAAAGAAATTCTCGGCTGCGTCAGCTAATTTTTCATTTGTGACTTTCGGTAGTGGGTACTTTGATGCGAATGTGTATTTTTTGTTGATGTGTTAAGCGTTGAGCCTTCGTCGCGAATTAGTACGATAATATTATTAAATTTCTCCTTGGCACATTCTCCTGGCACCGTTATGTTCCGTATCGTAAAAGGGAAACGAACAAAAATCATAAGCAATTACAAATTACGATGGCACGGTTATTTTTTTACAGCGTAAATGGTGCGGTTTTAGCGCTTTTTCATTCGAAGATCAGCGCCATTACTACCAGTAGAGGGGGTCTTCGGCCGACGACATTAATTACTTAATTATTTATGCGGCTCTTACAAGAGAGCCGCACACGGTAGATCTTAGTCGGTGAATTAAGCTCCCCGGAATATTATCCTTTAATAAAGAAGATTTCAGTTCATCCTCGGAGAAGGAGACTTTTCCTCGTTCTCTTTACCGTGTTAGCCCTCCCGTTGCCTTGGTAAGGAAAAAAAAAAAAAGCGGTACTCCGGTGCGCTGCCGCTGGATAAAAATCTTGGCGAGAATGAGATTATTGCGGGTGTGAGAGAGACGAAACGTGGCGTTATTATCTTTTCTCTTTGCTCATCTTCTCCGATCTCATTCCTTCGCCACGCTGCGAATGGATCGCGCTTCATCATAGTCTTCGACGTAGTCGAGTTCTTCCTTCACTTTGACGCTTCGATGAGTTATACAAATTGAAAATCGTTCGAAGCTTTTTTTGAATCTCGGAGAATAAGAGCGAAAGCGTTTTTTTTTTTTCTAATTTGAATGCGAAACGGATTATAGCCTTTCAAAATTGATGAAATCGTTCACAATCATTGAGATTCTGGCTTTTCATTTCGCACGTTATTTCCTTTTAAATACGTTTCAGATCGTATATTTTCATTAGTGAAATCTATAGAATTGACGTTAAACACAATCGTTCGGTGATGAATAGGATTTTACGAATGTATACGGGATTGAAAAAAAAATTATAATTCAACAAACAATGCCCATCGGTTTATTTTCTGTCACAAACAGAAACAACAAAGGTTAATCGATTGTCGATATGATTGGGACGTGCAACATGGCACGTGTTTGCCGGTAGTATCCCTGGCGTACGGAGAATATTTTATCGAAGCTTCGCGTGGAATTAAACACGTACGGTATCGCGAGCGCATATCGTTGATAGTTGGGTTATCGAATTGCTCGAGTACACATGTAACACAGTCGATGCATTGATGTAGACTAATAGATACGGACCGTTGATAGATTGCGGACAAACGTTAGTTACGCTCAATAAATAATACTCATGGTATTAAATGGATTATTTTCTGGCAATCCAGCGCCCAGAACACGCCGCATTTTTTTTCTGTATTTACAGAAAAAAAAAACAACGATCACGTTCCGAAAGAGCCGTTTGTACGAAACGCCGCGGTAGTTTACCGAGAGAGGTAGAGAAAAGCCGAGCAGTAAATTTTAGTGGACAGTTGGCCGATGCGACGTGCCAGGATGACCGTTAAGCGCAACGTGTTATATCGGGCGTACGTGACGTATTGAAGCGTAGAAAGAGGATCCTGAGATTACGCGGTGCACAAGCCACGCCAGTTATACGACTCTCAACACGACAGGATCACAGCTTCAGTGGCTTTTCTTCGTGATCTTCGCGACTAATGCCGTTTCTCGCGTCAAGCACCAAGCATGAATATTATGTACTTATTTTATAAAAAATGCCACTGCGAACAGATGATTTTATTCTATTCAAACTGTTGGAATTACATTTTTCATCGCGTACTTTATCAGGTTTAATTCATTTTAATATTCAGTAGGATACGAATGGAGATTCCTCTGGCGGATATACAACTGGAGGTTATATATACAACTCATAATTCTATTGGAATTGATTACTTATTGAAGCTCATTAACATCTACTTCAGCATATCCGACAGGGGTAAGGATTTTATTTCGCTGCGGTCGCGTGATTCGAAAGAAAGAACGAGTAATGCAACAACTCCCCCTTCCGGGTTGGAAACGTGACGAGCCTATGAATTATCCTCCCGATCCACGACATAATGCTGCATACCGAAGCTGTTCGAAAGATATCTGCATAATGCGACAATAGAGTGTCGGCATTGTCGAAACAGTAGTCAGACTGGATTCAGATATTTGCCGTGTTCCTCCCGGGTTGTGCGTACAATATTAATGAACCGACTTATTATTCGTAGCGAACTCGACGCCGGATTATTATTTTGACGCTCGCGCGACTCCTCGCCTACACCCACAATGTTCCGGCCCTCGAAACTTTCCACAAAGTTTCCGCTCGCGTGAAATGAATATCGAATTGCCTACGTCGCTTACAGCACTGGCGAAAAAAATTTTGCAGGCACCGAACGATTTCTATCGTTGTTTTACTCGTTTGTTTTAAAGATTGCACCGATGTTGGTATATCTTAAGACCGGTAAATCGTCAGTTTTGTTAAACGGAGAGATCGGAAATAGCCCTTTAAACTTCTTCAGCAAGTCTTTAGCATTAGAAAATTCGAGGATCACACAAGTGGACGCATAATTCTCTAGTCGTGGATTTCAGTTTATAGTGTTCTGTGGTCCTGAAAATCGTGAAAATGTCCTTCAATTTCTTCGTTAGTCATTGATTTCTTTTTCTTTTTTTTTCCCTCGATTTTTGCCTTTTCATACTTTTTTAAAAATATTTACCTGTATATTTTTAAAAGCGAAATATTTGTTTTCACTTGTATTGGAAAAGTCTTGGAATTTTTCGCGATAATTCAGTTGGAAACCATGTAGACGTGCTGTAGTTGTTTCAAGTTATTCATACACCATTTGTTTCATAAAAAGTGCAATAAAAAGCCTTCGTAAATTGCGCTAATATGATTACTTTTTATTACACGCGTGAAGATAATTTTTTGCATCAATCCATCGGCACACAAAGAGGACAATGACTGAGTTTTACTACAGTACAGAAGCTGCATACCTATGTGTTTCCACGAAAGAGAAGCGCGAGCAGAGGGCACAGAATGACACGGTCGAACCGGAATACGATACGATGATGAAAATGAAACGGGAGAATAGCGTTATATAGTATACGAGCCGATGGCAGACCGGACCTCCGCAGCCAACTCAGGCAGAGAACGAGCTTTTTTTTCCATGAGCTTTTTTTTATTCCGAATTTACAATAGACTACGGGTCATACAATGCTGCAGTGCTTGCTACTAACACAACTGACCCGGGAGCGGCAACGTGCATCTCTAAATCGCCCTCTGCAGCTCTTTTGCTGTTTTGCATTTCCGGTTATTCTTTAGACTAACAAAAAATACAGAAATTTCCCTTTTACTTTGCGAAGAACAAACTGAATATCTCTCCCTCAATGATTCGGGAATGAGATAATTCATCGCGGGAGCGTGCGGTCATAATGAGAGCCGATTGATACGCAAGGGTCGAAATTCATTCCCGAAATATCTACATTTGTGTATAGCCCCTTCGGGATTCCATTCGAACCCCTCCATGAATGCGTTAATGGGTGAGTTGTGCATCAACGATGGTCGAGTCTGGCAGATATGCAGACAGCCAGAAACTAACCCCTTAGAAAGGGGGATGGGGCACAGAGGGTGAGAGGGGAGGGGGAAAGGGGATAGGTGAGTGAGATACTAAACACGAAATCCCTGGATATTACCAGAAATGCTGTGGGTAGGGAGCCGCACAACGCGGGACATTTACAGTTGCATGGTGTGTACACAGAGGGATGGCAATTTCGACACTGAAACCATTGGCTGCGACCGGACTGGAAAGGGATCGAGCGTTGGATTGCAGTACACCTGTGCCCGGGTGGATTGTACACGCCGACTGGAACGCGAGAGTGCGCGGAGGGTCGAGGGAGAGAGAAAGATGTGCCGAAAATGAGAGCAACGCACGAAACCAGTGGCACCAGTGATGTTCATGGTGTACGCCCATGCGATACAGTTACAATTGTGTGGGTGGGAGGGTTGCTTTCCTGGCGTCAGCCAGAGAGCACCGAAACTCCGCCACACTCCGAATTCTCATCTTCGTTCTCTCCTCCTCATTCGCATACAGCTTATTCGTATTCCATCTCTTTCCTCGACGTCGATTCCGGATGCGGGTAATAAGAAAGTGAGAACAGAGGGCAAAGTTACCTTAATGTCACAGGAGTTAATTAAGAAATGAGAGTCGGAGTTGTATATGTGTTTGCATTTATTATAGAGAGAAAACGAGTGGATCCAGTCGCTCCAGTTGAGTATTCAGGGTTGCGTAAAGCACTGTTGACTTTTCGTGTAATAGAAATGAAACCATGAAAGCGGCGATTTTTTAATGGAATGCCACGATAGCGTAAACCGTTTCAGCGTAGTTTCGCATACATCTGGTACGCAGCTCCTCGAACGGGGACATCGCGTTCTTTCTCAAAAAAAAAAAAAACCGCCCTCGTATTCAGAAGTAAAAGAATGTGACTTCCCTCTGTAAGATGCTTTATACATTTGTAAATATTCATGTGCGTCGCCGCGGACTCGAGAGACTCCCAGCTTGGTACATTCGAGAGCTTTGGTAATTTATTGAAGCGAGACGCACGAAACCCTGTTAATATAGTAGTATACCTACGTGATATTCTCACCCTCGGAATCTCAAAGCCATTGCTTTTACACGCATTTCTATAACCCGGCTGCAGTTATGCACATGTGAATTGCCAAGGTAGAGATGGAAAGCTCACGTAAAAGTACCGCGACAACGAGAACACGAGGTTCTTTCCATCCGCGGCTCAGACTGCATGAGCGGCAGGGTTACACCTTTCCTACCCCGGTTCGTTCTTTTTTCTTGCCCGCGTCGAGTAGCGCAAGTGAATTACCTAGGTTCGCTACTCCGTTAGGTACGTACAAGCAGCCGAGCGAGCGCGTTATTCACGCGAGCACGCGCCATTTCGGGAATGTCCTTAGCCTAACGAATGGCTTTAATTTCACGCTACGTGCCCTTCCCCCTTCCTAGCCTCGTGGTACCTACTAGCCTCGGCTGGCCTCGCTCTCGCGGTCACGAAGTCGTTTTCCCCGGGTGCATGCCTCCAAACGACGATGTACGACTATACAAGACCCGTACCGCTTTCTCTATACCCATTTCGCAACCCTCCCAAGAATCCTCTCGGATCGTCCCCAGGTTCTTAATTATTATTTTAATTAGCACTGACGCATCCGCTCGTAAATGTGAATTCGCCATGACGCTTCTCTCTGTTGTGTTCTGCGTTTGACGCTTGGCGTCCTCGGAGGAAACTTTGAAGACTTCCTTTCGACCTGAACATTCGGTTTCACCGACTTGTTCAACGTAAACACCTATTGCCTCGAAGGTATTTTCGCTCAACTCGGTGAGAGTTCCGTTGCTAATCGCAAAAGATCGTAAGCCAGTCGCGGCAAGGAGAGTCAGTGATAAACGCGTTTTTTACACCGATGCTCAGCACTTTCTCGACACGAATGCGAAAAGAGAGCGACTAGATACCCTCCCCATCCCGCGCTGGTACGAGAGGGATGGCGAGCAATTTGTACTCTCACTGACACTCCTTGATAAAGGAGAACCATTCGATACAGTGATACCGCCACCGGGGTGTACGTTTAATACGAAAGGAGTTTCGTAAAGTCTCGTTAGCGGCTACTACTCCGTATATTCGTTCTGTTTAACGATAGCTAATCGAGATCACGGCCTCGATCTACGCGCTCGTTTAATTCTACCTGGGTACCAGTTCGAGCTCGTAGATCGCTTGAAAAGTCACCGGCAACTCTCGTTAACGCTAACAGCCTTCGTAGTTTCATTCTCGCTCTTTCGATCGCAAGCTATTTATAATCCCTTTTACCCCCCGCGAACCCCCTTTGTGTCTACCTGCGATAAAATGGGGACACGTGTGTAAAAAAATTAGAAAACATTGCCAATTTTGTGCGAATCGAGACCTTTATCCGCGATCTTTTATGTGCAAAATACAAAATATTTGTTTTCATCAGAATAACAACTCGACATTTTTGAGGGTATATATAGAGAGGATTTCACTGAATGATAACAAAATTCAAGTCGAGATTTTGGATAAAAACATCTATCGATGCCGGGGCGATGTTTTGATTTTTGCCAATGTTTCTGGCCATCGGTCGGGCGTATAAAGTACGATATATTTCGACTGGCAGCCCCTCCGAGTGGCCGGATGCGCTGGATAACACGTCCAGGTGGATAATGCATGCCTCGCATCGGTATTCGACCCGAAACCAATATCGGCGGTTCGTTCGCCGATGTGCGGGGACGACGAGGACGAGGCGTGTACCGGGTTGCCAGACGAAATTTCCATAGAGGTCTCCGAGCAGCAGACGATATGGAAATGTTCGACTGAAAAACAAGCGCGCGCTTGAAAAGCAGGCTTCGGTAGGGTGATAGCCCTGTCGCATCGCCATTACAAATTCCACGAGCCGATACTCCAGACTGAAGACCCGCGGTGAACTCTCCGCACTACGGCCACCACCTCAAATGTTTCCTAATTCCGTGAGACCCGTTTGGCAAAAGTTTCAACTCGAATTGACTCTCTTTCTCACTGCCTCGTACGCGTAACTACATAGCATGAATATAAAACATTGCGGCTTCTTTCCCCTCTCCTCCTCCCCCTCTGCTTCGTACTTATACATATTTATAATAAAAGTTCGCCTCTTTGCCAAGATAAAAACAGTCGGCACTGTGCACGTAGCTTTCCTATGACTACGCGCGCAGGTAGTCTGCAAGAACTGCGATAAAAAGGTTTGAGACATGCGGAAACAAAAGTGGACAGCTTTTCAGTACTCTGCAGAAGGGACCTCCAATTTTTTATGTGCAAAACGATCGCTTTTCAACTTTTCGAAACGCACATTTTTACTAAACTATCGATCTGCGCTATAGCGAAAAAAAAAACACGCATAGATCTCCGTAAACCGATAACTTTCTCTAGTATCCGGTTAACACGAGGTGGTTTCGCGCCCCAGCGTCCGAACCTTTCGTGGTTTATCCTGCTGGCATTTCTCCTTCCCTTTCTCGGCGAACGTAAGCTCGCGGGTGGCACCGTCAACGGGGGTCGGATTAGCGGTCGCGTGGAAAAACTTGCTACGAGAGGATACTGGCTGTGTGACTTCGCCACTCGTACGGGAGAAGAAAAATTGCGTGCTTTATTGTAGTTGGATAAAATTGACGTTGCTGGAGAGCCGAGCAACACGTAAGCTATCGGGGCCGCTCCGCGTGCAACTTCGTACGGCACGTTACAACGTTCGCGATAAAACTAGTTTTCTGATACACGCCGTTCTCGCCAACGTTGACGGTGGTCAACGTGCGATCGATGCCTCGAACAACAGAATGCCCTTCCGAATCCCTGATATTTTGTGTGCGTATTTGACTGACTGTGCTACTACGAGCCCCGCCTGCCAGTACACACGCAGCATAATCAACATCAGGTGTTTACCCGTTCTGATTAGCGGTGTTCCCTCCCCCCCTTCTCCGCTGTACGGCTACGACTACGTTATTCGATAACACAGCCAGTCTGTGTTTGCTGACTTCATCGTGTGGTTCTGATCGTACGATTGTAGAAAGATTTCGCTCTCCGCTCTCATATTTTTCATGTCAAATAGGAGCTCACGAATTTATCGAGTTGTCATGAGCCTTAAAGATGAAATCATCGTCGATTTATCCTTGTAGGATGGTCGACGAATAAAAACGATCAAATGAATGAAATAAGATTCAAATCGGAGCGGATCATTTCACGGTTCTTTGAAATATAACGTGTTCAGTATATTTGATGGAGAACACCCGTTGTGAGAATCTGAGGGCGCAGAGGTCGGTAAGCTTGTCCAAAGGTCGGTAAATGCTCGACTCTGAGATACCCTCCGTATCGACGCCAGCTACCAACCCCTGGAGTCGGTATCTCCGTTTTCATCGATTCAGAGGGATGATGACAAGCTGTTCGAAGTTTCCTCGAGGTGGCGCCACTTCGCTTCAATCCCCCCCGGTCGACTAACACTCACTTAGAATCTGTCTATTTCGATGGAACTCACCGATTCCCCATTCGTCATTTGAAAATAATGAATCGGCAAGTTAATTATGCAAGTAATCGATTAGCGGATTTATTTTGGGGAAAATAAAAAAAAATATAAAACTATGATTGCGGCCTATTTTCGAGACCCACTGCATGGAAAAAATTGTAAAAATGAATTAAAAATCGTTCCAACAAAAATAGATTCACCGATTGATTAACGGATAAAAGAAAATCGAGCATTTGTAACGCTATATAGTGTGGGAGTAGTGATTATCGGCGAAAGACCTTGCGGTTTCCTTTGATCGACTGAAAAGCCTCGTCGTGCCTATGACACCACGCAGCGATTCTCTTCGCTTTTCTTTTTTTACTCCGCACAAAGTGCACGCTGCAAGTACCACCCAACGCGGCACGATAATCGCTCCCGTCCCCGTAAGAAGCGAAATTCTTTATAGACGAGAGTAGAGCAGCTTTATTTTGCGGAGACGATAGCAGCGTCGCTGGGTTGTGTAAGCAAAGAGAATCCAGATTAATTAATAACTATCATCCCGGCGTTAGTCTTGACAATAACGCTCATCGCCAGAAGAATGCAGGACCACACTGTGGCACTATCTTTCGAAAGAGACGAGATAAAGCGAGAGTATAAAATCCGAGCAAATTTGTCGAGCTTCATCGCGGAAGTTGCCCACTCGGCGGTGCGAGAACAGTCCGAACTTTTTTTTTCACTCTCCGCACCGATCCGTCCAATTTTTTTTTTCTCACTGCAATTTCGCTCCTTTTCTACCTCAGTCTCACGGGAAATACGATTCAGTCAGTGCGTGATTAGATTCACGGAAAACGAATGAACGGAATAGAAAAAAAATGTAATTGTACGACTACGATTAAGTCCCAATTAAAACTCTATTTAATTGGGCCACCGCACGTTCGCGAAGTGAAATTCTACCAAATTCGATACTCTCGTTTATTACGTTTTTCGCAAAGTGGAAAAATAATTCAATGTTCCGAAAGCACCTGCCTATTTCCGTAATGCGAGTGCCTGGAAATGTATCGAATCACTCTCTTTTCCGCTATTGCATAATCTTATTTTTGGCTGTCAATGCAATAATGCGTATACACGAAATAAAGGTTGGGATAGAAGAGCGTGAATTTCAGTGAGTTTCGACATTGGTATGCGAGTTGGTTGACGGGTGTCCGTGGCAGTGAGTCGGTTGGTTCGCGTGTTATTTCGTGAAAACGGATCTATTTCGAGGGTGCCTGACCCTCGAGTGATGTGTGTGCCACGAATACAAAAGGGTATATAACAGTGCTGCACGGGCCGTGCGAGAGCCAACGAACTACGAGGGAGGCGTTCGGATGTTTGCCGAGGAAACCGGCCGGGTTTCGCTTCGCTTACGCACCCCTCTCCTTTCGCCTCACCTCTCGGGGGCTGCTTCCTATATCCTTTCCTGAATTCTCTCGCTTCTCTCACTGCTAGCTAGACATCTACATGTGTTTTCCATTCATCCTGGATCTCCTTTCTCCCTAATGTCCACGGACCGGTTTTCACACCACCATAGACGGCAAGGTAGTTTCTCTTTGCCTCTCGTCGCACCCTCCTTCATTCTCATTCCATCTGTTTCGCGCAGCCATCCCTACACCATCATCCCCTAACGCACACAAACGTTAAACAACTACGAACTTGTTGAAACAGCATCGAAGAGAAGCTGCTTGTTTGAGTATACGGTAGAAAAGTCACGTGGTCATTGTCAATCAGCTTGAATTATGTAAAAGGAACTATATTGTGAAAAGGTAAAAAAAAGACTACGAAAAAATACGCGACTGTTTCTCAGCTCCGTTATTTTACTACGGTATCCCTGAATTTGCTGAATTCTTCTCGTAAAGTCCGGTATCCCTTGGACCACAGAGAAATAATAAAACAAATTGCCTCAGGAAAAATTGCAATTTAATTCTGATATGCGCGAACGTTTACTTGCGATAAGTGGGTAGATACTTCTTTTCCCAGCAAGCATTACGTCTCTGTATACATATACATTCTTTTTTCATCCTCCTTTGCTTTTCCTCCACCTCTTCGGCACTGGTACAGTATACAGTTGAAGTGTATAGAGAGCGCGATGGTACATTCGCCTGTGCTTTCGCTTCACCTCTTTGTAGGACACTTTTCTTCCGGAACGTTGCCCCGACAATCGTATTCCCCATTTCCCCTGGTCCTGCACTGCTCTCGCTGCGCTTTCTCCTCTCTCGTCCCGCTCTCCTCTCATCCCCATTCCAAAACGCCGGCCGCCGCACGTTCGGTTCCTTCAATCTGGCCGCGTTATATAGGAACTACCCTCGCAGGCAGCCAGATTGGAAAATGTTCTCCGCCGAGAATTCACGGTGCAACGCTCGGGCTCTTGCCAGCTCTCTTGCTGCCGTTCTGGCTATACGTATATCAGTCTACTAGGCGGTCACGACTACCGTGCCGATTCGCTTGTCGCCTATCCAACGTTCCCTCGATATTCTCACTCTTCGGCGCTGGCCGCCGTTCTCGACTCTGTATACGTATTTGTGTGAGCCAAGTCGATAGCCGAATGTACCTGTTGAAAGGTTCGTACTTTTTTTGTAAAAAAAAAATAAAAAAAATATATATATATATCCACTTTTCGTTCAACTGCCTCTATCGATCGATAGATCGACGAATGATGGTCGACACAGACATGCGAGAATGCGCTCAAACATTTTTGTACGTCCTCACCTGCTGCAGTACGTTTATTCGGAGATCGACAAAACACGACAGAATATATATTAAGCGACTTGTAAAAAAAAAAAAAAAAAAAATGAAAACATGGTGTGTTCGAGAACTTTTCACTCTCAAGCCTCGATATATTGAACGCTTCGAAGGATCAGTTTCCTGCTGCCGGTGCTGCAAAACATTCGGGAATCTCGTCATTTTATAGGTTCGCGTCAGCTGCACGCGTCTTTTCGTCGTCGCGTCGCGGTATTTCGTTTGGATGAAGGCAGAGTAAGAATGGGGAGAGAGAGGAATCCAGACGAAATGGAAGAAAATTTTCCAGAGTCTCAGACCCACCTACCTTGGGTCCGCTATACTCTCGCGCGGGCGTATACACATACGTGAATAGCTCTCCGTGAGCGTCGCGTGTATTCGCGCACGAACGCACCTCTCGACTCCTCGTAAAATCTGTATCTTTTACTGCCGCGCGAGATTGAAGAATCGGGCTGTAAAGGAACGTATCCCAAGCGTGGGTGACTGCTGCTCTGGTAGGGGATCGACTCTTTTTCCACGAAGAGCTCAAGCCTATCGACAGGAAAATATAGCTACGATAGCCCGTATAGGTAAGAGGTAAAACGTCAGAGAAAAATAGTTGGCTTAGGCAGAGAAAAAAAAGGAAAAACCTATCGAAAGAGGTTGACTGGAACGTCGGGTGCAGTAGAACCTCCGCCCGCGAGGATACGTGGGTGTTGAAGTATAAAATACATATCTTAAGCCCCCGCGGGCGTCGATCCGCTCGTCGCTTTAATTAAAAGTTGATCCTGCGTCTGATACCCCACACAACCGTAGCCGAAGCGATTTCCACGTTTCAATTTAGCCTGCAGGATAATTCAGCAGCAACTGTCGGGTCCTCGGGCGTCGGGGGCTTTCCAACCGCCGACGCGCAACTACAGTGGTCCGCGAGCTTCGCTTTAC
Organism: Cryptus viduatorius; assembly: GCA_964006125.1. Classification (NCBI taxonomy): domain Eukaryota; kingdom Metazoa; phylum Arthropoda; class Insecta; order Hymenoptera; family Ichneumonidae; genus Cryptus; species Cryptus viduatorius. The sequence goes on from OZ023222.1 coordinate 17,394,212, forward strand.
GCTGATTCTTTTCATTCCCGCGGCTTCTCTCTTCGTTTCCATTATAATTCACGCATTCACCACACCGTCAGCCCTTTCGCTGCAGATTATTTTTCACTGCAACCGATGTACTCCGGATTGTCTCGTCCGGTCATCTTCGATATGCTATCGTGTTCAACTATATCGAAGTAACACGAATATTTAAACGAAATGCGTAGGATGTTTCGCTTGCCGAATCAGGAGACAAATCTTGCAGGACATGTACATCTACGTGAAACAATTCGTAAATACAGTAAATATATCTTGCGGACATAGTAAATTCCTCAACTCTGGCATGTGTAGTCAATTTTCCGAGGCTTTGGATCTTCCAGCCTTCGACTTTGCCTCTTAGATATATCAATATCCCGAGACAAATCGTATATCGACCTACGAAGCCAGCGAATCAAAGATTCGAAGCTCCTATCCAAGAAGCTGTATATTACAGTCTGCAAGGTTTCGCGCTCCTCTATCGATAATGTATAAGTATATGAATCCTCTCAAAGGGGAGTTACTACAGTTTAGAGTTTGCAGCCTGACTGTTTCGGTAGTCGAAGAGCCCTTGAGGCCGCTGTAGGGGGTGGAAAGGCGCGTGGCAGGCATCGCTGCTGCTGCAACACCAGCGGGGCGGGGAGCAGCAGCAGCAGCTAACCCGCAGGATTTCAGGAGCACCGCGTGGCTGGGGCAAGGGAATCAAGGGGCGTGGGATAGCCAATCCATCAGAAAGAGCTGCTGCTGGCTGCCACCGACAGAACTGTTTTACCCCTAGGAGCGGCAGCCACTGCAGTCGGAGTAGAGCTCGATGTAGTGAGTGGAGTGAACGCCACAGTGTAACTTCCATGACCTGACTCTTCGGCACGAATATATATATCCAGGAAACTACCAAAACTTCAAAACATATCGATCGCAAGTTTTGCATATTGCACTACCGCTGATGCACCGACGAAGTAACCCTTCCGTCCGGCACAGCAACCGCATCGACGAGTTTGAAACGTCCAACTGCATTTTATTTTTTTTTCGAATTTTTTTTTTTAGAAAAAATAAAAAAGCGAGAAAATTCCGAGTTACAGCTATCCGAACGCGATAAATATCCAGCGAAAAGGGTAGGGGACGGACGAGAGTCTCGACATCTCATATTAACGATGATTAGTCTCCGTCTACTGTTGCTGCAGTTGCTACGAGGGTGGCTAGATTTACGAATAGTACGTGCTGGTTTATGATCCGCTCCATTTCGAAGCCTTCGACTTAATACGTATATACGCATTACATCCCGCAGAAAGTTGTCGTGTTATTGCTCGTCGTACCGTGCACGCTTCGATTCATCCATCGGCAGCACTCCCCCAAAAACTTTTCGAACGAATAACGATTATCTCGTTTCACGCTTGAAGGACCGTGGTAATAAGGAACAGAGAACGTTGACGCTATTATATCGACGACAGCTCTCACTCTCGCTCTCCACAGTCTTCCCCCAAGGATTTTCATGTTGTCGCGTCAGCTGCCAACGAATGGCGAGCGTTTATAACGGAGTCTTGATATACTACTGGCAATATAGATCGATCAGCCTGCGAGACATTGAGCGTGACGCGAGACGGCTGATGAGATATTAGATTCTACTGAAACATGGAAAGCGCTGTTCTTTTTAATGGCTCTTCTCGATTTTTTTTTTTTTTTTTTCAAAAAGTGAGTCAGGAGCCAAATATGCCGAGCCTCGACGCCTCCGATAATCTTTTCACTCGTATCTTACTTTTAAAAATGTATTTTACCGTTTAACTACGAGAATCGTGAAACAAAGACAAGCGAATGAAATGCTGGAGTACTTTGCGGGGATATAGAAATTAATATACACTGGAGTATGGAACGGGAATGGGAAACTCTCGTAGACGAGATGACGAGAAAATCGTGCACCGTGCGATGCGTTGAAGATAGGACGTCGAGAGAGAACCGCGGGAGAATGATGCCGGCATGACCGCGTGCACGACCTGAGTAGAAATCGCGTTTTCCCGGTCCGTTGCTGAGGTTTTCGTCGAAGCGTAGACGAGAGCTGTTTCTAACGAGTCCGCCTGTGCCTCGAAGGCAGTAGAGTGAACGAAGATCGCTCGTAGGAATATTCTACCGGGCGACGACGAGCGGGTAGATACGGGGGTTTTCGCGAGAGCAACCGGCAAACCCGTTGGTTCTGCTGTTCCTCTTGGTGTACAGAGGGTACGGCGGGGTGGGGCGGAATTATTAATCATGGCCGGGATCTCATAAAGCTCCGTTTAAGCTTCGCACAGTGCATCGTTTATTACTCGTGCGCGTCTGATGCTGCTTCGCCGGGCTCTACTTCGAGCGAAAGACAGAGTGAAAACACCAACGGAAATACACTACTGTGTATACTATATGATACTGGCAGCCTGGCTATCGTTATTGCGTATCAAACGGCTGCAACGAGTAAGAGGCAAGACGGTCTTTCGACGGGCTTCGGTAAAGAGAAGAAATCCTTCAGTTGAAACCAATTGAGTTCCGAGGTATACTGGTTGAAAGATAAAATAATGCACGCTAAGCTCATCACAGAGGGTGAAAAGCAAGAAGAGAAACTAGTCTTTCGAAAATTGAGGCTCTCGTTTCTTATCTACCTTCTATATCTGGCTCAACGAGGCAGGTACCTATATTAAACGTATGTCTCGTAGAGGAACGAGTAGAAAGGCTGCGCCAAGCTTCTCTCTCGATACGAGAACGGCGAAACTCTCGGCTTCCATGCCTCAAGGAGTTTGAGCCCTAATTTCCGGCAAACTTGTCGTTTCTTCACGCACCGTCAACCTCGCCTTCTCGCTTTACCTTCTGTCTCTCCCCTTTTCCCCGCCTCGTCTATGGCTACGATGTAATGCTTCGTCGGGTCTCTCGCCCGCGATCTCCTTCGTCTCTCGATGTTGCTTCCCACAAATACACACACACACAGACACACACACACGCTCACTTGATTTCACATCTCGCTTCGCGTTCGCTATACCCCGAGCTTGAAATCCCCTTTGACGCGCCACGACACAACCCTCGTAAACGCCAAAATGGAGTTTAACAGGTATACGCGAGAGCGGCTGGGTGTATCCTGTAGGTTCTCTTCTCACTCCCTTTCCATCCTTGGAACGAAGCATTTTGTGCTTTGCTGCCCTTCGCATACACTCAAGTAGGATCCACTCTCGCGAGCTTAAGCCGGTCCCATCGTCCCGACTCTATTTCTTCGTTTTCTTTTTCTTCTTTTTTTCTTTTTCTTTGACACTCCGTCTCATTTGCTCTGCTTTACTTTCTATTTCTATTGGTACCGTAGTTTTTCCGACCCAACCGACAGCCTCCTCTCGACTCATCTTCGCCGACAAAGCAAACCCGACCGTATAACAGCTTTTTTTTGTACGTCCTTACGCCGGCTCTGTGTCATGCGCTAAGTAACTGGAACCAGGCACGCGTGCCCTGGTGGTGTGCACGTGACACGCGAGGGTCGGATCAACGGAAGGGCTGGTCTGGTTCCCTACCCTGTAAACTAAGTAGAACACCCGAGAGTACGGGGTCAGTTATACCACGCTCCTCCCCTCTCGCCCAACAAGCACAGAGCTCGCGAGGGATTACAGGACTGTTCGGTAATTGCTCCTCGCAATTTACTCGCGCCAAATCCCGATTAAACGACGGCCAGTCTACCTTCGTCAACTTCTAATATCGAACGCGATTCTGCAACATTGGGCGAGCGCTTGCACGCCATAGGCAGACAAAATCGTACGGGCAATCCTTCAGTTCCAAAAGACAACAAAAAAAATACGATGTAGATGAGACGTGACACAAGAAGTTCCAAGAAGATATTCTTAAGTATCGAGGAAGATATCGAGAGATACCGTTAGTCCATCAGATTAGGATCTGCTCCCTCAATTCCCATTTGTCCCTCGACTACGAGAGCAGCTCCTCGAGAATATCTCGGTGGTGGTGTAGCGTGCCGCATCTGGGGAAATGTACCGAGATTACGGATCCAATTCCAATAAAGTTTAGCACGTGAGTCGACTGACACCCGGGCGTTGCCGCTCTGCCTGGCCAATCATTATTAAGACGCTACCCGTTTCCCTCCGTCGGCTTACGCAAGTTCGACAGCTTCGAGTGGAGGAAGGGCTTCCGGGATAATAATTTACGGTGGGTCTCGAGCTGCTTAAGCCTCGCGGGTTACACCTTGTAACAAATGATGCTGCAACGATCGCCTATTTTATTTCCCTGTCGCACCGCCAAAGCGATGTGTATCTAATTTTTTTTATAACAAACCGTTTTGATCTAAAAATGATTCCACGTACCAGATCCGTGTCACACGATAGCCACGAAGTTGAACTCGAATAGCAGCAATTATCGTAAGCACTCATCGAAACATATCATATGCAATTATGTTTGTCGGCTAATCGATGCTACGATGGCGCGTGCGTATAATTGGTTTTCCGTGCATGATAGAGGATACCAGGAAGGGCCGCATTAGCTACCTACCAAGCAAGTAGTTTACTACTCGAAATACGAGGATTCGTTGTATATATACGTGCCGAGACGCTATCGCGGGTGTGTCCGGCTGGTGGTATCATGTACGACGCGCAACTCTCGTGATAGACGTTGACCATGTACCCTACTTTTGATCTATTGGCTACGGACAATCATTTCTAACAATAACCCTTCGTATCAAGATACGCGGTGGCGTCTCGTCGCCAAGTACTTAAAAAAAGGTCTTTTTGTGACGTGACGCATAAACCGCTCGCAGTAGAACGCCATTTTTTTTAAGACAATAGTTGTTGCCATGTAGAATTATGGTAATTCGAATATAGATATTTCATGTGGTACATGTCTTTCAGTACATTTTACGCTCCACATAGACAGCGAAGCGAAATCAAAAAGCGACTATCAGTTTTTTTACCATATCACTGCATTCTACACATGTGTATGCGTGTCTGTTCATTGGTGGTTGAATGATGAGTGTGTCGTCAAAATAACAGACGTTAGACAGATTTTTTTATATGGTGCATATGGGGTTACAAAAAATTCATAACTTTATTACGTGGTACCTAAATTTTGTCAGAATCGACGTACCACATAGATGATCGGGGGAATCGATCAAGTATTTCGTTGTCGCGAGTGATGACATTACGTAAATTACTAAAAAAAAACTCCACCAAGATTCTTAATCCCAAGCAGATTTCCTATGCGGTACATGTGTTACAGTGTTCTGATTTTCTTGGAAAAACTTTTTGGGAAATATGTTGCACACGATGCCAGCGGACAATTAACCATCGCTTGCTTCATCAGTTTATTCCGCGCAACGCGAAACTCCCCGACGGAAGTCGATGCGGGATTCACGCTAAGCTTAAGGTTAACTCCTCTCTCTAATCACGCGGAGTGCTTCATTCATTCCTAACGAAGACGTCATTGGGTACCTTGAAGCCGCAGCAGCATCCATATAATAGTTGAAGTAGAAGCTCTCTCGCTAGATCCACTCACGAAAATCTAAATCTCCTCTCTAACTGATTCTCTCGTTACATTGATTCGACAGCACTGCGCGACAGATCGATGATTCTGTTGTACAGCCACACGATGGACGGTCCATCAACGTCGTTGTAATAGAGACATTAAAAAACATATTCGCAGAATACGTATGTTGTAACAATCGACATTTACAACCGATTATTGCGGGATCGTGGTAACAAAAAAAATTCAAGGTTTTTCGCGTGGAAACATTTGTTAATGAAACAGACGAATGTTTTTTTGAAGCACGATGTTTTCTTAATCGTTACTTCGTGTTTGACGAAGTTGAAACATGATTCTGATACCGCAATCCATTCGAGTCACTTACGAGAAAATCTACAAAATAATTAACCTCTAAACGTGTTTGCCTCCATTTCTTGGAGAACCATGTGTGTGTGTCTGTGTGTGAGAGTCCATTTTTTTTTGGTCCTCCCGGGATAGGTGGCGTGACGCCAGACGTGTGTAGAGTGGTATAAATAAAGTAACAGTGGCGGATATAGCTGAAGCTGTACCAGTAGTAACGGCAGCGTTTGTATTCAAGAGAGGTACATTCTACTTTTACCAGTGTAGATATTGCATATATATATATATACGAAATGCTGGAGGCGAGCATGCGAACGCACGCGACAGGCGTGCATGTATCGATTGGCCCGCAGTCCGCTCGGGTGGCTCGTGTTCGCCTCTTCCTGTTGCACGAAGACCAAATGACGGTTTATTATTCCCCACTTACCCCCATCCCTCAACACAGACACACACACACACCCTTCCTTTTTCCATCCCTCAGACTCTGACTCTCTCCTTGAGCTCGACGGACGTCAGGACGTCCGCGTTACGTGGGTAAAGAATACGGGAACACGACGTGAAATCGCTCGCGTGCCGCATGAATCATCATTCATTTCATGTTACGCGAACGTCCCCGTCTCCCCTCTTCCCTTGGTGACTCTCTGTGTGCGTAAGCCTTGTGTATGTAGTCCGAGGTCCCACGGACTAGTAAACTTCTCCTGCGTGTCTTCCTCAAAGAGTGTGGACTGTGCGCGAGCCAGAAGCTTAGGATACACGCGAGGGCACGTTATATGCGAGTGGACGCCCCAACCGTGTTCGTACTACTAGCCAGTCAGGTTTGTGTGGAATGGTAGTAAACGCCGCGGTCGCCGGACTCGCGGACGCCACTACGCGGCTTATCCTACAGAATCGCGAGCTTTTTTCACGATCGCCATCCGATAAAGGCGACACACGAAACCGAGTAGGATACCATAGACCAGTCTCGTTTGTTTCTACTAACGGCCTTGGCGACTATATTCGCGACGAAGTTGTCGCACACTCGCAACTCGCAGTTCGACTTGACAAATGATATAATTATAGAAATGAAATGAAAAAAAAGAAAAAAAAACTTTAGCAAGAATTGATATCCGCAGTTCACTCGAGCGCAGGGTAATCGAATATTCTGCGAGATTATTAATCGTCGTATTTGCTCGAGGGCATCGATTCTTATCGTTCGGGTATATCCATTCTCGACGAGTGAGAGATGTTAAAAATATCTTACTGCAAGAATGATATCGTCGCATGAATGTTTGAACCATCATTTCTCCGCTCGTGGAGACCGCGGCGTCCGAGATTCTTCAGAATCTTCGCGACCCCGTTGCTACGGCTTTTTTTTCTACTCTTTCTTCCTTCTCGTCACCTCGCCGGAAAGTATTACGATGACAAAGTGGAGGGCCGTGCCGGATATGGGATGGTGACAGGAGGGTCGGGTGATAGTCGTCAAAAGAGGAGCCCGATGAAGGACGATTTTCGGGAGGCTACACGCGTGCGCCGAGAGGGGTATCAAACAAATTGAGTGGAGCTCCGGTCTCGGCTCGTTTATAATGATATCAACGACAGCTCGTCGACGCACACCGCGACGCTGTACTCAAGCCGAGAAATCTCGCGCATAGTAATTCTTTTGGAATCGATGGGATGAATCTCAAAGTGTTTCGTGTCTTCGTTTTAAAAAACAGTGAAACATCGACCAATAGAATTTCTATATAGAAGCATTCTATATAGAATAGGATATATACATATATATATCTACACAAAAAGGATGATTGAGTATGAAGAACACACGTTAGTTCCAGTAACATCGGACACCGATGCAGTGTCCGGAGATGGTTTCGCCAGTGGGGGACGCACCGGTTCCGCCCGAAGGATTCCGTTTCGACGTCGTGGCGTCACCGCGACGGCTGGCGCTGGCCCTTCCACACGCGGACTGCTATGATTAATCACCGGGGCCTTGATATATCACTATCATTTTTCACGCATAGATGGTACCCGTTGATACTCCCCCTGACCGCGCGCATTTTCGTACATATCTCGTGCGGATGCTCCATTCGTACGGCGGCCCGTTTAACGTGTTCCCTCCAATCTCGTATACGTTGTCCCCCTGACACGATCAAGGCGACAACTTCATTACTTTGAACTTTAACCGAGAAATGAGTCATGCAATTTTTTTTTTTTTCAATATAATTTTTGGTGGTAGAAATTCGTCATAACTTATTCGAGATTTTTATGCAGTACAGAATACAAAATAAGTGAAGAAAAAATCGAGTTGCAGAGAGTCGAAAAAGAACCAATGTGCGGTATCTGCCGTTAATTATTACTCTCGGTTGGCACGGATTAGCCCGTTGATCTCGCGGGATCGTAACCGTTCAAACGAGAGAAACGGTGGCCACTGCTCGAGTACTAGCGGGCACTGGGTATGAGAAGAGCGCTAGAGGGGAATTGGAAAATCCGAAAAGCCGCACTGCTCGAGACCCCAAGGCGATTCGCCGAACGAGTTTGTCAGTTCGAGCGGCATAACTCTCTTTTGCTCGCTCCTCTCTGAACTATATATATCCTTCCTCTATCTGCCTAGCAGACAGAGAGACTGTGCTCTCGTTCCTTTTGTTATATTCTCGGGGCCCCGCAAGCGCACGTTGGAAAAAGAAACGAGCTTTGAATCCGGGTTGATTAAATCCGATGCGCAGACCGTTGCGCCGAAACGGCCTTTTTTTTATTTTCTTTTTCATTTTTTTTTTCTTCGTCTTGTCTAACTTCCTATACCATATGTATTCGCATCGCCGGATACCATGAAACTCTGTTCGAGAAAAAGATATTAATCTATGATTTTTTTTTGGAGAGAAGAGGAAAAATATAAAATGTATTTTAATTGCAATTGGAATTCGTGACGACTTCACGATTCATTCGTGTGCGCGAGAGTCCGAAAGGTATCATCAGGAAATGATTCGGCAGCTCAAAAACAAGTTTGGCTACTACGCTTTATTATCCGCAAACGTCGACACCGCTACGTGACTTGGCTCGCGAGGCATTATTAAACTGGCGAAACCGTAATTGAATCTGTCCGGCTTCTGACCACGTAGCCAGGCGCTCGGCGTACTTCTAGCTTGGTACTTCCATCCTCCACGCTCGCCTCTATATTCGCACCCGACAGTCTATATGCTTTTGCTCGAATACCTCTTTCGCTCGGACCAATTCAACTGAGCTTCCAGGTACATTTCGTTCGCAGAGCAATAACCATGCAACTCTGCTTACGCCTGAACGGCTTCAACGTTAATTCCGTTCCAGTTGATAAACCCGCCAGGATTTATCAAATGAAAATATAAACCATGAATGACAATTCAAAGTCTTGAAATCATTTGAACATCTTTTTCCCCCAAGAAGACCTTGAAAATTTCGCGGATAAATGACACTCCGAATCTCAAAAAAAAAAAGAAAACGTCAATGCATTCCGCAAGAGATTATATTTCGAATGATCGCAAATTAAAGAACGGAATCTAATACTCGTTGGAATCGGCACGAATTTCATCCGAATACCCGACGAGCCGCCCACTTTCGACTGCGCGAGAAGAGTAGAAGCTTTTATCGATGAAAGATTGAATAATTCAGAAGCGCCTTGCCCAGCGATTTTCGCTCCTTGGAAACACACCTCACTTTCAGAGGACGGGAAGGACGGCTGCGCGAACCCCGAACCAATCCCTGTTCTAATTCCAATGGTGCGCTAGGGAATAAATGCATACCATCGATGGTAAACGCTTTTTACGTTTGCTCTGCGTTGCCGAGAATCACTTTCGCGCTCGAAGTTTCTCGCGAATTTCCTTCTCGCCCACTTTTCGTCTTCTTTCTTTATATACGTTTCATTCGTACGATTCATCTAAATCCGAATTCTTCGTCGGTTTGTACAAGATTCACGCTACGTTGGGGAGCACGATGCGGTGTGATAGTTTGCAGTAGCGTGGGGTTTCGGTTGAAATCGCTTGCGGAGATCAAGTCAGAATCGAGTGCTTTTCCGCTGACCGGCTGAAGTGTTTCTATCGAGCGACTATAGAAGTACGTGACGGTATATCCGGCAAATGGATCTGGTCAGCCGGTCATTCGGATTGGCGTGAGCGTTGCTCGTTTATGTTACGCGCACACTGGACGAGAGAATCGAGAGAGAGTTTCGAATCACCGTCGGCGAGAGTGTAGTGCAACCCCTCGTCAATCTTACTCTCGCGTGCCGATACAACGTGCGAAGCGGCTTAACAACGTAGATTCGCAATATCGAGGGGCGCGCGTTTGTACTGCAAACTGGTACCTCGATCTTCTCGGCAATGAAGGCTAACGATCGTCGACATCGTCGATCGTATCTACTGCACTGCGAAGAAGAGGAGCGGTAAACGGGGACAAACACTGTTCCCGTTCCGCACGTACGTAATCGACGAACCGTCGAAAAGAACGAGGTGACGACACCGGCAAAGTCCGTATAACTATAGCGCACCGTCATCCTCCTTTCTACCTTCAGCTGAACGGCGGGTTCGTTCGAGCGCAGCAAGTTAACTGACCACAAAATTAAACTGTCCGGTAACACGAACACTCCTTGTATATATATGTATATAAACCTTGTTCTCGGGTATTCGTCTACGGATCGTTCGAGCGTTTCGAATCTGTAAATTTGTCACATTGGCTGTGCGACATAAAGTCCGAGCGCCAGTAAAACAGAGTTAAATTACACGAAAAATAAAAGGGATCGGAATAATTGAATAATAGTTATGGCGCGATTGTGATCGAATGGCGTAACGATGGCGCTGACCCTCGCTTCGACGCCGGAGAAAATTAAATAAAATTCGATGTACCTGACTAGGTGGTACACGGGGATCCTCGTTCGTACTACCAATGCGATATCGTTGAGTGAAAAATATGTACAACATCAATATTGATAACGGGAGTAGTTGGCAGATTGATGTAATCTGTACGAAATGCTGGTGTCGTTCCGCCATATACTCATTTTCCCATCGTCATATCGAGAGACACGCGACCCGAATACAATTTTCAATACAAATACATATTCACCGTACGAACACGAGAGGGGGGAAAGGTACGTGATACGTGTCCAAGCGATACCGTCGATTATAACGATTGGGTAATCGCGTTATGCTTCGACCGATCGGATCGCAATGGATTAAAAAAAAATAGGAATTTGACGTATCGCGGGTGCATAACAAATATCTCACTGTTAAATTTATTACGCTATATATACCGTAGTGATTGAAATTCCGGTTAGATTGTGAAATTCGGCGCGAATATATTTCATTCTTTTATCCATATCTTTATTAGCGTGGAAACACTTGCGAAAGAGCGATATTAAAATACAAAACATATATTACCGGATAGTCGAAGTGTTTTTGGCGTTCTTTAAACATATATTTGAGCGACATCTGGGGTGATTCGAGGCTGAAAAGAGCGGAGTTTGCCAGGGCGAAGATGATGATGGCGTCGTTTTGTCACCGTTATCGGAGGGCGCCTACGACGATTCTGCATACGACAAGACGTCGTTACCCCTGCAACGCCCTTTCGCGCCGTCATCTCTATGATCTCAGCTCGCTCGCTTGCTCTCCCGACGCTCGGGGAAAAGTGCTCTCAGTCCGGTCTCTTTCCATCCCTCGAATACTTCGTAGCGCAGGGCCTCCGCTATGCAGTGCAGCACTAGCAACCCCGTTCCACTCGAAACTAGACGCTCTTCTGGTGTCTCTAGTGCAGCGACCGTCGACGACAACCGTGCCGCATCTCCATCGCTCATGTTCAACGACCGTCTACATATATGCGTATAAAATCATGAACGCCGTCATTGAAATACCACACCCCCGATCAACATATCTCTCGAAAGTCTGAGTCTCATGCACTCATTTTTTCTTTTTTTTTTATCAATTTTTTTTTTTCATTAGCCGAAGAGACTTTTCAACTCTCCAATGATATACACTTCCGTATCGCGTTTCTACCACCAGTGGCAAGCAGCTTTTATTTTTTTCGTTTTGTCTACCCACTCTACACTTTTTCACTTTATGCGGTGAATAAGTACGTTAAGCCCTCCCCCCCTCCTCTCCCTTCAGCGGAAGGAACGTCTGCAATGCGGGAATACCGGATAAAAGTATCTAAAATATTCTGTCGCATTGTCGCGACTTGTCTGTCTCGTTCTTCGTAATATCATTGCGAACAACATCTTCCATAAAAGTCTATACAGTAATACAGAATTTAAACAAGAAAATGAAACTTCAGTAACTAGCATCGATCGTGCAAAAACATGCTTCGAATAATAATACTGTAGAAGAGAGAAAATGGGTGGATAGGGTGAAGGAAGTACGTGAGAAACTGAATGCCCGAGAGAGAAGAGATTATGCCGCCTTATCGTGAAGACGGGAGAGTTCATAAAACGTTGTCTATCCCCCGTTGGTGCGGATAGTTGACCGTAGTCGTTTCTTTATATTAGGCCCATAAAAGCATCGGGTGCTACCGCCTGCGCCTCGCCGAGCTCATACTTCTCGGGCAATTGCCGGCAGCAACGACGTCCCGACACACGGGCGTCTTGCTTCTTCCGGACAGCAACGAACAAGTAGAATACATCTATTCGACGACTACGGACAGGAGTCCCCTTTTCCTTTCCGTCTGCTCCTTCGCACGCTTTATTGATTCTTAGATCGTATCGTACTTTCTCACAGAAACCTCTGTGAAAAATATCTTTGCCGTGGAAATTTCGAAAAAGTAAAGATTCTGATGGCCATTTACTAATGACCTTAAAATACTTTAGGCGGAAGTTCGATATGTCAGAAAATTCTATATAATTATCACGCGCTTAATGCTACCAGTAAACGTGAATAGCATCGTCTCTGCGCAACAATAGCATCGCTGTTTATATATGTTTCGTGTCGTAATTCAAAAAGGAAACGAAATCATGAGAGGCTTTCTGAAAGCATCGTTTCAAACTCCGAAGCAATTTTTTTTATCCTTTCAATGAACTACGGGTGAAAGTAGCCATGATCGTGCTTGATAGCTACAGGGTTATGGTACGCGGCACAAACGGAAACTCGCGATTCTGACGGATGTAGCCCGGCCCTTCTGAATAAACCGAATCTTTTGTCCGCGAGATGAGAGGGATGAATCGGTGCTCATGCTATAGTCGTAGGTATGGTTCGAACTACGTGGCGAGTTGCCGAGATAGAGATGCCAAGTTGGCAACCGGATTTCACATAACGCGCTCGACGGTCCGGCGTTTTCCCCTCCACAAAGAGAACAGAAGAAAAGGCGCAAGAGAGGAGAGAAGTGACGGAGAGTTTGGAAAGTCCGAGAAAATCCAGAGAGATTTCCTCCTACCGTTGGGTGCGCCGGGTAGCGACGTACCGTACGCTATGTATAAGGGTACCGGAGGGCCACCTCGGAGGTTGCTCACAGGCAAACCAGGGTCGCGCGTCAGAAGGACATGGCAAAGTATAGCGTAGCGTACTTTGTGAATAAAAATGCCAGAATCTTTATGGTGCTGCAGCACGTTCCTAGCTATGAGAGACACCCCGCATGACCATTGTGCTACGTAGCCGCCATAAGCCCCCGGGCACGGCTAGCGGGATTCGCCATTTTGTCTCATACTATTTGTCGTGTCTCTGTTAGCTGGCGCTTCTCTGACGCACAAAACTATGAAAAGAAACGAATAACAAGTTGGTCCATGCCGCTTTTTTCTTTTTAACAAAGTGCAGCTCTGATTATTCTAAAACATAGTACAGTTGTGTCATCTGCGTAAACGTAAAAGTGAAACTGCTGGCAAACTTTGCCTGTACGAATGCAGGATTCCAGAAAAATAGTTCGGTAACACACGTTCCGGAGGATTTTTCATTTGCGTTGCAAGCGCGCAATCGGCGAGCGGCTCGAAACTGGTAGTACAGGCGTTGTAGCAAGGTGGGCAAATGATACAGAACATAATGCTAGCAGAGTAGAAACAGAGTCGGAGGATGCCCCAGTTGTTTTTGCCGGGTAGGAAGTCGTGGGCGGCCCCGTTCTCTCGGCTTCGAAAATTGCTACGCCGGTTACAAATGACAAAACAAGCAGCATGATTGCAAGAGAGGAAGTGGCTGCTGGCTGGTACTACATACTACTGGGTGCTGCTTCTGCTTCTACTCCGTAGAAGTCACGCAGGGGTTGCGGGAAAGCTAGCGGTCGACGAAACTTCTGCTTTTGATAGTTATGATTGCGGCGACTCCCTTCTATTCCGGGCGGACGCGTCACCACCCGCTGAGTGCCAATCGTCTGTGCTCCCCCGGTCTCGTTTCTCCGTTATCCTCAATCCTGCCTCGCTACCACTGTCCTTTCTATGTGAAAACTCTTCCTCGTACAACACTGGGTTGAGTGCCGAGAGCGAGTCGCGCATCCTGTCGCGACTTTGCCCACCTCCCCCTCTCGCAGCTTCGAGGGTTTTGTTCCCTTTACCCTTCTGACTCGCCCAACCTCCTGTCGCCGGTTCCGAAATATAACGACCGAAAGTGGCCAGCTGGATAATAGAAGTTCGAGTCGATAAAGCGCCCTGACAGGAAGTCACTTGGCGAGAGAACGAACCTCCAGAGAAAAAGCCCGAAAGCAGCGAGTGGCCTCTGTTACCCACCCCCCCCCCCCAAAGCTCGACGACTATGTCGGGATCCGCGACTATACGACCCGACGACATTTAACTCTCGTTAACGTTACATGTTTCCCATTTACGAGAGGCCTCTTCATCCTCGTCTCACTCGCTGTTTCTGACATTTATTTCACATTTTGCATTTGTCACATTCTCGCATTGAAATCGACTACGGCGCTTGTGTTGGTACTGTTGCTTGTACACACGTGAAACTGAGTTTGTTCGCTATGGCAATAATTTTCAGACGTGAAATAGTCCCTATTGTTCCTAAACAGGAATGGGAAAAGTGGTAGTACACGAGATAATAAATCCTCGACTCGATAACACCCGTGGGCCGGCGTGAACTTTACGCGTATGAACAGTGCTCTCGGCAACTCGGGCTCGCAGCCCATTTGTCGCACGATAATTTGTTTACTTTTTTTTCTCTCACAGATTTTGTGATTTTTCGTTTTTTTTTTGTTTTGTTTTGTTTTTACACGCCAGTAAGCTTCGACACCCGAAAGTGCGGAGTAACGTTGCGTCGTCGGATAATAGAGCCGGATGACGCTTCGGTGCGGTGTGTTTTTCACGAGCGAGTTCGTCCAAATTATTGCCGGCTGCCCGACCGCCTGATTTACATTTATCGCCTGTACCCCCAAAACGCCCTATCTTCCTCTTTTGCTCTTCCATAATGGCCCGCCGCTTTATCTTCCGTTATTCCAACTAATTATACTCCCATTTCGATAAAATACGAGGGGTACATGGGCCGGACGTTAGCTGCTAGACGCCAGCAGGGCGAGAGTAGTCGCACGAACGACTTCCCTTCGCTACTCTTCTTATTCTTCATTTCAACCCCCTCAACTCTTCCTATCCCTATTCTCACTGCCACCTCATTCTCACCCTATTCTCTCTTTGACTCTCGCCTCATACTCTTCGATATTAGTGATTAATCGTTCCGAGACTCGCCGCGCGGAACAGAACAAGCGAAAATAACCGAGACAATGAAGTAGATTGCACTCGTTCGCCAAAGCAAGGCGGAGGATATGAAGACTTTCCGGCAAAAAAAAATCTACATTTTTCCTTTCGATTGTCTGTTTCGATTTAATGGTTCTCCAACATTGGACTATAGTATGGTAACGCTTACCAGGCGATATCCTTTCCACAATGATAAAATAAGAGATACACTGTATTTTCTAACACACGAACATTAAGACGATACAAATTCACCGCGTGAGAGGCACGAAGAAGTGAAGATTCAATACTGTTGAGTTAACTGTGTACAAATTGTACGCGCATAAGACAAACTTCACTGCAATGTACAGTATCTACTGCTCTTGTTCTTGATGGAGTATATTCGGAGCGTCATGCTAATTACATTTGACTCAAGAGTGGGCCATGACTCAACGAGACCCCAAGACGGAGTTTACGCGACGAACGCTCTCGGATAATCCTCTTTCAGCATTGGCAATGCCTCTCCTCGGCTTCGTTAGTTCCCGAGGCTTGCGTTTCCAAACACGAGCAGCGAATACGTATTTCTCACACGTTGATATTATATTTTAAGATTTTTTTTTTTTTTCATATTCATTCGACATCTAATATCATTGGATCACATTTTTTTCCATATAGCAAAACAGATACGCTTTCTGTTGTGTGTATTAGAAGAAAGGAATATCGAAACTAATATGCTTCTCGCCAGGCAATCGGCGCACAAAGGCGATCTTTCCTTACAAAGTTAAATTATCTCGTATAGGAAAACGATGTATACAATTTCATTGCGCTATAACGAAGTAACGCTTATTATTGCAATTTTACCGCAGTTCATTGGATACTTTTAAGGATCATGGATAACGTGCGTTAAACCTCGATCGCAAGCTATAATGATGCGCTCGTTACGACCGGATCATAATGTTACCGCAATGAGAGTGTTTACGTGCTTCTCTCGTTTCACCATCGGGGCTCATGGCGTATTTATAGAATAGTTTGTGTACCCGATACTGAACGTTTATAGTTGCGCGTATGCGAAGTTATAAGAGGATCATGATGCAACTACTTCGGGAGTTTGCTGTCTGATTACGAAGACCACGACTACTTAAGGTAAATATCTTTCCCGTGCCTCACCGACGGTTTGATGTCCAGTTTCGATCAAAGACCCCCGGAGAGTAAAGTAAAACAACAAAGCTGGGGATGGAATGCGTCAAATTTCCCCTTTCAATTTCGTCGGTACTATTCAATTTCCTGAGCCCGAGGCGCTCCTATACGTTCCACGATAAAGAACGAATTCGCCAGAGGGAACGAGAGTGAGAGAACCGTGATTTTTTTTTTTTTTGTAGCCGAGATTGTCGCTCGCAATTCTGCTAGTTTCAGGGTACTGCAGTCGTTTTCCTTCTTAGTCGCTCGTTCGACCGGCAAGCAGCGTCCTTTACACGACAATCTCCCCGCCTCCGGGCGGTAGAGAAATGGTCCAGGCTACGGGGTAACGTAGTTAGACGAACGCGCGGCCAATGAGCCATTTCACCCACGATCTTCCAGACCTCGGATTTCATTTTCCTCATGTTTCTTCGCGGTCGTATCTCTTTCCCACTCTACTGGCACTTACTTTTTTTTTTTCATCTATCCGTACACACATATCCGGTTCGTACGGAACATTCACTACTAAAGTCCCGATGATTCGTCTGGATACACAATCTTTTTTTTTCCAATTCTATCGAAACTGCTGCACCAGTAAACGCTATGAGGTTTCGTAACAAATTAATGGGACTCGATTCAAGATCCGTCGGAGAGTTTCCTCGTTACCAATACAATCGCATCGGTTTTCCTCAGCTTACTTCTCGGTAACTGGCAGAACTGAAGGGACCCGACATCGTAGTAACAAAGTTGTCTCCGCAGATACGAAAGTCCTGACCAACGCTAATGCGAACGTTAATTGGTCGAAGTCTCCGAGACGTTGCAAAGACTGAACTCCAATGCAGTAGCAGCCGCGGTTGAGGGTCAAAATTATTTCTACCCCATGCGGTCGGTGTTTAACTGTCAACACATTGTTGCAGACATCTCTTAGTTACCCAACGAGGATATATCACTAAGATGTTCAATCCATCATCTCATTACTACTCACGCGGAAAAGCTATGTATGGACTATAAGTTATATAACTTATATTATATCATATAATATCAACTATAATTAACTTATATCTAGAATTCGGTATATCAATTGAATATACGCGGTATATATATATACTATGTATATACCATATTAGCACTGTATATAAATAAATTATTTACGTCCAATTATATATAGAAATTATAGACAGTTTATATAACGCTTTTGTAACGAAACGGCCGATATCTTCGATGTGTCGGTAGGGCCAGAAATAAATGATAGAAAATATAGTGACTCCGGGATTCGAACCCATGTTGATCAGGTACTGATTAAGGGCGCTATTCACTGCAGTATAGTCGCCCATATGTTTCTATCAATCGTGTTGTCTACATATATGCAATGCTGGACCCGTTCGTCACACATCGCCACACATTTTTCGCGTGGGTGTTCAACATTCATTTCTGATTGATTTTCCGCAATCAGTGCCGCAGTCTGACTATTTTTTTGTGTGTTCTTCGTGAAATCGTTGCTTCGAAAAAGTGTTCTCTTTGACCCTTTTAATTTGCACAGCTACAGTAGTTAGCTCACTCAAATTTTTTTCATTCCTCCTTCATCTCGCTGCTAAATCAATTGGTACACATTTCTCGATCGTAACGAGAGACGTAAGGTAACCTTCCCTCGGTTCGTTCGAGATTTAACGAAATTAATAGTTTTCGCCGTGACGCGATTCCGATAGGAATCGCGTTGGGCTTTTAATCAGTGCCAGAGATAGCGGGTGGGGAAGAGAGCGAGAGAGGTTTGGCGACTGCCTCGTCAGCCCTCGCAATGGGAAGTTCGACCAGTGTCGAGTGCACGCTTACCACCGGGGGTCGAAAACTTCTTTCGAGTCGATCGAGGGGTAGCCCAACGAGGATTCCGAGAACCGTGTGCGTCCGTCCCCTCGTCCTTGACGACGAGGGACCTCTTTCGTATCGTTCACCAGAACGCCCGGGAACTAAGGTAAATAATGATTAGGGTGATTTTGTATTTTTACGTCGTGCCTGATTTCCGGTGGGTAAATATTGCGAGTTTTCTTAAAGCAATCTCGTTCTCTCTCGCTCGGTCGAACTTGGAGTATCTCCTTTCCACGCCCTAGCAGTGGTCGCCTCTTCGAGACTCTTGGGCGTCTACTCGACGCGGGGAGACTCTCGAGAAGGCAAAGGAAAAAGGTCGCAGGCTGAAGTAGATCGGTATTCGGTGAGGGCCTCGACTCGCTGAATCCGAGCCGCTTTCATGTTGTCCTGACGAGATTGAAGCTTTCTCCCACCCACTGTACCCTCGACTTTCTCTCACTCGTTATTCTCGTTGAAATCATCGACCTATCTGTTCGCGCTTCCTCCGTCCAGAAAACGCTTTATGCCGCTCTCCTCTCTTGCGACTCAATGGAAAACGATTTGTACGAATATCACCGCTATTATGACATGACAAGTGCGATTACTCGGTCCTTTGGTAACAATTGACGGGTAGAGCTTAAGGGCAATAATATTTCGTCTCGACGGTTGTCCACTTCAAGTCTCGCCGGAAGTACCTCGGCGAAAATTAAGCGCGCGTGTCGACATTATGAACGAGACTCGTTGGTACTCGAAAAAGTTAAATCTCCTCCACACTTCCGTCATAATCCCTTGGCGGCGCGCACGAGATTGTCAGATATTAACCGTAAATCAGCGAGAAGAGAACTAAAAATGGTCAGAGTTTATCGGCATTGCCGAAATGTTTTGCGCAAAGCTGCATTAACCAAACAGTCGACTGCGCGTTTGTATGTTTTTTATATACATATATTTTTTTATTTCCGTCCCTCCCGTTATTTTCAATCGTGACGAATCATTGTGCGCACGTAATCCTGGCTTATTATTCTGCCAGCGCGATATTTCGTTTCAACGAACGCGGAATGATTTATCCTCTCGTCGAGAATCGAGAGTTTTTGTCGAGCGGGTGCTTCGTGTATCCGCGGCGGGGTTATATTATGTATATCACGATATTTCTACATGACTGGCGAGGCTAGTTGTTACAGAATATATCTGCTACTTCTCGCACGAGTACCTTCATTCCGGTGAGAACCAGACTCGCAAGAAGACGGCGAAGTGAAAAGCTGTACGTGCCGCCGAGAGAATCGAATCAGCACCCCCATTGCGAGTCCCCGGAGGCATAAACTCCGAAGCCCCGGTTAAATTAAACAGAAGGACGATAAGTTTGGACGTGTCGCTAACTTCTCAGTATCGTGTTACTTACGACGTGGGAATTGTCGGGGTATAGATTCGACCTCTCCTATCTCCAATGCCTTCTTGGGTTTCGCTTTAAGTTTCGCCACCTTGATTATTGCCAATGAATAGACAGATAGTTGTTTACCCTCTTCACCGACATTTTCGCGAAGACTCAACTCGCGTTGTGCAATCCCTTGTTTCATTAACAACAATAAGTTGAGTCAGAAAACGTTCGTTAATTCTCATGCGTTAAATAAAATGAGTCAATTATTTCGTTTGCATAATACGAAGTTTGCCATTCCATGGTATGCGTGAACGTTGATAAACTAAAGCCGACTTTTGCTCAAAAGCCGTCGGGGGGTGTTTTCACCTTTTCGAATAAGAAATGGGGTTGCCTTGCGGAGGAGCTGGAGGAAGAGCGCCCGTCCCTGTCTGGTATTCACCGTGGCGTCCTTTCACGATATTTTACTGCGAAAAAAAAGTGCGAAGCATTCCTTCGCTCGCCTTGGAAAGGGGGGGTTAAGCGAGAAATGCGAGAGTTACTTTCGCTCTTGGTAAAATAGCGAAGGAGAACGAGAGTAAAGAGGAGAAGTGCGGCGGGATAGTAATCGGGAGGCTGTGAAGGGCGTCCGTATTTTATCTAAATGGTGTCAAAGGGGAAGCCGACATGGCGCGCGCATACCGGGAGTCGTGCTCTCGCATCCTTTTCACAACCCTCGTCGCTCTTTCCGACTTTCCCTTTTCAGGGTCGTTCGCACACGAATGTGGAGTGTACTTTAAAACTGCTGTGAAACTCCGGGCGAGACTCAATCCTCCTCCCCACACGCACTCCGCATTGTCCACGATTCTCAACGTGTGTGGTTTGTTCCCTCGTGTTGTATATATATACATATATGTATATGTAACCTTATTGTCGAGCGTGGAATATTGAAGGCGAAAAGTGCGCGGATGGTCTCAGGATCGCGATCGTTGGATAAAAAAAGAATGAAAGAAAGAAAGTAGGAAGGAAGGAGGCAGGACGGAAATGTCGCGAGGTCGAGGTGCGAGCTGAGAGGCGATATCGCTAATGGAGGTGCGCTGTACAAGCAGGACATAAAATTTTATGACCCACCGTCTTTCTTTCTCGCTTGCTACCACTCAACCGTATCTAAAGCCCCACCCTATACACGTATCTTGCACCTCTCGACTCTGCCTCTCCGTATAGTCCCATAGCCTCTCTATCACTCGCCAAATGGGTTTCGATCCCCGAGATCACCTGATCCCATAGCATTTTTTTGGGGTACAGCTCAGATTATTGAATTTTTTTTCTCAACCATATGCGGTAAGAAACGAGACGAGGGTCGATGATAAGCAGTTTCAAAGCCACTTTTGCAACTTTCGTTATTTCTCCTGGGTATTTCAATCGTAATTACGTTTATGATAAAAAATATATGTGTATTTGTATATATGTATAAACATCCCCTAAAAAAATTGCGGCTTAGAAGTGCGGATATCCTTGCGACGAACGAGCGGCAACGGGGACCAAATATGCGTACCGTATTCATTTTGACGAGACACGAGGTACCGCGTATAGAGGGGTACATTACCCACTCGTCTGTTTGTTTGTTAAATACACCACTTGGCTGTCAAGTCGAGCGCGGTTAGCTGTTTGTTTTACTTTTAAGCACTTCGCGATAATTATTCATCGCCGGTGCGCGGGCTCTTTATACGCTTACCCCGGGGAGGTTGTTGTTGGTGCGGGAAATAATGACGGGGCCTCTCTCCATTGACGTCGAGCTCTTGGAACCCTCTCGCGTTTGCTCGCCCGTACTCCTTCACTAGGGAGGCATTCAAAGAATAAACTGCGAAAAGGACTCATTCTCTCTCGATGTACTAAGAGCGCACTTACTTTTTGCCATTCTCTGCATGCATTCAGATACTATGCATATGCTTCGCGACCTTGCGACCGATATTCTATTGCATGATTGTTTATCATGCTAACCACTCGATAACATAACAGCCACGATAAAGCATCAGAATGTAAAGTTACAACTGTACATTCTTCGGCACGCAAGCAGTGATGTCTAAATTCGAATTCCCTTAAGGAGCCAAAGGTCAAAATGAAACAAGGTACACTCGTAGCTCCTTCCCGAAATCCTAAAAGGGTTCCACTGTAAATTATAGGACCCTACTTCGTGGAAAACTACCTTTTCCTAGCTGCCGGAAGATTAGCTTTTTGTCTTTATTAGGAAACCGAGCGGAGAACCCTCTTCGCACGACCGGCAACCCATCTTTGTCTCTATCACCGGCGGACTCGGAATCATAATAAAAATCTCTTGTACCAGTGACTAAAAGGGTACCCTCGCGCCTAACAGCTTTTTCATTAGCAGCGCATTGCGTAATCAACGCGGTGGATGGTAATCGATAAATTTGCGAACTTCCGAAAGGCCTCAGGTGGGTTTTTTTTTTTTTCGCGTTCATTATTCTCCGTTTGCGAAGGGGTGGAGTTAAACTTTTTGACAATGACCAACTGCTGCTGGAGAAAATAAGTTACTGTCATACAATGCCACGACAGCTAATTAGATATGATTCATTCGTTAATCAATAGAGCTCCATTTGCGTAGAAAGTGTGGCGATATGGTACGAGCGCTAGATGCAGTAATGGAAGAGGGTGACTGTCCGGTCTTTTTTACCCCTCGCATTACGCAATGATGTGGGATGGTCAACTCTTGCGTCCCTCTATGTCGGCTCTCGTTATTTACTTTTAACCTCCAAAACTCGGGGACTCCGCAGAGTCATTCATCATAATCAAAAAGAAACTCGAGAATGAAGCCACTGGGATAGAAAAATAAAGCAGTATCATCGGGTACTTTTTCTTCTTCTTTTTCTTCATTATGTTACATATTATTTTCAACTATCCTCTTTCGAAATTCTACCATTTAAAAAATAAATCGATTCACTCAGTTTTTAATCATTTTCAATCGTGACGTATTGTATTTGTCTGTTGCAGGTGGTGAGTTTTACGAGATAATTATAAAGGAAAGAATCGACATTTTCCAGAGTTATTCTCGTTTGTGGACCGAGGTGAGATATTTATAATGAAAATATTTAAGCACAGCATTTTTGTCGGTTCTAATTGACAAGGCAATTTGAAGAGCTTGCATCGGGTTGACCTGTCCGCCCGAAAGCAACGATGCTAAAGGTCGCGCGCTCGAGCGGGATTTGTGTACAACGGAACCGAAAACCGAGTTCAGAGTAATGTACCTGCCCGCGGAGAGTCGCTGTGCTCATTAATTACGTAGCGAGGGGAAGAGTGGAGGAATTTGAATCTACCCTTTTCACTCCTTTGCCCCCCTTAGTCGGGTATGGATCCGACCCAACCTGGAAAATCCTAATTTGCTCACAGCCACCCTCCGCTTCCGGCTCTCGTTCCAAGCGAAGGGGCCTCTCTTGATATTTCTAATTTTCTCCGGAAATATTTCCGTGGACTATGCCTCTTCTGGTCCCTTGTGCAACAGCGAGCCCCACCCAATAGAAAGCAACATCGTCTCTAGCTATGTTGAAATCTCGCTACGAGGATAACGAGACGCTCTGCCTCATTCCCGCGAACCTCGAACTCGACGCGGGGGGGGAGGGAAATTTCATTCGAGATTTCCGGACGTCTTCTTCTTCGGAGAAATCCTTGAAACTCACTTCTGTATCACATCAGACGAGAAAGACAGGAGAATACAGAGGATAAGGTAAAAGGACTGAAGGAAATTTGAGAAAACGGGGGGGATTATGCTGCCAAAGGAAATTGTATAAGAGTCAGCTGACTTTTACACTCCAAGCGTTTATTTCTCCCAGAGAAAGCGGCAATGAAAGAAAAAAAAAATCAGGACGATTCTATTGGGGTGGAAATTATTTCGAGTTTTTCTGTCTATACGCGTAGATGGTTTTAGGTTTGCGGAGATACGTTCGGATATTACTTGGTTGAAAAGTAAATTCTATATGTAATCGGACTTCGTCAAATGTGATGTGGTGAGGTCACGTGCGCGGTTTTCGAAATAGGCAACGGCTAGCAGTTTCTGTCTACGAAATACCTACGTATATTCCACTGGACTGAACTAACGTATATGCACTGCCGGAGTGTATCCCCTTCTCCTCTCTCGCTCTCTCTCTCTCTGTGCTCTGTCGGCCGATAATCATTCTTGGTGCAGTTGTGCCAGACGCGGTTACGGACGAGATTACCCAGTGGTCTGTACGCTGATCAAAGCCGTATAGCCCCAATGCCGCCGACCCGCAGCAACAGCAGCACCGCGCTCTCTCGTCGTCATGCACTTCCACGTCGAAATATTCAACGTTGCTTCTGGCCGCGCGTGCAACTCGCCAGATCGTCGTGAGAGGGTAGTGGAACTCGATTTGCTTTCTACCTTGCATCCCGCATCACCGCCTCTGTCGTTTCAGTGAAGGACGTTTCGTACGTACGGCGAACTTCAGCAATATTGCGTCTCGTCTTCTATAATACATCTATGTTACCACGCGAATATATCTGTCCTGTACGTACGCTACGCTACTGTCCGCGGTAAAGTGCTTCGAGGACGTTGAACACGGCTTCAACCTAATTCCGTAGCCACAGTCATGCGGTAGTGGGTACATATAAGCTAAGAAGGCCATGTGCGCGTAGATATGAGGACGGTCGGCTCTTCCAAGTACTAAAAGCTTCAAAGCGCTTAGCTTCTGTTCTATTCCCGATGTATTAATATCGATTGCGAATAAGACTCGTTGCGCGAGTACTGCAATACGGCCATCTTGCAGGACACTCGACTGCAAGGAAATCCACAAAGGATTAAATGGTAAAAGGGGTCGACACGAGTGTTATTAATAAAATACAAGATCCTCGTTTCGGAATTGCCTCAATAACTCGATCGGAAAATGAGTTAATTTGATTGCGCTTAATACTCGATAAAAGGTTGTAGTATATGTGGAACGTTTCGAGTGGTGACCAGTAGCATCATCACCGAATGTGTCTCACTCGAGGCGACGGATAAAAAGTCGATAATGAATTTAGTTGATAGGCGTGCTTCGGGAATAGTGTCCGTCGATCGATCGAAGTGCTTCGCCCCGTTGGTCCGCGCTGCATCGCGCGGCCGTGTCGCGCGAAATAAGCCATCAGTGTCACTTTCACAGACGCCCGAGCGTCCACTAGACAGTTACGTAAAGCGACCCGGTTGATATCTATCGTTACCCCCCTTCCTGCTGGCCGAACTCCCTGTCAGTGGGTATAACATCCTTCTCGCTCTCTATATATGTCTGATCTCTCGCTCGTGCACTCCATCCCCGTTGTTCGAGGGTCCTACACGTCAGCGGCATGCAACGTTGGGTACAACAACCGCCACCCCTCTCTCTTCCTCCCCCCTCTCCCACATCTACCTATAGCGGTGAATAACTCATATCCGTGTATATTAATTTCGCGGTGCGGTCGACGATCCTCGATATTACGCCGGTCCTTGTGCCACCTGGCGCACAGAGAGATTCGATTTACGAACCACAATGCTTGCACGAACGACCAATTGGTTCTCGGGTCAACGATCGTGTTTTTCGTCTTTGATGCCAATGCGATTATACGAATTTTAAATTTCTTCGTTTTGACCGCTTATATTTATTAATATCGTTGTATACGCGGCACGAAAGAACGAACACGAGCTGCGTTGCGGGCAGAAGGGATGAGGGGGGTGGGAGGGCACAGAACGATATTCTATCTAAATCGATCGCAATGAGGGCGTTCAGTATTACCCGCTCTTCGCCATTACCACGTGCTTTCCCGGTAGTCGTATTGCAGCCGCGAAGTCAGACTTTCGATTCCCGTTTTCTACCCCTCTCATCTCCCGCCCGGGTTTCGAACTTTCCGAAGCTCTCGCACTCGCCGAGACTACTGCGCCACAGCGAATAAACATTTATCCTCGTTCACTGTAGGCTTCGCAATACTCGATCGAGTCAATCCTCACCCTCTCGCCCACTGTGATCTCGTTGATTCCGTCCCTCCATCTCTCTCTCTCTCTCTCTCACACACAGCTGCGCTGTTTGCTAAACCGACCCGTTCTCTGGTAAAAGTTTACTAACTTTTGTCGAACCTTAAAGTTTCGTCTTAAACTACCGAGATCGAAAGATCCGCAACTCTGAAGAATTTCTCTTCGATAGATTAGATGTATACGTATATATACATGTCGGTATATCTATTCTACTTATCGTGTTCAAGCCAAACCCCTAACTCCGACCTAAAGTATTAATCCTTCTTCTCACCTTACCCGGTGACTAAATGGTACTGTCGACTTATTACAAAGAATGAATAATAACTTATCTCGATTAAAAATACGGACAGCCAATAAAATCGTATCAAAACCACCTAAATCAGCGAGGAAAAGAATTCATCGTTTTGGGACAAACAATTGGGATGATCGCCTAAGGAACTGAAAAAAACTTGAAAATTAGTAGGATACTTCGTAAACCACTTTGCCATAGCGTCGTCGCGCGAGCGTTGTTTTATAGTGTGCTTCTCAATACGTGCCGGAGCATCAACTGGAAGGTTCGGGAATGAGATGCGCCTTGCACCTCGCTAATTAAGATCGACGAGCGTCCGACATCGGGACTACGAGCGGTCGGTTTGCTACACTAGCGGCATATATATACTTCCCTACGCTTTGGATTAATGATGCTCGTCGACGAGAGCGTCCGGTTCGACGAAGCACCTAGCCAGCCAGTTTTAATTGGAAATCGAGTATGCTAGCTTCGATGCTGCTGCTGTTGCTCTATATATACACACCCTCGAGTCGTCTCGACGATCCCCTCGCATTGTATGCTCGTACGCAATCGAGAATCCTCCTCCTACACACCCCCCCACCTTCGCCAACTTGCACTTAATTACCACGCGTTTAATACCCTTCGCCAAACTGCCGAATGTGCTTAAACAGTAATACAACACGCTATATCGGATTCAATGGTTTACAGAAGTACGCGAAGTCATTGTTCACTGGACTCGACAATTGACGTCGACCTATATGCAAAACACATTAAAAATACATTAAATTCGGTATTTTTATACAATTACGATATTAATTATATAACGATTACGATATATACGAAAATATATCGATAATATCCAATTTTTCGATGTAAATATATTGCATATATCATAGATCCATTTTTGATATTTTTTTTCACGTGACTATAGATCACAAATTTGGAGCAAAGAATTTATTATTTACGTATCTAAATGCAAAAGTGTCGTACACTTTTCCACTTCGCACAACTACACACGTGCTATGGACTGCGAAAACAAGTGTGGTGCTTCGATGCGCTTTACGCATGTTTCGTTCCGTCACTGATCACACGTTTGCCAGCAACTGAAAATTTTTTTTTTTCTATACGTCTAATACATGCAGCATACTATCTGTGTCGAATGTTGTTTCGACACTCTCGGGATCTCACTTCTTTTTAGAGTACAAAAATAGCTTTTCCTTTATAGTCGTCGAGTACGGAGTAAAATTGGAGCGAAACCCACTCTCTCATCGTCACTTTTATTGCAGATCCGTGTATCTATTTTCTACATGTACGAAATATGTGTACGAGATTCACGTACGGGGGTTATATTTATACGCTGTGGCAACAAAGAGAGTTCGGAGGGGATGCGCGGCGAACTACAGCCCAGGCGTCGAGAACGAGCTCGTGCCTCGCAATAATTTCGTAAAATTAGGTTATCCCTTAATACGACAGAGAGAGAAAGCGAGGGAAAGGAAGAGAGAGAATTCACAGCCGGGGAGGGTCGATGTATTCATGACGCCTCGGCCGTTGGCGGCGAACTCGTGTACGAAACATTACCGATACATTTGTATCCGGTCCCCGATACCTACCCACGCGTCCCGGCTATTTCGCGCGAACCTCGTTGTTTCGCGTAACACGCTCACCTCTCCACCTCCAATGTCGTTCCGGTATACGAATGTTAAATCGATTCGCCGTGCCCGCTGTTTCGTATATATTGCGATCTGTTGCTGAAGAGGAGGGTGGCAAAAGAGTGGGAGAAAGAGAGCAAAGGATCAATATGCGCAAACGTGCGATTCTCACTTTTC
This sequence comes from Cryptus viduatorius, assembly GCA_964006125.1. Taxonomy (NCBI): domain Eukaryota; kingdom Metazoa; phylum Arthropoda; class Insecta; order Hymenoptera; family Ichneumonidae; genus Cryptus; species Cryptus viduatorius. The sequence goes on from OZ023222.1 coordinate 17,422,085, forward strand.
GCAAATGCTTAAAACGTGCTAACCACAGATTCATTTTTTTTTTTCTACAAAACTCGTAATATGCGTATTATCGAATATACACGCGAGTATCATTACGTATGTGATAAACGCGAATTCTGTCTCTGAAATTTCGGCGATATTTCCCGTTAGGTATATATAATGTGCGATACGGGTAATGTGTGTCCTCTCGATAATATTGTTCTCGCTATCGGAAGTCTCTATATGGATTTTCGAATACTCCAGTAACGAAATGAGACAATGCACCCCGATCCATCTGTGCGTCCGTACGGTGTACCTGCGCCGTAACCGAACATAAACGCATATCGCCACAGGGTATCCGTTTAAATACAAAACAGGTATAGATGGGGGAGGCTGAGAGACGAGTCCGGCGGAACGGCGAAGCATTGTTGCGGTAGCGCATGTGTACTCGTGCGCGAGAGAATCAACAGCGTCAAGATAGAAAGACATAGTGGGGTAAGCGGGTTTCCCAAACATCGCGGCCTCATTCCCCCCTCCCCCCCCTTTGGTGATTCTCCTACCACTCTTCATTTTGCACGATGTTTGTAAGCACTTACCCCCGCGGCTTATTGTTACCGCGACCCTCTTTGTCGGGGATTTGTAAAAGCACTCGGCCGCGTTAATTCCGCGAATGCCCGGAAACCGCCTGCTCTCACCGTGTCCTACCCCCTCCCCCCTCCATTCGCCGCTCTTCTGCGTTTACCCCCGTACGATATTCGCCTGCCGCAGCTCTCTCACTCTCTCACCGTGTCCGATATATCGCGCAATACGCGATTTGTTTGCACAATGGCGTTGGATGTAATCTCTCCGGTGGGCTCGCGCGAGTGTTTTCCACATGAGATTCGTAAAGGGATCGGGCCGCATATACGCTCGGATAAATCGTGTGGCAAGTACTCGATTTTCACGGATGCAGAAAGATACTTTGCGGACCAGAGTCGCGCGTACCTCTCATTTTATTGGGTTACAAATGCAGCCGATGTAAACAGCGTTTTGCGATTTATAACCAATCTATATATCATTGCCTTTTGAGTTCTGATTTCTTTTTATTACTTTTTACGACTCCCTTGTTATTTGTTTTCTATTTGTTACTTCGTTACCGCGATAAAGCGAATGCCAGAGGAATAATCCTTGTGGCGATGAGTCGAGCGTCCATCGATTCAGTACAAATATCGATTAATCTCTCGAAGCCTCTGTACATGCGTGTGTGTGTGGGGCTTTCTTCTCTGTCCGTAAACTCGATAGTTCGAGCGATGTTGTGGTGGCGACGTTTCCGGAACCCGATGAAAGGTGCTTTTCCGTCTATGTGGGGGTGGGAACGGAGGACACATGACACTACACAAGAAACCGGAATCGAGTCCTCGGGAACGACGGGGGCCACGGGACTCTCTCGACTTTCGTGCGCGAACTCGCCAGTTTTCCCCCGCAGTCAGGCGTGACGGCCGATTTCCTTCTACAAAGATTCGCTCTTTAAACGGATGATGCCCCCTCTCTCACGTCTATTCGGTAGCTTCATCTCCCATGACTTTGGTATCATCTCGTTCTCCTTTTGCCTTCCTGTTTCGTGTCCTCTGTGTGAATCTGTACCATCACCGACGTGAAATGGAACGCGACAAAAGGCTCTGCCCGTCGATAGATACACATCCGCATAGACGAAAAGATAAAGCCTTCCAGTACTCTCGTATCGTCGTTGAGTTTGCGAGGAAGAATAAAAAAATCGTTAAATCGACATTGAACAGCAAGCAAATTTTATATACTGCTAGTGCTACTCTACGTCATGTAAGCAAATGGATTTAAAACGGTTCAGCTACCTTATTAGCTTTCGAAACCGTGAAACCGACTGCTCGTGAAACGTTTAATATATTCTATTGTTAGGCAATTCAGGAAACCTGCTATTACACCGTCAAGTGAATTTCGGCATTTCAAACCCGACAATGCAGAAAGGGCCCTTCGTACTTGCGGCAAAGCCCAGCTGTTTCGCCCACGTTACAGTCTTTACACTCCTCCTCTCCCCGATTACAATACCCAAATTCCGCAAAACTATACCGACTATACGGCATTGCCGAAGCATTACCATGCGCACCGTCTCGTCGTATACGGAATTCTCTTTCGAGTAATAGCTCATTTAGACGAGCCTCGCTGACTCCATATAAATGATAAATGTTTCGCCTGAATACATACCGTACGGTACACATTTTCAGAGAATTTCGTCCGTTTCTATAGAGATATATGTATATACCTATAGCTCTTATTTTGTAATTCATGATCGTAGACAAAATTTGCAAGCTTTCGCCCCTTCACAGTTCCATGCGCTGACTCGCTTTGCAAAGATTACATCGTGTCGTCGTCTACGTGCCTTTGCCTTGGCTATACGCCTCGTCACCCTTGCACCTCGTTCCGACGCTTCTTTTTCCTAACCGAGCCAATCGAGCCTTCGTCGACCCAGTTTTTCCAGCCGAGCAAACTCTCGTCTGCGCTTGCTCTTTGCCGCGAGAGGTTCGTTGTACACCGAAGCGTGAAACTATACGACATATTCGGATAAGTAAACGAGGCCAACCCCCTATACTTTTTATTTTGTTCCGTGCTTCTTGTCTCTACTGAAAACGAAAAAAAAAAGAAAAAATAAAATAACTAAAATGTGTAAACGTAGTCCTGAAAATATCTCGGTGATGGATCTCGTGTAAGCGTTACCGCTTCGCCAGCAGAAGTCACCGAGAGAATTCACGGGTTTTTTTCTCCATTACACCGCGACCCAAACCCCCGCGCGACTCCTTCGGCCTTTCATCAACCCTCTTTTTTTCGGAAAAGCCACAATATTATTCTGTGATTTATTGTTGAAACCCCCGCCATATTCAGACAAAAAGATACGGAGTATACGAATTTCGCGAATATTCCGCGGGTACGCGTATGCACCAATTTCATGCTGGAACTGCTGCAACGGTTCGGGAACCCACGTAAAGACAACGTTACGGCGATAAATCCCCAGATAGTTTTTGTCTCCGGCATCCTCCGTCCGCGATTTCTATATCGTATACATATCCGGTGAATAGAACCAACCGGAGGGCCGGAACGAAACGCTTGGATGACATTCTGTATACTCGTCGTATGCGTATCGTTGCTCCACATTTGTTCCGTGAAATAGGAGTATCGCAGGTTTACATATGGTACACCATACGCTCGGTCTTATTTATGTTAATATATATATAGACATCGTCCGTTGGGTGTAGATAGATGGGCGGGTGGCGTATCGGGAGAAACTAAGCTTAAGGAATGAGAGAGTATCTGCAATGAGAGACTCTGACGTTGGCATCGGTAACCCCGAGATTGAAACGACCTGTCGCGAATACACGAGAAAGCGTCCCATCAGCGACCGTTGAGGTAACGTAGCTGCATTGACAACGACGACGACGATGAGGACGCTTCCGCGACATAATTTACGAACGTTGCGGACCAGACTTGTTCCCGGTGCAGTAGTGAGCAACATCATGGACTAACCACTCCTCTCTCTCGCTCTCCTCTCGGTACCATCGCGCTAATTAGCCCCTTGCCTCGATGAACTTTGCCCGGCGTCGTCGTTGCCACTCCGGAGCTACGAGGCGGATAGCGCGACCGTCTCTTGGAGTGGAACGAGAACCTTACTTGCGCACATTCACGTTGGATATAGACAAGCGCATGCTATGTATCGCGAGTTCTTCATTCCCTTGACGTGCAGAACCTCGGTATATATATTAATATAAATATATGTAATAGTTGCGTAGAAAATCATCCGACTGCTCAGTATTCCGTCCATCGTACGTGAGATACAGCGCCCTCTAATCTAAAGCTTTGAATGTGCGTCTCATAAGCTCAGTTATAAATCTGCGACATTTTACTTGCAAGGAAAAAGCTTCGAACGATAATTAATACATTTATAAAGACAGTTAAAAAGATCCAGATGAGAACACTCGAGGGGTCTCCGTAGTTATATATTTCACGCTTGTTCCCTTATTTTTCTTATATTTTTTTCTGATTCAACGACACTTGCGGTCTCAGATCGGGAGCATTTATTTTCATGGTATAAAACGATAATATAGTTCCGTAGAGAGTGCGAGATAGAGAAAGAAGAAAGAATGAAGTAGAAAAGCTGACAGGGGTGGTAGGAAGAAGGAAAAGATAGGACGAAGAGTCTCGCCGACAGGGTCGTCACGTGCAGCAGTTATCGCTAGGATTTTCGCCGGAGACGCGTTGAAGAGCCCCTGAGCTTTTGATATGTATGTGTATGTGCACGAACGAGAGGCGTGCGTCTGTGTCTCGTAACGATGAGCTGCGATACCGTGGCGCCGTTGCTCGTCCACTAATACCTAGATTACGCGGGTACCGATAAATAAGCGACGCTGGCCAAGTGCGAAATCGCGATGGTTGAGCGTAGAAGCGTAAAGGAGAGAAAATACCGAGTAAGAAAGGAAAACGAGACTTCGTCAGCTGCGTATATGTGATAGCCATTTTATTACGGCACTTCGTTATGTCACTTCAGAAGCAGAGGCAAAGCCTCTCTCTGTACTGGGAATCGACCTCGGGGGGCCTGGTGCACCGTTCGAACCCGGTCGACCGCGTTGCGGTCGTAGCCACCCTGGATTCCCGGATGGTGAAAAAAAAAGTGGTATAAAAGGAGAAAACAGAAACGAGTGCAAGAAAAAAGGAACATAGAAGAGAAAGCGTAGAAAGAGCGGAAACGGGCGGTCGTCGAAGAGAACAAGGGAGTGCAAATGAGTGGACGACTGGGCCGAACCGCAATAGAATCTACAGCCGTTTCTACTGCCGCTGCTACTGGAAAAGCTCGGTCCATGCTGTCCACTCCGACTGCCACGAACTAGTTACTCGTCGTCGCTATAGTGTTGTATAGGTAACAGAATGACCGCCCGCTGCGCGCGAACGGACAGTCTCGTTGATCGAAGCTCCGTTGAAGCTCTTGAACGGCGCTCATAGCACTTTGTACCGGAGTCTAACTATCGATCGTCGTTACTGTCTCTAATATTCATGAATCAAAAATCGCTATCAATGACTATATGCTCTCAACTCACTCGACTTGCCGATTACCATTGTAAATAACAAAGAAAATAGCTATGTATACATCGTTATATATGTATACGTATATATATCGCTGAGTGTTTATAAATCAGACGTTATCATGCGATGACAAAATCGTCTTGTTACTCATAGTCGGCTGTCGCCCGATCGTTAAATGCGAAACTTAATATACCAGGGCGATAATCAAATTTGCCATCGATATCGAATTGGCAATATGAGTCCCGTTGAAACTTTCGCCTAATTCAATAGCAATAAAGTAACTTCGATATGCTGTTAAGGAGACGGCATTTGGTAGAGTCTTATAATCATGATGCTTGGACCAGCTGGTCTTCCAGCAGCCTTAATTAAGAACTCAACGCAGCCCTTCGGCAGCTCGGCGCGTGATCCTTCGGGCAGCTTATGAGTTCCGGAAGAGCAGCGAAACGTCTCGACGGCCAATCACCGAGAGTTAGGTTTATATATATTCCGGCGAAGAAACGCGAGATAAGAAGGGATGAAGACACATCCCCCTATCCGTTGCTCGTGCTATGCCGAGAGAAAAATCCCTGTCCTATCCGTACGGTGTGAAACTACTTCAACCTCCACTTGGCTACTCCGAGGCCACGCTCTCGACACTCCGTACGCGCAACGCGCACACCACTGCGAGTAGTTTCGCGGCGATTTCTTCGGGCGGGATATCCATGAAGTAAATTGAACGGCGCCACGCTGCTTAAACGCCTCGACCTGAATTTACCGTGCGAAAACATTGATGAGATCTTTTTACGGTGAATAACGTTTCCGAATATATATGTACACGTATATATATATGTATAACTCGCGTGAGCGTATCACTGGTACCGAAACCTCCAAGAGTCGAGGACTCGGGCAAACTCGATTTACTCCCGCGCTGATTGACAAAGTCCGTACCACCTACCGTCTCTACTCTACTTAACTGGGATTAAAGGGAACCCTGGAGTGAAGCTCAAATCCTGGGAACAAACTTTTCGACTAGTTTCTTCCTGATGTCGTAAGAACTTGGACATTTCTCTGTGTATGATTCATCCAATTTTGTAACGTAGTGTTCGTAGTAGTAGAACCGTTTCGTTTTGTTTTTGCTTAAAAAAAGGGTTTATGACGAGACGCGGTAGCGTCTCGACGCCAAGCCCCAGTAAAAAGTATTGCATAATACTGGAAAAGCATCAATAAGTACACCATTTTCGAAGGTTACAATTGTAGCCGCGAAATTATCGCTGTCAATTAAACTGTTGTTTATTTTCATTGCTTTTGAACAACGATATAGTCATTCATCTTATTAGTATTTCTCTTGCTATTAATATACAGATTCATGCGCGTTTTTTTTTCTGCCTTCCATTGCAGTCGTCCATGATAGATTTAATCCTGAGGCTTATTTTACTATGCGATCTATCGATCTAGCGGTCTAATTTCGATGCAATGAAGTTTGCAAATGTCGTAGTTTCGTGCCGATTTAAACCAATGAACTAAATTTATCAAATTATTCCATTGATATTAAATTAATCTATCCGACAAAATAGTGGATCAGACTAAGTTGATTTAAGCAATTTCAATTTGGCCGGAGTCATTTCTATTTAACCCAAACACCCGTGCAACGATGTCTCTAGCGAAATACCGATCGGATTTCAAATTGATCTGAGTAACTCGAAACCCGCGAAAGATAAACATAGACTGGCAAATAGCGTGGGAGGAAAATACAAAAAAGAAGCTCAACGGTGATTGGAGAACTCCGATGGCTGTGTACATTTTGCCTATCTCGTGGACTCTCCCATTAATCCGTCAATTAATTTGGTCCGCAGTAGAGCTCGCGACTCGGAATCAATCTCGATCGTTAATCCGGCTATCGATAAGCCGTTGAGGTCTCGAATATCTTCAGGGGAAAAATCGGTGCCCGTACAGTAAACGCAGGAGCTGAAAGCGAAAGAAGGAACTGAAATAGTCCCGTGTAGACGTTTAGGCGTTGGTCATTTTGCATTTTAACGGTTTATCCGTGTGAGTGCGCCTCTCCCCTTTCATTTCCTCAATGGAACTTCAATTTTTTTTTTTTTTTTTTCATTTTTGGGAGGGCACCAACGCCGTTATAAAAGTATGCGCGAGGGTGAGGCCGACGTTTGGAAGAGAAGAGGTCCGATTGAGGTAGTCGAACGCGATCAGAAGTGGAAGAGCAATAAATAGCGCCGCCAATTCATTACGGCACACCTATAGCCGATAATTGCATTTTCAGGCCATTTTACTGAAACGCCCCGAGTCCTTGCGCGCTCTCGACGATAGCGGCAACGCTCAACCCAACAGCGGCAGCCAGTACTACAACGTTTCGCGTCTCTCATAATGGGGATAGCGGGGAGAGGCGGGTGAGCGCCAGAGGACAGGATAGCTAACTGCATTAACCTTTCAGCCACCCCCTGAGAGCGAGAGGGGAGGAAGTCGACGCCAGTAGCCGCGTGGCAACGGCAACCGGCAGCCCTTGCCGTCCTGTCACGCCACGGGTTAATTACGTTCAATGATTTTGAACGCCCGGCCTAAGCGAATTTCAAATCCTATTCCACTACCGACCGTTCTCTCTCGTCTTCGACGCTTTCTTCTTCGATCTATAGCTCTTTTATCATAGACCATACTAACGTCCACTGACGCGCGACCATAACAGACCATAATATTATCACCCTTGAAATAATAATAATAATAATAATAATAAACAGTATTATGTTCTTTTATAGAAGGTGATTGTTAGATTTACTCAATAAAATTTCACCGCATCAACGTGCGAAAACAGACAAGAAACTTGATTTTAGGCAATCCAATGTTAAAGAACGAATATTTCGTAAATCTTCGAGGTAGGTAAGATTTGTTATTGAGAATTTCACACTTGTAATGAGTATGAGCCCAAACGGGAGTTGTGCTCTAGATGTTACGTAACGCGCGAGTGGGCCATTCCGAATGTCGGCGAATTCGCATTTCGCGCGATGTCCCCCACCCCCGTTGCCAGCTCGCCGCGCTGTCGACTCTAACTCGTACCGGGAATCTGGTACGGCAACCACTACCGGGGTGCCCGGCTTACGATAATGCACGACTCGTATAAATAAAACTTTGAATTAAAACTTGGGCGGTAAGTTTTGGAGCGGAGAGAGGAGCAGTAGATTGTACTATAGCTAAGGGAGGTGGGCTTGGATCGCGGTTGGGCTGCCGCGCACGCTGGTTACAGCTCGGAGAAGCAACTATGGTACGCGTAGTTCGCGCGTTAGCGTGACGACGATAGGACCGTAGCAAAACTCCCTCTCCCGTATACAGTTTGCCGCACGGTTTCGTACCTAGCCAACCGCATTTCCTCCACTGCAAGGATTATTGTGAGTAATGCGCCGACCACGTTTTCCTCTCGGTCCCTTTTTCCCCCGTACTCTGTGTACGTTTCGCCCGTACCTCCGCCCTCCTTTCCTCCAACACTTGCGGATTTGTGTGCGCGTGGCACCCACCTTTGTCTACCTACCGGCAGAGGAAGAGTACGAGAGAGAGAGTGAGAGAGAAAGAGAAAGGGGGAGCGAACTGGCTTTATGAAAAGTCAAGATCGTCCTTCCGAGTCGCCGACCACTCGTTCGCCAACTTGCTCTCTCGCGGCAAAAGTTCCCGACCCCTTCGGCCGTTACACGCCATACGAGAAACTTTTTCTTCGCTCTCCCGACTCTACCTACTTTCCCACGTAGTCGACGATTTTTTCTTTTTAACCCTCCCTCTCCACCCTCCCGACTCTTTCTCTGAATACGAAAAATGTCCGCGATAAACTGACAATCCACACGAACGTAACAATAATTCTATAAATGAAACTCGTTCATCGATTTTGTTTTGTCCACCGCGAGAATAAAACGGCGCAAAGATACTGGAGAAAAAAAAAAGCTTTAATATCTGTCAGGAAATGACAGCGGGGTGAGGATGCGGCAGTGAGGGTCAAAACCATTCGTGGGATACAACTCCGACATGTGACATACGCCGCGGTGAAACGTACCTGGCGCTCACAACCACACAGCACAATCAAGATACAGTTACATACTGTATTAGTATACGACCGCGTATCGGTATAATAGCTATAGTTATAGATGCGTTACCGCGGTTCTCTATCCGAGAACCGCACGGTAAACTGAGCGGGACGATTGCGCGAGTCCAGCTTCACCGCTGCCGCCAGACTCTCTCGGTTCGACGAGTTAATTTTGCTCCAAAACTTATTTTCCCGTCACCGTCCGAAAACCATCCTATATTTCGACGAGTTTGTACGTCCGCTTTGGGCTGCCGTTTCCCCCCCACCTACAGTCGGGGCTTCTCGTGGTTTTATGTCGCGACCACAAAATTCAACAGTTTCGCGTATAGTACACGCAGTCGTCTATATACGTGCAATTGCGGCAGAAAATTATCAACCACGAGGGGTGATTGCAGCTGGCGCTCTCGCCGGATCTCTCGGTTCACGAGAGATACACCGCCCCGGACTTACGTTGTCCCGGATAAAATTCAAAATTCACCGGACGTTAACTCCATCATTCCGGCTGAATTCAGCGTTGATTTATGTCCGTTGATTAAAATCAACGATCCATAGACCGGCCCCTCCCCTTATAAGAGAGGAAATATTATTTGTTGATTCCATTAGCCGCGCGAACTCGGGATATACAAAAACTCTGCGATCGTTCAAATGGGAAATTAATAACCAACACACACACAGAGAGACACTCACACGTTTACCAAGGGATATCACACGTTCGCATCTTTCACGTGCGCAAAAAAAACGTAACGTCGGGGGGTTTGTTGATCGGACGTTGAGCTCCGATAATGTGAGAATGAACGTGTGACGCAGCGAGGATGAATCGTTCGTTATTGTGGCGCCCGCGATGTCGGCTTTCTAAACAATGAAAATAAACGCAGAAAAAATAATTCACGTACTGTTAATCAGAAGTCCAGTAATACTCTGTTTCTATTTTATACGTGAAATCCCGTATTTTCTAATTTATTATACCATCGTCATTGTCGGAAAGTTTATTCGTGGATTTCACAATCAACACGTTCAGCGTCTCGCAAAAACTTCGATGGGATTGGCGAAAAATAGTATAGGATATAACCCGTTCGGCACAACAGAGGAGTGTCGAGAGCAGAGGAATCCGGGGTAATACGTCGAGGCAGTCGTCAAAAAGCTCTTTCACTAGTCGCTACCGCCCTTCGCAATCCATTCCCCCCGCCGCGGCTCTCTCACTTTGGTGCCGTAAAATTGCTCGCTTAAAGCTCACTGCTATCTCCTCGCCCTGCCTGCTGTTGTCGATGCGCAAGTTCCCCCGTCCCGCCAACAGACGAAAGCCCCCCGCAGCGCATAGTCACGTATTTCTGTTGAACCACGGGAATGGCAAATAGAAACGAAGCTCTATTATACCGCCCACCAAAGTCCCACTACCAGCCGGAGAGATCCATTATACGGTCAGCGTTTACTGCATCATTAACGAATTACGACGAAACTGTAAAGACGAAGAAATAAACGGTCCAGTGTGTATAAAAGAGATTTATGAGAATGGATCCGTTTAGAGTTCGAATAGTCGGGAATTCTCGCCCTCGTATATGGAAGACTACTGCGGCCTTAGGCCATCATCGACGATAACTTTACGGTGATGTTGACTACCACCGCCCCTATTTCTTCATCCTTATTTTCATTGTCTGTCTTCTGCATGAACGTCTACACGACTCGGTCGATTAGAAAATTCGTTGTACATTAATCTACCCGCTGCCGATATCATTTTTTTTATTGCGGAAGAACTTGAGCGTTCGGAGTGTAACGATCATCACTGTACCTATCGTACGGTTATTAACTACTATCGTCGCGATGTGAACCAATACTTTAAAGAGCTAAAAAGAGGAGCCTCTGGCAGCCGAAGACGAGTACACTGTAATATACGAACTCCGTCGAGAGAAAAACTCGAGAGAAAGGACATAAAACTTGGCTCGTTATCGCCCGTTTAAAATAGCGAGAAATCTTTCACATTTGGCTGCGGCGATATCTTGGAAAACGCGACGATACTCGCACCCCGACGTGGCTCGTTTCGCACTGATGGCACGACGATAAAGCGGTTACCACCGTCGCCCTCGAGACTCACTTGACTTTATATGTGCACAACCAAGGAAATGCGAATTTGAAACACTCGGATGCTTGGTGATGCCGCCGAGACGATTGCCGAGACGTTCAAAAACTCCGAAGCTAAAGTAGGCCATAAGTCTATAGCCATATTTTTTTCATATACGACTCCTATTATTATTATTATTTCTTTTTTGTAATTGTGCCGAATGCAAAATAATAATAATAACAATTTGCCTGGTTATTGATATTTCCTGGTTATTGATATATTTAACACTCGACTGCAAATACTGACTGCAACGGTATGTCCAATTTACACCTTTTATAGACGAACGATCTTTTATTCAGGGGTTTTAATATAACATTTTTATTTCATTTTTTTTATTCACTGCAATATGTAATAGGAGAATGAGAATTCTTCGATGTAAACTCCGCATGGGGAAGATCGAAAATTATGAGAATACCGAGAGAAAATTATCCACGGAATTTGGAGAGACTGTTGAAGCACGCGTTGAAGAGTCTCGAAGGGCCCCTCGGAGTCGCAAGGTATTTCGAAAGCAATCTTCAGCCTGTGCTCTCGTAACGTAGATGATCTTAACGATTTGTTCGAATAAAAAAAAAGAGATTAAAGCATAAGAGAGCAAGAAAATGCGATACGCGCAGCAATCGATTTATTTTATTACAAAAAATTAATCGATTATCGATTTATTTTTTATTTTCACTGCACCGACGAAATTTCGCGTTTTTCCCTTTCTTATTTTTATGGAAAAAAAAAATGCATTTACAAATGAAATGGTCACTCAATTTTCATCAGCTATGAATCGAAGAATGGTCAATAATATTTTTCCATTACTCGTCACCGCAGAGAGTCGCAGAGCTATCACGGATTACCTCATCCATTGAGTCTCACCGAAGGCAATCAAATTATAGTCCCGGCGCAATCAAGTTCGCGATAGAATGAAACTACGAAGAGAATTCGAGGAACTAAATTTTTTTTTACGGAAAGCGTCAGAGACTTCGGCACATCAACTCCCCCCCTTCCACTCGACAGTTCGAGATCCATGGAGAATTGCAACTACGTTCGAGACGCACGGGATTCATTTCGATACCGGATGCGCGCGAGATTTCGCTTTAAATGCCGCCGGCGTACGCCCGGATCAATCGCTGTAAATCGGTTTGTAGTTTTTTTTTTACACCGCCGTTTCCTCTTGCGAATCCTCTGACTCTATAACTTTTTTTTCCGATTGATGTCGAGCAGAGAATCGTTTCGAAACTCACTGATATTGCCACGAGTACATTTATTTCGGCTCTGTTGGAAATCTCGTGTCCGATGGAAATCGTATTTACATCTTGACGAGCGGCAAAACAACGTACATACATTATTTCAGCGAAAGCTTTCTTTTGTTTTTTCTCGGTATAGATACGCGCCTGCGCTTGTGACCAATTTTCAGCGAGATTTTCATCGTATAATCGTTGTTGCGTGTGAAAACTTCCGCTCCCGATGAATCATTCACGACCGCTAATTATCTTTAATGCATACCCCGCTTTGCCCACTTTCGCCTTTTGTACGCGTTTCTTCGACTAACAATCTCCAATTCTCCCTATTTAGCTGCAATTAGAGAACGGACTATTGCACATTCGTTATCCTTTAATAAGCATCGCGTTTCCACGCGATGGAAGAGGATAAGAAGTGAAGTTATAAAACAAGAAAGGGCGTTGTATCGATTGTAGCTGTACGTAGTTTCGTTTGCATGTTTTTGTCGCAGGCGCGTCAGACCTTTGCGGATAATTCGGCCGAACGTAAAAATATCATGCAATCACAATTCCAATAAGAAGTTGCTGCATAATTCTCGTCGTCGAGCTAAGAGTAAAAATAATTTATACAGAGTTCAAATTCTAGCGTTTAAAAGGCGCCTCGATCTAAAGTATTGAAGTAGAAGCAGCCAGTTGGCGCGTCTGGCGCTCGAACTTATTCGAGTAATAAAATTCCCACGACCTCTGTGAAAATTAGTACGGTATGCAATGGCGAATATCTAATTAAATTAGTCGTCCTACTTTAGCGACGAATACTTCTTCGTGTATTATACACATTCGTCGTCTCAGCGCAATATATAACGAGAGCGAAAGAGAGAGTCGAGAGTTGCATCACCCGCAAGCGCAACGAGTATCCTTTTTGCGGATCGTGACATTACCTAATGGGAAGAAAAATCTATATTCGGAATCTTTTTTTTTTTTTCTCGAGTGTCATCATTACGAGACACTCGTCGGTCCCGGTAACTCTCAGCATATAACATAAAATTGTTTACAAAAAAAAAAAACCCACCTGTATGTATGTCAAGACTCTCTAAAGGGTTGTAAGGGAGTATATGATGCGAATGGAAAATTAATAAAATACGGAGCAAACGAATAGAAATCAAACGAGGGGGTCTCCGAGGTTTGGAAAGTTGGTAGTTTCGAAATTACCCTTTGCGCGAAACGATATCAAAATCCGACACCTTTGCCGAGCGATTTACATGTAAACGAGTAAAGGCGAAGGGGTGACGCGAGGAAAGGAAAATCGTGCGGTACCGTACCGGCGGCGCGAGAGAAAGAGAGAGAGAGAGAGAGTAAGAGAGAACCCCAGCAAACGTAGTCGTCGTTTGTCGCGTTGCATCGTCGTAAAATCGCATCACGAAGGCGGTAAACGCAATGTTCCGCGTAATTCAGTTACCACGCGCAGTAGTTGTCCGCCCCCGTAGCTAGAACACTCTCGGCTTCTGGCACGTGTACTTCCCCATTATCACTAAAAGCATAGCACACTCGATTATCACGACGTCGACCGTGGCTGGAAAACCGAAAGCCACCCTTATACCCCTTCTACTACCCCTGTGTTCTACGCGCTTCCCATACTCCGAAGAACGATGTACGACGTCGTCGTTGTCGTCCTCGACTAGCGGTCCATACTATAGTACGCTATAACGCCCCATCTCATCCATGCCTCGCCCGATATCCGCTTCGACGAAGCGATCAGAAACGATATTCAACTTGAGTATACGGACAAAATATGACGCTAATATATCCCCCCAGTCATTGACACTGTAAGCGAAGCTACACGAGAATGTTGTTCTTGTACAATGTCGACAAAGTCGCGACTACGTGCGTAATCGAGTATTCCATTACAAAGGTATGTGTACGTACGTACGCTTCATCTAACGGTATATTTCATCCACGTCAAAAGAACGGCTAGAGAATTATTTTTGCATTTTTTATTATTTCGTCACGCAAGCGCTCGAACCAACCGCGAAAGGCTTTTTCGTCGCAAGCACGTACATGAGACATTTTTTATTATTTTTTTTTTTAGATGCTGAATATAGTTTTTTTTAGCCTTCATCGTTCATTTACCGTGGCAAAGGGTTATGCTCGGGGGAGGTGCGGTAATAGCACCTTTCGCTTACACTTACTTTGGCGGCTACAAGCGAACACGAAAGCGTTGACCGGGTCCGCCTTTTAGGAATTTCAAAGAGTACTTGGCTCAGTGTATGAGACGCAGAGCTAAACGGAAGTGTCCGTGAGAAGGCGGGGGTGTAAAGGATGGCGAGCGAGGGAACCGCGAACCACACTCTTGTAGATATAGTACGAAGAGCAATGAACGCGGTGGACAGGCAGAGAGAGAGTAGAGGGTGGCAACAAGGCGTCCGAGAAATGCGGCGAGCGCACCCGGACGTCTTAGGCAACTATCGACGGGCCACGGTATATCCGTGCGCGGCAAACTTCACAAAGGGACAAGTTACGGGGGTACAGACCATGGTTCGTGGCTGGTTTCGCCGCAGTCGCGTCCGCAAGAATTCTCTTCTCTTGCCTTACAGCGTCCGATAGACGTCAACAGCGAGCAACCAACCATTGACCCGTTCGGGGGGTTTCCGGTTAGCAATGTACCCAAACCCTCGTGTATCTCGCGCACGGATTTTCTTGACCGCATTCCAAGGATAACGGAAAACCACAGTTGATTGATAATAGTTACACAGGCGCTTGTCTGCATCTGCCGCATCGTAATGTTCAAACTGACAAACACAAAGGAACGCGAAGCATGAAATTCTTCTTGAATATTTTATATTTGAATTGACTTTGATACATTTATAATCGACGCGTGCGGAACGTCACGACCGTCAGTAGTGGTTAACGTTTGATATAACTCAGCCCCGTAGGATTCTCTCGGACGGACCCTCGGTGGCTCCTCTCTTTCTCGTCTCTTCTGGAATCGAGATTATAAATATTGATCCTGCAGGCCTCGCGTCCTTCAACCTTGAGTGCACTCGAGAGACGTCGGTCCTTCTCCGCTGCTCCGCATTTCTATTCTTCGAGTTGAGGGCGTTCTTCGAGGTCGAAATTGAAATCCGAGATATACATTCGTCTATCCTCGCTTACTCCTCCAACCCCCACACAGCGCTTTTCTCTTCGTAATTCCAGCGTGAAGGAGGACCGAAGGTCTCGCGGTGAAATTAAGTGGACGAGGGTGGCGATTCCCTTGCGCCACTGTCATCGCAAGCTTTCCGAGGACATTAATGAATTAATTAGTGAGATAAGATATAATCTCTTTATTTTTCTCTGCCAGTTTTCACAGCCGCATATACGATAATCGCGTAATGGAAAACTGCGGTTGTACCCTCGATTTCTTCGCGAAATCGTAGAAAGTAGGTTGCCCTTTTGTCGTGGTCGGAGAAGGGAACGAAGAGGAAGTAATATTTCGCGACCAATATTCATGCTTCGCTGGCTCGATTAACGAGAAGGGAGAAAAGCTCGAGAGCTGTACGGTTAGTTGCAACCCCCACGCGCACGCCGCGAAATTCGGGAGAGATTCAGCCAAGAATGAAGTTTCACGAGAGGGGCGGGCGAGAGGGTTTATACAGGAGTAAGAGAAGTGGAATGGGCGAAGCCGCGCTGGGATAAGGCTCGAGGCCTCGTTAATTCGACCTCGACCCGCTTCGGCTTAGTCGAAAATCACCTCCGGCTTAGGATCTGCAGCATCCTATACTCCTGTATTTCGGACGAGTAGACGCCAGCGTGATTCTGTCGCCTTCGCAACTAATTCGGTTTAACCGAGCTGCCGTTAACTGTGTTATGTTCGCTAATGCACGTTCCTCGTTGCAAGACGCCCCAGTGGACATCCTCAGCGCACTGCGACGATCGAACGCCTCGAGCTATCCGTCGGACCGAATTGAGGCATTTGCCGATTATATCTCTCGTAACTTGGAGATATTCAGTCGATTGATCAGTTTAAGTTAAAGCTTCCGCTATCGCCGAGGCTACGTTATATTTTTATAGTTTTCTTTCCATCACTAGTAATGCAGGTGCGCCTCGTAAGCTCCTAAACATTTTAGAAATACGATACCAAAAATTCATATTTTCTACGACTCGGGAAAATGCAGACGCAGCTTCAGACACAGAATGCAGATTGGATGCACCTTTCAACCGAAGAGTGACAAAAATTTATCCCCAGACACATTTTTTGAAAAATATCGATTTTCAGTATTTTCAATCATCGATATCTTGGCTTCTCGACCCAATAGCGGAAAACCCAAGATGTCTATCGTGTTCTGCGAAAAAAATTCACAAGATAAGATACTTGGCGGCATTTCAAAATCGTTTCTTCAAGCGGTCAAATGTGACAAAAAAAGGACAGAATCGTGATGGAGGGTCACCTTGCGATTTGTAGACGTCACGCCAAATATTTTCAAGAAATATTCTGAAATCTACATTTCGCTATATTCTTCACGCCGATCACCAAAATGATAATATTCGCGATTGAAGTGGCAGCTATTTATAAACTTTAGATACAAAATCTTTCACCCGCTGATTTTTTTGTGTGATAAATCTATTCGATAGTAATTTTTCCTCGAGAGTCTCGTAAGCAAACATCGAAAATAATGATGAAAATCGAATGTAATCGTTTGACTCCGGATATCTTTCGCAGTTAGTCGAGGGTACCTTCACCGATGTTGAGATAGTGTGCAGTAGTTGGTATAGTTGCCGAGATACGAAAGTGGGCTCTCCTATCGGTTTACAGTAGTTTGATGTAACGCAGAGGATCGTTGCCGGAGAAGCCAAAGTAGCGGAGAGGCGAAATTCTACCCGTTCGCTCTTGCCTTTGAGCGCTCGGTGAACAGGAGAGGCTGCCCGCTCTCAAATTGGAGTTCGATGAGAGTATCTCGGGCGCAAGCGGTAATGACATTCTCCGCGAGCAAGCCGGACTGATTGAGTGGATCACTTTAGTATGTCGAGTGATTCGAATACCCGCGGCGAGAGATAGATAGAGAGGAAGAGAGAGTACTTGCAACCTCTGCTTCTGCAACTGAAACGTGCGGCTTCGAAACTCAACAGCGATAACGAGAGACTGCGAGTGGAGAGTGATCCATTGCCCGCAGACTATCCCCGAGATAATCTACGGTGCTTCTCGAACATTCCAGCAGGTTTCGGTCAATGAAATAGAGCTTAGAGCTTCAATGATAAATATCAAAGACCACCGCACGCTAAACAATTCAGTTGTAATTGTAATTAATTGCGATACCTTCCGCTCGCGTTCGAGGGGACTGCCTTAGATTTTATAGCCTTGATAATTGAAGTTGTCTTACAATTTCGAAATAATTAAAAATGCGTTTATCGTCTTGAAATAAATTAAAAAAAATGAATTTACGAAACTGGGCCAAGGTATGCCAAAATTACGAGTACATCGAAGGGTTCGAATATAGAGCAGTTCAGAGGTCACGAAAACTGTGAGATGGTCGCGCACTACCGCGTACCGCAAGCCACGCTCACACTTTGAATTTTCTCGTCGTCGACTCTGCTGCTGCTGCTGCTTCTTGCAACTAACTTCCAGGATATATTTAGGACTGGATGGGCTCCCGCTTGAGTTAACGTAAGTTTCGGTAGCAGACTATCTATACTATACGAGAAGGAACTCATTCTCCGGGGGCAGCCGTTCGCCGGCTCCAGTCTCAAGCACGGCGGTTCGTACGAAGCTCGCGTAGTACTCTCTACCGCACTCTCTCGACGTGACCTTTGTGCCCCGACGGTACCTCGTTATCCTACCGCTGCCATCGCGATCGAATGAGCCTAACTTTCATGAACAATCACCGGTGCTTTGTCCTCGGTAATTATTCAAATCGAGAGGTGCCTCCCGTACGCTCTCCTCTCGCTCTCCCGTTGCGCTTCGTGTGTCTTCCTCTTCCACAATCTCTTCGCCGCTCACCTCGCGCGCGGGTGCGCGCTCTTCCTCGCTCTCTCGTTACTCAAGAAATTGGCTCGGAGTTTAATCGAATTGCGCCAACAATTACTCGACTCCGCCAGTCGTATTCGTACGAGATTATTATTATCCGCGATTCTAGACGCACTAATGCGCTTTCGCACCGACGCGCTTCCGAGTTTAGTCAATTTTTATCGTCTCCTCGTATTAGATATGCTCATAGCATCGCTAAACTTGAATTGAATTTGCATCATTTCGGACATCCCAAGACGATCGAAGAAGGAGTACTTTTATACGCGTCGACGCGGAGAATTATAAGCCGAAAAAAAGCTTTGTGGTAAAAGTGAAGAATTTTTTACCGATGTTTGAATTGACCTTAACGAACACTCAACTTCGACGAGAAGTGTGCGACGAAAAATGTAGAGGCGCATTGTTCAATCAGAAACGAGATGGAGTCTCGAATAAAATGTGAAAAATATTTTCGATTCGGGTAGAAAGCTCATCAGAATACCCGGAAGCACGGTCTCGAATAGCGGACGGCATCCGACGCGAATCTCTGTTTCCGATCGGTGGGCGGAAGCTTCATGAGAAATCGTTACGTGTCTCATCGGTCTTGAAAAGTTTTGACTCGCAACGCCCGCGGTAACTCGGTCAGAGAGACGTGTGCGCGCAACGAGAGAATTCTTTCGCTTCGTTTTTCGTCGTTTGCGAAAAAGTTTCTCTCCGAACACCGTCGATTGGCGCTATTAGTCCTGGACGATTCGTTCGTTACTGTTTTGTTTCGTGAGAGAAAACGAGTAAGAAGGTTACGGAACACGTCCTCCTTCAGCCATTTCTATCGCTCGAATGGCGGAACTTACGACTCTTCCGATAGGACTGAATGCTAAAAAACATATTTAACACGGGGGACAGATGGTCATTCGTCATTGCTGAGATACGGAGTGCAAGGCAGACGCCCCGCGAGGGGTGGAAAAAAGTTTTTCGACATAGCCGCGAGACAGTAGACAAGGAGTAAACTGATGACTGGTGATTTTTTTACTCTCACCCTACCGTAGAGAAGGGATGAAGCTCTGTCTGTTCATGTATATATATCTTCCGGAATATTCGAGTTCGTTGGAAAGCCAATCAAAATTCGTCGCGGTAGATTTAGTTGGGCAAAGAGGGGGACAAAAGGTATCATATAACAGAGTCAAAAGATCGAAGGGAAGATAGGAAGATTTTCTCTCTCGAGTATCAATCAAATTTCTTGTTGTTTCAATTGTTTCAGAAGGTGCGAGTGAACGCGATGGATACCGCAAGTGCTCGAAAACGATGGATTCCCTGTTCGGTGATCCTGTTGATTCTAACGGTGAGCGGAACGACGGCGAACGGTACACTGGAGAAGTTGCACGAAGGTGAGTCACAGTTGCATACGATTTTCTGTACGATTGCACGCCTCTGTAGGTACGTTATGTCGTCGCCGATATTCTGCGGGTCTCGAAGCTTTTTTCTACGTGTTAATGCGAAAGCCGCGAGTAAAAGAGAAATGGGGTTGTAACAGTTTTGGCACAGTGGCTTGCGGACGACTTATAGCTGCTTGTGGGCTACTCTCGGGGTGCCTTGAGCCATGAGGCACAGAGAAAGGCAAAGTAGACCGAGAGGCGTCGGATGGCGAGCCACTTTAAGACGAATTTATAATTCAACGAGCTGTCCTCCGCTCATTATCCTGATTTTAACCTCGTCGGTGCCGCAATGGCCGCAGTAGAGAGAGAAAAGAATAAAAGCGGTTGGACTCTCTTTAAGCTACGAAAGCTCGATTCAAAATTAAATCGTTGAATATTGAATGCGTTCCAAGCGAACGCATTTTTTTTTTCAAACTTAAAACGGATTCACCTTAATTTCGGACCACGGGGCTAAAATTAATATCGCTGTGATCAGAATTCGTGCTTTTCGA
The DNA here is from genome assembly GCA_964006125.1 of Cryptus viduatorius. Taxonomy (NCBI): domain Eukaryota; kingdom Metazoa; phylum Arthropoda; class Insecta; order Hymenoptera; family Ichneumonidae; genus Cryptus; species Cryptus viduatorius. Next base: position 17,442,422 of record OZ023222.1, read on the forward strand.
GGTTTAACACACATTTTGTCTGCAATGAGAAATATGAATGATAATTCGAGCGTATCGTAATCCCGACGTCTCGCATATGATTTAGACGCATACATAATACGATCTGCATAACAAGGCGAGGTCTATGAATAAAATCATTGGATTTTCGATATTAATGACTAACGTCTGATGCAGCAGTCGCGAAACTACACACGCGAAGATTCCGCTCAGACTTTCGGCGAATATATTCTTCCCATCCCCGCTTTCAAAATTATGAAACGTCCAATTCCGCGTGTCTGCCTTTTGCGTATATATCTGCATGGCGCGCACTCGCGTATATTTAACGAACAGGGGGGGTTTTGTCTCGACATTTTTCGTGGCTACGGCGTCGAGCGCACTCGTCATGGGGATATTCGCGAGGCTCGACGAGGAATGGGATTAAATCTTCGCGAGGGGAAACATTGGGTAGAATCAATTTTTGTCCCTCAATTCGTTTCTCCCTCCTTGAATTGACTGATTGGAGGTGTCTGAATAAACGAAGCGGGCGCCTCGCCGCGAAAACGGAGTAACGGTACTCTGTCAAGCCGACAAAATGTATTCCACCGTAGAGTTTCGAGTTGAATGCTGATATTAAGGGGAGTCGAGCGATATCAGGTAAAACAAAATGTGCTTTATTTTTTTATTATTAAAAAAATATTGTGCCACTAATTTCACGCGACTGTTTGATCGCAATGGCTTTTTAATCGCGTAAGAATATGCTCCGCTCCAAAAATAGTAAATTGTCAAAAATCCTTTTTAATGAAAATAAAAAAAAAAAAATTCGATGAACAAAAAATGAAATGGTCGCTGCAATGGCTTTTTAATCGCGTAAAAATATGCTCCGCTCGAAAAATAGTAAATTGCCAAAAATCCTTTTTAATGAAAATAAACAAAAAAAACACAATTTGTTGAACAAAAAATGATACGGCTGCTACAACGTTTTATATTAGTACTACATTTTTTTTTACAAGTTTAGACCGTCAGTACGAACATCCCAGCGCCTAGAACTTTTCCTAAGATTTTTCCAATGAAAAAAAAAAGTAATACGCTTTACTGCCTAACGTCCCACCCTCCTGCCCTTCCCTTCTTCATAATAAAAAACTTACGATGCGTACCAAAACGGTTCGTATGGCCTTTTGTTCGGCGAATAAAAACTGTCTGCTAGAGTGTAACATATTTATTGATTATCTACTTTTCACGACACGATGAGCACAAGATAAATTTTCTTATTTTCCCGGAGCTCCGGCTCGCCTTGTGCATATGCAACGCATACATGAAACTAATACTATACAATATCTCGACCGGCCATCCGGCCGATATTATCATGGCTCTCGTTCCTCTCTCGGTCTCCGTCCTCATGTCTATCATCTATCTCTCGTTGAACGCACCTACGCTCTCGACGTCCGACGAGACTTGCCGCTGCTGTTCTCACTCCGTTCCTTCCTCTACTGGCCATCGAAGCTACTGAGCTTCATAGCAACTTCCGACTGAGCGAACATCGCTTCACTTCCGCTTCCGACGATGTGTAGCCTTTGACGGTAACGCTCGCGTTTCACAGCTGCATTGGTGATGAGTATATCTCTTCGTCGCATAACGATATTATAGTTTGCATTTTAGAGTTCAATGATTTGACGAACGTTAGCCTATCGAGGGATCGAAACGTTTGCGATTCTACGTCCATCAAATTGCAAAAACCGTTTTTCGCTTTCTAAACGTTTCCCAAGGAAAAATATGTGTTTGTCGCTACCTCCGATGTGCACACAGGTGTGAGGGACTCGAACTGCTGCAGGTGACTGCCGCATAATTGACCGTTCGACTCTACTCTACTTGCGCTTCCTTCTTCCATTTCCGGAATAGCGCGCGCTTTTCGTGAAAACTTCTCGGAGCCACGAGTTTCCGCTGGGATCTGCTACTCGAAGCCCCGAGTCGAGAGACTATTTACTCTACGTTCTGGCAATTTATCAACGATCGCAAGTTCGTCGACGCGCGCGCGACACAGTTAGGTCAGCACCAAGCAGTGGTGTGGTCTGGTAAATGTCTTACTCTACGTGCCACGACACATCGCCCATTGGTATAATGACGAAACTTTGCAACGACCCCCGCCCTACTGCGCGAAGAAGAGACGCCGGAGGGAAAAAAAAACGGCCATAAGGACAAAAAGAGAGGTAACATGGAGAAATAGCGAGAAACTTTTGCCGTACGTGCGCAACTCGAGAAAAAAGATTTTCCGAAACATCTTACGTCGTTATAGCTACGATGGAGAATATAATCCTTATAAAGAATATAAGGCTAAAACTACGACGAATTAACAATTTAGTTAGTTGCTACCGATTTTTCAACATTCGATAACTTTGGCGTCGACGAGAATTATTCCACTGTGATCCCCGCCGTGGCTATGGTTCGTACAGTGAAAGAATAAGCGATATAGAGCAGTTGAAATGAAGTAGTGAGAAAGAAAAGTTGGAAAATTCGTTGAAGCGACGCCAAGAAGTCCGTTGTCGGAAGTCAGTAGAAGGTTGGAGGACAAAGGGGGTGAAAAATGGCGGCCGACCGAGTCACGTTTGTCTTGTGCACTACTTGCAGTAGTCTTTCTGGCGCGTGCAAAAGTCCCTACAGTGGAACGTTTGTTCTTTCGATTCTTTCCACTCGCTACACACATCCCCCGTCCCGATTCCTCCCATCGCATGAAAAGTCCAGTCACCGACTACAACGAAACCCCGGGTTCTCGGTTCGCGCACACGCCACCCTCTGGGATTCTTTTCGAAAAGTTTGCTTATTTAATTTCCCTCGTTTCGTATCCTCCAAGCACGTAGCCTGACTATCGCGGGGAGAGTCCGCAAACCCTGTCCCTCACTTCCCTCGTCTACCTGCTCACGAGGATTGTCGACAGAACGTGTGTGTATAGATACCATGTACACTGCGACTCTTCCCCTCGTCTGTTTAACGCCGAGCCCTTCGAAAAACAGGACAACGACGTGTCTCACTTCCGTTGTCCATCGTACTTTTCATCCACTTGTTCCGTTATACGTGCCCGCGAAGTTTAATCCAACGCGAGGGGGAGGGGAGAGTGGGCCAAAGTCAACGAATAGATTAATCGTAAACTTCGAGCTATCGAATAGCTATCGAATCAAAGCAATCAAAGTGATCCAATAAGATTTCGGTAAATCCCTAACTCCGCAGCATGCCGTTTGCCTCGGGGAAAGTGTAATGGGACGAAAGGTTGACGATCTCGTTATAAAAGGAATGAGCGAGGAGTGTGAGAAGCAGAAAAGATGAGAAATCGAGTACGAATTTCTTTATCGTCGACGAGTGTCACACAGATTTGCCCGCGGTAGCGACAGTCACAGCGTTTTCCTCGTTGGGTACGAATCATTCCCGAAACATTCAGGGTCGCGAAGAACGGACGAAGGGAGGAATAGAGAAATGGAACGGGTTACCATACTCTCGGAGCTATGGGGATTCCATCACCCCAGTCTTGTTGCATGTGTACGAACACACAGACATCGCGTACACGAATACCACGCACACTACTTTCGTCGTATATACGTATCGAATGCGGGAATGTGTATAAACACTGTATGTATATGTATAAGGTACGGCGTATAATTCAGTTTTACCCTGAAACGACTCATTTATATGCGTTCGTTTGATTGAATCTCTCGCTCTCGGCTTCGCTGTCGCACGCCCGAGCGTTTCGCGCACCCTGTTTCTCCATCTCTTCGCAACCCACACTGTACTCCGATATCGTCCCCTCTCTCGCTTACGCAATTTATCTCGCTCTTCCTCTCTCTCTCTCTCTCTCTTTCTCCATCTGCACGCTCCCTCGAATCCCTCGTCAACCCCAACGCGGTTAGCTGTTTCAATTTCCCCTTACCGCACGAAACTGAAAGGCGTTGTACCGCCGGAGACGTAGTTGTCCTTCTTCTCTTTACTATCAAACCTTTGGCATTGTCGAGGATTCTCTTTTTTTCATTTGAATTTATTACCATCGAACGCGCTCTCCCATCGTCGATATTGTTGCCTTGACAGTCAATTGCATTAAGCAAACAACATATAGACATTTTTTTTCTTATGTTTCTGACACAATTTTCCCTATGAAATATCGAACCGAATGTAAAAATATTCACAAATACGTAAACAGTTAGAAAAAAATTCAATATATTTACTTTCGATGCGAGTTAACCATAAAACACTACAAATGCTTAAAATTTGTTTCATCCCAAATTTTTCCAAAATTCAGTTTAATTGGTTTTAAGATCGATTTTAAAGTTTAATTGTAGTGAAATCGAAATACCGGGATGTTGAGAAGATATCTGTCCCACCGTAATATCCTTACAATGAACACTTATCAAAACAATTTTTTTTATTCGAAATTTTCGTAAAATTACGCGGCTTAACCAGATTTCGGTGTGGTCTTTCAGATTTAAGTTCTTTCGTGAAAAACTCCACATCACGTCACGTTCGTGTATACGTACGTACGGATGTATACAATAGATGTATCACGAGCATAAATATAGGTACACCGCGAAAAGTGTTACTTTATAACGCATTTGGTTATGTAAATTAGGAAAGTGCAATTGGAACACATATAATTCGGTTCGTAAGTGAATTATGCAAAGTTTCGGGGAGAAGGGAGGATTTATGAAAGATAAGCCGGATTAGTCCGAGTAGCTTGAATCCTACTGTTAATGCCCACCGCCGTGTTGACACGTGCATTCATATCGTCGTTGAATCGAGTGCACTATCACACAGTTCCAACTGCCCTCGTAACGCCGCAGACTAATTACTTCGGTTAACGTCGAATGTACACTAGTTAAAAACTTGTTCCTCTCGATGCCTCGACGCAGAATTCCCTGAAGCGGAATGTATAATCACTAGGAATCGTGAGCGTCGATTGACACAGTCGTGTGTTGGAGATAGAGGCTTCTGTGTCGATTCCACTCTACGCTTCTCTAACACGTGCTGTGTTAGCAACGGGCTCTGAGGCTTTCTCTATCTATCGATATATTTCGTCGTCTATAACACACGCGCGGTACATACGCTCGGGCGAATGTCACTATAATCCCTCGTAATGCAGATAATGGCCTTCGGCATACGCATCGACAATCAGCCGAATAATTACAGGACCCTATGCACCAAATTAAACTACATTCATCGAGCGATAGAGGCCACTATATGTGTTCGCATTGGTAGGAACTTAACTCTTGCGTGATCATGAATTTTAGTTTATCCCAAGTGATGAGCGTGTATTATCCTATCCATCCTACCTAAACGCCATTATTTAAGAGCGACGACATTTAGCGCGATATAACACGTTTCGTTTTCAACACGCTATTTCTCAATTTTCGAATTTCATCTCGAATACGTTCGATTCTCGTGTCGAAAAAAATCGACGAAACACGAGGAATACGAGGACGCGAATCGGAACAAATTTTTCTTAAATAAATCCATTTTCATATAGTGCGTTGTCCCGCTAATTTTTCACCACTTAATAAAAAGCGGTAGGTGAAGAAAGTCCAACATGGGTAAAGTGTGGACGGCGTATAGCGAGCGAGTAGCACGTTTATAATTTTGTATACAGAAGGTAGTATAACGACGATGGTATAACCGTTTCGTGGCTGCAGCAACGTCGAGGTTACCTTTCGCGTATAACGTGAAAGGCTGCAGTTTAAACTTTAAACCCGCTCGCACGCTCGCGTCGGACCGTTATTATTTCCACAGCATCCTCCTAAAAGCGGTAGCGCGGAGAGTGAGAAGAGGGCACACGAGCCGGCAGGATGTGGGCTCTTGTGCGAGAAATATAAATGGTTCTCTCGGTTCATCCCGCGCTCGTTCGCACAGGTAGAAGGCGAAAGAGATGACTGCGATAACGGCTATGGGTATCACATATACCGAATACACGAAGCCAACCTCACGCCTGTCCTATAATCGCGATAGCCACTTCATTCCCGGTCATCTCTCCCGTTAACGCGTCTATTCGCGTATCTATGATGAACAACAATTACTCGTTTTCCTCTCTATTTTCATTTCATCCCACATTTCAAGACTGTTATCGTGTGTATATCTCTATTTACATATAAACGCAATTTCGCGTACGAGAGGAAAAAAAAAAAAAAACAAAATTTCGAAACACGCTTCGTTCCGTCAAGACAAAAGGAGCCACGAAATCCTATATTCTTCGTTTATCTTCGTATACCCGATATTTTCACTGAAAAGGTTGAACAACGAGATGCTTATAATATAAAGCATCCGCCATGACGCGCGATGGATCGGTACGGTTGAACGGTTAGTGCCGAGAGCCGAGAAAGATGGAGGGGTAGGAGGATAGGGTGTATCAAGCGTAGGCCAGGTGTCGATATAATCGAGAGTGGCTTGTCATCAAAGTGCGCTTGGATGTGGACGATTATCACCGTTACTATATATATCTACACATATATATATCAGTGAGGATCGAGATAGCTTCGGAAGGCTCACCTTCACCAGCATCCGGGTCGCATCGACGTAGACGATGCAGACGTCGACGGTATAGTGATGCGGGGTGGCCCTCGTTAGAGCAAAAACGCGAGAGATGATGGATGGATGCTAAATTGCATTAATTAAATCCAGCGTGACACCCTCGGGGCGGCCTCTGGCTTGGTATCACTCGTCGGTGAACGGCTCTCTCGCACTGCTTCGCAAGTTCGTCCGTGTGATCGAGGCGTGAGCCGTTGAACGGGGTATGGGTCACTTTGATGATTACGGGCCCTTTACTCGGTACTCGGTCTCGCAGCCCTATCCATCCCGCTCCCTATTTCACCCCTTACCGACTCTCTCTCCACTTGTCCCGTGTCTAAGCCGGCTGTACTCATGCACCTGTTCTGTATAACCCATCTCTACCCCCCCCCCCCCCCCTTTCCTAGCCGAACATCAACGCTACAAGCACAACTACCACAGCAGCATCACGGCGACGTAGTAGCTACACAGATTGTCTGGCCGGACTCACCCTGTTCCTCGTATGTATGGAGTACGTAGTATGTATATAGTATGTGCAACAAGCCGCAGTTCAATCCCTATTCCTGACCGACACCTTGATAGCCTATAACCCAGCAGCGATTGAGACGTTTGCCTACACGACAATTGCCGCTGCAACCAACGTGCGGCAATAGATTTCCTTTGCGGAAGAGGAATTATCGTTGCGAGTGAACCTGCTGTGTTATCGCACGAAATCCCACCGTTTGTGGATCAAAGTGGCGCAAATGCGAGGCTATATAAGGCTTCTTGCCTTCGTCAGATCTGTTAACGGGCTCCTCATCACAGTGGAACATTGCTTATAGGGCTATCAATTGGATACAGCAGAACATCCTTTTTCGAGGAATATCTCCGGGAATTATACTTCTGACAACTGAAGAATATTTTAGATGAATTGTTGAACGCGTCAAGGGGGGGAAGCGAAATACTGTATGTCTGAAGATGTGGATTTCTCAACGAAATTAAATATCGTTCGAGACAACGGGGATTTCGTCTCGATTCGAGGTTCAAAGCGATCTCTAAGGTTTCTTCGGGTACCCAACTTTGTCGAGACATCGAACGACAGAGGTTTCTCGTTTGGTTTATAGCGAAAGTCGGGGAAGGGAAGGTTTCTTTCTAAATTCAGATAAGTTTCCTTGACGTCTTGGCAGGCCGACGTAGCGAGGATAGTCTAAAAAAAAAGACGACCGGGTGTAGCGAGGTGGTTAAGCGGATTTTGTGGAACAAAGGAGAGCATCGGGAAAGCGAGAGGGGGGACCATCTCCTTTACTTTGGCAAGAATCTGTCAAAGTGAGATGTAAAAGGCGAGAGAAAGGAAAGTGCTGGAGCCCTCTGGGTTCGTTCCGGAGTTCGTTCAAGCAGAGGCAGTAAACTTCTCTCACTCTTTCTTATATCGCTCTCTTCGTCAGCGCGTGCGCTCGATTCGAGAAGAAGGCGTGAGTGTGGAACATGTGTTACCGTGCCGTAGCCACACGCAGATATTAAGTATAATTTAGTGGACCGACCGGTCCGACACCCCGGCGGCGGACTCGGAGGGTTACGGGCCAAAGAAGACATTAGCATTAGCAACCGTGCCTCGCTTTTGAGGGAAGATTCACTATCCTTCGGAACCCTTCATCTTCTTCGCGAAGACTTACTCCACCTGCTTATTTTTCTTTATCCCCTTTTTTCGTTACTTCGTAAACTTCGAATCAACAGAATTTCGTTTCGAATATATTTATAAACATGCGAACCTATTATCCGTAGATTATTTTTGCGATAGACGCCAAACAAATAATTATACACGAAGCGAGACAACAAAAAAGTTATACTTTTTTTGTCCTAAGTACCCGCTTTCCATTCTGCGCATTTTTTTTTATAAACATATCTGTGTTGACATTGGACCAATACGGAAGAATTATCAATGTTACACAGCATGCAATCGAATATTCGACAAGCATTAACGTTTACTTTTTTTTTATTTATTTTTTTGACGATCTTCTCGTTCGTGAAGGTTCCAGATTTTCGTGAATACCGAAGTGGAAATATCGACGACGAGGATAGCTCCGAGATTCGTATTCGCGCACACTGTGTCAATCTTGGAATAGTCGCGGACTCGATTTTATGCGGATGAATATTTAACATCGTCGTGCAACATAAAAATCTTTCTACCCGAACGCCGCCCAACGCTTCTCTTCCTTCCGTTACTTTGCGATCTCCACTCAGTGAGCTTCGTCGATCTCTTCTTATTCTTACATACTTGAGACTCGCAATGTTATACTCTCAGCGCTGTCGAGAACAAAACTCTCTCTCTCTCTCTCTCTCTCTCTCTCTCTCTCCTCACGAACGTGCTTCGGAACGATCAGAACTTTTATGGAAATTATACGAGGGATCAAGTTCTTCCCGCGTGAACCTACGCCATACCCGCCCCCGCCGATGAATCTCTTCCCTCGCGCCTCTCGTACATATATGATCATTGCACCAAAGCTGCCGGTCGACGATTTTTATTCCTATAAAGCCTGTATTCCGCGGACGAACGAGAGAGACCCTATCGCGTGTCTTCGTGTCACGCAAACTCCCAACGACTCTGCAATCTTTCTGCGCGTTCTCCGCGTTGTGCCACCCTCCCCCTCGCGGCATTTTCCAGACTCGAAGGCGCGACCGTAGAAACGTACACTCTCTTTCTACGCTTTTACGTTCAACTGCCTTTCTTTCCTCGGCTTCTCTATTGGCTTTGAGGAACTTTGGCAACCTTCGAATTGCACGCGCCAGGCACATTTCTCGAAGCTCGTCGGACAAACAGAAGAATCGTTTATCCCCAAAAGCCCGCGTGGTTTCTGGAAACTCCGGAAAAAAAAATACAAACAAAACGATCAGCAGTCTCCGTCGATTGAGCATTTACAAAAGTTCGTCTCTACTTTTATTTTGCGCGTTTACGAGAGTGCAATCGTCTCGTCGGTTCATCGTCCGCATCAACGAATACAAGGATCGCTGCTTTACTATACGTATCTCTTAGAATCCGCGCTGTTCGCGCTGCAGCAGTAGTTTGCACTTCTTTACTCTTGACGCGAGTACGCTGGGGACGACGAAGGGGTGGGGGTGGGATAAGGCAGGGTATAGCCCGAAAAAGGTATAATGTTCTCCGTTGCGACGACGAAGGCGTGTGCACACGAGAGATTCAGTCTCGACTCTCGCATCCTCGATTCTACGGAGATCGCGGGTGGGGTTCATGCAATTCTAAACTATTTCAATGAAATGGGGTTCACCGTGGAGACCGAGGAAAACCACGAGGAAGCATTCCCAGGGTGCGCCGCGCGGCTTGGCACTCCTGCCTCTTAGTGTCGAGCTTTTGTTCTAAAATTCCTTACGACTTTTTTTTCCTCTCTCCTCGCGAGCTGTACACAACCGGACAACAAAGGAAGAGTGGCTTCTATGGAAGAAAAGTGGTCCCGGTTTCTTCTTTCTCAACTTCTTCGCTGCACGATATCTTTACCATCGCGTCTCGGCGATAGCGTAGACTCCGCAGCAGTGATATGCCCGGCGATGCTGTAATGGGCCGACTGTACTGAGCTCTCGGGAGGCGCGTATGTACGAAATCGTCTTTCACGTTTCTCCGCACTTTGTACCGACGTTCCGCGGGTTATGCTCCGGCTCTTCGTCGTTTGCAACTTTCTTTTTTTCGTACCGCTCAGCTAACTTCGAGGGGTTTTCACATTAGCATATCGACTTATTCATACACCAAGACGAAGCTTCGCGTTCTCGTCCGCGTTGCATACCACCTCACGGCTCTTCTTCCGCTTCTACAGTCTACCAGACGATATCGTATCTCCTTTTCTTCTCCTTAGTCGCAACCAACGAGAAGCGCACGCCGTACTTCCACGGGTACTTGTATTCGCGACTAGCCCTTTGATGGCATCGTCATCGTACAACGTCCAACCATCCCTTGCGAATTCTCTTGCTTTCCGGCTTTCTAATATTAATGCCGACGTAGATTTTTATATTCGTTGGAATTTTTGCTGCGCGAGACTGTCCAATATTGTCAGTATTTTTCATAGCGAATTATATCTGTTTATGTTTAAAACAATAACAATATCATAAAGAAATAAATATAAAGTAAATTAATAATAAATCTTATTTATCAATGCCATTTAAACATATAATTTAATTCATTTATTCGTTATTTATTAATAACAAATTTATTGTTCAATATGAAAATTAATTATATCATTATTAATATTATTATTTGTATTCAATTTCCATGTTTGTTTTATTTTATTTCATTATTATCGTTATTATTGTTGTGTCGTTATCGCGAATATTATTATTATTGTGCAAACATATGCTGAGGTGAATCGCTCGATAGTTTCCCCATTTTTCAAATTCTACTTAAGCAGCTTTGGCAATAATAGTTCAAAATAATAATAACCTCTTGTATATGTGTTTACGAGACTCTCAAAATACGTTGCGAACTCGGCCTTGACGCCGACCCGAGGGTGTTCCCGAGACGCGTGAGGTGAGTGAAACAAGCAGTAGGTAGAAGGCAGGTGAACGAAAAGTTGCGAGGGTGGTGCTTGCCGGTTGAAATTCTCTGGTTTCGTATTGGATAGGCTGCGTGTACGGAAGCAACGGTCGCTCGAGCCCTCGCTGCTCTCACTGTTCGCCGGTGGAGTCGAGCGCCGCCGAGTACGTCCGAGTCGCGCCGAAGTTGCCACGACGCGGCAAGTCGCGAACGAGGGTAACCAGTAGTGCCGCGGCTTTTGACGAGGGAGGTTCGTACGCCGCGTCCCTTGCCTGCCGTATCGTGATATTACGTTCGAAAACGTGTCACACCGTTCGACGAAAGGCAAAATTTTTCGTCGTAAGACACAAAATAATATTGACGTTACTATCGTATCGGGAATATTATCGATCGAGTTTTATCGCGATGTTGCAATAATACAGAAGAAAGATCCGTTTGAAGCAGCGTAAGGGAAAAGTGTGACAAGACACGGGGGAAAGACGAAAAATTAAAACCAAACAACCGTCGCCGGTTACAATGTGGAAGGGGTAGAGAACTTCCGTCTGGTTTTACGCGACATTCCGGAGCCTCCGAGTCTCCTCTCCCCCGTAACTCTCTCTCGGCCCCCTCTGTAAAATCACGAGAAGCAGATGTGACGCTCAACGTCAAAGCTTCTTCGTTTTTTATGTATTTAGTTGATCGTCCATTTTTTTCTGAGTTACATCGACGCAGTTCTCGCTATTACGAAGATAATATCAATAAATACGAACAGAGAAATAAACGACAATACAAAAATATATATATGTATATACACATACATCGAGGCTCGAGTTTCAGTCAAAGAGGAAAGGACACACTTCCCGGTAGAGCCGAGGGCTTCGTTACACGAGCGTGCCATCGGAGTATATCGCGATAACAAAGTAGTTAAACATCGACGGCGCGATAAGCACTCGAGAACGATAGAATAAAGTGAAGAGTGACTCACTGAACCATTCGGTGAAAGTGAATTATATTCATTGACAAAAGACCGACATTTTTTTAAAATAATAATAATAATAAAAAAAAACAGAGTAATCGTGTGAATAAAATTTTTATCTGTTTTAAACATTAAAAATCTTTTCGTGTCTTCGTTGTCGATTATTCACCTGTCCGAAAAAAAAAAATCCTCGGAGAAACCCATAGGTTTTCTTCAATCTTCGTAGTACCTGCAGCATCGTCTCGCGGCAGCGTCTACAAGGTGGTGGAGGAATTCCTTTGTCCTCGAAGCTAAGGAGTCTTCTCTCTGGCGAGCGAGAGATATAGAGAAGGGGGGGTAAATGCGTAGCGGAGGGGAGCCACGCGGTCGTGTTCGTTGCTCGGCACAGGCTTAGCGATCGAGGCTCGTGAAGCGTTCCTGTAGTTACCTGGTCCACCTCCGCCGAGCTGTGGTGGCAAAGGTAAAGAACGCACTCTTTCTACAGTGAATGTTTCTTCGAGCGAAACGAACGTCGGCAGCAGCGGCAACGGCGATCGCAAGAACGGCCGAGGGCAACAAACCAACTACCACGCGGCGCCGGAGCTCTTTCAAGGCCACGCGCTGCTACATAGCCGGGACCAACGCCACGACCCACGTTGCGCGCTGTGCTACGAAAATTTCATATCGTTTACACGCGATTGAAAACAACAATGATACTCGCGTCTCGGTGACTCGTAACTAAAAGTGTGCGCGATTATCGTCTTTAAACGTTCCGCGAGACAACGGTGTTTTCGAAGTTTTCGTTTCTTTCGTTACTCTGTGGGAGTTTATTGTGAATTGGATTTATCGGTACGTGAATATCGCGACGAGGATGCAGCAACGACGATATCTGCCTGACGGAATGGCGTTCGTAAAGGCAGCTGTCATGGCAGCTGCTTTGAGTCAACTTCTCGGACCGGTCGGGGCAAACAGGCCGCCGGGGACCCATCCAGGCCACGCGTACTTCGAACAGCCTTGCTGCGGACACTCGCATTTGAGGCATCATAAAGGTTCGTCCACTTTTCCTCTCCTATCCCTTTCCTTTTTTTTTTTCTTTTGATTTTTTTTTTAAAAAACGCGTTTATTTTTTAAATAAACGCCGCGAGAAATCGAGTAAACTCGCGTTTTTTCCCTGAAAGTGTAAAAATCTATCCCGATCCCCACTATCGATTAGTTAATTTCTCGGTCGCGTGACGTTTACGAATTGCCTTGTCGGTTCTCGGTTGATATTCAACTTCCGGCACACGTGCTCTCGAACGTCCCAGACGCTCGCGTCGTTTCGATCACCGCTTTATCGAGCTGTCACTTCGCTTACACACGAGTTTCAACTTCCTCTCTTTGCCGGCGTGTGTCAAACGTCGAAAGGCTTGTCTAAGCTATTTAAATAAACGGCGTCCAAAACACACATATTCCGAAAAACTAGCAAAAAAAATTCTAATCGATTTACTTACGAACGTTTCATTTTGAGATGTTTAAATCAGTTCGTAATTATTGTCAAAATATTTTTCGTTTTTTTTTTTCGCGAGTGTCGGTAAAAAGCGTAAAAAAAAGTTCACCACTTAAAAAAAAAAAAAATGTTTACTTAATGCAATCGAATTTATCGCGATGTATTGTCGAAAATTGTAGATGAAAATTGTATATTGATTCAGGATTCGCGATTCCTCTTTCGCCATGAGAAACATAGCCTTTTCACCCTCGATACGCTGTACGGCCGTAGTTTGATCCCGTAAACGTTTTCGCTTTCATTTTTCGAGGGACGTTCGAGGCAGGTACGCGAGAACCCTCCTGTTAGTTTCTTTTTCCGGTGGTGGGCCATCGGTTTGTCGAAACTTCCTCTCCCTCTCTACCTTTCGCTACCCCGTAAATCATTTAGAAGTAGACGGGTACGTAAAGGGAACGTAAAAAAAAAACACGTATGGTTTACGGGGGCCGAAAGCCCGTTAGCATACATCACCAATATTATCTCGGTGGGTGCTTGGGCCCTGCCACGCAATATTACCGGAGGGCTTAGAACGCCGGGACTGACTTCATTACGCGAGCGGAGAGGGAGGCGTACGGACGAATGGAATGTGGAATGGTAGGTCGCCGGTTCGTCTCTCTCGCTCTTTTGGTCGACCGTCGCCATGTAGCAGCGCGGCGAGTCGGACCGCTCTCAGTTGTAGGGTACCCGCTCTCACGAGAGCGATTCACGTGTGTACATAGGTGCCCTCTGCGTACGTGCGTCGAGCAACTTTGCCGTTCGGTGCGTCAAGCACTCGCAGAGCTTCGAGCGCTGACGCGCGCGCACCGGTGTGTGTGTGTGTAAATGAAGAGAAATACAAACGCTGCGCGGAGAGTAGCTGAGAACGTAGCGGAGGACTCTCGAGGAGTAGAGTCGTGCACTCGCGAGTCTCGTTCCTCGTATGCTTTCACAACTCGCTACACCGCTTTACCTCTCTATACAGGATCCTCGAATGCTCAATAATTCTCGTTGACACGTTGAAAGCGAGTCTCATATCCGCTAAACGACTCATCACAGTTTGAAGATATTTATCGATCGATGAATGAAACAATAGATCGAGGATTGCTTAATTTTCATTAAGACTTTTTTTCGTAATTTCTTTCCACCGTCGATGCATATTTTAGTATCTAGAATAATAGATTTCAGGTTGGTGAATTTGTGATGAATTAATGGATTACCTAAAGCCGATAGGTTTCTAGTTATCCGATGCCAGTTTCTCCTTATCGTCTCGTTACACCGCCCAATCTACGTGTACGTATACATCGCGGATTCGACACGAAGGACTCGAGTTAGTCTCACCGATAGTCGATGTTATTAGCCACAGCCGTTGAAGCCACTATAACGTATATATAACCTCCGTAGGCTCGACGTTGCGGCTTGTGTTCTCCGTACCCGCAGGAATCGCCTCGGCGATACGATCATGAACCGTATGCTCTCTGACGTATACGGTCCAAGTACCCGCGGCAAAGCAGAAGCCGAAGCCTCCTGCTAACTCCCTATCGAATTTCTGGTAACTAACCGAACGGATATTAATTCCGACGCTCGCTTCTCAAGCCGATCCGTTAATCAAATTTACGGTAGGGCGCTGCCTCTCTGTGCGATGATCTCTCGGTGCTTCTGTGTACCGATCTCATGCGGGTTCGGAAGCCCCGATACACACCGTATCAATTATAGGAAATTACAACGGATTCTTGATATGCGCTCTCGAAACCCGCAAATAGATAGACCCGATTGGTGATTCCACAAGATGAGATACATCGCACAGTTATCATGTGCGTCCGAACGGAGAAAACGCGAACGAGCGCCGCGCAACAACGTTTCGATAGCAAAAATAATTTAACCGCAATCAACGCGCCCCGTTGGCAAATATCTCCATCCGAACTCATCCCGGAACTCAACCTCGTTTTACATCCGGTATCATTTACGAACAGCTGTAACAACGCTACGGACAGTTTTACAATGATCTATATATCGCGTATTCCCGTGTGGGTAGATCGCGGCCCGTACGCGCTTATCTTCCACTTTCGTAATGTCCGCTTTGCAACTGATTATATCAATACAACTGGTGAACTCGGGCGGTGAATGAAACATGCACTCGGCAAACACTCGCGGTTCTCACTCCGCTATAACTTGGAATAATAGTTGATTATGTGTTTCCTCTCGCGCGAGTATTGCGGTAGATCGGCGCTTAAAAGTTGCGCGCAATTTTCGTCGCAAACTCCATCGACTGGGTACTTATAACTTTACGTGGACAATATCGTCGTACGGGAATCGCGACTGTATTTACTCATTGTTCAATCGCGTTCTCCGGTAACTCTCGACCGGTGTGATTTCCGCGCGTTCTATTTTCATCGCGTCCGACCGAATAAAACGGAGTTCCGTGTGTTAGGTGCGGGAGAAAGAAAAAGTCGATAGAACGAAGAGTAAGGGTTGCTGGAAGGGCGGGAAAAAACCCTTCGAGTGGGAAGGGGGTGAATTAAAAAGTTTTTCTCTTACGTGGCTCAGCGAGAGAGAGTTTGCGGGTAGAGAGAGCCGCGAACCAACCGTAAAGAATTACCCTATGTAAATTCGCGAATCGGTATAGTAAACTCTCGGGAGTAAGAAGATCGACCACCGTCGTCGTCGGCGGAGTCGTCGGGTACTACTACGAATACCGCGGCATCTTATCCGTTCGCCAAAGGAATCCGCGAATGATGTTTGTATAGACGGAGAGAGAGTTAGAAGACGTCCCAAGAAGAAGGCTTTCGAGTGGATATAAGAGTAAGCGGTGTAAAGTGTGTCCGTGGAAAAGAAAATGAGAAACGTCTCCGGACCTTACTGAGATGTCTGCGGCTACGGTGGCCAAAAAAAAAAACGAAAATACTGACTGCAGAAACGAAGAGTAAGACGCTAAAACTCTACGGGAACAGACTCTCCGCGATCTCGCAGACTTTTCTTTCTCTCTTCGTTTCTCATTTTTTTTTTACATTAAAAGCTTCGGTATACTTGGTGCCAAGCCAGGAGACGGCTATTCACTTTCATACCGCTTCTTGTTACTCATATTCTCACCTGTAAACAGTCTCGTAATTTTTTTTCTCGATCTCATGGGATAACAAGATTGAGTTTAGTTATTGAATTATCACTAAAATTCGCTATGACTCCGTTACAATTTCGGTATTGCAACACGCTATTCATTTTTTTTTATTCGATCATTATTGAAATAATCCCTCGATCCCTCGATCCCTCGATCATTATTGAAATAATCCCTCGGAGGCCTTCGTACTTTTCGTGGGGACGTTGACTCGAAACCCGAACTCCGAATTTAGATCGGATACCCCCGCCTCTTTGCTCGTTCGTCGCTCAACCCTTTCGGTTCTCCTCCACGCCGTTAATGGATGTCGAATTTCGGAACTTTTGCGCACGTATACATATACGTATACATACATACGTAAAGTTTGATAGTTATATTCTACCAGGCGAAGAACGCTTTTCTCGAAGCGAGCGAAAAAGTCGCGGGAGAAGCTATATATAGCGAGTAGTTTCTATGGATCGCTCGACGCGGGCCGAATTCATTCGATTCACTCTTCGCCTAGAAGCGCATTACATCGCGGCAGTGAAGTGTCGGGGTTGAGCGGCACAACTGTAATACAGAGCGTCGACACTCGGCAGCTGCTTAATGTCTTTCTCGCTATTCTTTCGTCGTTCATTCCCGATTCTCACAGACCGCGTCCACTTATCCCAGTCTCGCCATCTCGTTTCTCTTCATCCTTTTCTCGTTTCTACCGTTCAAGTCCTGTATTCTCGCGGGCCGTACCATTTCCGTTTCTTATTCTTTGTACGCCGCAAAGTTTCACCGCAAAAGCGCTCGCGTATATATTCTCGAAACAGCGAACGTCTCGCGTCCTCTTGTCGTCATCATTGTCGACGTCGCGTTCCACTATCTCGGAGGCGAGAGCAAGAAACACCGTTGGCTCGATGGCGAATGTGGCTGAGCTTCGTATACCGGCGATATAGAACATCGCGATCCTCGCAGCTCATCCCTGCTATCTATAGCTCTCGCAAGAGTATAGAACGTGAGATTAAAACAACGACGATGATGCCTGCGAAGACGCAACACAGCGATAGGTTATCCCTCGATACGATGCTGTCGACGAGCTTATGTTTGCGGGGGCTGAGTCACCTGAAAAGTAGAATATTCTTTATTTTCTTTTCCGACTGGAAAAAATAAAAATTCGATTGTATTTTCATAATCTGTATATGATTAACTACCTTTTTTCAGTTTTTTTGAGGTCCTCAAGTTTGTCGAAGTGAAAGCAGAAATGGTCAAACTTTTTTTACTTCTCGCAGGATTCAGACCGGAGGAGTAAATCAATTTTGACTTTTCATGACTCATTTTCTTCGCTGAAGTATTACTTATGGAATGAGTGCAGGATTTTATTTTGAAGGTCCTCCGATGGAGCTATCGAATAAAATTTGATGAAAAATGTCATTTTCACATGACTGCGATGTTCTTTTTCCACATTTCATTTGATAGCTCCATCGGGGGACCTTAAAAAAAAATGCCTGCCTTCGTTCCATAAGTAATACTCCTTCGAAGAAAATGAGTCATGAAAAGTCAAAATTGATTCATTCCTTCGGTCTGAATTCTGCGACAAGTAAAAAAAGTTTGATCATCTCTGCTTTTGCTTCGACAAACTTGGGGACCTCAAAAAAATCAAAAAAGGTAGTTAATCGTATATAGATTATGAAATTACAATCGAATTTTTATTTTTTTCAGACGGAAAAAAAATAATGAAGATTCTACTTTTCAGGTGACTCAGCCCGCTTAATAAGTTGAATCACTCGAAAAATGAATATATCAACATGTAGAGCTGTTGCATTTGCTGGTCGACATTAAAATAATAAAAAGTAAAAATACGCAGACAAATCTGGACGATCGATTGAGGTGAATTAAACGATAGCGAACTGTCTCCGTCGAGACTTTCACTTATTCACGATGCTCTCTGGCAAATCCAAACCCACACGACGAGACGTTTCACGGTCAGAGGCATACGATATAGTACACTTTTTTCTCTCTCCCGGGACGCGGAATCCTTCTTGGCGTCGCACGGTGATTCTTGATCCTTGAACCAGAGGTCGAGGTCTCGACGTTACCAGTCTTTCTCGCGAAGGTGAAGTGATATAAAATAGAGAAAAAAAAAAGAAAAAAATAAAAATGCACGGTGTCTCGACGGAGAAGAGAAAGAGAGTTCGTGGAAAAGCGAGAAAACGAGTCGCAGCGAAAGCGAACGGATATATTCTGACGGGGATAGCGCCGCGCGTTGCCTGGTGTCACCCCCGAGAGACCTTGAGCGTTCCTTATCCTCTGCCTCGACTTTTCTACCCCTCGCGCACAAACCCCACTGCTTTTATCGTCGAGAAAACACTTTGTACTCGGCATGTAAACGCAGCGTGGCACACAGCGTTGATCTTTCCACGATGGAGACAGTTCGGGACAAGAGACCCCGAGGCAACGAACGAAGTGACAAAGTAAAAAATCATCGATGAAAGATGGAAAGAAATTGTAAAAAACAAAACAAAAAATGTTTCGACTTTAAAAGAAAAAAGTATGTTTGATGTATTCTTTTCTCGCTGTTCTCGAATTCCTAACGTATTCGTAGTCTTAGATGTGATATTTAATACGAAAACTCGGAATAGTTTGCGTAATTTTTTTTTCTTCGTGTGTAGTTGTTGTCTGCAAGGGATACACGCGAGATTCGCATATATTATATCCACCGAATACACAACAGACGGGAATCAACGGTTCTTACGTTATTCGTGTACCTTTCATTTGTAGAGTAAACTCGAAATTAATCCGACGTTCTCGTGGTTATCCGCGTTCCTCCGTTTCCTTTGCCTCGGCATCTCATGTTTATCTCCACTAAAGGGGCCATGTGCGCACCCTGAATCGTATTCTCCCCCACGGAGTTACTATTAAACAATCTGTTACTCAGACTGTATCTTCCTTTTGACTCGTCTCGCAATATCGTATATTTTCTTATACATAGATCACCGAAAATTCAGATCAGATTTTCAACCACTCGAATTCATTTATTGATGTAATTACCAAGAAAAAAAAGGAAATTAAATCATTCGTTAACGAGGATAATACATCGTTCGGTCATTTTTTCTCATCCTCAACGCACACTGGTCATCCCTATTTTTTACGTGCTGTTACTCCGAAAAGAGACGCCAAGCGAGAGCCGCGCGTCAATCCCTAACGTGTCCCGCGCGATTTGCCGCGACACAACCCTCGGGCGTTTTCGCGCACACCGCAAGAGCATTACGATCGCAACTTTCTCTACCCTCTTCTCTCGAGACTCACTGTTATCGCGTTTTCCTCGTCCTCGTTTCATCGAACGCCTCGATATCTCCTCGTCACAGGAACCCTCCGACATTTATTATTACTTTTTTTTTCTTCTCGTCACCGAGGACACTCGTCGCGATTTTCAACTACAGCAGTGGAAATAGCGAGAGCAGAAGAAGGAAATTGAATGTGGCTTTTATCTAAAATAGCGATATCGAGAGATAAAAAAAATTACGGGTAGACCGCCGGCCCTGCAGGGTCCCCGACTATTGATCGGCTAAATTGATACTTTTGGTCGTCGTCGTGACGTCACGTAGCCGGCAAAGTTTACATCGAGAAGTTCTGGACTGAGATAAACTCCGGTCCGCTGCTCTGGCATCGCTCACTCATCGTCTGTGCAAACAGTTTCTATCAGTTTACTTTCATGAAGACCGACAGATAAAAGATATTTAGGGAACCGAGAGTTCGTAGAACTCGAATAACATTCATAAAAAAAAATGTTTATTGAATTTAACTAAACATGCAATCGCAACTGGTAAACAAAAAAATAGGTTGAAAGCAGTAATTGTCGACCAAAAAGACATCGATTTTTCATAATTTATTGTAATAATTATTTGTTTGATCGATCGACTATTTTGTTCCGAATTTTTTCGGTCTGTGCGAAAACTTAAAAAAAAAAAATTCAAATTCTATCGCTACGTTTTTTGAAGCCTCTCTTTTCGAAGCTGAGCAGGTAGACGAGAAGTGCCGAAATGTTGATACCCGCGATATATTCTTGTATAGATGACAACAAAAGAACATAGAAACGCACTGAGAGACAGGGGGAGAGAGAGAGAAAAAGAGACGCATCCGTGGGTAAATGGCGAGATTTCTCGAACGAGGGTGTCCCGTAATACCAGAGCTGGAAGGCTACGGGTGAGAGAGCGAAAAATAAGAAGTATTATAACCGTTAGCGCGAGTTCACGGGGTAACAGTCGAGCGTAGCTGGTTAATGCTTTGTAATGGTCGAAGCCAAGGGCGTTACATCGGGTTCGTCCCCTTTTAACGACCTGCACAAGAGTAACACGACCGCATGGGCCCATCAAATCCGATACGAAGTATACTGAAGCTATATACCCCCTTTTCCTCCCCCCCTCCCCCCCCAAACCTCGTCTTCGCTGGAAACCGGAACGTCGAAGCCAACTTGTAGACCGGAAACTTGTAACCTTTCCTGTCGCAGCTATTATACAGACGTTAAAAATTATGCAACGATATCTGCCCGAGGCAAGGATATCGCCTTCGAAACATTATAACAAGGGATTCGCTTATCGGGTTACCCTCGGAAGTGCGCTGGACTGCAGTTTAATCCCACATAGCCTCTGCTCCAGAAAATTTAATAGATCGTATGCATCCCCCGAAAAAAAAAAAAAAAAAAAAAAAAACGAAAAGGGGTGTATGCATGAAGCAACTGCATACTTGTCTAGTGGTCTAACGATCGTGGAACGCATAATGAATAAATGAATTATTTTTTGTGCTCTAATTTCAGTAGCGACTCGGCAAAAGCGTAACAACGCTCTCATTTTCACAGCTACATGTACAAAACATCGGTAGTATGGATAGTGGAGGTTGGTGCATGCATATCTGGTAGGTTAATAGCTTCGGATGTTCTTGGCTCTGAAAGTCCGGTAACGACGGTTTAACGCGATGCCAGGCGTCATTAACCGACGTACTAATAGTCGCCTTCTTTTTACTTCTTTTCTTTTTTTTTTTTTTGTAATATGGTTCAACCCTTCGGCGCGGTGGTCGCCATCGACACCGATACGCTCGCTCTCATGTTCTCGCACTCCACTTTGTCTCGTTTTCCAGGTGCAAAACTCTCTGCCAACCCTCAACATTCTTTCTATATGTATAACCTTTACACGTATAGATATTGTATCCAATAGACGACACATACACACAAAGTCGTGTATCTGGTTTGGTATAGTGGAGATTCTCACGAGAAAACTCTCGTAGCAAGTGCGCGTCCTCGTCCGAGTCAGGTCACCGTTCCCCGGCAATTGCAACACTGCATTCCTTAATTGTTTCCTAACAAGAGAAGTTGCCACTTGGCACCGTTAGTTGTGCTTCGCTTTTGCACGGGGGGAGGGTTGGGGGAGACTTTTTCTTCGCACCTTTCGCGAACGGACGGCAGGGGGGATTGTTGGGGCGTTTGAACTCCTATCGGTTCCTCGCCCTCGCTTACTCGCTTGTCCAGCATCCAAACGGGAGCCGTATCCGAGCAATGAGCCTTTCCGACGAGAACCGCAACCGCACGACACGCTGAGAGCCGCTACCCTACTCTACCCGACGTACTTCAGCTTCGCGTGCTCTCCAGCCTCTGGGCAACTCTCTCGCAGCCCCTAGAGTCTCTCGGCCATGTTACAAAGTGATTAGGCTCGTAATACTGCCTCGTGTAGCCTCAGGCGCGACGTTGCTAAAGCCGTCGGGCGAGTTGTACCGAGCGCGTCGGGAGTTGCAGCTGCACTTTGGACCTCAGCCGTTCTCGTTCGCTTGCTCCCGCGCCCGGCCGCGCGCTGCTCCGGAAACTTCTTCACGCGTGTGTATATTAGGTATATATGTATATATACTATATATGTACGTGCGGGGGTTCGCGCTACGAGTCTCTCGCCAATGTCGGTGCGCAACCATCCCAACCGAGCGAGACTGCCGGTCTGGCTGGCGTGCCGCTTCTGCATCTCGTGGTATTACACTGCAAGCACGAATATCGGGAGCTCCGATCGCGTGTATCAAGCGAGAGGGCACCCTGCGAAGCCACCCAACATAGATGCAAACCCCCGCGCGAGAAAGAGAGAGCGAGAGAGAGTGAGCAACCCTCGTGGCTCCTGTATCCGCTTCCCACACCATCACAACTACCACCTCTCACTATCCCGGAGGAATTATGCATGCATGCCTTCGCGAACCTCCACGAACTTCCGCTCTCTCGACTATATCGAATAGAGCGACGGTGTATATAGATCGGGGGTTTTCGCGTTCTCCATCGAATTCGGATTTTATCGCGTATAGAATTTTTTTTTGCTCATCTATCCAATGTAATACGGACGATTCGTTCATCGATCGTTATACATATAGTTTACCCATTGACCTTTTATATATTAAATTAATCGATAGATATCTGATAACGAATATTAAACTTAATAATGACTAAAAAAAATATAATTTTAACGAGATAGCGATAAAGATCGATAGAAAGTCGTTTATTTTTGCTGATACATAGGATACGGTATCTATGTATCTATGTATAGTATATGTTATAGTCGAGCTTCTCTCCTTTATAGCCACGAGGTCTATTTCTCCGATTTTCTCTCCTTCACAATCTCGTACTCTCTCGATTATCCACTCGAACGGAAGGGGGCGGGGGAGAGGAAACGATCGTGAGAATTATTTCGCCGTTCTGCAGCCGGCGGACCAAGTTATATATCGACCAAACTCTCCTCATACCGCTCTCGTCTATTCTCTACAGTATATATATATACTTTGTATATAACATAGAGATTCTGGAGGTGTATCTTCCTTCTTCATTTTCCTCTCTTCTCTTCTCCTACACATCCCTCGCGCTCTCGTTCACTCATAACGCGCGTCGGGGCTCTGTTATACTGGGCTCCGAGAAGCGTGAAACGAGATAAAGTATTAGCCCGTCGCGGCGAGAGATACTCCATTTTAGTTCGGGGTCTCGTATCGAGCTCTCTTGGCGGATGAGAGTGAGAGATTCCCGGTTGTGATTTCGTCTCTGTTACACGACCTTCCCGAAGGGTGCAAAAAAAAAAGATTACTACCCTGTCGATCTTTGCTGCGTTGAATCGCGACTGCGAATCACTCGAAGTTCCCTTCAATTTATCGATCTTATTTCGAAGATCTACCGAAAATGATGAAAATTTTATTCGATCGTCGCAAGTTGCAAATAACGACCGGAATAATATTTCAATAGAATTATTATCATTTTACAGTTCTGTGTTTTTTTCCCGTAAAAATGCGGCACATAACTTTTTTTTTGTAATCAAGCATTTAGATTTGAGATTCTTTCGCAAATATCTGTGCATTTCCCCGTTTATGACGTCACGATTTACGCTTCTGCAACGGTACCCTTGAAGGGATTTTAAAAAAAGTCAGAAACACGCAGACACGTCTTACACCTTTGTGTTTGGTATAATAAAAAGCAAATAATTAAAGAACAGCTTAATTAGTACAATCATCATTTGCGCAACGCTTATCACTGTTCGTTGAGCGTTCGCGCGACGGCTGCGGAGAAAATAAGACGTAGGGAAGCACAACGGAAATTGCGAATGCCGCGCAAGCACCAAGTTTTCACACTCGTCGTGCTCCGATTGTGTGTATACACGCAGCCCCCGACGATGAGAATCGTATATACATGCACAACAGTCGGGTTGCAGTAACTTAGGAAAGTGTACCGGCGATGCGGAGAGAGCGAGAGTGAGCCGACGAAGTCGCGCCGCGGTGCGCAAGCGAGAGTTTCCACCCGGACGGCAAACGCATAATTAGCAGCTGCCTCGAACGACTGCGATGAAATAAATTTGGGCTTTAAGTAGCCGTGAAGTTGGTATTAATTAAGCGTTTTGCACGCTCGAGACCTTCCGCGAGCTGAAACTCCGTATGCAACGTTGCAGCAACAGCGGCGCGGCAATCGTTACGTCGTGTCGTGCACAATATATGCCTACGTTTACCCCTCAAGATTCTACAACGTTTTACGATTCTATTAGACGAGAGTAACGGTCATTGTCGATTTTCGACTTGGCGTTTCGCTCACACCGTTCACGGGGAAAGCCTTCGAGACGCGAAATTCTTTTAATCCCTTGGAATTTATCGGACTTGTGCAAAACAGTGCAAGAATATCGTAAACTATTTGTACGAAGAGAGTTTCTAGCGGGCTAATTGTCTTTTGCTTCTGGGCATATTAAACACAAGTATATATATATATGTATATTGGCCGAGTGTGCGAGAGGCGCGAGAACTCGGCCGGGAGCGCCGGTAAATTCTCACGTCGTACGATAATTTTATAGACTGCTTTACCGTGTAAACTCGGCTCTCGAGGGGGTCGAGGAGAGCGCAAGGTGAGAGTGGAGAGGAAAGCTTCCCCTCCCCCTCTCTCGGGACGCACGGCCAGTCTCGCGTAAATATAATTTAATTGGTTTCTTAAACTGTGCCCGACGTGCTTTCGTATACCCGGAGTGCACACCATGTATATGTACGCGAGGACTCGAAGCTCCGGGGTTAACGCCGACTTCTCGGGTAGTTCTGTTCAGCGTGTGCGCTACCGAATATACAGAAAAGCTTCTGAGTCTTCTACTCCGCCCAGTGTTACCTTAACTTCCGGCGCGCAATTGCGAAGTCGAGACGAGATTGAGAATCCTACCAGACGAGCGCAAACGAACGGGAGAAGGAAATATAAAAAAAAAACGATAAAAACGGAAGCAAAAGAACATCAGACGCAATCCGACGACGAAATCTGTTTCGTCGACAAAATTTTAAAAGGGTTCATCTCGCTTAAACTCTCTCGGAAGCCCGGGCCTCACGGACTCTCGTCTGTGCTTCGGAAGCAGCACCGAGATACAAGACAACTTTATTAAAAGTTTCGCTAGCGCCTCCCCTTCTTGCGCTACCACTCTCCCTTTACGTCGATGCGTCCCAGCGAAATTAAGATATCACTTTGCAAAAAATAACTTTCCCTTGAGCACTCGTCGTTGGTTTGTTTTTTTTTTTTTTTAAATTTTATTTATCGTTGCCTCGGTCCCTTCGGGTATCGAGGACTCGCGGATCATTAAAGGGTTTGAGCAAAGTTTGGATAGTAACGAACGTTGGAACCCTTCTCCCGTCTATACATTGCCGATGCTTCGGGGGTGTCTGGTTTCCGATCCGCGAGGCCACCACCCTAATGCAAATTAAAGCCACTCTCCGATGAGGTCGGACCCTCCCTTTCTTTCCGGCGTAAGGATCGTCGACGATTACCATTTTTCAATCAAGTAGAATTGATTAAACTGACCCTTGGGAAAAGGTCCTTAAATTTTTAACGATTAGCCCTCGAAGTACGACTGCGAACTTGTAACGGATTTTTGTAGAATTCGATATCTTGCGCTTTTGCGCTCATCGCGGTCGATTTCTCGTTCGGTACAGACAAAATACACGCGAGGGGAGCGTATCTATTTTTGACCGACGAAAATCTCCCGCGTGCGCATATCGGTAACTTCCGGTGTACGCGTTCGAGTATCTTTCGTGCCGAATATCGCTTAACGTTTTTCGATTAATGAGAAATTCGGGACGCCGCTGATTCCGTCCGTCACACAGGCCGCCGTGGGCTTTAATAATATCACGGAGTTGTGGGCATAAAACGGGATTGCCTTTTAATGGTCCTCGCAGCTCACACCCGCACCGAGTAGTTGCCTTCACTTCGTGCGCCGTTCACCAACGGCATTGGCTGCTCTACGCCAAGAGAGTGGTTCGTTAAACTTACGGCGTTACTTCCAGCGAGAAATTTCGAGGACACTTTCTTCTTGAGAGCGGTGATTATCGAGTTAAAAACCCCAAGCTTCGGGAGATTCGAAATTATTCGATTATTTTCTCGTGACTTTTCTTTCCCTCTTTCTCTTCCACTTTTAGCGCTCCTTCTAACTCTGGGGATGTACAACATTCGCCAGTCCATTCGCGGGACATACTACGGGCGATGTTAAATTAATCGAATTGGCTTCGCGAATCGATTCCACTCGACGATCAGCAGTCGAGTAGATTCGGGACGAGACCATTTCCGATCTGCTTTTTCTACCGTTCTCTAATACGTTATTCTCTTTATTCCTTTTTCAACCTCTATATATACTTACGGAAAAGCACCGTTACGTTCGAGACTCCCTTAAATTAAGAATCTCGATTCGGCTAACTTTCTAATCTATCCCTCGTTTGCACAGTTTATCGATAGACGGATTTGGCAAAGATCCCAATTCTAACGTCAACCGTCGTTACTCCGATTTGGTTTCTCACCGTCAAGCTTTTCCTTCTGCAAAGTACTAAAACGTTGTTTCATTCTTGTAATTAACGCTCTAAATCCTCGATTACGGTGTGAGCTTACAACGGATTTCGACCGCCATATTTCATATATCGAAGCTGTTGCCAGCGTATTACAAATACATTCCTCATGGACTTACGGGAATTGGCGAACGGAGGGTAAAACGAAATAAGAGTTATATACATGACAAACTGTATCACGAGAATAGTTTTCGTGTGTCGTTCCTCCCTGCGCGCGCGCCGATCTATTCTCTCGCGACTGCATCGCACACCAACGGAGTTGTACAGCGGGTATGAAACACGAAGCAACTATGGCTTCGGTTGTCGAGCGTAAACTTCGTATACTAGTTTTCGCAGTTCTCTCGTATCTCCCCGCGACTATACGATACAATGGAAGATAGCGCGAGAACGCTCTCTCGCCATTCATAGAAATACATAACCTCTCGGCTTTGGCGGTGTTTCTATAGGGAAACAGAGACGGCGTTCGTGGCTGTGTAAAAGTAATCGGGAGGCTACACACACACACACACACTCTCTCTCTTTCTCTCTCTCCCTTACTGCGAAATCTCTCGCTTACACGTTCTGTCCGCGCTTTCCGCGACGCCGGCGATGACAACGAACTTTACGATCATCCGTACAAATCCGTAGTGCTACACAACCGAGTAGTGGCTTCGTGTGACCGTACGGATTACGTATAAATACGAGGGCGTTATACTATATTACGATACAACCATACGCCATAGTTATATCTTATCTCGTGTTTTTGGGGGATACCTCTCGACGATCAAATAAACGATTGTTACATTCCATTGCGGTGCAGCGACAGTTGACCATAAAAATTTATTAACTATCATTGATAATAGATTAATCATCGTTTTGTCAATACGGATTTGCGATATCCAATAAAGAAAATTTTATATCAGAAATTCATAACAATTTTGATGATATACTGGAGTATCTAATTTCCCTATGGATTGACAAGGATTGATACCTTAATAAAATACGATGTATATGAAAAAAAATTTGTATATAGGTACAACGGTAAAAAGTTATAAATACATTATGAATATCTCGCGGATATTTCACATGAAAAATAAAGTACATTTATAAATGATTTTATGATGTAAACCAATATACCTTCGAAGGAAAATGGTATATTACAGATATATTTCGCAAAGATACAGATAAATACGTGATAAGTTTTGATTGATACATTAGTTCGATATACTGAGATACACAATGACGAAATAGTTATCTCAGCGAAAATATTGGTATTAAGACGCATGTATCGAAGAATCAATTATTCAACAGGATCGCAAATATTCACTGTTACGAGAAGGTGGATTTTGGTAGGTAAACTTGTTGCTAAATTTATGACGAAGATGGTAGATTCGGAAACGGGAATGTAGGTCATTCGGTATATCCGGCACCCGATTCTATATTGTACATTCTCCGAAACGGATTTTCCATTCGGAAATCCGCGAAAGCGACTTTGTCTCTTGGCACAACGGGGTGGCAAAAGTGAGAAAGAGAGAGAATGAGAGGATATAGAGAGAATCGTATACCACCAGCGGAATTCCGAATCGGGAACAAATGGATCTTGCGGGTAGGATTAGCCGTGCACTCGAGATTCTCTTCGGCGACGTATCCACGGTGAATTTGAAACGGCGCTATCCGTTCGGTATGTGTATTTCTCAGTGTGTATCGTCGTGGAAACGAATAGACTTCACGAAAATGAGAAATCTTCCACATCCATCCGGGGAGTGGGTGCAGAACAAAATACGATATTCCATCGGATTTCTCTCCTATCTAAGATCTATTTTCATCTGTTCAATGGCGTTCGCCTAATATTATCAACTTCCGAGGCTTTGTGATACAACATCGCGAACGTAAGACAAACGATTTTGAATCGATCGATCTTGAAGACAAGTATCGCGAGAGTCTAACGCATACTTCTTGACGAAATGTATACTTGCTTATGGCAAATAGCTCGGTCGGCAACTTCTCTCATCGTAATCATAAATATTCATGAAGCAGTCGGGTTACGCGCGGAGAGAGAGAGAATCGAATCGGGTGGAGCGAAGGATCGGCGCCTAATGAAGTTGTTGTCTCCTTGGGAATCGGGAACGACGAGAGGCAGTCCGGACAGACTGCGGCTAGTCACAGAACAGAGAGAGAGAGAGAGCCAAACGATCCAAGCGTGTTCTCGAGGCCGAGAGAGTTTCGGCTATGTTGCGACCGACGGGCGTTTCACACAGAGTAGTTTCCACAAGCTTTGGCCTGTACGTTCGCTCTTGGACGAGTTCGGTAGAGTACAAGGAGAGCGCCTGTCCTCAAACTCGGGGCATCCTTTCTCTCCTCCCTTTCGACGTTAGCTTGACGACAACTACGACGATCTCTCCCACCGAGCCTCCGATCGACAAAGCCCGCACGCCAGGGTTGCCCGTTTCGTGGCTCGTGGTCTCTCGCACCGTTAACTGGCTCTCGCTTGGTACGAACCAGGATTCCAAAGCTATCCCAACCGACGTTGAGCAGAATCTTCCTCACGCCGACCAGCTGAATTGTTTGATGTCTTATTTACCATCGAGGGCGATGGCGGTTGTGATGCATGTGTGTGTGTGCGACAGCAGGCGGGAATGGATGCGTCACCGGGTTTATTTGCGGTTCCCACTTGCCGGGTCTATCCAAAGAGACTCCGAGAGGCCTGTGCCATTGCCGGTCTGCCTCGAGGCCCGTAAATTATCACCGGTCGCCGAGTCGGAGCGCCTCTGTCGCTATTATTCGTCTCGGTCTCACACGACTAACGCACCATCGGCTCTACTCACTTTGCTCCCTGGACTCGCATACCACACACGCCAGGAGCTTAAGCCGCAGGTAGGCGGATCGTCGCGGATCGGCGCGTTTTCACGGTCGGGGTTACGGCCCGACGAATTCACCTTGTCGACGCGTCGGTTTCTCTACTTCGCTCGTTTGAAGATAGCGAACCGTGCGGATCCAGTGGCTACCAAACAACTAACATCGTATCGTATGACTGATTTATCTCACCGCTGAATCCTCACAAGCGATAAACTTTCGGAGTTTCGAGCCGAACATTATACTACGATGTTGCGATTAACTCGCTGATTTTTACGCAAGATTGTGAATAAATTTACGTTTTAATTCGAATAGAGTTGCTTAAGAATCCAAAGATACAGCTAAATGTTGTGTTTGACGACAGGATTATTGATGTCGCAGGAAATAGCTATGAACACTGAAACTTGTCGTCACGCGAATATATATCGCTACTCAGACTTGAACTGTAAAAAAAAAGATGTATATATTAGAAGAATAAATAAGCTGTCTGGTTGAGATACAGAGAGTGCTTCCGCTTAATCGGAAACGTTGAACTTCCGGCCCCGAGCGCCTATACTCTTTCGAGATTCGAGTCACGCGTGTATCGACGTCCGTCGTACTTGCGGGACCAATTTCCGGAGAGCCCTTTACGAGAGATCGTAAAGCGCGCGCGACTCGGTCGGCTTCACGGAGTCGACGGTTCTGTCGCGATATCAGCAATGGCAGTTACAACGAAAAATCCTTTCTTGCGGGTCTCACGATCGACGAAGCTGCCCGCAACGTGTTTCTATCGGAATCGAGTGGCCGCCGCATTTTCCGTGGATGCTGCACACACACGCGCACACACACCATCAATTCTTGCTATATTTACTCTCACGTTAGACGCCTTCTGTGTGTTATATGTTATATATAGCCTCTCCTCAGCCGACTTTCGTTGTCGCGTACAGACGGTAATATTCGACCATTATTGGACGGTAAATCGCGAGTCCCTTTAGCATGATATTTATAGCGGGTTTTGGTTGAACTCTCGAGTACGAGGCTCTCCCGGATCGCGTTTCCACGCGCGATGGAAGTCCGACGGTAGTGGTACGTCGATACATCTATGTCGTATATATATATTTCTCAAGTAGAGGCTTCACGATAGCGATTTAGCATCGGAGTCGGTGATATACCAGGTTTCTTTTGACGATTAATGTTCTTAATCTCCACATCTTTCTGTATCTACGAAAGCGCAAACACGCACTTTCTCTCGATTTTTTGAAGGATCATAGGTTATATCCAGTCACTTTTCAAGTCTGCAGAGACCTTCTTTTTCAACTTGCGCCCGAAGACCGAAACTCCACGGGGTCTGACTCCCGCGGGGAACTCCACGCTAATGCGGTTACGACACGCTCGCTTCCTCGCCAAGAGACTCGCGACTTTGCACGACTTTCCTCTCACGCTACTACAGTTTCTACGCTATAGTGATTATATATATATGCACACCACTGCTCCCCACTAACATCGAACTTTCTTCGTTGTTCCGAGAGAGTAAGGTATTATCTCCAACTTTGGCACTGATACCATTGCCATAAATTATTGCGATTAATCGCCTTCGCCTACTCACTCGCTTTCCTAGCTTTCCTCTCTATTGCACTTTTTTTTTCTTTCTTATTTCGAGACATAGAACATTACTGATTCTCTGTGTAAGAGAGACGCGCCCCTTCCCCTGGGGACTATTTCGAGGATAATTATACGAACGAATCGGCGATCGAGTTACTCGGTAATCCGGGTTCCGATCACGAGACGCTGCGTCAACTGGTATAGAAGATAAAACAACTGAAAAAAAAAAAAACAAAAAAAAAAAAAAACATGATTGTCTCGAACAAACTTCAATCAGCGAGCCGAGTGGATGAGAGTTTGTGCACGTTGACAGGCCGCTAACTGATCCCTCGAGCGGGTTTTCTGGGAACTGCGCCCGACGCACATTCGGAATCCTAATGACTATAGCGGCGGTCGCTAGTTGCTCTCATTCCGAGCCCTTCGTTACTTCGACCTACCGAGTTAGTCAGATTAGTTGGATTAATACCGGAGGGGAATCTCTGATCATGCAACGCACCCGGCGCGGAAGAGCGTTCGGCGTATCGAAGGTGCATCCAATTAGACATGTAATTCAGCCAATCCGGCACGTGGCCGGGATGGTCAAGCCACGAGATATTTTCTGCTCAATGTCGACCCACATGGCTTCAGTTACCGGAACAACAATGAGTTTTACATACATGAATAATAATGATTCAGCTGATGTATCCAGCTTCCCCGGCTATTACGGTGGTTTACTGAACATTATGATCATCTAGAGACGGTACACGATGTTACAGCTATGCTACGTATACGAATGTAGTCGCGTAGAGCACAATTGATGTTGTGACGCACATCGCTTCGTGGCCTTTCTCACCAGCGGAAGGGGTTCTAACTCTCGAAACTTTCAAACTCGTAGAACACGGTACTGTCGAATTCCTCGAGTCTCGATTTTAACGCGACGACAAGACCGCGTTGCTATGCCGGAGCCATTGTTGTAATTAACAATAGCTTCGTTGTTCTGTCGTCTGCAAATGTGTCGAAATAGATGTATAAGTAGTACGAACACACACACTGGTTAAAACGTACATATATACTCTACATTCTCGTAAAATCAGAGATTTCTCTGTTCGAGACAAAGCTGACGTCCTCCTCCCTTCACAGCCGATTTTGGTTTGTTCCTCTACTCGTATGATCATTCGGTGTCGCCTAATTATAGAACGGCGCCAATTATCCGGTACATTCCCGTCGGGCCTGTCGAGAGAGGCCATGCTGACAGGCGCAAACTAGGGATTGCCAACGTACAGATCGGCTTTAGCGCATTGAATCGCGTAATTGATGAAGGATCAGCCGTTAGGCTAATGCGTCCCTTAGTTAGCAAATGGACTCGCGTCTTTGCAGAAAACGTGTTAACGAAAACTATAGCAAAGTAGTCACCATACCCGGGTCCTCGTTGGATGCTCTGTGCGTCCAACCAAGCGATGTCCAATGACGAGAACACGTCGCGAAAATCCATCACTCATCTTGCGCGATGTTTTGGTCAAACATTTTTTGAGATCATATGATACCGAGTGATGTGTTTTTTTTTTCGCCATTTAATCTCCTGTGAACGAAATATATGCGAAGTCGGTTCTCCACTTCATTTCTTGTAATATTGAGAAACGGATGAAAGGAAGTCAATCGAATGCGGTAATACCCACATTTTCTTATATCCTCATCTTCTCGGGAGGTGAAAGAGGAGGAGGAGGAGAAGGTTTGGTTTTCTGCAGTCTCGTAACGTGGCGCTTCTCGCGGAAGCTCCATTACTTTTAGTTCGCAGCCGCGTGGAGTGGGCAAATCCCCCGTGGGATTATTACCCGCCCTCGCCTTTTCGATTTCACAATGGAATATGATTTAATATAGGTGGAAGTCAATGGAGCGGGCCGCGTAGATCTCGAACGCGTTTCAGATATAACCCAAGCGAGTCTGCAATTACCTGGGAGCTTCGTGCTTCGGTGCGGCACGGAGAGTCGCATCGGTGAGATCGCTAGACGAGAAAGTTAAAAGAATAAGAATAAGAACCATTGGAAAGAGATCCGCGCGCGCGTCGATGCTGAAATTCCATTTGCCTTTATTATTCGTTCGGTTCTCTCCCACTTTACTCTATTTGCTTGCAAAAGCGTCCCATCCGATCGATAGAGCATCAAGAACATTATCAACAATTCCGCAAATTCCAAGACACTAATCGCCAAGATGCTTTTCTTCCGAACAATGCCTAATACAAACTTTATCTTCGATTCTTTTTTTTTCGAGTGTAACTTTCAAAATTTCTTCTTTACTCTCAGTCAATAACCAATCTTTGTGTACACTGTATAAACATATCGTAGTCTTTTATTCCCCTTACAAAACGATGTCTATAATCGTTTGTTTGACTTTTGTTCGAGAAACGCGGGAGCACACGTTAACTCAGCAATTTCTATCTTGTGTTTCAGGTAAGCCGAAGTAGATCGATAACAGTGTACACTACGGAAATGTACAGAAGGGCGCTTGAGAATGATAGAGGCTCGGCGAATGCCCCAAGTGTAGACGGTGGTTGGCTCTTATATTTGCGGTAAGTAAACGTTTCGTATCCTGTACGCGTAATTAGTCCTGACTGCGGTGGGACCCCTCTGCATCGTGCATCCGTACCCCACACCTGCCCCACCCGGCGTAGTCATAGCCCGACCCAGAATTTCTGACGAGGACTGTTCTTTTTTTTTCTATCTCTGTTCACCGGGGGGATAATAATAAGCACGCAGCATCCTTCCTCTCACCGTTGCGTGATAACGATCTTTAACGCAAACAATTCCTCTCCCGTTCTATTCCATACGTATACAACGGCGGAGGGCTTTATTTACGAAAGCTTGCGCAGGGCGTGCCAGTGATGCTTCTCAACGGCACGTACGTCTGTTCCGTCGTTGCCGCCGCTGATCCAATTTATTTCGCGGATCTTTCCCGGTCACGCATACTTCCACGATTAGCTTATCTCCCTGTATATACCTTCGTAAATTGAAATGAGTCACGAGCAAAGAGTAACTTCGGGTCGTGAAGCCCTCAAAGAAATACTCTTCGTACTCTTCTCAATACTCCACGAACTGCAGTAAATACGAAAAAAAAAAAAAAATAGAAAAAGACGAGTTGTCCGAGACACTCGCGTGACGCTATTACCGCCGTAAGACTGCCACCGCGTTCAATGCTGCAGCATCGTACGACGCGCACGACGAAGACGAAGAGAGTGGCACACCAACGTCATAAAACGTTTACGGCGACAAAATGTCTGATCGATGCGACGTAATCGCCCGTACTCTCGATGCCGCTTCAACTTCGGATCCTCTTCCACTCGTTTCTTTATCGCGCTTCTTACTCAATCTCGGAGTTCATTTTTTTTTCTTTTTTTTTTCTTCTTACCCTCCCATCGACGAAACGACGGGAATCTCTACGTGCGAGTAGTGCAAATCAATTTCACTTCCACCGATAGAGGATTACTGCAAAGTTTTCTCACGTTCACGCATTTTTTATATCTCTCGTATTCTCTCGCGTGGCGTTTTACTCTATCTCTCTCTTTCTCTCTCGAGTCAATAAACGTTTTCTTCCGAAGCTACGGATAATTTATGCAACGGTTGCAGCCAAACGCTCGAGGGATTTTTTTTTCTTTTCTTTTTTTTTTTTTGTGGAAATGCGGAGGCGCCAGGGCCGCGGCCGAAGCTTCGAAAAGAATAAATGCTCTTTGGCCCCGAAACGGTAATTTCCATTTTTCACATCGTTGGTATATATCGAAAGAAAGAGCTCGCGGAAGCAAAGAGAGAGAATGGGCGGGGAAACGAAATGCGAGAGAGAGGATAGGAAAAGTGTTTGGTATTCGGTCGAGGATGCGCCCACCGCGGGCGAGGTGCATGACGGCAGCAGCCTGCAAATGAATCCGAAGCCCCGAAGGCGGCGCGCAGCGGGGCTCTTCAACCGGCTGAAAGAGACGGAGAATCATCTGTAGTCCGGCGTTGACTCGTTACTAAATACGCCACAAACAAGAAGATGCTGCGCCGCTTGCCGCTTCTCGGCTGCCGCTCGGGGCCCACGGGGCGGCAAGTACGACCGGAGCAACGTTACTCCCGCCACTCGGTGATACCCATCCGGCTACGTGACCTCTAATTAATCGCGTCGCTTCTCGCATATTCAATTTACTGTGAAACTATCTCCGAGACCCCATTGCGTTTTCGTTACTTCTCGAATTGTCCCTCTCACGGGTTCTTCAAGCGCTTGAGTACTCGCTAAGTATATAAACCCGTTATTATGTGGACAGAGAGAGAGAGAGAGAGAGAGAGAGTATCTTGAGCTAAACGCGCTCGCTGAATACTCTCGAACGGTTTAAAATTCGTAATCGTTTAAGATGAACAAATACCGTAAACGGAGAAGATGTTTAAACGTCGAGTTCGGAGGGTTGAGAAGCGCGTCTTATCCCCCCACCCCCTTCCCTTATTGGGGTCTTCAATTTCTCTTGCTTCACATATACGAGACGCGTTTTGAGAGTAGAGACTGCACGAGCGTATAATGGCGATTCGCCAGCGGCTAATTTATCGATGGCAACGATTATTTATCGGTTTCGCGTCGTTGTCCGCCCATTCGAGTGCTTTCTCGGCGGCTATACGGACGCGGCACGCTCTTGGAAAACCTGTTTCTCGTACTGGCGGCAAGCCGCATTTTTCGACAAAGGAAACTATGCTATCGCGGCGATTTATCTCGCGTAAGAAGTTGCAAAAACATTACTATTGCTCCGTCTACGGCATGTGGACTATTGCGATTGTGTGAAACACGAAACCCGTTGGTATAACGCGACGAAGCTTTTGCGTAATTCACTCGATATATCGGCGAATCTTCACGTTAAATTATTCTATCGAACAGTCAGAAAGAGTTCATCGATTCGTACACGTCACTTAAATAATAAAAAAAACTTCGACGGTATACCTCTAACGCTAGGGATCTGGTTGCAATAGTTTCATGGAGACTATTCCAAGGCCGTCTTTTCTCCGTTCACCGCTCGCGATCTCGTTTCACCGGGAGCAGTGCGCCAATCTCGTACGTCTTTGAACGATCGGTGAATTCAGGATTTTCCTTCTTTTATCTTTTAGTTAAAAGATTATTTTTTTTTTCGTCGTTTATTTTTCATTCTTTCTTGTGGAGCATCGAACTCGCGAGTCTGTTGGAAAAATCACTATCGTTCTGTACATACGCGATGGAGTACAGCGCGATCGGATTACGATCGGGTCGGTCCGCTCTCGACCCTGACGCTCTTTTTGCCTCGCAGAGAGGGAGTCGATTTTCGCATTTGCCACGCACATAGCCTATGACGGCGCGACGCGGAGCCTTTGACTTTTATGGAAACGTGTTTGCTAGAGAAATAGTATACCGGTCTCTGAACCATTCATAGCTATATATCTCGAATAGACTGCGGATATAAAACAAGTCGAATTTTGCGTGGGATCGAATAAAGGAGAAAAGCCATCATTCATACTCTCAGCACTTCGCGTACAGGAATATAACATCGTTATTATCGAAGCCCACGGTGTTCCCGGTGAGTCTCTCTAATTAACATACTTCATTTATCGCGTGGTCAACGATATCCGATAATGACGCTCGTTAATATTATTTATTGTCGATACATCTTGAGCCAATAGAACATTAATTCTGTATCGTATGCGCAGTATGGCTTTCTCAATATATATGCATTTATCTCTCGCTGTCTTTAGCTTCTATCGATTTGATAAACGATTCGTTAATGAATTCTAACCGATTCTCCACCCTGAATACAATATTATCGCCGAAAAAAAATCGTAATAAAAAAAAATCTGAAATATCGAATATTCTATTTGGTTAACGTGAGGATTGTAAATCGCGTGTGAAATATTTTTTTTTTTTGGAATTATTAAAATGTTCCTTAAATTCAGAACGAAACACCTGTCGAATTCGTATTTAGCGCGTAAAAATACATCGATATATGTGAAACGAAATATTTTTTTCAACTCTACGATGTGACGAAAAAGAATGCCAATGTGCTATCTCTCTGTTCCACACTTTTTAACGTCCTGTAACAACTCGGAGAAACGTTTTTCGAATTCGACCGAAATACCCAATCTTCTGTATTTTTTTTTTCCATAGAACATGATTGGCGCAACCGACTTGTCGATATTTCATCGGTCAACAAAGATATTGCTATTTTCAAATACAAAAAAAATGCAACTGTTCGCAAAATTGGCTCGAAAAATGTGATAGAAATAATGTTGTTATTCGTCAGTCCAGAACGATATCCAATGTATTTTTGTTCATTGATAACGAACCAAATATTAGTTTTATTCTTATTTTTTTTTATTCAATATTTAGTACGGAAATTCACGCCAGAATCGAGTAAATATATTGATCGTTCGTTTTTTAATTCCCTTTCGTGAGATCGTTGGAAAAAGACAGTATCACGTCTTATTAAATGCGGTTTCTTAGATATCGTTTCAATATGGTCTCATTATAGCAATAGAGTGTATTTATTATCATGGAAAAGCTCGCGAATTGTCTATGCGCTCAACACAGCCGTATCCTTCGTCGTGCTGCGAATCCCGCGACATTCGATAACGATGTACATTGCCTTAGAGAATGAGGGAGGCTTCGAACGACTTTGCGGATGAGCCGAGAAGATTAATGTGGGACGGATGAAGTAATCCGTCGCGACGGCGAGTACGGGAACGACGGGTACTGCCGCTGCTGGTGAACGTCGCTTAATTGCTCGAAATCACGAGGGAGTCTTAACGCCGGCTCTCCTTTGATCCAGTCGCGTCGTCGAGCTATATAGGCATTCGTCGTACTCGAGGCGCCTTAAACGATCATATGCCTCTCTATCAGCGTTTCCTAAAACGACCCAACAGGTGCATGAAATTCCTCTATTAATATCCTCGTTTGCCGAATTAGTTATCGAAGCGATGTCTCCGTGTGCTTCGCTCGATTTCTCTCGATCCTTCAGATGCAAGTGGTATACAACAGCGCGATAGTCGCATTATCAACGCAATAGATGGTACAGCTTTGGCTATCCTCCGTTATTGTTCTCCGGCAATTCGCGTTAATCCTCGTATAAGCTCCTCCTTTTGCAGAAACAAATTTAAGTCGCGATCATCGTGATATCCGGTAAAAGAACGTACACATTGTTACGAAGCTGTTGTAACTGTTGATAGGACTGTATCCTTAACTCGCAGTAAACTTGGAAACGTTGAAAAAAAAAGAATGTTACCAATCGAATTGCGAAAGATCGTGGCAACTCCGCTGAACGTAGAAATCCCTTAGGAGAGTTGGTCACTCGACGAGCAAGTTTTCACCTTGAAGTAACTTGGAACATTGCTTTGATCACACCTGGCTGTGTGTGTGGGCGCGCGCAGTGGCCGAAGTATCCTCAGAAGAGACCTTCAGCCTTTGGGAGAGAGTTCGCTCTTCGACGCGGGTAAAGGACAGTCGATACCCCTTTGTCTTGACCAGTGGTCGAGTCAGAGGCCTTGTACCTTTTAGCTCGAGTATATACTCGCTTTGTGCACGAGTAGAGTTTCGTTGCTTTTTCAAGTAATTAACGTTACATTACCGGTTACCACTGACGGTGGCTGCAGGGAACGTTGAGAGGTTGGAGAACCCCTTCCTCCGGGTTACACGTTTTCCTTTACGGCAACTGTCCAATATAGGGTACTGCCAATAACCAGCGTGTCGAGCTTCTAAATGGGTGTGGAAAGCTTTGTGAGTTCGCTGGTAGCACGTTCGCGACCAGTAGAAACAGCAGCTCCAGCCTCGCCTCTCTTACTTCCATCTTCGCGGCACGTTGTTCACGTTGGATCATTCCATGGCCAACGCCGTCGTTGCTTCTGTGTTCTTCGGCTTCGCGAGCGCTCAAAGCTAACGATTACACAGCAGTTAACGATCCGGTCGCCATCCCTCTCGAAGAGAGAAAGCTGTACGCGGCTTCCCCTCCTCATCCCTCTCGAACTCAGCTGTAAACTTGCCTATGGTATATCTTGGCTACATCGCTAGCTTTTGCTTCTCGTACAGAGGGATTGAGAGAGAAAAGGAGAGAGGATGAGAAAGCGTACGTTTCTGATCGATACAAACCGCTGCGTTCGCCCTCCTCCTTCTAACTTCGTTCGATCAAAGTCTTCGGGGTCGTGTAGCTTACACCTCTAACGGGGAAAGAATCTTTTTTCATTTTACTCCTTCCGCACGTTTTCATCCATTGTCGCGGAACGCCTCGACCCGCCCGATCAGCAGACGCGACGAAAAATAAGACAAACATTTGGACAAATTCAGAGGGATATAATCCCGAGCGAAGGAGAGAGGATTGAAATTTGTCTCTTAGATCGCGAAAAAAAAAAAAAAAGTAAAAACGTCTGCAGGAAAGATGATTAGTCGAGTCTTTTGTCCTGCTGACTGTGCGAAAGAGGTCTTCCTTCCGTCGTACTGCGGAACAACTGCCATGCGCTTTCTTCTCTAATCCCTTCCATAGTTTTCGAATCAACGAACGAAGCATTCCACTTTTCTCTCTCTCTCCCATTCCTGTATCTCACTAGCGCAATGGTTCTCGCTTACGGAAAAGCAATGTCCAAGATACAATAAACTTAAAATGGTATTGTACCTTCGTTCCTTTACCCTATTTTTCTTTCGTAACTCCTCGTCTTTCCTCTGTTACTTCAACAATTAGCGAAAGATAAGCGTGTCTCGCTCGCTCGAGCGAAAGAATATCCCGAAGTAGAGTTAGTCGCGACAGCGCGGCCACTCCAGCTACTCTCGTCCCGTGCCGTTAGAGTTGGTGAAGTAACGCAAGCACCAGAACCAAGCAACAGGGGATAAACGTTCGCGAGAAGGAAAATGAGAAAACAAGGATAAGAGGACCGAGAAGGTATGAGATACGACAGAGCACCGACTTTTCAAATTATTGTATAATTCTATATTGCAGGAGAACAAAGTCCGATGGAGATCCGGCGACGTAATAACGGATGAGCGTTTATGCGACAAAAAAAAATCAACAAAAACTCTCGGAGCTTCTTTGCGTTACCTCGTTCCACAGCCTCAATTTTTTTTTTTTTCGCGTCTCTCATTTTTCCTTCGTTGCGTTGCTTGCGCCTTATTTCCCTTCTATCTTTTTCCTTGCACACAGAATATCACACGGGACATTGAAACTTTTCATCTTCGCGCACTTTTTGTCGTACTTGGCCCTCTCCATCTTTCTCTCGGGGGGTTTTCTTAAGTCCTGGTCCTTCGCTTCTAGACCGGTACCTACAACGAAACGTGTATATATATATATACACATGTTTTTCCCACTACGAAGAAAAGTGCAATGGGCGAATGAAAGAGTAAATATCACTATAGTTAGAGGGGTGGAGTAGAGAAGGAAAAACCCTCGAAGCGACTTAGAGTCAAGAGATTTATGAATTTTCGGTTCGTAAGATCTCGTGTGTGGGATAACAGTTTGGCGATGAGGGAAGACCACGTGCAACGGGTGCTTTTCTTGCGTGGATGTATACGAGTGAGAGTCGGCGCGGGGGTGGGATGCGAGATTCGTGGCGGAGACGGAGGATGAGTACGATGTGTGCTGCTGCTGCTGCTGTCTGCAACATCGATGGGAAACGGGGTGGAAGTCGGTGAATGGACTCGATGAAGACATCGAAGTGAGAAGGGGGCGAACGCGTTGTGAGAGTAGCCTGCCTCGACGCCTCGCGGCTGATAGATGTCCTCCGATCAACTGCGTCGAAGGCGTCCATGCCGAAAGTTGTGATTACGGCAGTTTTTCATCCAACAGCTTTACCGGTCCGCCCTTTCCTATACTTATAGCTTTCGCCTCCTCTGTGCCTTCAGCGGCGTCTTTCTTGGGCCCCATAGGTTTCCCATTCTTATGTAACTGGGATAAAAAAAGCTTTTCGCGAAAGATTCGGTCGGGTCTGCGTCCACCGCTACGCTCCTCGTTTTTTTCTATTTTATGCAAAGCACGCCCGCCTGCACCCTGATATGAAGTTTAAAACTCTATGAAAAATTCTTTTTAAACAGCCATCTATATTCGCGTATTTTCACCTTGCTGAAAATCTCTGTGTGTGAATTCTCTCTTTCTACGCCTCTCTCTTATAAGCGTATACATTTATTGCAAAAATTAATACCAGTCCGTGCGAAGATACGACTGCGAATGCGGGGGACTAGAAATTTATCGAATCTCATTAAACACGTAGGGGAGCGCATAGAGGGAATGGTCTGTGTATGAGGAAAAGTAAAAAGAGTTAGCGCGCACACTTCTCGATTTTATACCGTTAGTTTTGTTATTTTACCTTTTTTTTATCATTTTTTTTGACAATCCATGAAATGAAAGCAGTAAAGTAGAATTTCGTAAGCTGAATTACGAAGTTAAATCTGACTACGATCCAAACTTAATACCGGCTTACGAGAGGAGCGTCCAGCTCGACGTTGCGCGAGGATAGTTGCCGACGTGCTCCACGTCGGCTGTGCATGCATTGCACTTTGCTGGAAACGAGATATCGTTGACTACGGTCCGGCTGTGTTCACACATGCAAGAGGGTAGGGATGGGGAGCGGTGAAACGCGAGTGTTAGATATCGCAATGAGGGTATACACGCTTCGCGACGGCGTTCCACGGCACCGAGGCCGCCGAAAACCGCCTTTGTCACTGATGCACCGTCGTTATTTTACGAAGCACACACGGTTCTCGTCCAACCTTTGTGCAAACGTAGCGTTCTCCCAATTTCTCTTGTTTTTTTTTTTTTTTAATCTTTGCCTAAGCTTTACAAGCTGAGTTTTGTTCTTTTCGTTCCACCGCGCCGCCTACGGAGGGAATATAATTCGGGGTACTCGCGTTGTTCAGCGATGCGAACCACTTCTACAAAATCTAAAATAATCTTCAACCGTTGCCGGTTCTTCCTGGCGAAAGTCTTTAGTTTTACTGTTGATGTTCTCGGGCGGAGTGTGGCGAATTCAGGCATTTTTGGTTGCGTGCCAGAGACCGCTTATTTCAAATACCATCACCGAGCGTATGTTAACAACGTATACGCGCGCACCATAGGAACCTTTCTTCTCTCCTTTATACATCGTTTTCTCTCCCTCCCTCCAATGTTCCACGCAGCCACGAAAATATATGTATCTATACCAGGGAATTTTAACGATCCTGGGGTATATAACGCTCGCTCGGTAATTCGACATTTCGGCATAGCGAGATTATTCGAGCGAACAACGGGGGAGTAGCGCACATTTTATTTGTTCGTAAATATTTTCCTCGTCGGCAGTACAAAACCCTCTCTAGTGCGCGCTTTTGACCGGCTTTCTCTACATGCCCGATATAGGAGCCACGAAATTCAGCGCAGGTACACAGGTGGAAGGGGAGGGATGGGAGGGGTGGCCCCCACAGGGTAACAAAAATCGTGGCTCATAATCGCCATTGCTCACACGCCGCACTGAGCACGTCGATTGCGTCAAATACGATTGTTTGATTCCTCTCTCTCTCTCTCTCTCTCTCTCGCGTTTTTTTTTTATTAGTTACACGATTGCTTTTTTTATTCCCCGAGCGGCGCTCGACGTTTTTATTCAATTCGCGAATATCGTGCAAACTCCGCGATGCATGTTTGCAACTCGTTGCGCAAACCGACTCGTTGCAATATCACAAGAGAGTTTTCATCGGGAAAACGTGAATTTATTTCATATTAATTCGCTCGTCAACGGTCGAGTCCTTTAGTTTCTTTACCAGATTATTACGTGTACACTTCTCGTCGAGATGAGAAACGAGAAATTACGGAACGAAATCTCGGGAAGTTGCCGGGATGGCGATACGAGACGAAACTCGAAAGC
This sequence comes from Cryptus viduatorius, assembly GCA_964006125.1. Lineage (NCBI taxonomy): Eukaryota > Metazoa > Arthropoda > Insecta > Hymenoptera > Ichneumonidae > Cryptus > Cryptus viduatorius. The sequence continues at coordinate 17,485,550 of OZ023222.1, forward strand.
TGGCAAAGCGAGAGAGATGTAGAAGTTTATATCTCGTCTTGTTTCGTCGGGCAAAGATATGAATCTCAATCTTTCGCGCTTTCGCTGCATTGTATATACATTACTTTGCTACATTGTAGTCGAGGCGTTCTTCGCTCCACTGTTCGCCAACTCGACAGCGACAGTCCTTGGATAATTATGGGCATTCATTCTCCCCGTACGAAACACAAGTGCGTACCGATGAGGGAGATTTTCCAGCGATCATTAACGTACCCATTATAATGTACAGACTCGACGATATTCAAACTCTCACTCGAGGATTCTTGCAAACTTGTCTTATTCTTCGCGCGAATGTCTACGAATGTTTCGCAGTTAATTGCGCTACCGGTCCAATTTTATTACCAGTATGACAATGACTGGGAAAGGACTGAGAAAAGTGGAATACGATAAAATATTAAATCTGATTTTATAGACATAAATTTATTAACGTTTCGAACGTTAAGGGCATATACAGCGTTCATTGCCACGTAGATACAGTTTCATCCGCGTCGTGATATTTGACAGATGTACGCGATTGCGCATACACGTAACTTGATCTGGGACCGGTTACATAACGCGTGGGTAGCTCTGCCATCGGGCAGCTGTGATTTCCCTTGCGTCCGGAAGTGTAGTTTGCGACCAGACGTTTCCGGTTTCACGGCTCTGGGCATCAATTCACCAAGAAAATAATCAATCTCCGCGGGCGAGAGATTCTCGATGGCGATCGATGTTAGTACCATTCGTTTACTATGGAGAGCGTACGATCGGACACATATCTTCGATCCTCTCTCCAGGGTGTTAGTGAAAAAAAAAAAAAAGACAAATACCGAGTGCGGAGCAAGAGAAAAGCTAGAAAATCACGAGTGCTTTATAGCACTGGTAAGAGATAGTTTGTTTCGGTTCGAAGCTCCGGCGAGTTTATCGTCCGGCTCAGCGCTGGCGATCCGGGAATCGAGAGGTAACGCTTTCCCCAGGACTAGCAAACGTTTTCGATCTCTGCGCCGCCGGACCGGGGTTTTGGTACCGGCGAGCGAAAACAGGAAAGACTCTGACGAAGGGCTCCCGAGGGCACGATAGTTCCCGGCGCAACGATTACCGGAGCACTCGGATGCCGTTGACTCTCGATCTTCTCGCGCACCCTTTCCAACTGCTCTCGGAAGACCATCTGGTACGAAATTCTGGAAAATCGTAGATTCTCCTTTACCCCATTACTCGTGAAAAAAAAAAATTTATTCCAACGATATTAACAATGATATATAGAAATAACACGGTACGACCTTAGAATGTGGATGTTGCCTTTCTGGATTATCTGGCACGATGTCTGACAAAAATCTCGTGTAACTCCAATTGGTATATACGGAAATCTGGAGATTGGCGATGCGCGCCAGCAGCACAACGATGGAAATAGAGAGTATCCACGTTGTATAGAAGAGAGAGGGTGCGCGAGAGCACGGAGAGGTTTAGGGGAGGATGGGGGGTTTTGTGGGTGAAAGAGACGCGAACTCTGGTCGGGAGGCCGATTGGGCCGACCCGGTACTGGAACGGCTGAACGAGGAGAGAATGTGGATGGAACACGCTCCACCGAACATCGTTTGTTCTTTCCGGGCCGCTGACCCGTGCGATCTTTTCACAAATCCGGGTTACTGCTGCTGCTGCAGTCGCGGGGCATATACCCGCTCTATAGTCCACCCCCGCGCGCTCTCTATCCCGAGACCCATTCCAATCGTTCGGTTTTCGTCTTTGGCAGCAACGACGAGTTATTTCGTCGTGTGAAATACAAGCTTATTTTTCGTTTCTTTTATTCAGTTTTTAGCCATTCGAAACTTTTATAAAATACAGAGAAAAATAAAAATGTTCGTTTATGTAATCCCGTTTGGGTAGACTTTCGAAATAGTCACTGATAACATCTGTGTTCGAGTTAAATAAACGACCCATCATCGCCCGTCATAAGGTTCACGCGTCAGCGCCAAATTCTCATAACGTAGCTATATTATCGCCACCCTGATTACCGCGCGCATATTGACAATATCGCGACCAAACATGGCACTCGGGATGATGCTTTCCATGCCGTGTGCTCCATGAATATATTTGTTGATTTCAGCAAAATTTATGCTGTCAATTGCGACGATGTAATCTCCATCGAAATAATAACCGACGTTTTCATATCTCATCCCCCTCCTGACCCAACCGATCCAACCGAAAGTTACAATTATTCGATTTCGAACTGACAAGCGGTCCATCAAAGTTCATTCATATTAATAATTACATCGTACAACCATCATCATTAAATGACGCATGGTGCGTTTCGTCGAATCAGCCAAAAAGCCATCGTGACCGGCAACGGAGAGTTACCAATCGCGGCAGGCCGATGACCTCCGTCGGTTGAGTTGATCGACAGCCAACTCACGCCTCGCATTTGCTCACATTGACCAACCACGAGGACACTCTCTCTCGTCGGCATTAAATTAGATATAGAAATGAAAAAAAAAAAAAAAAATACATATTGCACATCGCGGTACGATAATAATTATCACTTGTTCGACGCATCTGTAGATTATTACCGAACGAATGTATACGCCTCAATGGGTGATTAATGAACAATTAATGACCAGAAATACCGATTTCATACTATGAACAGTTATGTTGGTCGAACAAATGCGTTATTCGACGAAGCGAAACGGCGCGCTTGGACCCCCCCGGGTTGGCCACTCGAGAGTTTGTACTGCCGGTGGACGAGATGAATTTGCGGAATCGTGATGGTTTCCATCGTTGGTACAACGGGTCCTTCATCGCCGCGGTGTACATGTAGTACGGTCAGTGAGTACCAGGCAACCACGGAGCCGCACAATCAAACACATTAGCGTTAAATGCATATTCGAAATCACGATTATACATACATAGATACCGTGGGTTATCCGTTCTGTGTTAAGCTACTCGATGCCTCTCGAAAACGCACACCGTTCCCGCCCGACAGAATTCTCCGTTCCTGCAACGTAATCTCGACATTTCCAACTGGCAAGCTGACGAGAGTCGAAGAGACAGAGAGCAATTGTTAATTCAATACTCGATTCTGCGTTCAGTGTAGACACAAAGTTAACTCGTTTACCGACGAATATCGTATCCCGCGAGCGATTTCACTACCGCGCGAAATTTCCAAAATGTTCTCTGCATCGAACATTAATATATAAATAGAGCCGTCGAGATTCAAAACTGCAAATAATAATTGAAATAAGCGTGCGTAGCTAATGAGCAAAGTGGTGAGATCGGTTTGCTCAAGGATTTGGTTGGTGCGGCGAGCGGTGGCACCGGTGGTGTGCCTCTTGGCTACGATGGCCGAAGGGATGCCGATTCGTAAGCCCAGCTGTTTCGCCGCGGCCGAAGCAATTACAAAGGAAACCGCTTTATCGCGGAAAATAGCCTGCGATAATCCGGCGCTTCGGGTCCCCCGTCGGTGCCTCGAATTATTACGCAGCGAGCCGCGTAAACGGGACGACTCTCCGCGGCCGGGTAGCGTGTTAATGGTCGAGATTCGTACACGCGCTCTTCCATTTTGGGATTGTTCTAATTAATAGGGATTATAATTGCCAATTAGTTTGCCACCACATGCCGGAATATCTAACGTTTCTCTCTGTAAATACCACGGGGTTACGCTTTGACTAACAACGCACCGACGAAGCCTTGTGACACCCCTGTCAATGAGAATTCCTAATAGTCGACACCAAAATTGTCTATACCGGAGAGTCAAACACGAGGCTTATAGAAGAGCCCAATGTTAAATTTTGATGCGGAATTGTCTTATGATAATCCGATCTCGATATTGATTGATGGTCGTACATCGTGCGTAAAATGAATGCCGCGTTCTTTCGACGTGATTATAACGCGAGGGAAGCTCGCGAGGCTGTCCCGTGTTTATATCGAAAGGGTATTAGGGGGACGAGATAACCCGACAGTCTATTGACGGTCGATCGATCGCATCAATCACGTTGCGCGAGGGTGTAAACCGGCGCGTGTATCAATCAGCTGACATTATCAGGAGTCTCGACCCGTCGGACCGACGTATGCTACAGTGGACTGCGCACACCTCTCGGCTGCAGTCGCTAAGACTTCTTTTTTTTTCGGGCCCTCAAATTGAAAAGGCGGGTGTTTTGCATTTTACTTAAAGACGATACCCTCGGTTCGTTTTTTAATTGCTTTGCTCGGTCGTTGCTTCCATTATATTATATAATTAAAAGGGAATCATTTTTAAAAAATTCAAATGTAAAAATGTTCGCCCGGAAACTTGTTAATTTAAAATTAAAATAAAATCATGTTAAAGTTTGAAAAAAAGAGACTGCTCTGCAGTCAGATTACGACGAACATCGCATTAGCGTATTAACGTACCTCAACTGCGGCAAACATTTTTTCTCAGTTCGTGGAAATAATTTTATCTCGCAGATTAAACATTTTTCAATGCGGATGTTCTGTTTTTCTACAAAATACTTAATTTTGGTTTTTCGTTTTTGTAAATTGTTAACCAGAAAGCGGGAAACCGGAGAGAGGAGTGGATCCTTGCGTTAAACGGAAAACGTACGTGTATATGCCATAGTGTAGTACACACGCTCTGTAACCAAAGTAAAAAACGTATTTCCGCGGCAGCGACTGCGCGGGATACGCCGAGCGCTTGCGCTTACCCCGGAAATGTGTGTCTGGTAAATTTTTCACGCCCCGGCAGCACCGGCAGGTTCTCCGATGTCAAAAGGTGGACGTAGACCGCGCGCGTTAAAAAAAAAAGGGGGAAAAAAACAGATAAAAACATGAAGCGAAAAGCGGTGCACAAACACACGTACGCACACATCGCATCGCACGCGTGTATATACGCCGACAGCTCGAAAAGAGAATTTCACGTTATTATTGCGAGAACGCAGGCAGCTCTCGGGCAACGTTATTCACTTACATCGAATAGTGAATACATGAGCCGACGGTGAGCTCGCGTCGTTGATAAAAGTCGGTTGTAATATATGGACACACGCGCTGTCGCCGCTGTAGGTTGAAAAAAAAAATTAAATAAAAAACGCGTATGGTATTTTTTTTATTTCGTCCCAGTAGGTCGATGGTTGTATTATAGGTACGACGAAGTTTACAAAGGTAACACCGCAGCGTTAGGTTGTTCGTACGTTCGTACAAAGTTGGTCGTTATAGTAGCGTACTAAGCTTTTTACCAGAAGGAAATGGCCTCCGATTAAGCCTCGCCATTTTCCAATTAACGCCTTAATTAAATCCTCCCCGGGTGAAGGCGTGCGGAAAGTAGCGTAAGAGAACTTCGTTCTCTTTCTTTCATAGCCGGTAGAAACGAAACGCTCGCGCGCGAGCGCGGTTACAGCTCTAAAATTGGTCGGAAACTCTCCAATTGCGCGCGGGACTCGACGCGGTGTTTAACGTCGTGGCCTTCTTCGCGTAATTGCGTTCTTACACTCCGAAGAATTACTTGCAGAGCTCTGTGTAGCATCCCTTTCGTGCCCTTTCTTATACTTTATCCTCCCTCAACCGATGGTTCTGCGCGAAGACGAGCGCCGAGTATGCTCCGTTTTATTCCTCGACCATTTTTCGAAAATTAAGGGTATTAGCGTTTCGAAATGTTAGACCAGAAGAACGATAATAACAAGGATGAGGATGAGTGTTAACAAGGGTTAGCCATTATGTCTTTGACGAAATATGCTCGCGGCGAGAGATTCTCGTTAATCTCGTTAACAAGGCAAAGTAAATAAACTGACCGGAAGAAAATTGATACAAACCGATTATCTTTGCCTCTCGAAGCGAGTTAACTCTATAATCATGAAGGTATTATCAATACCTATATTACTTACAATATAATGAGCTTCGACATGTCTGATAGGCCGCAATGCACTCAGGCAGCCATAGTTTCGTCGTAGCAACGATGTAGACGATATACTTGCCGGGGGGGAAATTCACTTGGCCCGTCGTTAAGTCAAAGCCAAGCCTCGTCGCGATTACGAAGGATAGCTGCGGTGAGCGCCGTCGATAGTCTGTACTACGTGGGGGATACGACGTTCACGGATCCGCGACGTCCCTGAGCCTTATCGGTAGATCATTCCTGGCTTCCTGGAGAATCACCGTAGAGAGATCGTATGCTCGACGCTCGAAGCTGCGAAGGGCGTCAAGAGGTCGGAGGAACGGAGAAGCACTCTGCCTTAGCTGCTCAACTCACCAACGGAAGATATACTAAGCGCATATAAACGATACGGTGATTGGCCGCTTTTGAAGGAATTTCTACATAGTTATCAGCATATTTCGGTCTCTATCCTTCCAATACGTTCCATTGGCCATTTACTGTCGAGTGACCAATCACTAAGAGGTTACCAACTATTGTATCGATTATCTGGTTACAGTATACCTATGTATACTATCGTATAGAGAGTAACTCGTCGACTGTTGCACTCGCACCCCTTACGATCCCTCGATAAATCCTAATCTGCATGCGTGAAGGACGTCGGGTCTTTCGGGCGGGGAGACTGTCTTCTATCTCCGGGAATACACGAACTACGAGTTCTGACGAGGTGAGTGTTACGTATGGGGTACGGGGGATACGGACGTATAGTACGATTATGGAGTTAGATGGACCCCGTCGAGGTGGAGGGTGCGAGAACGGAAAGGAAAAGGACTACGAGAGAGGATGAGGGGTAAAAGCTACACGCGAAGGGATAGACGAGTGCTAGACTACTATATGTGCTGCTCGAACGAGGTTTCTCTGCGTTTATCGCAGTCGAGAGATCGCGGGCTGTAGGGAAGATGGACTTTTAGTCAAGGGGTGGGAGACGTATCTACGGGAAGCGACGTAGTCGATGGTGAACAGAATTCAGGTTGCTATAACGTCGCCGCCCCCCGCTCGTCTCTCGAAACTAAACTCAGTGATAATTGCGGAGCTACTGTAATTACACCGCTATCGATTTTATACTGGGATACAGACGAAGTTCGTGCTGTTACCGTATCGATTTCGTTGGTCACTGGCCTTCCAACGCGCATAGGATATTGATAACCGAAAAACGCCTATCAAAGTGGACACTAACGATGTGTCACTGAATAATTGAATGGCGCGCTTGGGCTATAGGATTTCGACCTGATGCGGCATGCGCATTCCACGAAAGACGATAACCCTATACCGATTGATCGTTTTTCGACGTACTATTTCATAGAGGGAAACGATATCGGTGGTAGAAAAGTATCGGGGTAGAACGTCGTTCAAGATAGAAAGCGATATTGACTCCAGTTGCACCGGTTTGTATCCCTACGTGACTCGGGATCTTTATAATGCAAGCCAGTCTCGTAGATTCAAGCCGCGCCAAGTGTGAGCGAAGCAACGTTTTCCTTTTATCGGTAAACGATGATCGAAGTGTCCTGTCTCCCTTCTTTCTCGTATTTCTGGCACGAATAAATACAACCGCTGTAAACTGCATATCGAGAATAATATCGCGGATATTCGTTTTCAAGAATCGAGAGAAAACACCACGGTTCTCGAGAAATAAATGCGGAAACGCACGTTTTCTTTGACCGGAAAACGTTCTGCAAGCAACGGGGGCTAGAAAAATTATTTACGATCGCGGAAAAAAAAATTCACGACATCCGCGCTGCTGTGAGCGGACGCTTGTTAGCGCTGAATCGTTAGTGCAACCGTTTCCTCGTCCAACGGAATAATACTTTCGTACTCAACCTACTATTATAATGGAATCGGTATTCGCAAGAGAGAGATTATTTTATAAATCTTTCTGTAAAATGGAAATATTCTTTTCGACAGTGTCACAATATTTCATAATAACTATAGGCATTGTCTCTCCGTAAACGAATCTCTATATTGTCTCGTTCGTCTTTTATTCGATCACAAAGAGTCATGCCGTGGGAATGGGATAAGAAATCGTACTGCTCTCGTACTGTGTTCGCGGTGCAACCGAGTGAAGATTGTAGAAGAAAATACGTGCCCGAGTCTCGGATGATCGGGGTCGAAGAAGCATTCGAAGAAGAAGAGGAAGACGAAAAAGAAAACGAAGTAAGAAACAGCGACGGCGCTTCTTCAGGTTCGTTGAACGTCAGCAGTAGGTGAGTACCGGTCAGACCGGCTTGGTAGGGTACCTCTCGCTTGGCTTCGCTTACGGGAGGTCCCGAGACCCGCCACGAGTTCTCGCTCGTCCGAAAAACCCTCTCAATCTCGCTGACTGGTAGGAACAAAGAAATCGCTGTTCTTTGCTCGCTTATGCTGTTCTTCTACGGATGGGATTTCGTTGCTTCTCCCACAAGGAATACATCCAACAACGAGCAGCATACGGTTTCGTATCCATTGATGCACCCAAAGATGCATACATAGAATATCGAATAACGAGATGCAAACGTATCCGAATACTTGATCAGTCGGATCTACCAAAGCCGCTGCCAGTACTGCAACTGCAGTTCGAATGCAGTAAGACGGAAAAAGAATAAGAATAGTGTCCAAACGAGATGCCGGACGACGCCACTTCCCATCTACCCTCTGCATCCATAACACTTTCCGGTGTATATATACCCGTTGAGGATATTCAGCGAGGAAAGTAGATTCCGTACGCTGTATAAAATTGCATGGAAAAAGAGACGAATAGAGATAGAAAAGTAGAAAAGGGGAGATTCGCCGGGGGAAAAAAGAGCCATTCCGACGAAACGCCAGGTATCTAATCCGCAGGCATTCAAAGTCGGAGTTGCTTGGTGCTGAAAACGAGAGTGCTCGACGGGTTCTCTATCCCGAGTGCGGCTCTTTCACTCGCTCCGCTCACGGATCTACCAGTGTCCGATGCACGCAGTTGAGCTCGAGTGGGCGGTATATGGGCATTGCAGTGAAGAGGGTATGCGCGCTCCGAGGTTCTCGTCCGGCATTCAGATCATTTCGTACGAGAAAAAGGGGATTAGGTCTTCGGGCATGTTGAACGTACGGGAATTTTTCCAGTAGCTCGCGCTTTCGTGATGTAACATACTTGGCAATCGTGTGAAAGGAAACATCTATGAAACTCACCAAGCTTGCATCACAAGACCGGAGGATGGAGCAGAGACCAGAAGAATGCGCGAATAGAATGGATCGAGAGGAGACCTCGAGAGAATTTCAACAAAGATGCGACGACGCGATAGGGCTGGAAAACAGAGATGCTGATGCGATGCAGTGACATTATGAGCGAGCAGCGACAGGAACCAGGGAAGTGAGCTTCCAGCCGTTGTAGCCAGTGGCGAAGGAGAACGGATACGGGGGTCGAGTAACGTGGATCGCTGAGAATCGAGACGAGATAGAGAGAAGACGCTGAAGCACACGCAGACGCGAGGATGCTGCCAAGAGGAAGTAAGCGAGATGGGAATAAAGTGCCTAGAAGATAAGCTCAGAAACGTCGTGAATACAGATGGACCGTATGATAACACAGCTACTCGTTCGCTCCGCGCGAAACCCTCCGGGACTTGCGCGAGCGCGCCCGGCTAGTCCGTCTCGACGTCCACACGACTTCCCGGGCTCGGGGCGCGAAAGATGCCAGAGAGCCCGAGACGTGGCGAGAAGCGGGGTCGCACTCGCTGTCACTCCTCTGTCCGTCCGTCCGTCTGTCTGTCGACAAGAGAGTTTCGCAAGAGCTTTTCGCCTGCGTGACGCGAACCTTCACTCCGCCCGCCAGATCTGTCGGAAAGCTTGCTAGCTAGAGTCCACGAGCACGGTAACGATAAGGAGATTGAACTGCTCGACGCTCCTCGAGAATAGTCGAGTTATTTAACGGAGATGTACTATGTATAGGGCTACGGTATTTCTGTGCGCACGATAGCCTAAGAATAGTACAATAGATCGCAAGTTGGTACGAGTGAGCTAGAGAACATCTTCGCAGTAGTAGCAGCAACGGCATGCCAGTCCCCGAGGCGGTGAAAACGAATTCGAGCTTCCGGGTCACGCGAATCCACTTATGCGAGGATACGAACGAGCAGCCATCAACCCTCCAAAGTAGGGGCAACACCCTTGGCCGTTTCTTATCAGAGATAAATAGAAGACACAGGCCAGACTCTGAGGCTTTTCCGAGTCTCTTATTCCCACTACGATTTAGGATATACTTTGGTGAACTACGAGATAATAAAATAAAGGAGAAACAGAAGAATGATTCGCGATTCATTGTAAGTGTAGGATATGAGTAATCTATTCTATGAGATTCTGGACGCAGTAAGAGAGCGAGAGAGAACCGGATGGTTTTTGAAACGATAGGAATAAATCATCGAAGCGGTGCTCGTTTCGTGACAATGGTCGACGAGAGTAAAGGCAACGTGGCTGAACGACGTCGGGCGAAGAATGGCCCGCGGTGACCCGCCCGACCCAAAGTCGACAGTCCAAACGCGGGGTACACGGGTCGAATCGTGCGCTGTGGTGATTCGAGTCGTCTGCCACGCATCAAACAATGCGTGCAATTACGCCTGGCGTGCCCACCGCGCCCGTTTGGCTATCGTGGGCTCTGGCGCCTCTTGACAATGGCATCCCGCGCGCACCCAGCAAATGTACCGTCTCATTTGCCAATATTGTCCCACTTTTGTTGCCGGCTCGGCGCGCCTATGTACCTTCGAACCGATCGTTCTGCCCCACCCTCACCCCCGATTCTCCAGGCTCTTCCTCTCTCGCACACGCAAATCTACGCTCCATCCATCCATTCCTCGTCCGGTCGGTATACGTACGTAACCGGCAAATCAATTCGTCGACGAGTTCCCATATTGATTTTCACGCCGCGGTGAACTTGGCCTTCCACACGGAATGCCCAACTCGCTCGTCGGTTGACTTTCCAAATTAAAATTTATGAATTCATCCCGTATCTCGCGATTTTATTGGGCTTTAAATATCCCTTTTTTTTCTTTCTCTTTTTTCAGTCAGTTATTCTTTTGGTTGGTTCTTGAACCTCTTTAATTGAGAATTTTTAACGTAACGTAAGAAGTAACAATTACCATTCTGTTTATTCGACGCAGCTTTTCATCCTATCGGTTCGTGAAATTTAGTGGCTCAGCATGGAAATACTCAACGAAGAAGTCACCGGAATATATCTAGCTGCGTCATATAGCATTTACGAACCATTAATATTACTTAGCGTTAGCGTCAGAGAAGTGGAAACGGATTCCTACTTCTCAACGTGTAGAGGAACTCGCGGGGGCACTGTGGGTATCACGTAGATAGGAAGGAAATTACGAAGGTGCCGGTGTTCGTGTGTGTGCAGCACTCTCGAGGAATAGTTCGAGGTTGATGAGAGAGAGGATACAAGAAACAGTTCTACCGACGTTGTGATAATTAATATGGGCTCTCTCGCTCGCACGAATGCATGCCCCGCCGCTGTAGCGCCGAGAAGTTGCCTAGCCGGCGAAGTGAAATCGGTACGATGGAAACCCCCTCTGACGGAAGGAAACGGGAGAAGGGGCTGAACGTAGAAGCTGAGAGGAGCAAGAGACTCCGAGACCAGGCAATCGTGGATGCTGCGCTCGTGCATCCCGTCGGCCGGCGTTGCAGTCTGTTCAAGCGAGTTCCGTCCGACTCGGGAACTCATAAATTTTCTTTACATTCACTTCCCGTAGTTTCCACTTTGGCTCTAATACAATATCCCAGCGTCGGCCTCGAGACAGAAGAAGAAGAAACAAGAAGAAGAAGACGAACGCAGAGAGGAAAGAGGAGGAATAAGAACCCGAGTCAGAAAAGCTCTTTCTACTCGCGGCAATTCACCTAGATTCGCCGTGTACATCGCCATCGTAGAATTGATAACAAGGAGGTCGCGAGGTCGCGAACAGTCGTTTCTCTTATTCGCTACGTTAACGCGCGGGCGATAGCGTGCCTCTGTGCCTGCCGGTGAGTTAGAGATAGCCCAGCGGGAGACGGGTTAGCTTGTACAGAGCACACACAAAGACGGGATTTGCCCCGGTGTACTTAGGAGATATAGGACTTATACTATACATACGAGCAAAGGTTTGACCGCCGAGCTCCAGAGCGGTACGCGACTACCAATCGTTAAGAACAGTGTCTTTCTCGGAGCCTCTACTACCTCGCGGTCGTTACTTGCTATACGAGCTTTTTTACGATCGAACGCGATAACTCTGTCGTAAAATGTAGTTAGTTGCTCGCCGGATACAGATATTTCTATCTCGCTTCGTCTGACGGATGTTGATACATCTTCGGTCTATCGTATCGCCAAAGCGTTAATTGCGTTCAACACAAAACTTCCGAATTACACGTACCTCGTTTATACGAAAAATGGCCTGTGTTCCTTGCACCTGCAGAGTTCTATTGTCTTTCAACGTAGCCTCGATACTTAAATTCGATACTCGCATAAGAGTTACGATTCTCATACCGCTTATTGTTGCCTAAAAGTTATTGTAATCCTGCCCTCGGCTTCGGAACGAGTTCAATAACAGCGCGGCGGGTGAATTGTGCTTGCGCTATTACACGTTGTAGCCCCCTGGGAATTAGCTCCTTATGAGCAACGTTGCCAGTAGTTACGGATAGACGCTCTGATATAGTACAGACATATAGTATAATATACGTGCCAATATCAATATAGGAAACAGGGGTCGCCCGAATTCCCGCCAGGGGCGAGGAGTCGCCACGGGAAGGCCGTCTCTGCGCGAACTCAGAGAGGTCGGTTATACGTTGTATGACTGGTGGTCGGGTGTCGTGGCCTCGTTCGATTCACTAATATCGAAGGCGGATGACTTATGGCAGGCGTCGCTCAACGAAACCCCTCGACGAACAACAGAACACAGGCTACCCCACTGACGCGCATCGTAGACTAAGTCGACCAACAGTCTGGTACTCTAACCATCCCGGGCAGCCACGCACACTTCGAGAAAGTCAAAGGGCGTCGTTGATCGTAAAGGTCTCTCTCAATGACTTTGGCCTCTTCCGGTGTGATTGGAATACGAATGTCGACCCCGCGTACAATAAAAATTTTCCTGCATCCCGCGATCGTCTGTTGTTCTCAGACGTCAGTCTGAGTCAGTCACGGCACCACGTGAAACATATTGAATTCTTACGGATTTTTGAAAAATTCTTGTTAGACGTAAACTCTTAAATCTTCTTTCATCCTTTTTTCACTTGTTCGTTCATTCAATCTTGCATACAAACGGATCTGGATAAGAAGCGTTACGCATTTCAAGAATTCCCGTTTTCGTCTTATCAAACATTTCGCATTTTCTCCCCATTGAGTTTGGGTTATATACATTTCGAGGAACCGCGACTACGCGATGATATTGAAATCTCCAAGGCACTCGAGAATATTCAACATCGAGGCTTATTCCGACTGCGTTTGGATGGTAGTCTCGACGGAGCGGGAGAACGAAGGAAGGGTCGGATTCACAAGAGCTGCTGCTGCTGCTGCTGCTGCTTCTCGGGGGATTGCTTCGGTCGTCTCTCCTAGTAGCTGTAGCTGTACATCGCTTGCCGAAATTATCCGACTGAAGAGCGTATAAGGTCGTGGGCGCTACGCTACGATCACTCAGATTCGGGGTGGCACGGTTGAAGCCTGGGAAATTTCTCTATGGTGTTTGCCGAGATCTCCAGACGGTGAGTAACGACGGCCCAATATGGCGTCGTCATTTCTCCCCTTTGGGCCGAGGCTCTGTACCTGGTCCTTTTCCACCATCCGGACTCCAAATGAAAGACTACTGATTGAAATCTTAGTGATTTGAGGATCTTGCCCAGCCATATGTTGCTGTCGAATGACTTTACCAAATTGAACATTTAGATCTCATCTAAATTTCGACTCCGCCGTGTTCTATTTTGTCGCGGTATTACTCGAGAATATATCCTCTTCCCGATTACTGCCGAAACTCGTAAAAGGCCTTCAAGAAATTCGTCTCCGACGGGAGGCCCCGCGTTGTAGGTAGTATTCGAATATTTTTTACCAACGTCAATTGCTTCTACGAGTTCGCCGTACGAATCCTTACATCTCACAGACTCCCAAACGAGAATGCCAGCATAGTTCGGATAAAGTTGTCGATTTACTAGGTATCCTGGCGGCTCGAGAAAAGTTGGTAAATTGTACGTACGGCTTGCGCAAAGGCCATCAAAGCAAAAAAGTCTAACGATGAAGCTCCAACGGGGTTTCCGAACTTGCCTCGTGGAAATGATTGAACTTTGTGGTTCAGACTCCTCGTAGCTAGTAGTCGATATCAAGAGCACGCACTTGAGCAATTTATCAGGTTGGTCCGTGCAACTTCGGAATACCAGTTGTAGTCTTCGTTCGATACGGAAGATGTCTCCAACGTTATTACAACTTAACGCTGATTGCATCCACGATGGTAGAACAAACGGGCACCAATTAAAATCATTTGTATTCGATGCATCAAGTGCTATGCGGTTTGTCAGGTTAGCAACTTGTCAATTACAGCGTACAGGAGCCGTCCGATGCGTTATAATTTTGCCTCGAACAGGTCCGAAGCTAGCAGTAATAATTGACAGTGAACTCACGCGATGTGCGCCAACTTGTAGCGGTTGGGTACAAGTTTGTTCGTGGAAACTGCACTAACGTGTATACATAGCTGTACCCTCTGAAGTACTATAGAAGCCAGTCTACCGCGGCGAATTACTCGGCTTATCGATGCATCGATGGGAAACTTTGATCGACGTTTCGCAGTCTCCAATTTCAGCGAGTATCCAGTCTGTGGTTTCTCTTCATTTCGGTATCTTTATCATTGACTCAGTCGCATATTCGCTTCGAATATGCGCGAACGTGCTTTATTCGCTTATCAGATATACAGTATTCGGCACACCGTAAACCGACAATTCTGTTTACTAAACACGATATATGACATATTTGCGGCACTCCAATTTAGCAACCGGTGAAATAATAAAGCAATGCTATGCATTTGGTCGATGATTGGCCTTAGTTACCCATGCGATACGACAGCCAAAGCAATTTCCATCGATGGATAATTGCAGAAACCAATATCCGGTTCGCGCTATCGAATAACCAGATTATAACAACGTGTTTCAGACTTAATACAATATTATTGAATTAACATCAGATATTCGAGATTGAATTACGATGCGAGATTACTTACGTCATGGTTGAGCTAAATTAAAAATCGATACGTCTATGTTTATCGTCATAAGATCCAGCGATCCGAGAAGTTTGGGAGAGATACGTAGAATCGTTGCGGATGAAGGCAAAGCGGGAAGAGGAAAAGGGGTTAATCTGCGCGTGGCATGTTAGGGATAATGTTGACGGTAGAAAGGGTGTACCCGTAGTTCAGACTCACTGCCAATGTATATACAGATCAGTGGATAGATAATTGCGAGGGTTCGGTTCTTCAAAGGCTTGCCTCACGCTACTGCACGGTAAAGTTTAAATGAAGAGAAGCCAATTTTGATGCTTACGGCAAATCGTAGCGCGTGGTCGCGCAACCACTGTTTTTGGAGGGTTGCCGAGGATATATATGTGGCCTTTCCACATGGGACGAGTATGCAGCAGTTGGCGGCGACGTTGGCTCAGCAGAAACTAGCAAAGCCACCAGGTGCCCATATGCGACTCCTCTCGCTTATCGTCCGGCAGAGACGGATGCTCCATTATGTCCACATACTCGACATGCCACCGAGGTTCAATTGAATCGTTCGCCAGAGATTACCCAATGATGCATAGTCTACCCGACGGCACAGGTATGTGACGCTTGGCCGCTTCGACGATGGCGGCAAAGGCGACTCGAACTGCCCGGTCAACCACCATTGTGTGCGTCCCCAGTAATTCCAGACACGTAAAAGCAATTCCCGGAATCTCCCCTCATTGTTATGCAATCACGAAAGCCGACGAGCGGCAGGGCAGGATCATAATTTTCTCGTGCGAGACTGAAACTCGCTGGGTAGTAGTTATATTGCCACACTATAAACTAGTAGGCACAGGGTGTACTGAGCCTTCGAACCCCACTTCAACCCGTTTGTCCAGATTTTACAAATGTCGGACGAGCAACGATATTTGTAAAGTACCAATGAGATGTAGAGATTTAGGGCTCGGAGATTATGAGACGCGTATGACCCCTGACTGAGGTTTTCATGTTAAACACCCCGTTTTTTACGTCAGATATTTCATGCGTTTTTTAAATCCATTTGTATAATTAAACGTTCAATGATATATTTCATTTTCTTGGCTTATATATTGCATCTAACCTTTTAATATTATTTTTTATCGTAATTGCCGTTAGATGATTTGTATCGTGTTCTCTATACGTACATATATTTGGCAGCTGTCGTTATACTTAAAACTAAATTTATTTTCTCTCGCCTTTCCTTTCTCTCTGTTTCGATCGGCAGCGACAATGCATTGTTCAACGCTACGTGTCTACAGCAAGCTTGCAAGCTATTTAACGCCTTGCGCGAGACCGCGTCCCCTGTCCGAGAAACCGCACGGACCCGCTAACACGAAACTCTGTGGGTTCGGGCTCTACCCGACAGAGAGAGACGCCATTCTCTATCGTGAAGGCGGCCCACAAGAAACTTCGATGAAACTTTACCTTGTTGCGCGTGTATATCGCGTGGAACTCGATCGAGTTCAAACCAAAGGAAAATACTGCAACATAAGGTTCACGAACCCCCGTGACAAGCTTTTCCCGTCTCGTGGGTTATAACGGTGTTCGTGTCAACGAAGACACGTGTAATTACTAATTAACGATATTCTATCATCAACTATACGCGTTCCTAACGACTAAAGTTTTTAAAAAAGACGAAAAAAAAAAAATTTTATCGTTAAATAAAAGGTTGTTAAAATATTTCATCCTATCGTTAGCGTCGAGTATTATATCAAATGAGAAAATCGCGATAACGTCATATAACGGGAAAGTGAGATAGACAGATAGGGAAAGAGAGAGAAAGTCAGGGCTACGCGTGTCTGGCTGATTTATTACGAGAAATCGACCCTGGCCTGGCGCACCCCCGCGCGCGTTATTATTTCTGCGTCCGTCGAAGCGTCACGCAGAGGCCCGGGCCTCGTGTGTATAGCATACGCGCCCGCACGACCGTAAACCGTAATTATTATTGGACTGCGCGTGTGCCATGGTACGAACTCGTACCGTTCTTCCTTTTCTCCAACTCTCCGTTGTATATTCTTGTTTGCGTGTGCTTTACCAACGACGCTTAAACTAACTTTTCGACCGGCGAAAGCGAGGGACCTCTCGTATATACCGAAATTTCTTCTAGACTTTTGTATCAATCTCGCAGCTTCCATATTACCGAACAAATGATCCGTAAGTCTTTCTTTTGGGCCGTTTGATTTATTATACTCGAGATTGGCCGGTCTCGAACGAAACAAATGGCGGACGGTCAAATCAATTATCACCGCCCACACCCCACCAACCCCCTCTCCCAGTTCGATAATTGGCTTCATACTTGATGAAGAATTCTTTCGATATTTCCACCCTTTTCCCGACCCGAGCTAATATAAGTTCGGGTATTATCTCGCAAGTTAGATATGATACCACGTCCCGGGGGAGGAAAAAAAAAACAAGAGAAATTACTAACGATGGATATCTGCCACGCATAGCTTCCGATCCATTGAGTAACAGGGACAGAGGCAAAAGCGGGTGAGAGAAGCGAGGAGGGTTCTCTATACATAATTAATCGCACGTTAAGTATAGGGCGGTAGCCCTGTCACGACACGATGAGCGCTCGTCCTCTCAAAGAAAACAGTATTCTACCTTCGTAATTATCGTATACCCCGTGCCTTTGCCAACGATAGACGCAAGTTGTTGATCATTCTTCTACTGGCAAAGTAGCGTTTTTCCAGCTATTCTCGATTTACGAAAAAAGTCATATCCAAAAATAAATTCGTAACATAAAAAATTTAATTGAGTTTCGTGAGTCGTCCGGCTATCCCTCCGCGATGATGCAATTTTAAAACGAATTATTCAAAACTCAGGAGGAAATGACAAGGTAATCTCAACGTCCGGTTTAGTCCACGCTATTTTCAAATTAGTCATATTACTAATAACGCTATGCGCATTTGTAACAACAACCCAACGGACGTAGACGATTTCGCCTGGAAATATCGTAGAATATTTAACATGTTCCACAGCCAATCCCCATCATCGTTATTTCGTCTCGTCGCGAATGAATTTTCCCGAGCATAGGCACCGGCGCGTCCGGAAACGTCTGCGTTTCGTGTATTTGCATGTCATCGTAATTGCCTAAATTGAAAATAACTGGGCAATGGAAATTTATGGGTCAATTCAAGTTTACATCCATATATAACAAAATCCAATGACGTTTAAATTCATCAGCTTGTGCCGTACCACGGTGCAGATAATAATCGCAACTATAACCGGAAACGTCTGTGTCGAGGTATTTTCGGAAAATCGCAATTGTCAAATTGAAAATCAACCGTACAACGGGAGATTTATGGATTGATCCAACTTCGCATCTAAGTATAATCTAATGGCATTTAGTTTCACCTATATATTCATAGTTCTCGCGGCGCGAATAATTATCCACCAGTAACGGTGGAAAATAAAGCCACAGCTCTCGATAGAGTCTCTTCTCACGCTACGGATACAATAGCATTAGACTCGGACGGGCTTTCCAGCCATTATACGCGTGTTTAACCCAAAGCCCATCGGTGCCCTCCGCGGTAATAGCCCGTCCCCCGGTAATGGCGCGTATTAGCGAACAACGACGTTAAACCGATTCCAACATTTATCAATAATCCATTTACGCTCGCGCGAGAACGTGTACGATTGACACAAATGGATTTAATAGTACATTATGCTACAAGGGAGGAAAGTGCATGTTTTCCACCGAGTGGGGTTTGCAGCCCGAGCGAAGCGAGGGCTGTGATCACACGAGGTGAAAAGCACTTCCTCCCGTGTGGCATACGTTACTTTATTCCCGACCACCCTATAAAGTTTATATTCCGTACATGCGACGGCGAAAAGGGTTAACTCGGAGTACGGGCACCTTTCGGGCACCTCTCGGGCATCGGAGTACGGGCACGGGAGGGCGTGCGTATATAAATTATAATACTGATATTTTTTTTAATAACAACTTTTTTTAATAACAACATACGGTGGAAAAAAAAGTACTACTTTATTGCCCGGCGGGAAATAAAGTACTACGGTAGCGGGAAATAAAGTGCTACTTTATTTCCCGCCGGGCAATAAAGTAGTACTTTATTTCCCGCCGGGCAATAAAGTAGTACTTTATTTCCCGCCGGGCAATAAAGTGGCACTTTATTGCCCGCTCCGTTAATTACGTCCCGCTGGATTACAATTCGCCACTTTCCACCCGCCTCGCAGGTACGGAATGTGAACTTTATAGAGTGGTCGGGAATAAACAAATTAAACTGAATTTTGTTCGGTACGGCATAACGGTAACATATAATTAGAGCCGATTGTACTATCCTTCCTACGAATAGAAATGCATTTCTTTTTTTTTTTCAAGTTTTCGTGATTCAGGTAAGAATTTCTCAGATACACGTGAGAACTCGTTGCAGGTGACAGAGACGTTTCTGAATAGAAATGTCTGTGTCACTTGAACGGTTAAGACGGCTTGTGTCTGTCGAGCTGAATACCTCGTACAGTAAGTTATCTTGTATACGTGAGAATAACAGATGTACATCAAAAGTCACGATGTTTAACCGCGCGTAAAAGCTACTTTTCTTTGTGTTCCTCGTGAAACTAACGATACGGGTCGATGATTTTCCAAAGCTGCGAAACCGCGTTTGAACGTAAAAATATCGTGAGAGAAAACGAACATTCCCACCCGCTATGGCAACATGAACATACAATCTATGCGTTTGAGGTAAACACGCAAGTACATCGTTTCAATACCCCATTTTTTTTATCCTCGTTCTGTTTATATCTTTTTAATATTGTTTTATCCGGTCTTCAAAAAGAAAAAAAAGGGTATTTTTTACCTGAGAGAAAACTCGTATCCGCTCGTTGAATTTTATAAATTGTACACTGTTCTCGGCATATTGGGTGGTGCGCAATTGGATGCGAAGGAGGAGGTTGAATGTGGGTTATTAAAGCAAACTACGGTTTATGTCCGAGGGAAAGAGGGAATACACCGATAGCTCACATTGCCGTTAAACGGGCTCCCATTTACGGACAGAATATTGTGTGTACTCGTCTCCCTCGCTCTCGACCCTCTGTACACTAAGCGAGAGAGGGCTGCGCGCTAGCATAGCCTCTGTTTCAGTTGTGCATTCATGTGCGATACTCGGTGCTCTCAGAGGCTTGCGAACGTGCGTACATGTGCTGTTACGTATACCTCTATGAATACGTCCGAATCGCTTGTGCACGTGAGAATGTATGGCTCGTTTGTCTGGGAATCGAGGGCACGTTTGTGAGACGATGTACGAGAGACGTGTACGTGTGTGTGAATGCCTGCGAGAGTGGAGGATGTTTCACGTGTACGTGTCGACGGGTTTGTGTGTACGTCTCTGCGAAGAGGGCAGCATGTACCACCGACGTAGAGCGTCGTACAGAGCTTTGCGGTGTGCATTACAGATGTAATTAAGATAACTGAGGTGAAGGCAGCTATGCACAATGCCTGATATATGCACCGCCGAATCTCTGTATATAGCGCCTTCTACAGTACGGTTTTGGAACATTGCGTAATCGTGGACATGCTTCTGTACCCGCGCGGCTATCCGCAGAATCTTGGAAAGCGGCACTTCGCCTACCCTTAATATCCCCACCGTTTCGCGTTTGCGGAGTTCAAAATCTCGACGTGCAATATACCGCGAAGCTCTCTATATCGTTCGTACGGAATTTCATCATTCCTCATCTATGTACCACTTGCACACTGACCTATCTGTTTTATCAAACTCTCCTTTATTCCCGCGAAGTTTATATCAAATTTTCTTTTATATCAAACTACACTCCCGTTTTATTTGTTTTTTTTTCTCGCTTCCGACGAGAATTTTGTTCGTCATTAAGGGGTAACCTCACTATAGTATGTATGCCGGGCATGTTACTGACGCGAAACAGCTTCTCAACGGCCATTCGAGAGCCGTGACGATGTACCTCCCATTAATTTTATTGGTATCATATTTTCTGGCACCTGCGAACGCTCATAACACCCCGGGAACGGGTATCGTCATCGTTGAATCCTTCGCCACTCTCTTATTTCGCCTGCCGATAAAATGGGCTTCGCGTACCAAGGCGCGCCAGCCGACAATAAATTCTTATGACTCTTTTATTTATCGGTTGGCGTGCTCTTCGCGTCCAAACCGCTCTCTTTCTCGCTCTCTCGATCGGATTTTTTGCCTGTACGGTTAAATTTTTTGCCTTTGCCGTCGTAAGAGGTATGAGACTCTTGCGGGACGTACCTGTACTTGATAACGCCGCTGTCTCGGACCTTCATGCCGTTCAGAGGTTTGTCTCATCGATTTTTCGCGGAAAGCAACATCAATTCGACACTTCGTTTCTTTTTCTTTTATTCTTCGCGACAAATGTAATTGCAGGACGCTCACGTACATCCGCGTAATTGTCCTGATTAGCACGGAGCCACGACTCGCACGTCTCAGCCCCGCGGTCGTTCGACGAGGTCGCGGCCTGTGGAACAGCTAGTGCCTCTCCCACGGTATTCGATAACTGAAAGAATAAAATAGAAGTCTAGCGTCGGGGCCAGAAATCTATACGGAACTTTTAACGAAGCGAATCGGCTTTTCACTGCACTACCTCGCATTACCGTTCTCGTGAACCTCGAACCGCGTAAATACCTGTAATGACGTAACTCGTTTTTCCTGCAATAATGATATTTATAATATAAAATACGACATTTTTTTTCATCGCGAATGCTAAAATGAAAAACTTTTGTAAACCTCGTTCGGTATTTATGAATAAAAAAACTTCATCAACTCGGAGAGATTTTAAATAATTATCGTTATAATATTAAATTATAATCCGCAATAATATTTATCGATAAACTATAATAAAAAAATTAATCTTGCAAGTGAGAGAATATATGCGAGCAGTCAGTAAGACTGAATGTAGAACCACAAAATGACTACAATAGAGGAGTATTCATACCGTACGCATGGTGCGTTGGTTAGTACATCCAGAAGCACAGGTTCATCCTTAGTTTCCGTTTCCGGTGCACGGCGTGGTTTGCGATCTCTGATATTGCGCTCCCATCGTTGTACACACGCTTGAGGCATCTCATACGTATCCGACCGCACGCTCGGGGCATTTACGGAAGTACATGGCATCGTCGACGGGCTTTCGAGTGTATTCTGCGTGAGTGCACCCCTCCCCAACCCTCTTCCCATCGCATCGTAACTCCGCCGTCGATTTACATCGCGAACATAAGCGTTCTGTACGCTTCGAGAGACTTGCCACTCGTACAGCTTCTCCATCAACCGTTCGCAGTGTTTACGCATTTATGTTATGTACTCTCAATAGATACAACGAAATATATCCCGAGTGTGTTTACGAGGAAAATAATAATATTAGAAACTGTAATCAAATCCTATTTAACTTGTCAACAATTATAGTTAAAACGCCGTATGAACAGCAGATATCAGGTTATGGTTTCATTCAATGACAACAATGAACTTTATTTATCAAGTCAAATAGCCCCGAATTTGTAACGTAAAACGAAAAATACCTTCTTTTTTTCGAAATGTACGACTGTATAAGGTCGGTCACATCGAAAAAAAAAAGAAAAACATTCTTCTCTACATGAGGCTGAACTCGTCGAGAACGTGAAAAGCAGCTGCATATTTATGTCCGAGCTTTCGTGTTCTCGCGTTCATATACTTGACCCCAACGTGCATGAAACGCGCAAAACCTGCTGGAGCAGAACTCATCTCGGTACACATAGTCGCATGCACATAAGTACTCATACTTCGGCGTCCATTTGCGTATGGTTCCCCCCGGCAGCGTTGGATACTCGCGTGTATACGACAGAGTCCGGGCGTCCACTATGCACACGTCTACATGTATGTACCACAAGATCCCTGGCTGCAGCTTGTATAGATATAGTTGTAAAGGATAGTCACGGAGAATAGTCTCTCGTCCCTGCTTACTGGGCCATCGGTCGACGTGTGTATTCACATGCTGTGCACATTACGTAAACAATGTTTCTGCTCTCCCTTTCCCGGAACGTATCCTACCTCTCCTGTAGCGTCGGTATAACGTCGGCTTCATCCTTTTCCTTCTACCCGTGTTTCGCAACTGCACTGCCGTACAGTGGAGAACCTTCGCGAGCTCTCGGATCTCGTATCGTTCTCGAAAACTGCATTCTCGGGCCAGTAGGTTGTAGAGATACAGAAACTGGACTGTGGGGTTTGATACAACGTGAAAATCCGGCCTGAATTCGTCCGCCTAACCGAGTTTCCTCGTGGAACGCCGAGTGATCTTTGACTCGGGTTAAGGCTGACCGCTCCAGTATACCTATTTGCCTCTACTGTCAGTAGCGATTGCCCGTTCTCCTACGAATCTCCAACCTTTTTAGACAAGACTACCGGGCAACAAAATACTCGTGGATGTTTCCAGTAACCACGATCCGCTATAGCTAGACTCGCTTTTACTTTGAATTTCTTGCGCGCTACCGCACTTGGTACAAATTCTACTGCTGTATAGATACTCTTTCAAAATATAATATTCCACGTGACCATTGTATTCTTGAATCTTTGTATGTGTCTGATTATTTTAACCACTGCAGCGAAAGAAAGCGAACCCTTGGCATCGACGGGGGCGTAGCCAGACTCCCATTATTTTCCCATTTAAGCGTATTACATGGAACCCGATAGAATCGCTCCGCGAGTAGTCGATATATGAAATAGAGATATATATAATATCTGTATACATATATACAATGACATTCTGCCGATGCCTGCACAGCCATGAATCCTTTATAAACACAATTATTTGAACATTAAGCACCGTTTCCTTTTTACCCTCTGTACTCCACGCTTCTTTGAACTGAAATCGGGTCGCGGATAAAAGCCCAGTGGAGTAATAGCAATGACTCATTCATTTATCTACGCTGCAAATGGATTTTCAAAGTTTTTTTCCATTATTTTATCCACTGCGTTTGATGAACAAAAAAAAAAAGAAAAAAAAAAAATTAATGAAAAATATTCAGAAGTTTCCTGTCGGACATGCGACGACGAATCGGTTCGCTTCGAAGTTTTATACGCTGTTATTGCGGCCTCTCGAATCGAACTTTCGGTTGCAGAAGCTCGGAAAGCTCGGGAACTATTAGTTCATCGACAAACCCCTCCTGCCCCATGGCAAACGTAATCGTTACATCGCAGAGGTGCGAGTAAGTGAGGACGCGAATGAACCTCGAGTCGCGTACACTGTGGCTATCGGGCGCCATAAAAATCGACGTAGTTTTCCGTTCGCGCTCTTCGCGCATAGCCGGATAAATTGGGCCGTGCATCAAACTAAATTAACGCCGCGATACTCCGCAGGTTGCGGACAATTAAGGATTTTCCATAGTTTATAGACGCCAAGGGGGTTTTCGTTTAGTGCCTATAAATCCAACCGATATATTCCACTTTCCGTAACGTATATATCGCATCGCCATTGTGTTAAAGCGCATAGTTTAGAGCGATACGTCCAACTGCGGTTTTCGAACGTTTTGTATCGTGTTCCAGAAACATTTGAGTTCAATCGATTGAACATCCATTCATTCCGGGACGCAATATGGATCTACGTATGACTTTTATCGATGATAAATTTGATTGTTTTACGTGATCTCGTTGGTCAAAAGTCCGAAATAAATAAAGAAAAACCTCTCGATCGGTGCGTGCTTTCGTTATTCTCACACCCACACATTCTCGAGGGTTACACACGATTTATCCTCAGCGTCGGAGGAAACCACCGCGTAAAGGGCCTCTCCGCGATTGGACGGGAACGAGGATTTCTCCAATTTACCGTAGCTATCCGGGAGAGAACGGGGCTCACGGAGTTTCGAGGTAACGCTAAATTAGATCTCGAATCCCGGGACCATAAGGGTTCGCTGGCCAGCCCCTTCAATTTTTTTTCCTTCCAATGCTCGATAAATTTAGCCGCCGCTGTCGAAAACAGCAAACTGGCGGAAAGAAATGCCGATTTCAATTAATACCTCATGGAAACTTCCCTCTCTTTTTTTTTTCTGATGAAAATCGAGACATTTGCCAATCAACGAGTGTCATTGCGAATAAGAAATAAGACGAATGTGTCATTCAATATCGATTGATAGCTTACGACGGAGACAAACGCGATGAAAGACAAGCGGACGTCAAATGGAGCAATGGGATGGTTTTGTATATATGTACATCGACGGGAATTAATAATCCAATCGGGTTACGGGCTTTACATATATGACGTCACGAGAATATCGATTTAATGAAACATGCAGGCATCTCTAGGTAGAGTGACGTCGGTACAAACTCGCGCGAACTATGTGTCGCGAACGTTGACGTCGGTGACGCCCGGAAAGGTTGCTATAGAATACAGTTAGAGCAGAGGACAATCGCGTCTACGTACCCCCAGTTGATTGACCTACTCGTTCTATTTTACATTCAAAATTCCCACGGGGCTAATCACTTGAAATACCTGTGACAACGACGTTCAAATTTATATTCAATTGCAATGTTTGATGAGCTTGTATTGAGACGAAGAAATTAGATCGAATCCCATCTTCGTAACTCGATCACTGATAATTTCGTTTATTCTCCACGGTCTCCCGATGTGCATGCAATCTAATCGCGCGGAATTACTTTCGGATGTTAAATTCGACACCGGTTCGTCAATATATTTCGTACGATTCGAGGAATAATTTCATCGCTAACGAGTTATCACCAAACATTATTAGGAAAATTATATTTACGATAATTACGAGATTCTCCGACTACAGTCGCATATTGTAATTTGCGTCAATTATTTTCAGACCTATTTGTCCTCCATCTCCTGTTCTGATTTCTCTTTTACTCACTTGTACCTATACATCGCGGTACGGACTAGCGAATTGATACAATTTGGTTGTCACGTATTCGAGGTTTGTTTGTTTCTGCATTTGTGTACCGTCCGACCGTTCCAACGCTGTATAACCCTTCAGTCGCGCGGGCGAAATAGATCGGAAATTTTTTTTCAATGCAAAATCCGACTGTCACTCGCTATTTTTATCCGCTAGTGATGTTTTCGGAATGTTTCGAATTTGACCAATTGCGTTGTCACTTTTTAGGCCCGAAGCGTTTTTCTCCCCCTCCCCTCGGAAAATTTGCGAACCTCGCGTAGACAGCATCGGATGAAATTTGATTATCTCTCGAGCGCGCATGGTGTGCCTCTCCGATTGAACGGTTTCGCGCTGATTGATTTTGTAACGCGTATTGAAATTCTGCAAAATACGTGAACCGCTCAATCCCGCCCGCGAATTCCGTGAATGTACCGAAAAATCGATGTCCATATAAATTGCGAACGTAGCTCGAGGTGTTAAAGTGGCGCTTCAAATATTTATAAAAAAAAACAGAAAAAAACCAAATGTACAAAACGAAAATGAAAGCCGATCGTTCGCACCAGTAACGGCAACCGTGGCGTTGGAGCGCGTGAGAGGCGTGCAGAGAGTGGACCAGACTTTTTTCAGCCTCGAGGTTTTTTTTTTGTTTATTTTTTTTTTTTTTTTTTTTTTTCGGTTTTTCAGTCAACAACGGAACGTCGATGTTTATTTTTCGACACGCGAGAGGTTCGATGAAATTATCGAACGACAATGGTTGGCACGAAAAAATCCGCGCGAATAGAATCCCGAGCGCGCGAGTTTTCGCGGCCTTCAAACGACTATGCCGCCCCCGAGTTTTCCCATACACGTGGAAAACGGTGTTTGCGAAGAACAATGTGCGAGTTTGGATTACAATGCTCAGCAAATAGATTGCTTGAAGCGTGTCGGATTTTGGGGTTATATCGCATTGTCACGCTTTCCACCGGTCCTTCAAATGCCCCGGGATATATAACGCGGGCTGGTCTGGCCGGTTTTACTGACAAAAAACAATAGGATACATGCGAATCTATGACGAGATTCCAGGATCGAGTACATCGATCTATTCACCCGTGTCGAAGGGCTCTCGTACTTTTTGCACTCTAATACGTATTCGCTAGAAATAACCTTCCATTTCGGCTGTACAAATTTCGTGCATACAACGCTTCGATGTTCTTCAGTCTTGAAACTTAGTTGATTAAATAAATAATTTTACACGGCGTTGCGCATTCTTGATTTTTACTCAAAGATTAAAAAATACTCGGGTTACTCGAGTCGGGTAAGTATAATATACCGAGGAGACTGTGTTGCTCGAGAGGGGTATAAGAAGTTTCGCGAAAGAAACTTGCCATCCGAGGTTCGGCGAGGATAAAAAAAAATTTAATTTCCTTCCCGAAGGGAGTCTCGCACCCTGTTCTATCCCGGCATTGACAACACGCGGGTTGTGCGCGGGGGTACGGTAGCGCTCGAAGCCCAAAGTGTTGCCCGACTGTCAACCAATTAATCTTATTAATTTGTTCCCAACCGCTCCTCCCGTTCCCCCCGCGATCCTCGCTCTCCCATTCCCTCCCGGTGGGGTGAGCCGCGTGATTTATGAAACGTTTAATTAAACGTTTTCATAAAGACACTTTCGGCTCACCGGTGAGAGGGGGCGGACGGTGGGGGGGTTGGGTATTCGTAACTGCGGAGGCACACGATGGGCTTCGATCTATATTCGACGATTTATGGTGATACTGACTAACCGATGGGTTTGAGAGGCCAAGAAGATTAAGGAGGAGGCGGAATAAAAGACTTTCGCGAGCGGTGCCGCGAGAGTAGGTATTCTGCATCCCCCTTGAATCTTCGCTGCCGGATTATAGCGGACATACTTTTTTCTTATACCTTTTTATATAGTCCTGTGGATGGCCTCCATTCTAAGATCCTCTATAACGAATGGTGTCGCAATTATTCGTCTTCTATATGTAGCCAAGAGCTTTGCCAGGTAAAGGAAAAGCTATTTCCAAGTAATACTCTCTCTCTATACTCCGGTCCTCTATCTTGAAGCTCTCTTCCCCTCTTCACGGAATACCGGCGATTCCTTCACGCAAACGCGCTCGCTACTCTCCCATCCTTCCCGTTCAGAGTCACTCACCCTTTGGAAACAACGAGACCCCTACCGCGTGGTCTCGAAGTCAAACTCACTCGGAGATAGCGAATAGGCAACATCACGTACATGGATGTTACGTTCGTGGCTTGAATCCAGTGTAGCATCGTGTTCCATCATCGCCGCGGATAAGGTTCACTACGTGATAACCGATGGAGCAGGGAGAAGGGAAGTCGCAAGGTTCGTCGTCCGTGCGATACTTCTCGCGTGTAGCCTCACCAGCGATAAAGCTTCCGGTACGCCACCTTGTCGGTTCGCTCTTGACGCCACTCTCCGGGCTACAAACCACCGCGACTAACACCCTTGCCTACTGGACTGAATATATAAACGTAACTCCATCGAGTTGCGTGACTTTACAAACGAGTGAACTTTAATTTCAAAATTCGTGAAAGTACCCTTCTACGAAGAGCAAACAACTTTTAACAATTCGTTGCCCCCCTCCCTCCTACCCCCGATTCGTGATACTACAAAACCAACAATCTTCCATTACAAACTTTATAGCCATAATCGAGAGCGAGACACAGAAAGAAAGACTCGACAACCCGGTCAATATGAACTACAATCGTATCACGAATAATCCCATTCGCTTGCTGTTCGCCGGCTTTCTTATCGCTCAACAACGTGTTTTCTAGCGAGTCGACACGATTTGTGCGTGCGTACGATCGCTAAAGTAAAAGCTTGAAAAGAACCAATGAAGAAGGATAGAAAAGTACGGAAGTCGCGCGAAAGCTAGGCGCGTCGACTTGTAACATTGCCGTTGTAAAAATTAGGCCAACGACCAAGATAAAGGACGCGATGTCACGATTCAAACGTCAGCCCCTAACCCCCCCCCCCCCTCCTCCCTTATTCGTGCGCAATTGAAGTTTAATTACCATTAAAACTTCATAATGGAACATCATTTTTCTTCCGATTTTTTTTGTTTTACCCCCGAAGAAATATTATATTTGCTTCATCTTCGAGACTATCATATGCTTTTAGCGTTAGGTACACTCGAACGCGGATTGCTGAGCAAGAGATACATAAACGTCGAGTAAGCACAGCGTACGGCCGTAGGCGATGAGGGAAGAAAGGGGGACAGAGAGATATCGAGGGTTGTGCAGTTCGGAGGTTGTTTGCTGCGTGCGAGGGTTCGTGACGTTCCTACTCTCTCTCGTCGTTCTCTGTTTGCATCGTTGTTAGACAGCAAAGCACAGGCGAGTTCGAGCTGTATACGGGTCCTCTACGCGCGTGCTGATTCGCTGGACTCGCGATTTAAACGTTAAATATTTTCCGATAATATTATAGGTGCTTTGGTACTCGTCCGCGAGAGTGGAAACGTTTTGCAGCCTCGAAATATCTTTGGTGCATCGTTTAATAATTAAAATAAGTGGTCCATTGGTGATTGGCGGGTAAAAATTATTGGAAATATCTTCATAATGATGAGTGACAATATTTTTTTTACTACTTTATTTTCTTAAATTTTTAATTTTTTTTTCATATTTTTGAACTGCGATATTTTTATTCCGATATGATATCGGGAAATCCGAGTCGTCAATCAATTTTTTTCGGCCGATTACAAGACGATAAAAAATATCGAAAAAGGAGGTTGAAGGGTCACCTTTCCAATTGTTTTTTCATTAAACTCAAGTTTCCAAAAAAATTATTCTCCTTCATAGTCGATGTATTTTAATCGCTGCACACGAATGCTATACCAATTTTGCCCCAAAAATCAATCGCAACGTTGATAATCGCGAAATAAAAAAAGGATTGTTTTTTTTTTCGGTGCAGCTAAAGTTCTACGAAGAATATAACCATCGATGGTTTCAATTAGGAAAAATTATTCGTTCAGCGTTTCGTACGATAAATAGGTTAATAAGTGACATTGACATGTATATAGCTTAAAATATTTACCATAAACAACGGACAGCTGTCACACTTCTCGTTAAACCCACAATGTTTATATGGGACTTGGGAAGTGGGTCTCCTCTCTTTCCCTAATAATCCGAAAACTCTTTGCTTCCCAACCGAAGAGGATAGACGATCGTTGTTTCTTGAGAGATACTCCAACCCGACGAGATCTTAGTCGGTGTGCATGTGCTCGTAGCCTCGGGCCTCGGGTACCTGCATCCACCATCATCCGCTATGCGCGAGAGTCTAGAGACGTTATCCTTATAACTTTGCTGGCAAGGAGTTTGTCGTACGAGAGAGGGATGAGATTTCTCGACGGACCCGCGAATGCCTCGGGCGCCCCGAGACGTTGCCCGGATAACGTTCACCCAGAAATAGAGCAAAGCCTCTTCGGCGGTGAAAAAAAAATATATATAAAGACGTAGATGAAGCTTAACAACCGTAGTACACTCGAGAGTTCTCTGCCCCAGCGCGCCTCAGCCACAGTATATTTATACACTGTACTTTATAGTTTGCACGAGTAATATCTGCTAAATCTATTGACCCACAATATACCAGCTGACATACACCTGCGGGCTTCGACTGTGTCGTTGAAACTTTGCAACTTCAAAGTTTCGTCGAGGACGCTATGAAACCATCGTGCAGTCGCGGTGTACTCGGTCCAGTGAATATAATATATTTCTTAGCAGTGATTTCTATCAGTTCGAGTGGTGAGAAGGCCAGTCGGTCGACCGGCCGCCCGGTTGAAAGTCACTCCGAGGGGTTGACGAGAAGTCACGGTTCCGACCCACTTTTACGTGGCGGCCGGTGGCACCCCCGTCGCTCTGATAAAGCGCAAAACCATAACTACGTCGTAAACCAGTCACATTTCGCCGTAGCCAAAGAGGCTTCGGGGGTGTACATTACAACTCGTGGAGTATATACCTCTTTAATTAAAATTAATGCGTCATTACTCAACCTCCCTCTTCACTTTCTACTCGGCACCATCCACTGTTATTATTGTTATTATATTTTACTGCGCACTTTCGCATGGAAAAGAGTTCTTTTTTTTGAGTACTTTTCCGAAAGGCAGAGTAGCTTCGAGACTTCGCATTCTTTTGTTAGTCGTTGTTACCGATCCTTTTTCCGGTCGATCGCTGAGCTCTTTTTTTTCTTTGCACATAATGATAATTACAGGGTATCGCGAGGGGTCTACGTGTGTTTATGCTTCGTCGGATATTGACATAGGCGGAGAAAAAAAAATCATACCGTCGCATTGACTACATTGCCAGTTTGTTATCTTGAGCCGAAAAAGAAAGCGGTGGAGTTTTATATTTCATTAGGGACCAAAACGCACCGTCAAGACGAGTGCTCGCAACAACCCCCTCTCCCCCCGCCCCCCCAGTCGCAGACACGTTCGCTCACTCACAGCTCACAGCTATATGTTGTCGTACGTATAATAACTAATGGAAATTCAAGTCTGCGCTTGTGAATCCGGGGGGCTCTACGGGCGCAAACCCTCTTTGGCATGCGTGTCACGTATCACTTTTCGCAGTGGCCCTATGTAAACACAGGGGCTGTTTACGGTAATATTACCTAATGCTAACGAGCCAAAGCTTTATCTCGTATCCTGTAGGCATTAACATCTTGTGCTACTTAACGATTACTCCTCCGTCCGCACTCGCGGCTCTTTTGCTCGAAGATTTTTTCCTGTTTTTTTTTTTTTTTTTTCTGCCGATGTGTCGATCACGCAAATTCGAAAAATTAAAGAATTTTTCTAATGTCTATTTCTCTCCTCTGTTTCAGGTGAGTGCGATTGCGTGATGGGATCCACCGAGTTTCGTTAACTCGCAACAACCGTGAGAAATATATATATATTTTTTTTTCTTCCATACGATCGATCATCGTTTTTGCGACAGACTTGCATTAAAGCTCCGAGAGTTTTTCCGACTTCTTTTACGTTCGCTCACTTAGCAGTTTCTCCGAGATCCGAGAATGAAGTACACAGCTAGACACTCAAGAAGTGTATATATGTATTCGGGAAGAGACTATACATCATCGCGTTCGTCGAAGGGGAAAAAAAAATAATGCGTATCGCGAGGTCGTGAATAAATATTATGGGAATACGAGCAAAAACAGTGCTCCCCACGGTAAAGAAGCAACGCCGCGGTCGATCCGGCGTCCGACTTGGTATACAGTGTTCTATGGAACATTAGGGAGTTTACCAACCCTCGAGAATTCCTGACCGAATCAATCGTTCGATTGTTGAATATTTCATAAATACGCGAAGTGAAACATAACGTTTCGCGGATAAATAACGGTATTTTATGCAGTATCCCGAAACTTTTTACATCGTTACATAGTTATATTATTCATTGTTGCGTCAAGAAATATATATATGCGGCGTTGATAAACTTTCGCGTCTTCACGGAGGGAAGGGGGAGGGGGGGGGGGGGGGGGGGAGGGGATAGGAGAAGGCAAGTTTTGCTTCTGATTGGTATTTAGCGCGAGGAGCAGCAATGTATTAACCCCGGTAGTTCGATGTCAGTGGCGATACTACCTTTTGCGATTACGATGAATAAATAATTTTCTGCAACGCCGTTGTAATATTTTACGGGCGGCGTATACGTGAATATTCGTGGGGTACGTCGACGGATAGCAGCGAAAGTCAGGGTGAAAGCCCGAAGGTTGGGTGGGGGTGGTAGAGAAACGTCGAGAGCTGAGGATAGCAGGTGCATTAGTTCGAGTCGTATGTATGAGCCCCCAGGAGAAATCATGAGGTCTTACCCTCGTGGAACTGCGCGGCGAGAGCGGCGGTGAGGGCAAAAGGAGAGGGGTAGTTGCCCCTAATAAATCCTAATACTAAATCACCCCCTATTACTCATATCTTCTGCTCGCGCGAGTGTTGGGACTGGCGGAGACGGTGAAACGTCGCTCTCTCTGTCGTTCTTAGTTTCTCGCCAAACAACTAGCGCCGTCTTTTTCCCCGTATACCTACTCGTGTGTCTCTCGCGATGGTAGGGATTGGAGAAGGGATTGGGGAAGAAGCGAGACCCCTGGTGAGCGATGTCATACATTGCGTTAAATTATCGACCCCCAGACGCGAAAGTCATACCTCTCAACTGTAATCATCACGATACAGTATTGACTCCCGTGACACACAGCTACAGCGATATAACTATATTCGTTAATACATATGGATTGCACACCTGGACCAGACGCTACGGCGCCAACGATTAGAGTTTGACTCGGCTGTGAGTAGCGAATTACCGTCAAAGCAGAAAAGAAACGTGATTAGAAGTGTATATGTTTATTACAGTATGTCATAGATGGCAAGAGGGCATATACACACGTGTACACGTAACGTTGGACGCACGTGATACCGTCTCGTGAGGTAGAAACCGGCGAGGTGGTACGCGACGCGGCGCCGATGGACACACACGCGTCACCCGTTCTCTACCTTTCTTTCTCTCTCTCTCTCTCTCTCTCTATCTTTCCTTTTCTCGACAACGAGCTTCCACCGGTTACAATGCCGTTGCCACGCGATCCGCATGCCACGGGAAAGCGTGCGGCACTTTTCTGTCGCGACATGCCCGCCGGAGTGGCGTGCACCACTCGCCGAGGGGTTCCTCTCGCATACCGCACTCTCTTTCTATACCTTCTTTCCCTTTCACTCGTCGGGTACGTTCGCGAACGATTTACCATTCTTTTTTCCCTTTCTCATCCCGTTTGTACGACCTCTCGCTCGCTCCACGATTTTTTTTTGTTTTTTTTTCATAACACAAACCGGCAGACTGTCTGCCTCCGTGCCCAGTATAATTATATATAACGCACTCCTTCCATTCGATCTTCATGCGGAAGGAAGAAGAAAAAAATTCGTACCGTGCACCGCGCTCCCCGCGAGCGGCTCGTTCAAAGGCTTGTTTGCTGCTGCTCCTGTTTTGTGCAAAAACCACAGGGTACAGTCGCGACGATGCACGCACACAAAACTGAACGTGCATAGTTACGATTACTCGCGCATGTTTTTGTACTCTTTCACTCTCGGTATCAACGTACCGTTTTCTCATGTGTACACTCACAAATGCCGTTGTCAGTTAATAATGTTCTTGCTTCGTTACGCGTTTTACTCGTTCGCCACTCGTTCGCGATCTTTTATATCTTACCTCGAGCGCGTGCAAGTGACGCTGCAGCTTGCCGGCGGGATGCGTTTTTGTTTTTACTGCTGAATCTCGATTACCGGCACGCTTTGGCACGGATCGTAACACCCCCGGCGAGTGTGCGAAGTAATAATAATACTCTATTGAGTAGTCTTAAAAATTTTACGAGACACTTTTCGAGTCGTCGGTATCAGAAGCTCATTCTGAAAATGAAGCATGTGAAATGTCATTTAGTAATTGTAAATTCCGTGCAAATTGAGATATTGAATATTCAAAATTTCACTCAAACAAATGTTTTATTTATGCCTGAAATTTCGTACGGAATGTCGATAAATGTGTTGTTACCGGGTGTACGAAGATCTGTCCCGTTTCCAATATGATGGCTCTGTGGAATTGTTAAGCTCCGCTTTTCCCTTTGCCCCACCGTTCTACTTGTTATACCGAAGCAGCCTACGAACTCGAATAACCGTTCGGCCCGCAGTGTACAAATGGATCTTAGCTCTCTATGCTAAAGTGCAGAGCGCACAATATACGATCCTCGTAATGACCGGTCTCCGCAATGTAGGCGGTAAAAATTGAATTGCCGTTCCAGAAAACGGCGGACTTCTTCTTCCCGGAATGGCTTACTTTTGTGGTCTGATGGTATCCTACTGTATTAGGAGTTGGAAGGCTTTAAAAAAAATCGACCTCGATCCTTCCCCTAGCGATCGTCTCTTTCTATGTCCTATGGTAGCGCATTCTCGAACTCTCGTGTGGTACACTCGAACGGGTATTAAGTGGATCGTAAAACTGTTGGAGTTTATATGAAAATGATCGGTAATCAATCGAGTTTGGCAATCAATCGAAGAATTCGAGGGAAACAGTAGGGAGAGTTCATATATCGTTTGAAAGAACGAGCGCGAAGGACCGGTAAATCGCGAACCTTGGAGTCTATCGAGGCAAGGCACGTGGCGTGACGCAAAGCCATTCGCCGGCCCCGGAGTTCGTCCTGTCTTCTTTACCGGGCCTCTTTCCCGGCAAACTCCGGGAGTCCTTTGCCCGCGAAGCCAATTATTTGCTTTTGCCGAAATTAACTTTAAATTGCGAAACGTTTGCGGTGGCGTATGGGCACCGCGCGGCGAACGATTCCCTCTCTCCCGCATTCTCATTCATCGCGCACACCGGAGCGAATATTCTCATTCCACAACGAAATCTTTCTCTCTATCGTCGGGCCATTATTTTACCGTTTCAAGCGAGTGCCCCGACGGTGGAAGCGCTTGATCAGAGTTTATTCCTTATCGCTCATTTCGATTTGCACGCCAACATAGTCGGTCTATGCTTGGAATTGTTCGCCCGCATGCTCCGTTATCTCGACTCGAACTTTATTAATTTATCATTCGGTTGAATAATTTCGATAATAAACCAGGCAACTCGAGAACACACATATTCACGTCGATCATCATTTACACCGTTCTATAATTAAAACCAAAGTGCGACGAGTTGTTTCCTCATGACTTGAGCCGCAAATGATTATCGAGCCATCCGCTTTCGCGCACATACACCTTCGTACAACAATGTTTCCAGTGCAGTTGAAATAATTGATAGCCAAATTGCGTCTAGCAAAGTCGTTCACGCGATTCTGCGAGCAACGCTCTAGTTTCCCGGCTGAACTGGGAGTGATGACTTCCGTTGAATTTCCCCGAGTTTGGGATGAGAGGCTAGCGTGCGCACTTGCTTAAAGCATCAGGCCACCGCTTTAGACCGATGAAATTTGCCAGTGAGGCACCTTTGCCATATTTCACCTCCGCTCATCGTTCTCTCCGCTTACATTTGCGGGAATATATCTTTTTTTCGTTCGCTATACCACAATGTGGCCGGTATCGTCGCGATGAGGATCATCACCGCCGTTCATATTTTCACGGTATAGTTACCGGCCCGAGGGCCTTTTCGCATGTACGTTGCTGGCGCATTAACCGTCAGCTCTCTCTCCGGCGCCGTTAAAAATATCGCAATTATGGCGATGTTCCCCCCCAAACCCACCCCTTCGCTCGCAGCTCTCTCTCCCTCGCTTACTCTGGCTCGTCGCGCTCGCAGACAGAACCTGCGGCAGCGGTTATTTGCATACGAGGACGATGGGTGCGGATGGTAGCAGTCGGGCCGAGGGATGGCTGAAGCGCTCGCCGGTCCAAGGGGTCGGGGGCTTTAATGCCCATGCATCATGCATATTCAAACCCCACTTGGTACAGCTGTACGCGGAAGTTAAATCCCAATGCATCTCCCTCGCTCTCGCTATACGAAATTCTATCTGTTTCCATCCGATGCCATGCGCGCCACCGGCCGGTTCTCTTATTGAAAATCAAAATTCAGACAGATTAGTCGGCGTGCGAGAGAAGCGAAGAGAAGCAGCTATGAGACTCGAGAGACTGCTACTGCTCGACGCGTCAGTCCGGCGATCATCAAGATTATCCTTTGCTTTAATCTGAATTTTACGTTGACGAATATATCGCCTTATCGTTTACCTGGGCGAATCTCCAACGGGTCGCGTTCACTGTGTCTCGGGTCTTGTAAGTTATTCTCAAAGTTTATTGTTCACCGTAAGAAGCAAGTCGTAACAATAGTCTCTACGATCTCGAGTTGGCTATGAAATCGACGAGGCATTCGTCATGCGACATGCAACAAAAAGTCTCTTCTTTTATCGCCAGAGTTCAAAATCTAAAATCTAATTGCAAGAACACGATGAATACAGGCCTCGTAGGCGACTAGAATTTTTCGTGTAAAATGGAAACGAAGCGGTAATAAAAGAAATTTCCAATTTTCCTGACTCCGCACGCGGAACGCCCCTCGTTCTTTTCTCTCGCGCTTCGTTGCGGAGACAGAGGGAGAAAGAGAGAGCAAAGCACGGCACCGGCGGAGACGAATAACGAACGAGAAAACGAGAAAAGGAAAGAGTAACCTCGACCCCGGGGAGTTTGTCGTGGGCTCGGCATAGGAGGGGTCGTGCCCAGCGTCGTCCCGCCTGCTCTCGGGGTAAAGACTCGTCGCCTCTTGTGCTTCAACCGAGAGAACACCGACAGTACGGAGTTTAGCCAACTTTCAGATTTACACCCTGCAGTTCGTTCACCGGTTAGCCTGTCTCTGGCTGATGTTTCACGCGCGCGTTCATCGTACAAAGGACGAGAATATGTGCTCCTTTTCCTAGACACACTAACTCACACCCCTCTGATCTTTTCTTTTCACAAACGCCCAACCTCCCCGAACGTTTATCCATACTACCGCCCATTGAGAAATAGTACGTTTCTCTGATTCGGATACATCTGTCATCCGACATAGAAGCTTTTTCATCAACTCCCCGCTCGCGCGTAAGGGAATATTATATTTAAACTACCAGGGGGATTCGAGTGTACACACCGAATGTAAATCGCGTTTCTTTGAATCCTCAAAGTAATAAGTAACGATGAGATAAAATCTGATGGGGTAACTTTACTTCGTCTTCTATTAACTCAGCGCGAAGCCCGAATGTCGCTATCACATCTCAGTTGCTCTGATGTTGCCGCATTGAGTTTTTCTACGTTTCTATCATCCTGTAAGAACTTTGATAAAGCCGTCTAACGTACTTATCGCTATCGCCGAATAAACGTCTCTGCGCGCAGCTTCCATCAAAGAAATTTAAGCAGCTTATTTATTTCAATGTTTGATAAATACCGGGTAATTAAGCTCGACCATGGCAACCCTGCAGGATCACGTCTGGTTGCATCAGCCGGTATTTTCTCCCGGGATTGCAAGCACTGGGTCTTCGCGTTAGTGAACACAAAGAACGACATCAGAAATCTTTGCGAATACTCGGGAGAAAGACCGCGAGGGAGTATCAACTCGGCGGGGATGAAAAGTACGAGATGAGGGGCGTACGGGAAATAGAAGCGTACGGTAGAAGTATACGGAAGTTAGCGGTTCTCTCGGCTTCTTATCTGCGAGTTTCCAATACCAGTTTAACCCCTCACCCCCACTAGTTCGCTTTGTCCCCGTTTCGTTCCCTCTCTCGCGCTGTAGCGGCGCCAACGCTGTGCAATAAATGATCTCATTTCGGCGATAACTGACTTGATGTATCGCGAATACGCCGCACGAAGGGATGACCCCTGTTACTGTGTACAAATATTGTAACTCCTGTGAAAACTTTTTCTCTATCGGCGCTTGAATACTCGAGAAAATAGTTCTCCCAACATTAGCTCCCACACTTCCACGACAATAACTTCGAAAAGGAAAAATCTTCCGAGTCAAAAACTTCACTAACTTATCATATTGAAGTCGAAAAGATGAATAAAAAGTTTGCCGAGAGATTTCTTCGGGGACCGCGAAGGCAGTTGCTACATCGCGTTGTTCATGACGTGGCGATACTATGGTTCTCAAGAGGTTCACTCGCGCGCTCGGTATTAAGTTAGTAGTATGTATTACGTCGATTTCAAACGGTTCGGTAGCCATTTTGGAGGGAAGTAAGGGAGAGACAGAGATATAGGAAGAGCTTCGCCGAAGTTCAGGTTCGCCGGGAATTAGCGGGGCGTCGGAGTCTGGCCGAGTGCCGTATATCAGGGTTGAAAAGGAAGGAGAGAAACTCATGGATAGAGCACTCCGGAGTGGCCCGGGACCCCGGGTTTAACGGCTCCCTCAAGGGCTGCCAGTTACCACGCTCCGATGCCTACCCTCTCGACCTGTCCGTTCTCGAATAAAGATGGTCGGGGGAGTGGAAGAGGGGGAGAAGGGGGGCTCGAGGAAGTATCCACGAAGCCTTCCGTGAAGTCTCTCGGGAACATGGAAGGGTACGAGACGCCTAGCTATTCTCGTTGTAAGCGTCGAATAGCGTAGACGGGGCAACACGGGGCATCGTTCAGACAATCGAGGAAGAAAATACAATAGCGAGTTTAACAAAAAAGAAACGCGGAGAATATCCTTCGGGCAAATATCGAATTCTGTTAACATATGTTAATGATGTAAACTTCTTGCGCACCGGTGTTTACCTTTTATCGATGAAAGTTTTATCGAAATTACTCTTTGTAGCCATTTTTATTCGCGTCTTTGTAGATTTTGTTTTTTTTTTCTCTTTTTTTCCTATCGTTGACGAGTTTGACAATAATACCAAAGATATGGCGGGGTTGGGATGAGAGATATCGAGGGCTGGAGTTTCGAATCAAGCTGCTGTGTACCGCAAACAATCAGCAGCGTCTCAGCAGGTCGCGCGAGCGATGGTACCTCTCGCCCGTTTGTTTGGAGGGTTCAATAGCTGTTTGTTCGTTCGCTCGGGTTCGAAGGGGTGATTAACGACGCGTCGCTCCGATGAGCTCATCCCAAACTACCACCACCAGCAGCAGCATCGCGGTAACAGCTAGTATCGACGTGAAACTCCGATAATCAACGTGGATATAACACCAATCTGGCGTTATAGCGGTGCGCCACACCGTGGTTTCTTCGGTTTAGCCATTATTAAAGGCCCGAAAAGAGCGATGAGGGTGAGAAGAGAGGCACGAGGTGAATGTATATTCACGGCGCACCTCTCTCGGCCGCGTTTATTATCAGATTGGTCGACGGTGTAGCCCACTGCCGTGGGGAATCTTAACGCGCCACGCGGCCGCGATGTTGAAGCCGTCACAGGGGTTGATGGATCGCGGCTGTGTACCACGCTTCCCCCTACGTTAAGAGGGCTAATTTGAATTTAATAAGGGGTTGAATTACTATTTATTCGGCTCGAAACTTACACACTGACCGTCCGTTGTTTGACGGCAGACGTACCGCGCGAAGTGTACGGTCTCCGCCCACTTCTCCGTTACCGATGAACGTCAGAGAGTATTTTCTCGGCTTCACTCCTTCAACTTTATTACAATCGTATAATACAGTTGAAGCCTTGCCCTTCCGCAAATCTCTTTTACCAGTGTGTAATATTCAACAATGAGAATTATTCGAGGATTAGCTTGGGGACCATTACGAATTTAATTTTATGAAGCTCCGTGAAAATAGTCGAGGTCGCCGCGGGATTTCTCGCTTTCCAGGCCAACTCGGGGAGAAAACTCGGCCGAGTTCGCGCGAGCACCAAGTCCATTATCGTTATGAAACCTACACCCCTTGATTTGATTCTCCCGTTTGTAACCACAAAGGGAACGAGAGAAAGTGAAAGCGAGATCAGGCGGAGGAACCAGAAGAATGCACGCGGTCGACGAGGCACTCTCTCGCTCTTCTCGCTCCACTCTCTTTCCCTCCGAGCAAATATCGTAGCGGAGGCTCTCCAGTTTGCTTTGTGCTTTGTATGCTGGAAAATGGGGCCCCGGTGCTCCACCGGCGCGACGCCACTGTATATACCTACATTTACCGCGGATTAGGTCTGTAGCCGAGGTATATTCACTACGGTATACACCACCGTCCTTGCAGCTGCTGTTACGTTTGTTTGAGCTTTCACATCCCGTTGTAATCTCTTCTCAACGGGAATACTGATTGAAAAATCAAAATTCGCATTGCAAAAGTATTAAATTCAATCGTTTTTATCCCTTATCTGGGTTATTCGCCGAGTGAATTTGCCCGTTCTTGATTCCAAGCTGTTATTCCGCAAGCGTTCGAAAAGCGTATCGAGGCGGAAGGCGAACCACGGTCGGGGCACCTTGGTCCGCTCTCCTCGATGGCCCGAACGTCATGACGACGAAGAAAGCGCCATTCGACCGAAAGCACTTACCCCGATTTCTCGTTACCATAAACGGCCAACGTCGTGGGCTTTTCCCCGAGACCCGAGTTATGCCCTTTTGATGTTTTTCCACTGAGACCCGTCGGCGAGAGAGCTCACTCAGAGAAGCGAACACTATACGCGGGGCACAGTTCGAATGTGGCGAGGCTGGAATTCCAATACGCGTGATGCATCGAATCCGTTCGTTGAAGGCGATCCAGTCATAAAAAGAAACTGGCCTCTCGCGGGACCCCTCGCGCTTCGACAATAGGGGTAAACTTTGCTTCTACGAAGAAAAACACCGAGGGTTGAATCAACTTATGGTAATATCGAATCACT
Source organism: Cryptus viduatorius (assembly GCA_964006125.1). Lineage (NCBI taxonomy): Eukaryota > Metazoa > Arthropoda > Insecta > Hymenoptera > Ichneumonidae > Cryptus > Cryptus viduatorius. The sequence continues at coordinate 17,526,700 of OZ023222.1, forward strand.
ATTCGACGGTCCCATAATGAATAAACTTTTTTACTTTCTTCTTCAAATCATGTTGTGTCGAACAAAAATCCATGTCACGAACTGTATAGAAGTAATAGAGATATATCGTTGACGTTTTATTCGTCCGGCGATTGTTACATGAGGCGCAAACTCGAAACCATTCATAAGGAAATTCAGTCCCGTTGGAAGGAAATGAGAAAAAAAAATTCTCGAAGTATCGAATTCGCATATAACGCAAAAAGTTTTAAACTCAATTTTTTAGAAGAAAAAAAAAATTCAAAAGACTTTTTTTCTTTACCAACATCATTGAGATTCAAGTTATTCTATAATTTAATCGGGAAGCCGCGCTAGGAATGGAAAAAAAATTGTTTTTAACGATTACCATCTCAAAAATATTCTGAAGCGCGTGAAACTCGCTGATATCGCTAGTCATATATAACGAACAGGAAGTCAAAGTGAGGAATAGTCTTCAAAGCCGTCATCCGTGAATGATGGCTGAATATAAATCGCTGGAGGGTCGAAAATGGCAACACGTCACTCTGCGAGGGTTAAAAAGCGAGCAAATAATACTACGGGAGCATGTATGTAGTGATAAGAATCCAGAGACTCCACCGTTATCGGTGAAACTGGCGATTTATCAACAAATATAAATAAGGGTCGAAATGGAACTCCCTCGTATCTCGTTGACGGATCACCGAATCCGGCGGACGTCTGTGGGACAACCAAGACATTTTTCTCTTCTCCTTCTTCGCGGGCGAAGTCGCGCAGGAATTTGGAGTTACGAATAAAGCAGTAATCTTCACTCTCGCATCAGCACACTTCGCGATACAAGGAATGAGAGAGCCCCCTCTCCCGCGATTGTCGGGTTATCTTTGCTTTTATGTGCCAGCCGAAGCTTCGCGTGGGCCAGTTTGCTTCTGTATTCATCATTCTCGCATGCCCAGTACAAAGATTTATGTGTTTTGCTATTCTTTCTTTCGCTCCCATTTTCCGGTTTATATCGCGAATGCATTAAAGGAGGAAACGAGCGTCGGGCGTTTCTTGACTATAAGTTTACTTATACATATATCTATGTATAACTATATCGTAAACCAGCAAGAACGTACATATACGAACGATCGTGGTGGCTGGTGCTACCGTTGCCCTAATAAATTGAAGCTTCTGATCCCATAAAAATGCATTGGATTTCTCGTTCGTAGCTTTCCGGGCGGCGCGCAGAGCCCAAGAAAATCATTCCTAAGAAAATAAAGCTGACCCGGAACCAATGCATACCGAATATTTTTCTCGCGGAAACTGTAGTTGCGACGATTCAAGAAAAACGCGAAACAAAAGAATAGCCCGAGATAAAATGCTACCCGGATGGAGACGAAGTTCGGGTTCGAAAGTCATGGAGGATTGAGCACCCGAAAGATTCGCCAAGATCTGGCAAGTGATTTCGTGCAACGATACTGAACAATGAGCGCGGATATTCTTCGGGTTCGTTCGTTCGCTCGCTTTCGCCAGATGGAAAAGCAACCGGTGGATATATTTATTTCAATACTCATGCCCCCTTCGGATCGCGAGCGCCGTATATCATTTTTCGTAGCTCGTTGTACCGCAACATCGCATGAATTATAGAGAAGAAGCGAACGTAAATATCAATAGTTGTGACCCATGCAAGGGAATTCAATGAACTTCATGCCCATTCAGATCAATTCAAGATCTTGTGGATGGACGCTGTGCTGTCAGTTAAATTTCTCCGGGTTTCATTGATCGTTGATGAATATCTGTTCTCATCAAAAGGGCATTGAGTCTGATGATTCTCATTCGTGAGTTAACACGAACGATCTCGTTGTTTCTCCTTGGCTATTATCTAGATAGACATCTCACTGGTGCTGGTCTATCGAACGTGAGAGGTGCTCTCGTGTTCGGACAATATCGTGTCTGATGTGAGAGCGGAGCCGTGGGGCAACGGGCTGCTCTCGACGTAGTCACCCCATCCAAGCGTTGGCTCGCGTCGATAACTCAATCTCGTCGTTGCCTCTGCTACTGCTGCTGCTACCCATCTCTATCCTCTCGTATCAGGCGTGTAGTAAGGTCGACCAAACGAGCGAAGGACAGAGGGAGAGCGGAAGTGAGAAGAGAGTATCGGCCCGTCCGGTAGGATTATGGTAGAATTCGGATGGTTGGGGTCGCAACCCCGGATAGTCAACGGATTGAATCATCCGCCATCGAGGCTTGACCTCCGACAGAAAGTCACTGTGAGGACTCGACGTTATACACCACATCCTATATATCTTCACGTCGCAACCGAGAAACCTCCCATTCGAAAGAAAACAACCTCTTGTCTAGACTACGATCGATAAAGCATGATACTAAATCATATAAATTGCCCTTTGCGGAAGTAACTTGAAGATTGGATGTTTCCCATTCCTCACAACTTTTCTTGTCCTGATTGATAAAAACATAATCTCGTAATAATGAAGAATGAACTGAACTGTCTGTTGAAACGGTATAGAAAAATGCGCAGGTCGAGTGCCAAAGTAGCGTATAACTAGAATTTGAATTATTTCGACGATCATCCAGTCCGGTTCACTTTGCTAACTGTCGTTGGCGGAGTGATCGATTTGCAACGGTATTCGCCGCTTTACTAGCTCGCGGTAGAGGACAGATGCCACTGATATTGTACGCCAGTTGGGCCGAGCTCCTCCCCTGATGAGGTGGAGAACAACGACGACGTTGGTATTGGTTGCTGCCAAGCACCACGAAGTGCAAGCGCTTCGCGTTCCGCAATGTGCCGTACGGCCGCGGTTGTATCAAGCCATGACCTTACGACCGCGATCTCGACTCCTAACCCGTACACAACCAGAGTTTACCGCTGCCACATGGAGCCGCCACCGCAGAGCATGTCGGCGAAAGCAAACGCCACGCAGTCACGGTTAGTTACCTATACTCGTGATTTTGACAAGCTGCGAAGAAGTAGGCACAAAGACGGCCGTCTAGTAACTCGACACCTTTGCTGAAAGGCGGCGGTGTAGGATGGACGGTGGATGGTGATGGCAGAAGCCTTGATTTTGCATGTCTAATTAATATCGACAATGACTTCGTATACCACAGCTTCACGACCCACCGATAAGTCAACCATCTCAAGACTCCTATATATTTCCATTCTGGAAAATTGCTTAACCCTTGGAATATCACATCTCTTTGTAGTCAAGTTCCGAGTTTGCTGGTTACTCGAAAGACAATAACCGGATCCTCCGCCACCGTCTTTTGCCAAGCCTCCCTCTTGCGGGGGTGAGTTGCTAGAACCATTCTGTCTATACACACAATAATGCTCTGTTCTCGCGAGAGATTGTTAATACCAACAAGCTGCAAAGGGGTTCGCTAGCCGTGCGTCCTCACTAGATTCGCCGAGCTGTACAACCGACGACGACAAAGACGGCGGGGCCCAAGACAACGCTGAGTAAACTTTCCCGTTCGCGAGGACCGATGTTACCCTGTGAATAGATAATATACAATGACCGGTGAGCTCTCTCAGTATCTATCGTTTATCTCTCTCGCCCCCCCCCCCCCCCTCCACCCTCCTCCCGCGAGTGTTCGCAGAGCTGGCGTAACCCACCCTGGCATACAATGTCGTCATAGTTGTTTCCCTTTCTACAATCCTCTCTCGATCGGTTCACCACGTATTCGATCGAGGCGCGTAGCTTCTCTGGTCGCCCTCGCCGACTTCTATGCAGCTTCGAAGTTATACGTGCATACAACTCGCAGACGAAACCACAAAGTTTCCTCCCAATCCCGCGTGCTTTACGTCGCGTTTAACCGAACTCTCTAAAGTCATTTAAGTCGGTTTATTTCATTTTTTTTTTCTAAAATAACTTTCGTCGAAGACATTTAATTTTGTCGTGTCCTTTGAACGAGAAATCGGCAATTCTCCCGTTTATTGGATTTCTACTATATTTTTATTATTCTATTTTATTCTCTTTAATAATGGCGAGAATGTCTTGGAAAGGTGAGCGCGCTTGGTAGCGCAAATCGATAGAAAGATTATTCGGGAAAAACGCGTGTATACGCGCGGTCGTGCGGGGAAAAGCTTTCCGCCATCTGGTACATTCCTATCGGGTTATTATCGGCGCGCAATCAACTCTATCCAAGCGTGTTTGTGTGCGTGTTTATAGCAGCGAGCTGTTGCTGTGGCGTGAAGCCGGCATCAGCGAGAGCGAACGATTCGCGGGGTTAGTATTGGAACCCGGTGGACCTCTCGCTACTCCCCCAATAATGGAAACTACGTCGTCGATTCTATTTTCCGCTTGCCGCCCCCTCTTCCTCCCTACGGGAATCCATAGCTCGGCAGAGCCGACCGACGAGAACCGCATTCGCGTACAATAATGGTTATTTATTAGCGCTAAATCAAATGTGTTAGAGCGCTAGGCTCTGGGACGAAAGGGAAGGTATAGGTAGAGGCAATGCTACGCCGATGCCGCATGTACGCCCTCCTCGCATTCAGCCCAATATATATGATAATGGTGATAATAATTCCGGAAGCGACCACTCGGCTCTCGAAGCCCTGGCGAAGACTGGAAGGAGTGGCCCCCCTGCTACCGTCGTTCCTCGTGGCTGAAGCTTGAATGAGAAAAAAAAAAAAGAGAAGCCAACGAGTACGGTTGAGGACGCGAAAAAGAGATATAGCCGCGGAACAGGGAAGAGTCCTGGGCAATCGTGGTAACTGCAGACCACACGGGTTTAACCACTCTCTCGTTCACGGAAAAGTGAATAATAGCCATCGTTTCACGAATACCGGTATAACGTCGCAGAAAATTACATCGACGCATTATCTCGATGTCCGAGATATCGACCAACAGAATCTCAAGTACTTTGCTACATCGCACATTATTATGTAAAGATTAAATGTATCAGAAAAAAAAGTGTATCTGCGAACATTTAAGCCGTACAATAATCCTCGCCACCCGAACGCCTAAAGTAGTTTCCATTTCCGGCTCTTCCTCGAATAAAATAATCTGCGAAACGTGAGGGCGTTCCAATTTGCTTCTAACCGCTCCCGCTCGAGGGGCTTAATGTTTCCATGACACTAAACCCAACCACTCTCCTCGTTCTCGTAGCCGTCCTCGTCTCGTTGCACTCGTCGTCGTTCCGTTGCACACTATCCTCGAAAAGTAGACCAGCGCAAGCCGCGAGTGCGATGCTTATTAGGATTATTACATTCACCGCGGGAGTCCAAACAGACGTCGCTGATGCTCTCGCTTGGCGCTCAACTCTTGCACTCACCAAGCTACCGCAACGTCAGCTATACGTTTTATAGCTGCCACACTCCTGGACACTGAGAGGACACAAAGATTTTGTGTTACAAGCGAAACGAAGTTGTTCCAATTTACCTCGAGGGTTACGACGTACTTTAGTGCTTCGTCCTGACGTTTTCTCTCTACATACATAGACCGAGTATCATCGTCGCACTCTTGAGCTCTGAGCGCAGAAACTGGGGCATACACGCCAAAGCGAAATCCTCCTGATCCCCTTCTGCTTCTTATTACTATTATTACCCTCGTATGTGAGCCTCGATAGAAGACATCCTTCGCTACGTTTCAGTGTACTTGCCACAACGGCAAGTCACGAACGATGTTTTCTCGCAGGACCCACGAACAGCCAACACATCGAATGTTTAATTATTAAATAGCAATTTCTCGTTTTATTTTCGAACGTCCCGTACTACGACAAAAACAACTTAATATGGGCAAATTGTCATAAAAGTCATATAATATTGGATATTTGAAGTCTTAGTGGGTCGCGGTGAAAGTCATATTTGTATTTTCTATCCGTATTCCAAAGTTATCGTACAACTCAGTTCGGGGGATCAGAAAATTGAGATACCGGTAGATATTTGTCTCGGTGAAACGTTCTTCCGCACGTACACCGACGGAACGTTCCTTTCAACCGATGACAATTAAATTCGTGCGAGACGATCGAGATGCCCTCTGCGACGAAGTGTACTTTGTTATTAGCAGTAGATACCGTGAGTACAGTGCAGCCGACAGGCTGTTCGCTTACTTCGCTCTATTTCTCTGACGGTCGACGGATGCTTCCGCTCTTCACTCCTCTCTATTCCAAGCAACAGCAGTTACGCGAGCGCGTCAGATCGTGTAGCTACGAGAGTTGCAACAGCGTAGGCACTACAGTACTACGGCAGTTCCATGTAAACACAAAGCCCAGTGTAATAGCGGCAAACCTGCGTATTGTGCGTGCATACTGATGTTTCATTAGCCGACTGTTCGTGCCGCTCAGACTGTCAATCAAGTTCACCGCCTGCGGCCAGTCCTGAGTAACCCACCATCGCTGGACTGCCACGTTGATTCTCGTAGCATCGTCGTGGTGCACACACGTTTCCATGCGCACCTCGCTTCCTCTTGTACTTAGCCTCCTATTCGACACTATATACGTACAATATTCCACGGAATCAAATCGTCCGTCTGCAGGGATCTCGAATCGCGTAAGGGGATTCCAATAGTTCGATGTTTGATTGCCCTTACGTGGATATGCTATGGCAGTCCCTTACAGCAATGTTGATATGTATGCTACCGGTGTACCTGCCATCATCCCAGTATTGTGCATATCGAGAGCATAACTCTGTTCTATTGCTGATGGAGCGGTGAACACATAGCCGTGGGGACTAACAATGAAACCTCTCTGGACTGCCTCCAGGATAAACTCACGCACAGTGATTGTCGAGTACAGCACGAGCAGCTACCAGTCGATATCAACTTTTTTTATACCTCGATGCCATATCCATTTCTCGGGAAAATAGGATTTTCTTTCGATTCTGATGTCAATTTTGTTATCGAACATTGAGCCGGGAATAAAATAAGGGGCGCTTTCACGAACAGTGGCAAATATTATCGGAAAATTCAACATATTTGACAGTATTTTTTTTTAATCGGAATCTGCTTCAGCAATAGTTTACTTTGTGTTATCCCAACTGTTCAAGTTCAAAAGATCTAAGCTTCCCCTTGACGAAACAGCTACCTTGCTTTGAGTCGAAGAATTCTCGATCTTCAGCCTTCAGTCGGTGAGCAATACGTGATTCCAGTAACCGCGATTTTGCTAAAGCTTTGACGGAATCGAAATACGCGCCAATCCTAAAGGAAGTACAAACGGAAGTCGGAATTGGGAAGGCCAAGATAATAGAAGTCTATTGAGACCCGGGATAGCTGAACGAGCGACTGTTTGTTATGTGGCCTTAAACCGAATACGAACGTGTCAGCCCTTGGTTCTGTCCAACAGGATGCTTTCGAGAGTTTACACTGGTTCTAGGGAGGGCCGAGGGTCCGGGGAGAGTCAGTAAGCGACGTTGTAATAGTGCACTCGGCCGAGCAAGGGTGCGGAATACCCGACAGGCCTCTACGCCAGTCTGAACTATGATATCTGATCGTCCCTAAAACAGTCCGACGAGATTACGTCTGCACCCTCGTCCGCTTGGCATGCTCGGTAATACACGCGTGCCGGGGTTTCTCGCTTTTTGCTACAAAAAAATCTACCCGTTGGTTAGTCGCTACCCTACGCAATATATACATACAAAGTATATGCAGCAGAATGTGGAAGGCATGCGGGAACCTACGGCATTCATCGCCGAAATGGAGTAATCGACTGGCAAGGGTGAAATTCGATGGGAGATTCCACGGCGTGTATCAACTCGATATCTGATCATTCCCTGTAACAACCCCAACTGCTATTGAAGCAATATATTCAAACCCACTCCGCGTTGTTTCAACACCCAGCCCTCGGTGGGGCATCCAGACGAGAGGCTGCATTCGATGGCCGGGCTTTGAAATTCGCTCATAGCCGCATGAATAATTGTAAATCAAATAATTTACAGGCTATACATCACATAATTTATGATTATTCAATCGATAAGTACGATAATTGGATTCGTAGCTCCAAGAGGGTAGAGAAGTGGTGTTGAATCAGCCGCAGTTGTATATATTAACGAGGGGCCCCCGTTGCTGCCACTTTGGCCCCGCGGCAGGTGAATAGATCGCAATCACAAATAGATTCCGAACCATTCTGTGAGGCGCTCGGTGACCATCCTCTTCTATGAGCTTCGGTTGCACAAGCGGTGAGAATGTTCGATGTCTAGTAATCGGTGATAGAGCGATTGGTGTGCAAGACGGATGCGAAGTCTGCAAGGAGTTCCATCAGCAATGGTGGAGGTAGTCGCAATTGCATTCTTGTCTCATAATAGAGAAACGAAAAATCGTCGGTCGTATTTGATTGCCCGGCCCAACGTATTCTCGTATCTCGTTATTCGAAATCCGACCGTGGATGTTCTTGCTGACTTGACAACAACCAACATCGAATCAGCGCTCTCTATGATATTTCGGGTATCTGATCGTACCTAAAACAGTTCGTCCGTCGAAGGGTTGCGAGAGAAAGGGAAGAGAGAGATACGTCCACACCCTCGTACCTCCAGTTCTCGCTTGGCGATTCCGGTAAAGCAGTGCCCTCGCTGGTACATAGAGTCGCGAGGGCTACTGGTTTGTTCAACGTGTGTGATTACGTTGGCAATTACTCCCACCCCTCGTATCTTGGGCTACCCTTTCGTCGAGCAACTCCCACCCCCGTTCGTGCATTCTGTGCACCCGGACTAGCTGTGCGCGCCTCGCCCCTCAGCGCCGCGAGGAAGGGTTGTAACTCGTTATTAGCGAGTAACCGGTGGGGGCTGATTACTAACCCGAAGTAGATTCCCCAACGATGATAAACACGATCCCACCCGATCGTCGGTCTCGAGCTAACACCACCACGCTTCGCTCTTTCTACTCTATACACTGTCCGTCACACTGACGCTTTTGCTCGCAAGCGTTGGTGCGCGGAAATTACGCCAAAAGCGACAATAAACGATAGCCGATCTTCCGACGTTCAAAGTGTGATGAAACGAAAAAAAAAAACTTTCAGCAGATATGCCATACGTACCACCGAATATTCGTAGACGTTTCAAATAGAATTTTATATTATGGACATGAATCGACATTAGTAATGGCATCAATACGCTTCTTGAACAATAGTTACTCGATCGCAGATATGAGGCGAAACCTTTTCCGCTCCCATTTCGAATTCTGAATGGTACTGGCAAGTACCTCCTAATTAGCAGAATCCGCCCCATTGAACGGGAGCTGCAGCATCCTTTGTCCATCTGAGCAGACGTCGAGCGACGTAAGGGTTAAAATGGCCAACTTATAAATATGTATGTGTATATATATATATATATATCCATATAAACACAAGACCCCCGGTTGCCACAAGATGACCCTGAAAATGTATAGTCTATGACGAATCCTTTTGTCCGTGCGGCGGGGTCTACTGCTCGCAATTGGCTATGAAGAAATACAGAAGAACAGACCGGGAACGAGGCGTCCGTCAGAACCCCTTGCGATATGCGGGGATCGTTGCTCTCGTCTGTTCGCTTTACGCAGGGAGAGAGAAACCCTTCGGTAATGGGCGAAAAGCGTGTACGACTATGGGCGAGTTTTATATGTGAGTGAGTGTGTGAGCAACAACCGTGAGTAATTGGATAGTGGTGGTAGTGACGCTCGCTCGCAGCCATACGCGTGGAACGAAAAGATAACGCAATTTATTTCAGGCTTTATTCATCCTCTCTACGGTCCACTCTCGGTCGGTGCGCGGAACATTGCTATACATATATATATATTTTTTTTTATTATCTCCGGCACGGTCGTCTCGTCCCCTGTTCAATCCGGCGTCCCGTTCACTCTCTGTACCCAGCCGCACTCAGCTCAGCCGCGAGAGAATTTTAATGCATTCGCGTAACACGCCTCTCTCTCCCAGGGCTTCATTACGGACGATGAAATGCCGAGGACGCGGATGGGCACACGCCGTTGATGCGCGCAACGAAAAAGCTCCTACCTCTTGACCGTCGGACCGAGGGATCTGTCCGCTAGTGTACTCCGCAATTTTTGTACGCGCATCCGGCGTTTGCGGAACTGGCAACGTTTCAACGAGGAACAATTAATATTCGTGCATAACCAAAGGGCGCGCGCTTGAATATTGAAAAATAATGCTTTAAGCACCGTCGTTGTATCAACTTTTTTTTTCTATCTCGCAGCTCGACCCTTTGCCCTTTGGAACGTATAAAATATTCGCTGGTATTATAAACTTTGTAATGATGCCCCGTGGACGCGACCTCAGGTCCCTTTACGTTCCCGGCACGTTCATTCTTCGACGCTAAGGTTTTTTTGTGCTTTTTTTTTTTAACGAAACCAAGACTCATCGATCGGTGTTACGTGTATCGCCGACCGAACGCACAATTTCGCGGTGTGGGAGCGATCAGAGAAAGTGTCGGTGAAGCATATAATAGCGTGTCGATCCAGAGGAGGGGGTTCGGTGGGTAACGTTAGCTGAAAGGTGTTATTACCTATTACCCTAACCGTATCGCGAAAGCGTGTTGCCTATTATCTTGATTAAAATGTCCAATAATCGAATTCTTCGTAGCCTGTGAGGGCGATAGAGCGATGCAACGCGAACGGGAATGAGTGAGAGAGGGAAAAGAGATGCGGGTAACAAGCGAGGGCTCGTGTGAGAATAAACTAACGCGGACCGAACGTCGAGAAAGAAGAGTTGATTAATGAGAGGGGAGTGACGTAGCGCGTGGAACCTCGGTTTGCCCCATTTCATCTTCGCTTTCGTATCCATCCTACCCCTCCCGCTGAACGCACTCCGCCCCGCTATTTCAACTCTGCGATCTCATTTTTTTTCTCCTTCTTCTTTTTATTTCTCTGTTAGACCGCTACGCCGGCCACCCTACCCACGACCCTTCCGGCATCGCGTCTAGTAGACCGCGCGCCTCTTCCTTTTATACCATGTGAAAAACTCGTGTGATATCTGGTTCTATTTCACCCCCTCTCGGCACAACCCATCGTCCTTTCTATATTTATATATATATCTATATATATGCACATATCTTCGCTGTATGTAGTTTATTATGTATTCGTGAATGTATCGCCGTTTCATTCCTGCATACGAGTGACCTGCTGATTTCGTCCTTTCGCCAGTCCATTCCCCGGCCCGGCGCTCGTGTTTACTAAGTTTGTTACACGGGCAAACGTACCGGAAAGCAAAGGGCGTTATCGTTGCTTTTCCGGTTAGTAGTTCGAGGCCGTACGCGTGTTTTTCCCCAAATTCCAACCGCTCCGATGCTGCTGCCCCCCCCCCCCCCCCCCCCCCGTGAGTCGGCAGAGAAATTTCAGAAAGTCGATATCTCTCGTCTGCCCGATGTATCTACCGTGTGGCACACGATACAGCGATGTATTACGGGGTTTTTTTTCTCTCTCTTGTTCTCTCACCGGAGCGAGAACTATCGCCAGTATGGTGGAAACAAGCGTTGAAACTTTACTGTGAATTTATAGGCGCTACAGTTAACTCGGGGGGCGAAACGGACGGAGATTTTTCTAGTCTCCCTAATCTACTCGATCCCCCCCGATGGGGACGAAAGGCCGCTACAAAGTTCTTCGTGGCGCACGAAGAGTCTCGGAGAATCTTATCGTACGCACAAGATCGTTCGCGATTTGCATGATTTTTCTGTAGTTCAAGAAATCGTTGCGATCCGATACGATCTCGTCGCGTTAAGTCGACTTAGCGACGAGTAAATCACTCGGGAGTTCGTTATCGAAAGAACTTACGCGAAATTTAACTTGGTTTTCGAACAAAGTAAATTCTATGGATTTTGTTACAATGTGCCGACGGGAATCGGCGCGATTTAAAATGATTTATGAACGGACGGACGGCGGTTGGATGCTCCCGCACTATATTTCGAGATTTTTTTTTTCTATTCAGTTCATTCGTTTTTTCAAGACAGCAAATATTAAAATGCGTAAAAGTTAAACGTTAGATTGGTATAGTGGGAAATGCGCCCTCTGTATACGAATAGCCAAGCCGATTTCGTACGCTCAGCGAGTTTGAAGTGTCCACTCGACGCCTGATCCCGAGAGCGACCCTCTCCAAGAGTGTATTATCGTGTTCTGGGACGTGGATCAGTAACCAATGTAGAGTTTAAAACACGATCGTCTCGTACTGTACAGAATCGAGCGTTTCTACTTGTTCAACTACTACCATTGGCCGCACCGCATTGCTGGCCGATACCAAGAGGATGAGAGTTCGGCACGACGAGCTAAAGGTATAAGTAGATACAACGCTGTCTCGGTCCAGCGGTCCCCCTTGACTCGTCGCTCGGAGACCGTAAAACCGTATCCCGCACGTTCAGACAAACTCTTCTCGTCGATGCGCTTTCGACTTGGATAAATGGCATCCCGAAAGCAGATATATAGATGAGACGAATGGTGTTTTTCCCACGGCTATCCGCTACCTAACCCTCCGGACTGAAAAGTAATAGTGAACCGATGGCCTCGGGTTACTCCAGTTACTACTCTGTCTCCGATGACGTTGGGTAGATTCTCTCCGCACCCTGAAAACATCCCTAGAGATGTTCCGTACCTTCCGAAACTTCACTGTCCCGAAAACTCAATCTCGTTTACACAATCACCGTGAGAATTTGCAAAGGGTAGGTATTTCGGAAATCCTAGCAATTGACATGATCAGCTTTTCAATTAACTCTGCTCTGCAATACTTCGGATGTTATGTTGCGCGTATGAGTTCGAAGATATGAAAAATCGGGACAAATTTTAGTTTTATTGTGAATAAAAGAAAAAAAGTAAAACTACGGCTATAGGACGTCACAGAGGATATCACAGAGGACGGATATATTGTCGAGCGACGATTGCATCTCTGGTGCGTTCAGTCCGACTTCTTTATATTCATAGTTCCGATAAGATAATAAAATCCCGAAGAAATTCAGCGGGTTATTTATGGATTTGTCGGTCTACCATCGGAATCACGACGAAGCCAGTGATACAATACGATATATTCGGAGACTCTCGTGCGTTTTTGATCTTCGTACACTTTTCGTCTTATCGATATATACATATATTTTGGGGATGAAATCGTGCGTTGGTCCCGGGTGTAACGGCTGAAGGGTTTAAGGGATTAAAATAATAATAACGTTGGAAATTGGACACGACCGAGGTGCGGGGTCCCTCGTAATCTTTGGCTGCCATATGCCGGTGTGGCTGGAACGAAGCCAGCCGAGTGTGGAGACAGAAGAAGTAAAAAAAAAATGATCGCGCAACCTAATCTGGCATCGCGAAAGGGGAGAATTTATTCAATTGCCAAGCTGCGTGCAAGTGTACGTATGCATACGCGCGTACAACCGTTTCGAATCGGCCTCCGGGCACGTGGCTTCAAAAAATCCGCTCTTCGCTCGCGCACCCCAGAAACGATCGAAAAAAAAAAAAAAAAAAAACAATGTTTGGATAACGTGGAGTGTGATCCCGATAAGCCAGCTTCTCTGAGATTGACGATCCGATTATCAATGTATCGACACCGTTCCATCTCTAACTCTCTGCTTCAACAAGAAGTGTAAACAGCTTATGGCATTATCGATGTTTTTTATTTTTCGATACCGATAATAGCATTCATTTGATAATTTATTTCGCCATTAATTCCTGCAAAAGTATGAAGAATTGCAAAGAGATAAGAATTCGACAATCTTGTGCCCGTGTATCGCCGTCGACGGGTGTAGATGGCGAGAGAGGAAAATACTCGTTCAATAAGTTTTCATAATACAGACCCCTTTCCCTCGACGTTGGTTGCTCCTTGATACCGTATAATATATATAACATTGTTCGCGCTCTTTTCGTTCCGAATGGAACGAGTATATTTATGAGGGGTGACTTTCTTTCATATGTTAAGTAGATCAGTGTCGGTGGAGTAGGAACCAGGCGCTTATACAGAGGCCACCATAGCACGCGTGCTGCACTTCGCGTTCCGAAACGCAAAAATTTTCTGCGACAATTTTTATTCGTCGAAAAAACAAGATATCCGATTATAATTTACATTGACAAGCAAATATTAATCATTTGTTCAAATTTGTGCCGTTTGTTTTAAAAACAATTGTGCAGATCACGTGATTAATTCTCGTTTTGGTTTTGTCGTTACAGAACACGTACGGGAGTTCAGTTGCGGGATGTTGTACTACAGGACGCTATACTTGGACAGCAAAAGAGACGCTCTTTACGTCGGAGCAATGTAAGTTGTTAATCTTCAATTGTGTATTAATGATATTTAATTTTCTTCATACTAAAAAATCCGCGGAACATTAGACTAAAGAATAAAATAAGAAGTTATCTAACTTCATCCTAAGCGATTTACGGTCTTTTTAATATCGATACACTTCTTGGATAAGTTCCAACTTTTCATCGAACGACTCAGTTCGTCAACTACTCGTCATAATGGACGTGAATTATTTAGCAACATTCGTAATTCAGAGAACGGAAGTTAATGCCACAGCATGAAATAATTCATACGATGAAATCAACAACGCGAGAGATCCTTTTTTACGTCGATTTTCTGGTCCAATAACAATAATTTTTCCGACTATCCATATGCCACTTAAAATCTCTAATCTTTCGAAAGATTTTTATGAAATTTGATGCGCACTCTTCGACGCATTTTTCCGATTCTTCGTAATATTTGGTTAGCAGTAGCGAATAAAGTACAATTCGGATGACTAAAGTATGTAATGTAAGAATAGAATTCAGATAAACAATTCCATATTCCGGTTTTGAATTGTTTTATCTCGCGTAGATTTTCTCGTTTACTCGGAGACCCGTTGAATTAATAAAGAGATAAAACAACAGTGGTGGTCCATCTAACTAGAGAAGCAAGTGCAACCAGCAACGATGGTACAAGAATTGTATACGGTGGTACCGCGCAAAAGCCCATCGCTCGTCAAATTAACCAGCGAAAACTTTTCCGATAAATCGCGAGACTGGGGTGGTTTTTCTCGTCGTGCGACTTTTGTTATTTCGAGCCGTTTGCTCTCCACCTTCCGCCCCTCGGTTACGAAACTTTCTCGAACGTTTTTTTTTTTCGCGCTGTTGTGTGTCCCGTAGTCGAGCAACGCGCGGTTTAAAATACAATCATTATTATTTCTCGTTAACGCGGCTTAGATACTCTCCACGGAGCAGACATAGAAACTAATCAACGAGCACCGTATACATTATTCTGGAATAACTTCTTTCGCGGCTCGGAAGTTTCGTAACAATATTCGGTGATTCAACACGGCAAGAAGCAGCAGCTACGCGGGATTGTGCCTTAAAGTTGTGCTTCTTGCCGATTTCGCTCGCAATATCGATATTATTTCAGCTGTGTTCGGGGTGAAAAGCCGGGTACGTTGTAGGAAGCGGGAGAGTACGAAGTCGGGTTGGTTTCTCGTCGGTTTAGTCGTCTTTACAGATTGTCTCGGTGAGTTCTGTCTTCGTCGCATCATTACTAGCAGAGTATTATTCCTTGATTCAGTTCCACAAGCTTCGTTCGTTGTCTCGCTTAGTTTCCAGTCAAAAGCCCCTCGGCTCTCGTCTGAGCCTTCGTACAGCAGGCCAAACAGCCTTTGTTAGACTCCCTTCTTAATTTGGTAAATGCCAACAAAATGCTACACAGTGTTGGTAATAGTGAGGGTGCGCCGCGGCCGGCTCAATGACGTCGTATCTCTTGAAGCAGTAGCTAGCCAAGGGGGTTGAAAAAAAAGCGCTCGATACCTACCGGCTATGGGCCGCAGGGGGGTTTCTCCTCTTTCGTTCCTTTCCATCGCCAAAGAATCACTCTCAGATTACTTTCGTTCGGGAAGTCGATTAAAAGTTTCGAAAGAACGCGTATTAGATTTCTCGTGGAATCTCTCCCGGTCTTGTGGCACCTCTTCGCAATACCATTGCATGGACGGGCGGGGCGGAAGTGAATTCAAGTAGCCGCGATGTATAGTGCATGTACCGAAGGAAATAAAGCTCCGTTATAGGATCGAAGATTAAATTCCAGTCATATAGTACGAGAGGGAATGCATTGTATTGCGAATGCTAACCGGGAACATCTTCGTCTTGGAACTATTCGACCGGAAGTAAATGTGCTGTATGAGCTTAACAGAGCGAATCTAGGATATCGCGAGCGGAATTGTAAGCTACGCTCACAATTCGAATCCAAGTTTGTAGGAAAAATATACGCTGCCAGCCAGAGATGTCGAGTTAGTGGGTAGTCGAAGAGGGGGTAATAAAGCAAAAGTAGGACGTAACTCCTTTCGCCTTTAAAGCGGCCCTCTTTCGCTTTTGTAACGAGACGAATGGAACGAGTTTCTCTTGGAATCTCTCTCGCTCTTGCTAGGCTGAGATGAGGACCCAAAGAGTACCGTGCCGGACGACTCGAGTCGGCCTCTGAGCAGTAACGATAAATTGCATTTTCCCCGGAAAGGTGGGTACTTCGATTTTAGCGTTTTCTGCGCTTTCTGGCTGAGTTCCACCGTACAGCTCGGGCTACGATCACGAGTACCGGCAGCACCTATCTCTCGCGAGCGGCTATCGAATTCCGATAAGAAGAACATCCACCGAAGAGTTCCGTACCACGGGACGAACGTTTCTGCCAATGATCTCGAACGATTTTCGTATCCATCAAAGCTTCACTATCCATCGCTCTTCGGCGACAAATTTTCTTTTCTTAGTCGTATATACCACTTGCCGCGATTCCATGCAACTTTTTTCTATTTCTTATCTCTTCCTCTGGAATTGAACTAATCGGCATTTCATTGATGTTCATAGACGAGATACAGAGATCGATTTATTTCGGTTATTGATGAAGAAGGGAATTTTCGTAGAATACTATTTTGCCCGTGGTCATCGGGTTCTCGAAGTTTTATCTCTCTTCCTTCCTCCGAGTCTCTCTTGCGCTCTCACCGGAGCTTCCTATGCCCACTTTTCATTCCATTCGCGATAATCGATCGACGGTATGTACGCTGGGTAGCGCGCTCTGTTAATTAGAAAACGTGATGCTCTTCGTAATGAGTATTCGAGACTTCGCACTCGACGTTCGCTCTCGGTTCACTCCACGATTAAAAGCACGCTAATTGAACTCGCCTCAATTATCGGAGGAGGTACGACTGTGGAACCTTTTGAAAAAAAAAAAAAAAATCCTAAAACATCTTTCACCGTATGTGCTGTTCTACTTGCACGTTGCTATGGAACTATATACCTACATGACGATATAGCGGGTTGCACTTGCCTCTTCAGACTCAGTTCTATTCATCAATAGTAATATCCAACTGTCCGACGCGCTCTCAAACTACCCGCCTAGCAACGAATTCATGCTGTTTTTCTTTTAAATAGCCGCATTTCTGACAGCAACAAAACATATCCTTCGGGTAGAATTTCGTATATAACGACACGCGATACGGAGGGGTTGATTATTTTCTCTTTCGCCGAATGTCTACTCATATTTTTATGTTCCGACATACGAATTTCACGGGACGCGCACAGTGAGCCAATTTTTCGCCAGAATCACGCGTCCGTTATTCTCATCTCCGAGAATTTTCTTCTCTTTCCCTTGTGTCAGAACGCGCCGACGACGATGACGAGATCCATTTCCTTTCTTCCTTCGCTTTATCCCATCGGGGAGAGAACTGTGGTCGACCAACTGGGAATTCACGATGCCCCGACACCGAATTACGATTCCGCACGTCGTCGCAAAGTGAAAATAGCTAAAGTAAGTGTGTGTTGGTGTTACTCCGTTGGACCAACGTGTGTAGACCGGGATTGAGGGGGTGTGGATATCTCGGTGGTGAAAGAAGGCAATGGAGGTCTACCGTACATATGAGACACACGTGAAGGCACATTGCGACACACCCTTACTGCCGGAAACTTTGTCATATCCCCCGACATGCTCTCGCGCAAAGAAAAAAAAACCGACTCTCGGGGGGTGGTGAAAGAACGCGCGATAGAAAGGAGACAAAAGAGCGAGACACGCTACTAGTCGCGACGTAAAGCGCATTGTGGATAAGTTGGGCATTCGTCAGACGCATCCGAAAAATTATGCCAGGTGTCTGCGGTACCGTGTGCAGCCGTCACCCGATTTCTCTGGCTTTCCAACGCGATGATGGAAAATTCTACGGTGGCTTTCACTTCTACCCGTATTCAAGTATTTCGAATATTTTTAACTTCAACTTTATTCTCAAAATGACGTTTTTATTTTTGGCTTTTCTCATTGATAACGAGTGAATTCGATTTCGATTGCCACCTCTACGCTAAACGGGGTCACGTCTCAAAAAAAAAAAAAAAAACTTTAACCTCAAAAATTGCTTTAGAGTCCATAATTTTCTCCGTTCCCCAAACGCCTTCGTCGATAACTGCGAGCTGTTAAAAGTTTCTCGATGTCGAGAAACTCGGTCGCTTGACTTCTCGCGTAAAAAGTTCCACTGCCGAATTCTACGATGGATTTGTTGATTTTTTTTTACACGAACAGCTCTTCTCCAACCCTATCTCTCGCGATGTTCGCGTACAGTAGGGGTATTTACCTTTCACGGCGTCCTGACCAGGATGAATGGAGTTGCTGCTCGACGGGTCTTCATGCAAACGCGGCGGCTGGGTTTCAACTCCCGCGCGCGCGCACACAAACCCACACACACACAGAGAAAGAGAGGCATCCCGCGATCGTTCGTTCCATTTGACTGGACGCCTATTGAAAGCTCATGACGAATGGCTATCGGAATAAAGTTATGCGGCGCGTCGAGTCTAATGTTGCGAAACGGTTTTTGAGAACTCTGGGAATATTCGATATACAACACGTATATAGCTTATAAGAATATTCGAATACTATATATAGATATATATCTGTTTATTCGCTTTTTATCGGAAGAGGCATAGGAGTCGTCGTATGAAAAACCATTGACGAAGGGGGCCAACGAACTGGTAAAGTAGCGGCAAAAAAATGGGGAATGACACGTAGAAATTCTAAGACGTTTATTGCCCCCACCACTTTGAATAAGGAAAAGTTGGATCGTTTGAGCAAACGTGACGAAACTAAACCCATTCCTTTCCGCCGATAGAGACGGGTCGGTCGTCATTTTGATCTGCCGATATTCACGAGCCGAGAAGTTCCTCTTCGTTCGTCTCTCTCTCCTTCCCTTCGTTCCGCGGAAGGTTTCCTTCAATTTATTTATCGTGTCTCGGCAAAAGCTCGCGGGGTCATGCCTCAAAGTCGGAAGTTAAAGTAGCGAACGACGGAAGCTCGTGAAACGATGAAAGTTTCAACGTCGAGAGAGGAAATGAGCGACGGAGTGGGGATGGTATGCACGAGTCACCGAGAGGGCGTTACGAGAGTGAGCGTCTCATCGCGTACGAGTCCCATGGTCCTTCGTGAGATATATATACATATATATATGTATATAACACGGTCATTCTCATAGAAATTCTACGAAGCTTGCGGACGTTTGTCGTTGCGATGTCGTCAGGTACGAGCTTTTCCACCTCCTCGGCAACCTGACCACGTGAGCTCACGTTTCTTGCTATACATAACTGATGTGAGATACGAGATAAAGGACCGGTGAGAGTCGTGGCTTTAACGCTACTCCCGGAAACGTACCCGGGCTGAAGAGGACAAAAATAATATATGAGTGTCCTACCATTCCAATTGTCTCTTCTCTCTGCGCGCTGGTTACTCATACTTATAGCTCTATATACATATAAATATATGTGTGTGTGTGTGCGTATGTGTATATAAACACATATATATATATATCTATGCGTGCGTATATACACAAGATAATCCGATCTTATAATAAAATGCCTCTACTTATTTTTCCAGGGATAAGGTCTTTCGACTGAACCTCAGCAACATCAACCACTCGAATTGCGAGGTGAGTAACTTTTCACGTACCCCAATAAACAACTAGAGATAAGAATTATTTTACGACGTGGTCATTTGAAAAAAAAAATAAGAGTACAACTATTATTTAACCGTGGAAAATCCACGGGTGTAGCAAGCGACCCAAGAGTGGGATGTTGTGTTCGCATCTGGCGCACGCAATGTTTAGACATTCGTCACTTCCATCCTCTCGACGAGGGCTTCTATCTCGTGTTTTGCGGGGGAAGAGGGGTGCGAAAATGCATGGGTTCAACTCGATTTCAGGGATAACGAGGGACCATTCGCCACGCGATAACACTTGACCCGCATAGACGCGTGATTTCGGGTTACGATCGGCTCTCAATGCGCACATATATATATGTCTCTCTCCGACAAAGCTGCAGTGACCGCGCAATGACTACGCATATGCGTGTATAAGTGTGGACTCGATGTAGGATGCGTACGATACCGGTGGCAAAGCAACGAGGTACAGACTGAGGAGAGCAAACGTGTACCGCCCGCGGAACCGATCGTAAATCCGGGAACGACCGGGGCTTCTCCCCATAAAACTGTCAATCATATACGAACGTTCTCCACCCTTCGCGCGCCACGACAGCTGACACGTCTCCGGCGTTAAGCGATCCATTGTCGACGACAACGACGACGCCGACGACGACGAGAGCGGCCGGACCGACACACTTTTCCGGCCACGTACGCCGCTCTCAGCATCGTGTATTCACGATGTACGTGTATCTGTACCCAGCGAAAAATCTCGCCCTCCAAATCCCCACCTCCCCTTGGGACACGGGACGAGTCTCGTTAGATTTTTCGCACGCACTTTTCACGAGGCATGAACACCACTATGGCGTTTCCGCGGCATGGTTTCTCGTTACACAATCTCGGTAACCCCCCCGTATAGTTCCCGGGTATTTGTCTCATGTGAATTGAGACACATGCGCGCGATATTGACAATACAATTGACAAAGTATGGATTCTAACTGGATACTGACGGAGATCTGGGTAAGAAGGTATTCTTGCAGTTGCAACGGAAAAAATGCTTACAGCGTTATAATGATTCAACGAGGGAGAAACTTCAAAGAACGTTTAGCGGAAAGTCTAAAAGTAAATATATATGAAATAAAAAGAACAAGTATTTAACAAGCATAGTGTACACAGTCGGGGGCCCCCGTTGCTGATCTTTAGTTTTAAAACATAAAGAAGAATGAATGGCAAGTGTAGCGCATACGCTATTTTGTTTTAACCATTATAGCGTACCATTCGAAGCGTTTGCGAATGGAATGAGAGACTCGCATATATATTCCCACAGGAGAAAGAGGGGTTTTGGCTTTTGTATATGTGTGTCTTCTTGTTTTTCGTTTCCGCGCTCTTTGAACCGACGAATAAAAAGTGCTTTTCAGGCTGTATTCCGTAGCGGCGATAGGCGGAGTGAGGCGCGCGGGCAAACGTCGAAACGGTACGTAGCACGCGATCTGAATTCCCCGGAGCATTTCCGAGGGTAAGAAGAAAAAAATTGACTTGCCAGAGAGAGGGAGAGAGAGCGTTCTGTGCGAAAGTCTGCCGATAGCATGCAACGCCAGGGGGGGAGGGGGGTGGCGGCCAGAGAGCAGGCAGTAGGTGGAACATCTCGTGCTGATTTTAAAATGCAATTATCCGAGCGCGATGACGCGTGCGGAACGAGATATTGTTTCGTATAACATATACACGGTACAACTATATATATAAAACATAAAACAGCACATTATAGTTCGACGTTTTGCAGTGGTTTCATCGATCGTCTCGTACAACCCCCCTTCGTAAACTGTAAACCTACGACCTTCGACAGACGCGCCAGCTGCCGAAGGACACGAGGCAATTTTTTTTATTTTTCTTTTTTCTTTCGACATGCTTCTCGCAACGAAAAGCGTAACGCGTGCGGTCGATACACGAATATAAGCCCGCATATCGAGCAGCGGCATCGCAACAGACTTCATCAGTTAGGCTTCGTAAAACGATTTTATTCCCTCGCAAAGAATTTGAGATTTGCATGCGCGCGTTACGATTCTCACTCTCCTTCTCGCTTCTGTAAACCCCGAGGGAATGATTAATTGTCCTCAGCTCTTTATAATATTTTATCATCATCATCATAGTTGATTAATGATCGGACAAATAACATTCCCGATGGATATTAAGCATTCACGTTTTTAAGAGAGCTCCTCTCTCAATCTCTCGCCAATCTGCCTGCATCTCGTTTGTTCAATTATTCAAATAAAAATAATGTCAAGCTATATACGCGCGATACATATGCATAACGGTAGATCGTGTACGAACGGGACGTGGTGCACTTCTGTGCAGATGTGCGGCGCGCGTGGGCAGGTTACATCGAAATCCCATTGCATCGGGGATCGGCCACCGCAGGCTTCGATTCCATTGAGAATTAACAGCGATGGGAATGGGGATTTCGATTTTCATTGGGATGCGGAGGAGGGTCATAAAACGTTAACGCAAAGCCGCAGCCGAAGCTCTCCGTCGACAGAGCGAGAGAACCGCCCTCCACTGGTGGTGGTCCGGTGCATCCGTTTTGGTCATTGTACAGTGCTCGTAGCCCGTCTCACACCGTACTATAGTTCCATAAGGCCAAAGAATTTATGCAAAATACAAAGTGGATTAACGACGATGTGCAGAACTACGAACTCTCGCCAACGACGACGAGAAATAGAGAGCGTAGCATGACAGCGTAACCGACAGTAGTATAGTACGTAAATTTCGCGCGGAATGAAAAGTGAAACGGAAATGCAAGTGCGGGGAAGTTAGTGTTGATCGAATTCATGCAATTCGCATAAATACGCGATACGACCGGTACGACGAGTCTTTGGGATATAACGCAAAGGCAGTATTATGCGCGACACGCGGATACTTGTAAGACGCCGTTGAGGAACTCTCGTGAAACGCAATAATATACATTCCCTCGTCTTGTTATATCCATATACATAGATATATCTTAAAATACAAGGAGCGGAACGTGGATCGATTCGATAAGTTCGTCCCGTTGTCCTACGGCTGTTGAGTGCTTGAAACATACTTCCCCCCTCGTGTCGTCAGAGCAACAATATTCTATGCTAATGCCGCGCTGTCGTGGGCTCCGTTACAATCTTCGTAGGGGTGAAAGTTTCGAGTTTCTCGCCCTCTGCCAATGTACACGCGCCATACGAAAGTGACTCGTGCCCGACGAGCAAGTGGAAGGGAGGGAAGGCGCAGCATATTTCTCGAATTGAATATCAAGATAGATATATAGCTGTAGTATATTTAAAAGAAAGCAACGAAAAAGAAACGTTCGGTCGTGTTACGCATATATAATATATTATCGAGGATTGGAGAGAGAGGAAGGGGATATCGGGACAAGGGACGAGGTCTCTTCGTTTCGGAAGTCGTCCATCGGCGATCCGATGTAACGAACTTCGAGGTCGGCTTACCGCGTGGCTCGCCGCAGTGAATAAAGCATTCCGGGTCGCCCCCAGCACCGGCTGCTGCCTCTGCGAGCTTTACATCCAAAGATTCTCTTCCCGACGCTCTCTCCCCGAGCATCGTGCGGGTCCTTTACTCTACCCGCAGTACAGAGTGGGATGAAATCCCAATCGATAAACCACCTCGAGAGAGCCGATAAAACACAGAACAACCTCGATAGAGCTGAATTCCCTCGGAACTCTCGCATAGCTCGGACCATTGCGATGTATCGGATGAGACAAGCGCTACGAAGGCATAGGTTGCTTTTGCTGCTGCTGCATGAACGAACAGCGCTTTCAAAAAACCACTAGGATTTTATTCTCGACCGTTATTCCCCACCATCGGGTGTACCTTTATCACCGGAGAGTTGTAAAGTATTAAAGAAACTCGTAAGATTTACACGGCTCTGAAAAATCGTCAGGATTATATATGTTTCGTACGCACAGACTACGTGTTTTAGTGGATAACCTGCAACGGCGGTTCTCGATATATTCTATGCCATTTCGCCATGACGTAAGATCGTCGATCTTCAACTTGGGAATCGTGAGAGAGATTTCAGATGCAGAAAAATATCGGGTCACATGGCTACGAATTTTTTTTTACCGTAATGCATGCCTATTTACATCGATGGTATCCCAAAACCATTGAATATCGTCGATAACAACCTATATTCCAATTTTTCGTGACTATTTAACGCAGAAGAATGAAAATGCTCGAGTCGCCTCCTACGAAGAGACAACGATTAACCATATCACCCGAAGAACTATATCACTCCGAATCGCCTTGCTGGATACGTGACTGCGTATTCGTTCGCTAATACCTCGCCACGAATATTCAGTAGGTAGAGAGTTGTATATGGACTTTCTCGCTGCTTCATACTCGCGGAGCAGTAAACAATCCTGCGAAGCTCTGAAATATAAACGGGTGATCCTGTTGCTTTCTAAAATGATGGTATTAAATATACATTTCGTGCCCGTGGTACCTTCCCTTCTGAGCGGCAGTAGAGAGGAGCTGTACTATACGAGGCCGGAGGCTACGGATACGGCTCTCTCTCTCTCTCTTTCGTCCTCTCTTTCCTCTTTCTGGTTCTCTCTACCCGACGACCGACCCGCCCCCCACTCCTTTCCTCTCCTTCCGCCTCGTAATGCTCGTCTCGGGCTTTCGCGCCGGGTGCCCTTCTTCGTCTTCTTCCGTGGAAGGGAAAGGAACCACCCCGCCACGGCATCTAGACTGGTACAAGTTGTAACGCGGAGTTTATTGCGACGATGAATTTGGGATAAGCTCCGCGGGAAATTTCAGTTTGATGAGCTTTTCCCCGGATGTACCCGTGCGCCGCGGCTTCGAGCCGACGCCTCCCCTTCCAACGTCGTTCTGCCGACGAACGAAGGAAACACCTTGTCTCACTCTCCTCACCGTGAAAACCTTCGTACGAATATGGTCTTTCTTACGATATTGCCGCGCGGCCAAGTTAACGGATACCAACACATTTTCACCGCGTTTTTACTTGACTACGACACGTGCGAGTTTACAAAAAAAAAAAAAAACCGGAGTAAACCAGCATCATTCCCGCTGGGTATTTTATTTTATTACGCAAAACTTTGCGCCCAATTTCATATATTAATGTTGATTAATTAAAAACTTTCATCGAGCAGCGTACAAAAACGGATTTTTTTTTATAACGCGAAGATTATCGTGACGATGAATCTTCTATGATGTACTCTCGAGAATATTTCAGTTTAATAAACTTTCGACCTCATACGCAGCGAACTTGACGAACTCTTTGCCTCGCCTAGTTTAACGCCTGCTGTGAATATTGTTTTCCTTATACGACTTTGACGTTGTCATGGTCTAAGGCAGCGAGCTGTATAAGCGGCACCTTATACCATCTTGACGCTGGTGCAGTATAACAGAAAACCTCTTGCTTTACTCGCCGTGTTCGCGATCTTATGAACGTCGGAAGTTTCCGCGGATATGCATGACTTCGGCGCGCATCTCGCTTCTCCGAAACAATGTGTCGTCGACGTCATAAAAAAATTGAATTACGAATGTGGCTTTCACACGGTGAACCGAGACATCAAAAAAAATTCATTGATTATTATTCGAACGATTGTTCGATCGTTAAAGTACGTCACGTTGCACGGAAGTAGGTAATTCAAAAAAGTTTTCCGCAGGAAGATTTATTCGCGTATTCGAAAGGATAGAGAAACGAACTTTCTACCGGGCTGCACCTTTCGATGAACATCCGAATGTAGTTTCCCAGGTTGATTCACGGAATCTGCCGTGGAGTTTCCTTGAAGCATCCGGACCGCGCGGCGGGAGGGGGGATAGGGTTTTGGCCAAACTCAGCTCCCCAAGGCACGCCATTCATTATTTCTAATCAATGGCACTGCCACTCGTTCTATCTATCCTCCCTTAGCCTCTCTTCCTGCTCCCTTCGTCGTTATACGCTTTGATAAAAAGAGTTGGGTCTTTCAAGCGTGCGGTACGGAAGTAGGGGGTGGCTGGGGAGTTGAAACTTGGTAAATTCGGGGTTGAAGCCGACGCTATAGTAGTTGGAAACCCCCCTCTGGCTATACGCTTCGTCGCTCCTCTACTATATCTTCTTTGGAGGAGAGAAAACGAGCCTCGTCTTTGCTTGCGTATACACACACATCTCACACACACATACATACTCACACTCTTTCAACGATTTCGAGGAGTCCCGTAGCCAACTTTCTCTCGCTACTTCGCGGCGGCCATCTCATCCTCTCGCGGACACAAAAGGGGGCGAGAAAACGCAGAAAAAGGTAAAAAGAAGATGGGGATGAACAGGGTAAACGAGAGACGAGACGAAAGGGACGATCGGTAGTTTCTAGACAGCGTCGGAGATATATCTATACATATAAAACAGGCAACTGTAGTGTATAACTTTCCTTTTGCTCTCACCCTTCCTCCCTTATTCCTATTGCCGTTCTTACGCCACTCTTGCGCTTTCCCACTCTCAATCTCGCTTGCTCTCCAGAGGCGCGAGTGTAACGCTACTCTTCTCTCTTGCGTGTACAAACACCAAAACCAAGAATCCGCAGTGAAACTCTCTCGTAACTACAAGGAGATTCACCGTGTCGGCAACCTTGGTAATTGGGAGAGACTGCGAAACGGTTCCCCCTATTATCCACTGGAAAGCGAGAGAGGGGGGGAGGGGGGGAGCACTGTCAACGGTAACGTCGTATCTGTCTTTCGTTCCCGAGGCACCTCTGGGCTCGCAGGATCTCGGGAATACTCACCCGTAGAGTAGATAGAGAATGAGGAAAGCTGGAGGACGCCTTCTGTACCGTCTTCTTAGTTTCCGACAACTTTCCTCGATCCTCCGTTTGTCTTTGCACCTACTCTTTCGCTGCTTTACGGCTTAACTTTTTAATTACAGCTCTGACTCGTGTTTATCGTCACATTATTTCCCCCTCGGTGCCTCTCTCCTCCTCTCTTGGTCGCACTCTCGCGTCGTCCAACTCGAAAATTTTCACTTTCTCTCCGTCGAACTTACTGCGGAAGATCGCTAACGAGTCTCGAATCGGGCGCTATGTAGATCCCGTAGTGTTGGAGAAGCGCTACGAGTAGCGGGGAACAAGCCTCGAGGACCCTCTCGTCGCGAATTTATTACCAGAGGGGTTTCAGATAGAGCGAAGGGTATTTAAACGTGAGCTCCTTTCATCATTTCGCCGTTCCGTGTACTCGCGAGAGCTTCCGCGTGGCTGTGCGTTTGTGTGTACAGTATAAACGCGCCGTGTATTTCGATAAAATTTGCCGATACGTAGAGTGCCTCGGTGAGGTAGGCGAGGGACAACGCGAGCAGGGAAAGTCGATTTGCTTTAGTACGTACGTTACGTTCACACCGAGAATTCTCGTGACATGACCATTCGATATTGTACACTCAATGTTACGGCTGGTCTGCACACTCGAATCTCATCGTACTGTTTGTTTGATCAACGGGAACATGTACTACACTCACGGCAACGGTACCGTATCGCCTCGATGTATGCGTCAACAATTTTTCACGCCAACATCGTGTATCGGCGAATGTTGAAAGCTTCCCCCACCACCGTACGAGTATAGAGAAAAAAAAACGCACCACTATTTATATGTATAAAAAAAATGCTCGTTTTTACCTCGCTAATGTTTGTCTATCCATTCGCTTATCCACACAAATTCCAGTATGGTATATTCGCGGTTATTGTTTTTGAAAGTAGTAAAAAAAAATGCCAAGTGCCCGACGAATGTTTATCGGAGGTATGTATTATGTAGAGTAACGATAGCCGATGGGTCAAGCATAGATAAAGCCGATCGCGTTTCGAGGAATCGCTCCATAGCAGAAATACTAATATTTACGACAATGAGGATCGACCGTGAGTACCCTCCTTTGACGCGCGTATGCCTGTTGCATAATCTTTCGAGAAAAAAAATGACACTACAATTGTCGACGGCACCAAGGATCTGGCAGAAATATCGACGAGCGCAGTGAACTCTAAGTAATACATATTGACCGTCGGCGTCCGCATAGACGCGAATGAAAAAGTGCATTGTAAATCTTGTGTCGTCTGGGACATTCGCTTCGTTATGCCGCTCGAAGAATCGACGTACCAACCGGGAAAAAGCTCAAAAATGCCAATCGACCGGTCGCGAACCAGACGTCGACGAGAATATCCGGGGGGTGGAAGGGGGAGAGGGGGCGCTCTCTCCACCCCACCGTTCCTCCCGATTCTCTTGAACGCGAATAGAATTGGACGATACTCGATGACGCGGAGTGCACTGCCGTCAAAAATGATCGACATCGTTGACGGCTAGTGCGACGTCGAGGTAAAGAGAGCAGAAAAAAAATTGCCCGGGATGAGTGGAATCGCGGGGGATGTCCAGGCACACTGTGACAACCTGCGCTTTTGCGATTTGCACTGATTCTTTCTCTCGGCCGGCGGCGGTGGCTGTGCATCCGCGCTTCTCGCCGTAAGAAGTAAATCACGGCAAAAATTGAAATTCACGTTATCGGATTGGAATCAATATTGAATGCAGATTGAATTCGGGTCCCCTCGCGCCGTCGGATAAAAGGCGAGGAGTGACGGGTTCCATTAGGAGATTGTGACTTATTGTATCGGTCGACACCGAAAGGCACTCCACTCGCGTGGTTCGTATGCAGCAGCGAGTTCCTCGAAGTAGGTACCCTCCTTCTCATCCTTTTTTTTCTCTTACTACGATAGTTTACCCAGCGAGCTGTGTGAATCTTCAAAGTGAATTTCGTAAATCGTAAACGTCGATGCGAGACTTTTCGATAAATATAATATTAGTTATTTTTTCCACTTATCCTATCACCGCGTCGGGGGAGTAAAAAAAGTATTATCGGCTTGTCAATAATCGAGGAAATATCATGGTAGAGTCCCGCAGTGCGGTATACAATTTTTTTTCTTATTATTTTGATGCTTTTATATCTGACAGGCGAGGTACAAGAGACCGTACCGTTGGGACCGTAAAATTACCGTATATCCTCGTATATGTATGTTATATAAGAGTCGCACCGTGTGCATTCGAAAAAAAAGGTATAATATGTACGGGAGAGGGTGCAGCCTCCCCGCCCTCTGCATCAAGTCATACAGCAGGCGCGATTCCGTTACAAAACTTCCCGACGTGGTAGCGTGCTGCGTTAATGTTTAATGAGATAAAAAGGGCCGCGGTGCCACGGGACCTCGTGAATTTTTTAAACGGTTGCTACACCCCCCAAGCCGTGCAGGTTAGTTGAAGGCCCACCGTGGTCCACCCTCGTCCGATCTTCCGACGGAGTTTCGGGAGGTTTAGTTGGGTGTCAGTGCCCTAGGGATACCAGCAGTTTTTCTACTTCAATATTTTATGATGGTAAATTGTACGATCCGCACACATCAGTCGACCCGGGATGTAGCAAGAGCTTTTTCCCATCCCATTTCCATCTTTCGCAAACGACGCCTTTACCGCGGCGTGGGCTCACCGGGCACCAATTTCAGCCCGAGTCCAGCCAATTTTAAGCAACGAGAGGGGGACTCCCTTCGGTAACCGCATCATCCGAGTAACTCAAGCTAATTTGTGAAAAGAGCCCGAAAAATTCCGTAGTATCTCTTTCATAGCGACGACAAAATCATTTTTCTATTCGTCCCGACGATTGCTGAGGCGATTAATTCATAGCGTACAGCGGTCTTCGTTTGAATTTTCAGTGAATCGATTTGACACAGAAGAGCTAATCTAATATAGTTACTCCACTGAGCCACTTTCTTAGCTGTCGGTTCTCACCGAGAGCGAGAAGCTCGTTAACCTCAAGCGAGATGATCGTCAACGACGTCGTCGTCATCGACGTTTCCTATCGACCATTAGCAGCACACATCCAAAGGCGATCGGTCCGATAAACGCGAACTCGTGGCCGCCGCGATCGGTTATACCGAATCTCAATTTTCCGATTCCGGTCACGATCGTCCCAGCGAAATTATTCGAACATCGGCAATAACGTTACGCCGTCGAGTTACCGCGGTTTCGAAGCTATATACGGCTAACACTTTGCCGCGACCTCGCGAGAAGAGCGTATCTCTTTCGACTACGTGCGACTACGTAAAGCCCTCCTTCGCGATCCGCGAGAGTCTCTTGCTATCGATAACGACCGTGACTCGGGCTATATTCACCGGTGTCGCATACCATGTAAAGCTGAATATATACACTTCAAGCGCAAGATACGAGCGATAGTATGTTAATTACAAATGCAGCTAATGCCATTCACCGATTATTTGCTCTCGTCTCTAATCCTGCATTCGAATAATCGGATCAATGCGGAATATTTAACGATACCAAAAAGTGATTGTAACATCGTGATATCTCTTTGAAGATTACAGACAATTGGTTGATTAGTAGTAATGAAATTATTCAGCACATTGAAACAACGTTTATATACGATATTCGTGTAAATTAGTTAATGTTTACCCATCAAATTGTCTCAGTGTACTTACACTGTAATAAACAAGGATATACAAGAGGCGGTGCTGCTCTCAGCAGTGGTTGTGGAAGCCGAGAGATGCACCAGGAGTCGTGTTTCTTATTGCGAACTGTGCCAACGAAAGCGGGGAAGTATTTCGTTGCACACAGCTGCTGCACACTGAGAGAGAGTATCGTGAAGAGAGTATTCCACCCCCGCTCGCTCCTAATGATCACGTTGAATTACATCGGACAACCCGATACCGAGGGCCTCTATCTCTGCCGTTCTCTCATTAATTAAAGCTTCGCGCCAACCAGGGGATTCGGGCACCAAAGTTTCTTCCTTCCAACTGGAGAAACTTAGAGTACGGGGCTTGAATCGTGAGAGATTTTGGGTCGAATTCCGTTGGAGCCGGTGCACTCGATCGACCCCTAGATGTGCAACGTTCGCGGCTGTGCACTTTGCTGACATCGTCTTAAAGCCGAATCTTTATCTGCTTTCTATCCCTTCCTCGCGGCTTGCGGCGCCCTCACTATCTCCGGTTGTATTTGACTCTCAAGACGTTTGAATCCAACCGTCACCGCTGGTATCGCCTACGTTCGTGCCTGCGGTGCATCGTTTTATCGAGAGGGATTCAGAGGGGAGAGAGGGGTGTGGGGGCGCGAAAGGTAGGAAGGAAGAAAGATTTACAGCTACCACGGCGATGCGGTGCACTGTGCGGTGCATTTGCTGTTCGTGGCGTCGACTTTATGACACCGGGGGCTACCGCGGCATGCAAACGCTTCTGCTTTCATTACCGACACGCCGCACTGACTATTAAACAGAAACATCCCACCCTTTACCTGACTCTCTCAGTCTCTCCGTCTTTCTCTCTCTGTCTTATACACCTCAACCTCTAAACTCTCCGAGGTATTCCACTTTCCCGGTGAATTCGCTGCTTATACTTAGGACAACCCTGTTGTCGTATATAGCAGCGTATGCGAGCGCAGAGCACCAGTCTCTCTAAGGTACTGGGTATGTCTCTGCAACGCGAAGTACCGGGGACTTTCCGACGACCATCTTTCCCATTTCTGTGCCCGGATATAGCGCCCTGCTTTGTTGAATCTCGCTTCTGTATTCTCTACCATAGAAGTAAAGGAAAAGCGCGACGCTCGCATTTCGGTTCTTGCGTCGGTAAGGATCCTCTTTCGTGGCTTTCTCGGTCCTCCCTCACTGTTTCCTGTTCCTCGCGCTTAGTGAGGATGAAACCCGAATAATACCCAAGTCCTTCGAACGGTTGTTGCTGCTGTTCACTCCGGCAAAGGCGCGCGCGAGTCGTTTCACGACTCTACGAGAGGGTAGTACGACCCCTGAACTCCCGTAAAGTCTAACGAGAGAGATTAGTGTATGGTACAGAGAAACAGTGGGAGAGGCAAGTTTTCGGCAAGACCAGCGTGTGTTTACTACATACGGAACGCTCGAGGATTTTCCCGAGACATGTAACGGGGCGGCAGATTCTCGTTACAGAGCAGATGGAGAACGCGGAGAGGTCGGTTAAAAATGGAATAAAGGAAACTTGAAAATGTTTTTCGGTCTAACGATGAGGTTTCCCAGAGGATGATTGCGAGCGTCGCGATTCACCTAATCTTACATCCGAAACGAAATGAGACTCGGCATCAAAGGAACGAAATTCTCTATGTCAGATTCTCGTCTCCGCGCCAATCACCAATGCTCTTACTCTCTGTCCCATCGCTGTGAAAGCAATTCTTCGTCTCGCGCGTGTTCTAATATGTGACACGACGTTCATGTGTAATCAGTACTGAGGCAACGAGAAGAAGCTTTTCTCTCGTTCATGTAGGCAAAAGGAAAGGGTACCCATATCTATGTATATTTCGTAGTGCAAAGCGGGTAGCGACTTCATAGTCGCGGATTCGTTCCCTTCGCTGCCTTCTACCTCCGTGACTTTGCTGTAGGTTCTCCTCTATATACCTCTCTTGGATCACACGCCGACTTGGTGGCAACGTTCTCCGCGTCTGCCCTCTATTCATGTTTCCCTCACAGATGGCTCAGACTTTCGGGGAACCCAACCACCGGAGTCTTGATTAAGCTCTTGGGCGAGGTGCTGATGATGATGTCGCGGAGAAATGCCAGAGGTTGCCATTCCCAACGCGAGCCGTTCTTTCTCGACCTCTTCGCGCTCGACCTCATTGCTCTTCCTTTAATCACTCGTCGAGATCTCGCGGTGGTGCAAAATTCTCCGCGAATAGACTTCGCGTGTGGTTACTCACACACATATACACATATGATCTTTTTACATCACGAAATTTTGATCCCAACTCCAACGGA
The DNA here is from genome assembly GCA_964006125.1 of Cryptus viduatorius. Lineage (NCBI taxonomy): Eukaryota > Metazoa > Arthropoda > Insecta > Hymenoptera > Ichneumonidae > Cryptus > Cryptus viduatorius. The sequence continues at coordinate 17,559,251 of OZ023222.1, forward strand.
TCTCCAAATATAACTTCTGCCATGAGCTCTACCCGAATTCCTTCATCATCATTCGCTGATTGGTACTTCTTTTTTTTTACCATCAAGCTGCTTGATTCGAGCCATTTTTTTTCACTGAATCTTTTTTTTTACATTCAACGGAACGGCAGTGACAAATGCTTATTCAGATTGGAATATATATAGGTTATTTTTTTTATCATTCTCCTCCGGCAGCGAGAATAGCGTCAAGTCTTTATCGGCTTTCTCGAGTGAAGCGTCCTCGGGGCTCGTCGACTCGATGTACATCGAACTGCTCACATATGAATATGAAGTGGGTGCCGGGCAGCGAGACGTGGCATGACGTAGCGTCAGAAGGGGGTTTGCTCGGAGTACATGTTGCCGCAGAGGCAGACTCACCTCGCAAGGTCCTGGAGGGTCGAAGGGGGGTAGAAGTCGGATCGCACGCGGCGAGTGGATTCCCTCTTCCACAGCCGTATGCGCCGCCACTTTCTAGTGTGCACTCGACCTCGATAAGCACCGTTGCAAGGCACTACCCTGCCGCTAGCTACATAGCGGATACACCGCATCGAATTTAATTATTATGCGATGAGAAGCAGTCGCGAGGCCGGGTGAAAGCGATGAAAGAGAAAAACGAAGCGTACCAACAAATTAGATTTCTAGTTTTACAAACATCTCTTTACTCCACGTGGTACACTCAAGCGCTGCTTTAATTTTACGATACACTATGCCAGAAGCAGAAATAACGCGAACTCTCGTTTGCTGTAGCGATTCACGACCCCTATTTTCACGGATCAACGGTACACGAATTTACGAGAAAAACTCCACCGAATAGACACACACGACGAACGAGCTTTGCAGCGACCCAGTCAAGCGTTCTCGTCACTCAACCACTCGACAACGCGAAATGAGGAAAAGAGAGAAGAAGCGTAAGATTCTTAAGGGTTGGGATGAAAGAGAGCAAACGAGCAAGTTTGCTCCTAGTAGAAAAAAAAAAAAAACTGGTGGAAATAGTGTAAGTGCCGCGAGAGGCCCTGACTCCTAATATGCCCTCTCTTGCAACTGTCTGAGTGGGTCACCGACGTCTCTTTCCCTCTACGGCTGTGTAGTGTTGACCTTATTTCACGTGACGCGTTTGTAGCCCGCACCGTTTCAAACGGAACTGTCGTCGCAACTCAACAAAGCTTCTCAGACTGAAGCTTGGCGGCTACGTGTACTCTTTTCCGCATTGGTACGATGGAACCATTGGGGTTCCTTTGGTGCATGAAAAATCTAGAACATGCAGTTCCGGTTGACGCTGACTGCAGTCCCAGACTCCCCATTGCTGGGGCTCGTACGCCCGAAGCGAGTACAGTGTCGCAAAGAGGATAAAAAAAAAGTTTAGTCGAGAAGTCATATATGCTTGACTAGTCGACCCCATGAAGCCGTGTCGTTACTCCGTAGTCTTTTGTACCTAACAATGTCGGAATTAAAATAAAGCAATTCTTCTTGTTCAAAGTTCATTCTATAATTGGACGAGAATAACAATTCTCAATATGGATTATTTCTGTTACAGCGAGATGCGCTCAATCTGGAACCCAGCAACGTGGCTAATTGCGTATCAAAGGGAAAATCTGAGGTGAGTTTCGGTTGTAAATTAAAAACAGTACTCGGGAGGTAGCGACAGAACAATGATTGCTTTGGAAGTCATCGAAGTTTTTTTTTTTTTACCGATTCGCTATAGTCGCAAACGTGGTTGGTATTCGTCAAAGACCCGATTTCGCTTCCATTCCCGCGAGTTTCACTCCCCCGATTCGATCGAAGTACAAAGTCGTGCGGACCCCGGACGATTCTCCTCGTGAATTCGTTCGATGCCTCGCCAACAAAGCCAATTTCATTTTTATCTATCGTTTTGCATTTTTTTTCCCTCTCTACTCGTCTGTGTTGCGTCGCGGTCGCGCTGTTATAAAAAAAAAGACCCACTCGATGGGAGAGACCGAACAACGACGTGGAGCGTAATGACACACATTGGCCACACGCCGGCCACCGCCCGACCGAACGCTTTCGAGTATTCCGGACGAAAAATGCCCGACGAACCGTCGTCCCTCGTACCGGCGTTCCAACGGTATCGATAACGAGTCCCGTACGTGCGTCGCCTCTTTTTTTTATATTCTCTTCGTCGTGATTTTTTTCCCCGCGATTTTTTTTTATTACCATATACCCAACGCGATCGGCTGTGTGTTCCCTTTCGGTTTTGTTTTTGCGACAAGCGACCGGACAGATATTATGACGAAATTGGTGGCCCCGTGTACGTGCGCGATAACGGGAAACGAAAAAAGAATACGAATAAGCTTTTCGCCAGCCGAGAAAATAATGTCTGCTGACCCGTGATTGTTTTTTTTATTGTTTGTTTGTGCTATTCGCAGCATTTCGATTGTCGCAATCATATAAGAGTGATACAACCGATGGGAGACGGAAACCGGCTGTACATGTGCGGTACCAACGCTCATTCACCAAAGGACTGGGTGATTTACGTGAGTTAACATTCTTTCTATATCGTATATCGCGATCTTGTAGATCGTGACTCAAGTACCCGTGTAACGATAGCCCCTTGGAATGTATGGGGGTTTTCGCGATGTCGAAGATTACGAGTCCCCGGTGCGCTATTACAGTCCTTTTTTTTCCACGATCCTTTCTCGTAAAGAGAAACCCGGTGAATAACCCGGAGCTTGTTACGAAGCTCTCCGATAGCTTTTTCCACACCGTATCCGTAATACCCATTACCTAACTCTCATCACTGCAAATTTATTCCAAATTAATCTGCAACCGTTCCTTTACCTTTTTCTTCTATTTTTTGTGTTTCTCTCAAAACAGAGCAATTTGACTCACCTGCCGAGGCACGAGTTCGTGCCGGGAGTGGGTATGGGTATAGCAAAGTGTCCTTACGATCCCGCTGACAACTCGACCGCTGTTTGGGTCGAGAAGGGCAATCCTGGCGATCTGCCTGCACTTTACTCCGGAACAAACGCCGAGTTCACCAAAGCGGACACAGTTATATTTCGTACGGATCTCTACAATCTGACCATCGGACGAAAAGCTTACAGTTTCAAGAGAACTCTCAAATACGACTCCAAGTGGTTGGACAGTAAGTACACTTTGGATTCTTCTCACCCCTTTGTTTTCGCAGAAAAAAAAAAGAAAAAAAAAATTAAATTGTCTATCGAATCTCCGACACCCTTCACTGGAGAGCGATTATTGTTAACGCCCTCTCGTTCGAGTGCACTTATATAACTATGGTAAATAGCTCTCTTCGAACTCTCGGAGTAAAACTATCCCGACAATTGCCGGCGAACAATGAGACCGTCCATTAGGCATGAAAAGTTTTGATAGAACCTCCCGCTCGCGCGCTCCGTAATTTCTCGAGAGCTTAAGAACCCCGCGCTGAAGCATCGATGCGTTGAAGCGTTACGCTTCTTCGCCCCCTCGAACCTCTTATAAAACGCTACGTTGGTTCGACGTGTCATTTCAGAAATTAAACGCTTCCATAGCTTATCGTAAGAATTCTCGCGATCAATTAGTTGTACAAAGTTAGGCAATGAAATGTTTCAAAAATTTATAGCGCTTCCGAAACAATCGAGAAAATAGTAATTTGATTTTTGTCGGAAAATTATTATTGTTTCGTCTTGAATGCGCGCGGAAAACGCGTGTTAAATGAATTGCTGCGAGGCCACGGTGTGCGCCCATTCGCTCGGGGAACGCATTAACGTTAACGGTCGGGGATAGGCGAAGGTGTACACCATCAAACGTCTCGGGAAGGGTGCGAAATCCAGGAAGCACGGTAATAAAATAACGCCCCCTTCGTTCTCGTGGAGGACGTCGTCTCTAACTAAACGTCCTGTTCGAAGAGTTTCGCGGAGCTCGAAGAAGTTAAACTTAGACCCGTTCGCATAGTTGGAACACTCCCCCGCGTCAGAGGATTCGCGCTTCTGGAACACCTTTCGGTCGCTTCAACCCTCTTGGAATGTCTATCCTTAAGGTTTGTACGACAGCATCAAGACTATACCGGTTTGGTACGTCCTGTTTCTAAGCGTGAAATACCTCAAGCGGATCCTGTCGTCTATTATCAGAATACTTGGATGTTTATTAATTTACTTACGTTAATTACAAAATTAATATTCTCACACGAGGATACATTGGAAGTTTCTATTTATGAAATTGCTTGGCGATGTTTAACAGGTAATTTATAAATTCGGTGCAATGAATAAATTCGGATGTCGGATTCTCGCGGGAGACAAGACTAACTACTGGATCTACAGAGATAGATACGAGAAGCATTGTCCTCGCGAGAACGCGAATAGAAAGCTTGATAAAGCGAAGATCGATATCGAAACCCTTCTCAGTGTAGGGAGAGCACAGTTGGTACTTCGGCGTCTCGAATCCAGTGGATACTCGGAAAAGCCGGCGTCTCGTGTGCCTTCTCATTCCTACCCTTCTCGCCCTCGGGATGCATGATTAGCCATTTGTTTCGTCGTTTAATTCGCAGCCCGGGACACCCGGCCGAAGAACCCCTCGGGTATCCCATCAAGAGCCATTCTTCCCATCGAGTTTGTCTATTAGCAAAGGCGTTGATTAAACGCGCTGAGAGATAGGAGCCGAGAGACGGATCGCGACCACGTGCCGCGTGTCAGACTTTAAAATACGCACAATGAGGGCACCGATAGAGCATTGCAACTCCCGGAGATACTCACCGAGGAGAGAATATCGCTGGAATAAGGGATGGAAAAGAGGGAAAACGAGACTACAGAGAAGGGAGTCCAACAATTAACGAGACACGAATAAACTGCCTTACGAGATATATATTAATTTGTTTCGTAATTAGGTTTGGCGAATTTTTATTACACGTACGTTTTGAGTATCGATCGAAAAGCCCTACAAGACTGTCGTTTCTACCACGAAAGTTCGTTTCGAGGCGATCGTTTTCGGGTTAAAGTCCATTCGGCTTCGAAATTATTAACACTTTTATCGGCGTAACACGAGAGCCACGGGGCCGGAGCCGTTAAGCGGTTTTACGGGAGCTCCAGTCGTAAACCGACAAGTGGATGATCATTGAACTTGCGTTAAATTCCGGATAGTCCGCGACCGCGTTCTCACAACCCCTACCCTCCAGCCTCCTCGATCGCCTCGTCCTCAATGAAAACTACAAAAGTCGTTCGAGTCTCTTCGTTTCTATCGGAGTTCCTCTGGAGCTTTTCAACGTTTATCGCACAGTTCCACACTACTCGAGCGAGAAATACCGGTTTTACAGTTTTCTCACCGGATCCCGGAGAGTTGAGAAACGCTTTGGAAAATTTACGGATTACTCGCGCGAGAAGTTCGAGGGGTGGGCTTGGGGCTATTTAATTTATCGAAGATCCGCTTAATCGGTCGAACAACTCCGACAAATCAAACTAAACCTCCTTTCTTTACGGAAATAATAACATTATATTTTTCATTTTTTTCTTCAGAACCAAATTTTGTTGGATCGTTTGATATCGGCGCTCACGTGTTCTTCTTCTTCCGCGAGACTGCCGTCGAGTATATAAATTGCGGTAAGAGCGTTTACTCGCGCGTCGCACGAGTCTGCAAGAGGGACACCGGAGGGAAAAACATTTTGTCTCAGAATTGGGCAACCTATCTGAAGGCGCGTTTGAACTGCTCGATACCCGGCGAATTTCCATTTTACTTCAACGAGATACGTGAGTACAGTACACACGACGATGAGATCGGATGGCGAAATCGCGAGCGATCTTTCGATAAATGTTTAATGTCAATTGGACCTTTTTTCACATTATTTTATGATTGCAGAGAGCATTTATAAGGTGCCGGACGACGACACGCATTTCTACGGGACGTTCACTACATCGACGAATGGATTGATGGGTTCAGCCATATGTTCTTTCCACATCGATGCGATACAGGAAGCCTTCCGTGGAAAATTCAAGGAACAGGCGACGAGCAGCAGTGCTTGGCTTCCGGTACTGTCGAATAAAGTCCCCGAGCCGCGACCCGGAGAGTGCGTCAACGACACGGAAACCCTTCCAGACACCGTTCTCAACTTCATAAGGTCTCATCCACTGATGGATTCCGCTATATCGCACGAGAACGACAAACCCGTATTCTACAAACGTGATATCATGCTAACCAGACTCGTTGTTGACAAACTTCGCATCGACCTTCTTGGAATGTATCTCGACTACACCGTCTATTACGCTGGATCGAGTGAGTAATGTCCGACCACGTTTACCCATTTCCTTCGCCGCAAACTGAATCTCAAAGTGTTAAACGAACATTTCCTCGTCGTACATCCCTCATCTTGTCTTCCGGCAAAATACGTGTACAGCCCTTGTGAATTGTATATCTGTTATACGACATTATTTCAATTCGTGTCTACAGGCGACGGAAGAGTTCACAAGGTCGTTCAGTGGGTCGACAACAACGGCGAGTCACAATCGATTCTTCTCGATGTATTCGACGTTACACCCGGCGAACCCATACAGGCAATGGAAATATCCAAGGAACACAAAGCCCTTTATGTCGCATCGGATCGTCGCATCAAGCAGATCGATCTCGTTATGTGCTCCAGAAGATACGACAATTGCCTGCGTTGCGTTCACGATCCGTATTGCGGATGGGACAAGGATAGCGGTACCTGCAAACCCTACACGCCTGGGTATGCCAATTAATTTTATCGAAATCACTAGTTTCACGGTAGTTGCAATTTTTTCGTGAATTTGTTAATAACAGAAAAAGAAAAACCTTTCGTTTTATTTCCATCGCAAATTAAGTTAAATTATTCATTGACACGATCATTCACGCTTGTTGCGCTTCCGAACGCGTAGTTGTTGATTCGCGAATCAAAGAAAAAATAATTAACGATAAAGGAATAACGAACGATAATTGTTGAAAAGAGTTTTTGCAAGGTTAGTCGAGTTAACGTGGCTGGCGAAGTTCACCCGTGAAACTTTATCGGATCAACGCCGAGCCGCTTGAAACGTTAGCCGCGCAAATCTCGATAATGAATCGAGTTGATTCTTGAGCAAACGCTCTCACTCTCTCCATCCACCCCCTCGGTATGTAGGTCACTAGCAGCTTCTTCCAGACTTCTTTTTCCACGAACGGATACCTGATTTCTTCAACTCGGTCCAACTAGATTTTCGATAATTCGATTTCAAGACGTTTTCCAGTCCCGCGATCCTTCGTCGAGGCTATTCGAAGGACCGATAGCGTAATTTTTTTCAGTTTCGGTTCCCAATACTCACAGAATGAAACTTTGATTCGTATGATTCGCAGTCTTCTACAAGATGTATCCAACACAACGGCGGCGGTATGCGACAGTAGCGTTTTGAAGCGAAAACTCGTAGTAACATGGGGTCAGTCCGTCCATCTCGGATGTTTCGTTACGATGCCCGAGGTACTTGCGAATCAAGAGGTCAGGTGGTATCACTACAGCAAAGAAAAGGGAAGATACGAAATATCGTACAAGTACGGCGCTGGAGGCGACAAATTCATCGAGACATCGGAGAAGGGTCTCGTGATTGTCGGCGTAAACGAACAGGACGCCGGAAGATACGATTGCTGGCTCGGCGGTGCTCTCTTGTGCTCTTACAATATAACCGTCGACGCGCACAGATGCTCGGCCCCCGCCAAGACAAACGACTATCAGAAAATCTACTCGGATTGGTGTCACGAGTTTGAAAAATACAAATCCGCGATGAAAAGCTGGGAACGAAAACAGGCGGTAAGTTTTTATTATCATTTTTATCCGCAGATCCTGAAATTTATGTATACATAAACATCGCGAATTGTATATTTTTAAATCGCATTGAAATGTTTATTTTACCAATAGCGATAGTAATCAAATTGGTTCAAAATCATACCTTTCGTCCGGCAGTTGAATTAAAACGAAAACAATTTTGTTATATTCTTTTGTTTCAGCAATGCGCCTCGAGACAAAACGACAGTAATCAGAATCTCCACACGAATGAGGTGTACGGAACACCTCTGGTGTGATGGAGCCGGGCGCTGGACCCTTCGTCAAGCAGAGATTACGACACGATGATCCGCATAAGCGTACTGCCGAGGAACAGTGCTCCAGGTGTGTTAGCGAGCGGCCTCCGGATCATCGTCGCCCTTACGTTAACGAGCCACTACCTCCGCTGGTTCCTCAATTATCAAGACTGGATATCTTCGTCCATCGAGTGAATGTGAAAACGACTAAAACAAAAAAACAAACAAAAACATCGTGAATCGCAAAAAGACAAACAATGCTAACGCGTAAACTTTTAATATCCGTTCCTCTCGCATCACTAATAAAAAAAAATGTTTAAAACAGTGCCACTGTGACTCTCTCCCTTCGTGCGAGTTGTACGAAAAAACCACGAAAGCCTGTGGCGGGAAACTCGTGGCGCGAACGTCGATAAAGATCATAATCGCGAGTGGGATGCGCTGTTATCTTTAACTTCGTTGATTAATTCATCGCGTAATGAATGCGTTACATAATTTAGCATATTCGCTTGGCGTTCATGAAGGCTGTTTCTGGCTGCGAGTTATCGAGGATTGACCCGCGAACGCTTCGTCGCGGAATGTTCTTTCTGCACACGTCAGAAGCGAGAGAGTCGGGTTTTCGAAGCTCTTGGACGTTGAAGGACCAAAATGGTTTGCGTTTATCGTCGGAGTCGTTTTCCTCGGCAACAAAATAAAGAAGAAGGATAAAGAATAAGATAAAAAAAAAATTGAAAAAAAAAAAGAAAAATAAAAGACGAAAACGCGAACAACAGCGAGGTAAAGGGCGTCAAAAGTATTCTCTGTTTTCTCAGACCTGTGATATGGATAAAGAGGGTCGAGGAGGTAAAAGTGAACGGGTGGTACTACTCCCGCCCGGTTCGCGATCACGTTCCGCCGGAACTGAGTGTATTCCCAGAGCGGAAATTGGACTGGCGGGGCCCGTGCCTCCTCGTCCTTCGAAAGGCAGAAAACAATCATAAGCGTGTGGGGGTGGATGGTCGCAGTGGAGTTGTGCAGGCTGCTGAGAGTCCTCTGCGCTCAAAAACGCGGCTCCTCGGTTATATTGTCGAAAAGCCCCCGAGCGAACCGAGACCGAGGTTCACAGTTCGCCTTGAGATATATTACGAAAAAAAATGGTTCACACATCGCGCCGATACTATACGGGATTAGACGAGATTAGTCCAGCGGCCGTTCGACCGAACGACTGCCGGACGCCTCGAAGTTACAATATGAGATTATTTCGATAGGGACCTATCGTGAGCGAAATCTTTCGCGCATTTCTCCACGAATCGTTTCACTCAATATTCTCATGGTGAGTTTCATTTACTCCAAAATCCACTGTTCTCGTTTTATTTTTCTCCATATCTTCATCGCCGTCTTTCTTATGTTTAATGCATACGTGTAAAATGAAATCATGTAAATTGCTTCATTTCATATCGTACGACGTGACTTTTATCCACCGGGTATTTCTGGAACGCGATAATCGAACGAGCGGAGCTAACGTTATTTTTACGTTTTTTTTTTTATTTTGTTAATCGTATCGAATGTGTCGTATTTCGATTATTGTGTTTGGAGGGAACGATCTCGTTTAGAGAATATAATGCAGCGTTAGAATTCGCGAGAAGTCACGATGCTGTAATGTAATGTCGCGGGTCCGTGCCGAGGGAATCGCCCCCCCCCCTTCCCTCCCTTATCGAGGTGCTTATACTGTACGCGAGAGGCGTGGGTTCAAGTTATTCCCAACGGGAGAGAAACGGTATACGAACCGCTGGTATGCCAACACGCCTGCGATTCTAAAACCATTTCACACAAATACACATCCATATAAATATAGTATATATATATATATAAAATAGATACGCCCGCGAAACAGCTTCGTCTATTTCCCTCACTCCCTTTATTATTCCCGGCCTCTTTCTCACAATCTCTTTGACATACACTCGGTTACACGCAGACAGACACACAGACACATCATCCACATACTTCGCATTATAGATCGCGAGCTTTCATCCGCGAGAATCCCATTGTACATATAGAGAACCTCGGAACTTCGCGTGTAAACTTTCGTAGACGATTCTAATACTAGCGTAGATATTACTGTTTGCTCGTTAATTTTGCACCAAACGGCAAATTTCCTCCCCGCTTCTTGGAGAATTACCGAGCGAAAATCCTTGCGGCGAGATAGAATTTGCATTCGCGAGGATATACATGAGAAATACAGCCACACGGGGGTCCTTCGACCTCGTGCCACAAAAACGAGCCGAGCGTACGAAGGGACGAGATGGGTTTGTACCCCGATGCGCATAGGGAAAAACATTTGATATCGCCATCGAAAGAGCAAACTTTGTTCATAATGTATTAACATCGAGTGAGAGAGAGAGAACGAGTGAGAGAGAAAATAATGTGCGCGCGTCGGGATAAACTCTTTTCGTCTATTACATAGGTACATAGATGATAATCAAGATTAGGGAGGTCATGACACCTTTCTGTGTACGGATTTATGTTCCCTAAAAAGAGTTAAAAGCAAAAAAAAAGGAAAAACAAAACGACGAAGAAATACGGTAATAGCGCGTTCATCTCCACGATATGTAAATAGTATATTTGACGTTTTGCGCTGTATGGAGGGGCGTTAACTATTATCCGATTAATAACTTTATTTTTTATTATTTTTAAAATTAATTCCTTCGTTTCAAACATTTTTCTTTCGTATAGGTAGGATATATTCGCGTCGGCGCTCGCGAATATATGAGATCTCGACGCTGTGGCGAGTTCCCGCCGCGTCTTTCTCGGGCGAACGAAGGGTAATCTCCAATACATTTATAGAGTAAAAAAGAAGAAAAAAAAAACAAGATAAACGCGTAATTGTTAAGCTCTGTACAAAAGATTAAATAATAATAATAATAATAATAATGATACGCTCGCGCTTACGATCGGGAGTAAGACAGGTGGACCTGGTGGAGGAGGACGGTTAGACGATTTAATTTTTTACCACGTCCACGTTGGCGAAGCAACGTGCATTTTTTAAATCACTCTCGTGTCGCCGTGACGAAAAAACATTGCACCCCTGACCGAGAGTTTAGAGGAAAACAATATTACGAAAAAAAAATTGAAATAAAAGTAACAAAAAGAAACACACATTAGGCGAGAAACACCCTTTAGCCCATAAGCGTAATAAGGTAATTAATAAAAAAAAAAAAGTCAAAGAAGAAATACGAAGAAAACAAAAAAAAATACCAATGAAGAAGAAGAAACCTAACCCTCGAGTAATGTACTTGCTATGAGCTTCGACAAGTATTGAATAGTATTATATGAATATAAGTGAGTAAAATCGGAGTTAAGACGATAGGCCGTCGTGCATCAGATGACATATATATACTATAAATAAATCAGTACCACCACCCCGACCCCTCTCCCCTTTGCGAGTTCGACCCTTTGCGTCTCGGGTCTCAATAGTATCTCAGTGAAAGTTGCGCGATCGCGTTCATCGTTTTCCTCACTGAGCTCTATTAGCCCTGTAAATTAGCGACTCTTCACGAATCTATAGGGACCCGACGTTGCGAATTTTTCGTCGACTCGAAACTTCATCCCCGCGCCAATGATTCGACCACTAATTGGTTCGCGCGCGTCGCCCCGGAGATGCGCGGAACAGTTATAAAATGAGCGATGAAAAAAAAAGGTAAAAGAAAGAATCCACACCTATCGTAATCTTACCTATCGATATGACTAAAAAACGCTATATGAAGAAAAAAAAAACAAAAAAAAGTGCGAGGAAAGAGCGGCGAGCGTGTAGAGTTAAGAATAAAAAATAGTAAGATGTATATGATCTTTGGTAGAGTTCACGAGGCGAAAAATCGTAGTGAAATCGCGACGATTCGACGATCGATAACGCGATATTGAACGCATCGCAGCAACACTTCCATTTCACCCGCGCGATTTTTCTAAACGAATTTAAGTCTCGCGAACTCCGGAAAGTCGACGGTGATTACGGAAAGCAATCTAAGACGAAAACCTAATGTTGTTAGACATATTATTTGTAAGATTACACATGTACTTGTATATGTTACAATTTCGAATATGGTTGACACGGCGAAACTCTCTTCGGATTATCGCAATATTAAAAAATCATACATTAAAAAAACAAAAGCAAAAAAGAACAATCGAATTGTCGTGGTGTTGATTCATTCCAATAGCATGAAAAACAATATATCGTCGATGATTTTTTTTTTCATAATTTTCTTTTTTTTTTCATAATTTTTTTTTATACTTTTTTTGTTCGATCCGTTTTCGAGGCCTATGGATTTGCCTGGCCAACAGGTATAGATCCATTGTCGGGTTGTCGACCGAGACGCGAGCTTTCGTCGCGTCAACCGGAGAGGCAGGTAAGACTATGTAGTTCGGTTTTATAGACTTGCGCCAACGTCAAGAGTATAATACTGATTATTACAAGCGATGACGATAGTAAATAATTAATTATTATGAATTTATTATGTTTATCCATTACGAAATGCGAATAACGGACGAATGAGAGAAAGATATAATAGACGATAACGACTCATTGAATATCACTAGAAAATAGCCGAATGACTGTCTTGCAGGTTTCGTACATATATTTCATAAACAAAAAATGTTTCTTTAGCTTCTCAGCGCTTAATTCTTTTGACTCGCGATATCCTTTTTTCACAAAAAAATGAAACTTTCAGGCCTCTTATTCGTGTTCCCTTTAATTCTTTTTATTTTCTCGCATCCATTAATTTTTCTTTCATTTATCTGAATTTTTACAATCCAACAACTTGGGATTATTGCGCAACGATTCACTCGGTTCATCGTTCGTTTTTTCTTCCAACCCCTTTTCATTTCAATGAGAGGAGGGATACCTCGTGACACAGATACGAACGGAGCGATTGCGCCAGACTAATAATCCATTCATCTCCTGGAAACTCATTCTTCTTTCTCTGTCCTCTTTTTTTTCCCCACTAATCTCCCCAGCATCGGGCGCGATGTGGTGCGATGAACGTGTCGCCACACAAGGTGAAAGAAGCTCGCGAGACTCTCGTAGCTCATGCACCCGAGAGAACTCGATTCTCCGTAATCGCGCGACCGTTGAACTCCCACTTCTTCATGAAAGGGATTCGATTTTCTCGAATAAACGAGAGCACCGAGCATTGCTTCGGGTCAAAGAAAGTTGCGTTACGAAGGCCTCGATAGTCTCTCGGTACATGAAGATTAAAAAGCTCCGTCGCGCACATCGTTTTACCAAATTTCTTTTATATCCCGTACAACGCGGCGCTCATCCGCATAAAAGCCAAACTTCCGTTTTAAACTCAAACTCACGCATGGAATTTTATTCCCGAATCTCTCACGAAAGTCATCCCTCATTGACGAGAAATAGAAAAAAAAACTTATCATTATGTCATTAATCATATCGACTTCCTTTGTGGCCATAAATAAACCTATTGAATTATCTCTAAGTTCCGTGCCGTTATAGAAACAAAAATCCTCGTAGATATTATCACCTAATCCTAATCATCCAATCGCTATTTTTATCAAAAAAAAGAAAAAAAGAAACGTGTTAAAAAAATCTTTAACAGTTATCCATTGTTCACTATTGCTATTAATAAAGTTTTGCTTTAATAAACGACCGATCGAAGATTTACGTCAATCATTCGAGAACCAAATCCTGTAGCGAATAAGTGCAACGCAAATGTAGTGTTCTCGTTTCGACGTTACGCGTTATGAAAACTGAAAACGAACGAAGGTACGTATTATTTACTCGTATTATAACATTCAATTTCCTACTCGGAGTAGTACCGGGTTATAAATGTCAGGTGCTTTTTCTTGAATAGGGTAATGGCGAAAATGGAATGTGCGCGGCTACGTAAACTTATGCGCGTTTAAACGAGACCCGCGAGGATTTTTTTTTTTTTCAGTTTGTTCAATCGAATCGATTGGCTCCCTCGTAGTTGGGAATCGTTTCGAGTTTGTTGGAGTTTTACCCGGGTTCGCGGATCTTTCGCCGTAAAGCGTCGATAAATAAATGATTCAACAGTCTCGACTCGTAGGAACGTCCGTCTGGTATACATGCAATGCTATAGACCTACCGGCGCCGGGCAACAGCTACGTCACAACGATCCCACGGCCGGGTAAGTTTCAAGCACTGTGTGACATGACGTCACTGATACACAGAGTGCACTATGGGTAAAGTGTAATAGGTCTTCCATGAGTCAACGCGGAACACCACGTACGTGACTTCGACGTCATTGAATAGCCCTCCAGACCATATGTCAGTGGAACGTTGTCTATATCGCGTACGAAACAACCAAGTTGCAAACTTCGTGACGTAGATTTGCATAATAAAGTGCGTACAGTCAGTGCCCTGACGTTGTTCATAGGCCGATTAGTCTATAGATCTTGGTGCGCGAAGGTCTCGTGACACAAAGGTTAACGGATCGAACTCCTGCGGTATATATTTTCAGCTGTAATACCCCCTGTAATTTAATAATTGATTATACAGGGTTGACCCACTGACAATTTTGAGATATCAATTATGTTAACGATATTCAATTATCCGTTCAAATTTCGAACTCGAATCGAAATCAGAATTATTTACAATCTCGAGCGGTGCGAACGCTAATGTGTCGTTGATAACGAACAAAGTTGAAGTTATATATAAAAAAAATATGAAAATGAATTTGTAAAATGTGAGACCGAAAAGGTAAAAGTTGCATAGCAACGAAAGCGTACGGTTAACAGGCGGGGCGTTGCAGGGTTGGTGAATATTTCAGTTATCCGAGAGCCATCAAATACCGATAAAATCACCGAAATGGACCAAGTTTTAATGGACTCGGCCACTCCGCTTTAATTAACTATTAAACACTCGACGCTGAATATGAAAATTATATATTCGCTGGTTGGCGGACCTATCCCTCTCTCTCTCTCTCTCCCAGCTCTCCACCGTAGTGCTGGAAAGAGTTGTAGCTAGAAGAATGTTTCACGAGTCAGAGGAGAACCCCCTCGTACGTCTGACCCGTCATTTACTTCTTTAATTAGTGCCCCCAGGTATTACGAGAAATATTTTTATACATCTATGTGTGTATAACCCGACAACGGGTTTTTCATTTACGGCGAAACCGACGTGTCTAGCCGCTAAAATAACGTATCACATGTGTCGGTGCATTAAATAAAAATAAATAAAAAAATCTCGGCGCGAACGGACGAGAGGATTCATCATTTCGTTCCAAACCTCATTTCCGAATTCATTTTCGCAAAATCTGTCGCCGTTGGGCTCTCGTGCGGTCGAACACAGAGACCGAGTGATTGATATGACGCGGCATTCATCAAAACTCTCGGAAACCTCTATCGATTTTAATTTCACACTTTTTTTCTTCTTCCTTTAAACCTTCGATCCGCGTCGCGTTCATTTTATTTTTTCGGAAAAATGTCTTATCGTGTACGACTTCACCTCGTTCAACCCGATGGGCAACGTATTCCGAGCGCATCCGTGGATAGTACAACTCGTTAAACCGACCTCGCGAAGATGCTCGTTAACCGCGATGCTTTTATCCGAAGCACCGGACCTTGGGAGCTCGCTGAGAGAGAGACTCTCTCTTCATTTGCGGCCACGAAACTCCGAGGCGAGCTTCACCGAGAAAATAGAAATAAGGATACGTCCGACGTGTGTGTCGCGCTAATTAAATTTCCGCACGGACACACTCTGTGCCTTCGTCGTCTCTTCTCCATGGCTCCTTGCGTGGTATACGGAACGTTGGGGTACAGATATAATAAAACAACGTGTGTATATATGTATATAAGCCGTGGAGTTTCACATTATAACGTAAGTAAGCTTTAGATTCACCCGACCGTTTACAAAGGTGTATTCAACAACATCTTTTGACCCCACCTAACATTTTTTCCCTCTCGTTGCTTTAACCATCCTCCGCTTTTTCCGTTTTATTATGTTTTCGTCGTATTTTTTTTTTGTTTTCTTCTCACTTTGAGAGAGCGTGAGATAAAAGAGGAATTTATAATGCGGTGCTCGAGGTACGAGGATCGGAGACGTTAAAGTTAAGGGTATTCGAAGGGGAGTGTCGGAGGGATGAGAAGGGAGGGTGGGAGGGTGGGATCTCATGCAGTTTCAGAGCGCACCGACTCGTCTACGAGGTGCACTCAACCTCCTGATAATGCTTTACTTGCATTATGGAAAACAGTTCGTTAAGACTGTATTATCCGCGCTGACGCCTCGCCTCGCTCCGAGAGCCCCAGCTGCGCATCGGCCTGGCATGTTGCCCCGCGCGTGTTAGGTATATTGCGATACATCGAGGCTGGAATTGCTTCGCGGAGATAAATTTCACTCAGCGACGTAGAACAGAATAGCGCACCTCGTTCAAAAACGTTACTCTCCATCATGATTATATAATCGTTAAGGTGTTTTCATCCCCCGCCGCCCCGAATGCGAAACTCGCTAATGCGCGTAAAACGCGCGAACGGCAACGTAACAAAAGTTATCCAGTCTCAACCGTTGTATACAACGTCCACAATTTTTTACTTCAAGGTGTTAAACAGAGAATTAAATAAATTTTGACGAGCTTTACGCGACGAAAATATGCGCGACCCTCGAAAGCGAGATACGCCGGCGGATAGTCAGGCCATTTCGTAGCTTTCACTACTTGTCGCAACGATGTGCAACACATACATCCCCTTGGTGCAGCCTATGAATAAAGGATATGTATAACATAGGTGGCAACGACTTATATTTCCATAAACGTTCGCCGGGGAACAGCGTTGAAGCGGTTATACCGGGTTTGACTTCACTCGGTAGAAAGTACGCCATTGTCGATGCGAGAGTTTCACTTCTCGAATTAGTTTCTGACCCCCGGAGCCTATGTTGTATCCTAAAAAAAAAATCGCAAAAACAGACAAGCGAAAAATAAAAAGTTTGCATGTTTTGCTTCGCAAAAAAATGCCTGTACAGCGTATTATGAATGCACAAGCGCGACGGTTCGGTACCGACAAGTTTTCGACATTATTCGCCGATTTTGCTCGAGTGGAAAGAGCAGAGAGTGGGAGCGAACTATAGCATAGTTGTTACGTTGGATTTATGGGCAACAGAGTCTCGTTTGACTATACCAGCTTGACATAACTTGGACGTTAACGTTCTCCACCCTGGTACCCAGGACACGCCACTACCCCCCGCGCGTCGGGGCTCAGTGTTTATCGAGATTAGAATCGCGCCCAGCGTTTCTCTCTCGTAATATTGAGGCCAAATCGTCCGTGTAATTCACGAAAGCGAAAAGTAACGATGCGGTCGTGTTTCCAGCTCTACACCCCCTCCCCGCCCCCTTCATTCAACCAACCGGAGAAACCACGGCACAACGATATCGCAGCTTATCGGTCGACGAGAGGCGCGTTAGAGCGAACACACGTCACGATTATTGCCAGAACTGGGCGCGCTCACCCGCGTATACGTGTGTAAACGTTGAGAAAAGCAAAAGTCAGCAATGAAATCGATCCTCTCCGATGTGTCATGCAAGTTTTCATAAAACACAACTCGGAACTTGGGGGCTTCCACCCCCTCCCCCTTTCACGAAGGACGAATACATATTGAGACGGTGTCTCAGTTTCCGAGGACACCGCTCGTTCCACCGATACGATTATTTTCTCGTGAACGGAGTATCCACGAGTAGTTAGCGAAGTGACCGCGAGATTTCGCATTTGAAAAACTTTCTCGATAACGAAGGGACACCGGGATGTATGTAAATAGGCGACTGCGAAGCAAATTATCATCAGTTCTTTCGGCAACGGGGAGCTGATCACACTTTCCTCTAATACCTCCGGGTCCCCGGAGCCTTCGGTGACGTTGGCTCCAGGTGTACTCAATCTCCCGAACCAGGGTGCACACATCTTTGGTGACGAAGTAGTGGGCATTCCTGTCACCAGTCACCGCTTGTAGGGAACCGCGATAGGGGAGGTAACCCGGACAAGAGTGAGCCGGAATCGAGTCGCGGATCGACCAAGTGGCGACACGGTTGGTTCACGATCTCGTGGAAGCCGAACTCTTCGACGAGGGCCCTGCACCACCACGTGGGCACGGCAGAGTAGCTTCGATATTAAAGTCACGTTTCAAAATTATTTCTTTTCTGATTAATAACCTCAAAATTCAACCAATGCGTTTCATCATAAAGTCATGTCGATAAGTGAAGCTCTGTCGGTAATTCAGTATAAAATTCTATAAAATGATAAAATTGGATTCTTTTCCATCGATCGATCGGAAATCTTTGTTTATAAATGTTCTTTCGGCGATATTCGAAATTTAAAAGGAAAAACTTTCTAATTCATAAATGACCGACAAACGGTCGGTAAAATTTGGTTCTTTCGCTCTTTCAGTATAGGACGCAAACTTTAATTTCATTTCAACGTAAATTTGTCCTCACAATAAAAACCGCGATAATTTAAGTTAAGCGTCGATAATATAGGAATTCAAACATTGTATTACATTTTTCATGTCATTTTAATAAAAACTATTATTTTCACCAAAATGACAACATCTAACGATTATTCGCTCGTCCTGAACTCCTAACGCGAGCCTTCGAACCGTGTGCGTGGCACCGGCCAAAAAGGTGAACGTTACAACTGGCGCCCAACGTGGGGCGAGCGAAGGGGTCATTTTGGTAGAACTTACCGACAGAGCATAAAAAAATAATACTCGAGTATAACTCAATAAAAAACAATACATTTGCGTAAATCGCAATAAAAATGGCGGATCAGCCGAAAAATACTCAAACCGCAATAGAGGGCGTTCCCGACGCGAACGGAAATGATTCGGCAACGCTCGACGATATAATCACGTATTAATAAATATCGGGAGTAATCAACAGCATTTTTCGGAGAAGTTTTGTCATTGTCGCTTTGTCTCGTAGAGGTGCTGTAAAATTTTTCATAAATCTTCGGGAGGGGTGGGCTCCTATAGCACGAGGTGTGAGTTACAGATGATGGATTGTTGTCGAAGCACTTTTATAAGTAAAATCAACAAAAATCAAATATCGTTTGCTGGAGAAATAACGTGCCAAAATATTATAAAAATAAATAAATAAATGGAGGGTGCGATGATACAATAATTCTAGAGAACTTACTGGGAGAAGTATTCTGTCGGGAGACCGTTTGAGTCATAAAGAAAATTCGATCTTGATAGGGGTACGTTTCTCACCAAAGTGATGGACGAATAGTCACGGTTGTGATCAAAGTGTGAGTTGACCCAAAAGTGGCAACCACCGATCCCTCCAGTACATTCGATCTAGAAGCAATCACACGGGAGGAAGCCCGGGGAGGACAAGCGAATTAGACCAAACTAAGTCAGGCCCGCGGAAGAAGGGAGTACCATAAGTTTTTCGAAAAATTGGTTTATTCAAACTGTAGTAGTGGGAAGGGCGGAGATATTTTTTTGGCGTTAACTTCAAAAGTAGAGCGATAAATTTGAGAAAAAATAAAAAAGTACAGAAGGAGGAGAAGAGTCAACCCAACTGAGTGACGGTCAACCTGACAACACGGAACAGAGGACAACAATCAATCAATCTAAGTGGACACAAGAAAAAATCAGAGAACCAGCAGAATGAAGGCCCCAAATTCATCCTGTAAGGATGATTTCGGGTCCGGGGGGGCGTTGAGACGGTGTCTCAGTTTCCGAGGACACCGCTCGTTCCACCGATACGATTATTTTCTCGTGAACGGAGTATCCACGAGTAGTTAGCGAAGTGACCGCGAGATTTCGCATTTGAAAAACTTTCTCGATAACGAAGGGACACCGGGATGTATGTAAATAGGCGACTGCGAAGCAAATTATCATCAGTTCTTTCGGCAACGGGGAGCTGATCACACTTTCCTCTAATACCTCCGGGTCCCCGGAGCCTTCGGTGACGTTGGCTCCAGGTGTACTCAATCTCCCGAACCAGGGTGCACACATCTTTGGTGACGAAGTAGTGGGCATTCCTGTCACCAGTCACCGCTTGTAGGGAACCGCGATAGGGGAGGTAACCCGGACAAGAGTGAGCCGGAATCGAGTCGCGGATCGACCAAGTGGCGACACGGTTGGTTCACGATCTCGTGGAAGCCGAACTCTTCGACGAGGGCCCTGCACCACCACGTGGGCACGGCAGAGTAGCTTCGATATTAAAGTCACGTTTCAAAATTATTTCTTTTCTGATTAATAACCTCAAAATTCAATCAATGCGTTTCATCATAAAGTCATGTCGATAAGTGAAGCTCTGTCGGTAATTCAGTATAAAATTCTATAAAATGATAAAATTGGATTCTTTTCCATCGATCGATCGGAAATCTTTGTTTATAAATGTTCTTTCGGCGATATTCGAAATTTAAAAGGAAAAACTTTCTAATTCATAAATGACCGACAAACGGTCGGTAAAATTTGGTTCTTTCGCTCTTTCAGTATAGGACGCAAACTTTAATTTCATTTCAACGTAAATTTGTCCTCACAATAAAAACCGCGATAATTTAAGTTAAGCGTCGATAATATAGGAATTCAAACATTGTATTACATTTTTCATGTCATTTTAATAAAAACTATTATTTTCACCAAAATGACAACATCTAACGATTATTCGCTCGTCCTGAACTCCTAACGCGAGCCTTCGAACCGTGTGCGTGGCACCGGCCAAAAAGGTGAACGTTACAATATATATATCAAGGGAGAGCGCACGCGGACAGGAAGTATCAGAGCAATAAACGACTGCGTGCAAGTTTACGCTGACATCGCGTTCAACACACAACGCGAACTCTTGTCGACTATATAGAGCCGTATATTTGTGTATATACAGGAACTTTTATACCAGGCAGTAGAACGGGCAGATTTGCCGATTGGTGTCATTTGCATTTAACGACCGATCGTTAAAGGACTCTAACGTCCGTGTAAATTATTGTACCTGCCGCGCGGGGTGCCGGTTACCTTTACTTTTTTCCTTCCTTTTTTTCCCTTTCTTTCGTCCTCTTCAATTTCACTCCTTTGCCACGCGGTTAACGTTAACTCGTTTCCATCGCAGTCTCGAGAACTCGAGAATAACGAGATGTCAGCGGTGACTGAAAAATGTACTACTGTTAGAAGTACCGTTTGCTCTCATTAACTCGCTGAAAATGTCGTAAATTAGATATTTATGTTGCTACGATAACGCATACTTTGTCACTTCGCGGTTGCCTTGTTAGGTTATTCATTAGTATCGCGTTATTGTAAGGCATTTGATGTCTTTTTTTATGTCAATTTCGAATAGTTAGGACGTGTAATGCGTATATGACGTAAGAACAAGAAATGAAGCTAAAAGAACGCCAAGTTGAGAGTTGCTTCCTTCCGGTTTTTCGTCGTTTACATACTCGACGGTGAAAAAAAGGAAAAAGGCGAACGGGGCGGGCGTCGAAGAGTTCGTTGAAAACTTGCAAACGTATGCAGATATTGTCTCAAGCATATTGCGTGTTGTTCAGGGAACGTCGACCGGCTGTTTGACGGGGTTTCGCACTATGTAGTTTGGCGAGGCTATGTATACTCGCACCATACGCCTGACGACGAAGACGCAGGGGTTGCGGAAAAATAACAATTCCTCGCAGTAGCGAAGAGCAACTCCCCCATCTTTATCCACTCTGTCGCTCCATACGAATATCGTTCACCCTTATTTTTTTTCAGCATTTCTTCGCGCTTTCCTCTTTGCCTTTACACAATAATATTCCAGCGACGTCATGATCCTCGCGAGATTTTACCGAATATCTTATACGTCTATTATTCCTCTCGTCCAATCGTGAACAACGCGTTGATTTTCAGCACACTGCCAGCGTAGGTGAGCTCCGCAAGCTCCACGTTTGGGATATTACAATCGTAAAAAATACGATTTATTTCAACTGTGACGTGAATTTTTATATTGAATATTGTGTTAGGAATCAAATAAGTATATGGTCGGCAGAAATAGATATCGTTGGATATAGAAAATTCCAATCGACAAACGGAGTTTGTCCTCATTATTTTTCGTATGTATGCTTTGTATTTTGTTCGGAATTTTTCTTTACCGAACACGAAATAGTGCCTTCGATTCAACGTTGATGCGGACACTATAACCCAAAAATATATTGATTGTCTTTTTGTACAGTTAAAATATCTACAAAATTATACATCCGGTTCATGCAACATAACGGACAGAGGGATTCCTCTTCAATGTCAAGTGAAGAAAATTAATTCAATGTATTTTATGCTGATTCCGAATTCGACGATTATTTATTTACGATGCTGTATAAAAAGAATCTTTTTTACTTATTACAAAAAAAAAATATTGAAATCTTGTGGTTGGTTGGTTTTTTACCGGAACTGACATTACTTTCGGTTTCAAAATGTTCGTTTGCCTCCGGAAGTGAGGTCTCGCCACTGTCGGTTTGAATATCTTAATCGTTCACCGGCAGTGACGTCACAGGCACATTTTCGATATATTTCGGAAAAACGTTAAACTCGTTCGTAACTAGAAATCCCGTTATTCATCATCCTAACATGATTAAAAAAAGTGACTCGTTAATTCTGAAAATTATCCGGAAATCCATCAGAACGCCGAGAAGCCTCAATAGAATATCGACATTCCGACGTAAACGCGTTTATAGACGAAAATTGTGAAAATAATGCAGACACATTTGATGCATAAATGAATAAAAAAATCTTCACTGCCCAGTTGAAATTTTTTTTTCGTTTTTTCGAGTTTTCGGCGATCTCTGAAGTGAGTATTGCGTACGGTTAGTAGTCCAGCAGTTCGCCGTATACCTTCGACAACTGGTATCCAGCGAGAGGATTACGCGAAGCGAGTAAAGCGTCGACGGGTTGCGGATTTAATATCCGAGTGGAATCGATGAGGCGGCAAAGTTCGACGTTATTTATTCTTTTTTCTCGCTCTACCTGCGCGCACACACTCTCTCTTTTAGCTTCACCCTTCCTCTTGAACCCATACCAGCCGAACGAGAGAAAATAATAGGCCAATAATCTCCTCCGCATACGCACGGCGCAAACCGGGGATTAGACCAGGTGGAGTATGGCTTTTATCGAGTTCATCCAGAATATTGACTGTTTGAAACTCAAGCACACCGGCGAAATAGCGACGTGGTGTACAATTTCGAAAATACTCGAGACCATATGATTTTCGTGCTGTTTTTTTTTTTTTTTTTTTAGTAAAGGGCAACGCTCCCAATTTTGTGTTATCCAGATAACAATCGAAACGAGAAAATATCTACTCCACTCCCTCTCTTCCCCTCGCTGGACACTTCTCCACCGATAGCTACAGAAATGACGTGAAAATGAATAATAATGAATGTCCGCGCGTACGCGGATGCGATAACCGCTATTCGACACAAACTGTAATTAAAAGGTCCATTGATAATCGATACATTGATTATACAGTTTCGGATTGAAATATCAAAACGATATGCTTTGTAAAATATAAAAAATATCATCGCGTTGCGTGGTTCCATCGTGCAGAGTGATGAATAGCAGTGTGATGGGGGTTGCAAAATCCGTGGGACATAAACAAAAAGTTGTTCAACCCCCTCGTCCCTCCCAAGCGTGTTATCGGCGTATGAACTCTCGCTATACCTCTTGTTGATGATGCTGCCATCCGGAGGATAGCGATTTTCTGTTCGCGTACGTTCATTATATTCGATTTGGATTTCGCTCAGCATCTCCCGTGCCACGAGCGGCCAATAACAGCGTGGAGAGTGTCGATAAATGTTGCGAAAATTGTGGAGGTAATGCCGAGGCGCGTTATCAAAATGCGATTTATGCGCGTATACTCGATAGAGTGTAGATACTGAACCGGTGTTTGTAATATAATCACATATAGTTACATAGACATTATATCTCTACAGACCTATTTATCAATTCGAAGATCTCTTAAATACCAGTAAAACACGTTTCTGTTTCTGACTGTGCGTCCAAAAGAAGAAAAAAACAATTTTCTGGTCAACAACATAATTATTTCATGTTCAGAAGGGACACAAGAATACCTACCCCTTCGCCCTCTTATACGTTTACCGTTTCCTTTCCGGCAACCCGAGTGATTGCACGCGAGACTCACCTCCCTTACGTTTTATGGCTTAACTCCGTAAATTTCTTTGGGGGGGTCACAGCGGGCGAATCTCCCTCGATCTCCTCTGTTCCCGAAGGAGACGATGTACAATGTACACGCCATCCGGTTCTCCGGACCTTTTACCGTCGCAGGTCGTACCCGTGTCAAATATCCATGAACCGTTTCGCGCGGCCCTCGAACGCACATTTCTTTTTTTTACCCTATATAAATGAATAATGATGCATGCGGAAAAACGTCTATTCTCGTGCGGCCCAAAGCGACCGTCCGGAGAGCGCTTAAAAATATATATAACACGGTAATTCGAGTTGACGGGAGAACAGGAAACTTTGTTGTAGTTGGCAACAAGTACATATATCGGTTGCACGATGTATATGGAGTATAAACGGAGTACGGCTCGTATATGGATATGATCTTCGTGTCCAACGACTGAGGTATAAATCGTGGTACGAATCGTGGCTCAACATACGAGAGGGATAAGGGAGGTGGAAGGGAGGAGGTATGCGGTATAGGGATAGAATATAGGCTCGCGAGCCGAGCCGTTAAATTTTTTACGTGTCTTTTTTATGATCCGGCGCATGACCGCGCATCGCAATTTTTTTTACTCGCCTGTAGACTAACAAAATGGTGTACGTTGCTTCGCTCTGGTAATATATATACAACGCGTACCGCGTAAAGTAAGAATCTGTGTACGCGCACCCGGCGAATCCATCACGCGAACTGTCAAACCCGCAGCGATGCGCAATCCTATTCGACCGAATACATCCGATATCACCGATGACGGCTAAGCGATATCGAGCTTGCAGAACGACAACACCAACGAGTTTTCACTTCGCGGTCTTACGCATTGGACAAATGCGCACGCGTTGGTTAAAAATTTATGTAAGGCAGTTACAAAGTGAAGGAATAATAAGCGATAAACTAATATACAGATTGCGCTGATGGCTGTCGGGGAAAGCGTGTAAGAAAGTGCCTTCGGAGTCGAGAAAATATAGTGGCGCCATTAGGGGGATGAAAATTCACGGGGCGAATTATAGCGACGATAAAACAGTGAAAGAATACAATAACGCTGGAGGGTTGTCGAGGATCGCAGTGCACAGAGGGCGAGATTTCATTTCTGTTTTAACAGGCGTTTGTAGCAAGTGGCAGAGGTTCTAGGATTCAATGATACTCTGTAGAGTTTCAACATTTTATTTTATGGAAAATACGATAATTTTGCTAATAATCAATTATTGCGCAATCGTATTTTCATATTTTCGCGAATATGATGCGAAATCAACGTTACGCCAATAAAAATCATGTCTATTCGCGTGAAACGAGAATTATTATTGTTTATATCGGTGACGAAAAAGAGTATCATTGTTCGAATGAGAGAGTCGAGTGGAATCGGAACGTCATAGCTTTGCCGAGTCAGCGATTTTCGCGAAATCGAGCGAAACGAAAACGCGAGACGATATAAAATTTTTTTTTTTCGTGATACCGAACTGCATACCCGCGCTGCGGAGGGGATGTACGAATCACCGACGTGTAAAAGCGTACAGCCTCAGTGATATCGATATTGCCGATATATTTCAATAAAACATTGCGACAGACAGGCCGAGGGTTTGATCCGCTCAGGGGTTGTCAGTTACGCACATTTCAGATTTTACTTTTAATCCCTATAGACGCAAAACCAACCCCCGTCCCCGTGTATACTACTATATCAGCTTTGCGGATAGGCAGAACAAAACTGTTATGAGTAAATAGTCATAAGAGCGAATGTCAAGAGTGGATAGTTAGACCCGTTAGGTTCGTTGGTAAGCTTGCGAGGACGCAAAATTCGTTGGTGCAAACGCCGAGTAAACGTCGGTGTCGGTATATCTATGTAGAGTACGAAAAGCTCGAGTAGGTGAACTCGAGAGGCTCTCGCAAGGTTCCACTCCATAAAGCAAACTTATGGGGGCTACTGTTCCGTGCCACGAATATTTATAGACACTCGTTACTCTTTCTCTCTTTCCTCGGCCTTCGCGCACCGCCACCGTTTTCTCGTAAGAGCCGTAGGTCCGTTCGGCCAAATCGTATTTGAACGCTTGCATAACTACTCGATAAATTTAGATTGTTAGTTGTCGACCGAGCAATATTGCAATTTACACAGGTTTTACTTAAAAAAAAAATGAGGCCACGTCTTTAATTTTTGCGAAAAAAACGTATTTAGTTCGAATGGTGCAGTGTCATTACAAGTTTTAGAAATGCCGTCCTAAATGTAATACTCGTGATGGAGAGTCGTGTTCGTCGTACCGAGTCAGCCCCAAGGGTCTCTGCGCACATATCGCTGTGAGAATGACGGAGTTAGTATCTATACTGACGCGTGTTTACCTCTCTTATAACAACGTTCTTTTATATAAAGTGTAACCGGCCTTTTACTCCGCGGGGGACGGTATTAAAATTGAAAAAAATGCTAATTATTGCTTTTATAATGGATATCGAAGTCTCGGGAAAAAGAACTCGCTGAAACTGACGAGCGGCACGCCATAGCCTGTACGATAAGGTAATAAAGATGGCATACCCGAGATAGTGAACGTAATAAAGTATGGAGGCACGGTACCGAGGTGGAGCGCCCGCGGTGTATATTTTCATAGTTGTTTCCACAGTACATATACATTCTGGTCGAACCCGCTCTCGCTTACGCTCTCTCGCGCTATGCACAGCTACCTCGGTGCGACCACCAGCAATTAGATCTCTCGATCGAAAGCACTCGTCGTTAATCGAATCTCGTTTTACGATATATCTTCGCTATATTTGTCGTAGCCAAGGGAGAAAAAACCGACGAAGAAAAAACGAAAAAAGAAAAAAACACACACACACATCGTTGCACAATTTTTACTGTGAGTCGTTTTGTTTTCTCTAGCCGGGCGCTTTTCTTCTCTATGCTGTGTTTGCAATTTTCTCCACTCGTTAATATTTGCCGTTTTCCGCTCGTGCATTGCCGTGTACTTGAATCCACACCAGGTGGGTACAACAGTTTTTTGTCCCTCCGGAGAATTGTTACAGGTCGATGAGTATGCATATGCGAAAAGTGAGTGTGAAAAATAAACGAATACGTTTGTTCGGCAATCAATGTATGTGTTTCTGCATTCATGTATTTTTCTTTTATTTTGTCGGTAAAGAAATTTTAACCATATTCCATGAGCAATCGATTAATTTAGACGATCTTCTTTGGTAATAATCGCGATGATAAACGAGAATGAAGTGAATAAAAAAAGGAGTTGGTATGGCGGAGCCTTCGAGGCGAAATGGAAGGCTCCCGGTATTCTTAAGTCTCTCTTCTCTTTTCGTCGACGAATACGACGATTTCTCGTTCCGTCCTTTGTTTTGTGCCGCGTCCTCGACTGAATATTCATAAGGACGAGCCAGCAATTTCTTATTCCATGATGGATGAAGGACGGAACTGAGAACGAAGCAAATGAGAGCATCTCGAGCTAAGAGGGACCTACTTGGAGAAGGTTCACTGCGGCTCTTGTGGTCACGCGCGGATGAGGTCGCCGTGTTACCTCGACAGACGGACGGACAAAGGCTTCATCTATCACATTTTCTCCCTTTACTATCCCACACAAAGATTTCTCGACGAAAGAAAGAGCATTTAGAGGGAGCGATCCTCTGCCGCATTTAGCCGCGATCTTAATGCATCGTCGCGGACCTAAATTTCCCATTCTCACTTTCGTTTCACGTTTCGTACATAGCTTCCATCCCTCTCATTCGGAGTTACGACTTTCGCAAAATTAAGAAGAGCGACTGTAGAGTTGTATATCTTCGTGGGTCCCGCCCGAGAGAGAGACTCTGCGCGTTTCGCAGTGGAGCAGAACTATATACGCGCGTACGGATATGAGGAAAAATGTCTAGCAAATTTTCTTCGTCGAGTACTACTATGCGAAATTGAGATTTGCATAAGTCGTCCGCTCGGGCGGTGGCTTTGAAAAGAGAAGAAAGGGAGGTACCGGGGGTGAGAAGGTGGTTGCGGAAGATGTACGTGCTTCGGAGAACGGTAAGGAATTATAATGTGCAACGAAGGAGAGGAGGACGTATACGCGAAGCTTGTGCTCACGAAGCAACCTCTGGGCCGCCCGCGATACTCTCGGAGGTTTGCAACGCACGCGAGTTGCTTTCGTAGACGCGGAGAGAACCAACGACGCTTCTCGCTCACTCGGTGTACAACTTGGAAGGGGTGGCGGGACTCCTGGCGCACGTCTGCGGTTTGATCAAAACTCAAGTGTTCGTAAGTGCGGCAATCATGGCCGGGGAGGAGGGGAAGGAGAGGGTTAATTTTGTGCAAATAGTAATATCGTGCAGACCGACTGGCTACCACTGCTGTAGATTCATCTGAGTCGCGTGTCGGTCTATCATTCACATTACGAGCCGACGCGGAGTTACGTAGCGGCTATACTAGTACCAGATAAAACCAATTATAAGGCTATCCGCACCGATGCCGGTCGCGCCGGAATCGCGTACGCGGCCACGTTACTAATCGCTCCGACGATTTTACTTGCAAAAAGCGTACAAAGCTAATTTTTTTTTTTTTTTTCTTTGAAAGCGGCGGACGCTTCCCACCGCAGAGTCCCTCTCGTACAACGTCCGAGGTATAAGCCTCTGCCTTGGCAACGTTCGGGCTATACGCGTGCAGTTGGACGATGATCAGTGAAACAAAAAAAAATCATTTTCAGCCTCCATAAACGCGAGAGGTCCGGATAAACTAGAAAATTGGTGCGCTATTAAGCCTCGTAAATCATCGCGCGTGAAATCCGAAAATTTCAAATAGATGATTTATCGTTACGATATGCATGGAAAATTTCGCTCCCCTGTGTACAAGAGACTCTATGGCTTTGACCCCCTCTACCCCTTCACTGACCGTTGCACTAATACATATGCCGGCTCGATCGCGTGACGTTAATTCAGGAATTACGATGAGACAAATTTTGCATAAGAGAGGAAAACAACGCAGAACCGGTTGAGATCGCGAAGTATATCGGTCTACTGCCATACAAGGGGTTGTCTGGCTTCAAATCCTCCCCCTCAACTTTCCACGATACTCGAACGGGTTTCGTGGAAAAAGTATATACGCGATGTCGCGTGTCGAACGGAATTGAGTTATGGCTTATGCATAGGCGAAATGCTTTTGCCGAGTCAACTAACATGCAGTACGATCAGATAAAACGAAATGCATATGGTTTTCATTTCCTGGAATTGAAAACTCCGCGTTGGCTCGAAGCATCTCGAGGAAACGCGCGCGTTACAAACGACAGACACAATATTACTCAATAACCAATATCTTCGTAAACATCGAGTCTGCGTCGGGTTGATTTTTTTTCCGTCACAGGGGAAACATAATAAATGTTTGGGTCGTGAAGGGTGCCTCTCTCTCGCGTTCAACGCCAAGTGTGCGACGGAAAGCGTATAGAATTCGTGACCGGTGATCGACAAGGAAAAACATTTATATCCATCGACTATACTGTGGGTAGCGCGTGGATAATCCACTTGTCTCTCAAAAGGTCTACACCTCGGAGTCTCTCTTCTCTCTTCCGGCCCCTCTCTCCAGCGGTCGCCTTCGCTAAAGTGGACAGCGACTGACCTATCACGTCACGTGGATCAGAGCCGCTGGACGCGGACTCGCCCCGTCCGTCGGATTGTATTACGTGGCTGAGCTTTTATTAGCCTCGTCTGTCAAGCGATAGCTTAACCTTTCTCTGCTAACTCCTGATACCGCGGGCGAAATATCCAATGCTACAGTCTCTATAAACGCTGTCGTACTGTACAGCTATACGGGGCTGTACTATCAAGAGACGCGGCACCGTCTCAACGTCAAGCAGTTTATAATAAAAAAAAAATATGACCGATGTAATGTGTTTCGAGAAACAAGAGATATCAAAGAAAAAAAAAAGTGTTTCGATTACAAAGATTTTACGTATGCAAGTACTGACTATAGGATATTGGATATCTCGCCGTTACCGTAGCATATAAGATGCAAACCGTTGAAGAAAAAAGACGTTACGGAACGTCCGAGCGGCGAGAATGTACGATTCCGTGACGATTCAACAGAGCCAGAACCGGGGCGAACCAGTCAAGACAGCCCCGTGGGAAATGTCCGTGAATATCCGCACGTGCTACACCGGCTGATTTATTTCGTGTCCTCGGGGCAATCCGAAAGAACGGGCGTGCCTAATCTTACCGACGCGACACACAAACAACTGCTGTACTATTCTGTTGCCTCGCGACGACGTGTGAGTGAGAAGAAGTTTCCTTCATCTCGTCTTCGATTTGTTGTATTGGGTAAAAGTATTGAACGTCGCCAGCTAAGTATTGTAACGATCGAGCGAATGAATAACACGCGTATTTGGTTTTGGGGCGGATATTATTAATTATAAGAAACGTTAATTATCCCGGTCTCGAAATGTCACACGTCCGCTCGCTTTTAAAGTCCCGTCCAGACTCTCTTGTCATGACGATCGATATGGTATCGATCGTTCGTACGTTTGTCTATTGTCAACCTAACTAATATCGTGTGTCTTAATAAATAGTCAGCTAACATTCGTTAGCTAGTCAGCTATATTCGTTACACTACTTCCCTCCTTTTGAATTGCCGCCCCGGCAATTCCTAGTCCACCCTAAGATGTGCCACAGTCCATCATGCTAGTATCTGTCCAATGCTCGTTAACCTACACTGATCCGACATTCGTCCATGTCCACAAGGAAAACCATGGCCGAAAAACCTTGGGAAGAACAGTGTTTACAAAGCTAAATAATCTCATTTTGTCCTATACTCTTTTTCTGTCAAATCCGAGCTAAATAATTCATTTTATCCATTATCAGTCCATGTCAAGTTCATTTCTAATCATTTCTTAAATACTTGATTCAATAAATAAATCTTTTTCTTTCATTTTGTTCAATCTTCTCCAATTTCTGGCTTTTTGGAAGGATTAGAACAGGAAGGATTCTGACCACTTCACAGTATCTTCATTTCATCTGTGAAACAGAAATTAATCGCGTAGACTTCTGCAACTACTAGTTATACCTTCGACAATATCATCACTATGATTATTCTCTCTCTTTTATTTAAATTTCGTCGACATTTTCGACCTCAAAAATAATCAATTCATCAAATTGATTCCACAAATATCCGACATCAAATGATTACATCTGGAAAGATTTTCTAAAAAATAATCGGTCACTGTTCGAAACCTCTCTCATAGGCCAACAGTCCCCCGATCCGTAACTCTGTCTCTCAGGCCCAGCAGTTACCACAAAAACAGAATTCTCCGGAAACCCTCCAGGACACCAGTCCAAGGCTCCAGCCAAGCAATTCTCTACACTTTCCAGTTCTATAACAACATTAATATTCCAATCGACTAATTCGATTCTACCCGAAGAACGACTTTACTTTGCGATCGCATTGATCGCCTACACGAGAGAGAAGAATCACTAATTTCCATCTAATATCTCTACAAATATCGCAACAAAAAAATACGTAAATTTCCATTTGCCTGTGTCAGTCCTTCGCAGTTCTATCCAATTGTCCTTCCAGCGATTCGGAGTCAACTAATTCCATTGTCAATACAGAGCGTCATCGAGACCTCAATTTTCATGTTTTTTCTTAATCATCCATTTTCCGAAGCCATCGAGACTTCAATTTTCGTTTTTTATTTTTTTTTCTATCCTTTTTCCGAAGCCATCGAGACTTCAATTTTGATTTTGATCCGTCCCCATGCGAGAATCATCGAGATTCTCAATTTTTATTTCGGTTCCTTCGCTCTGAGAGAGCCATCGAGGTTCTCAATTTTTCTTTTTCTTTCACAACTTGAGGGCCATCGAGGTCCTCGATTTTGTTAAATAATCCAGTTTTTCGTTTATAAAGTCACTCGCGTATAATAAAATCGCATAAATATCCTCCGTAGGATCGTCAAACACTTCTAACAACGTAACGATCGTTCGTAAATCGCGTAGATTCGAAAACACACTTCTGACACCAATGTAACGATCGAGCGAATGAATAACACGCGTATTTGGTTTTGGGGCGGATATTATTAATTATAAGAAACGTTAATTATCCCGGTCTCGAAATGTCACACGTCCGCTCGCTTTTAAAGTCCCGTCCAGACTCTCTTGTCATGACGATCGATATGGTATCGATCGTTCGTACGTTTGTCTATTGTCAACCTAACTAATATCGTGTGTCTTAATAAATAGTCAGCTAACATTCGTTAGCTAGTCAGCTATATTCGTTACAGTATATTCATCTGTCGACAGCATCGGCGATCTTTAAGAACCTATGACTAAAATTAATACTGACGCAACCGTCCAAAAAAATAATTTGTTGCTTTTTAGAGTACCGGAAGTTCCTCACGGACAGCCTCCGCCCCCCGCCTCCGCCTCCCACCCTTGAACCTCTAGCAATTACGAGTTATAATACAGACGACGTGACAACAAATTCTTCGATCTCTCGTACTTTTTCGGAGCTGATATTTTGTTTTTATGTAAGCGATTCTTTATAACAGTCAAAGAAATAGATGTTTCAACTATCAATACAGCAAATAAATAATTAATTTCACAGTGAATCATGGATATCGTATGTTATCCAAGCGTTAAGGCCAAAATGGTTCGTCATCATAGAGTAACGATGAGGGATCTCTTTCGAAGGAAATCGAGACGAAAACATGAGGGGTGGAGAGGCTCTTCGGTAAATAGGAATGGAACGGTAACCGCCCCGTCAATTCCCTTCCACTTTCCGTCGGTCTCTCTCTCTCCCTCTCGCGTTTCAAGCTGCGATCGCGTCGTATCACCCTCTGTGAACTGCTCTCTCAGGTTGGAAATTCATCCCGAGGGGCCGAAATATCTCGGTGATCACCGCAAAGCTGACCAGAGATACGACCACTCGGATGTTCCCAACGATCTCTTGTATACGTGTACCGACGATGAAAGTGGGGCACAAACACTTAACTCTGCTCGGCTATTCGTGACGTACCTTTGACCAACCGATCGTCCCGAAATATTCTTGAGTGCTCGTTCGATCTTTCATCACAAAGCGTTGCACTTGGGAACATATCGAGACGCGCGAGAATTTTTTACGCGGCGTTACTTGCAACTTTCCACTATACCCGGTCGGGAATGATCGATGATATGATTAGCAGAGCTGACGAAATTGGTCCACGAACTGCGCTAGAAATCGGCGATAAATTTGTATCCGCCTCGAATATGGGTCTCGAAATCGAGACTAAAGTTCATGTTAATTTTGGATAGACATATCGAACCGAAAGACAAATTTAACAGATGACCCGTTAACATTAATCGTAACTATAGTTGATATTTGCCTTCTCCGCCTTCGTCGTCGTTGGCTCACGTCGCAGGCAATGGGCGGACAAGCGAATGATAGACTCGACGGAACGTTTCTCCTGGGGGACGCGCGTCTCGAGACGTGCCGGTGGCAACATTTTTCTCAAGTGGCCTCTTCGGCGAAAGACCGTGAATCTCTTTCTATCTCTCGGGCTCTCGACGATCGCAAGAGCACCGCGAGACCTTTCTCCCTCTCCTCTATTTTCCGTTGCACAGACGAGAACAAGATATTCCTGACGAGAATCTTCGGGATTTTCATTTTTCTCGCGTTAGCTCGGCTTTTACCCGGTGTGCACATCTCAACATCACGGCAGTCGGTATTCCTATCGCGAAGAGGGATTTCTCTCGAATAGGAGGAGAGAAGAGGAGCGAGAAAAACTGGAGGAGGCAAGAGCGACGCAACCTGCCCCGGGACCGTCTTCAACGCGGCGTAGCGATATTACGTTGGCATGTCTCCACTTCGCTCTATCCGAAATATCGGCACATCCGTCAAATAAGAAATCCGTGACATCTGGCGCTCAGGCAACGTTTTACCATCGCCTCAGAGTTATCTCTCCTTTTTCTTGGTCTACTCGAGACTACCCCATGCACTGCCAGTGTCAGTTATCCGAGGTCTCTCCCCGGTTCTCCGTTTCTCATATCTTCTCGCATAGCCGCGATGACGGCTGTACCCACGCCGCGTTTCTCTTCGCTGTACAATATACACCTTCGTCTGTGTATCTCTGTATGACGGCACGCTTCTCCCTTTATCTCATTCCTATCGCCCGTTGACGCGCCTTTCCTTCACAACAGGCGGGGGTGCGCTTCAGCGATCAAGCCGTTTAATAAGCCGCGACCTCCTCGGTTTATTATACCATCCTAGACGTATCGCGCCCCCGTACACCCATTCATTCTACCGTCTGGATCTATGAAAATCTCGGAGTCTCGCGATGGCGTTTGTCTCTGCGATACGCTTTAGCGTGTATCGGAAGCTTTCTTCTCTGGTGAAAGATACAGCGTAAAACGTTCGTGGCTCGCGGAGTTTCGTGACTGTGATTTTTCAAGCAGAGAGAAATTGCCGAAATCTCTCTTTCAACGAAATATATAGACGGATTATTTTTATCGCTTCTACTATCCACTTGCGCTGACTCCACGTTTATTATATATTGCTCGCGATGCCGAACGAGCGCGACGATTCTCTCTCTATAGCGTCGATTCTATACGGCTGTGCACCGTCGGATACGCTAGTCCTCTGCTGGCGATATCGTTTGACCGGATTGATACGCTCCACCGAAGATAGTTATTTCACCGAGTGACTCTTTCGGATCAGCTCTATACGCGAGCGAGAGAGTCCCGACGTTACTTTTATGTTTTTACGGGGAAGGATTTCGAATACGAAGGATGTATTCCGTGCGCGAATAGTACCGGCGACTTCGAAATTCGGGCTTCGCAGACGAATAGACTGGATTTCCCGGGTTTCTTTTTTTCTTCTTTTTACTTCGAGATTTAATGCAGTAATAGACTATTCTAGTATTGGCACACGAGGCCAGAAAATTCCTACGGCTTTTTGACTCCCGCAGAAGAACTTTCAACCCTCTGCGAACATTTTATCGTAAATCCTCGGCGTAGTCGGCAAATGAGTTTAATTTTAGTTGTATTTCAATGAAAAGGGCAATTCTCCGGTGGCTGTACATCCATCATGGAGAATATAACGCTCTCTGCCCCGACCTGGTGGGATTAGCATGGATATGACTGAATTATACAGACTATGCGCCAGACTGCGTGTACACCATACGCCCGCGCCACTCGTGTTTAAGCCTCCCGAGGGCCGTCATTTCGAAGCGACTCAAATGCCTTTTATGTGTAACCCCGAGCGTGCATGAGAAACACTTACCGGCAGGACAGAGAAACGGCTAATACAGCTTGGAAACAAAGCTCTTTCGCTTTCGAGTTTAGCTCGATGAAACATCATTCGGAATAGCAATGTCCACGAATATAGAATAAATAGTGCCCAATGATATCTTATCAAATTGTTTACTATTAACAGCGATGACAGTGTGACATACATGCAAATATATATAAATATATATTTTTTTTCAAAAATTCTATGCATTTCAGAGTAACGCGCGCGGATGAGGCGAGGGTCTGGTTATACGACCAGAGCTGTCCGGTTATTGTTTTTGTTTTCGAAATCTGTGCGTCACCGCGGCGCTGGAAGAACGTAAATTATCGGTTGAATTATGTCTGCGCGCAAGAGCACGATGCACGTGCTCGTAATCGTAAATTTTCCCTGCAGTTTGCCGAGAATATATTATTGTAAGGGTAAAAAAAAAAAAAAATTGGAGAAAAGTGGAGCGCGACGAGTTGCCTTCTCAACATTATTCAGGGACGTTCCTCGATCCAAGGAATAGTAGTTTGAACAAGAGTGTTTGAGAAAATCGTTCGAGGAAAAGCGAAGGGATAAAGAATGAAAAAAAAGAAAAAGAAAAGTAAGAATTTCAAGTTTTGTACGAAAGCGCCGTCGAAGCCACGTAGTTTTGTCGGTTGGGTTCGTAAAAGTTTTCATCGCGTGCGGCAGAAGGGAAAGAGAGTTTTTTCCTGGGTCAAGAGGAAACGCGGCGAGAAGCTGTAGGATGAAATCTCGCTGTGCGGTGTGTGCCGCTGGATCCTCGAAGGGGGTGGTTGGTTGGTCGGTTCGGCTGGCTATGGCTGGCAAGGTTTATCCTTTATCGTAAAGCGAGTTTAGACGAGACGGCGGTCTGTAGCAGCGCCATGTGCCTCTGTATTTCCCCGGAGCTCCGGCAAAGTCCGTATAGGAAATCAAGTTAAATTTGTTGAGCCGATAAGGGGTAACAGGCGAATGCCGGGCCGAAGAGAGACAGTACGAGGAGGGAAAACGCCGGGAGAAGGAAGGGAGAGAGGAGAGTTAGGAAGGCTCGATAACGGCGGAGGCCCTTCTTCCTACGTTCTCTACAACCCTATACAGCTATATCTATGGCGTTAACGTACGTGCGAAACGGTAGTGCCACGAAATCTCCTGCTATCTCGACCGATCCGTACATCGAGAGAGCTTCGACGAACGGTTTGGCCACACCGGGCCGTCCAAGCGTTGCTGCAGCTTCCTACGGCTGTCGATTGATTCGACGTGATGTTCTCGCTCTCGCTTTCTTACCCACTCCCCTCGTTCTTTCCCAAAGCCAATTTTCCGCGTACCGAACGCTCGACACGCCAGAAATATTTATTATCCCGCAAGCGCACGGTGTACACAAGTACAAGCAAAATTTGTTGGACAAAAAGTCGCCAAGTGGGACGTATAGCGAAGATGGGTTTTCGCACTTTAATCCTTTCGCTCTCGACTCCCTCAACATCGATTTTTTTTGGCTCATGCGAATTTAAAATTTTTTCTATTACCGTTAGGTTCATTTTTATTTATCACAAGAGCGGTGAAGTGGCAAAGAGACATTCTGCACCCAGTTAAACGAGACGAGGATCCTCGAGGTAACGTAAAAGCTTTTAAATATATTATTGATTGGATCGAACGAATTGAAAAATAGTCGGAAGGACCGACCGAATGGGGGAGGCGGGGGATTCATAACATTTATGCAACTATTTCCACTGACCTTTTTTCTATCAAAGCGAAAGTATCCTCTTTTCGCTCTTGACTATCCCGTTCTATTAATTTAATTTGTTCCGATGGCCAAGCGAGCCGACGAGTACAACTTTTCTGATAACCGCGTATCATCGGCATGACCTACATGAAAAAAAAAAAGAAAAAAATACCTGCGGTTAGTTCGAAGCGTCTCTGGACTGCATTTTATTATGGTTAATTAAAACATGTAGTACGAAGAACGATCGCGTTACATGCCCTCGGTACTCTACTACTCTCGTTGAAACTTTGCCAAATTTTCCATTCGGACCGTTTTGTGCTCCAAGCAAACATCGGAACAATTCAGCAAGTAGCACACTGGCAAGAGAAAGAGAGGAAGAGAGAGAATCCGCAAGCCTCATTCATACCCAATGTGTTCGCATTTATCTATGTCCGGGATTCCGCGTATG
Source organism: Cryptus viduatorius (assembly GCA_964006125.1). Lineage (NCBI taxonomy): Eukaryota > Metazoa > Arthropoda > Insecta > Hymenoptera > Ichneumonidae > Cryptus > Cryptus viduatorius. The sequence continues at coordinate 17,596,765 of OZ023222.1, forward strand.
TCCTACGGGCAAAAGCGTTCTGGCGACTATATTATCCGTATCCATACGAAATCCAACCGGCTCTAAATTTCACTGTATTTCGAGTTATTCGTTGCTTTTCGCATTGATGATATCTGCATTAGTAATCACTGTGCGAACCCGCAATTACGAATGATATTCGGACGCGATATACACTGCGGAATTCCAGTGCCGTCGTTCCAAAACGTAGTCAAAGCCATCTACGTTGGCACGGTTAATTACATCGGAAACATAACATCGTTGTTCACTTTGAGTACAACTCGGCAGAGTATATATTTTAGTAGGGCAAATAAATTAACACATTCTCCATATAATGTGTTAAACAGTAACTGCGGAATAATCACTCACAGTGATAAGACCGCGACAGTTCAGTTTGAACGAGTTTACCACAAAATTGCAAACATTTCGGAGTCGCGCAATAAAACGCTCAACGAAATACGAATGTGCCGACATTTTGTAAACGAGAAATTCGTATCGTTATCAGATATAACCCGCGGAAATATTGAAAGGGCGTGCAAATCGGAGTCGACATCGAAACGGAGTGCGAGAGTAGCTGAGTAACCATTTTAAGTCCGCGCGCAGTTATAATTACACATACGATACCCTGAGAAATCCAAGGATATATTCCGCGTTTTAGTAAATATGCCAAGATAAATACATATTCGACAATTTTAATTAGCATAATAACTGTATGCCAACAAATACCACTTTTTGTAATTAAATCCTTCGGTACATATTTTCCAAGACCGACTGCTCGCAGAACAGGTGTATGTGTTTCGTATGATCTTTTCGCTCTCGAATACAACGTGTGCGCCCTCGTCAGCATCTAACTTTGAGGTTTCGCAAATTCCGCTTTCAGGCGATGTTTTCCACGAGAAGAAGATGCTTCTCTCTCGGATTCGCTAGCAAATCTCTTAACCGCATGTTCATCGTCGGCGAACTCGGAATAGTGTAACTTCGCATTAGTCATACTTCAGAATCGCTTAGAACCCTCGTCGAGGGTAGCCCCGGCGGTGTCCTGCACTGGCGAAGGGTCTTTCAGTTCGTCGTTGCAAACCTGGCTGTCTGGTGTCATAGGAGACTACTCTGACTCTCAACTCCGACGTACTACATAATATACATGCATATCTACTTTTTTTTCGTCTCGCTATCCTGCACGCGCCACTTTTTGTCTAGCATGGTAATCCGTCGGGATTTTACTCCAACGACGATCTAGCAAACCTGATAAAAAGAATGCGCATTCCCGATGCAAAAAAGTGAGAATGATAAGGAAATGCAAAAGGAGGTAAAGGTAATCGGATATTCGCGAGAGTTAGGCTTGAAGTATAAACGAATACGGAAAGGATAAGAAATTGTAAAGAACCGTCGAGGTTTTTTTTCTACGTCTGTTGTATAATCCGAAAAAGTCTGTACGGATTCTCGTCTCAGTGAAATTTCAACATATTCGTTTTGTAACCCCCTTAAGACGCCCGGGAGTCGTAAGGACGCGAGACGAATGGGAAGGTCTCTCATAAAGCAATGAGGCTGCTTGCGGTTTGCGAAAGATCGACGCGAAAGCGTAGAACCGGAAACTAAAGGTATATAGTGGTGTTCCATTCGGTATACACCTGCTGCCAGATAATGTGCCAATAAAACTGAGAAGACGAACACGAAACGTGTGTATTGTACGCTCTACCGGAGACTGGTATGAAGAGGAAGCGTGATGCGGCGGTGTTATATCTAACTGTCGGAACGAGCGTAGACGACCTCGAGACTGTGCTTTTCCAGGCACGCGAGCTATCGGGATCACCGGCAGTAGAAAGGGTTTTGCCATTCGTTAGAGAAGCCGTGAGCCCGTACCAAGGCCGTTACTACTTGCCGGCTTTAAGTTACTGCTGCGACCGAGGGGTCTATGGGGCGTGAAGCCCGAATACGCCGCAATAATGTACCCTTCTTACCGAACGCACGCTATGGGATTGCACGTTCTATGGGATCCCAGGGCACAGCCGCAATGGCGGTGGCGAACGCGCCACCGACCACAGGGAACTCGACCGTACACCTTGGTTGTATGGCAAATGCTGAGAGAGCTCGACTCCGCTACTTGCCTCTACTTGTTACCCCTCTGGTAAAGCTATGTAGTTTGGCAGTTTGGCCAGTGTGGTAGTTTTCCCAGTAGTAGAGGCTTGCAACGTCCCCTCCCGGACGGTTTGTCCGGTTAGTTTGGCTTCTTCTTCGCGGGTAGTTTAATTGGGAAATTGGCCTTGGATGGAGTGCCAGTTACGCTAGCGAAACGAACGATACCCCTCGGCCCGCGTGAAGCGCCATAGGCACGCGTCTTCTATGCGAAGCACCTGGCAAGCTAATTTCTTGGATGTGACGAGGGTGAAAACAGACCAGACCCTGAATACGAAAAGGTACGTTAATCTACTTCGTGTGGACTTGCTGCTCGTTGTCTCTTGAGAAAACGCTCGGAAGGGCACCAGAAGAGAAGAATGGAAGGGCACATTTCTGGCGTAGCAGAGATTACCCCGTAAATTTGCACGAAGCTAAGAGATTCGTCCGACTTTTTTTTTTTATTTCACGAAGGAGAAACCGAGGGGTCTGGCCAGTTAGCACTGAGTTATATGATTTAATGAGAAAGTGAGAGAGGATCAAGGCTATGGAGTTTATTAAGTCATAAATCAGACCTACGTACATGAACAATAGCGATTAAGTTGAATATTACTGAGACACTGCAGGGGTTGTCGTTTGGTGGATTAACCCATCGCATGGCTAATGCAAAAATGTAGCCGACGTCCTCTCAGCCTGTAATCTCTCATCGGGGATCTCGGGAAACTGTACACCTCTGCTTTCCTCATTCGAGTGAAAAATCTTATATTCTGAATATGAAATTATCTAACTCGCGAAGTTGTTGCCTTCGAATTTCACCCCTCGCGATCTTTCGACGCAGCGATTTTCAACGAAGAAACTCCTGAATTCAAGAGATAAAAATAATTTCAGTAAGCTTCGACCGAACAAATTCATCATCCTCGCGTGAAGAACGCTTTTGTTTACCCCTCCTTCTCAACCTTAAGAATTCATTTTCAATTAAAGTTCGAATGGCGCCAATCCTTCGATGAGATCGGAAGAGACAATCAATCCCGGATTTGGTGGTTGAGGCTCCACTCTTAGAATCAAACCCGAGTATTGTCGTCGATGGCAGGGGATTCAACATTGAAAGAAATTTCTAAGAGGGTGTCGAGATGAGAAAAGAACTCGTTTTTGCGAGACTCAGCCTAACCGGTGATGGTAAAAGTAACGCAGGGAAAACGAACCGCTGATTAACTTCTTTTTTTGTCACTACTTAACCATCACTAATTATCAACTATAAAGAATTTTAATTCCTTACTGGCGGTGTTAGAAAGTTGATTAAAGACGGTACGACCTCATGCATTTTAATTATTATTTTTTATATCCACCCCGCTACAACCGCGCAGTGATGGCGAAGAGGTTGGCAGAATGGCGACGGAAAATGCATTCAGGTACGGGCTCTGAAAGTTCGTTTATTAATACGAATTGCCTCTCGTAAAGCCGGGCGGGCATCTCTCGCGGCAAGGCGTATCCTTACCGTCTTTACGATGCTCTTAATTAGCCCGACGAGTATCTCGGTGGCCGATTTAACGCGACCATCACTTCGCGCGTCTTTCCCTCCCTAACTGCGAGGCGCCAGCTTGATGAAGGACTTAGTCGGCTTGGAAAACGACTCTTGGACCAATATGGACCTTGTTACAAAATTCATGAAAGTATTTTATACGTGCGATCTTAGCAGGTCGCACAGCAAACTCGGACCATTCTAAATACGAACTCGCGTAATGAATACAGACAACAATTTTTATCGGGATTTCCAACAGGCCGTCGTACGCTCTCGCAAATTCAGGCAGATGATGAAGGAATTCTTCTTTTTTTCGATAGGAATCGGCGGTGCGTGAAATCAATTTTGCAAAGTTAACTCCGAGACTTTTCATGCAGAAACGAGACCTCGCAAGGAGCTTCTCGCGTCCGCGAGCCGTTTCTATACGGAACTACACGTTTCTCGTTTCACCGGACAAAGGCGTTGCGATCCCTCAGACTTTTTAAAGACTCGCCTCCTTACTCGCGAGCTGTAAACCCCTCCGTTGCATAGACTTCGTTGCTACGAAAAGCTCGAAACGTACAAGCTGCGGGTCCCGCGAGACGACATTTCTCCCAAAGCTTCGACATCGTTCGGCTTCGAATTTGTCGGTACAAAATAATATCGTCTCTGTATACATATAGCTAATACTCTTCGAATGGAGTTGGGTCTCGTATGTGTATAGGGGTTTTCACGAGACCAACAAACCCGCAAGCAACCGCCAAACTTTTAAACTGCCAAAGCCCGTGGGTCGTCCAAGTTGCCTTGCAAGTTCTCTCGCAGAAACGCGTCCTTTCTATCCTCTCCCTCTCTCTGCCTGTTATAGAGCAAAGTGCGAGTTTGCGGTACAGCGTGAAGAGGAAACCGGAAGTGCGGACGTTGTTAGACCATACGGTTCTATCGAGTGGAACAGTTCGCCGATAAATTCAATGAGCGCTTCGTAATTAAAATGATTCAAATGTTTGCGAAAAAAATATCAATTTTTTTTTATCGGATATTATCAGTGGCTGACTTGACTTAAGGGCAAAACCGGTATCGGATTAGCGATCAGTATCAAGAGATGCGGCAGCATCTCGACGCCAAGTACCAGTAAAAAGTAATAAGTCCACGTAACAAACGTATACCGGTTGAGTGCTACCAAGTAGTTATACGCCATAGAAAACACGCAAATTAACGTATTTTCGTTACCGTTCGATCAGATCTGAGATATTATAAGATCTTACAATGTTTTGAAAAATGGTATTGTTTTTCCGTCGAGAAGTATATCACGTGAATTTTTCTTGTAGATTACGACAAACGCATTAGATTTATTGATATTTTATCGAAAAGTGATGATACTGAAGTTTAAAAAAAAAATTTCCCACTGGATATATCATGAATATTTTCCACCTTCAATCTTAGCTCAGTATTTCTCAGAAAAATCTGCATCGGGGATGAAAAAAAATATAATTTTGTGTATTTATCGTTTAAAAAATCTTCCGGAACGCCCGAGGCACGCTGATGCGGCTCTATCGTAAAGAATATGATGAGTACGAAGAAAAAAAATAAATAAAAAGAAAAGATCCTCGTCCGCGTTTTCTCATTTGCACGTTAATGACTCCGGCTTTCCACTCTGCGTATTCTCGTGCACTACGAGGACGAATAACAAGAAAAAGAAAATAATAATAAAATTCTAGGTCTCTTCAATACATACACTCTGTGAAATGATTCTCGAAAAATTCCCGTACGCAAATGCGCATTCTGTTCGCGACTAAGCCAAGTACATAAATGTAAAATAGCGTTACGCTCTCGGTGCTTGAAGGAGAAAATAGAGTGACATACGTGGCTATGGATGTATGCGCGTACGTGCACTCGTCCTTCGCGTATGTAGCTTCGGAAGTGCACGCGGTTATTCATATAGCTATATTTGAGTACACTGAAAGGGATGAGTGAGTGGAAACGCCTACGCGTACCGCGTCGCTCTGATAGGAAACAGCTTCGTGATAATGGCCGGAATTTTCGAAAAGCTCGCACGGCCTTCTCAACTCGAGTCTGCGAAGTGACGCGTGGAATACAAAATTGATCTTAGCATGACATTACCACTCGGAGAGGGAAAGGGGGGTTATACTGACGGGTCTCCACCGACGTGCCATAACCGTGAGAGAGTGAGTACGACAAGAGCCGAGCGCGCGTGGGAGAGTGCGATCTCTCGTTCCACTATCCTCAAAGCTCAACTTCGTATACTATATGTACCCATCTACCACCTGGAACATCCCTGATGAATATGAAATGGCCAAAGACCCACGTCACTGAAGAAAATAATTAAATATATCGCGTGATTGCGCCGTTACGGCGCCGCAAAATCCCAAGCGGAAGCAACAAAATACGTAAATTTACTATACTAGGAGCTAATGGATTTTATAGCACCATTATCGGCGTATCAGAATGCTTTGTAATAGATATTTAATAGAAATTATTTTTTTTTTCTGTATCTGAAGCAAATTTCCGTATCAAATATCGACCGATTCGCGATATAAGTAGGAAATTATTCATTACTGAGGCTAATACGCATCAACTGCAGTCATGGAACGCTGAATCAGGGCAACAAAAAAGTTTATCGAAATTTTCGATCTTCAGCAATTTTTTCTAAATCTTTAAACAGCAATAGCTTTGCTTAGCCATTTCATAACAGGCGACCCCAGAAGATGCGTAGAGAATTATACGAAAAAAATAGTAATAATAGCGAAGGACCCTATCGTTTTTTTTTTCATTGAAGATTTCAGAAATTTTTCTAAAATAGATTTTTGTAATAACGGTTTTTTTGTAACCTATGACTAAACAAATAAACTATAATAGTTGACCGCCGTAAAAACAAACACTGAGGAAGGATTAATGAAAGCGAACTTCAGGGTGCGTATTTTTCATATCTTCCGATGATACGGATATCTTAATCTGATTGTATTGGCATGACGGAGGTAAAACGCGTGAACGACTATGAAGACGAACCGAATGAATTCTTCCTTTATACCCCCTCCTCTCGCCCTCCCCTGAAGTACTCGTCGTCGGGCGCGTTCATTAAATTCCGGCGATCGTTGAAGTGGCGCTAGCGCCGAACCTTCTCTCTTAACTACCCTCTTGGAAGAAAACTAAAAAAAAGAAGGAAGCTTGCAAGGACGGGGGAGATGAGAGAGTTGAGGAGTTCGAGGACTGGGTAGAACGGTACCGGGGAGACGCGTGGGTGGTGATATAGCCGGTGAAACTAATCTTTCTTTTAATTACAGCACGAGGCAATCGTGCTTCTCTCGACGCTGCTGCTGCTGCTGCTGCCGCTGCCGCTGCGTCCTGACGAATTTTATCGCGAGTAATCGAAGCATCCGCGAAGGGGCCTTTCTCGACAATAGAACACGAAATCGAATTGCTTTTTTTTTTTTTTTCTTTCACTGCTCAACTCTCTACGGAATACTCGAGGAAAATGGATATATCTCATAGTATCTTCGGTGAGACTCCCTTAATGGATGACATCGATGACTGTCGGATTTGCGAACGATATTTTTTTTCTTTTTCTTATTGCTGTTGGCCTTCACGTGAACGGGTTTACGCAGCGCAAGCTTTCTTCGGCCCGTGACGAGATACAATCTATCGTAATTGAAAATTATGCCGCACGACTGGCTCTGCCTCCAGGCGCGGGACCTCTGGCTATAGGTAGATAGATGGGAAAAGGTGGCTCGGTGTAGCACACGTAGTACCTTCGTTCTTGGTGAGAGAAATGAAAAAATTCCACGGGCGTGGCGACGTCGTCGTTATAAAGTTTCGAAACGACTGGTGGGGTCTCTGGTATAGCCAGCCGCACGGTACCGAGAGGCTCACTGGTCTCGCAGGAGCTTCTCTCCCAAAGCCGATAAGATCGAAGTTTAGGAACCATAAAAAATCTCGTAGACCCACTGGCTGTCCATTTATTCGCCAACGCATAATTTTATTCTCCCGTCTCTTATGTACTACATAGCATTTTTTTTATTAAGCCAATTTCTCGTTGAGGGTGTCGAGTTTTCTTCGCAATTGATTTTTACGTTACCGGACTTTCTACCCTATACGGTGAACGGATTTAGTTCATCCAGGTTGACCGGATAAAGTTAAGCATCAAGCGGAAAACGGCGCTTTGTGCATTTTCCCAACGCGAAAAATACGTGAGGCTCTCGCACCTCCCTTGCCAAAGAATTTCGTCAATGAAATACATACAAGGAGCTCCAGTGGTTGTCAAAAGCATGAAATATATAACGATGCCGCATGCGACGTCGACTGTCGCGATGCAAACCTCTTTGCGTGACCTCATTCGCGAAACATCTGTGGCTTGGCTCATGCCTCCCCGGTGTATTCACTCTGTAGGAGAGAGCCTTAGAAATAGAGATGCGCATCAACGAAAAGAAGATGCAACGGAGTGCGGATAGGAGAATGAAAAAGCGCGTCGACGAAGCGAACCAACCCTGAGTCCAGAGCCAGAGGCCTAAAAAGCATAAACGATAGCACAAGAAACAATAGTTTCCCGCGTTGCCGAGTTGACTACGAAGGGATTGCCGAGTCAGCAAAGACTTCTTCGTTCTCTCCGCGGTACGTATTCCTTCCGTGTCTCTTCCACCGTTTCGTTCCTCTGCGATCTCACATACATTCTCAAGTGTACCAACTACCGGGCTATACCCAAAGCATTAACGTTACGGTTTGTAGCGATTCAAAGGGATAGGAGCGACCAAGTTCTCGACACTGATGTCTAGCTAGACGCAGCAGCCAAGAAGGGGCGGAAGGGGGTGCAGGAGGTTGGTTTGAAAACTGTACAGAACGTTGCTGCAGAATTTAAGCGCTCGTTAACGGCTCGAGCAGACACGTTGGCGCTCAACATCCCTGGGCTAAGTAAGCTCGTACTCTCGTCTGACTTACTCATAAATCTACTCCAGTAGGGAGGGATCGAGATAGAGTATAAGTCGCAGCTTTTAACGGGTGATCGCTCCCGGGGCTTTGCCGTGTTGGCAAACGTCCTGTTTCTCTCCGAGTGCTCACCGAGTCCTTCTCTCAATATTCTTCTTTTTTTATTACACGTAGTACATCTATTACAAGAAGCCCATTACGTCCATCAGACTATTCATGGCTCCGAAGCGCATTTCCGGTTGCGCTTTCTATTCAAGAAATTTATCATCTTGCAACCCTTGCGTATATGTACCGTTCGCGATATATAAGACGAGATAACAGTGAGCAGTAAAGCTCGATCGGGAAGTGAAAGCAGAATGCGGATATATACGTTTAGAGTGTGCATCTAGGATAGTAAGCAAAACGAGAGACGATAGTAGATTTCTCGTACACAAGGAACGGTACGAGCAGTCGTACTGTATCCCATACTACGCTCTATGCTATGTTCTTCCACAAGAAGAGGGTGATACGGTGGCCGGATGGTCCCGCGCGTTACTTGAAATGTCCTGTAAGCTCCACGAAGCTTGCGCAACTCGGGTCACAGATCGCGCTACGTTGCCGTGAGAATCAAGTAGAAGTTAGAGGGTAGTATCGGAGGCGAAGGAAGCCTCCAGCACCCCTGGATAGAATGGGGAAGAGGAGAGGGGTGGCTGGGCGACTCTGTAGCTGCTTCTCACACCACCGTCATTGCTACTGGGCGATCTCTGGGTTCATGCGCCGAAGGTGGTACCGGTTTGGCAGAGTTATTTAGAAGCGGCAGCAACGGCGTTGTTCTGGCGCGCATAGTATGTGGGTCGCCACCGGCTTAGTGCCCACGGGTAAGCCTCATGAAACATGAGTACCCAGGATGACGCCACTAACTCCTTTATGGAGATGGAAGCTTATGCATGAATTGTAGAGAGTAGGTGGATTCCAGCTCTGGAACCCATCTCTCGACTCGACGACGTTCTCGCCACAACCGAATCGCCTGTTGGTAAGTAGTCGAGGTCAGCGTCTCGTGAGATGCCGCCCCCCAACTGTGAATGGGTTCGTCTGTCGACGGGCGGCAGAAAATGAGATCTACCGGTATAATGTCTCGGTGAATCCACCGGTGCGCTGCAAAAGACTGTGGGAGGAATCCGATGCGACACCCCGGGGTGTTGGGAATAATGCCAAAACCAGTCAAGTCGCTAAGCGTACGCTTGTAAACGTTACCCAAGAGCAAGGATTATGTGGCACTTTTCTGTTCGTTGATTTTTAAGTTAACTCGGTGCTCTCGAGAGATGGAACAGAATACAAGCTGGAATTCAGATCTGAATATGCAGCGGAAATATTTGAATGTGCAGTATTGTGGTTAAGGGAATCAACAATATCCGGCGAAAAAATCGGAAATTGGTGCTTTTCCGCAACGCGTGATACTGACATTCTCGACTCAAAACATATCGTTTTTCAAGCTCATGGTCGGCAACACGACAGTAAAACCGCGGGTTTGCAGTTTTAAGAAAGACGATTTGCGATAAAGATAGGAACGCATCTGGCGATATGTTGGGCGGCGCGCGAAGAAGGTGACTACGAGTGTAAGTCACGGTAATAACGAGCGTCGCGGGGGCACACCTCGAGTAGCTCGAGGAAAAGTAATATGTAAGAGGAAATAAGCCACTGCTCGTATATTCAGGGATATCTGATGGCACCGGTCGTATCCACCCCCCGCACGGCTGTTGAAAACTTAACTTGCCTCTCGCTCGCGCGCCTAAAGCGCCTTCTCACTCGCTCTTTCAACATTCTCCTCCCCTCCTTCTAGTATTTTAACTCTCCATTTCGTTCTATCCCTCCTCCTTAAAGTTGCGGACTACTGCTGCGTGCGGCGCGCGTTCCGCTCTCGGACCACAGCGACGAAATATTTATACATCCTCTCTGCTTAATTGCGCACCTCTCCCCAACCAGCTACGAGCACGAAGTTGCCCCGTAATTACCGGGTGATATTATCGCTACTTTAAAATCGTCGCAGCCTCTTAATAGACAACTTTTCGTGTCTGGTTAAACTTTGCCTCAGCTACTGCAGCGAAAACGCGTAGGCTGTGCCGGTCCCTCATTTTGCTCATTCAACCCCCTTCGGACGCCCCCCCCCCTCCCCCCGCCCTTGCGATAGGCCTGCTTCGAAATTCTAATTAACCACAACGTTCATTCTGGTTCATTCGCTTATCAATTTCAATGGTTGTATTAAAATATAATATATCCGAAGTCACGCACCGAGATACCGAAAGATAATCGGTCATTGAAATTTACGGTCCGTAATCTTCGTATTTAAATCTGTAACGTTATAGGTTTTATCGTCAGTGTGAGCGAAAGTGCGGGTGGAGTTGGCAAAGTTGCCAGTGGCGAGAGGGAGGGAACCCCGGTATTGTAACTACGTTTTGTTCAATGTAAAAGTAAGCCATTACAAACACGTGTCCTCGCCGATTAGCATAATGGTAGGACTTTTTGTACGAGCGCGTTACGCGGACTAGCCCCACGGAAAAATGTTAATAAACCTCGATGCTGTCGTACGCAGTTTCCGGAGACACTGGTCTTCGCCATTCCGGAGAGGGGTGCCTCTACCAGGTGGAGAACATGTGCTCTCGCACACTCGGGGTCATTAAACTTTTTTACAGCATCTTCGTGACCTTTCGCCTCCCGGTCCACTGGTACCCACATACCGGAAACTCGTAACTTTGATGGCGCAATCGCCATTTAAAAAACCTGTCCGCAAGAACTCACACGGAGTTTTCGGTTTTGCGTTAGTATTTGTTTGTAATTAGTACAAAGAAAGATGGGGGTGGGGCAAGCAAAGTGGTTTTACTGATGCGCGTCGTCGACGATTAAAGTAGAGAGCAAGCGGTACGGCAGCCTGAAACAGTATAGGAAAGGGGGTTGGCATGTATAGCAAGTTGCTCGTGGTTGGCGTTTCGCGCCCCGACGTGACATCGTTAGCAACTTTCTGCCACTGTTTTCCGTGGTCGACCGACAAACTGGGCTAATTGCCTTCAACTTCTGACCTATCCTTCCAGGTAATTCGTTCCGGTAACGCTATTTTCATCTCTCGTTGATAATTATTAGCAGGAAATAATCAAAAATCTCCAAAAATGTCAATCAAGTGTAACGATTTTTCTTTCTCTTTCTGTAAACCGGTTTTCAAAGCGTTATCAGCGAAATCCATTATAGATAGAATTACAATATAATAGATTTGTAATTTAGATAATATTAAAAAGTTCTTCAATTTTTTTTTTACTAAATCCCAACGTTATTTTCTGTGGCCCCAGGGAGATTGTGTTTCGCAACCACTCAAGACTCGTTTCAGCCGCGAAGATTACTCGGTATATTATTTCGCGAAACCTGAAAGGGTTTGGATAGCAGAGGGAGGGACCAAGAGGAACAGAACATGGGTTGGGAAAGGAGAGGCGAAGAGAGTGCCGACGGGAACGGCAAAATTGAGAGAAAAGCGAACGAGAGGAAACGAAAGCGCGCGAAACGAGAGAATAGGTAGATAAAGGGATGGAAAACCGAGTAGGGGGACTTTTGGCGCACCGCGTCGAAACTTCGAGACAATCTACGCACTCCCTTCTCCAAGCCCGACTCTCGAGTTCTGCCGGCTATACAACCGCGACTCATCCTCACTTCACACTTGTACCGGTACTCTCGTTAAAACCGTTTACACATCGTCGAACTAACATTCGCAAACATCCGAATGTGCGGGGGGGATGCGCATACCGACATATTCAATGTCTGTCTACACAGCAACAGCAGTAGGCGATTTCTGCAGCCGCTTACACTTTGGCACAGCAACAACGCCGGCTCTTCGCCGTACGCAGAGTACATCACCTCTGATGATAGCGGTAGGATGAGGTGACTACCCCACAGGCTCTCACGCCCCGCTTTACTATATGTATAGGTGGTAACTCGGCGCTCCATTCTCTTCTTCGCTCCCGCAACCTCCACTCTGTGCCCTTAGATTTAATTAACTCGGTCTGAGGCCTTCATTGAGTTATGTTAAGTCACGTACCCCCGCCCAAAGCCGTAATCTTTGTATTATACCGCACTCGAGAGCGTATTTCCCAACGCGTCCCCCCCCCCCCCCCTTCCTCTCCCCCCTCTTTCCAAGATCGTTGCTGCACCCACAAACCGCGCACCGGCAAGATGTCACGACGGGATAAGCACCCAAGTTGTCGTTGGGCTCTTCGGCACATCAGGGACTCGACAATGTCAGTCCTCGTTCGGCGTCTTCGCCATTTTCTTAACACTCCCGCACCTTCCTTACTTACGATGGGGCAACCATATTTCGTACTCCGGTGTCGTATAACTCCTGTCATCTTACCATTCTATAGTTGCATACCCTTTCGTCTCATTCGCTCCTATACGCACATAACTGTGAACCTTCAACATCGGAGATCGGGGGGGAGGGCTTGTCGATGTCGCGACTCTCAGCGTTTCTGACATCAAGGGCTCTTCGTGTTTAACGTCTTGAGGATTTCTCCTTTGACGTGTACGTATAACCACCCCGCCCCCACCCCCTCACCCCTCAGGGGAAAGACGAAACGAGAGAAGGCTTTGAGGCTATACGCATCTTTATGACTCCCATCTATTGCAAACTTTACAGTCAATTCACCAATGCAAACTACAAGGTAATGAGTCGTCTCAGACACAAAAAAATGTAATAATTTCGTGTCTGAAGTTTTGATCGAAGTTGGATAGCCCTGAAAAGATGCGAGTTGCATGTCGAAAAGTAATTTCAATTTAAAGTAGTCGAGCAGGACGTCGCTCGAAGGGACGTCATTCCGGAAATTCTCATTCGGAAGATGATGCGCGAGGATTACGCCGGGAATCGCTCGAGGCTTTTTAACGTGGCCTCCACGCGGCCGAGTTTTATCGCGACGGTCCGACGAAAGGGCGAAAAACCAACGAGCCTTTGACGTCGCCCCACTGCCGTCACCGCGGAGAATTAATCACATAAACTCGCGTCATATCACGACGATGTTGCACGAACCAACGATATTATCGTGTATGACCTTCGCACATAATTGTGAGATTAAAAAGCGCGTTTTCACTATCGCTATATAACGATAAGCGATAAATAACGATAGCAGCCTGAGTCCGACCAGTTGAACGCACTGGCCGTGTGTTGATCGCTAATTCGACGAACATCAAAAGGATTTAACCGATAGACAGAGAGAGCATTAACGGCTAATCAACCGTACCATTGTATTTCCGCTACTCTGCACGACCCATTCGACAATAAAGATCCGTCCTTTTAATTAACCCGTTTAACCCTCTTTCCATCCAACTCACCCCCGTCCCCCTCGTCTTTGTTATTCCATTTGTAGTTTTTGTTTTTTATTGTATCTTTTATTTGGTGGTCGGTTTATAAACCGTACGGGCTTTATGTCATCGACACGTGCCGCGACTGTACAAAAAATGCATTTAACATTATTCACTGATCCGTTAACAGTGAAAATTGATCGCTTTAAACGTGAATCCTGATGCTGATTGGCAATAATGGTGAATTCTGCACGCCGATAAGTACTGATGCGATATTTTTTTTTCTACAATGTCAAAACGAAAAAGGATGAATAGTCAAAACGTCAGCACCAAGTTTTTAACGATCCGACGATAAAGCGAGAGCCTAAAAGTTGAAAAGGCAAAACGTTTGCTCGATTAACAGAGAAAGTGGGGTATAAGGTTGCGAGAGAAGCTCAACAGTAGAATGGCTTTCTTTGCCCCTATCTTCGTGCGGAGGTTCGCGATTTTGTTCTGCTGCCAGAACAACTAAGCAACTTTGGTCTATATTTCGCTCCGTGGGTGGGCAAGTAACGCTGGCTGATTTCCGCGTTGCAGTTTCCACTGGCAGTTAAGTCAAATCAATTGGAAAAGTTCTGCTTTTCGAGTTTCGCTCGGTACTGGACAATTACCGTCTCTACTCGATGGAACAACATGGGATTTTCTTCTCGGTTCGCATCTCAAAGTGGCCAATGCACGAGTGAATCTTATATATAAGATTCACTGAGAAAAAAAACCTCCGCATTAGCCAAATTGGGGATTTCTTTTGTTGAACCGAATTTTCGTTCATACAAAAACAAATTTTGCGTTTTGTAAAATATTTTTCAGCATTTTGTATTGTACCAAAAAAAAAAATCGTGTTAACAACATTGAACGCCGATTTAGTCGATTAAATATTTTTTTTTTTGTACGATGCAATCTTGTAATATACATTTTTCGTCTTTGCTGTATATTCTATTTTAACACTCGATGACTTTCATAGATCAATTATTATAAGATTATCGATTTTAGCGAAAGAAATAACTGCTCACTCCCATCCCCTCGCGCGAGCTCTTCGCCAGTTCCGTCACCTTCCACGCTTTCGTTTCAGCTGAATAAAAAAGATTTTCGAATGAAATATCATTGTGATCGGACGAGACGACGATTCAGTCGAGGCAATGGGTCACTCAACTGAGAGAAGTTAACCGCCCACCGGGTACTTCTAGAGATATTTCAATAATTGAGAAATCAGGCGACAGGTAGGGAGATTTCGAAATGGTGGAATACCGAAGAGGGCACATGGCACCCAAGGGAAACAGGACGACCTCCTTTATCTCCGAGGGATCTTCTTTCACTGAATCCCATTACAATTCGCTCGGCGGCTCTTTGTTTAAAGTACAATGGCTATTGACTCTGCTGGGCGGCACAGGAGAGTCAGTGGGTGTGGAAGTACGAGAGACGCTCGGCTCTCTCACCAAGATATAGTTGGCTGAAGCACATAATCCTACAGTTCTCTCTGTGCTCTCGCGGTCCATGAAGCGCCGCCGAAAGATATCAAAACTCGCTGCTGACACTGACTGCACCCAAACTTTTTTCGGGCGGGGAGAGGATATCGCATCGCATTTCCAAAAAGGGCTTCGAATTGTTAAATAATACGCTTCCGAAAAAAAAACAAAAATAAAGTTCGGGAATGGAAACGCTTTTCATTAATCGGATAATTATTTCTCAATTCTCTGTTTCAGAGTTAATGTAATTAATTACACTTCATTCGGTCGAATTACTTCTATTAATGCAAGTTATTTCAGTCCTGCATCGACCATTGCTGCACCAAATTTCCGATATCAATTTCCTACAATTATCAGCAGGTAAAAACATAATTGCAGATATTTATCGAGAGTAAACAATGGATGATTTCGTTAATAATATCGAATGGCGTTTGTATAAAGTAGCTCAACCGGATATTAATCGACTATAGTAAAATGCGAAATATGGAGATAGGAGAATTACAAAAAAAAAAAGGATTACGAAACACCCGTATGACCACTGCGTGTGGTAGGTACATATTTCAACGTCGAGCATAGCGAAACGCGAGCGTTACAAATCTGAAGATATAACGACAGTGGAGCGTGGATCTCTCCCTCTCTCTTTCTCTCTCTCTCCCTCTGATATATCGTTGAAACTTTAGCAATTATACATAGCCGAGCGGCGACCGCGATATATACGAACGTAAATGCGAGGTGTTACGAGAGCGACAACAATGGGCTCGACGGATAGTCCAGGATTTTTATTCAGTCTATCTATTGGACGACGGTTATGTGTCTGGTATAATAATGTCACTGAAACTGTTATTTCGCTGTTTGGACTGTTTTTTAACCCGCGCCAACGGTTTTGGTGTCAAAAAAATGTATTGATATCACAGAAATGCAGTGATACAAACATTGAATGGTAAAGGTACCAGAAGTAAAAATTTGCGAAACCTACATTGGTTCCCTTGACCGATAAAAGGGCAAAAAATGTGCTGAGAAATGTAAAAAAAAAACGATTGAAAGGGAGAAACGATGTTTTTCTCACTGTCGGCGAGAGGAAGGAGGAACGAAGCATCGTAGACTTTGCTAAAAACATCGAAGGACGAAGACGGCGGTATCGAGTGATCTCGCTAACCCGGAAGTCGTCCGCGTTTCCGTGTACCGTGCGCGAGAGCATTCTTTCGCTATTCCCTCGATATCGCCGAAAAACTTTCAACCGACGACAAACATCGGGGGTGCGAGTGGGCCACCCCTCCGAGGCGGTGGGGCAAAGGCATTGCGCCAGTGGCGCGGCATTTCTCGCTGGAAAATACCATTACGCGAGAGATCCCCGTCCGATCCCCTTTTCCCGCTTGGCGTTAGGTAGAATGAGAGCAACAAGGAAACAGCGCAAAGCGGAATAGTAGCGACGAAAGCAACAGAAGCGAACCCCCAAAGACGTCGGTCGAGGGGGTTATATTACAAGCTATAGTGGTAACCTTAGCCTCGGCGTGCACTTAGACGAAGGCGCTCGGCAACTGTACTCGCGTCTCTTTTCCTCTAACGGCTCAGCTTCTCAAACGTTCTGATCTTACCCTTCGGCAAAAGTATTTCTGATGGCATTACTTGTTCTCCCTTTTCTCCGTTGATTCTCTCTGCTTTCGAGTTTGCGTCCCGTAAGAGTGGGGAGAGAACAGTCTCAATGCGGATAAGTAGATTCTCGTACCCTTCGGTTGCGACACCTCGTTGAAGGTGTCGCCTTGAAAATATATCAAGCATCCTCTCTCTCATCTATAAAACTCGTCCTGAGATCATTCGATTACTCACCGAGGCTTTCCGACTTGAGAGAAAAGTTGCGTGGCCAGTGACGCGTATATATACCACTATCGTATGGAAAAATACAGCCTCGAATATACTAGACCTAATATAGATAGCCGAGTGATTGTGCTACGGGGGTGAAGCATGACCGCGACAACCCGTCAGCCTCGATTTCTCTGTCGTTGTTCGCGCTCTCTTCCCGCACCCCTCCCGCACCCCTCCGGGGGTCAAAGATTCTGCAAACGTCGAGACGAACAAATGAGGGTGTCTCGGGCGTCGGGTGTCATGGCCAATTTCGTTGCAGAGGGTAGGAATCTTGAGAAAGCGGATTGATGCTCGTTGTCTCAGACTACAGTCAGGGGACCGCAGACTGGAGGGAAAGTCGGCTTGAGATTAAATTAACCAAATGGATTGGGAGCGGGAATAAACAATGACGTTATCGTACACTGCAATATGCTTTCTTATTTTTTTCGTTCCATTTCCATTTTGTGCGAATTCTCGTCGCCCTCCGGACTGCTCTTATATTCAGACTCGTTTCAAAGATCATCTCGCATCTCCAATTCCCCGGAGTAAATACATAGATATATGACGATGCATATGTGAAAAGTATACACGATATAGGCGGAAACGATCAAATTCTCATAGAGAAATTCTCCTCCGAGTCGTGCGCGCGGATATCGTTCAGTTTGAATGAAAGAAGTCGCCGTGCCGATCCTAAAGAGCCCCGATGCGAAAACGTAGCGAGATACACTGCTATCCTGGAAACCAGAACCTCTTATCTATTGGTGGGAGGTATCGGGGTCGCAAATATCCCGTGAGCGCTTGTTCCTCGCCAGGGGATCATCGAGGACGCAGAGTCAAGCCGAGTTGTTCCCGAGTGCCGGTATGTTACGCTTTATACGCGAGAAGCGCAAGAGTATTCCCTGTAGTGGGTCTACCGGATCGCCAAGTGGCCTCAAGGAGCCTGCGTCTTGGCCCTATCAGAAATAGCTGGAAAGCAGGCGAGAGCGTAAAGCGATTCGATAGATGGTAGAAGCAAAGAACGCAAAGGGTAGAGAAGCGATCCTCGCGATCTGAGAGACACTACTCGAGACACTGGCGAGCCGAAGAAGAGGAGCCGGCAGGACGAAGACGACGGTGGGAAACGTAGTAGAAGTAGACGATCAGGTGGATTCGAGTGAAAAGTTGAGTCTCGTCCTGCCGGACGCGAGACACGAGACTGACGAGACACTCGAGAAAACACAGAGTAAAGGCAAGATAGAAGAAAGATGAGAAAGATCGGAGAAGGTATGATGTACAAACACGTGAAGACCCAACCCGGATGGAAGACGAGATAAGCCTATGCCGCGATCCAGACACCAGCGCCACGAGTGGCGACAAATTAAATCAAATTGCACGCTTCGCCTCGTGCCTAGAAATTAATATCCGAAGATTACAGAAGTAGCGCCGTTGGCCCGCTCTTCCTTTTTACAACTCGACCCTTGTTCTCACCCTGCAGCTTTCTCTTCTACCTCGTTTTTTTTTGTCCGCCGTTATGCTTCGCTCTCCAACCATTTGCAAGATATCGTATAAATCGTCGTCGAAATATAGTATAGGAGAGGGGGAGGGGGACTCTCGAGACCCGTTCCAAGCGTCCTCGACGCTACGGAACTTCCGGTGCCGGAGCTCGGAGAACGTATACAGTGTATACGTAACAAACCGAGCCAGCATGCAGCCGGGGACCAATAAGTAATTACGCCGCAGTGGTAAAGAAAAATGCGACTTGGCGGCCAAGCTATTTGTTCGCGTACGGCGAGAGGGAGGGCGCACCTCGGCGTTCTCGGATACCCAAGCATACTACCCCAACTGCGCACACTCAAAAAAAAAATGTTGTTTCCTGTGAGGTCTACGTTATCGTTACATCCGCAAATTGTATAATTTGGTAGCCGCGACGGCGGAGGTCTCCACTTCTGTTGTTACTTGGCTCGGGGAAAAACTGCGATATTTATTGCCGGTTATCGGTTTCCACTTGTGCTTCATTCCCACTTCTTTTCACCATTGTTACTTCAGTTATAACCTTTATATGCTATTGATCAACGAGTGATGAATAAAACCCATCAGCTTTGTTTCTCTCGGCACATTATCGATTCATTCACACTAAAACTAAAGAGATCCCAATAATGTCAGAGTTAGCTATCGATGGGAGGACAATCTTCGACGTTAACAAAGAATAAAGCACAAAGCTGCAAGAACAACAGTACCCTTTCGATCCATGCGATATTCAGATACCGAGTCGAGAGAGTCTATCGTCGGCATCCATCGAATAAACTTCTATTTGCCGCTCATCGAAGCGTAGAATTGGAGATTATTGGATTCTCGTTAGGTCGCTCTCACGCTGCGATGTCACTCGGTGAAATTTCAACACCCCGACGACGAGGAGGCAGAGAGGACACGACGTCAAAGAGATTCAACGTATATCGGTATAGGTACATATAGAAATGAGAGCAGAGAATATGAGAGCCAAGTATGGCGTGGCGTAAGACGTTCCTGGTCCAGATCCCCATGATCCTTCTGGCTTTCATCGATCGACGCCCCGCAGATCCGATAATGGCCAGAATAATTACCGGAATAATCGACCCGCCAACTATGAGAGAAGCCCTTTCAGACTCATTGGTGCGCGCAATCACTCCACCGAGAAGTTAATGCTCAACCGTGCACCAATCTCGCACAACAATTATTCAAAAGTCAATTAACTTTTGTCATTGAATATGAAGTTGTCGATGCATCCGACATGTATTAGATATGTAAATACTGTATTTTTAATACTAATTCGTAAAATTAACCAGCCTTTGCTCGCATCTCTGTCGTCACAGTTTAGTCACCTCGCCTGCCTCGATGTATAATTGCTGAGTTAA
Source organism: Cryptus viduatorius (assembly GCA_964006125.1). Taxonomy (NCBI): domain Eukaryota; kingdom Metazoa; phylum Arthropoda; class Insecta; order Hymenoptera; family Ichneumonidae; genus Cryptus; species Cryptus viduatorius. Next base: position 17,616,831 of record OZ023222.1, read on the forward strand.
TTAATCAGTTGTAATTAATAATTAACTACTTTTTTTCACGTTAATTACGTCGATTTAGAGTGCTTACCGATGAACCGCAGACAAAATCGAGAATTCATTGTGATTTGTACTGAGCTTCGTACGGTTTAATAGATACTTTACATAAGTAGAAATCGTTACGATAATATATAACACGTATATACTTATACGTAAATGTATACACGCGTACGCGCACAAGATAGGGACATCAGCGATCGACCGAAGCGTTTATTTATCCCACAATCTGGCCGAGAAAAAGAGAAAACTTTAAACGCGTTTTTCTCGTCTTTAACGATCGAATTCAACGTTTTGAGAACTTTTTTTTTCGTCAAAATGTAAAATCCTCGAATATGCCGGTCCATTTTATTTCTCACGTATTATCTGGTGCTCAAAACGAATCTGATGATAAATTTCGTCTGGAGAGAAGAGGGAACCTGTTACGACCTCGAAAACTCCGATTGCGATGAATTTTCAAATTTTAAAAAAGGTGCTATAAAAAAACGGGAATATTTTTTATTTCCCATGGTTTTACAATGAAAATGAGATACCTATCTTGTTGTACGGGAACAAATACACAAGATACGTATGTATCCGCGTACACGCGTACGTATATACATATATACATAAATCGTTGACCATTAAGGATTGCGAAAATCTACTTCTCTTTAAGGTGTGTTTTCCGACGAAGGGTGATGCAGTGATCCGAGAATACATTAACAACTTTGGCGTTATCAATTCAGATATAATGCCACCGCACTGTGCGCTGCTCCAGAAAGTTAGTTACAACTTTGCTATGGCAACGGACGTGGGAACTAAAACGACATTTCGCGCTCTCAACACGCGTTACTTTCCACCGTACATATATCGCTTAGAACACATATATGCACGGTGTTCCTTCATTGTGTGCGGTTTGTGGATGAGTGAGCAAGGACGAGGGGCTAAACCCGCAGCCTATTTCAGGCTCAGGAACACTTCCCACAGTAAAGGATTGCATCTACGTGTGTCACACATAATTCAAACCAACTCCATAACAAAGTTTCGGCTTGTATTGCGTACACGGTAGTGCATTTACGTATAGCGTAAAGGTGGATGAAACGGGCTACTTAGTTTAAAAACCGGTGCCATTATTATTTATGCAACAAAAAGGATCTCGCGATAATTCTTCAAACTAAATGGGCTGTTAATCCCCGGGAAAATGATAAATCATAAAAAAACATTTCGTTGGATAAAATATGGTTTAAATTAATAAATTAATGGTTTTTAATTTTACGAACGAAAAATTTTGAAGCTGACAAGGAAAGACACTTAAGTGTCCCCCTCCGATTTCGATGAAACCCAACTATGTTGTAGGGCTTGAAAAACGACACGATACGACACGATGCAACACCTGTTTTTTTTATCGGCCCAAAAACAGTTTTAGGGTGTGAAACAAGCCTTCAAATTTGGCAGTGCCAAGAGGTTATAATGTAGTTTCAAATTGATCCGAGAAGTTCCGGTTCATTAGTATTAACGATTTGCCCATTCAAATAATGTATCATACTCGTTAAAGGGGTGAAGCCGTCAGCGCTTCCTCATCATTTAGGTTCATTCGAAATTTTACCAATAATGCTAATAGAACAGACACTATTTCAGAAGTCCCATCTAGAATTGATGTAATTCACTCTACTTTACAAGCAAGAAGCACGCTTATCGGTGTGCGATAGCCTCGACGGACGAATACTTTATTTTTTCACACAGAATTTTCCTTCTCGGAATTAGATCGACTCATTGAATTCGCTACACTCTTGTTGCATGCAAATTTACGATTTATCACTTGGACCATTTATTATGTGTATTTAAGGCGGTAAGCTGCGTCCCAGTACTTACCTTTCGTTGTGTAGTTTCAAAATTTGTCAAGTCTGATCAACCTTGCAAAATTTTATTGTGTCGACCGGATCAATATTGACATGCCTTTAATAAAAAAAAATCTTTGGGAGCTATAAAAATCCTTCATATACGAATACGAAAGTATCTTTAACAATAATAACTTATCAGAACGTATTTTCCATTTTTAATGAATTTATGAGATTTATTTTACGCGACGTTGTTACGATGTTTAAAAAAATTGTTAACCCAAGTTTTTTTTTCGAATATGTGCATACGTGCACACATGTTCACATATGCCCATACATACATTATAATGTCATTATTTATGACAATCATGGCTCAAAAGCCTTATAGGAGTGATAGTCATCCAAGAAATGCTTCAGACACAAAGATTTTTTACACCATGTGCATCGTATGATAGCTACATTATTACACCCGCGTATTTCACAGTGTGCTTGAGAGGATTGACTGAAATCGTAATGCACAGGATTTTCAAACTTCTCTGGTTTTTAGGCACTCACTATCACAATAGGCAAAGAGTGCCTATCAAAATGACCAGCGAAGCCTCTTCACACAGCTTTTGATGGGGATTCTGCACAACGTATGCTCCAAAAAATGTAGTTTTTCAGCATTTACTTTGGTATACCCAACATCATGCGTAGTTAATCTGAAGTGACTCCAATGACTGGAAATATTTTTTTCGCCTGCGATTGAATAAAAATACCTTTATTACTGAAATGATCTTCTTAAACGTCCGTATCACAGTGTAACTTTGGACTGTGCGAAGCAATTTTTCTCTTCATCGCAGGTATGATGTATCATATCATCATCATTGTGCACATAAATTTTGAAGCCCCTGCGAAGCATTTGAATATTTGCTTAACAAAAAAAATCCATTGTTGCTTTAACAAATATCCGTACGGTGTTGTAACTTTGGATTGTGCGAAGCAATTTTTCTCTTCTTCGCAGAGGTGATGTATCATATCATCACCATTGTGCACAATCATTTTGAAACTACTGCGAAGCCTTTAATGAGGTGTTCCAGAATAAAAATTCAATTTTGTTCCACTAAATGTCCATACGGTGCTCCAATTATGAAGTCTAGGAACCTAATTTTTTCTTTTTCACAGCATTTTTTAATTTTATGAACAGCACTATGCTCAGCAAATTTGAAGACATTCCGACGTCTCTGAAAATTTTTTCCAGGCATTTTCCATTTAAAAATCGATTTTCTCCCATCAAATGTCTGTACGGAACCGCAATTCTGAAATCTACGAACGAATTTTTTTCTAATTTTCCACAATATTTCATTGCATCGAAAACACTACGCACAGCAAATTTGAAGACATTCTGACATTTCTTAATATTTGTATTCTCCAATTATTTTTAGTGAGGAATTATTGTAAAGGTTATATTATTTTAATTTTCCGAAAAAAAAAAAAAAAATTTTATCATGTCAAAAAAGAAAATTTGGTTGCGAAAAATGAAATACGATATATCACACATTGATTGCCAAATATTAATTCTTTTTATTTCGAAAATAATATATTTTGAACGAATATCATTCACAATATTTTACAATACGTTATCCACATTCATAATAAAAATCAAAAATTTCGCGGGTGCACTGAAAACTTGGTTATCATTCGACAAAGAAGAATCATCGAATATCCAAAATTATTGTAATTTGTCAAATAAAATTGAAAACAATCGCGACCATTCATTTTTTTCCATTTATTCTATCTATCAAACCGTGGAAGCCGACTATAATTCGATAGCAGATGTGATAAAGTTTGCATACGCCGCCACGTTGGTATTCTGTGGCGGGATGATTTGAATCGAAAACAAAAATCTCATTGTTTTTTCATTGTTTAATGTATATAACTTTAAATATTGTGAAGCTGCAATTAAATTCTTTCAAATCTCTAATAATTTTTCGAATAAAAAAAAAATTCAAATTTTACCTCATATTTTTCCAACCACCCTTCTATTTTTTTTCAATTGTTTTAATATACCTATCTCAAAACAAAATAAAACGATAGAAAAATAAAATTTCTCGAATTTCTCGTCGGCAATTTTTTACTCTCGGACAGTGGCAATAACGAATTGATTCTGTCTATAATAGGAAGAGAAAAAAATGCTTAAAGTGTTATAACTGAATTCTCTTATACATCGACAGTTCAAGAGTCCTCGCCGTCAAATTCATCGAGATATTGATTTTTTTTTTTAATTTTGGACGCATACAAGACACTACAACTTTTTATTTGAGCAGGGTACTACTTCCTCTTCAGTACACGATAAGAACCAAGACGATATCTATGTTCGTTCTCGAGTTATAATTTTTTTGCTACAACAATCAACATCAAGTAAATTTCATTGAAAATCGTAACAAGAAGCAAATTTTTTTTAATATTCGGCTCCAATAATTCGGGTCCTGTCCAGAGGCAATAATAAAGTGATTCCATGTATTTTAGGGAAAAAAAAACATTTAAAGGGGATATTAGACCCGAATGGTAAATGGTAATGGTGTTCGTGTTGGTAAATATTTTTTGTGTTTGTTTTATACTCATTTAATCTGGTCAGAAGTGTTAAGCCAATAAAACGACCTTTACTAGATATCATTTGATTCATTATATTAATTTCATCAAGTTCTACGCGATGCAATTCGTTATATTGCTCGTAAAACAAAAAGGAAATATCAGTTGTGAATAATAATAATCAATTAGTATAAAAACGAAATGTTTATATACGATGGAGGTTAAACTATGAATCAATTTACATAAGTGATAAATGATTTCCGCCATACGTTCTTCCGAGATGAAACGCGCAGCGCGACGTATAATCATAGTCGATACGGAGCGCGTAGCGCGACATGTATCCCTGTGAGTGCCTTAAAGAATGTCCCGAATGGACATTTTTCAGGGGGTTTGGGGGGCGGAGCCTACCAACAAGCGCCCGCAGGGCGCTGAGGCGCTTGTTCGGTTATGTAATTGCTTTTGAACCATGCATACTTGAAAAGATTGATATACCTCGGAGATGACAATTGATTATGGGTGAGGGATTGCAGTTTAAATATTGTAACGAATATAGCTGACTAGCTAACGAATGTTAGCTGACTATTTATTAAGACACACGATATTAGTTAGGTTGACAATAGACAAATGTACGAACGATCGATACGAAATCGATCGTCACGACAAGAGAGTCTGGACGGGACTTTCAAAGCGAGCAGACGTGTGACATTTCGAGATAGGGATAATTAACGTTTCTTATTATGAATAATATTCGCCCCAAAACCAAATACGCGTATTATTCATTGGCTCGTTCGTTTCAATATATATTCTATACTTCGTGTGCATACCCGAAGTACTCTTTCCAGATTTAGAAGCCATTAGAAACACATTTTCCGGGGTGCTTAAAGTTTTTTCCACTGCTGGTTCGAATTCACCCTTTGCCTCCTTCAGGATAAGAAAAAGGGAGAAAAGTAATTTTTTTACACACCTGCACGCAAAGTTCGTACTTTGCTCCCTGATGAGAGGAGAGAAAGTGAGCACTTTGCTCCCTAGGGAGCAAAGTAACTCCCAAGGGAACAAAGTAACTCCCAAGGGAACAAAGTAACTCCCAAGGGAGCAAAGTGCTCACTTTCTCCAACTCTCATCAGGAAGCAAAAGTACGAACTTTCCGTTACAGGTGTGTGAAAAAATCGTATTTGCACCGCGGGCGGAGTTGACATTCCAACTCATGTGTTTGGCTCTGCCCTCGGTGAGCAAAGAGGCCCGGGGAAGCCCTCGGGCCTTCGGCCCTCGGGCCCCTGACCCTCTTTACCCACCTCTGGCATCCCCAAACACACTCGTCAGGAATGTTCAACTTTCCGCCCTTGGTGCAAAATATACTATTCCATCCGCGTTTACTGTAGGCTGAACCGTGTAACTATGAGTTATTGATGAAATTGATTGTACTGCACATTCGACTAGTTTTCTTTCTTCAATTGACAAAGTTCTGCCAGAATGAATTTCCAATTGAAAACCGCTTTGATCTGAATTATATATGTCGCTTGTTCCATATTTTTCACTATACGTTGTCACTGAATTCACAAAATTGTCTGCATTCATCCGTACTGCTTGTTGTTCTTCTATGGTTTTTCTGGAGACAAATTTGTTAATTTTTCTGGATATAATTCGCGGCGAATTTGTAAATTTTCAAAGCCAATTATGAGAAGCTCTGAAACGAATATGTTCGGGGCCTATCTCTTTCTGAGCTTTTAAAACCCATCTTTGTAGATCAATGTCATTAACAATTACGGGTGTCATCTTACATGCAATGCACATTCTATCAAAATAATTGAAAGTCCGAAGTACTTTTCAAAGTTAAGACTGATATATTCGGGTCAATTTAGACTGATTACTCGTGTTGTCGTCACTCTGTGTTGATATCGACAAATCATTATTTCAGCAATAAAAGTTATAATAGCACATCCCAGACCGATTCCATAAATGGTGAAAGCAAAGGCTAAATTGCCTAAAGCCATGATCACAGGGTCTTCAGGGATGTCCTCAGATTCGGATTCGAGAGTTCTCACTTCATATACAAACGCCTCAAAGTCCATCAAAATGCTACCGCCAATAACGATTCCTAAAAACTTCTGAAGTCTCTCTTCTAAGGACCATTACCATGGGAGAATGTTAACAATGTATACGTTAGCAATGCAATTAGGACTTGTATATAAGTTGGATTCCATAGCTAACATTTTTTCGTCAGCGGACCAGGCTACACAAGCAGCTAAGCCGTCGCGTTCAACGTCCTTTATGCACCTGTCGGCATCTGAAGTCACTATGACATGATCTTTAAAGACCTCAGAGGATCCTCAAAGAGATTGTAAAGGTTCATCGAGGTATGAACGGTGTAACCGAGTTCTGCCGCGGCCACTATTGAATTTACTTGTCTAACAGGAATATCGTGTGTTAAAAGAGCAGCGAAATTACCAGGAAAAATACCCTGCATGGTTATTACAAAAAATAGAAGACAACCCAGATAAATGCAGGATGGTACATCCGATGGTTCTCCTGTTATACCACAATTACATATTAGACGATAAACATTCAACATTCCTACTATCAGCTGCTGACGCAGGGTATATTTAAAGATTATCAAGGTAATGAAACAAACAATACCAATACCAAACCATGAATAGCTATCTATCACAGAAGTTATCTTTTGAAGTTGGGACTTATTACCGCGAAACTGGGATATAAAGAATATGCATTCTTTTCCGTGTACGGGGGTATGAGTTGTAACATTTGTCACTCCCATCATATGACGTGGTTGGCTCACAATGCCTTTCGGAGTTGATGGTATTCCCTCACCTTTTACTTCGTAGACCCACACAGGTTTTCTAGTCGCATTTACGTAACTAATGAAATGACCAATAAAATCGAAACGTTTTTTCTGTTGAAGCCACATAATGTTTTTGTTCTGCTGATAAATCGGTACTCCCGAACAACGAACTTTATCAGATGGACACACTTCCACCGTTATTATCGTCGAGCCACCCAAATCGTGCGTTTTGTCGAAATAAAGATTTTTACACATTTCGTCATTTTCGGAAAATTCTCGCACAAAATATGACAGCTCATGTTCCGATTTAAATCGTTTTCTAGACTCCACAAGCCGCCATGATTCGGGTGCCCAATTTATAAAAGAATTGAAACCATATAGCACTATACCCTTTGTACGATCGCGACACATCACGTTCGTATTCAGTAAACCATTAACATTAGCCATGTACAACAATAGAAAAATCCGGTCTGCCCTGTTGCAGAGTGCGTAGCTATTTTTGGGAGACCAGCCGAGTATAAGAAGGTAAACTTCAGCACTCCTGTACGGGGAACTTCGGAACGCCGTTATCATTTTTAACAACCATCGATAGTCTGTGACCATTGTTACGACTATATGCACTTTACGCTTTTTATTTATATTTTTATTCTTCGACTCCGGTTTCAAATCGTCATCCCAATGAATAACATTATTTTCCGCCCTTCTCTTGCCATCCAGCAGCAATAATGAAAAGGATGCGTGTGAAGATAGTTTCTTAACAAAATTTCCACTGTCATCTCCGAGGATTACGATCGTCTTGTCGTAGTTTGCGTAGCAAGTTTTTATTATTTGAACCTGCGACGAAGTGAATTGTCAAAAAGCTTAATTTCATTTGCATAGAAAAAATTTGTATGGAAAGAATTAACTTACAGCTGCGTTCTTGAGTGATATTAATCCGTTGGGGTCAAATGGGCTGATCATCATTTTAGCACTACACATTTCTCCAACCAGAGTCACAAACACAAGGAAGAGTTTTGTGAGTGGCATGTCTAGTGTTTTTGCACACGACCGAAGGGATTATGGTCGAGTGTCAGCTACCACGATGCAGTGACGGCAAACATCGGAGACTAACTGCTTGTCAATAACGTATGAAAGTACAATTATAAAATTCTGACACGCGTTACTACCGTAAAGCGTACTTGAATCGAGATAAGTTATCGGTACTGTTCGATGCATAATTCGCCACGCCATGTGATTCATTTGTGATTCGTTCGTCATATGTTGAATAATTGATTTACCCTTACGAGATCTTCGACATATTTTTATATCACACGCAAATGACAACACAATATCGATATGCTTCTGGAATATTAGTTTCATGAGCACAGAAGTGAGACGGATAATTTGTTTCCGAAAGAGTACAAATGTTTATGTCCCACGAATTGCCCTATCAGTCAAAGATTTTTTCGAGATGAAAATGTTGCATTAAAATTACGAGTACATCAAAATAGAATGATCCAACGGTCAAGTGGATCCTGAGAAGAGTTAGATGCCCGATGAGCCTATTAAATTCCCCAAAGTAGGATCTACGTTTGACGGTATTCCTTCACTTGGACGAGAGCTGTCGCGGGGATGACGAGCACTTATACGGCGACGGATACTCGCCTCGGGATGAAATTGGAAACGAAAAATCTCTTCGCAATCCCAGTTCAGCGACCACGGAGCAGCATTCGCAATCGTATCAGTTGGAACAGAGCGAGTCTACGAACGAAGAAGCTTATGGCAACGTTCGCGGCGATGATTAATCCAAAATCGGTGGAGTAGGTAATCAAGATGATTTTTCGATACCGTGAATGCGATTTACGAGTCATGAAAAAGGCAAAAGATACAGAATAAAATCGGCAAGAACTCAGGAAAATTTTAGCGAAATGAATATTCCAATGGAGGAACAACGCGACGAATCGACTTCTTGTTTAATCGTCGGTATCGATCAAAATTGTGAAAAATATTTAGTATACGTCGTGCCGATCGATTCTCCGAACGTCGACCGCGATTCGTTCAACTATCAAAGCTCTTATCGTCCCGGCAACTTGGCGAGGTTTTGTCGGAGAACTCATCATGAATTATTCTATAAAAAATTGATAGATCGCATTATGAATTCGCTCAGCAGCCATTGAAGATTCGTCAAGAAATTTCTATTCGCCGACAAATTTGAGCCGGGAAGTCATATTGGAGCGTCGCAATTCTCGTATTTCTCAAATACCGATCGACCAAACGACGTCTATAGTTTCGAGGGACGATCAGTTCAAACGTTATGGCAACGTTACGATGGTGGTAAAAAAGTTAACCGTCGATTATCACGATCACATGATCGACTACGAGCCCTACGCAGTGTCCGCATCGGATGGCCAAGAAGACGAGCGAACGCTTGATCCGACAAACACGGAGCGACGACGTCGCAACTCTATTCCCAAACTGTTGGCTTCAACGAAGAAGCTTCGAGAGCTCATTGAAAATCATGCGGAAATAGATAAACCTGACGATGCAACCCGCCGAGAACGGCGCTAATCGGATGCTCACACATCTTAGAAATCTGTTGAAAGTCAACGGGACCGACACGTTGGTCAGTACCTCATCAGAGGAATAGGTTACCGCAAAAATTGAAGCTGTACAATCATAAAACAAGCGTCTCAGCGCCCTGCGGGCGCAGATGCTCTTGTTGGTGGGCTCCGCCTCCCAAACCCTCCGAAAAATGTCCCTTCGGGACATTTTGTCCCGACATGTCCCTTCGGGACATCTTTTAAGGCACTCACAGGAGTACACGTCGCGCTACGCGCTCCGTATCGAGTGTATTTACACTTCGCGCTATGCGCTACGTATGAAGTATGTTTACACGTCCTGCTCCGCGTTTCATTTCGAAAGCACGTATGAGGGAAAAACATTTATCAGTTACGTAAATTGATTCATAGTGTTGAACCTTCGTCGAGTAAAAAAATTACTATTTTAGAATAATTGATTATTATTATTCACGACGGATATTTCCTTTTTGTTTGACGATAAATTGTCAAATATTGAGACACGAGACAAATATAACGAATTGCATCGCGTAGAACTTGATCAAAATAATTTAACGGATCAAATCATGTCTAGTAATATCGTTTTACTGGCTTAAACGTTATGACCAGATTTAATGAATATAAAACAAACACACAACACATGTACCAACACCAACACGATTACCATTTAGCATTCAGGTAAAATATCCCCTTTAAATCCTTTCCCTTCAATGTTTTTTTTTTCATCCCCAAAATAGATGGAATTAGTTCGTTATTGTTTCTGTAGAAGACCAAAGCATTGTAGAAGGGAAGTTCAAGAATTTTGCTATTCTTTGTGATTTTCAATGAAATTTTGTCGACATTTATGCATGCTGCAAAAAAATGCTATCTCGAGAACGAAAAAATATATCATCTTGGTTCCTGTCATGTATTGAAGAGGAAGTAATACGTTACTCGAATAAAAAGATTGTCGTCTTGGATGGCTCCGAAATATTTTTTACAAATTGATGAAATTTTAAAAAAATTGAACAGTGAAGGCTCTTCGGCCGTACTCTTATAAAAAAATTTGTTTCTACAATTTGAGATGTATTTTTTAGGCACTCACTATAACAATAGGCAAAGAGTGCCTATTAAAATGACCATCCGTCGCTCTTCAGAGTCTGTCGGTGAGGTTACTCCGCAGCGAACACGCCAAAAATTGTTTTTTTAACACGTGCACAAAAAGTGCCATTTTCTGTGCCTCTAAAGTATGCGGGAAAACACGTTTTTTAGCAAGGCATGAAATAATATTTCATTATTTCACCCTTTTTCCATTATTTCACACTTTTACGGGATTATTTTACACTTTTGCCGATAAAGCCTCGAGACGCTGTGCCTCAAACTCTATCGGCGCGCCATCTCACGGGTAAAAATTAAGACGCAGGTGAGCACAGTCGAGCTCAGCTGTGCCGTTTACTCGTGTCGACAAAAGTGCTGATTTCTTATTTTAAGATTAAACGTTAACAAATATAAAGAAAAATTTGAATAAATACGAAAATACGAATAATACGAAAATACGAATAATTTCGTTCTGTACAACGGCGTACATATCTTTAAAAAAAGTGTTTTTTTCCAGTCGGGGGGCTTCGCCCCCCGAACACCCCACCGGGGCTCCGCCTCTGGACCCCTGTCGGCCAGCACCTTCTTTGGAATTATTCTTCGCATTAGCGTTCCATGGCACTTTTGTTGCATTTGTTAAAAAAAATAGTATGTTACACTCGTGCGAATAAGTGGCCGTTCTGGAAACGCTGTGAATTTGGCAGAACGAGTCTTGAGCTCGTACCACTGACAGCACTCGCTTCCGGCCCGTTCTACCAACTTGACAGCCTTCCCAAAACGGCCACTTTCCCGCACTCGTATCACAATGTACTAATTTTTCACCATTTGCTTCGGTGTATCTCCAACATCATGCGTTAATTTGAATCACGAGTTAATTTGAAGTGACTGCGATGACTGGAAATATTTTTTTTCGTCTGCGGTTCAATGAAAACAACTTTTTGGCTGAATTTTTCTTCTCGGACGTCCGTATCACACTGTAACTTTGGATGGTGTGAACCAATTTTGTTCTCCTTCGCAGGGTTTTTTAGTTACATTATTTCCAGTATGCACATCACTTTTAAAACCAATCTGAGACCTTTAAGTATTTTTTCTAAAAAATTATTGGCCACAATTTGCATTTGCCTTTGGTCCGTACGGTGCCATCATAATGAACTCTACGAACCAATTTATTTTCCTTCGTAGCATCATTTTGTTTTATCAAAAGCAGTGTGCACAACAAATTTGAAGACAATTCTACATCTCAAACTATTTATTCATCACAATTTTCCATAAAAAAATTATTTTCTCACATCTGATGTCCGTACGGTGCTCCAATTAAGAATCCTGGAAACCAATTCTTTTCTCTTTCGCAACAATATTTCATTGCATCGAAAGCAGTATGCACAACAAATTTTGAGTCATTCTGACAAATATAATTTTAATTGTAAAATAATTCAAAAACAGTGATTATAACTAGATTTGCCAAAAATCCATTTTTCATCATGTTAAAAAAAAACTTCGGTTGTGAAAAATAAAACACGAAATATCATACACAGATTCACAAATGTTTGCGTTTTTTATTTCGAAAATAATATATTATCACCGAAAATCATTCGCAATATTTTACCATACTTTATTCACATTCGTAATAAAAATTATAAATTTCACGTATTCACTGAAAAAATTGGTTGTAACCTCACAAAAAAGGTTCATCGAATATCCAAAATAATTAAAATTTCCCAAATAGAAATTAAAAAAATCGCGAGTATATATTTTTTCGTTTTATTCTATCTGTCAAACTTTGGAAGCAGATGACAATTTCGTAGCAGACGATAGACAGATGCTCATACGTCGCGGCGCGCGTACTCTGTGGCGGGATGATCTTTTCAAATTAAAAAAATAATCGACATCTCATTTCAATCTTTGTTCGTATTTTACCCAAATACAAATTGATTCTACCCGGTATAGCGCAGATACAAAGCGTGCAATCATAAAAAAAAAAGAATTTTCTATCCTTTGACCGTCGAAGATTCATCGCAGTCGAAATCTTTATCAATTATGTTCACCCGATTTATTCGTTTAGAGTTAATAAAAAAAAATGCTAATTTTTTTTCTGGCAACGTATTTTCTCCTCTTCAAAACAACACGAGATAAAAGTCGATCAATTTTCGATGCCGAGATATGATTTTTTTTAAGCAGACTAATTTCACGAATTTTCGTCAAAAAACGAATAGTTTTTTCAAATTTCTCGAAAATGCCGTCTCTAATCCTTTCCTCTCGTAAAAATCGACCGTCGAAGATTCATCGCACTCGAAATCTCTGTCAATTGTGTTCGTTGGATTTATTCGTTTAAAGTTGATAAAAAAACTGCTAATCATTATTCTATCGACGTATTTCCAACGTTTTTTCAAATTTTTTCAAATTTTCGTCGAATCCTGATCCTGAACCTGATTGGACATCATATGTGAGAAAATCATTTTTTTATGGAAAATTGTGATGAAAAAATAGTTAGAGATGTAGGATTGTCTCTAAATTTGCTGTGCATAGTGCTTTTGATTAAACAAAATGATGCTGCGAAGGAGAAAAGAATTGGTTCGTAGAGTTCATTATGATGGCACCGTACGGACATTTGACGGAAGGCAAATGCAAATTGTGACCAATAATTTTTAGAAAAAATACTTAAAGGTCTCAGATTGATTTAAAAGTGACGTATATACTTACAATAATGTAATAAAAGAATCCTGCGAAGGAGAACAAAATTGGTTCGCACCATCCAAAGTTACAGTGTGATACGGACCTCCGAGAAGAAAAATTCAGCCAAAAAGTTGTTTTCATTGAACCTCAGGCTAAAAAAATTATTTCCAGTCATCGCAGTCACTTCAAATTAACTACGCATGATGTTGGAGATACACCCAAGCAAATGGTAAAAAATAAAAATTTTTGGAGTATTCGCTGCGGAGTAACCCCACCGACTCTGAAGAGCAACGGATGGTCATTTTAATAGGCACTCTTTGCCTATTGTTATAGTGAGTGCTTAAAAACTCCAACTCCTAATTTATAGTACGCTAACAAGGAAAGTCACTTTAGTGTCCCACTTTAGTGTCGGCTTAAAAAACTAAACGGCAGGTGTTTTTTTTATCGACCCAAAAACAATTTTAAGGGGTGAAATAAGCCTTTAAAGTTAGCAGTGCCAAGGGATGATAATGTAGTTTCACCCAGAAGGAGTGCACCGATTTCGATGAAACCAAAACTAAACTATTTTTCACAAAAAACTATAAACCGGTTGTCAATTTGGTTGTTTCTGTGATTTTCATCGTTGAAAAAAGAAAAATTGAGGGGTGGTTCTCCCCCATAACAAATGTTTTTGTCTAAAACTCAACGCGGTCTTTTCATAGTTTTTTGTGAGAAATAGTTTAATTTTCGTTTCATCGGTATCGGTGCACTCCTTCTGGGGGAAACGGAATTATCACCCTTTGGCACTGCTAACTTTGAAGTCTTGTTTCACCCCCTAAAACTATTTTTGGGCCGATAAAATAAAACACGTGTCGTTTAGTTTTTCAAGACTTACAATATAGTTGAGTTTCATAGAAATCGAAGGGGGACACTAAAGTGGCTTTTCTTGTGAGAATCGCATTGAAAAAAAAACTTCTTTATTTTTTTAAGGTCCTGCAAGTAGGAGCATCGATGTTAATATCTGATGAGCTACCGTTGGGGTGGGTACGAGTTATTCTAATATTGCATCAATTTGTGAATATATATAGCTTATATATCGTATGAAAAATTTATTTGCCTGAAATGACGCGGAACAATGGCGACCATTCGCGAAAAAATAAAAAAGCTACGAATAGAGAAGAGAATCAGTGAAGAAACTGTTCCGCAGTGGTGAAAAGTGATTGATCGAACGGACAGCGCAAACCACTGGCCGATATATCCCTTCGGCCAACAGTGCTCCAGACGGGAACCGGAAAACATCCTCCGCTCCGAGAGGCAGGATAAAAGCCGTTACACCGGGTTTTCGAAGCGGTCGTAGTTCCCTGCAATCCGCGTACATTTATACCGGGATACATTCAAATAAACGCAAACAAGCCAGCAATAACTTCGAGAGCCGTAAAATTGATGACCCACCCATCAATCTGTTGGCAGAGAGTTATGGCGCGGTAAGGTTCATTCGTTTGAGTATGGATACGATCCATCGTCCAACCGTATTATTTGCAAGTATTATTTATACACACTCAACCACAATGACGATGATAATTTTTCCAGTAACCAATTTCCGTGTGCACAAAATCGCAAACATTTGTAAAATTGTTCGAATGTTGGTACCGTCGATGATTTTATAATTTGTAATACTGTAGGGAAGTTAGCAAGCGGAAGCGGTCAGTCGTGTTTTCGGTGGAATCACCTCTGCGGTATTTCCCTATGATGTGTCTACGCCAGTAAAGCGAAACTGGTGCTGCTGCTGCTGCGAAAGTGGCTGCTGCGCCTCTCACGAGAGAATGTAAATCCGTCGAGGAATCACGTCGGCGTGTCCTCTGGCGCAACCCAGGCGAATTTCTCAAGTTCCATAATCATCGCGATTTCGCGTTATACGTGAGGTAATTTCGAATGGAGATTATTCAAATTTGTGAAGCCGTTAGCGCGAGAGAGACCGATAGAGTTGTGTCGTCGGTCGAGAGTACTCTCCGATGCACACATAGCGTCGCTAGTTAGCCACGGGGATGTTTGGCGGTGGGCGCTTTGTGTCGTTGCCGTCCAAGCTTTCAACCCCCTCACCCGTTTCTCTCCTATGACTACCTGTCAAACTAAACTCCAGCCGAAACCAGGCCGACGCTGGATTAGTCGGAATTGAAGCTTCGCTGCCGTTTCCAGAAATAGCTTCGATGCGAATACATACGTACAGCAGTAGACCCACTGATAGGGAAGATATACTATAGGTATATCGACTGATGGAACGAGGGACGGAATGTCTAACCACGAGGAGGACGGTTTCCGCGGAAGCTTTCGTTCGGAATATATTCGCTGAAAGGGAGGAAAGGCGATATATAGGGTGAGGAAGAAACTTGTGTCCACGAGGGCAATGAGGGAATGAAGTAGTAGCAATCACGATGGAAGGAGCCCCCTAACGAATGAGAGGCCACCGACTCGTCGTAAGAAAGTTTCCTTTTCGTCACAGTACTCCGCGGGTAGGTATAGGTATAGGTATTATGTATATACTACCTACAAAGTCCTAAACCACCCTCTCGCGTAAACGCGTCTATCCGCGCGTAAAGCCAGAAACGACGCGCCAGGAGCCTCTGGTATGTCACCGTGACGACAGGATTCCAAGACTGTCGTGGAGAACCAAGTACCAAAACTCGTTGAAAGCAATCGTCCTCCGTCGGACTACTGGCACACGGGGATAACTTTCTCCAAGAGAATGGGGAGGGGAGAGGAGGTTGAGTCTGCGTGAGGACGTCCGGAGGATGAGTACCGTCCATTCCTTCGAGCAATTGCTCTTACCTCGTTTTGTCAGGCAAACAATTTTCAAGGCATTACGACTTCTCTCAGTTAACAGCGAGAAAATTTAATCAACCCTTTTGGGATAACTAACAAAATACCACGAGAATTGCTACTCGACTTTAATGAGTTTTAATGGAAGCTTTCATACTACCTTTACAAAATTATTCCGCTCTTTGATAAAGCACAATAGTTTTTTTTAAATATCGTTGATGCATTTTTAATGCTCCAGTGCTCAACCGCGACATAAACTTTTTCTCGAACCCGTCTAAAAAAGAGGGAAGCAAAATTGTAACATGCGCTGTCGAGCTATTCGAGCATTGCTCGCAGGTTTACATCAATTCTGGATATCGCGCAATCGTTGCGATGACTCAGCTATTGTTATCACCGTGACAACGATAAATCTCCGGATAGAAAAATAATTCCGAATCTCTTGGTGCAGCGTTGGAATACGGTGGACCACGAGTGTAGGGGGTTCGAAAGAGCCTATTTTTAGACGGGTAACTCAGAAGGGATGAAAACTCAGTAGAACGGTTCGAGTTTTTCGCGTCGTAAAAGTTTGTCCCGTGCGATAGTCAAAATGTGGATAAAGACAGGAAGATTCTATCGGTTTGCGTGGGAGTGTCCAGACTCGATGACCTCTTCGACTTTTGCGATCGGGAAAAATTCTCGCAAGAAAAAGACCGTTCACAACTTGGTTTCAACGTTTACGTCTGCTCCCGTGTCCCACGAATTGAATAAAACAATTCGGAATTGGCGAAGTTTTGAAAATAGAAGAACAAGCAGTTAGCTGTCGAAGCTGTTGTAGTGAGCAAATACTAAAAGGTCCAACGAGTGCTTCACGTCGAGGAGACCGAAGGTGAATGTACGAGCATTAATATTCATACACACAAAAAACGTGGATAAAAATACCTTGAAAATAGTTTTCCAATTGGTACCACCCTTCGTACTGGAATAGAGTTATCGTTTTTTTTTTTTTTTGTGAATATACAGAGAACATAGTACATACATATTGACGAATGTGCAACGCGAGAATGACGACTTTTGCGAAAATTTCAATGAAACGTTAATGGCACTTTGCGTTTCGTTCAGTTTTCGAATATTTTGCGAACCAACTTCGAATATGTAATCTCTGCCTGTCATATATTCTTGCTATCTGACAATCGTACACGATTGCCCACTCTCGAAAGTTCAATTTACGTGACGCGTCAACGAAGCGGGCATCGGATAATTTTATCACGATGCGAATAATTTATATCGTCAAGGGGTCGCGAACTATACACGAAATTTAAAACAAAAAGGAAAATAAATAGATGGAAAATTGTCGAACACACTGACCAGTAAAGAATAATTTTAGAAGGAATTTCTAGTTAATTGAATACAATGACGTACCATACTTCGGCCACGTTGCTTAGAATCACACGATACTTTTGACAATTCCATATCCATTCGATCGTATTTTATTTCAATCGAAGACAGGACCGCAAAATCGTCGGCATGACGAATTTACTCGTAGTACAAGACGAGTACCGCACTGTATTCTTGCCGGGCAACACGAAAATTTTCTGTCTCCAACGAGGAGACAAAGCGAATTTGTCGAGATTGCATTTTCACAGGCGGAGATTAGAAGGCGAGAGGCTGGCGGAGAGAAGGAGTTTATATAGACAAGCGAGAGCTTTCAGACAGGCAAAGAGACAACTTCGCAAGGATTCGCCGAAGAGCTGCCACGCGACGGATGGGGCGGCCCAACTTTTAAATGACTTCGGTATTAAAAACTTTGATGGCATTTGTCAGTTTACCCGCGGGCTTCGAGAATTGTTTCGCAACTCTCACGAGCTATTCTCGTACGCGCCCACGTTATTGACTCGTTCAAGTTACTCCGGGGACTCTGTACGTTTTTGTTACAAGAATCGACACTTCGGTAGAAAAACGATAAGCTGCGCGGCAGTAACGTAAACAAAGTTTATAATATCAATAATATTAACAAAAAGAATAACGCATTCAAAGAAATAAACAATAGGGCATGTTTCACGAATAAATACATTTCTATAAGTGATGCGCGTCCCTTACCAATGACATGGAATATCTGCACGAAGTAACTTGTGATACGTCTCTTATGCTTATAAAAAGTCAGATCGGATCATATAACTCCTAACCATCGCGAATATATCGCATATATTTCCGGCGTGGCACTTGGCCAATTCCCTCGGGAGAAAAACAAAGAAACTACCGGGCTAATTAATGATTTAATTATAAAGGGAAACTTTGGTAGCTGACCGCTCCGCGTCTCGCGAGATTTCTCCGCTGGGCTTTTCAGACACAAGGGGAGGGTTCCCTCAGACACGGTCGAGCATTGCCACCCCTCGCCCCCAGATAATTGAGGATGCTAAGGCCGAGTCTTACCGGTTTCTAACCACCGCGACGTGAAGGGGAATTCAGGCCTAACCATGATCTATGAGCGACTGCTCTTCTACGAGTGACCTTTGTTCGCTCTTTACTCCATCGGGAATTAGCCTTCCTCGTCTTGCTCCCTGCTAAGTATATCTCGACTTTGTGGCAATGAAGAAAAAGCTTTTTCCATCCGGACAGTTCTTGTTCGTCGAAGTTTTCTCGCGAAGATGGATCATTCTGCCGCCTCGTGGTACACGATACGCCGAGTTCCGATGCCCAAAAAAAATCACGGGCTATAACTCGCCTCCATTAGTAACATCAATGCATTTGGTATTTCAAGTTCGTGCGGCATGCGAAGAAACGAGGTCGTTCAATATTTCAAAACGGCATATATATAGGTCCGCATGATGGTGGACGATATTGGCAATTCGATGCTTCAACGTTTCAGAAGCACGCGGGTTTGAGACATCAATGTGATATTTGAACCGGCAGGTATCCAGAAATTTGGCGAGAGAACCACGTGAAATGCGGCTGTTGCGACATTCGCCAACAAGAAGCCACAATGACCGATACCGCAGACTCCCGGTGACCTCCGACATCGCGCGGCGTCCCGCCGTCGTAGAAGCGAGTTCTCTAACGGGGCGTCAAGCAAGAGATACACACAGCTCCGTCAGTTTCCACCTCTCGAGTACTTCGTACCGCATGCATCTACCCTTCCGTCGAAAATCGATCGGCCAACTCTCCTGCACCGCGCACGTCCTCGTTCTACGTCGAAACGAGGTACGCTGTAAGGAGCAACAGTTGGTTTTTATGCAGACTAATCTTCGGTGAGCGTGACACGGTACGATTGACTCGTAAAACTTTGTCTGACTGCAGAGCGGCCTTATGCCTCTTATCCTGCTCTCCTCTCCTCGTCTGTGTCAGTCGCTTTTGACTGGAGAACCAATTCAACCCTTCGTTCATGAGTTTCATAACAAACCGAGAGTGTTGAGGTACTTTTTTACAACACCATCGACGTGACTGTTGAACTGTTGTTTATTAACTTAACTTTGTTCATTAGCGAGTCGATAATGTTTCCATTAACGTGGAGCATTTCAGAATCAGAATGTACAGTAAACAGCCAATATTACACTATCAAAGTTCAACGCGTTTCCTTGTTTCTGTTACCGATACTCGATGCAGGGACGAGGGGGATCGCGTACGCGAGTACGTTGCCACGTTTCCCATCTATCCGATAGTTTATTTGTAGTTTGATGCATTTCCGTGGCAGGATCAGCTTACAGGGGGTAAGGGATCAGCGAACTAACGTAACACGTCGACTGGGTGAGGGGTTGTAGAATGAGCGAACGAGCACAGGACGGGTTCGGGGAAGCGAGAGTGGCATGTCGGTGGTAGAGGTATTAGGGTTGTGTGCGCCGGGGAGCGCGCGCGACCCTTGCGTTAGACGTATTTCGAGGGTGAACCGCCCCGCTAGATCGGTCGGAAGCTTCGCAATATAGTTGCTAGAAGCTCTAGACTCCCCGATGCTGTACACGCAGTCTATGTACGTCGAAGAAGATGAGAGGTGGAGAGAAACGCGCTACAGAAGCCGCCTGTGCTCTCGGTACCAGCACTTGGCTACGGCGCATTATTGACAGGCCCAGGCGAGTGTGTAACTTTGTTGCTGGTGCTGTTCCTGCCGCTGCCTTTACTACTACTACAACCACCACCACTACCGGTGCTGTTGCTACTCGTGCCACCGAGACTGCGGCGCGCCCGCATCGCGCGCTGAATTCGTAATCGTTCCGCCACGCCGATTCTCCGCATACTGATAGAAAATAATTTTTAAACTTTTATGAAGAGCTGACACTGTTGGGGAAGAGGGAATGAGACTATATGCGAACGGAGGAGAAAAAGATAACTAGACAGCAAAAAAAAACAACGGTAAAGATCTACGTGGAAACGCCATGTGGAATTTGGTCTTTCTTGTTCGGAAAGCGATAAATCGTCGTTTCGCGCCTCTCGGACAGGATCCCCGAAGCGGAAATCTTTTCCCTTCGCACGTATTTTTTTTGTTTTTTGTTTTGTTGCCAACGCCCCACCTACCACCGACACACATTGCGCATCTCTTCCATAATAGAAAAATATCGACATAGAAAAAAAAACGGTACCTTCGCGGAATGCCGAATGAATACTGGGGTCCAGAATTTTTTTTTATTTCACTTTGTCCTGCTGTGTTACACCCACACGTTGAATTGTTTATCGAGAATCATTGCGAGAAATTTGCACGTCCAACTCGGCTTTGATTCCCTCTGGTATCGCATGAGGATTGGGAAATACGTATAGGACCAATACGATTGGTTATTTGGAAGTAATTGTGAATTAGCAATGTTCGATTAAAGCGAAGTCCCTCTTCGCTGCCGGTTTCCAATCAAAGCCTCGTCCCGGAAAGGAAACGGGGACTATTGGATTTTTGCCAGCCGGGTTTATCCGGCATCGTCCGAACTGCCCGTGACAGTTCCTCTCCTCCGCGCTGACTCTCCGCGCTCAGTGAGATTTTCTGGCACCGTTAACCAGCACGTACTTGTGTTATACTCCCGCTGGGAGTGTAAACGGTCAGTAAAGTGCACCAATACTTTGAGAAAATTCTTCGAATAGTTCGATAAATTTGTTCGAGTAGTCTCTTCGAATTAGTATCACGACGAGTAGCAATATATATACGAATCTCTATACGAGTAGATTTCGAAAATGTAGTTGTATCAATTTCACTGATTTCAATGGGTTTCAACGAAATTGCCTATGGTACCTATTATGGAGGTTTGATCGAGAAATACGGCATTGTCGAAGCCCCGACGATCAACCGAACGAATAAACGCGTTCGAGCACAATAACCCGATAGCTCGTGAGCTGCTAGACGGACTCATAAAAGCATCGTACCAACCCCCGGTGCCTACCGTCGCGTCTTGGGAAAGCGTCGAGTCACCGAGAAACAATTATCAAGACATCTGGACGGGCGTTTTGCTCATTCCACCCTGCCTTTTGCTTTCTCTTTTCGTGTTGGTTCATAGGACTGCGAACGGCACCCTCCTTTTGGCCCGTGTCACCGTTCCACCTCTGTAGCCAGTCGCGGCGGTTAAGAGTGGGCGGGCAAGTGCCTGCGGGTCTCGCAAGAATGGTCTTCAGGATATTAGCGCGTTATTGCCGGAGGTTATTGGCTCTATCGATTTTCTTCTCGCGTTTCTCTCGCAAGCAACATACCAACCATTCTGTCCAGCAAAAGCCCAGTAACTGCCCAACGACGCTAAAGCGGATCAACGTTCCCCCGTCGTCATCGTTGTCGTATACAGCATTCGATGTGCTTCAGGCGTTCCAAGTGCGTTTATAGACACGCCCTTGGAAGATTCCGTTAAGTTGCGAAGAGGAATGGGGAAAATATTTCTTGTTCGAACGATCGGTTAGCCCATAGCAATTGGCAAAAGAATTGCAAGTTTTTTTTTTCTATCGCTGTAGTTCACCCAGTCCTTCGCGTGGATTGGGTAGTGAAAACATCTATCCGCGTACCAATTCCCATCTCCCTTTTCATATATTCTATCTGACCTCTATAACTCGCATTGGCTTTCCCAGGCCCGAGAAGTTTGCTTCTCGTATACAGTTCGAATTGTCGAGCATACACCCCAATTTATTCTCTCTCCTGTGCGGCCCATAGGTATGCATTGAATTCCGGTGGATTATTTGGAAATTTGCTGCTCCCTTAGACCAGCACCGTTTCTATATTCGCCACGATCTTTCGCCTTTCTGGTCGGCGGCCCCGCATAGAAATAGCCGTTTCGAGTTCCGAACGGAAATACGAAAAATTCTTATCGCGAATAATATTCATCATTTCGACGGTTCGGATGGAAGAGAACGCGAACGAGAAGACCAATTGCCGTCCGCACGGGGGGAGGAAAGCATCGAATTTCTGGGCCACGCATATTCGCGCCAAATACTCATCTTGCCGTGGCGCAAATATAGTCGAATAACTTATTCTTCGGAAACCGATTGAACAACATTTTTTTTCTTCCGTTTCCTTTCTATTTCCTTATCTCGCCGTTAGCTTTCTTATGAATTACACAGGAGATTATTACCATACATCGTCGCTAACATTTCGCATCGAATTCAATGCCGAACAAATAATGACAACGTGAAACGTACTGATGCAAAAGCGTAGTATCGACTTGAAATATATATCGTTTTTGCCCCCAATCTTCGTCAGCTCGGTTGAACATTTTTCAAAAGCATGACGACGTTCCAGGAACGAGAGACAAGAGTGAACCAATTAATTAGTTGGTATATGTGCGAACGACGAGGGGGAGTTGCCGCGACGAGCGCGTAGACATTTCGAAAATTTTTGCATAAATCCACGATGTCCAAGGGGAGGCTAACTGCTGATTCAGGCCGGTCCTTCGTCCAGTCGACGGGATACAGGAGGGCGAGAGAGTAGTCTGCCGTACCGAGGGGGGAGGTAGCAGCCTACTAGGCATCGCATGCGCGTCCGCGTTGGACAGTGCGAAACATTGTTTTGGGCCTATAAATAATCGTTATTGCCGCGTTAATCATGGATAGTCGCGGAACCTCCATTATTCCCGTGGTTGCTGCCTGCTGCCGCGCTGGCTCGCTGGAGAGTTAGGGAGAACTGCTCGGTATGTTATTGCCCTCTTCGATGCGCTACGAGAGAGCCGGTCGTACATAGACCCGTACGAAAGCCAACCCTTACGGGTTTCGAATAGGTACGCGTACGTACCGCCTCGTCGAGGACGACCGAGCAGCAATCCACCGAGGGATACCGCACTCATCCCTGGCACGGACCGATAGTACGGATGCACGGAAGAACGGGGCAAAACGAGCTACTTGAACGTAGTTAACTGCCACGAGATCGGTGAAATTTTAGTCAACAAATTTCCGAGGCAGTCCAGTCGTTCGACTTGCCCCACTATCGCCTATACAGGACCAGTAGGCATGCCAGAAATTGTTCAGAATCGGCCGATCGGTACTCGCCCTCGGTTCGCAGATGCTCAGACATACCCAGAATTCGCTTTATTGGTATCTACATACCTCATGAGTTTTCCCATCGTCTCTACGAATCGCCCCCTTCGTCCACATTCTGAATCCACTCGACGCCCGATTGCGATCTTTGCGAGATATGATACCATTTACTTTGACGATATACGCGTGGCCTGGCAGTCGTGAATTTCATTACTTCATTAATTAACGACGCGCTGAACGTGCGAGTAACGCTTAACGAGGAAGAAAAAAAGAAAGATTTCGGTATAGGTATACTATTGAGGCTGACACGTACACTGCGTCGCATTTGTACTATAGGGACTACTGTTCCTTTCGGTAAGGTAGCGTGAGGGCGAAAGCTCGCAAACCTTGCTACAGCAACTACAACGACGTGTATACCGTTCGTTAGTGAAAACGGGGAAGCGTCGTGTCAGACCGGCAACAGCAGAGCAATACGTTGAGGGAATCGCGCTGACCCCATGACATTTTACGCAACCCGCGTCCGGCGTTACGAAACTACCACATCGCAAAGCCAACGACGCCTGAGTCCCCCTCCCCCTCCTCTGCGTCGGCACACGCAGTTTCCGTTGTTTTACGAAAGCTGCGGTCAAGTCCGCCGCGTTTTCCGTGGTGAATTCGGAAACTCTCGGGATCACGTTCGGTGCCAAAATTATAGGGGGTTTATTCTCAACATTGTGTACACAAAAATTTCGTATTCCTTGAAGCAAGACTAGCGATTTCGTAACTACAATACTGTATACCAACACAAAGTTACAAAAAAATCTAATATTTTTTGTTAAAATATGTCCGCAAAATTATTCTTCATTTTGCAATGTTTTTCGCATTTTTACGAAGAATTATTGAAAGCCAATCGTCATGCAAATAGAGATAATAATATATTTTTGTTATAAAATATTTTTGTACCTTTCGAATTTTTTTCGAATTTATTACGTTCGTTCAAAATCGAATTAATTAATATTTGTATTAACAGATATATACATGTAGGAATACCACTGATAATCCTGACAATTTCAATATAATATGCTCAATTCATCAAAATTTAATCCAAAGCATTATTATTTCTCGATAATCGAACGTGGACATCCACTGACGCTTATAATGCGGGTCCCCACAGCCTCATTTTGATCCCACAGTAGCATCGAGCTTTCCTGCGGTCGACAGCGTTAATATTTTTTATGTCGATAGGAGATGCGAGGCTCGTGGTTGGAAGAGCTCTTTCTCTCTCGTCGTATGGAATCAGGAGCCCGAGGCGCATCGATGTAGAACGTATAATTTCATTACACCCCAGAGATAATAGCTCGCTAATTGATTTCTCCCGCTCTCTCTTCGTTTCCCGGGAATTCTGGTTTGGCATAACGTCCTGTGCGGTATGAGTGTAGCATAAATTGATCGGCATACAGAGAGGGAAGGGAGGGAGAACGATCGAGCGACCGGACGATCGAACCCGGGGACGTAGAGAACGATAAACCGCGGAGATGCCATGAAAATATCCACCGGCCCTGGGATGTACCCCTGTCCCCTCGACTGCTGCGGTTTATCCACAATGAACTGCCACTCAAAATTCACGCGTCGGGTTACGTCGCGTTTATATTATACGTGGCACACATCACGCCGAGAGCATTTCCCAGTGAATATTTATGCCAATAGTAGGGAGAGAGACTCAGGTATAAAGGACATTGTTTCCAGGGGTGTAGCGCAATTCCGCGAGCGGATACCATACCGCCAATATGACCCCGTCAAATGTGATTGGCGTTGGTAACGACGCCAGAGTGTGCTGTTTTGGAAATGTGAATATGAGCTATTGTACCCAACCGCTCTTCTCTCATATCATTTATTACTATAGCTATACCGTAGTTCTCTACGCCTACTAACCCAAGCGCGAGATGAAATCCCATCGGTGAAAAATACAAATCAGCCAAATTGAACGTAAAATTTCTTCTCAGCCTTGGCGTCACGGTGGCTACGAGGCGTTAATATACGACCCGAAGAGGTACGGACGGATGAAAAAGTACACCCCAACGGTAACGCGGTAGGACGCGAAAAAAAAAAAGAATGGGGGGAAAAAACGTAGAGACGCGCGGAAAACTTCCGCCCTGCGTATATTTTACGAGCCGAGCGCATGTATATTTCTGCATTTTTAATCTCGCGAATTTTCACACCCCGCGGGAGTCGCGTACACGCTTCGTAAGACACGAGCTTGTTACTCTCGGCATCTCTTATACCGCGCTATATATCTACGTATATCCGAGTGTAACTCCGTTCGCATATGTGTACGAAGATATTTGCAGAGTATGGAAACATCGGGGAGGGAATTCCGATTTGTATTTCGAATTGGATATACGCGGTTTACAATAAAAGAAAAATCTCCACTTATCGATTTAATCGTTTATTGATCCTCTCGTATGTGGAATGTTCTTCAAGAATTCGACGATCGTCGGACGTTCCATTGTAAATTATCTCTGTATGATGAATTGATTACTCCCGATGAAACGCGCGTGCTCCGGTATTAGGATATCGTCGAGAGGCATGTGGAGTTAGTACGCGTGTAGGATTTGCGCTGTTTCGCTTCTGATTCGAATCGATGATGGTGGCCGAACATTATTGAGATAGACGCGGACTCTATCGTGGAATAGGTATACGATAGACGCTACCGGCAGCTTGGCGCGCGCGTACAACATCGCGGAAGGTGATAGGGGGATAGTATGCGTCGTCGAGATCCCCATTACTTGCTGCGCTGTTAGCGGTAAGTGCATCGACTATATCGAGACCGCGTGCACTTCGGGACTTTGGGGGTAATAACGTCGATTCCTGTACAACTACCAACGCCTCGGAGTATATTTGCACAATAACGGTAACTGTCGCAGATCGGGTTTTCGGGGCAATACTCGTCGTGCAAGGGATGTCTCATTGACCGACAGTCTCGGGAGTACCTGATGAGCTTTGAATTTTACAATGTATATGCATACGATACGATATTTAAATAACTATTTTTTTTAATCTCAATGTCATTAAATCGAACAATGGATGGCAAAGATTGCCTTAATAAAACATTATCGAACCATTCCGTGACCGATGTAAATAATTCATCTTTCAACCTCTTGAGTACCGAATCATATTATTTACTTGATCCGGTTCTCGTAAATACCGATATAGTAACTTATTTATAAGCTGAGATATAGATATTCGCGAGAAGTGAATAAATAATTCCGACCCCTTGTATCACCTCGACGATCGAATTACTCCGCTACTTGCGAAATTTCGGAATAGGATAAATATTTTTATCATTGCCGGCGAGGGAAGGAAATATCTTATTATCGGTATTGCCTTCAGTAACTCCTGGTACGGATACATAAAACCTGCTCGAGGTGTGAAATTATTTAAAAAAAAAACGATGAAAACTGAAATTACCAGTAGAAACGATAGCCTTCGATAGTCAAACAATACGACACGGTGAAAAGCAGATTCACACGAATCGGTACATCGAGCTTCCAATATTGATATTCGATTTTCATGATTCTCAAAAATATCGTCTGTCGTTAATGCAATTCGTGTGATATGCAAGGAATCGAGGGACGAAAAGGAACCCCTCTATATCTTTCACCCCTCGATATCCGGGACTAAGAAAGTGCATAGCACAGAGGCGCGGCGACGTGCATTCCGCGAAGCGCCAGGATATATCCTACGCGCGATGTTGAAATTTATGAAAACCCAACTACTATAACATTCTTGTATTAAGGTTCATTTCGGTTTATAGGTGGTCGTAAAGCCCCGAGTGTATATTTCGCGAGCGCTGTGTGTGTCTATGTGTCTGTGTGTGCGTACGCGCGCCAGCAGGTGCGTTATAACACTGAGACGCTTTCGCGGTAGCGTGGCAGCTCCGCGGCCGCGTTGTTGTTCTTAAATAAAACCGGAAGGGCAAAAGATAACGCGGCTTCCTGTGTGGCTGAAGAAAGCCTCGTCTCTTATCCTTGCGTGTCACAATCTTTGTCGTTGTTCGTCGCCTGTTTACGCTCGAAGTTTTACCCCGCAAAACTACGTAACTTTTCCTCTCCATCCCTCGTATATACATACTTTCTCGAGTCGCAAACTATACCTTGAGAAATTTTCGCGTACACCCCCAATACCGCTCCACCCTTCAATGCGTATTGTTTCGTGGTAAGTTTGAGGACAAAGTGAACACCGAAGTATTTTCCACCATCGATCTTGTCGCCTGAATCATCCTGTACACTCGTTTAACCCCACTAAGGGAAGGGGGTCGGGGCCAAAGTCCAGGATGGAGAATAAGTTGCTGCAGTCGGAAAGACACGGGAAGCGAAATGAGCTCTCAGGACAGGGCCCGGTCATCAGGGTTCACGGAGCCCTCGTAATAATAAGAGCAACGCTTTTATATACATATATAGGCACGAGCAAGCGCGACCGCTGGCACGGAATATTTAAATCAATGACAGGCGGTTTTCTCGAGGGTCTCGTTATGAGTCGTTAGTAATACGAGGGCCAATTACCATTGAGCTTCTCCGGTGAACAACGACCGAGAACATCGTTACAAGAAGCGCCATGGTATTTTACAACTACACTAAAAGCAATACGAGTCGAACTCGCTGCAGCGATGTTCGTTGGTTTTTTTTTAATCAACCACCTCGAAAAATCTTTGCAATAAGGCGAAATAACCGGGGATTTCTCGGTTTCCCGCGCGATCTTTCATCGTCCAACGATTTTTCCCGAACAAGTAGAAAATGAAATAAGAGGATACGAAATGGGAACGGTACCCGAGAGTAAGAGCGTTGGAGTTGGAGGGGTGTTCGAGTGGCAGTCGCCTCTCGGCGCGGAACTCAACCCCCGCCTGGTAAGCAATATCTGGCGGGAATTAGTTGTCGCCCGGGGTTTCCAGGGTTAAAGGGGTTGCCAGACAACTGGTTAAAGGGATTATCCCCGCTTACGTTGCTCCGGGTCGGCTAATGCTGCGCACATTATTAAATCATTCCCGGTAGGCGGTGAGGCAGTAGTGGCGTCGTCGAGGAGGTTCGCGATATCCTACCACTGCCCCTAAGAGTTCGCGGCTCCCGCTACTACCACTTTCGTCGGGTTGCCAACTGCATCACACCGCTACGCACCATAACCCTCGATGGTACAGCTAAGCTCCTCCGACCGGGATGCCAATTAAATGGAATAGGATAAGAGACGGCTGGTGCCTCGCTGAGATCGATCTTTACCGTCGAGAGTCAAAACGTACTATTCCTCTGCGTATAATACAACACAATCCACTGTTCTTCATCGTAATTTTCTTTCGCCAACAACAAATATACATCTGCACGGTTCGCAGGAGTTTCAATTGCAACGGAAGACAGTTACGATGAGGAGAGCAAAGAATACATGCGGTAAAGAAATAGTCCAGACAGTTCTATTTAGTTTGAAACAGAAAGGAGCAGAACCATTTTTGCGGTGAGTCGCTCGTTTCTCCGTTAGATGAGTTTTCTTTAGAGACGCGGCTCGAAAAGTAAGTAGAAAAATCGACGTTTTCTAAAACGACGTAGGGAAAAAAGCATGAGAGGTGCGCATCGAAGGTGAGCGAAAGGGAGGAGAGGGGAAAAGACGCAGCTGCAACTGGTAGAGCTTCTTTCTGGGTACGGAACAGGAAGCTTCGAGAGCGAAACTAGCAAATAGCTTTCCATTTAAAGTTATGGACACTCAAATCCTCGCGAAGCTGTCCGCCGGGGATAAGTTACACGGTGAGTCGTTGCACCAGCAGCTCGAACGAGAACGTAGCCCGGCCACCGCGCTTCTTCATTTACCGTTGGACTACGAGCTTCGAGGAGAAGGGAACGGAGAATGGAAACGGTGCATGTGCTTGCATCGCGCTTGGCTTGTAATACGCTACGACGAGGGGCTCCAGATCCAACGGTGCACCTGCAACATGCGTTCCTTCTCTGCCTCGTCTTTTCCACCCCCACTTTCCCTCCCCTACTTCGTGATCCCTTTACACCGCTTCGTTTTATGGGTCTCCCTTACAGAAGCAGCGGAAGCATCGTGTCCACGTCGGTCTCTTGGCTTTAGCATCGAGGCGTGACGCCGGAGCAGTTTGCCAGCCTTGTTGGATAGGGTTAACCCTATCGCTCTGGAAAACGCTAGCTAACTCGGCGCTCCGTGTACCTTCATGTAACGCAAAGCCAAGGTGAAAATGTATGCACCTATGTGTGTACAATGTGCACACAAGCAGACGGAAACGTGGAGCAAGGAAGGGGGATGATTTATCGGTAAAAAAAAACGCTGCAAAGTGTCTCACCTGGAAAGTGCAATAACGTCGTCGTTTCCCGCTGTGCGAAACATTCTGCTATACTTAAGTTATAACACGGAGCAGGTAGAACAAGAACTATCATATTAAAGGTATACCTTCAAACTACGCGAAGTCCGCTAAGAAAAAGGTCCGCAGTCAATTTTACTCGTAGTTCGAGTTTCAAGTTTGAACGGTACTGGTTATACGTATAGCAAGTACTTCGGGGGGAAAGACTAAACGAACTTTCACCGTGAACCAGGTTACTCGGGAATCTCGATTCTATAAAGCCCCCCAAGGAGAATTTTCGTCTATCGTAAAATTAAATTGTACAAAAGAAGATTTTTTTTTACCAAATCAAAGGTTATACGATTTGAAAAATCTATCCGAATTGTCATTTCGATGTGTGATTCAATGTATTAAAAAAAAACAATACAGGTGTAAAGGCAGATAAATTCAAAATCTTAAAAGCTTCCGGAAGTAGATTTTTCAGAGGGTTGAACCGCGACAGACAGAGAAAACGCATAATAAATCCCAAAAAGCGAAGACGGATTCAACGGGTGTGATAACGAAAACGAACGATAAAAAAGTCCACTGTAGCGTGCAGGTCCGACGGCGCCGAGAATATAATGTTGTAATCCGTTAAAACCGGCGCAAATCCTGGCAATCATTTGTGTACCTCCCATTGTGATGGGTTGCAGCGTTGAAAAGTGCGGTTGCTCCTAATAAAAACATGTCTAACGATCGAAGTACAGAGCAGAGCAACGTTTCAGTCAATTAAGAAAAAAAAAAGTACTTTTTTTTCTCTTTTTTTCTTGAATTCTCGAAGATAAAAGAAAAATGCATTAGGTCGGGACGATTGGCCATTTGGAACATTTGAAAACCGCGAGACCGATTGTGTTTTTTTGTTTTTATTTGTTCTTCTTGTTTTTACCAGAGGTCACCGCAAACCCATATGACCGAACGAAATAATTAATTGCTCGAGGCTTGTGTGTGCGGCGGAGTCTAGACTATCGATCGAAACACGAAACTGTCGGTGCTGATGGCCCGATTGCACCGATTGGCAACGGATGCGATTGGCTGGTCTGCGTCGGAAGTTTCACTCTCGAAGCTTTTGCGCTTTTTGTTGCACATCTACGCACTATGCCTTTCATCAGTCGCGCAAAACTAAAGAAAATAATTCGACGTTACGAACGTAAAATTCTCACGCGTACGTTAATCGTCAGACACGTTCATGTACTACTAGCCTCAGCGCAACGGGAGCGTCGTTCAATTAAACCATTACGCGCACGCGGCGCGAGAGTATAAAAATATAAAAATCTCAGTTCCGCTATAATTCACCGGGAGTTTTTCCTGTGTCGGGTTCAGCGAGGGCTCAGGTCGTCGAGCGTTTTAGCTCGAGCTTTTTATCGTTACCTCCGTGTCGCCCTCGTTATACAGCTGCCATTTTACAATACCGCGTGGCCTTAAGCTCGCGTATTATCCATGCCGCCGGCAAGCGCATAATAAAGCTCGCGAGCGTGAAATTAAAAAAAAAAAAAAGATGAAAAAAAATTATATATGTTAAAATCCAGGAACAGCGCGATTAAGCTAACAATAAATTTGAAACCGTGCAACGTCCAGACGGCTTTGGTCTATCTATTATTCATCGGAAACGCTCTCGTCGTTCTATATTTACTGAAACATATGTGTATAGTCTGATGATCTTCTCCAACAGTCCCGCCGGCCTGAACCCTCGTCTGGCACGGTCGACTGATTACATTGATTCAAATATTAAATTTAATAATTCAATTTTCCTCCCCCGCTAGTCACGGCTCCTGATATATATATTCTATATTTCGGACAAACCATCGCGGATTCATATTTAGTCGCAACAGAGGACAGAACAGTATTTATTATCACGCTGAGCTGAAGGAGCGATAAGAAACTTAAGACGTACGCGAACGTCAAAGAGCAAGAGAAGTCGCTACACGAAAATAACGCAGATAGGTAAAAACAAGAATCGCACGGGCATGAAATTCGCCGAGACTGTGAGAAGCAGCGAGGCAATAGTTGGGCCAAGGAAGACAGGGATAGCCGGGAAGAACGGCTATGCCGGCGTGGGAATAAGTTATGAACTCTATGCATTTTAAATGACAAAATCTGGTCCTCTTGCATGCGCTCTTTGCTGCGGTTTTCGTTTCTTTCTATTTTATTTTGATCATTTTTTTTTAACTCTCATACTCTCCTACTCGCTGTCCCCTTATTCGGCTCTTCTTTCCATTCTCTACTCTCCGTATCTTTCTTTACCGCGGAGAAATGCATTATTGGCCTGACAATCTCTTCGAGACGCTTGGGAACGTACGTGTGGTGTCAAGTGCCTTGTAGTCGACTCAGCCACGAGAATACTCGTACTTTCTTCTTCTTCTCCCATCTTTCTCCCCTTTCTCTTTGCACGTACGAACTCGGCAATTTCTAGGATACGATGCTCTCGCAAATTCCACACAATTTATATTCTTGCGGTATTGCCGTCGCGTCACGTAGGTCGCGGGCGCGACTCATTTTTTTTTTCTCTCGTTCACAATGCAATCGGGGTAACTGTGTATTGATTAATATGTTATTCGCTAAAACGCTATAAACTCCACCGATAAATAGAATTCGTCGGTCATATGCATATTTCTCAATAGGGGGGATTTCGCGAATATAACACGCCACTTCGACACCTAAATTTCTATGTCCGCGACAGTTTGCGACAGAGAACGGACCGTTTCCCCAGTTGTGGAAAGGGAGATGATCAGATTATTGCGATTTAGATTGAAACTGCGAAGTGTGCGGGCGCTCCGGTCCTCTCTCTCTCTCTTTATCTCGCTTTCTCGTGTCCGCGGTATCCTCTTGCCATGTAAATTTATTAAAAGACGACCGGCGAATATTGCGTTGAGATATTCCGAGCAAATTGGATTACCGACTCATCAATTCCCCTTGGCAATGCCCGGGCGTTATCTCAAGAATTAATGAAACTTGCGAGAGGACAAGAGAACACGAGTGCGATAGTCTGACGAAGACGAAATGTTTCACGGATTGCTGATGGTTGAGAGCGATGGAGATTTGAAAGAGGCAATTAAAAGAAAAAAAAAAGGAGGGAATAAAAAACGTGCCGTCTTCAACGCCGCATGACATTTGCATGAAATCATTCACGCATCGCAATCTTTCCCGTTTGTCGTGGTTATCAGTCTGCCTCCATTATACCATTTGCCTTTTTGGATTGCTTGACGGTGCGGGGAATTAATCCAAACGAACCAAATTTCTCTCTACGATATTCTGCACGAATCTTCCGCTCTTCGAACATCAAGAAAAGGACGAAACAAAGCGTATACAATATTGATTATTTCATAAACAGAAGAGAACGTTAGAGAATGTAGCACCGAGTGTGTGTATCAAGGGTCCGGTCGGGGTCACGCCATTTCCTGTTATTAAATTTATATATAGATGCGATGGACACTGAGGCTCGACACAGATTTGTCAAGAGGGGTTCACTTCGACTGCCCCGCGACCATCCGGGGCTCTCATACGTGAATTCAATATTATATTCTACTTTTCTCCCCTTCAGCAACGTTATCCTACTCGGGTTTGTACCGTCGGGGAAAATGTTTGCGAAGCTAATGCGCCTCGACACTGATTTATACCGAAGCATGTTTTTTTTTTCGGAGCGGAAAAATGCTACAGCGGCAAAAAAAATTGAAAATTATAGAATATATCTGAAATCGATAATGAAATCCAACGCGATATAACAGTCTTTATGTTTTCCCCCGTCGGAGTTTCGTTAATCTGACTTGAATGCTCAGTCCGATCGGTCGTGCCCCGGGGCAATCGGATCTAAGCTCCAGCAATCGGTGGTGAAAAAGAACACGAACGTCCGCTCTCGTCAAACGAATAGTAAAACGTTCGTACAGCTTTACAAAACGAAGGTACCGGGCATTAAAGCGAATTGAAACTCTCGGGTTGTGCGGACGGCGACGAATAGCGCACAGAGACGAATGCCTACGCAACGTAACGCGACGCAGCAAAATCCCCCTATTGGATTGACTACATTTTTTTTTATTCTCCTCTCCCTCACCGGATCCCTCCCCTCCCTGTGCCCTTGTCTCGCTTATATCGTGCAATCTATTTCCTATCGGGCGTCACCCCTCATCCGGCAAATTGGATAGGAATGTTTTATGCACGGAGTACTGTGGCCGGATTAGTCGAACGGTTCTTTCCCGTGACGTCTGCAGTCCCGCGGGTTGTCTATTATATACTCTGTAGATCGCACCGCAATGGTCCTCTCGGCAAATCCGACGCGAAGTGTCTCGCAAATCGGCAGATGTTCTCAATCTTTCGAGACTTTACGAGAACGGCACGGGGGCGTAGCGGATCGAAAAAAGCGAAAGCTCACGAACGCTTCTCTACCATCGAACTCGCAAACTCCTCGCTCCGATATAATCTCGCAGACCGAATGTTATTTCTCGGTTTGCAGACCGCGAGCGAATCCTCATTTCTCAATGCTTCTCGCATCGTCGGTACTCGCGGGAGATTCGATCGCGACTCCGCCGTTACTCTCTCTCGGTTTCAAATACGCAAAGAAGGCATACAGAGAGGAGTAAGGGATCGGACGGAAATTCGTGTTCTACGTTAGGCAGTTAGACTAATTAGAGAATCGTCTTAAAAGTCTCCGATTCCAGGAGTGCAGCAGTCTCTTACAGAATTTTCGCGAATGTCTGAAAGGGATACAAAGTTTCCGCGCGGCCACTGAAGAAGCTCTTCGGCGTACCTCGGGATGAATGGAACGAGATGTTAATTTAAGCACGAGTCTTCTCTTTCGCCGTTGACTATATAGCCCGCTTTATTCGACGAAAGTGAAAGGTCTCAATTAAGCGACTTTCGAAATGAGCTGTAGAGACGATGAGTTTTTGCTTCCTCGAGGCTACCTATCGTGTATACGAGATACAGAGAGATGAAAAATTATTAGCAGACGACTCTCGATCGTTTGGATATCAAAGTCTCGGAAGGACTCGAACCACTCCCGTCGATCTTGAGGAGGAAATAGGAGAAAAAAGAGGGAAAAAAATACATTGCGGATATTCCGCTCATGCACGGGGGTCGTATGTTTACCTCGCGGTAATGGGTACGGGTGCGTGAGGGGCTTCTTAATTTTTTTTCCAGCTTTCCTCGGACCACCTCGGCACACTCACCGTGGTTCGACGAGAGGAAGCGAGAGAAAACGAGAGGGTCGTTCCAGCTACCGAGTTGAAAGAGCTACGGTTTGGTACAGAGTTGGAAGGGAGAACGGTCGGGCACTTTGCGGGTTCGAAGGGATCGCAGTCTCTGCGAGAAGAGGAGGACGGGGTCTCTCCGAAAAAGAGACGAGGGAAAGAGGGAACGAAGAGGTAATATATACCTAAGTACGACCCCGCTATCCATTGCCGAGTTACAGACATAGACATACTCGGCAAGAGTCAAGAAAGATTGGCAGGAGTAAAGAAAGAGGGGAAGGAAAAGAAAGTAGATGAGACCACACGTAGCATCCCAAATAGCGTTCAAAGGATCCGGGCACTCGTTTTTTCTATTTCCTCTACCCGATCTCGCCGCAACCTTCAAACCTTACGCTCTTCACTCTTCAACCCCTCTACTGCTATTTAACTCACTCGCCGCCGCGGAGCTTTCTCCTACCCGACGGCTTTACTTTTAATGACTCCCACCCATTACGTACGACTGGCTTCTCGGAAGTTGGATTTTTTGCGAGACGTGACACACAGGAGAAAGTCACCCATTGTAAAAAAAAAGGTGCGATAAAAGATGATTTTTTTATCCCTTAATCAGCAACGTTCCAGTCGACATTGAACCAAAACTGAGATGATTTCCGAATTTATCGGGAAAGTAGGTTACGTGATATGTAAATGTATACCATTTTTTTTAACCCTCCAATGGAATGTAAAAAAAAGCCCGGAGGATTTGTCACAATTTTTTCACATTTATCATCGCTCTATAACGGCTCTAAAAAATGTTTCGGAAATTGGAGATTCGAATTCGAGTGTCGGGTATCGAAACTCGAAATGTTACCAATAAACGATCCTCCGTATTTTTAATCCACAAAAATACGACAGTCATCTCGATTTTACCGATAGTCCATCGGATACCGAAGGTATAGCTGTTAGAAGGTACGATAAAATGCAAAAATCATTACTTTATCTCAAAATGGATGTGATAATTAAATTAAAAACTGTACCCGACGAATTTTCTCCCGTTAATCACAAATTCAATGTATATTTTACTATGGGTTCAATGTCTTACCGTTCTTTGATATCTATTTTTTCGGTTTTATTTTATTTCAATTCGCTTCAAAGGCGAAAAAAAGCAAACGTTTCTACTGGTTTTATCAAATCGGAATTGATATAAACAAAAATTGAGAAGAAGTCTCGTTCGTCGATCTCCGGGATCGCTAAAGCAAATACGAGAAGAAAAAACAACGATTTCGCGTGTACGTACTCAAGGTGCGCGAAGTAAGGAAACGACTGGAGAACGAAGGGTGTCGCGAAAACTTTGCGCCTTCGGAAACTGTGAGGAGTGTGAACGACTGTACGAGGAGAGGAGCCACTTGGAAAGTGATTCCACCGGCATCTCGTCTGCCCGCACTCCTTCGCTGGCCTTCTGTCTCTCTCCTCGGTCTCGTTTTCTTCACTGAGCTTCCACTCGTCAATGTATATGTATAGAGTAAAGAGCTCGGTGAGTGCGCCGCCATAGACGGTGGCGCACGAAGAAGCGGTTCGCTCGCTCTCGCCGTACAAGGAAGTTAAATACCGCTCGCTAAAGTTCTGCCGGGTGCCTTCTTAATCATTGACACCGACTCACGCCCACTTGGAATGTGTAAATAACTGATTAGCTCCACTGACGAGGGGACGAATGCATAATTGAAACGTCCATTACCTTGCGCCGTTATATACAGCGTCCCGCGCGCCCAGTTGTTACCTATACCTACATACTTCGGTAGCTTCTCCTATCTCCCGACTCTCTTCTGTGCAATCTTAAGACTCTGCGGTACGACCAGTCTCCTTAGAGGATTCGGTCTCAAGAGAGCCTCAAGAGTTATTATTCGCGCTACGAGTTGCCTTCGATTTACCGTCGGTATTTCTCGACGGCTCAAGTGTATACAACCAATGAAGATATTCACTCGTTTTTTTCGTTAAGACGAAACAATTCCTTATTTCTGACGTGCCCTTTTAAATTATCTATTTTGGTACATAAAATTTATTTTGAAAAATCATAGATCAGTCGTAGGTGCTGTTTCTTTGGCGACGCAAACAAAAATTATTTACGAATTATATCTGTCGTCAAAATGCAAGTGCCAACAACGTATGTATATTGCGAAAAAAGATCTTCTATACGCGAGAGGTTAAAGTACAAATGAAAGAATCACAGTTATATCGAAATGGATAGTCTATATTTTACGCGAAAAGAACGGAAAGTAAAAAGTTTGAAGTATATTCGATAGTTTTACACCACTGCTGGAGGGGTTGGGTACGAAAGGGAAGAATAGAGAAAAAGAAGAGGGAAAGAGGAGTTCACGACCGTTATGTTCGTTTGACTGGTAATGGAACAGGGCAACAACCAATATTGTGATTGCTTCGAGCTACGAGCGAATCCGACACATACGTTATGTTGTATGACTCCACGACGGAGCACATAATACACGGAGAGAAAAGAGAAAACTCTCGTGTGCACAGTCGCAGCTCGACGCGTATACGATCGTATATACGAAAGAGGATCCGAGTCTCTCTGTCTGTTTCATCCTCCCACATGCAGCGCCGAGAGCTTTCCGGCATCGGTTGACAGATTGGAAACACCCCGAGACTTTTATGGCAGCTGTTTCCCCCACCTCTTTCCCTCTCGCCGCACACTCATAAATCCTTTATCTCGCTTGTTTATCCTACCGAGAGAGCGTATTTCTCATTTGCGTTAAAATCGTTCCGACGAGCCACGATATCAAACACCGAGAAAAAAAAGAATTACCTTACAGAATGTTGAACTATGAATCGTTTCACGTAAATGTAATTCCCACAATATTTTTTTAAAAAAAAAAAAAAAAAGGTACGCTAAGTACTGAAAAATCGGATTTGCAAGTATTATAAAAAAAAATGAACAAAATTTTATAAGCCAAGCATATCAGAAAAAAAAGGATTCTATATGACAAAAAATATTGTTTTTTAGCAAAAAAATTGCTGTAAAAATTGTCGTTCCAATGCTAGTGGTTTATTGTGACGCTTGCAAACACCGGAACGCCAATTTCTTACAGCAATTTTTTTGCAAGAAAAAACAATATTTTTTGTCATATAGAATCCTTTTTTTCTGATATGCTTGGCTTATAAAAATTTGTTCATTTTTTTTTTATAATATTTGCAAATCGGATTTTTCGGTACTTGGCGTATCTTTTTTTAAAAATATTTTGGGAAATTTCACTTCTTTTTGAAAAGCTAATATTTTTTTAAAATTGTACCTTTAAA
The DNA here is from genome assembly GCA_964006125.1 of Cryptus viduatorius. Lineage (NCBI taxonomy): Eukaryota > Metazoa > Arthropoda > Insecta > Hymenoptera > Ichneumonidae > Cryptus > Cryptus viduatorius. Next base: position 17,655,368 of record OZ023222.1, read on the forward strand.
ATTAATTTCGAAGGATCGGATAATTTAAATCGAACAAAATTACTCTATATACAAAATCGGGCGAACGGCACGTCACATATTCCACTTGATGATTGCCGGTTATGTTGTTCGAGATCGCAAAGAAAAGTTATTATCGATATAAAATCACGCGTATAACACGTAACTCGTAATTTTTCTTTTTTACTTCGCGTCGAGACACTAAACCAAGATACGCAATACATAATTGTTATTATCGGGATCACTCAAAAAAATGTTCACGCCGTAAAAATACGTGCCGTCGATAACAACTGACACCTGAGCTGGCTGTGGCGACGAGCGCGCCACCGCGCGAATTTTTCGTTGAACTGATGTAAACGTAGACATATATATAGGGGACAGGACACTTTATAATCGTTTGGACCATGTGAAATTTCCGACCTCGATATCTCAAAATAGGCTAAATCAATTTAATGGTAACTAGGCTTTTTCGAAAGATTGACCCAAAATTACATTATAAAAGTGTCCATGAAAATTCGATTCGTTCTATTATTGCGAAGATATATCGATCGAAAGTTGAACGCGCTATACACTTCCGGTATATTGCCGTAGGATAGCAGTAGCGGCACGCCTTATACTGTTTTTTCAGTACTTGGCGTCGAGGCGCTACCGCGACTCTGGATGTTGCGTGGTCGAGAAAAAAAATAATACACTTTTCAGCTGCGATTTGCTTGCGTGTTACATAGTTTTGAACCCATGCAGCGATACTATTTGATTCGCGGAAATGGTCTTCGTGTTAACTTCAACAGAACAAACGGCAAAAAAAAAACGGGTTGGTAAATTGATTTTCGATGAGAATATACCAACAACACGGAAAGTAATCGTTTTGCGAAAAATGAAAAGCTTTTTGATTGACGAAGGTGTGTAATAAGGAATTTGTATTAACAATTACAGTTGGACGATCTATAGTCATCCGTTTAACGTCAAAAAAATGATTGTCTTTATGATAATGATCGAGTGCACGAAACAAAAATGGCGGTGACGATTCGATATATCTGACTACAATTTTGATCGGACGTTTTTAATGTTAGGGTAACCATTTTTTTACGTGATATTAATCTATTTTAACAAACATGAATAATAACCGGAAAACTCTCGGGAATTCAGTAAAATTTATAACTTCTGCCATTTTTGCTCTGACAGGCATTCGGGAGTTGAAAATAGTATAGGTATGTTGAAAGTCCGATGTTAACTCGGGATTGTACATAAACATCGAAGTATACCTACGTGGGCACTTCAGGTGCAACAACGTTAAATCGATTGCGCGGTAGGGCTATAGAAGGGTATTATCCAAATTGCATTATCATTCGGTGTTTGGGGGCGGCGCAGAGAGGCGTTATAGAGGACGCATAGGTCCGATGGTGCATTTACCGTGAAGCGCCTCATCGTCGTAGATAACCCAGTCAAACGGCTTAATTGCTTTGTCCACGCAATTACGAAATTGCTTACAATTTACAATCAAGCGAGCGTTTGCCCGTTCTCTATATAGTCGAACCGATACTGATCAATTTTATGAATGATCGCGCGCCGGTTTGTCTTTTCGTTCGGCACTAGTCGTATAGCGGACGCATAAATCAATAGCCTCAACCAGCGTGTCGCGCGGGCGCGTTTCCCGTTACTCTCGATAAATACATATTGATAAAACCGTTTCACGTGTATTTGCAATTAGTAGGGACTTGCTTCGCCTGTATTTTCCATTCGGGAGAATTTATACACTTTGTATACAGAAACCCACGGAATCTAGTGAATTTTTTTGTTCTCGCGAACTCAGGGCCACTCATCAGTGTCGTTCGAGTCTTTTGCATCAATAAAATGTTGTATTGCACGAAAATCGATGCAGGGAGAAAATTTTACAATCGCGAGGAGAATCTAAGTGATTGGATATCCCAGATTCGCTAATTTGTTTACCCGGTAAAATACATTTTCCACGCGCGGTTCGGGTCAATTAAGGGTACAAGTAAAATATATGAGTAACGAACGCAATGCGTACATGGGGTATAAGAATAAATTCATTCGGTGCGTGATTTCCCATAGGCTAAACGGAATATTCATGGGACAAGTTCGCCCGCTACATGTAGAGGTAGCAGCGAGCGGTTATACTTATTTTACTGATCAGCCAGCAGAGGGTGGTTCGGCGAACGGAGCGAGGGAAATAGTTCGAACACAATTCGAAGCTCGTTGCCGCGCGCTCGCAGCGTAAAACGAACCCGGTACACGATTTCGCTTCGAAATAACCATTTTATATAATTGCTCCACCCGAATAATTCAATAATACAGCTCTCGGATGTGTGCAGGCCGCAGCGCGATGCATTTTAGCGAGAGATACGTTTTTGATACGACTCGGGGTTCGGCACTCTCACGCGGTAATAGAATCGGAACAAATTATCAGCCATTGCCGCCCTGTATTTTTCGTACAAATGCTATAAAGCGGTCATTGATCGTCCGCGTAACGGGCGCATGTCACGGTTAATTCCAATTTGTAATAGAAAAAAAAAAAAAACGCCGAGAGAATACAAAAACTCATTCAGAAACGTCGGATTGGCTGACATTTTTGGTATTTCACTGTCAGGCCACGTCGACGAAACCGTTGAACTCGTTTATTTCACTTCTCTGCAAATAATTTGAACCACCGTCGTTTATACTTGACAATAGTGATCCTACCCACCCCCTGAAAAATGTATACCCGATATAATTAGCGATATCGGTGCGAGCGTCGATTAAAATTCGACCGATATTTCCCAAGCTGACAAATCGTTTCGCGCGGCCAACGAAATAATATTTCCTCAATTTCCATATAAACCGCATTTGAAATTTGCGCAAAATATAGAGTATTTCCCGCGAGAGAGTAGTACCGTCATGTCGATTTTACGAGGTTTCCCCGGGAGCGTCGGCGTAGAGAAAAATAATGCATAATTTCGGTATCCGATTTCCCGGCGCATTATTCAATACTAATATTAGCCGTTAGGTACCAATGATAATCGTGAATCGGAAGTTCGATAATATATTAAAACGATCCGAATTCTCCTTCGCGAGACTGTAGTGAATTCCGAACGTTGGGCACTCGATTTCGCAGCCGACTAAGTCGATATCGCCAAATATCTCAGATTACGGTGAGTGCCACGGGGTCAAAAGACGACAAGCATTGTTCGTCCGACTATCCGCGTCTGCTCCAAGCGAGTCAATCGGACAAACAATTCGAACCGTTACCCACCAGTGCAAAGAGAGAGAAATGAAAACCCCTTGGGAGTTGGGTAAAGAGAAGGTGGGAGGGGTGAAGGGGGGAGGGTGGTATGGCGGAACGATATGGGCTCGCAACGTGGAATTCCTAAGCGCGGACCAATAAAAAAGTTTTCCAATTGACTTCTCGCGCGGCTTCATTCGTTGGAACCGATGAAATGTGCCGTTGAATCGGTATAGGAAGCCTCCGGATGGGGATGTGTCTCCAGCAGTGATCTCTGTACTGCTGCTGCGAAAAGAACTCGCGTGTAGGAAAAGTACTCTTGGATTCCGGGATTTCAATTTAGCACCCGACGACTTTGGCCTGATTCGCGTCACCGTACGCTATGGCTCTGTTTGATTTTTCGCAACTTTTTCGGAGGGAGGAAAATTCTCTTTTTATACTTTGGCGCAGCAAACATTTTTTTTTTCGTTACGTACGAGAAAGGCATACGATCGTGAACTGTTGAGAGGAAAGAAACCGTCGAGTTCAGAGTTCTCTCGACCGTTTCACACCGCACGAAGGAACGGGAATCAGGTGCGAAAAACTCGAGAACGAAAAATCCTTTCAACGAATACGATAGTGGCAAACGCGGGGAAAAAGCTACGACCTTTGCGTGGAGTTTCGCAAGAGGCTTTTTCGAGTCGCTATTTCATTTATGGAGAAAAGATGTCTGGCGACGCGGTACCGCGCGAAGATCCTTTCAACCGGAGACGATTTGATTTTCGGGTACCGTCACGTCGACGTCAGCGCGATCGTTCGATCTATCGAATTGTTCTTGAGTTCAAAGTAGGGTAACGAATATATAATAGTGTAAGAAATATATTCGATGCATGACTGCCCCGTTAAATCCACCATCGCTCCGTTGACCAAAGTATTTCCGTAACGCAATGCAAATAAGAGTCTATGCAGAAGTACCCGTACCATTCGCGCGAAGAAATGTAGGTCGTTTCTTGATTTTCTCTCTGCAGTATAACGTCATAGTGCACGCGAGTTCCGCGAAGCACCTATTCGCTTGTATTATCGCACCTTTATTCTGAATTTATGTACCACCGCGAGACGCGTTGGTTGGCTCGGTAAAGAAGCGTATACACAGCTTCTTGCTTCGGCTTGTGCGCGCGAGGTTAGCCGTGCAAGACACTCCGGCGCATGCAACGGGAAATCGAGGTTCGTTGAATTATGGAAACTTCCTGTCCCTTGCCTCGAACGGACTTAGACTTGCCAGCTTCTAACCGTCCATTACCGACTACGCGTGACGAATGTTTAAGTGGCAGTGGAAATTGGAATTCGCCTCCCCTGTCTGCCACTGTTATATTTCCGTTTTGCCAAGATACACCGGGCAATAAGTTACCCTCTCGCGATGTCGTTTTCGCACCGTGACAAGCTAAGAAGTTTCCATATCGTATTCCCCGCTCGCTTCCGGTCGGCAGTAAGTAAATTCAGAATGATCCGAGAGACGTTTAAATATGATTTAATAAACAGACGTTCCGGGATTAATGGAGTACGAATTTTCTTGCGTCAAGTCGATATTTCACGAGATTTTACATTTACGAAGGTTTGGGAATATCAAGAAGGTCGAGAAAACGAAGAAACAAGGGTGAAAATAATGCACGTTGGAATAAAGAGTTGGCCAGGCGTAAGAATATCGGTCCGCGGGGTGGTGCGGGAGATGTGGCGCATTTCTCGTAAAGGTTCGATAAGTCGGTAGTGAAGCGTTTACTTCCTGACGGGTATGAAGGGGCATTGCTGTCGAACGAGTGAGCGAGTAAACGCAACTCGGCACACAGGAGACGATGATAACGCGAGCGACGCTGTGAGCCAACGAAGACGACGGATCGAGAGCGAAGGAAGTCTAGACTCGGCGGAAGATCAAAAGGCACCGTCGGCTCGGAAGTAACGCGGTCCCCGCGAGGTCTGCTGCTGCTGCTAGCTTCTCAACCGACGGAGCTGCTGGCAGCTTCCACAGAACCCGATGAGAGAGCACATCTACCTCTCGCAACCACCCTTGCAATCCACCTCTTCGCGCGATTCCTCAGCTCCGCATCCTCTTCACATTTTCAAACCCTACCGGTCTCTCGATCCTTCCGGTTTTCGACCCTTCGGGCGGCAGCACCGACCTATCCTACATTATGCGATCTTCGACTCCCAAACGCATCGGAATTCGTAGACTTCGATATCAAACCCTTCCCCTTCCCGGAATCATTTCCTTGGGGATGCCGACAGAGGATATCTGCCGAGGCATCTATCCACCTCTCGGGAATATTTTCGGTTTGACTATATGTCCGATTCCTCTCGGACGGTGGACGGCTTAATATATTCGTTTAATATATCGACGATTGGGGAACTTCAGTTCCATATCCGAACGTTCGAGAGAATTCGCGCGATTTGATTCTAACTTTATATGAGTTTCAGACAGATTTTCAGAGGAATTGAACGGCGTTTCGACAGGAGAGTCGAAAACAATCGAACCATTGAGTGTTTGCTTGTTTTTATTTTTTTATTCTTTCAGTTTCGGCCTGACCACCTCGATTGCATTCCCTCTGTAGTGAACATCGACAGTTTGTATTCCCACTGTCGGCAGACGAATGTTTCATTAATTGAAAAAACGGTGATTTCCGTTTTACATCGTGTCTCCGTGCTTCATCCCTCTTATCCGCCGTGCCAGTCATAAAAGCGTTTCGATCTGCCGGTACCGAGCACTCTGTTGATTAAGCGGACGAGGGCCACTCTGTCGATCATCGCGGCCAAAACTAGTTCTGTGTATCAGCCAACTGCCGTGAGGGAAAGCAACTCTATGACGATATTTTCCGGACATTCCGTTAAAACAGGTCTAAAGCGTCGCATTTGTTGGCCTCATCCTGCCAACGGGACAATCTGTACCGCGTAACATGATTTTCTTTTTTTTTTGATACTAGTAGCTTCGTTGCGCCTCTCACGATTAAAAACAACAAAACAACCGATTTTTGGGTGTATCCGAAAATATTTTGTTCCTTTTGTGTGGAATCGAAGAACCTTAATGGCGAGAGCAAAATATGTTAAAATTTTTAAGGGTGGTTGATCTTTATAAATGAATATTAATATAATCATCCGCGAAAAGAAATTGTAACTTGGTTCCGAAAAATTATGGCGAGTGGGAATTTGAGGGGAACTTAGATTAATTAATATATTCGACATGAATACAATTTTTTTAAATCTATCTATTTAAAGATTTTTACACGTTAAACCGCTCTCAACATTTTTGACTATTTATTCCGTGACCGATAGAGCACCGGCCGAGGTACCAGACTGTACTTACTGAATTATCGTATTTGCTTAACCTTTTATCCTCGATTTTTCATATTTTCGCATTTTTCGCGCACGCGACGTAACGTGTTTTTTTTTTCTCCTGGCGTCAATCCCGTCAATTGGGCCTCTCGCACTCTTTGACGAAACGAAAACGTCAGTGGAGAAATTGAAGCGGAAGGAAAAGGAGCGCGAGCGCGGCACTGCCGCTGTTGCCGGCGGTGCGCTGTCCGGGCACTCAGTCGAAAAACAACACGTTGCATCGACATCCCATTTCGTTTTCTATTACGCAAACGTCTGAGGGGGCAAAAGAGCGCAAGAGCCCCATACCCCGCGTAATTCGTTCCCTTTTTATTTTTCATATGCGGAACGTTCTTCTTTGGCACGAGCTCAAAGGCTGGATACGAACTGGCGAAAGGCCTCCGGAGCAAGTCGTGTTCTTTCTCGCTCTCGTGTTCGAGTGCTTCGGAAACCAGCTGCACGAACCCTTGCCGACAGGCAAGCTTTTCGCTGGGCCGCCAGCACTGCAGTAGCGGCATATATCCAACATTCGCGGATTCGCTTTCTCTCCCCCCGTTACTTGGCTCACACACGATTACGATCGACGTGCGTCGAACTAATATCCGAATTTTTGCCATTCCTTTTACGGGATATTGAAAGCATCCGCGGAGTCGATGTGGATCGCAATCTCCTCCGTGTCCCGCCCTTTTCTTGGCCCCGTCGAGAAACCACAGCTTACCGTTTTATCCCTTCCAATTTCCCCTGTGCCGCGCAGCGGCAGCACCAAAGTTCTCCGGTGACCCTGATCGACGTCGACGAGAAGGTAATTAGTCAAGATCCAACGTCTCGTCTTTCCCAAAAATCTCCGAGAGACCGCGACCTTCCGGAAGCCGACGCCGGAGCTCAAGAATCCGTTAACGCTTCTTCGCCCTCGAGAACATTTATCTCGCGCTTCGATGCCCAAAAATGTCAGTCCCCCGCCCCGTTCCTTCGGTGGGGAAAAATTTGTTCGTGAACTTTTATCCGGGAATCATGCTTCATCGATTGGAAAGTTTGCACGCATAATTGCTGTATTAAAATTCACCGAAGAGCCAAGGTGATCGATCGTTGTTCGTTCACAATTACTGCATAAATGTTTCCAATCGTCCGATAAACGTATTGACACGGAGTGCGTGAAATTTAATTAATCCCGCATGCAACTTCTGGCGATTGTTTAATTCAATTAATTATCGCGACTATCGTCGAACGAATGTTCGGAGAGTTTGGTACAGCGAGATCTCAGCGATACTCGAGTAAAACTACTTAAAGTCCTGTGAGTTAAAACCTCGTAATAAAGTAGGATGCATTTCTTCGTCCTTGCGGGACAAAACAAGCGAAGAGAACTGACTAAGATCGTTGATTACTTCTTTCCATTTGCCGAAAAGCCTCTCGCGTGCGATGGTTTCTGGTGAACTCACCTTCTGGAAAACCTCGGTTTCCTGACTCTCTTGCTCTCCCAACTCTGTACAGTTCCCCTATGTTTGAAACGTCGAGTTTCTATGGAGAAACGGGGGTAGAAGGAAATCTTTACGGACGAAAGAGTTTTCGCGCCGCCTACTTCGAAAGTGCTGGCTGTTGCCCACCGATAATACCTGGGTAGGTACGCAACCCGCGAGAAAGCGAAGGTATATACTCTGTTTTTAAAAGTTGCTCTATTTCAAGTCAGAAGGCAGTCGAAATCCTCCTTTATACACGAAGGCGCGCGCGACGTGTACCTACGTAACTATAACGACCACGATGCTCGGTAGTACTTATCCAGTTCTCGCACACTCGACGGTGTTTTCATACACAGCGAGCAACCGTGAGCTACCGAGTCTATACAAGTAGAAATATATACATTCAGTCAAACTGAAAGGGCATTAGGAAAAGGGGGAAATCCTTCCCGCCTCTCGTCGTTTATCGCCGGAGGATACCGTCGAGGCCACTACGTCTTTCGAAATCCTGCCCCGTACTCCAAAAGTCTGACAGCATACACGTCACGCTTGAACAAACCAGGATGCTTTTCTCACGAGCGCATCAAGAAGCTCACAGTTCCGAAAAAAACTCTGGGATACTCTGGGGGTATCCCTGCAATGTCGAACCCTACGTTTTTCCGTACCCTGTTCTCTTTCTCTCCGTACGTTTCTTCTTCTGGCTTCTCGATTTCGAAGTCTAACGTGGCCCGGAAGAGAGCTTACGAGGTACTCGAACTCGTTCGCGAGGATTTAAATATCTGAAAACCACGAGGACGCGAGTACTCTCCGTATACTCTTCGAAGCATATACATCCCTGGCTGCATCTTTTCCACATCCAACCGCGAGAGTTTGTCCCGGATGCCTCTGTCTACTCTAGTCGTTCAACAACGTCGATCTTCTAACAGACCTGAGAGCAACTCTTTTCCGAAGCCACATCTGTTCGATATACTTTTAGAACAGCGTACACACGTCACCACCAACAATTTCTCTCGTTTCAATGTCCTGTTCCACTCTTATCCGCAAGTTTCTTTTCTTCCCTTGCCACTCTTCATATATTTTCACGCTCCTCAGATGCGAACTTGTCGCTACGGCTTATCGTTAAAACACTTCGAGCGAAAAGAGAAGCCCCACTTGTCCGTTTCCCATCCAAAAAGAGTTGAGACGAGGAATACTCTCTCGGAAAATCAACGGATTCGTACGTCTCACACGAGACTCGACGGGGCAGATATACCCCCCGAGCTTAATTATCAACCAAACACGAAACGCGAATTCAATTAAAAAGTTTCGGAGCAGTAGCAGAGAGTGTATAAGCCTGAAGAAAGGATCGGTCCGCAAATTGAAAACGGTGCACGGATCAACGTTGAAAACGAGAGAAATTCCCCATAACGGTTCTTTCTTTATTTCAGTGGGTGGAGTGTCGAGAAGAAGGATAAATAGAAAAGATTTTCCTATCTGTGAACGAAGCAAAGCGAGCCGCTCCGTTAGTGTCTCCCGAAAATGGCGGTGCGGGGCAAGAAAGTGGAAGCGAAATAAAGGTGATAGCGAAAGGGAGGGAATGCGCTTCCGTGCGACGACGAGAAAATTGTTCAGAGGGTTTCCAACAGTCAAGAGGGATAGATAATTAGACAAGTAACACTGACTTACCTCTCTCAGTCAGCTATATACAATCTTTGCCCTCTTCGGCTCTTGTGTCGCACTTGGTATCGCTCTCATTTCCACCCATAGGTTTCTATGCCGTCTCTTTACCCTTCCTGTAACGCCGAAGCTGGTCGATCTACCTAACTTTCCTCACGCAAGAGCGTATCCTACTTAATTAAATATAAGCAGAGACTTACCTACGCCTTCCACAACCTGGTACCCTCCTCCCATTCTCTCTACGCCAACACCCGCAAGTATATATAGCTTCAACACGACTGCTAGGATACTGCAGCCAGTTTCGAAAAGATATATTCCGCGTAAGCGGCGTAACTCCCCCATCCCCTGTACTTGCTGTGTGCCTTCCATCCTATCCATTGCCATGCAATTACACGAATCGTATAGTGCTTACATTAAATACGCGTCCAACAAGCGATCGTTGCATGATGTCCTGAGTTTCTCCATGTATAGTCGAGATAAGTGACGTGTGAGGAGATCTCACATGTTTATTTACATTGGACTATCAAACGATCGCATTACCACACTGAGAAAGGAATTTCTTCACTAGAACTAAATATATTTAGTTGGCTAGTTATCAAAAATATTTGTTAAATATTTAAAAAAATTTTAACAGTAAATAAATATTAGTGTTTTCATGATAAAATGTTATGCCGAAGACATTTCCGTGGCACAAACGATTTACTTGAGTAATTTATTTATCGTAACTCATTTGATGTTTGTCATCACTAAAGAACATTTTGCTGCAACGAAATTAAATATAGTTAAACTGACTTCTCATTCGTTAATAATTAACTGATATAGAATGGGCACAACTGTCGTTTTGGCGAAGCATATAAATATTCGTTAATAATAAACAAATCGTTAATTGAATTGAATACAAATTTGTTAATAATCACGAACCCAACGCTTTGTTTCAACTGCTGATTTCTTAACAGTTACCAAATCTATAGTTGTTCAACTACAAACAAATTCCTGTAGTTCCTATAGGACAATTCAATAAGGGATTATTACAAGTTAGCTATAACGTAGTCAGTAGCGTGTTAAGTAGATAGGCATAGGCAGGTACGTATAACTCTTAGGTAGATGGTTCGATTCTCATACAAGGCGATCCTTTGTTACAATATTCGGTAAGGTTTTTTTTTATTTTGTATTTTTTCTCGACGAGTGTTATGTCGTTTGTACAAGTCAATACGGGTAATAATAGAATATGGGTTTCAAAATTCAATGAATCTTTATTTCGCGCATTTTACTTAAGAAGCTAATGAGTTAAATAGTAACTGTTAATAAGCTTTTTTTATTAATACCAATGCTATGTTGAGTTAACCGGATGTTTACTTCCCCTCAATAAAATAACTTTTCACTCAAACATACCATTTATTAACTGTTAACAAATCCTGGTACAGTCTACGCTCCGTACGCTTAACTCCCCTTAACTTAACTGGTCCCTTATTTTAACTCGTTACCATGGTAACGGATTCCCTTAACTGTATTTCTCCGCAGCCCCTTTTCCCCACTCCAAGCGGGGGAAACCCCGCGCGCATACCCCTCGGTACCCCTACTCACACGAACTGACCGGGAGTAGGGACGATAGGGGAAATACAGAATAGGGATTGGGTCCGGTCCCGTCGAGTTAAGAATACGGAGCTTGGACTGTAGAAGATATTTCTGGCAGTCGATTGTAGTGGGTAATTTTATACTTATACCTACGGAGGGCAGAATTATATTGATATTATATCAATAGATCGAAGCGATAGATTGGAGCAGCGTTTACCTATGTACATAGGACGGATTTGAAGTTCTCGGACGACCCTTAACGCGGTACGACATACGGAGTTTCACGTTGCTGAAATCTATTAGTTTTAATCAAGCAGATAATTATCGAATAGAAAGGAACAAAGTTTATTTGCGAGAACAGAATCTTTCTTTCGTACAGATCAATCGGAATCTGACAGTTGCTAAGATAAATAAAAATATGTACAGTTGACAAACTCGATAAATAAAAGAATCGTTGTGAGTCGTCGCAATTATTTCAACACTCCCCCTCGACGGCGATGAATACCTCGGATCTTATTTCTTCGTTTCATGCCAATTGCCTAGACCAATCTCTTCCCTCAGTTTCTTAAGTCTTACTGTCAAGAGTGGTTTTGTTAACATATCAGCCAACATATATTCGGTTGGGCAATAATTGAAGAACACCTCTCGTTGCTCTCCTAAGTCTTTGGCGTAAAGGAATTTTGTGGCAACGTGCTTCGTTCGATTACTAAATTTTGAGTTCTTCAATGCCTTAATGCAGTTTTGATTGTCTTCTCGGATCTCGATGGGATTTAAATGTTCTTCCTGCATATCTATAAGAAGTCTTTTTATCCACTGTACTTCCTTGCAAGCTTCGGATAGCGTGATCGTTTCTGCTTTCATTGTCGATAAAGCAACGCAAGATTGTTTTCTACAGCTCCATGAGATCGGTGCTCCGTTGACTAAAAATATATATCCACTGTTCGATTTTCGCTGGTACCTATCTGCATCCGCATATCCAATAAGCTTTAGTGAATCCGAATTCAAGTTTGGGCCTAGTTTTAGTTGTAACTCTGTGGATCCCTTCAAATAGCGAACTGTCCATTTAGCTTCGATCCAGTCTTGTGCCGTAGGAGCAGCCGTATGCTGTGCGAGTATACAAACCGTCGCCATTATATCCGGTCTTGAGTTTACTGCAAGATACAGAAGTTCTATTAATCTTTGATATTTCTCATTATTCTCAAAATTCTCTGTACGCTCCAGTCTCAAATATCCAGGATCCATGGGAATGTTCGAGGGTTTGCACGCTTCCATTCCGAGATCTTTGAGTATTCCCTTGATATATTTGCTCTGATCGATGTAGAAGTGCGAATCTTTATCTCTTTGTATCCTTAAACCGAGATATTGCCGTACCAATCCCAGTGTTACAATGCAGAACGACTGTGGTAATGCATTTATTACAGCATCGATCGCTTCGTTAGTATTTGAAGCTACAAGAATATCATCCACATAGACTATGAGATATGTATTAGCTTCTTTTTCTTGTTTTATGTACAAACATGGATCTGCTTCGTCTTGTTTAAAACCGTGAAGCTGAAGTACGTCATTCAATTTGACGTTCCATGCTTTTGCTGCTTGTTTCAACCCATATAAACTTTTATTCAGTTTGCAAACTTTATCTTTGTTTCTTACATCTTCATATACTTTTGGTTGTGTCATATAAATTGTTTCGTTCAGATCGCCGTTGAGAAAAGCGGTTTTCGCGTCAAATTGCTGTTCTATTAATCTTCTTTTTCCTGCTATAGTAAGAAACGTTCTGATCGTTGTTTGACGTGCTGCGGGTGCAAATACCTCATCAAAATCCACCCCGTATTTTTGCGAAAAACCTTGTGCCACTAGACGTGCTTCATATCTCATAATATCACCTTCTGCATTTCGTTTAACGGTATATACCCATTTGTTTCCTATCGCTTTTCGATCTTCCGGCAAATCGACGAGTTCCCAGGTATTATTTTTATAAATCGAATTTAATTCCTCCTCCATAGCTTTTTTCCAATGTTCTCCGTCGGAGCTATCGAGGGCTTCACGAATATTCCTCGGTTCAATTATTTCTTCGACAACTTGGCATGCAGAAAATCTCTTTGGAGGAATACCCTTCGTTTCACGAGTTGATCGTCGTACAAGCTGCAGTGGACTTTCTGGATCATTGAATACGATGAAATCATCAATTACATTAATTTCTTGAAGCACATCCGCGTTGATGCCATCAATGTGATTGTGTTCTTCTTGAATATTCGGATGTTCGGTATTTTCTTCTTGTTCTTCGAGTTCTATATCATCGGAAATCCTTACTAATTCGCAATCTGAATTTTCTAGTGAAGCTTCTACCTCGTTTCGTATATTTTCGTGTCTTTCGTTCGCTTTATCTGCTAATATTTTTTTTCTTTTTCTTCGTATACCATTTTAACGTTTCGATCGTAATCTTGTCTGTTTTTGTATCCAATAAACGAAATGCTATCGATCCTGATTCATAACCTACGAATGTTAGTTTGTTGGCTTTAACGTCAAGCTTTCGTCTCCTTGCTTTTGGTATAAGTGTATACGCTGTACATCCGAAGATATGTAGATTCTTGACGTGAGGAACCTTGTTTTCCCAGAGTTCATAACGCGTTTTCTCTGTTCCTTTAGTCGGCAAACGATTTTGTAGATAATTCGCCGTGCTCATCGCTTCTCCCCAATATTTTTCTGGCATATCTACATCGAGAAGCATACGTTAAGACGTATGCTTCTCTATCAAAGTCCTGTTTTTTCTTCCGGCGATGACGTTTTGTTGCGGCGAATATGGTGCAGTAAGGTGCATCTAGATACCTTCTTCTTCCAGCCAGTCAGTTCATTTTTTACTCAGATATTCTCCTCCTCGATCCGATCGTATGACCTTTGGTCGTCGGCCAAACTTATTCTTTACCATTTCGATGTATTTTTTCACAGCATCCGCTGTATCGGATTTCTTCTCGAGTAAATACACATGAGTGATACGACTGCAGTCGTCAATAATCGTAAGAGCATAACGCTTACCTCTCGGAGTATCAACTTGCATAGGGCCACATATATCCGTGTGTAGAAGATCCAATATAGCCGTTGTTGTTGTTTCTGACTTCTTTGGAAATGGTAATCTAACCATTTTTCCTTTGATACAACATTCACAAATTGATCGTATACCGCAATCTGTAATCGTCAATCCCGTAGCTAATCCATCGTTCAGTTTTGAGATCGCATCGGGGCGACGATGACCAAACTTTCGGTGCCACGTATGGTGGCAGTTCTCAGTGTGTGCCTGATTCAATCCTATAGCAACATTCGCTTGATGAAGTTTGTATAACCCCGAAGTTGAGACGCTCTACGCAATTGGTTGACCGCTCTTCATAATTTCACATCCGTCTTTACGGAATGTGACTTGCAATCCATCCTTCGTTAGTTTTCTCACCGATATTAAACCTTCGTGGAGAGATGGGACGAAAAGAACATCTTCGAGGACGAATGTTGACTGTTTCCCGTCTCGTTTGAAACATTCAACGTTTCCTTTTCCTATTCCTTCGATGGGAGCTTTCTTTCCGTTTGCTAATTTAACGCTTCCATCCATCGGCATCATTTGGATAAAGAACTCCTTACTTTCCGTCATATGATTCGTTGCTCCAGAATCAATGTACCAATGTTCAGAGATTACCGATTTTCATAGCCGTTTCAGTTTCTCCCGCTTCTTTCGAGGACTTTCTTCGCTTGTATTCATCTATTAGCTTCCCTTTTACGAGAGTGAGTGTGACATCTTGTTCAGATCGACTTTCAAGCGCTGTGACAAAACTGCTGTATGACTGTCGACGATTTCCTCACCGAGAGCAGTTAATTTATCTACCAGATTCAAAATTGCTGTAAGATGCTCTTCCATGTCACCATTTTCTTGTAATCTCAGATTAACAACGTTCTTGAGAAGAAATACTTTACTTGATAGGCTGGATTTCTTGTGATAAGCTTTTAACGCATCCCATGCTGCTTCTGCTGTAGTACAATTTCGAACGTGTACGATTTGATTGTCTTCGATTAATAAGCATATCGTTGCACGTGCTTTATTACTTTTCTTCCTCCAATCAGCAGTTAACGGTGCCGGAGGATCCTGTTCTACTATTTCCCAAAGATCTTCTTTGATAAGCAGTAACTGTACTTTATATTTCCATATTTGATAGTTCTCGTTATTTAGCTTCGCAATTGTAATTCGCGTTGTTTCCGTCATTATTCTTTCTCTACGAATTACTGCAAGACTGGGCCCATAACCTATTGGTTTTAATCAAGCAGATAATTATCGAATAGAAAGGAACAAAGTTTATTTGCGAGAACAGAATCTTTCTTTCGTACAGAACAATCGGAATCTGCCAGTTGCTAAGGTAAATAAAAATATATACTGTTGACAAATTCGATAAATAAAATTATTTATCGAATTATTTCAACAAAATCTTTGAGATTTTCGGCACTTAAGAAGAGGTAAAATATCGCGGTCGGTGTGCAGCGTCGGAGTCGCGATTCGCGTTTGAATTTGCGGGGTTATAAGTTCCGATACTCCGTTGCGTAAAGGCGACATGCATTGGCACGCCAAATTAATATTATGCGACTAGTTAAAGGAGAATGAAGGAAACTGAAGTTACTCCAAACAGTATATATTTCCAAATTTAACAATCATACAAGTTTAACAAGAAGAAGAGTCGATGTTATATAGAAGTAAAAGTGAAGTAATGAATGCTACAGTAGTATGGCGAACTGGTCAAGAGCGCGCAGTTGCTTGATTCACGACGGCTGTCGGTGTTAGACTGATTTTCGTGACCGGTGACCTCTCGTCAGGAAATGGTTTGTTCGTGAAGCGAGAAACATTTGAGTACCTTTTTGGGACAATTTTCATTGGTGCTCCATTCAATGGGCGTTCTTCGTCTTGTCACCAATCACGAAAGACTTTATTTTAACTTCTAGTAATTACACGGGTTTCCCAAAAGTCATAAAACCCGTGTGCAGTTGAAAATTCAACTGCACGCGGTTCAAGGGATAATCCTATCGATCGATTTATTGATCGTAGGTTATTCTGTTTTTTGTTGTGAAGTGATAGCATGCGGGCTTGTCGCAAGTATCGCCAAGATTTTCTTTTTGGTATCGAAGGATTAGGATTAACGGGTACATAGTAAATGTAAAACCGTGCATACTGCTTAAGTATTTTTTTAAAGTCAACCATGTGGTAGCCATATACTGAGAGACTCAGCATGCGCTCGCAAAATGGCTTCTAGACCCTTTACCGTTGTCGTTGGTCGAGAGAGAGATATGCTCTGACCTGATGAACGCGCTCGGGCAGTTGGAGTGTTAATCTATCTTAGTCGATAATTTTATACGTAAGTTATTTTATCATATCGTCTTGCATGAGTTGGCACGCAACAGTCGGTAATAAAATATGTAAACAACTTTTTTCGCGTATACTGGCACCTACAGCCAAAAAAAGTGTCATTAGCTGATTTGATTATTTCCGCAGCTAATGACACTTTTTTTTACTGTAAATGCCCGGATGCGTGAGAAAAGTTGTTTACAATTTTTGATACCAATTGAGTTCGGGGCGGGTGAGAAGAAACGGGTGCACCAGCTCTTAAGGCGATTTGGTATTAGAATATTCATTTTAACGAGTTTCGAGCATTCTCATCTAGGTTTTGAGATATAATTTGATATCCGAAAACACGAGTAAGGGGTTTGGGTTGTGTTTATAACCTCGTCTTTTGGCAGGATTTTTCCCGAGCCGAAGAAGAACGAACAAGAGTTCGATGATTTCACTAAATATGTAACTGAGTGTAAAGAGCGTAATGTTGCGAGTATATCTCTTATTCACAGTGGTCAAAAAGAAAAGATAACAAAAATAGAAGGAATCGTGATAAAAACGGAGAAGAAACTGAAAACAATGTTACAACGACGTGTTAAACTCTGATCAGTTTGACAAGGAAATAAAAAATAGTAACGACGTCATTACAAAAAAATCGAAAAGACAAGAGAGTGAAAAACTAATTTACATCCAAGAACTTGCACTATCAACCGAACGCGTCGTTTAATCTACGACAATGTTAGGACAATGCGAGGAGGTGTAAACTCCTCGATGGTACGATTAGAAGGATAAAGCTCCGTATATGTCAATTTTTTTTTTATGACAAAGATAGAAAATCTCTTCCGATTTTAATGATATCACAAAAGTTGAGAAGGTTGAATATTAAATATGACCTTTCCAATGTACATGGCAAGAACGAGTGGATTCTTACTTTCCACACGCAAGAAAAAGCTGAACCCAGAAGCCAACGACTGTTTTTTTTTTAGTTACTTTTATCGAATGATTGACGAGACGATGAATGCGGCACATTCCATTTCAACACAATGCCTTTGTCATAGTAAAACTGTAATGCGATATCTCGTGTTAATACTGTAAAGAAATTTTATGCCATTGCTTCGAAGGAAAAGCTATATTTAGCGTATAATACATTAGGAACCCACTTTTTTTTTATGATTGTAAAGTTTCAATTTTTACGGTAACCGATTCTTCCGATGAGGTACCGACCGACGTGTTGGTCCCGTTGATTTTTAACAGATTTTTAGAATCTGTGAACTCCTGATTACCGAGGTTCTCGGTGTGTTGCCGCTTCGTTGAGAATTTCTCGTCGGGTTTATCAATTTCCGTATGATTTTCACTGCGAGCCTTCGAAGCTCCTTCGTCGAAGCCAACAGTTTGGGAATAGAGTTGCGACGTCGTCGGTCCATGACCGTCCGGATCAAGCGATTGCTCGTCTTCTCGGCCATCCACTGCGGACACTGCGTCGGCTCGTAGTCGGTCGTGTAATCGTGATAATCGACCTTTGGCTTCTTTACCACTCTCGCCACGTCACTATAACGTTTGAATTATTACAGCGTCGACGCGATAATCATTGAAATTCCGTCTCTCAAAACTATCGACGTCGCCTGATGCATCGATATTCTAGAGGTACGAGAATTGCGACGCTCCGTTACAATTTTCCGGCTCAAGTGTGTCGGCGAATAGAAATATCTCGATGAAACTTCATTGGTATGGTATACGCATTGGTATACGCAAAGTTGCCAAAAATCGACCGTTTGCCCCAAAATTTTTTTTTTTTGTTATACTAGGAGGTTTCGGGCGCTGTGCGCTGCGCGCGCCCGTAACCTCCTGTCAAAACTCGTCGACCAATCACGGCACGAATAAAGCGACAACAATACATATATCGAATTTCGATACTTTCGATATAATATCGTTACTCACCAACTTTTTAGGAGAGGACTAGCAGGTTACGTGCGCGCTGCGCGCGCCCAAAACCTCCTGTCAAATCTCGTCGACCAATCACGGCACGAATAAACCGACAACAATGAGCTTCGATATAAGTAACAACAATAAATGCGATCTATTCGATATATATCGCAAGGACCTTTTTAAGAGAGCGATAAGAAATCGAGTCCAAAGATTTAACTTGGCGACAATGTTCGTGGGGACCTAGGGAAGGATATCATAAAATCAAAACTTAACATTTTGCACGATAAATGCGGCGTTGCACGCAAGGTAGTAAGAAATCGGCAGATTGCCTAGAAATGTTTTTTTTTTGTCATATAAGGAAACGAGTCCGAGGGCTTAAACTTGATAATTAGCCAAGCAAATTAGGTTTTTGTAGTAATTAGATAAAGAGTAACCATTTCGGAAAAAATAGGGAATACGTGTTGTTACCATCAGAGCATCTCTCATTGCTGTGCTATATCCTCTTAAACGCTTTCGGCGAGGGACCACCGTAGAAGGGTGCATCTAATAATTTTTTATACAAAAGATCGTCTCTTGCGAACGGTGCGGATAACGTTCGGAATGTAAATACGCGAAGTACGAATTACCAAAACGCGTATCTTGCCCATTCCCTGTACATGCTGTATGCCTTCCTTCCTATCCACCGCCCCGCAATTGGACGGATTATATAGTGCTTACATTAAATACGTATTAAATACGCGTCCAACGAGCGGACGTCGCGTTCATGATGTCCTGAGTTTCTCGATGTAGTATAGTCGAGATAAGTGACATGTCCGGAGAACTCGCATATTTATTTACATTTGACTATCAATCTATCGCATTACCATTGCACAAAGCTCTCTCTTTGATATCCACGCACTCATCAGTCATATTACTCATCGTGCAGAACGCGGGATTGCGTACTGTTGAAGGAATAGTCGTTGACTACGACAGGTATTGGCAGCTTCTGGCGCCAAACCGCACTTAGTAGAAAGATTTAACGAGTTTCTGGGAATCGTGGTTGCCGGTGGTAGTATGATGGACCTGGAAGTGTTAGTATATGAGAAAAGATTTCTGGCGAACGAATCTAAGGGAATCAGTTCAGATGCAGTGATAATGAATTTAAGCAATCTGGATTTTGCGTTTGCTATTCTTGGGATTGGTGTGAAATGTGCTGTTGGAACTTTCATTAGCGAAATATTGTTTATCAATTTCATGGCAGAGTCATGTCAACGCGAGTAATTATCATAAACTAACTTGAATCTGTCAGTGTCAACGATAGAATCACTCCCGCGTATGTGAATTACTTTAATCTTTGATCTATTTTTGCGCAGATTTACCTTTTTTCTAATGTATCCATTCAATATTGATAATTATCATTTACTATTATTACTATAGTGCAAAAATAGTAAGGGATGCAATTTTTTTGTTTCTGATTATGATGTACTAGTAATTTTAATGCAACTTTTTTATCTCGAAAAAATCTTTGTCTGATGGGGCAATTCGTGGGACATGCATATCTATACTTTTGCGGAAACAGATTTGCCGTCACTTCCGCGCTCTCGAAACTAATACTCTAGAAGTATATCGACATTGTGTTGTCATTTGCGTGTGATATAAAAATATGTCGAAGGTCTCGTAAGAGGAAATCAATATATGAACACGTGGCGAATTATGCATCGAACAGTACCAATAACTTATCATGATTCAAGTACGCTTTACAGTAGTATCGCGTGTGGAAATTTAATACGCGTGCTCTCATACGTTATCGACAAGCATTTATTCCCCGAAGTTTACAGTCGCTGCATTGTTTCAGCTTCGGTCGTGTGAAAAAAACATTAGACATGCCGCTCACCAAACTCTTCCTTGTGTTTGTGACTCTGGTTGGAGAAATATGTAGTGCTAAAATGATGATCATCCCAATTGACCCCAACGGAATAGTACCACTCGAGAACGCAGCTGTAAGTTTATTCTTTCTACTCAAATCTTTTCTTTGCAAATGATATTCAGTTTTTCGACAATTCAATTGGTCGTAGGTTCAGATTATAACAACTTGCTACGCAAACTACGACAAAACGATCGTAATCCTTGGAGATGACAGTGGAAATTTCATTAAAAAACTATCTTTACGCGCATCCTTTTCATTAGTACTGCTGGATCGCAAGAGAAGGACGGACACTTATGTTGATCATTGGTATGACGATGCGAATCAGGAGTGGAATAAAAGAAATATAAATAGAAAGCGTAATGTGCATATAGTCGTAACAATGGTCACAGACTATCGACGGTTGTTAGAGATGATAACGACGTTCCGAAGATCCCCATACAGGAGTGCTGAAGTTTACCTTCTTATACTCGGCTGGTCTCCCAAAAATAACTACGCACTCTGCAACAGGCCATACGCGATTTTTACGTTGTTGTACATGGCTAATATTAATGATTTACTGAATGTGAACGTGATATGTCGCGATCGTTCAAAGGGAATAGTGCTATATGGTTCCAATTCTTTTACAAATTGGGCACCGGAACCGTGGCGGCTTGTGGAGTCTAGAAAACGATCTGAATCGGAGCATAAACTGTCATATTTCGTGCGACAATATTCCGAATATGACGAAATGTGTAAAAATCTTTATTTCGACAAAACGCACGATTTGGGTGGCTCGACGATAACAACGGTCGAAACGTGTGATCGTGTCGGATTTGATTGTTCGGGAAAACCGGTATTTAAACAGAACAAAAGTACTGTTTGGCTTCAAGAGAAAAAACATTTCGATTTTATTGATTATTTCATTAGTTACATAAATGCAACTAGAAAATATGTGTGGATCAACGCTGTAAAAGGTGAGGAGACACCAGATCAACCGGAAGGTATTTTGAGCAGACCATCTCATATGATGGGAATGATAGATGGTACGACTCATACCCCTGTACACGGAAAAGAATGCGTATTGTTAATATCCCAGTTTCGCGGTAACAAGTCCCAACTGAAAAAGATAACTTCTGTGATAGATAGCTATTCGTGGGTTGGTATTTATATTGTTTGCTTTATTACCTTAATAATCTTCAAATATTTCCTGCGCCAGCAGCTGATAGTAGGAATGATGAATGTTTATCGTCTAATATGTAATTGTGGTATTACAGGAGAACCGTCGGATATACCATCCCGCATTTATCTGGGTTGTCTTCTATTTTTTGTAATAACCATGCAGGGTATTTTTACTGGTAATTTAGCTGCTTTATTAACACACGATATTCCTGTTAGACAAGTAAATTCAATAGTGGACGTGGCGGAATTCGATTACAATGTTTATACCCCGAAGTCCTACTACAATCTCTTTGAGGATCCTGTCTTTAAAGGACGTGTCATAGTGACTTTAGAAAACGACAATTGCATGCAGAACGTTGAACGCGACCACTTAAGTGCTTGTGTAGCCTGGACCGCTGACCAGAAAATGTTAGCTATACAATCCAATTTTTATATAGGTCGCAATTGCATTGCTAGCACGTACATTGTTACCATTCTCCCATGGAAATGGCCCTTAGAAGAGAGACTTCAGAAGTTTCTAGGAATCGTTATTGGCGGTAGTATTTTGATGGTCTTTGAGGCGCTTGTATATGAAGTGAGAACTCTCGAATCCGAATCTGAGGATATCCCTCTAGACCCTGTGATCATCACTTTACGCAATTTAGCCTTTGTTTTCACCATTTATGGAATCGGCCTGGGATGTGCTATTATAACTTTTATTGTCGAAGTAATGATTTATCAACATCAACACAGAGTGACGACAACGCGAGTAATCATTCTAAAATGATCCGAATATATCAGGCTTAACTTTTAAAAGTACTTCGGAATGACAAATATATTTATAGAATGTGCATCGTACGCAAAATAATATTTAGTCGCCAAGAAGTGCGACTATATGTTCTGACAAAATTCAACAACAGATAAGTTGCATTTGTTGAAAAATTGCAACAGCACGGAATCAGCTTATGATGGGGGACATGCTAACTAGGTGAATTTCGTATATCTTAATTATCTTAATTATTTGATCAATGTATGTATCACACTTTTATCGACAAGATGTTATAAATATCAGTGATTGGCTAATTGTGTTATGCTTCTAGACACCGTACTTAATGCCCAGAGGCTGTACTTTATTAGGCTAGAACCTCGATTTCTTTCATAGCGGCGGTCCGGCTCTGCTTTGCACTGCCTAAATCCGCGATAACGCATATCTCGGCCATATCGACTGTGCGCAGTTTGACCGTCGTGGTGAGTGTCGTGTCGCGTACCCTGCGCCCACCGTCATTAGAATAATTACTTCTATAATAAATGTTTGTAAGCACCGAAAAATATCGCCTTGACTCGCGGCACTCCCCGGACCGCCTGATCACTTCCCCAGCCCCGGTGCGCATATATTGATATGCGCCTGGTAGTGGGGGCGGCTGAGAGAATCCCGGGCTCACAAATCGAAGTTCTAGTGTTGTTATGCCGCAAAATAACGCCATACATATGATACAATATAAGGCCAAATACGGTAATGAAATTTGATTCGATTTTTAAGAAAACTTCGTTCAACGATTAGTCGTATCACAGAAGAACGAAAAACGACTTTCATTGATAAACGTTTTCGCGACAAAAGTTAGAAGTGAAGCATAACAAAAAAGTTATGAAAGCATTGACAAAATTTCACCAATTGAACAACTTTTTTTTGTAAAAAATGTTTTTCTGGACAAATAAACAAAAACTCGTTAGGTTATTAGTATTTGTATAAACGATGAAAATGTACATTTTACTAATTGGACAAAAAATATACTTTTGGTAGTAGAGATTTTTATGTTAAAAAGTATATGTCATCGTAAAATTATTATAAATTTCACATATGTTCGTATAAACTGTAACGCGGTTTTTTTGGCGCGTTACAAGAATTGCGTCATCGGTCCCGTCGAGCACACGTTGTCCCCACCGACAGAGTCCCCCAAGCGATCTCAAGGGTTCAGAAATTAAGCGAATCGAATAAAATTATTAATTTCTTTGTTCTTTTATTTATTTCTTTTTTACGATCATAACGACGCGAATTTCATCGGCGAGTGATCTACGTTTAGCGTCAATATTTTCGAGACGAAC
Organism: Cryptus viduatorius; assembly: GCA_964006125.1. Lineage (NCBI taxonomy): Eukaryota > Metazoa > Arthropoda > Insecta > Hymenoptera > Ichneumonidae > Cryptus > Cryptus viduatorius. Next base: position 17,679,034 of record OZ023222.1, read on the forward strand.
GGAACAGGAGTATCGTTTTGGCTAACGGTACTGCTACGTGGTCGTCGCATCTTCTCTGATCTCTGAACAACACCGAAAATTATCGCTCTGGGCGCACCGATAACGGAGAAGTCGCAGCTTAGCGATGTCAGCATCGTCTCAATGATGTCTGCACCCCGGGACCAACGTCTACGAAGATTCTTCAAGCGAAACGTCGTGCGATAGTTCGAGCGGGGCGTCAGCGCCGTCTTCGTTCGAATATTAATTTCGCGCGAGCGATAGTTCGCGATAATCGTAGGGCGTCGCCAGGTACCGGGGTACCGAAAATATTAGCAACGGGAGGGGAGAGCGAGACCGCGATACGAATTAGCGTAGATTACTCTTACTTTGTGAAGTGAGGACGTGTGCTCGAGTGATCGAGATGGCCAAAGGGACAACTCCGCGCGAAAGGGTGTATCACCTCGGTACCGAACCGATTGCGGATTGGGAATTATTGGGGTTGGTCAATTCCGATAATTTCCTCATCGAACACCAGTCTCTCGCCGGTAAGGCTCCCGTCTTTTTCCTCGGACGCGTTCTTTTTCTTCCTTTTTGTCGATTATTTATTTTCGAGTATCCGCGCGCACTCTTCGCGATGACGGTTCTCGTCCCGGGCAATCGGAAAAACTTCTCTTTGAGGCGCGTGGGATTCGGCCAGAGAGAAGTTTGCCTGCGATAGTAGGACGGCCCGTCTCGTATTTTTCTTGATTTTTTTTAGTTTATTTTGTATTTGTTTTTGGAACTTGAGATCGCTTAGTAGAATTAGTAGAAATTTAATGTACGCGAGAGATCCATTCTGTTAAGTGTGGCGAGCGGTTGCAGGGGCTCGGACGTGCGGGAGATAATCGTAGGCGTACTTCGACGGCTTTGGCTGTTCGAACTCGCAGTGCGAACTCTAAAAATTAAACGAGCCCTCTGCCCGCTTCGCGCCGAGTGATCACGCGGCATAGTGGGTTTTTAGTCTTTTTCCGATACGTTTCTCGGTACCGTCGAGATGTACGTCGAGCAGCGAATTTAGTAGGGACCATTATTCTTGTAATTGTTATCAATTTTTCGTTGAGAAAATTCAAGCCGGCGAACTGAGTAACCGGTGGGAATTTTAGTAGGGAAATTCTTATTTTTGTGTCGAGTCATCCCGGGTACCGTCTTGGCGAAAAGTGACATGTGAATTATATTTTCCGTCGAATAAATTTATTTATTGTGATTTCCTTAAATTTTGCTGATTATTAATTGTTTTATTTGTTTGAGATGTACCCCTTTTATAAATCGCCAAGACAACGAACCGCCCCTCTACCCTTGTGAGCTGCAGCTAGTCGGCTGTCATCAATTTTCGTTATTTCGTGAGCTTTGAAAAATCCGATCGCGCCGAGCTCGATGCCCGGCTGGCGCCCTTAAAAATAAGTAAGCAATCGAGGCGAATTTTTGTGGCCAACGGGGTACCGGTTTTTATTTAATTATTTTTCTTGAAATTTTATTTTCTGAGTGTGAGGGTGCCACTCCTTGAAAATTTCGGCCACAAAACATGTGCTACATAATTAATTTTAATAGAAAGAAATAAAATTGGTCAGAGATTAAAATAAGATATGCCATTGTATTTTAAAACTCTTTTATTCTAAACGTGTAACTTTGAGGGCTACTGGTCGCCCTCGCTTAACTAAAGAAATAAGCGCATGACTTGAACTATTTCGTGTGAGAATATCATGAACATGAAGGAAGGTGCAACAGTCTTAACTTCGACAAAATACGTTACCGACGGTGGAAGCTCGCGCACTTAGAACAGTTTGTTCAAGAAAATTGCAAGTAGGAGATATTTGTGGGAGTCGATTGTAGTGGGTAATTTTAAACTTGCTATGGAGGGCAGAAGTATATTGTCATCATATCAGTAGATCGAAGCGATAGATGGAGCAGCGTTTACCTATGTACATAGGACGGACTTGGAGTTCTTGGCCGACCCTTAACGCGGTACGACATACGGAGCTTTGCGTTGCTGAAATCTTCGAGCTTTTTGGCTCTTAAGAAGAGGTGAAATATCGCGGTCAGTAATAAAAACTGTAAACAACTTTTTTCGCGTATACTGGCACCTACAGCAAAAAAAAAGTGTCATTAGCTGCTTTGATCATTTCCGCAGCTGATACTATTTTTTTTTACTGTAAATGCCCGAATGCATGTGAAAAGTTGTTTACAGTTTTTCGTACCGATTGAGTTCGGGCGGGTAGGGAAGAAGGGATTACACGAGCTCTTAAGGCGATTTTGTATTAGAATATTAATTTTAACGAGTTTCGAGTATTCTTGTCTAGATTTTAAGATATATTTGGATCTCCCAAGGCGCGAGTAAAGGTTTTGGATTGTGTTTATAACTTCGTCTTTTGGCGGGGTTTTTCCGGCCCGAAGAGGAACGAACACGAGTTCGCTGATTTCGCAAAATATGAGTATATCTTAGGGAGTGTATCTTATCGACAGTGGTAAAAAAGAAAAGATAGCAAAAAGAAAAGGAATTGTAATAGAAACGAAGAAGAAACTGGAAACGGTCCTAGAAATGACGCATTAAACTCGGATCAATTTGACAAGGGAATAAAAAATAGTAACGACAATATTACAAAAAAATCGAAAAGACAAGAGAGTAAAAAACTAACATTCACCGAAGAACTTGCACTATTAGCAGAATGCATTGTAAAATCTGCGACAATGTTAGAACAATATCAGCAGGTACAAACTCCTCTATTGTACGATCAGAAGGATAAAGGTCCGTATATGATACATATCAATTTTTTTGCTTATGATAAAGACGAAAAATCTCTTCCGATTTTGGTGACATTGCCAAAGTTGAGAAGATCGAATATTAAATATGACCTTTCGGATGTATATAGCAAGAACGAGTGGATTCTTACTTTCCAGTCGCAAGACGAAGCTAATAGATCTATATCGTATTGATCTCACAAAGTTTGGCTTGAGAACATCAATTCCTCAGTACGCACCATCTCACAAGGGAAACATTTTTGATGGTCCGTTGGACATTTCTTTGGATGAACGGAAGGCTGTGATCTTAGAGGAAAACAAAGATAGAAACGTTCTGCCGATTCATCGCTTACCGAAGCCATCTGTCGTGAATGGGCAGACAACACAGGTGAATGGTAAATTAGTAGTTAGAATTTAGCATATCAAAAGGCAGCATACCAAAAATGAAGTTGAGTTCTCTTTGCATGCAGTCGAGTTTTACAGTTCCTGATCATTTTTAGCAATAGTTCTCCCAATTTAATCCTTTAAGAGTGAGTGAAAGTCGTTTCGCGCTGTCTCTGTCGCTCTACCGGAGCGCCAATAATGCTATCTCCCCTGCTCTCGTTGTGTGGTCACGTGACTTTCACCTCCTCTTAAACCGGCTACAGCCATATGATACGGTAACTTCCTGTAGCCAAAATTCTAAAAAATATTTTTGAGCTTATCAAATATACGATTTTATCGAACGATTGACGAGACGATGAATGCGTCACGTACAATTTCAACGCAATGCCTTCGTCATAGCATAACTGTAATACGATATTTCGCGCTACTACTCTAAAGAAATTTTATTCGATTGCTTCAATGGAAAAGCTATACTTAGCGCATTAGGAGTTGGAGTTTTTTTTATGATTGTACAGTTTCAATTTTTGCGGTAACCGATTCCTCCGATGAGCCAGAGACCGACGTGTCGGTAGAGTTAATTTTCAACAGATTTGTAAAGTCTGTGAACTCCCGATTAGCGGCTGTTTCGGCGTATTTCTTCTTCGGTGAGAATTTATTTTCGGATTTCTCAATTTCCGTATGATTTTCACTAAGCCCTCGAAGCTCCTTCGGCGAAGCCAACAGTTTGGGGATAGAGTTGCGACGTCGTCGCTCCATGTCCATCGGATCAAGCGATCGCTCGTCTTCCCGGCCATCCGACGCAGACACTGCGTAGGGCTCGTAGTCGATCGCGTGATCGCGATAATCGACAGTTGGCTTCTTTACCACTCTCGTCACGTCACCATAACGTTTGAACTGATCGTCACGTTCACGCATCCGATATTCGTTATCCGTGAGATACCGATCGATACGCGTCAAACCGTCGCCGCGATAATCGTCAAAATTTCGTCTCTCGAAACTATCCACGTGGTTTGTTCGATCGGTATTCGAGAGATACGAGAATTGTGTCGCCCCGTTACGATTTTCCTGCTCAAATTTGTCAGCGAATAGAAATTTCTCGATGAAACTTCGATGGCTGCTGAGCGAATTCATAATGCGATCTATCAATTTTTTATACGGTAATTCATTATAAGTCCTCCGACCGATCCTCGCTAAATTACCGGGACGATAAGAGCTTCGATAATTGAATGAATCGCGGTCGACGTTCGGAGAATCGATCGGCACAACGTGTATCAAATGTTTCTCACCGTTTTTATCGATACCGACGATTAAACGAGGAGTTGATTCATCACGTTGTCTCTCCGTTGGAATATACGTTTCGCTAAAATTTTCCTGAGATCTCACCGATTTTGTTCTGTATCTTTTGCCTCTTTCACGACTCGTTAATCTCGTTCTCGGTACCGAAAAGTCATCTCGATGGTCCATTCCACCGATTTTGGCTTCATCGTCGCTATGATTGTTGCCATAAGCTTCATCGTTCGTAGAGCCACTCTGTTCCAACCGATACGATTGCGAATGCTGCTCCGTGGTCGCTGAACTGGAATCGCGAAGAGATTTTTCACTTCCAATCTCATCCTGACTCGGGTATCCGTCATCGTACGAACGCTCGTCATCCCTGCGAGAGTTCTCGTCCAACTGCGGGAATACCGTCAATCGTAGATCCCACTTTGGGGAATGTAATAGGCTCGTCGGGCGTCTAATTCTTCTCAGGATCCACTTGACCGTTGGATCATTCCGCTGTTCGCAAGATTCGCAACTCGCACAATCCTCTTGACAGAAAATCCATTGTCCATCGGGCATACGATAGACGTCGCCGCGAGACATCAAAGTATTTTCATTGTTAAATGTTTCCGGCGAGGAATCACCGTAGAAGGGGGCATCTAATAATTTTTTATACAAAAGATCGTTCCTTGAGAAGGGTGCGGATATCGTTTGGAATACAAATACGCGAAGTACGAATTGCCAAAACGGTGGATCTTCCTGAACGATCGCTGATACGTCCGATAACGCATCCCCCGTTGCAATAGCGATCGATAGGCACTGCAAGATATACTTGTTTTATCGTAAAACTTTGTTGCGATTAAATATGAAACATGTGATTGAAAATCGTGATATCGCTGGTACTCACCGCTATTGCCAATGAAGAATCGAGCTTTCGAAAATTCATGATATCGGTAGAACAATCGGCGAGTTACTGACACCGAATGAGCGGAGTGAGCGTACGATGCGCGATCGTTATAGCGCACCTGACGAATGACTAAATCTTGAACAGTTGTATTTCGAGTACAAGAGAGCCGAAGCAACGCGTCAACCCCACCGGCGTTGTTACACTCGTCATGGATGTCACCGATAATATCTCGCTGTGTATATTACCCACGAAGAATGCTAACATTACTCATCGTTCGCTATTATCTGATCTCGTTTCGAATTTCTAGTCGGAAGGCCGGCAAACGCTCGAAACGTGATGAATGTATCATCTCTCGGGTATCCGCGATGCCGGCGGGATTTTGAAACGAAACTATCCGAATAGTGTTCCGAATGACAATAAAGTTTTCGTTACGAAAATGAAGATAAGGGTTGAATTTCCGGACGCGCAGACATCGCCATCTGTTCGTAGGGGTAGCAATGGTTTCAGAGTATAAAAGAAAAACTCGCGCGGGAATGAAATAGAATTTCGTCGAGGATAAAGCGAAGTATATCCTTAGCGGAAAAATAGGGGTTGCTAGTTGTCGGTAAGGGGGTTTATTCTATTTCGCTATGGTACATTGCCGATTGTTTTGTCATAGAAGAGAAATTTTGTTTAATTATGAGTTTTGTCGGTCTGATAGGAAATAATCAGTTCCCTTGATGCCATTTATTAATTTATTTATTTATTTATTTATTTATTTATTTATTAGTAATTTATTGATTTATTTGAAGCGGAGCTATTAGTAAAAGAAAATACATAAAATTAGGTAAGTCTTCGATACCTGACATGTACTATTTTTATTGCTGTAGAAGGAGCAATTTGTTCATAAATATTTTGCCAAAATAAATAAACCTTCCGATGAAGACAATTATCCCGAATAATCATTTTATTGTGTAGCTATTTAAAAAACAACAGATTCTTGATATGCCGACTAAAAATTTTTTTTCTAGTGTTACACTCTACTTAAGAACAGGTGAAATACCGCAGTCGGTATCAAAAACTGTAAACAACTTTTTTGGCATATATTAGCATTTACAGCTAAATGAAAAGTTTCATCCCCTGCTTTGGGTATGTCCGCAGGGGATGAAACTTTTTTTTCGCCTGCAAAAGCTAATATGCGCCAAAAAAGTTGTTTACAGTTTTTGATACCGACTGAGCCCGGGATGGGCGGGAGGGAAGGGATTGCACCTCCTCTTAATTAAACTACAACGAGCTGTCGACGGTGCATCAATCATTTTGGTTGAATACGATAAGTACACATACTGTCCGTTTTTACCGACGTCAGTTTGTATATTCCCATCGATGAGCGATTCCCAGAGCGTTCATCTTTATCCAATGACGAGATTACTGTTATCGGCGAGATGCGTTAATAAATAATCTTGTAAATACGCATCTCAAAATATTTTATATTTTTTTTGTCATTAACGGTACGCGCATAACTTTAGTTATTCTAGAATCATGTCTCAAAGAACCAAAGTCGTACAACTGTACAAAACGGTAATAGAAACACACCATAAAAAAGGAATGAAATAAAAAAAAAAAACAAACATTCGTTCTATCAATGATTATATTCTTCGTCTTAGTTGCTGCACATGGGGAAGGATTATCCCAAAGGCTACGATAACTTTCGCACGGGTCTCCGAAGAGCTTTCATTAAAAACAAAGACGAAACAGATCCCGAAAAAATAGAAAAGATGATAGCCCACGGACAGTACGTTGTTAAAGAGATCGAGGCTCTTTACATGCTTAAAAAATATCGTACTTTGAAGCGGAGATATTATAACGAGCCATTGGAAAACACCAATGCTTAGCTGTTTGTACGATTATTTAATCAAAAGATGTATAGCGATGCAAATAAAGTTATTTTTACATAAAAATAGTATAAAAACATTTTTTCCAATTGATCTGTCATCATGACAGTTACCTCCCCCCTTGAGAGCGCACGTTCGTATCGCAGTTTCACGAGCTCGTCGGCCGATCGACGGCTTTCGCACAATCGAAAATTCAGATGTTTCACAACATTCGGATATTTCTTCGATAATTATGGTGCTACTTCGTCACTAATACATTAAAATGGCTGTATGCGTCGCAGTCATTGGCAAAGACGTAAGAAAAATTACCTTAGTCACAAATTTATAGGTTATGTTCGATAGTCACGAATAAACTGTATTAATCGCCTCGTAGTTTCGTTAATTTTTTTTTAAATCAGCAATAGAAAAACTACAAATTTTCATTTTTCCCGCAGAATTCGCCAAAGTACATAAAGTGTGCCGCCGAGGCAACGGCTCTACAGTTCCATTACAAAGTTCATACGTCGATTGACATAATTGAAGAAAAGTTGAACGTCGGCAACAAGGCGGCGACAGATACTCGAGAATTATTTCTAGGATTACTATTCTCCACTGAAGAACACAAAATGTATGGAAGAGTAAAGCGTATATACGAGATAATGAAAAATAAAAAATTATATAAGTATATTTTACGATACTTTTTTTTGTTACTGCAGATTTGGATACGCCACAAACACAAAGGTCAAGTTTGTCGTAGTCCTACAGTCGTCAAATGCATCTTTTCGTGACAACGACGTTAGAATGGTAGGTACCAACTGCTCCGCAATTTATCCATTATTATTTACAAATGTACTTATAGATATTCAGGAAACTCCATGTTGCGTACTCCAATGCTGTGTGCAATCCTTTCTACATTCCGGGTGATCAAATTAACTCCAGGTAATCATTTACTCGATAACATTATAACGAAGAAAGGCAGTAGTTCATTTCTGGTGAATGGGTGCAAAAGAAAATTTATTGGAAATTTCTCTTCATACATAATTAATCAATTGGTCGATATTTGCGAAAAAATAAAAAAATACCTGAACATTTGAATGCACGCGTAATTAAATAATATTTGCATTGCAATTCAATTGTAGTTTACGAGGCTCTCTAAACGATACCTTTTTTTTTAATTTCATTAATAGAAATTGAATTTATTATTATCATTCTATTTCACGACGTTTCAGATCGTTCGAGTCATCGGTAACGGACATAATGGGTTTATCATGATGGACGTCGATAATCCCGGTCTACATAACCGTTTTTATCATTATTTTCAGAAACATGATATATTCTGTACATTTGTCTCTTGTTAAATATGCCAACTATCGGATTAAAATAGATTGAACATATTTTACATTCCACTTAAAATTATTTTGTTGACATATACGCGTGTGTTGAGCCGCGATTTAAAAAAAAAACGGCATGCTCCCTCCTCAATGTACAAAATTCAACGGACTTCAATGGCCCAATGAATGACGGGGATCACGCAAGCATTGTCACTTTCCCCCACCACTCGACGAACAACCAATCGCTAGGGTTTTCGACGGGTGGTCAGTAATTCGTACGCTCGTGCTTTCTCGCTTATCTCTACGGTTTTTACACGACTTGAGTGAGAGACTTGCCTTACATCGTCACTGCTTCCACGGGGTACCTGACTTTCGTCGTGCGAAGTCAGTTCGCGCAAAAAAGCATTGTCGTAATTGATGAAGTTTTCTAACCTCCGATCCGGCATCGCGTACTTCTTTTTGCCTTTCGTCAACGGTGAATTAATCGCGCGATTTATTAAAATGCGAGTTTTAACAGCATTGAAATGGACAAGCGGCTTAAACAGATCTCTCTTTAAAATGACACCGATCGAAAACAAATGTCGAATAAGCTCTATCGTCAATTGTGTGATTCATTGTCAAAACAACGAATTTTGTTTACCGGCGTTGGCGAACAATATCAATATTAACGCTCGTAAAAATGTTACTGTTCATTGCAACCAGAATTCCCGAAGTTTTTCCATAACAAATTCATTGGCTAAGGGCAAAGATCGCGAGAAGAAAAAAAAATCTGGCAAAGTCCAAGTGAACGTAAACGAGCTCTCGGAACACGTGAATATCGATAATGTGAATGCCCAGTTTGAAAAAGCCATAGAAGAGCTGAAAAACAATTTCGTCAAGCATCTGACGCTTCGCTCGTCTACCGGTTCGATAGAACAAGTTTCTGTGACATTCGACGGACAGGATTACTTGCTTCAAGAGCTCGTTGATATTACGCGAAAACCCAAAACTGTTGTTCTCAATGTCAGTGTCTTTCCTCAAGCGATTCCCCAAATTTTGGATGCTCTCAGCAAAAGCGGAATGAATCTGAATCCACAACAGGACGGTACAACCCTTTTCATTCCTATACCCAAGTAAGTGAAACAATAAACGGCAAAAAAAATTCAGAAAATGTCTTTTACAATTCTTACGACTGATTATTTATTTACAGAGTCACGAAGGAGCATCGGGAGAATTTATCGAAAAATGCCAAAGCCCTTTACATAAAATGCCGCGACAACATCAAAGACATTAGAAACAATGAAATTAGAATCCTTAAAAAGAAGGCATCCGTATCGGAAGATACAATTCGACGACTGCAATCTCAGTTAGAGGCGCTTGCCGATCAGTACATTACCAAAGCTGAACAGGTTCTTGAAACTAAACAAAAAGACCTGCTGGGATCTTCTGATTAATTGCCTATTTGCAAATTTTAATATAGATATATATATATATATATATATTGTGTAAATATTTGATTTGTACATTGTGAGTATCCCATAAAGATACGGTTTGTTCCTCCAAACAGAACAGCAGTGGAAGTTTATATATCCAAAATCAATCTAAGCTCACATTACAATAGTAGGACTTGAAGAGAACGTTGGTAAGTATTTGATGAGAGTTATTCCGATATTTTGTTACCCAGGATACGAACTTTCGCCATTTATATCAACAAAATGCTTGATTGGACATTTCAACTAAACACAGTTCAATCTTATCGATAACACAATTGTGTATAAATCTATAGGATTATTAACCATTATTTCGAAAGACGAAATTGTTCGGATCACGCCGAATTTTTTTTATTCGCGATAATTTTGAAAACTCCATAAACGAGAAAATATCGTTTTGGGTTCGAAGCTCACGAAAAAATGTCACAATGGCAAAAGGCCGCAACAATTTTATTCAAAATACAGATGTGAATATATTCTCGTCTAATAATAAGTTTTCGTAAATAAATGTCTATATGTATAGCCGCAAGCAGTATGTCGATCGATATGAACGCAGTCGTAAACAATTAACGACGTAAACAGTTTACTTGTCAAAAAAATAACTAATGCAGTGGCGAATATAAAATGCGCATTCATAAGGCGGCCGAAGAAAATTGTGCGCTTGACATTCAACCCTTTTAGATTTTGGGTCTCTGCCATCCTATGGAGATCGCGCAGCTTCGGCGTTCATACAGAGACGCGAGAACGCGTTATAGTTACGTCGAAAAAATACCGATAGCCGTGTCAGCTCCATCAGTTCCCGAGTGGCGAGCGAAGAGCACGCACCTGTATTCTCACCCGATCGCCTAGTACCTTTATTTAACCGGTTGACCTTTTTTTGCTACTACACTTTTCGACACTATATATATTTATCCGGCATAGAATTTACGTGTGCCGCGGCTTAGCGACACAGAACAAGCCTATTGGGGCTCCGCGGAAAAAATACATTCGGCGGGAATACAAAAGAAATAACAAAGGAATGGCCGAGAGTACGACACTTTGTGAAATGTTAATAAAACAATATAAATTATTCGTGTGCTTTTAAATGTTAAAGAAAAAAATAATAATACACGTGACCGGGGTTAATCGTGTGTTTCTAACAGTAGAATCGGTTGACCTCGATCGAGAGTGAACTCGACGAGAAAGCACTCCTCGTAAACGGTAAGAAATACGAGTCTGCAGCCCCTCCAGATAGCAATTGAGTAATTGAAGTGAAATCTTGTGTATCGCTGATGGCCTTTTTTAAATCTTGTGACCTATGTTTTTCTAAACTTTTTCACATTCAATACATATTCAGCCGCGGTATCGACTGTTAAAAACCAAAGTTTTCCAATATTTTATATACTAAATTAAACAACCCTTTCTTTATATTCCGAGTCGATATCATACGATAAAAAAAATTATTAAAAAATGCCGCGTTGTATTTTCACCGTAACCCAAAATTTAAAGTTGATATCAGGTATCGTTCGGTGAATCGACAATCGCCTTTGGCGAAATATTTACCATCAAAGTTATTTCCATAACGCAGATGATTGTTAGCGCATTTACGGAGTCGGTAATCATCTTCACTTCTCGCCGGTAGAAGAATATACTTTTCAAGGTTTCAAGTGTGTTTATCCCCTTAAACTTAACTATAAGTTCTGCTAGACTGCGCAAATCTATTGTTGGCTTGAATTCATCGTCTCGTGATGCCCGGACGAGCACGTATTTCCGTGCACGTGTAAATGAACACGTATATTTATCGATATCACCTGAGAAATATTTCTTCGATTGTGCGTCTCTCTGCCTCGCTCTTCATTTATCTACATCCAAACGTATTATAACGCTTCTTGATTAATGGCGCGGCTTTAGCAGTATAACTATCGTTGCCCCCACCCTTCCCAAAAAATCTTCGCGTGCTCCTGTTATTCAAGAACCACGCGGAATGTGCTTACGGTATTGACGGCATATATCGACGAACAAAGAGTTCCAAATATTTACCCAAAGTGCGTAACGAGATTGGGAGCATTGGCTCGCATACGCTCGCAGCTGCCCCCCCCCCCCCCCCCCCCCCCCACCCCCGCTACGTCATATCTACTACGTCGCTCGATGCAATAACGTTTTACACGAAGAGCTGGGGCTTCTATGCCTGGGGCGCACGGTCTGACGCGCTCCTGCAATTTTGCAACGTGCATTTCTTTCTGGCGCTGCCGACGGCTAATCGCTGTCTCGCTCGGAGGTTCCCGCGATATGCCGTTAAAATATATTTAACTCCGAAGGTTCTGGGATTCACATTGCGGAGGGGAAGGGGGGGATTTTGCTTCTGATCTCTACCCCCTTCTTCAAACTGGCGCAACCTCGTTTTTCGACGAGTCGAAAGTTAATAAAATAGTCGGTCGTTATGGTGTAGTTACTCTTTGGATTAAATATAATTAGCCATGTCCGGTGAGGCAAGACGTTATCGGCACAGAAACTCTGCGAGCGATATAATTCTGTTTTTCATTTTTTATAAATACAATGATCGTTGGCCGTTACGCTCGACTCTCCTGAAGACAGGGCGACAAACCGACGGTTAACTTTGTTTGCCGCCAGAACGAAACAGTCCCGTGTTGTAGCGACCGTTTGTCCGTATATTTCCGTTGGAAGTCGTCTACTCTACGTGTCCTTCACTTCGCGTGGTCCTACATTAAATCTCAGTGACTCAGAAGTCTCGATGTTTCTTGAGAATTTTAACCTAACGCACATACCGACGGACGAATGAATGCGCGGCGAAAGAATCCGCGCTATGTGGCAGATCTGTGTGATAAATCCTACGACGGATGGGGCACGTCCGATCTAATTTTGAAAGTGCTAGTATCATTATTCACACGGTCTGTTTATTGCTCTAAGATCGAACGGGTCGACGAGAACTTGTAATTTTACCACTGATGTAAAGCAAACCGAACGATTTGGAATATACGAATAATTTGGATTTGAGATTACATGGAGTTGACTCGCTGCTAAAGACAAAAAGCTGCGCGCCCCCCGTATCGACGCTGGAATCACGAATAAACATGTATCTATCGCAGTATACCTAACCGTGCATAAAATTTCCCGCGTGAAATATGTGTTTGGCCGCGATGCGAGGCACGCATCTTTCGAGTGATTCGATATAACCTTCGATAAGTTTTTCATGCAAATTCCGCGTTTCTACACGCCCGGAAATCCTAACCCACCCCGACGGACAAGCGATGTCGTATAGTTTAGTAATGCATAACATATATTTCGATGCCAGCAGACAGTGTGTTCGCGTCGGACCCCCCACTGGCTATATTTATCAACGAAGCTGCATACTGGCGCGATTCCCAAAACATTCGGGGTATTACTTATTCGCGGAGGTGGATTCGGAAAGAAATACCGTTGCGAGGCATGCTCGCGCATAATATACGGATACATTATATTATGCACGTCTCTACTAACTCGTTGTCGATAATCAGACACAAGTAATAATACACGTCTACATGGTCGATCCGTACACCTCATTGTAGTGAATATATCGTTAGACTTGGAAAATGTTATTAAATTAGCGTTCACAATGCCACGGACGTCTCGAGGACGGGGCTCGTTCAGGTATCGCACCTGGTAAACACCCACACACTCAGTTTCTCGTCTACGCGAGGGCTCGTATGTCCGAGTATCCGTTCTGCTTTGACAGTCCAATAACGAGACGAAATTCTACTGCAATTCTGTAATCGTTACTTGGATTTTTCACACAGCAAAAACTTCCGGACCATTGAAAGAATTTTTTTTCGTTTATTAGTTGTGCAGTATTAATATCGGAATAAACAAATCGGAAGTACAGTTCGTAAAAATGGCCGTAGCGTTGACATAATTTTTTTCTTTTTTCATGAATTGTACAGTGTTAATATCGTAATAAAAAAGGATTGGAAGATATTCGGAGGTTTGTTTAGCTTCATTTTTTCGGTTTTGACTTAAACAGAAAGAATACATTATTTATTATCCGCGTTAAATCGAAATAACCCTCTCAGGTTAGAGACTACTCGCGATCGCTTATAGCCGCGGTTTTTAATTCTATATTTACGATGAGATCGCGAATCCCGCGACGCACCGTCGTTATCGTGAATGTGCGTGTCTCCCGAACGATATTTCGATCACAGTCTGCTGCTATCCCTCGAACCGAAAATAAATACTGATTGAAAATTCGATCACCTTGGACTTGGATCGTTCGGATGGACTTTTCGTTTTATCCCGAAGTGTACGAAGAACAAAATCTCGATACAATTTATTGGCTCTGTTGCGTTATTGTCGGCACACACCGTTGACGTTTCAAACTATCGTCGTTGGCGGGATCGTAGCGCGTACCAAGTCACGACACTTCGTTCCGCATCGGGCAGTATTAACCAGAGAACGGGCCCGGAAGGTGAAGTTATTATACTCAGCTCCGAGCGTGGATGGTCGATAAATCCGGTAGGTGTTCTCACAGCCCGTATAATCGAATTCTCGGAAATATCGTTATCGAACAAAAAAAAACTTCCAAATGCATACCAAATTATAAATTTCCCGGAAATAACTGATTCTATTGTTCAAGATCAGTTATAACATTTTTTATGAATTATCACAAACATTTGAAAATATTAATTATTCCGTGAATGTCAACATAGTTCATAATAATATCGATTGGGATTACATATACGTTAGAAAAATTTATTCCCACGTCAATAATGAATAAATAAATGTCGTATTACGAGAATATCGTAGAAGTGTATATGAGTTCTATTTTTCTAAGATTGCTTCGCACTCAATACGATTGTTACTGGACGAAACTCATTATGTCACTAAGGGATATTGTTATTATCATTATTGAAAGACGAATGACGTTAGAGAAACCTACCAGATCGTGTGGTTTTTTTTAAGGCTTACGGGGCGTATATAAATTTGTTTAAGAACCAAAAAAAAATTATGGCTAATAAGGATGAAAATTCTCCTAAAGAAAAAAACTGCTTAAATAAAAGTATATTTATTTAATAAGTGTATAAGTTATGAGTAAAGCATTATTCAATGGGGAGAGACGAGGCGATTTTGATCATTAAATATGGTTATTAAAACCGATAAAAAAATTGGGTTGTGCCTCGTGGCCAATCATTTTTTCCCCCAACCACCACCCCCGAACTATCTTTCTCCATGCACTTCTCTTGAAATTGTCCGTTTTTTACTCCCGACTGTCCGTTCAGGAAAAAAAACGCGCGTTATGTGTTTCACTGAGGTCTCGTTATTTTTTATTTTTAAGTTCATTCGCAACTATAATTTTTTTTTACGCAACTTGTATTGATAATCTTATTAAACGAGTACGTTACCAAATTTTGTTACATAACTACCATTGTCCAATCATTATTTCCATTATTAATGACAGAAATATATTTTTCCATAATTTATTATGCCGATAAAATTACGACACGGAATCATACTCTTCGTAAGAGTTTTGTCGTCCATCTACCGTCCTTGAAATCACGAACATCCGTCTTTAAGTAGTGCAGAAATCGTCACATCGGTGGGGTATACTTTGGCGTCTCGATAACCGATGGCAATTCTCGTCGCCCGACTTCTATAGATTAAGAGAACCTCGTTATCGCGAACGGCACGATTCAGTTATAGAGAAAAGTCTCGCAAGACGAATACAAAAAAAAGTATAAGGCCGCAGGTGCAAGAAGCTGCGCTTCCATGAAAAAAAAAAATAATTGGCAAGTGCTATTAGCAATAGCAAACACCTTGCAACTATTATGCTCTAATAGTTTTAAGTGTATGTCACTCGGGTTCGCGTGATCGACACTCCCGGAACGAGCATCAATAAGGCACATGACACGCGAACACTACGTACTATATTTCTATATTTTTCCTCGATAAAATTGAACTAAACAAATAACCGGAAACTTCAACATTTCCACATTGCTTCCTCCCAATGATCTTTTATTCAGCTTTTGTAAACCGAGTAACGAATAAAAAAAACAATAATGACGCATTTCGTAGAAAAACTATAAGTAAGAAGAATACGAGTTGTTGCTGGTAGATTTTTACGAAAGAAGTGCGATCTTTGGATGTTTTGCAGATGAAGGGCGCCGTCATTGTAGCCAGCAGTATACATTACAAAGCGACGAATTTCCGTACATTGAAACAGCGTTTCGCCATCCCGACTCCCCATCCCGACGACAATTCTGACGACAATGCAACGGATCTTTGCAAAGATGGAGCACGATAACGATCGACGAGTTTTATCGGAGTGAGAGGATGAGATGGGAATCGCAATTAAGTTTGGTGATGATCGTTGTCGACGTCGTCGTTGTTGTTTACCTTGTAAACCGAGGAAACGATACCTATGACACGTGTCGAATCGTAAACGAAGATGACGGTTTCTTATCAATATGAAGTAGCGAGCTCGACGAGCGGTGGATTCACCAGACTACTGTTTATGTGGCGGGGATCACTCTACAAACTCATCTACAGAGAACTTTTGCTTTTTCTCTGCCTTTTTGCTGCGATTTCGGCGCTTTACCGCTATGTTCTCACCAAACCGCACAAAAGGTTTATTTATTTATTTATTTAAAAAAATTCTCAATTTTACTGGGAAACGTTAATTGCCGAAGTCGGTGAATAATTTTCTATCGATTGTTGCGTAAGGTCTCTAAATCAAAGATTTTTATTTTCGATAAGTTACTACTATAAATACCGCTGTTTTGAATTGCCAACAGAAAATTTGAGCAGATCGTTGTCTGGTGCGACACATTCATAAGTCTCATACCGCTGAGTTTCGTTCTTGGATTTTACGTCGCTTACGTAGCCGCTCGATGGTGGCAACAGTACATTGCTATTCCATGGCCCGACAAGTAAATATCTCAATAAATAAATCAAAGAGTCTTCTTATGCGTTTCGTCTATAATCTTTTCCGCGTGTCACTTCACACTTCTTATTTGTTCAAAGCGATAAATATTCTTTACCCAATAAATAAATTATATTCTGCATGAATAATTGCATTTTTATCATTTCGTTGTCAAATTACAATAATGTCACATCAATGATTTTAATGTTTAAAGAGTAATGCATCTGGTCGCTTTGTACGTGACGGGTAACGACGAGTACAGTCGCATGTTACGCAGAGCTCTCATGCGATATCTCAACTTATCGCTGATACTTGTATTGCGTTCCATAAGCTCGGCGGTCAAGAGACGCTTTCCTACTCTCGACCACGTCGTCGATTCCGGTAAAAATAATTCATCGAAAGTATAATTTTTTTTTTTTCCAAAACTTTTGGAAGAATAAAAAATCGAACGATCGTTTAAATCTTATAGGTTTTATGACTTCCCTGGAACTGGAATTATTTCAGTCTGTACCCAGCGTCGAGTTTAACACTTACTGGATACCGTGCACCTGGTTTATTAATTTATTGAAAGAAGCGCGTTCCAGCCACAGACTTCCCGATGCTCAGGGACTCAAAATAATAATGGAGGTTTGTTCCTTTATCGCTAATATAAAAATTTTACAGAAACTAAAATTTATACCATACATTAGAGTCTCAACCCTTTGCATTTATCTGCTAACGATTCACCATAAATGTTCCAATTCTCAAGAGCTAACAATTACTCCGAATTACAAGATATCACACATGGTAACCGAATTTTTTTCAAAAAATTTCGAATTGACGAAAAACAAAATGCCGTTTTGGATATTTTTCGAA
This sequence comes from Cryptus viduatorius, assembly GCA_964006125.1. Taxonomy (NCBI): domain Eukaryota; kingdom Metazoa; phylum Arthropoda; class Insecta; order Hymenoptera; family Ichneumonidae; genus Cryptus; species Cryptus viduatorius. The sequence goes on from OZ023222.1 coordinate 17,696,733, forward strand.
AGCGCGTATCTCAGACACACAAATATAGCTTACATATCGTCGTGTAAATTAAAAATATTAAAGTCTGTCAGAGTTTTCCGGCGATGAAGAGATCACAGAGATTTTAACGAGATGAAAAAATGCGTGTCGTGTTTCAAAGTTAATCACGGGATATATTAAACAGCAAGAAAGGAAAATTTGATTTAATTCCATATTGCAGCAAATTTTTTGAATCACATAAAAAACAAATGCGTTTAGAAAGCCCGCATCTGTTTTTCGATCAGCATCCCCTTCATTTTCGCAAAAAAAAAACTTCTAATTTCAATTTATTTATATTTATGTATAGGAATTCAATGATTTCCGTTCGAAATGTGGACTTTTGTGGAGCTACGACTGGGTCTCGATACCTCTGGTCTACACGCAAGTGGTAACCTTAGCAACGTACAGTTTTTTCGTCGTTGCGCTGATGGGACGCCAATACATTGAGGGAACCAACAAGTCATTTCAAATGGAAGTCGATGCCTACTTGCCGTTATTTACGATTCTGCAGTTCTTCTTTTACATGGGTTTACTGAAGGTATAATTCGCATCATCGGTTACCTGTATTAACTTCGACCAATATTTTTTTTCTCTACGGATTCTTTGAGTCTGAAATCCGCAATACACGACGATAAGATATAAAGCAATGACGGGTGGAAGGTACATAAGATTAACCATTGCGCGAATATTCCGTGAATACGAATCGGCACGTTCGAGATAATCGGTATTAACATAAGATGAGTTATCGATTGTAGCTATTTGAATTCGTCTACCGCTCGACGACATAACAAATATACAATCCCAATACTTTTCTACGTTGTTAAAGGTGGCTGAACAATTGATCAATCCATTTGGCGATGACGACGAAGATTTCGAACTCAACTGGTTGATCGATCGTCACACGAAAGTAAGCCGCTGTCCCGAAAGATTGATGTATCTACGTATATATATATATATTGACGAAAGAAACAAAAGCGAACTTTTCATACCGATATGTTAATTTCACAGGTTTCATACCTCGGCGTGGATACTTTGATGAACAGATGTCCACCGCTTGTAAAAGACATTTATTACGATGCTGAAAACTTAACGTTGCCGTATACAGAAGCCGCAGCGGGTTATAAGAGGAAAACTTATCGCGGCAGTGTCGCGAATATGACGTAATATTATAAACCAACCGGTTACCGTACATTTTTCAAACCCATTTTTCAATTTTTTTTCTATTTTTTTTTCAGCGTACCGGAAGAAAAGCAGACAATGTTTCTTCCAGACATAAGAGAGGAGGACGAAGATTCAAAAACGTCGGTGACTCCGCGAACTTCTACTGCGAGTATTGTTCACTCATACGACAGTCCCGTAAACGGCAGGCGGTAGGCACAAAAAATAAAACTTTCCCTTTAAATGCCAATATTAAATGATCTATCTTCGGAGATTCGCATTATGAACGTTTTGTTGTTCCGTTAACATTATTTTCAAGGATAATAAGAGATAACAAATGTTCAGTTTAAAATGAATAAACTGATTTTTTATTTTGAGTAAAGAGTACATGTAATTTTATCGAAATTCGTTGCATTATCATCGTAGTGATGGTAAAGCTCAGTGAAAAAAAAGTTCTCCATCATATTTTTTTTTCCAGCCGCATACAATTTCGATGGCAATTTCGACTTAGAGCAAAATTAGACAACGTTTTCTATGAACCCTATTAAGTTACACTCGTTTGTTTCAGCCAGATTAGCGGGTCCCCTTCAACAACTCCAAAGATGGGTCGAAATGGTACTGAAACGATTGTCCAGCTTGATCTTCAAGAAATCAACGACGAGATCGATCAACAAAGAGGCCCACCGGAAGTACTGAAGAAAACATCGGGACGTTCGTCAAAGTGTTCCACGCCCCGTATGGAACAAAATCGTAAGCCTTTTTTTGTAGGCGCGAAGGCGGCAAAGATGAATCTGCAGCCGTGGCCCAGCGCGACAAATTTGGCGCGTTTAGGTGTTAACCAGTATCAACAACAAGCCTCGGAAAGTACATCCTTCACGAAAAACGAAAATGATGCCGGAAATTCGGGGTCTTCGTCTTCGCGAAGAACAAGTTCTATGGCGCCTGTGCCACATCCGCCGTGCATTAGCGTCAATCGTTACGATACATCTATTGAAGATTGCGGTGACGATGACGATCAGCTCGACCGTTCATCGGACAACGGGGGCTTTGTGAATTCAGCTTTTTCGCAGGAGTACCTCGCAGAATCGGAGGGCAACGAATCGTTCGGTCGACGTTATCCGGACGACCCTCTCTCTCACAATCGCGACGAGCATTCCGACGTCTTGCAATTCCAGTGTTTGCGCGAAGAGATATTTCGTCAACCCGAACACCGCGCGAATACGTATCTCGAAGTTGCGCCGATGCCGAGACGACGTTTTAACAGTTGTCCTAAATTTTTGGTACGAAGACAGAGTTCAACGGGAAGTCGCAAGAAAGGGGTTCGTTGGAAACGCAATCGCGACAGTCACGAAACCGGTTTGAGAAGAAAAACCGTCGACTGCGTGCCGTCGGCGAAGAAATTTATACCCCAAGCTAGCAGCTCACCGAATCTCAAAATCTGGACGGCATCGAGCACTGCCAGCCGCATGGATCAGACGAAAGAGGAATCTCGAGAGGCGAAGGACGACAATGACGATGATAAAAAGTCGTCTCCCAAGCGTATCGACAATCCGTAGAATAATTATCTTTGCTATAACTGATTGAGCATCAATTTATTTGTAAACTTTGAAAAATTTCGCTCGTTACTTCAGTATTATTCACGTGTATATTTGCATTATTTTATCGCAACGATGAATTTTCGAATTCTCCGTTTTATTACCCTATGCAGTTATCGGATACGCTATTATTTTATTTGTAGCTAGAGCTTTTCTTTGAAACACTGTAAATACTGTAAATATAGATGGTTGGGTAAAAAATATATTCTACGACAATAGGATAAATGTGATTGTAATAATTATTTCATGGTATTGGAGCAGAAATGAAATTGTATGTTTCATCGAACGGAGCGTGTAAAAGGGTCCAAATTTCCGTGTCAACAACGATAACTACCGCTGGCATTACAAATTCATGAGCGGAATAGTCGAATAGGCAAATCACGCCAGATGGCCTGCTAGATTACTTCTCAAATACTAAACGCAATAAACAGACATTCGCACACAAAAGATCGTCGAGTTTCGTCAATGTTACGGATTTTTTTTTCTGGTGTAAAGTAAAGGATACAAGTAAACGAAAATCGTTGACAGAGTTGATATTTTTTTCCCGAAAACTGAACGAATCGATTCAGTACGTATGACAACAGCAATAGTTCTCGAACTCCTGCCGGACCCACGAAGATGAACCGCGCGTGAATAAGTAGTCGTCCCGCCAATATTTTCAGAATAGTCAAAACGATTTTGTGAAATTATTGAAGAACATTTGCATCGGAGGGCTGAAACAATGAATAATATCGTTTGCGTGATATGCAGCGATCATTTGCAACCATCGGACGATATTTTTTACACCCCGTGCGGTCATATATTTCATTATCCGTGTCTAACGAGATGGCTTGAAAGGTAAAGTATTAATTTTTTACACAACGGTTATGCAATTTGTCGAAAACGAAAAAAATTAATTGATAAAGGGCTACCACTGACCATAGACTCTACTGTAATTGAAATAAAACGAAAATTATCCGTTCTCTCGAAGGCTAAAACTTCGCCCATCTTTCGAAGGGTTAACCCTTGAAAATGCCCGAAAATACAGTTGCGACGTTCTTTGTGTTTGTCTATTTTGCAATATTTTTTCCGTTACATAAATCCATTGAAATTGGTAACCTCCGAATTTCCCGCACATCGGGACAATGACGACTTATTAGATTCGATGCATCAAGCTTCACAGAGCAAATACATTTATTTAGTATATTTTGCCAACCGAAACAAATGCTCGGCAAGACGTTTGACGAAGTGATATTTAAACAGTCAAAAGTTAATTTTCACACATGTATTACAATGCAGAAATTAATCTTATGGATTGACATTGAAAATTTATAGAATCTTTGTAACTGTTATACAGATCCCGGACGTGTCCTCAATGTCGAGAAAAAACGACGCAGAGCAAAATTCATCGTATATATTTCAACTTCTCAAATAACGATACCATTGTAGAAGATGCGCCCGCCCTTCAAGCAGCCGTCGACAGTCTCAAGTTTCAAGTATTAATCAAAGACAGAGAATTAAAACAAAGCGCAACCAGAAATGAGACTCTTAAAAAAGAAACCTCCGGCCTCCGGGCTGAAGTTCGAAACCTCGAGTCTCAACTCGTGGAAAAACAAACAGCAATGTATGCCTTCAAGGATCAGCTGAAATACTTTAAAGAACTGAGCGCGGAGACTGAGAATGCAAAACGAGAAGTGGCTAGACTCAAGAAAAAACTTGACGATCTGAGAAAGTAGGTAATCCAAGTCTAAAAATGCGTAAACTAAAAATTATTCATTTTGAATTATTCTTAAAAAAGATATATTGACAGAATCAAGTTAGTTTGTCATATGTGTTGTTTTTTTTTTTTACTTTTTATTTAATACACAAAAAAGGCAAGAATTCAAAAATTTGACGTCATACTCGTTTTTGGATCATATTGAAAGTATCAATTAATGGGAAGTTTGAACGAAAAGTGATTACCAATGATATCTTTAACGATTGGCTATCTACTTTGTTTCAGTTTACAAGTTTTGCTGGACTCACCTGGTGAAGATGTCGACGCAATGATTTCAAACACGCGAGATCCCGCGACGCTCGTTACGTATATTTCCGTCATGAAACGGTAAAGGCGAGCGTCATTATTTCTACAACGTCAACGATACGGCTTTATTAAATGATTTTACATTTATGAATAATTGAATTCACAGAGAATTAGCCACCAGCGTTGCAAAACGTAAGCAATCGCGAGAATTCATTAAAAAACTGCAACAGGATCTCACGAAGGTTTCGATGGAACGCAATTTCTATTTGGAAGAACACACGAAAAGAAGGTTTGACGGAATATCTTTTCTTTTTTAATACAGCATCTTTTAAATTGATTTTCCGTCAATATTGTGCTTATATTGGATGTCTATTCTTTTTAGACAACTAGAGGAAGATTTAGCTTTTTCCGAGAGTCGAATATTAGAAAAAGATAACCGAATAAGGGAACTTGAGAAAATGATTCCATCCGATCGAACAACGGGAATTATCGAGCATCGAAAAACTGCCAAAACGACAGAAAAAAGTGTCAATAAGACTAAAAAAGTAGATGACGAAGATAATGCAATATCTCTTCCGTCGGTATCGGATATCATCGATCTCTGTGACAATTCGCCATGCACGCGAAGGGATCGCGTATCGCAAGGAAACGACACCGTCGTCATTTCGGTAGGCAGTAACTAATAGTCTAATTTACAATGAAAATCAATGAGATATATTTTAATGCAAAGTTCTGGAGCAATTATCGACGAGTTACATTCTTTATATCGTTGGAGTGATATATTTTGGACGGTTGTTACATGAAATACACCACAACGTTCATTTGACTTTAATTTGCAATATTTAGCGATGCATAGTTATTCGAATTTACATTATCTACTAAGAAAAACTATAAACTATCGAAATGTTTGCATGTTATTAAACATAAAAAAATATTGCAAAGTTGGTATAAACAATATAAATGCTAATATACATTGCGTGTTAGTGCCATTTTCAGTCGATTTTTTTTACTCTATTAGAGTTACTTTTACAACTGAAACGATTTCGATACATCGTAAAACCCACAAAATCAAATACAGTATACAGTCGAAGTTCTAAAAACTTCTTTATAATCGTACATTTTGTTATGCGTAGCCTGATGCTGGAAAGGTGCGCGGTAACGAAGAGAATTCACCTTACCTCCGATGCAAGTCTCAATCGCTTGGTTCGGACGTACTGAAGAGAAAATCGAACATCCCTGCGGGAACGGCGGGTTATTCGATTCTGTCGAAGAAACCAAGAATCGCCCGATCAGACACCTCAGTGAGTAACTCGATTTCAAGTTGGCAATTGTTTTTCGAGTTTCGTGGGTATCAATAGAAATGAATTGATTACAGAGTCGCCGTTCGACCGATTTGACTTACGATGGATTCGGCGGTCACTCGAAAAACGATAAATTTCCCAGTCCGAAAAAATTCAGTGCGGAACCAAAAAAGTCCAATCGCGCACCATCGAGAAAGCTGAAACTCGACGATGGCAACAACAGAAAACTCGGAAGCTTCGTTAACAATGAAATATAAACCACCGCTACGAATCCGTGATCACGTGACTTCCTAAAGTACCTGCGAGAATATGAATAAGATTGACATCCGGTTCCAATTCCAGTCCCAAAAATGTTTCGCTTAGATAGTAATCGAATAGTATTAGTTGAGTATAAATGACTTTCAACGAATCGCGGCGACTGAAAATGTTTTAATTCATAAATACAGAATGTGACAAAACAAAAATATGACTTTCGGCAAAAGCTCCGCCGCGAATTCGCGTCATGCAAAGAATTATCAAGGATACCGTCTCTTAAGTTATAGGAGTTTTACATTTTTCGTAGCTTTGTATCGCAATGCTGCTCGATCTCGTACAGCTTTACATTTTTTTTCTCAACTGAATCGATAAAAAATTGACCGCATCCCGATTGGATGCGCTGGTTTGCGCTTTTTGTCGTTGTCAATTCTTAACCCGGTGCTTCATTTATCAGCTCCTATTTTAAAATACGTGTCATCAATAGCGGCGTTTCAATACTGTTTTACCGCTGGAAGATTAAAACATTGTACGTTAAGGTAACGAAGTATAAATTTAAAAAAAAGTAATTAAAATTTAGTTTGAAATTCGTGCCATCATACATCACCACTGGACTTTTATTTGTATTTGTAATTTAAGAATAAAACGATCGAAATTATTGGATTTCTATTATTTTCACGTAACTTTTAGCGAAATAAATGTAACGGATAATAAAAAAAAGCATTTGTAAAAAATTCTTCTCTTTATTATTCTCTCCGGAATCTCAATTAAGATCGTTATTTGCGTTGACGGAGAACCGCCGATTAAACTTGCATTCTCTATTCTATTCTCGTTGAGGCCATAGATATTCGGCAAAAAGACAAATTTAGATTTTTAGCCTCCGATTCATTACGATCTCCAAACTATTTGTTCTTCTGTGAAATATCTACGATCTTAGAAAAAAAAACGTGATCGCAACTTGTCACCGTCGGAGTTAACTCATCCCATTGGTAGGTCTGCCAAATAAATGCGATTTATTATACAAATCTTACATTTTATGAACTTTCGATCGTCTCGGGGTCATTCAAAATTGTGCCCCCGTCGCCGACGAAACGATAATGAAACCTTTTCGTACCACCAGAGGTCTCGACAAATAGATTCTCACGTCCCCGCGTGAAAACAAAAGCTTCGACCTCTGCTACGACCTTTTGAATTCGAATCGCGCGTTATCCTTTGTTGCGGGTTCTGGTGAAAATTCGCGAGAATCGTTCGATGATTTCGTTGTAACTGTCCGCCGTATTTACGTTAATACGTTCCGACAGCACTATTTTGAACGCTTTGTTCAACATCATTCCGAGTCTCGTAAAATATGAATTCCATCAGTAAAGTCAATTGTGCATATTGTAATAGAAATTTGTTTGTTAACGACATTACCTGTACGCGGTGCTCACACACGTTTCATAATCATTGTGTCACGCAGTTCATGACGAGGTAAAATAAAATTCCGATACTTTTTTATTGCCTAAACTGATTAATCATACGCGCAACCTGCTCTATATTACGTTGTATACATATATATGTTTTGTTGTTCTGTTATCGCAACCCCCCCCCCCCTCTATCCGCGCGAAATTTTTCGTAAATATATTTATTGTACCAAACTTGTGTCACAAATTGTAACTATATGCTTTGTAAATCAGTTCCAGAATTTGTCCAGAATGCAAAAAGCCTGTTAAGCCGAAGGAACTGTGTCCTCTTTTCTTCAATGAATTCACCAATCGCAGTGTTGAGGATGAAATAGAATGGCTTAATAAAGACATAGATCCACTGAAACTACAAAAAATATTGCAAAATGCGCATTTGCAACATTTTGCATTTCAATGTCAAGAGCAAGAACAGTTGGAAGAAGATTTCAAGACTCTGAATAAAGAATTAAGCATATTAGAAAAGTTTGTACAATGCATTGACGTTTTTTTTTATTTTAACTAACTTTATTGCATATATGTTTCAGCATCCGAACGCTCATTGATAGTTCCGCCAAAGATTTTGAGAATATCCTTGCAAACACAGAGGACCCAGCAGTGCTAAAAGGATACCTCTCATTTCGAAAAACGTAAGTATAATATATTGATTCCTAGTGGAGTTCTTTTTTTTTTTAATTACGTGTTTGACGAGAACTTACCTTTGCACGATTTAAATCAGTATTAATGCTACATATAAAACATTTTTCACTGCTCATCGATTATTCATCTCGAATGTATCTGAGATCATTTTTTCAAAGTTTTTTTCTGGTACATCTTTTGCTGATAAAGAAAGATTTCATTACCTGCAATACAAAGATGAAGTGCATCTTGGAATGGCGTTTTTCCGTTTTGTGAATAATAATAATTTTTTATGTAAAAAAAAAAGTATTCGTTGTAAAATAGATTTATAAATGTACAGTGCAACAGAGAAGAAGTTGGCGAAGGAAAAATCAAAAACGCAGAAGATAGAACGAAACTTGAAACACGAAGGCGCTCTACTAAAGTATTGTCATTTGAATATTATTTGAATGATTATCTTTTGAATTTGTCGCATAAAGTATTTATACACATATTACCGGTCATAGGGAAGTGAATGAGAAATTGATATCTTGCCAAGAAAAAATCGAAGCCGATCGAGAAAAAATGACGGAGCTTAAAAAAAAATTGGCTTCGCATTCACCTATAGCGAAACCTCCGAACCCCCGATCAAAGCCGCAGAATGGCGAAAAAAAGAAGAAAACACGTGCAACAAGGAAGTAACTGCTTCGGATTTATAGCAACGTACATGTTTATGTCAATTAATTAATCAAATTTAGTGCATTTTTGAGTATTAAGAAAATCTTACGTTTAAGGAATCGGTAATGACCACTATGATCAGTGGTGTCGATAATTATTCGACATTCCCGTGCCGTAGTTTCGTTTTAAAACTTCTAATCGCAAGTGTTATTGCACTATTAATGGAGTGTTATTGTCTATCTTTACGTTGTAATGCTAGTGTTATGCGACTTTTTTTTTCCTCTTAGAAATAGCAATTTTTTTTATATGATAAAAAACGTACGCATCTATTATGTTGTGTCGGCGCCCAGCGCGCTTGCGCTCTCAAGGATTTTAATGCTCCTCATAAAATATCTCGAGGAAATATGATTTCCGACCGACTTACGCGAATTAATTTTTTTTTTCCTCGGAGCGCAAGAAAGGCGATAATCTTATGGATTTACAAGACGTCTCGAACAACCGGTTCTCTTATGTTTTTATTTTTATCGTATTTGTAAAATCGATTGAAAGGTGTAGAAACACTATTTATAGAAAGATATTTTACTTATTGTAACAAATAAAAATACATTCAGAGAGCGCGTTCGTATTCCACGTTACTTCCGATCTTGTACTTTGAAAAACTTATTTTAGAATGAATACGATCTTTTCAAATCAAAGACGAATCGACAATATTGTATTTATATCGCAACAAAAAGTAAGCTGCGCCCGGAAATCAATAGAATTCTTATATATTTTAATGATTAATTAGTTTAGTTAATAAATCGAAATTGGAAAGCTTTTTTACCATATCAGGAATTGCGTGACACAATGATTATGAAACGCGTGCCGAACACGGCGTACAGGTAACGTCATCGACAGACAAACTTCCATTACAAACTGCACAATCGATTTTACTTATGGAATTCATATTTTACGAGACTTGAGGACGATGTTGAACAAAGTGGACAAGATGGTATCTTCCCCGTCCCTGGGGAATCTTTGAGCAGTGAAAAACGTCGTTCTTTTATGACAATTTCTTACATAGATACTTTTTTTCCGAGGGTTGTAAAATACAAAAGCAATATACAAATAACATTTGCATCTGTTTAATTAAGAAATTTTACAAGGTAAAAAAACGATAACGTGATATCGTTAATCGATGTATTAAATTTTGTAAAAAAATATTTTTATCTGAAGAATTGCGAATTTTGTAAAACACTGCGGAAAAAGTGGTGTTCCGATCAGCTGACCGTCGGTTGAAAACGGCGAAGTGTAAAGCAAACCGTGTCGACGGCTCAAGAGGGTGGCGGCCCCTCTTTTAATCGCCTGTTTTTTTTGTCACCTACTTCCCAATACTGATTATTATTTTATGAGAAAAATAAACCTCTCGGAAAGCTCACGGTTTTCGTCATGTTCCCTGTAACATGCTGTATAATATTGCGTTCCAGCGTTTCATCTTTCACTTCGAGGGGGTGGGTGGTCAAGGGTTATTTTCTGTCTGTCGTAGGAAGGAAGTGGCGAACTAACGCTATATCCTTGTGAATTGTTGCTGCATGAGGTGTCGGAGGTGCAGAAGGTGCAGGTGTGTGGGTTGTGGGTAGTCACCTACGAGCTACCAGAGGGGGTCGCGGGCGACCCTGCGCGCGTTCGTGCCCGACAACCCAACCTCTCGTACGACCACCCACACCCAGCCCTCCCATACTCCCCGTGCAGCTCGTTCGATAAGCGCGCGCGCGCCTACGGAATCGCCTTCTCCTCCTCGTCGCACAGTGCCGCCACAGCTCTCGAAAGAGTCGCCCGTGATTTTTCACCCCCGCGTGCGCGCGCGCCCCGCGTTTTCAACAGGGTTTATAACACACGACATCGTCGACCGCAGTCCGGCCCGTTGTTACCTATACTATCAACCGTTTACCTACCTGTCCATTGTGTTTATCAGTGTATCTGTCCCCCTTTTTCTTAATGCCTGTATGTGAACGCGTGTGTATACCTGTGCAATTTGCGAAATAACGAAAAGTCGTAAAAAGTGTATCGGTATCTCATCAACGAAGCGTAAGGCTATCTTGACATTCGCACTGTTCCTTCATCTATTGTCATTGTCATCGGAGAATAAAACAAACAAAAAAACGTATATATGCATAATATATGATACATATTATACATATACACACACGATATTATGATCGATCATTTCAAATGGGCTCTGCATAAGAATTCGTATTAGCGTTGGAATTAGCACGAAGCGTAGCGACGACAGCTCACGGTTGTTATTACTATGGTATATGTTATGGTCGTGAGCAGCGCAGCGTGCACTGCGGAAGTGCTCGAGGGCCTGTGTTGAGAGCGCGTCGTCGTACTTCTTGGCTGCCGCGACGAGGACTAGACAAGCGTAGCCGCCAACAGTATCAGAGGACTCGACCTTTTAGGCCTTCGCGGACGTCGTTGAACTTCGACTGCGATGTAGAGAGATGTGAACAAGTGTCACTGTCCAAGAAAATATAATACACACCGGTGAATGCGTCCGTTGCATGGGGGCACACGATTTCTTTGCACAAGCGAAACTCATCGGTTGTCTTAGAAATCGCGACAATGTTTATGATTTGATGCTTCAAATAAACGAGACGATAAAAAAAAATCAGCAAATAAAAAAATAACTTTGGGCATCGTACGGAAGAACGCAATCGTAATCACGGAGGGCTCACGACGCCCCTCGCCTTATTCCAATGCTACCGTGTGCATTCGTGTAACTCAGTGCGTGCTTCTTATCGTACGCTGAAACTCGGCTCGATTTCGATAAAATATTTTTATATTTTTATTTTTTTTTTTTTCAACAACAGAGTCCGATTTATGTGAATCATCATAGGTTCCATTAATCGTGGATTGTCGAGAACAATTGTGCTGTGTTACGAAGAAAAAAGAAACGTGCGCGAATAAAACGTGAATAGAAAAACTGTACGAAATAAGTAATTACTCGAGATTACATAAAAGTGACGTGAATTCGTGAAATTGAACGTCGTAGCCAATAAAAAACCGATAGAAAAAAACGAAAAAAACGGAATAACCCCGGAAAGCACCATAGGGGCAACGCTGCTCGTGTCGCAAGCAGAAACAACGTCAGCAGCACCGACCGCGCGCGCTATGTCGATCGTGTTAAGAGGGTCAGGGTGATACGGCAGACGTTCGGATGCCTACACTCAATCTTTTCGTCTTCTTCACCCGTACCGCTCGGCCATCCCAATATTTCTTGCTTCAACTCGATTACGAGCCTTTGCATTCGTAGTTCGTTCACCCGGGTCCCGCGGATATGGAATAACGACGAGAAGGTTATATTCGTATTTTTTTTTACTTCATTTTTTACGTTTTCAATCCTCTTACAAGATTCTGTGATGTATACCGTCAGTATATGTCCAATATATATAATACGTATATATTCGATATATTGAGTCGAAATGACGATGACGAACGATCTATTTCCGTGAATGTTTTAACGATCGACTGCGCCGGTGTTAAAAACGGTTTTTTTCTTCTACAGTGTTTCTATGGATTATAATCAGTGAAAAATAAAGAACCTAATGTTGTAGTACCTGATACAGTGATTTGGGAGAATGTAGGTGGAGATAGTGTGTAATTATAGATGCGTAACAGAGATGCAAAGTATCGTTGTCATAGTACCTATGGTTAATTCAATGACTTTCGGGGAAAGAGTGAGGGATGCATAACTGCGAGAATAAACACCGTTCCACCACTCGTGTGCAATGCGCCGCGTGTGACTGATAATACGAAGATTAATAACTCTCGGCTCTCAATGCGGATCGCTCGGAAATTTTTGGAAAATATTCATTTTTTCTTTCGTTCTTTTCGTCAGCGTACACGTTCGCGCGCTGTTAAGGTTTTAAACAACCGCGAGGAAACATCGAAATTACTTCGGCGTGGGTAAGTGTGCGACCGTGAGAACTCTTGCGACGAGTCCAGTTGAGGCAACAGTACAATGACAAACGGAAAAACAAATAAACATGCAGTGAATCATCATGATACTTCTGCTACGAAAAAAGTTACGACAATGTCTTGAATGAGTGACGAAAATGGGAAATAATTTTTTTTTATAAAAACCAATTCTTGCAGTGCGCGCGTCCACCAATAATATTATAATCGAGTAACAAAAAAAATACGGGGCGCGCCAAGCCTCAGTTCCTATTAGTTACAGACCCGGCACACCCGGTTATAACCCTATCCCACTAATCCCCGGCATTCGTAATATTTTCTATCATAAGGAGATGCTCATCCGATGACTGTGACTCGTAGTTAGTGTGACGTCCGTCGTCAATTAAAAAAAAAACCAGTTAAATAAAACGGACAAAGTAATACACAAACGCGCGTATATCATCTCGAGATGAGATACGTAAGGAAGTTAACATAGATAATTAAAAAAAAACTGCACATTTTATCGTTAATTCGTGTAGTTCGAAGGTTAGAGGACTAAAGGGAAGCAAAAGCGGGAGGTCAAAATAGCGCATCGGCGAAACCCAACATTGCGGCTTATTGGAAATTTTGGTATTTTACGATTTCGCTGTACAGACACGGTATCGTGTGCATAAAAAATTTCACAGCGAGGTTCTCACGAAGTTAGTTATAGCGAAAGACAATATCGAAAAAAATAAAAATACTACAAGAATACTCAGAAGAGCAACGGAGAACGGAGCAAAAGGTGCAACAGAATGCACTGTAGAGAAGCTATGAAGAGCAAATGGAAATCGTGACCGCTTCGAATATTTCGCTGCTCGCTGATAGGCACACTTGACCCGCAATAGCGCTACGAGTCTTGTATACCTTGCGGCTTCGGGTATTTTTCGAGTTCGTTGTTAATCGAACAATGCGTTAAAGAGATACTCGGTACTACCATCAGTCTTGTATTCACGCTTTGCATATATACGAAAGAATCCAATATATTAAATTTAACAAGTCGGAAAAACATTTTAACTACATCCGGAACGAAAAAAATGATTAAGAAACGTTCGTCGTGCCAGGAGTGAATCTCATACGAAAATAATAGGACGCAGAAAAAGAATGTCATAAAACGAGTAAAAAAAAAACTCAATGAGTTTCCGAATGAATCGGAAAACATCTTCTCGTCTCGAATGTTGAATTGTGGTCTCGTTTCGAGAAAAAAAATAACGAGAAAGCACGAAAACGAAGACAACGGACAGAGCGTGCATTCGGTCGCAACGGAGGAGACATGCTGTGAGGGAAACGCGTTGACGTGCGATGAGTCCGGATCACTCGTCCCCTCGAAATAAACCGCCGTCGTCGTTCGTTGCGCATAACGATTCGGGTACCGCGGTGAGCTTTGTAAACGCCACAAGACAAATTGAGATATTCAAGTTGTACACGAAAACGAGGCCGTCGACGGTTGGAAAAGTACAGGTGGCAAAGGCGACGATAAAACGGATGACGCGCAGAACGAAAACGAACGGTTCTGCCTCGGAAAGGATCATGCGGCTAGTCGCACACAATGCATCTACAACATTGCGAACGATTCCATTGCTGCTGGTGATTGGGTCGAATAAATCTGTTCGGTGCCAATGACATCTCGACGTGGCGGGGGGGTCGAAGGGTCCTCGAGTAAAGGTCCTCCGAGTCCCTCGAGTAGCGGTTCGGAGGACAACGGTTTTGTAAATCGTCCGCGCGTCGCTGGTCTCTACGTAAAGAATCTTAGCAGAGAGGAACTCGATAGTCTGGCGGAGGAGGGTATTTACGGGCCGAAAGGTGACCGAAGGGAACGCGGAAGTCAAGAAATCGTTGGCGGTAGTCAAAGAAGTTTAAATCTTCCGGGTACAAGCAGAGACTTCGATTCACCGTTGGCTCTGCATCATCAAGTACAATCATCGAGAACACCGCAACCAGCGAGAAAATCGTCCAGCGGCAGCCGATTTTATCAACAAGATTTGATCGGTACGGGAAGAAGATTTCACATACCATTGGATGAATCGCTAGGAACTTCCGGTTCCGTTAACAGTACCACCCGAAGATCAGACTTTCGGATACCCTTTCCAATTGAGACGCGTAGCAGTCTCACAAGTGTAATCAGACGTTCGGAAGACTCGGGACCCGGTCGCGACGATTCATCAACGAGAAGTTCACCGGACGGTGAAGATCCGACGAGATCGTCCAAACATTCGGATGACGACTCTTCCAGGCTCTCACCAACGGGTTACGAGGCCTTCGATCAGGAGGACAGTCCGGATAGATCGGGAACCGGTGCGAATGTTAGTTTACGGCATCACGGCGATGATACATTCGAGGATTCCGACGAACGCATGGATCCAGGCGAATGCTCGTCATCGCATACCCTCGTCGACGAAGAGCAGGATGACGAAATGGAAAATAGACCGAGCGGCAGAAGAACAGACGAAAATTCACCACCATCGTATTCAGTGGTAACGTCGGTGCTGAGTCCTCTCGAAGGCGAAAACCATGATTCCCTGTCGCCGCTCTTTCCCCGATGCCCACCCAGAACTTACGGAAGCTCGCAGTACGGCGAAGCCAAACCCGCCGGCGATATTATTCCAGGTTTCGTCACCTACGAAACTCGCCAGAGTCTTCGCGCGGTTAATCGTAACGGTCCCAATGAATCGAACGGCGAGGGCTTCTCGAATCCCTCGGAAACTGCGCCACAGAGTCCCGGTACTAATAACAAGTCGAGTCCTAACTGTGATGATGATCGGGAGCCCGATGATTCACCGAAGAAGATACTCTCGCGATACAGATCCCAAGATAGCACGAGGCTGCGACCCCCATTGGTCGGAACTGCTGGTACATCCGCGGATTCCGGTACCGGGGATTCCGGAAGTGCAGAAATTCAGGTCGACATATTGGGCAGTCTGCAGCCATCGGGGTCCGATGGATTGGAACAAAAATCGTCTGGCAAGGAGGGCCGATCACCGGGTGGTACGAAGACACCCGGTGGCGGTAAGGGAGGAAAACAAACCGTCAAACCCTTCACCAAAGAGAGCCTCGACAGGCTTGAAAATCGAACGGTACAGTTAGTGCGGGAATACGGCTTTCAACCACGCAGAAAAACATCGGTAGAAGACGGGGCTGTGCTTCCAAATAAGTTCGAGCCATTTCCATCCGATCTCTATGGTAGACCCCTCGAGGAGATCGATAACTTCATCTACGACGAGGTAAGCCCTCTAAAGACACTTGTTACGAATTCAATTTGTCATCCGAAACATATTTCGTATTATTGACTAAGTATTATTTATTAACTATTGTACTTTCGCGTTTTTGAAAATACACAGTTATTCGATATCACGGGTAATATCGCGAAGAACTTATATCACTATAAACGGCTCCTATTAACTGATAGCCATGCAAGAGCGAGAAATATATATATATATATATATCTGTGTAGACGAGGCGTCTGTGAGTGGGATAAATTTATCGGACGCTCCGACACCTCTCGGATGAAGTAGCAATGCCATACATGCAAAGTATCCATGAACGTTCTCTTTTACCTCTTTTTCATCGTTTCTAGAATAGCTATCCATACGCGATACAAAGAGCACGTCGTATATACATACATATACGACGTATATGCAAACCTTTTGATTACTAATATCGAGTAACGAAGGGAACGGGGGTACTATAGTGTTCTTCATCGTAGCTGCCTTGGCCCGCCGTTCAATCCATCGTTCTCCTTATCGCCGCAGTCCCCATCTCTGTATACTATATTTTTTTCAAAATTGTGAAAAACCGTAGTCAAGTAGTTAAAAAATAGTTTTCAAATAATTTTTTGAAAATAAAAAACTTTGAAAAAATCATAAGTAAATAAAATGAAAAAATATCATATGACTCGATTAAAATAAAATAAAAACTTGGCGATTCCTTTCTTTTGATGCGGCTTACATTGTTAATTTCCTTGGTTCATATGTTTTTTTTTATATTTTACTTGACTCATGCTTTTTTTAAAGTTTTTTATTTTCAAATAATTTTTTGAACATTATTTTTAAACTATTTGCGTTTTTACATCTTGCCACAAAATGTTTTTTTTACTGTTTATTTCACTCTTTTTTTTATTATTCATTTATTATCATTTATTGAAAAAGAAGGTTTCATTACTTTATAATGTTATTAAGAATTTGCACGATACGATGCTTTTTTGTATCACACGCATAATATTTATTAATTAAAATTACTTGTCGACCGCGATTATTTGAAATAATTTTATCACACGAATGAACCATTTTTTTAGCCGCACGAGAGGGTTTTTAAAACTAATTTTCATGAAAAAACAAAATTATAAATAACCTCACTATTTAACCTTTATTTCACTCAACGTGAGCGTACTACTCACGAATCGCGGATACGGATATCACTAATTGCTGTATTCACGAACTCACACATGGAAAAATTAAAAACGACTGATAGGTCGTTGCTTGCACCGTTTTATATGCACAGCTCACGTATGGGCGCACGGTCGCAAACACAGGCATAATGGAACATCGGACAAACGGGATATGTATTTTTTTATATCGTGAAAGCATGATATTTCGGGCGACATAATTATAACTCATTACTGTGTGCACCGATCGGGCTGATTCCGCGCTCACTTTGATGCTTGTATTTGATTCATATTATCGAAGTGTCATTAGAATTTCGATCCGATTTCTTGTTTCCAAGAAAAAAACTGTCCAACTTTAGGGGGCACGATTGGCGTATAGAGACACGGTAGCGCTAGACGCGCGCGAACTTTTTTTAAAACTGCTTGGCGTGGAGACGCTACCGTGTCTCTTAATTCGTCTATTTATCATATCACTCCCAAAAGACGGATTATTTTATAATTTTCTTATTCGTGCTTTCTACTTCGGTGAACTCAATAAACAGCCTGATTGAAGTAAAAAACGTAAACGCCGGAATGTTTTTTTCTCGTTTAACGAAGATTGGATCATGATTTTCATTAAATATCGAACGATAAGACGAAGCGAATACGAGGAATACGAGGCGTCAAAATGGTTACGAGTTTTTTTCTCGAATTACCGTACAGCGTTAAGCGACCACCCACTTTGCGCGTCAGCCAGTTGCCTGGTGCTCTATTTTTTTCAAAACGACTTTTTTTTATTAACCTCTCACGTACGGGAGATTTTAACCCGGCCACGTACGTCGCTGGGTTTCTTTTGCGCATAACAATAATGCCAAAGTGGATGAAAAAAATTCTCTTCAAACCATCGTTGAGAGGACACTTCAAGACTGCTCTGGAATTTTTTTCCAACATTTTTTCCGCGATATTTTATAATTAAACGAATCATTTGAAGGTAATGACTGGTAAAAACACAACGGACGTGCATTTACGCCACGCGTACATGAGGGGTTAATTTGTAGGCATTTTTTTGTTTTTTTTTCAACCTATTTACGGTTATGCCGAGAATGCGCCCGGTAGTAGTCCCCACGGATGATTCGGTACCAGCCATTCGACATGAAAGCCGTGTCGAATTGTACGACCAAGCAACTGACTCGTTTAAACACCAACCACGGGGCGTTCCACGCATGGCGCATCGCTACAAACTTGTCGATCGTTAACACTCTCACAACCACAACCGTAAGGGAAGATGTTGGTATCTACCAACTCCGTTCTTAACAGTAAGATACAATAATATTGCGCAACGTTAATTACAAAGCTGCTGGCATGAAAAGTTTCCCGGTTCGTTGTCTCGTCGTCATCGTTTACGGGTGTCGCATTCGGAAGTCGGATGACGTAGTTTGAAGATCGATAGGGCCGGGCGCGCGATCGTGTCTATAGTGCGTGCATTGTGCGTCAGGTGCTTTCTTTCGGACTTACGTAACGGCGGAAGTAGATGCGTGTGGTGCATAGAAATATGTAACGAATTAGCTGGTGAATCGATACGATTCAAGGGGTTTGGAAAATTCACAACGGTTCCTTAAAATGCATGTAGTTGGTGTTACTCGTCATCTACAGGGTTTGTAAAAAATATTCAAACCTTTCAACGAATGCATTTAATTCATAAAAATAAAAAAGACATTTTATTTGCGAAAACTTCTATCTGAATAATAAAAATAAAATAATAATAATTAAATAAATAAAAGTCGACAGTTTATCGATGTTAATTGGGTTACGCGGAACCCAAATAGGGGTGGGACCCGTGTAAATGGAATGAAATAAAATAAAACTACATTGAAAATTATTATCGGAGCTTAACGTTTTTTTTTAACCGTGAAAAACGGAATGGCGATAGCTGACATTCCAGTATATCACTACATTTCAAATAGTGAAATAGGTACATTTATTTTTTTGTTGCGCGATCGATTTCATCATACATAGTCATTTTTCGAATATCTCTCCACCCAATCTTGCCACATCCTATTATTATTACTTTTATTATAATTTCTCTATTTTCCTCATGTTTATTGTATGCCGGCATCCGGCGTAGAAATCCACTGGCATCCAATACAACGAAGTAAAAAAATCTTTAATAGCCCCTGGCAATTAATAAAAGTCTGCGTCGCTCGTAAACTATGCGAGACCGAGAAAAAAAAACTTTGATAAAACTTGTAAACGTGACCCAAATGCCTCTTGGCCAAATTCTTTTTTATTCGTTTTTTTTTTTAATCTATAAGTTTGACCACTTCATCGTCTATAAGTTAGTATCCAATTCCCACAGAATCAATCAATTCAGCTAATGAAATCTTTTCGCGAAATGAATTCTTTCAGCTCTTGTTCTTTTTTTTTTTAACAATTATGATTGTTGCGAATTTGGCTTTAATCTTGTTCGGTTTAATTGTTTAATTAAGTTCGCCGCGCATGTAGTACACTTCAGGACCCACGTCAGCGGCGAACCCCATTTCTCAACAATGTACGAAATTTCAAGTACTCCGATACTAAAAACATGTTTATTTTTTTTTCTTTCAATGAAAACATAGTTTCCTTCAGGAAGAAACGAAAGTATGACAAAGTGAGGCGCTCAAGTTTCTTTACAATACGTATAAGTATACCCTTTCAGCTCCTGAAGCTTCAGTCCGACTTATACATTTTATCTCTCTGTACGACCGAATGCGAAGCGGGCCGCATCGTCCTTGTTACTCTCCTTTACATATATGTATTCTGCTTCTATATACGCTTCGGCACCTACAGCGTCGGTGTTCACGTGTTTATTGAACGTATCTCCATGATATTTATAAAAGTTTTGTTTCATACATTTTTTACCCGACACTTTGGAAGCATCGGGCGGAGAAATGTTTTTCACAAATCTGAATTAAAAATACCGTACGCATTCTTCTACAATCATATAAGATAGATCTCTTTAATGTTATTTCGAGAAAACATATATAAATGAGAAGAGGATCGATACTCCGCTGACACGGTGCTGCGATATTTTCTCGGGATACTTTCTACCGAAGTTTTATTATGTTCAACGCGATGTAAGTGCCACATTTCTTACTATCCAGTTTCCACGTCAAGACGGCGTATTTTATCGGTGAATTATAAGCTGAATTTAGACTACGTATCAGAAAAGATTATCTACCCTCGTGGGCTTAACGGATATAGGCCTTTGAAATTAGCATAGCCTATTCGAGAAGTGTAACGAAAAAAGCAGCTGGTGTTATTCCTCTTAGTTGACTCTGCCGCAACGCGACGGAGGCCAAACCCGCGGAGCGGTGGCGGTGGTGGCGGTGGTGGTGATTGTGGTGGTGGTGGTGGTGGTGGTAGTAGTAGTAGTAGTAGTAGTAGTAGTAGTAGTAGTAGTAGTAGTAGTAGTAGTAGTAGTAGTAGTAGTAGTAGTAGTAGTAGTAGTAAAGGCGGCAACAGCAGTAACAGAGTTGCGGCTAAGGTCCACAGCGCCGCAACACGATACATGCACTAATGTCACGCCATAACATGCAAAGCTTTCGAAGCTTCGCTTCGACGGACAGTGGGGTTGAAGAGAAAAAGGGAATGGTGCTATGTAGGAGACGTATCGGAAACGCAAGTGAAAGAGACCAGACGGTTTCCACCATACCTGGTTGAGCGCGTTAGTCTCCACAGTACTGCCGCGGTTGCAGTTGAAGTCCATTCTGATCCGCGTGCGAGCTTTTCACACAATGTAATAATGGAGATCCTTCACCCACATATCTGCTATGTTGTCATCAGAAACCGTCCAACCAGTTTCGATACAACTACAGAAAGTGAAGGGGATTTAATCCATATCCGTCTGATGACCACAAAATATTTATTCTCAGCTTCTTTAGACCATACGTTCGTAATGTAAATGTCTCATTTTGAAATTCTAAACGTTTTTCTACAGTCTGCAAAAAACCTATAATTATTTTTTCGATCGTTGGAGAATGAAACATTCTTGAAAAAGGGGTCTTCTAGGTGGGTGCAATAAACTCGTATGCCTTTTCAACAATACCGAGAGCTTTCAAAGAGTCACGTGCTATATGTTGGGTGTTTTTTTTAATCTAAAATATGCATTTGTCATATCCGTAATTTGAACATTACTTTCAACTGAACAAGCCTTTAAATATGACGGTAGCCTCTGTGTAAATTTGTTTTCCCTGGACCCGTTTTGTTCTTCCTTCGTTTCTCGTCTTTTGTTTCCAACTCCTGAGTGACCGGCGGGCAAAAAATTTGAGTTATTCGTGTCATCGCGTTTTTTCGTTGTGTTTCTTTGTATCTGTGTGAAATGGCTGAAGCATGTATATGGCATAGAAACAATAATCGAAAGACCTCGTGGGTAGGCCTGACCATCGGTTAATCAGATCGCACTGGTTATATTCGCTCAGTAGTCACAAGAGTAGACGGAAAAGGTCATGTTTCTATGATAATATATCATTCGTCGATAAGTAACGCGCCTACGATGTATGTACATAAAAATCATATCGTCCGAATGTTCGATTAAAAGCGCCAATGCTCTGGGTTTTTCGATCTGCACATTTCTCATTTTGTATCCCACGTTTTTTGTGTGCAAAAGGCGTTTGACACTTTTGTCCTACAATCGGACCGCTCGGAAGTACAGTCGCGAGAATAGCAACAAAACATGAAGAACGGCACACCGAGTTATCGATCCCACGTCATACAAAATATCTATATTTCAAAGCCCATTGACTTTATCTCCTCCTCGTCCTCTTTCCTCCGCCTCTTTGCCATAAATTCTTCGTCTCCACTTCTCCAGGAATAAAAGAACGGTGAGGGGGACTCGCCCAATCCGATCGTCTAAGCGGCTCGTTCGAGGCCGCTGAGGATGAGGGCTCGGTAAGGAGATGTTGACAACATCGATAAGAGATGTTTCGATTGATCGACATCTCATGGCATCTCGAACTCTGGAAGCTGCATTGCTATATATGTATACATAAAGCCACAAGTCTCGACGAGTTCCGCCAGCGACCACGTCGGTTCTTGTGGGTATCGTGCCAGAACATTCAGCTCTAAGAGAATAATGCACTTTTCGCTTGTGTCTGGCAATAGAGTTCGAAACTAGAAACTTGGAACGACTTATCACCACAAAGAACGAGAAATAAAATATTGGCAACGCCACGTGGCGCTGATGGCTCAAAAGATCTGAATGAGATAGAGGATCGTTCACCGAGACCTTCATAAACGAGGGATCTGACCCATACCACTCGGAACAAGTATCGCCGATACCTCTGTAAAATATCCCAAATGGAATTGGGTTTTACGGCATAGGTTGGCATCGACGATAGAAACGCTTCACGGAGATGTTGCAGACTTTTTAACCCTTTTAAAAATCCGCTCCTGTCATTCACTAAACTTCTACTGGTCTTCCCAAACACAGTTAATCCTAAGCAAATAACGATTTCCTGAAGGTATTGTCTTCCATGACGGATATGGACAAACATCCAGAATCCAGCAGCCCTCCAGACCACTCGATAGACCGTTTTTCCGAGATCATCTGAACGTACTGCCTTCATTGCCTTAAAGAGCTTTTCGAATATTTCAAATCAGAGTCGGAAAAATTTCTTTTGAATTCTTTGAAAAACACGTGGCTATTCTTCACAAAGACTTTAGACTGGGCACCCATTTATTTTCAGCAAAGGAGAGACTAGCTCACGAACCCACATTGAATGAATGAACTCCTGAATATTTCAGAAGCTTTTGCTCGTAACTAACCGTTGCGTTGGTGCTTCACTGCGGATGCAGGTACCGAAGGGCACCTTTGACCTTTCTCCGATGGGGGTCTCTGGAGCTATACGTTCCGTAAGCTATGTGAGAGATTCGAAACAAGCAATTAAGTATAAGGAGAATGAGGGATGAAGACGAAAAAGGTGAAAGATTGGAAAAAAAACATACGTTATATGTTTTCGAAACAGCGTATCACCGAATTAGATGTTTCAAGTTTAATGAACCTTGGAAAGTCAGTTTTTGGGTTTGTTCTTTTATTATTTGTGTTTATATTCTTTTTATTAAAAAACATACTTCAATTGTGCGAGTATTATAATCGAACGCCATGTGCTTCGGAGCTGCGAAGTTCAAATTCTTTTTTCTCTTGCAACTTTGTATTCGCTTAAACCGCACAATTTCGAGTCCTTTATGCATGACAATTGAATTATGGGTCGGGTAATTGGAGTTTTAACTGTATCCGATTTCCACTGGAATAATCGGTGTTCTACTGTATGTGGGTTTTCATATATACAATTGAGTCACCAACAAACGCATACTTATCGCGTGCCGTGGTGCCGGAGCCGTGAGCACACAGAAATACTACATATTCACACAGTTCTGAATGGATGATCATTGCAGAAAAAAAGAGAGATCGATGGGATTGTCATGCAGCGTTTACTGGGTGGACTGCTGGCTTGGACAGCTACTGTTATACCCGAACGCACACCGTTAAGAGACCATACGTAATACATAGGAAAATTGAACAGATACACAATGAAAAGAGGGTACACATCCCATCGAGATAAATGAGAGCCAAGCTGTGAATTTTTCTAGCGTGATTGTGAAATGCACGGGACATTCACTGGCGACTTGCCAGTGCCAATAACGGTGGGATTTACATACTGCTATCACGAATACCGCCCCCAGTAACCACCGACCTCCTTGGATACTGAATGTCCAACGGTTTTTCGTATGGATTCAGTATGCTTTTATATTCTACTGGCCTTCATTACTGATGTCACGTACCAAACTCCACTGAGTTGAAGGTTATGACGGTAGAATGATGAGTTCGTCGCAAGCTGTATTTTTGAGATTTATAGATCATCGGACGGTAGAAAACAATCTTTTAGGACACATTGTGTGTAGATGAGAGTCAAATGTTAAACATACAAAAAATAACATACCGACCTTTTTTTTGGTACCCCAACCAACGTACGATTTAAAAACGTGGCAGTAGTCAACAATATTACCAAATTCCGATTATTACCATTAATCATGTCATAATAAATTATTTATAATTTATCCCATATAAATCGAGCACCATGGGGCAACGGAGCATTCGAGAGGAAGCTATCAGATTTTTTTTTTACTTTCCATCTATATGTATTCAAAGAGTACCAAAAATATTCGACGCCTTCATTGAGAAAAAAAATGATTGGATGGGTTTCTGCAGGGTTGCAGCAGCGCTGCAAAAACCTTAATGATTCTGATATTCTTTTTAATCAAAATATTACTTAGCATATAGACGACAACAAGCCACATGTACTTTGAAAAAGCTGTATACCTTTGTTTTTTCGTACATTGGCTAATAGCGGAATAGAACGAAGGGCAGTATTCGACTTCATTTATTGATTGTCGCATGCGTTCGTGTTCCCTCACATGTTGCAGCTCGATCATTGATTACCGAACGCGTAGTCATGTCATGAGGATCAGATTCGCGTGACATCGAGCGATAATGTCTCGGGGTCTCGATAAAAGTGTGCCCCACGGAATTTTGAGGCGATGGGACCGTTCAGACTCGGTAACGCGTCTAGCGATTCAATTGATCCTGAGTCTCGTCGATAGCACATTGTCAAATCATTATATTTTACGACGGTCGTCAAAATACAATATTTATCAATAACGCTTCCGGTAGTCATCGTGTAAGAAATTCGGCTTTACCCCCACCTTTCAATAACTCATTCACGCGGGCAAAGACAATTGTGAGTGACGGCTCTAAAAATGTACTTATCGTCAGAGTGTATCGAACCTCTCCATGTCTCAAACGTGCTGCTGCGTGTTGCTTGTTCAGTAGTAACTGTTATTGTCTCACTGAAGAAATATTAGCCTTCCTCTTCCCTTTTCGCTAAACGAACAAAATTCTCATTCTTTTTTTGCGATTACGTTAAATTGTCGGTAAAAGTCGGAAATCCATACTCCAAGAAGGTACTCCATTTAATTTTACTGATTTTTATGAATTTCATACATTTTGTCCTTTAGCCGATTAATATAAAAAAAACCATTCTTATTGTTACTACTGTAAGTGTTTGTTCACACCAAAAGGAAACTATGTATAGTGATGCATAAGCGCTCGAGAAGAGAAGGTCCTTCGAACACGTTCGGCCAAAGCTATTGTGATGAATGCGATAGCGACAATTTTTCGGTGGCACGGGGCAGTGTTAGGTTCTATTTTTCTCGACCGAAGCTACAAAGTCCGTTTGGCCAGGTCGATAAAAATAGCAAACGCTACGTACGCCGGTCAGACGCACGGAGGGGTCAGGAGTTTGTGTCCCGGTACGTTGGTGGTCGCTGCAATACTAGCCGGTGAGCTGGTAGAACGAGCTGACCGAACGAGGCCAAGTAGATAGGGTAACCCAGCGGTCAGACGGAGTCAGTAGAAACGGTCGATAGCGAGGAAACATTGATACCAGACGAGGTCGCCCACGACTGTATGTTGCCCAAGCTGCCTGCGATTCGCTATGAGCATTCCAGTAGTACTGCTCAACCTGTTTGCGTTGTCTTTCTAAAACGCGGGGTATCTCCTTCCCGTAGCAATATTTTTTCAGAACACTTGCGTTCAGCTTACAAACGAGCTGAACGAAGGCACTTTTATTGAGATAACAGTTTTGTTATCGAGGCTTCCGCCACTCGTACAATCACAACATGAAAGCTAATTTGCAATTGTTTAGACATTCCTTATTAGATTAACTTAAATAACTATGCTGTCATGTTATGTTACGCGTCATTTATGACATTTGATCCGTGTAACCAACGTAAAAGGCGATAACTTTTAAAAGATTAAGCGCTAGGAAACTTCTCTTCTTAGCAGCTATTCACAAAGATTTCCTATTGTTCATCTGTTCGAGGTGCTGACTTGGCTATTTATCAGAATTTGTTTACGCATCTCCATTTATTTTTACTACTTCGTCGCTTTGGCTACCAAATAATGACTCGCAGGTGTAGCGTGTCAGGGTCCCCACGAAAATGGGGGAACAACGTACATTTTTTTGTCAGCAATTCTTGCACCTCATTGACACGATAGCGGCGAACAGTTCTGGGGCATAACTTGGTCAAGGATACACCGAATGAACGGTGAGTGGGAACAGTTAATATGAAAATAACCAGAGAAGGGCATAGATAGTCGTCAAACAGTCATCGTCACCCCTGCGTAACTATATATACTATATGCTGAAAGTACTATGAAACTCATAGTGCGGAATGCGACAAAGCGTATCAACATGATCCGAAATTTGCCGTTCCTTAAAGTGCCAATCACACTACGACTCGCAGTAATTTTTCCTCGGTGAAACTGTGCTGTTTGATCCCACGACGAACTACGCTGATGAGCGCTTCAAGTGCTGTACAGCAACGATGCTCTTTGTGGTCCAATGTATCCTCAGTTATCTGATAACCGTGGAGCATGGATGGCTTGTCAGAGCCGACGCGGCTCTGCGCCGACAGTTCGAAAGAAAAGATACATATCCTTAGACATTCGAGTCAACAAAAACCACTAAACAGAGTTCGTCTAACGATACTCGAAAAATTGCAATGCTGTGATACACTTGTCCGAGAGTATAAAGAAATTTTCCCGAACGCGGACTGGCAGACCGCCGCTCACAGAGTCAAAGCAATTCGTAAACGTCGAAGAAGAAGGATTAATGGAGTGCGAAAGGCACTACTATCCTTCGAAAACCCTGAGCATCGTGAACAATGTATCCTCTACGTGGAGGAATTAACAATACCGATAGAACGCGAGGTTCCGACCGCTCAAATTGTAACGCTTGAGGGATTAGCCACATTGTCAGTAAGTGGAAAATAGCTTGCATCGAACGCTATTTATGAATGTCAGCTTTTTGGAATTGCCATACTTTCTGTTGTTGCTTAATTCGCCTATGCTGACGAAGTACAAAATAGATCGAGAAATGAAATGATTATTGTGGGGCCAGGCTTACGGCATTTGGCACAATTCTTTCTTCCAACTAACGTTACAAACGAAAGTTTACAACTTTTAGCGAATGAATGAACTTATTGCAGTGTTAAGACGGAACAAAATTGCGCGTCTATCACTTCCTTTTAACACGAGAGCCTAAGTACCAATATTGAAAAAACCGAATGAAAAGTACCATTCGCAGGCTTTCAGCTTTCTCATTGACGAAGATTTTCTTTTCCTGTCCAAATTAATTTTGGAGTGAAAAGCTCCGTTTCTACGAGGAATAACCGGTCACGCGTCGCATCTGATAAATTCTTTATAGATTTACTTATGCGTTGTATTCTTCATCGGCAAATCAGATATAAAAAACACGCAAAGTGGTGGGACAGCGGTAAAACACACAAGTCCCGTCTTTTTCCCGGCTTTAGTAGTTTTGATTTAGAAGGCATACCCGTAGACCCGTACGATAAACCAGCCGTTGCACTATGTGTGGACAGCGGCTAAACCGCTGTCGTGAGAACGCCCGCACGGTCGCACAGACGGTACTGACGGATCATTGATAATAGTACGGTAGTTCGGCGGTTATGTCTCTCCGAGGTGAGAAGAAGGGGTGATGAGAGGCCAACAGTGCGGTCAGTGCTCTAGAGAGACAGCTCTGCGATCACTGCATGAGCGAACATGACGAGGGCCTCAGACTGAATTTATCTCCGGAAATAAATTATGAATTGCTCTGAAATTTCTATGAATTATTCGTCGTTTATCTCATCCATATCACATTTAAGAGCTCTGGGCTTTCGTCAGGAAACTGTTCCGATCTTTTAGCCACTCGGCGAAGCAATCGCCAGCTGTTCGAACATCCATATTAAAGAGCATATATGTTGTTTTCGATATTAACAAAATTACATACATTGCAATGCTGCTATCACGACATTTGCGGTTATTTAAAGAATACGTAAAACAAAAAGTAATAATTACCCAAAAATTTATTTGCAGATTATCCGATTATTCATTTTTTTTTAATAATTTTTATTTACGATAAAATACTTATTATCCAAAAATAAAATTAGTTCATTTGGCGCTTAGTTTTAAAAAAATCATTTTTAGCTATAAATGATATATAATAATGACCGGAAAATAAAATTCGGTATTGAAATTAAGTTCGAGACTTCGTTATTTCAGACTTTCTGCGTGGTCTCGAAGAGGTTTCGAAAAAACTACATTCACCGCTTCACGGCTACGAAGAGTTGGTTCATATTCTCACCGTGGAATCCGATCAGACGTTGCTGCATCTTCCTCAGTACCAATCAGTACTTCGATTACGTGGTCATGACGACTATACTACTAAATTGTGTCTTCCTAGCAATGACCGAAACCGTAGAAGAAGCCGAGTAAGTACGCGTAATATTTAAATAATTCGGGTCTTAGATGAAAAAAATGTATACGGCATTCCAATTCTTAATTTCTTCGACTCGACATTAGTCGAAAACGCGGTGTCTCGTCGTGAAATGCAACTGCGACGTTTCTAGTTTTCGCTTAGATCTCGAATGCTTGATGTACCGTGTTCTCCATTCCGCAGATATATCTTTTTGGCTATCTACACAGCGGAAATGGTCATAAAGTCCATAGCAAAGGGCTTTATACTGAACAAGTATACGTATTTGAGAA
The DNA here is from genome assembly GCA_964006125.1 of Cryptus viduatorius. Classification (NCBI taxonomy): domain Eukaryota; kingdom Metazoa; phylum Arthropoda; class Insecta; order Hymenoptera; family Ichneumonidae; genus Cryptus; species Cryptus viduatorius. Next base: position 17,725,776 of record OZ023222.1, read on the forward strand.
ATCCTTGGAATTGGCTGGACTTTGTGGTGATAACTAGTGGTTACGCGACAATCGGTATGGAAGTTGGAAATCTTGCGGGTCTCCGAACGTTCAGGGTGCTAAGAGCTCTCAAAACCGTCTCTATAATGCCCGGTGAGTTGAAATTCCGCCTCTACGGTGCGCAAATCGATCTATTTCCATCGATCTTTTTTTGGAGCGTGCTTCGTGGCTACAAAAATATAAACTGAAGAACAGGGTATATAATATCGACAGAGTCCCATCAAAGGGGCGCAAATGCGGTTTTTTTAATCGCTTTTGAGTTTCCATCGCCACAAGAGCGCAAGAGTATTTTAAAGGCGTCAAGTAGGAGGGTTTATCGGTTTTCAAACGAAGAAAAAAAGCACAATTTATTTTCATTCCTGGTGAAAAAAAAAGAAAAATCGTAATGATGGCCTAAGCACATAAAAAAAATCAGATTCCAATACAAAAACATGTAGGAATATTTTTTTTTTTATCGGAAAATATCGAAAAACATTGTATTGAAAAACAGTTTATATCGGTATTCGGAGGCTTTTTTAAATCCTTTTATCGGTTCATTAATTTCTTTTAAAAGTTACAATCTTCAGGAAAGATTTTAGCGCATGAGACGTAACATGAAAGCTTCGAATGATTGTTCAAAACAATAATTCATAATGACTAATTATTTATCGTTACATTTGACATGTTCCTTGGAGTTTTGTTGCTCGCGGGCTAATGGACTCATCAAGATGTTACATATGTTCGTGAGAAAGACGTTGCCGTGGAGAGGACAGTATAATATAGCGTCGTACTGTTGCTTCCCGTGGTACTCGTGTGCCTGACAATGGGTCATGCAGTTCCCTATCCACTCGAGATCCCGATCTCGGCCACTTTAAATGTCACACTGAATGAATACCCGTCTAACGACTCGTTCGAGTACCCAACCCTCCCTTATCGCCTTCGCCACAGGCCTTCTCTCTTTCCACGTGAACACGGCAGTAGGTCAAAAGCACAGAATTTACCCGCAGTCATGCACGGTATACATAAGTATAGTATAATATAGTGCTAACACGGTATATATCCAATCCCCATATTGAATTCTCGAAATTAATATGGTATATATTAATTTCTGTCAAATTCAACTTCACCCCCTTTTTTCCTCATTACGACAGGTTTTATAGAATAATTACGTTTTAATACGGTATATATTCAATTCCCATATTGAATTCTCGAGATTAATACGGTATACATTCATTTTTGTCACATTCAACTTCACCTCCCTTTTTTTGTTCTCAATACGACAGATTTTATAGCAAAATAAAGTGTTAACACGATATATACTCAATACCCACATTGAATTCTTCAAATTAATACGGTGTATATTCATTTTCGTCAAATCAACTTTAACTGCAATTTTTTTGTCTCATTACGACAGGTCTGAAGACTATCATAAACGCGTTGCTCCACAGCTTCAAACAACTCGCCGAAGTCATGACGTTGACGATATTCTGTCTTATGGTCTTTGCGTTATTCGCGCTTCAGGTCTATATGGGCGAATTGCGAAACAAATGCGTGAAACATCAAGAGCCAAACGTTACGCAGGTCGACTGGAGGGAGTAAGTTTCGTAATGATCCGTTTATCCACTGTTTATCGATCATTCAATATCGGCATTTATTAATTGTATTTGGCAACCGATTTTTGCCCAAATATAGCAATGCGCAATAATATGCAGGTATAATGTTCACAGTAAGATGAATCCACAATTCTCCAATTGTTGGAGGCTTCTTTCGTAGATTACATATAGGTGGAACGGGAGTTTAACTTTTCGAAAGTTAAGGCTGTATATCGCAGCTTTATGTCGATTTTGTCCCTTTTATTTCCAACGCCAAGTCACTAAATCATAAAAACACCCATACAGACATTTCTGCAAAATTAGAAATTTGCATTTTTCCTATGTATTCTCATGAGAAAATAAAAACAAAGCCCTCTGAATGAAAAATCAACAAGAGACAAATAATTGTTTGCATGTTAAAGTTTCACCGGAACGTAACATTTTAGCTGTCTTTTATAAGATCGATGAATCAACAGACTACGTTACTGCCAACAGGTGGACTTGGAATTCATCCAATTGGGCATTCAACGAGGATGAAGAACCCATCATATGCGGCAATGTTACCGGCGCGAGGTTAGTTACTTTCTTCTCAATCCCTTGAGACGTCTCACTTCCGTTGTCTAAGTGCCCAGACGAACAGCTTAGAATAAATCGCGTTGATACAAGAAAACATTCAACTACTCAAAGGCTGGAAGTGATCCATAAGTGTATGTAAGCCGGGTGCTTATAAAATTCAAAGTCATTCGCTTAAAAAACTTTGGTCGTGCTTTCGCACAACTTTGCGACCGCATTAAATAAACCACCTATTATGTATATCCAATATTCCTGGAATAATAAAGTACCAGTAGGCGTTCGTTTCGTGTTATGGTGACTTAGCTTACGAAGAAATCTGAGATATCAACTGCTGTATCGATCAGAATATCTAACATGCGATGAATAAATACGTAAAAATATTTAGCACTACTACGACCAACGGGTACACTTTACTTTAATATCATTGTTAATACACTTTAATATCATTGTTAATACACTTTAATATCATTGTTAATACACTTTAGGCACTGCAACGAGAGCTATACATGCCTCTGCGTGGGTCCCAATCCGAATCATGGATACACAAATTTCGACAATTTTCTGTGGTCGATGCTTACCACTTTTCAGCTCATTACTCTCGACTATTGGGAGGACGTCTATAACAAGGTTAGCGTACAAAAATAGTCTTTGAAAAATCTGTCATTTCTTTGACAAAAATTAAATTGAATATGCGTGTTTTTTTTTCCTTCACATTCTCAGGTGTTGTCGGCGTGCGGACCTATCAGCGTCTCGTTCTTCACGGTGGTCGTGTTCTTCGGGTCATTTTACCTCATCAATCTGATGCTCGCCGTCGTTGCCCTCAGCTACGAGGAGGAGGCTGAAATTACGAACGAGGTGAGTATACCAGTTCGATGTACGCAACAGACCCCGACACACAACGAACTTCTCTTGTCTTTCTCTCCTTTTCTCGTCTTTCTCGCTCTCTTGTTTATCTCAAACAATTGTAAAACTGTCGTCGAATTATTAATAAGAAGAATATGCCGGAGCAACCTAACGACCGGACAGAAAAGTTTTATGTTGAAGATAGTTATGCGACTAAGTTACACAATTTGAGGGTTCGAATAAAAAAATCGTGAGTACCTCTGATAATCGACGCGTTTGGTTGAACGACCGACAACTATTGTGCGGAAGAAAATTGTACTTGAAATTTCACACAATATAATTGTACACTGAGCCACGATGTTGTTGTACATAGCACGTGCTATTCAGTAGAGCTGCACCGCCTCTATATTAAGTGGCTTCCATTACACGCTGCATTATTTGCGTGTGGCTGACGATGATCGCTTAAGCGAATTCTTGACGCCCGAGAATATCGATCCGAATCTCGATGAATTATAACGACCCAACAGGCGTTAGACAAAAAATGTTCGTATTTTTGGAATATTAGGTTTAATATCGTCGAAGGAACTATACAATTCGAATGCTAATTCATTGTTAGGTGTATTTCTATCATACATTTAAATCCTTTTTCGCTTAAAAATTCATTAAAAAAATGTATCTTTTTGAGTGAACATGTAATGAACATCAATTTCATTTTGTATTGCTAACCTCTACGGAAGAATTGGCACCGATTGTACGGAAAGGTTTCGAGATTTTCGACGGTTGACGCTTTCGACGTTTACTGCTCCTGTTGTCTTCATCGTTAGGAAAAATTGGTGGAAATGAAATTCAAAAAAGTTTATTAAGCATCCGACTGATATATTTCTCATCACTCAACGAAAACTGGTTTAATATCTGATATCCGAATGATATTTACCTCGGAGATCCTATGACGCTTTTCGATGATTTGGTGTTTAGAATTCTCAGATTCTTCTTTAGCGTTGGAAAGCTCCGCTTTCATCGAATTATTAGAGATTTTTTCGGTATGTTTGGCTTCGGCGGAGATTTTCCTTTATTTATTCCGAAGTTTGTGGAAACGAGTTCTTTTAATTTGATTTTTGATAAGATTAATAGGCTGATGCAAATAACGGCGGCCCGTTGCTCTTCGTGGCGACTTTCTGTGACGATTCATTGCGCCAGACGCCCACAGATAAAGAAATGCGCAAAATTAAAATAAAACAGGAAAGGATTATTTGATTGCCGTCTCGAAACATAGTCAGAATTTCTTTTTAAATCGCTCCCACCTTCGAATATGCATCACGCAATATTATTGCAGGGTAACGCACAACTCGTGTGTTTTGCCCGATTGCAGTTCAAAACTAAAAGATTCTGTTGTTTCGTATTCCCTATCACATTGTTATAGGCGTTAACTAAATCTGTCTTATGCCCTAAATATCATTTTTATAAATTAATTTTACTTTAAATCCATTCAATAATCATAACGGTGTTCAATAGTCGGCACGCGTTCAGGTGACCATACAATATTCCGTGCCACTCGGCACAGAGCTGAGAGGTCATTAAATTTGAAGTCGTCTTAATAATAAAATCGCTTGGCGTCGAGACGCTGCCGCGTCTCTTGATACGTGACTGCGGCTGACGGCACTGAATTGAAATGCTTCCATCAAGTATTTCCAAATGATTCCGATTGCCGACGGATTTGAAATTTTTTGCTTGTAAACATTGTATAGTAAGCTATGGAGCTTGAAATGTCGATCGATATCTAAATCCATTATGTATGTGCTAATTTTTTCTTAGTTATCTAATGAAAGCTCGACTTCTTTGCTTCAACGTTCTTCTGCCGCCACGCTTTCTTCACCTTTTACTTTTCCTTGATAAATTTACTTTATACTTAAACATATTCTTCTCTATACTGTTCCTCTTCTTCTTAGAGCATCACACAGACCCTCTGCTCTATGTGTTTGATAATAATTAATATTTCGTTGTTGACCGGCTTGATCGGCAGGAGCGGAAGAAAGACTTGACCGACCATCGTGAGGACTCGACGTTTAGTTTCGACCCGACGAAGATCAACATCAAGACCCTCACAAAGGAAAAACAGAAGAAGATCGATGCCCGAAAGGGTGTACTATTGAGCAGTTACACGAGAAAAAAAACAAGAAGAAGAAAACGTGGGAGAAGCACGGCCGGCCAGGAGAAAAATGGTGGCGCGCGAAGCAGGTCTGCGCAATCCGCATTTCTTTTTTTTCTGTCGTTTGTATGATCTTTTCTGTAATGGAAACATCAAACTGAATTTTCCAATTTGATGTTTTAGGTCTGTGACTCCGAGTCCGAGTCCCAGTCCGCGTCACTCGAACGTGCGGCCGTCGCATCTTCCTCTTCAGGTGGGCCCCGCGAGACCGCCGGACATCAATACAGTCCACAGGTTGGCCCCGCATCGTGGAATGTTGCACTCGCGACAAGCGAGCAATAACAGCAACCAACAATCGTCTCTCGACGATTCGGGAGTTGTCGACGACCACGACGGTGATGACGTTACGTCAGCCGAAGAACAAGATCGCCGAGATCATCGCGAAAGCAGAGCGGAGAGACAGGAACGAACCTTTACCGAGGATAGAAAATTCGAGCCGAGAACCGAGAAATCACCCGCACCGGTTACCGTTTCCGTTCGAACGAGCAATCGGGAAATAAGGGTTCTAAAGTGCAATGGCGTTAAAACCAAAAAGCAGATGTACACACTGCCACCTGAGTACTTGTCACATATCGTCGTTCTAGGTAAGCAGTCTGATGATGATTAATGTTTTCGATTGTTCTTTGCACTTTACTTTAATCTATTTTTACTGTTTTGTCGCAGACGATCTTCCGGACAGAAACTGCGACAAATGTATCCAATGTTGCGTGGACTACGAGGGTTGGTTACGCTTTCAAAATTGTTTGTACAAAGTGGTGAGAGATCCGCTATTTGAGCTCACGATAACTTTGTGCATTGTGTTGAACACCGGTTTCTTGGCGTTGGAACACCACGGAATGAGCGAATCAGTGCGCCAGGCGCTTAACATCGGCAACAAAGTGTTCACAAGTATATTCACGTTCGAGTGCTTCCTAAAATTGCTGGCACTTAGTAAGGACTTTTTCAACAACGGTTGGAACAATTTCGATCTGATAATCGTATCAGCGTCGTTGATAGACCTGACGTTCGAACTCGTCGATGGATTGTCCGTAATAAGAGGACTCAGGTTGCTTAGAGTTTTAAAACTCGCGCAATCCTGGACGACAATGAAAGTCTTGTTGAGTATAATAATCTCAACGATCGGTGCCCTCGGTAATTTGACGTTCGTGTTGGTCATTGTAATCTACATATTCGCCGTGATAGGTATGCAGCTGTTCAGTAAAGATTACACAGCGGACAAATTTTATCCTGATCCCGTACCGCGTTGGAATTTCAACGATTTTTTTCACTCGTTCATGATGATATTTCGTATATTGTGCGGCGAGTGGATCGAGCCACTGTGGGACTGTATGAGAGCGGAAAAGGACGAGGGTCCAGAAACGTGTTTTGCTATATTTCTACCGGCCTTAGTAATGGGAAATTTCATGGTACTCAATCTCTTCTTGGCGTTGTTACTCAACAGTTTTAATTCCGAGGAGCTTAAACAGAAGAAAGAAGAAGTTGGAGAGGACTCGAAACTCGCGAGATCTTTCGATAGGATACGATCGATCGTGCGTAAGAAAAAATATCGCAAAGAAAATTCGGAAAACGAGAAGAACATTAGATTGGAGCAAATTGTTCGTGAGGTAATGGACAAGTCGGACAAGGAAAAGTACGCTATTCAGGAAACCGTACTCAGCCTTCCCAAAGACAATATTTATAATAGATCGTATCAGGAGAGTTTAAATCAACCGGTGTTCACTTATGAGCCGATTTATCGTCAAGCGACAGTCACGACTTACAGTCAGAGTAGTCAGGAAACTATAAAACCGAAAGACGGTAAAAAACTCGAAGAGAGATGCGACAGTAACGATACGAATCCAGAAGAAAATATGGAGATGGAAGTACTGAACAAAGAAGCGACGAAACCCGACGAGGAGGTCGCTATGCTGCCGGAGAAAGAGTCGGTTAAGCGAGACGAACGCGTGGAAAAAAGACCATGGCACGCACTTGTTAGCTATGTTGATGAATTGACCGTCGGTGGCAGAAGGGACAGCAAGGGAAGGTACCTCGATGGAATGGGTTCTTTTCCCGGTTTTGGTAGAAATAAGCCGCCAAGAGTGCCGCAGGACTGCTTTCCGCAACATTGCTATCAGAAGTAAGTTTTTCAGTTTGGAATTTCGTTACATTTAAACTTTCAGTCCTCGTAATTTTTTACCGACCACCTATTGAACTGAGTTTCTGACCACTTTTTCGACCCCTCGAGGCTTTTTTCCTCGGAGACCAGAGTCAGCCGCATCGACACTCAATATTGGAGACATCGACTCGTTACTCCAATACGGAATGACGATGCGGATGGTACCTTATTTTCGCATGAGCTCACGGTTGCTCACGTTGTTACAAATGCCACGTGTTACTTTCAAACCAAATATCCCGTATCTATTGTTATACACCACTGTTGATGATCGCCTTAAAAGTTTTCAGGCTAATGCCCGCTTCTTGATTTTTTAAAAGTTTCCGTCATCAGTAAAGTCGTCGGCTTGTCGAATAATAGTTGATGCTGACGAATACACGGTTTGCGGGCTGTGCTCGTCAGGAATTACGGCAGAACGTTCTTTGGTTACGTGCGTTCTTTAAACTAGTATTGATTCTGAATCGCGCCAATTTTCGACTGCTTCCACTTGTCACTTGTAGTGCTCAATGCATGAAAATCAACCAACTCGTTGCGTGGCTTACTGCTAGTTTTGCCGCTTTATTTCCAACTCTGGACTTGCGTTGCGATATAAGATATAACATTCTATCTTTGAGCCGAGTAGGTGGACGTCTATTAACCTGCACAATGTTTCTGTCTGCGATCAACTAATTGCATTACTGCCACCTGATTCACTAACTCTATCATTCCGCGATTTTTTAATAAAAAGTAGACGAATGGTCGGTCCAACAACGGGGGACGCCGCGTCCAATTATCGTCACGTCGTGAATAGTCAAGAAGACTAGTTTTTTTGATCATCGAAAGTGCACAACGTCTCAACGACAAAAATTGCGGAATCTCCTGGCAGGTCTGCCAAGAAGAACGCAGTGAACGACGGGCTTAGGTTTACGAAAATTCGTCTTTACGGAGTACCAATGATACAGCAATGATACATCGAAACGACTCGCCTTCTCCGTGTCTTCTTCAAATTCTTAAGCGCTTCGTCGCTTAATCCTCGGCGCACTTTCGTCCTTTCCGCGGCGCCTACTTCGTTCGCTTCGGCCATTTCGATTCTTTCTGTTACCCGCACTTCAATGAAGGCTCCTGGCAATGGCACAGGGGTTGATTATCCCTTATAACGGCACTGAAGAATTTAACACCTTCTGTCTTAATTACTACTGCATCTCCGACAATTGCTTATTTTGATCGCTTATTTCAAACAATTTAACTAACTTCAAGGGATCCAAACAACAGGAGTAAAAACGAACTGCATATACTTTTAACGCCTACAGTTTCTATTGCACCGATAACAACCACTGTTGGAAACGTCGGTCCAAACAAAAAATGATCTATACGTAGCGCGAGGAGCTCCACAATCGATGTAATATTGTAAACAATCACAATTCGGACCCCAAATTCATATTAAACGATAGCAAGATCTCTCGAAAGTCTATAATGATTTTGGATGAACAATAATACAAATTTTCTCGCATTGAAACCGGATTTCAAGTATGGGATTTTCCGATTATAACGAATATATAGGGACATCGGATTGTTTTACCTATTTGTGAAAAAAATTGGAGCGGTACTCAGATACACTGGAATGTGGTACACTGTTTGATGAGACGGTTGATGATCAATGAGAAATGTTGCTTTGTCATAGGTGCAGCTGCATAAATCGTTGTATCGCAACGGACATTGGCAAAAAATGGGTAGCAATACGTACCGCCGTACTTTCGGTCGTCGACACACCCGCCTTCGAGTGGATGATATTGGTCTTGATTTTTGCATCTTCCATAACGCTATGCTTCGAGGATATTTATCTGGATGATAATCCGTTTCTCAAGAAGATATTATATTGGACCAATCTGGCATTCTGCGCGCTATTCAGTATCGAGATGCTCCTGAAGTGGTTAGCTCTAGGATACTGTAAATACTTCACAAGCTTCTGGACAATCCTGGATTTTATAATCGTTTTCGTAAGTAGGAATAATTGATTTTACGATCGATAATTGAATGCGCAAATGATGCGCATCGTATTTCGCTGTGGCATGGATTTTACATTTTTTTTTATCATTTCGTATATCTTTCTCGTGGCTTTCAATTGGCCTGAATAATTCAACGTGTCTATCAGGAAATACCAATAGAGCTTTGTGGTGATCCTAACCCTTTGAATGTTTCTTTTTTTTGTGTGTTTTCTTCTATGTTCTGTGTAACGCCTCGTGGACACAGGTACGTTTATTCAAAGAAAAATCTTGTTATTGTTACGAATTTTTGTCTTTTTTTTTGTCTATTCTATGGAGTTTCATAATCACGTCATTGCTTTTATCATAAATACACTAATGTGCACCGTTTACATTTGTGACTGTGTTACGCTTTTCCAATTATTTGCATCATTCGTACTTTATATCTTTGCTCTATTTTATTATTTTCTGTGACGATGGATTTCTTGAAAAAAACAATTTATGAAAAATATTGGCTTTACAAAAATTTCGATAATCTTTCATATATTTGCCGATTATGCAAAATATTGATATTACTGAGAAAAGTTTATTGGTTTAGCGGACTAATCATTATTTTTCATTTTTTATGAGGATTTATATTTTTCATGAAATCATTTTTTCAATGGAACCTTCATGCTGGTTAGATTCTGGTATTTTGGAATTGTCTGTGTATATGTCGCGTCCACATCCATCAAAATTAATTTCTAATTTTTTTACGTTGTATGCGTATAGAAATAATTAGGTGTACAGTGAAAAGTCTCAATAATCAGTTACGCCGGGCTAAGCGCCTGTTCAAAACATTAGTATCAACGGCCTATGGGGATAGCCTGATAAATAAAGTAGTATGGATGCATAATTACAATTGAAAGCTAAAAACACTTGGCAACTGGACTATTAACGAGGTTTCACTGTATGAGCAAAGTATCGTACACCGAAAACCAAAAAATTAGAAATAGATAAACAGCTTTGCTATTTTATTGGATCGAAATTTCCACTATAAACTTTATTTATAATACAAAATTGGATTATCAATTTTGCAGCAGCAATTTTTGTAGCAGCAATTCGAAGGATTTAATATTTCATTACTGAACTTTTGTACTTAATTCAACGACACTCTGCACATCACTAACGGTGCCGATTTTGTATTTTTCGCATCCCTGTATCACGAATACCCGGTGAAAGTGTCGGTACTTCGCATGAACACTTAAGAGACTTTAGTCTTCCACTTGATGTTGAACTACAATAACCTTAATCGATTCTTCGACAGGTATCCATGTTTAGTCTTTTGATAGAGGAAAATGAGAATCTTAAAGTGCTGCGGTCGCTGAGGACCCTTCGAGCACTTAGACCACTCAGGGCAATTTCAAGATGGCAAGGCATGAGGGTAAGTCGACTCGAAAGCTTCTTGACATTCTTTAGTCATGAATCATTCGACAATATTTTCTCGCACAATGTCTTATATACATTGCATGCATACAATACATTATATCGCTTTGGGATGATAATAATACTCGATTTTTCCCGATATTTTTAGATTGTAGTGAACGCGTTGATGTACGCAATACCTAGTATTTTCAACGTGCTCCTCGTCTGTCTCGTGTTCTGGCTGATATTTTCCATAATGGGAGTACAATTTTTTGGGGGAAAATTTTTCAAATGCACCAACGAAATTGGCGAGCTGATAGATATTTCGGTAAGTTTATTATTATCCTCGCCGAATGAAGGCGCGTAAAGGAGACACGCGCGTAAAAAAATCTACCAAAGATGTATATCTTCATTTAGTATATCTTTCGTTTATCTTGTAAAAGATTTTTTTTCACGAAATTTTAATTTTTTTATTTTACCTTTTAAATTCTATGCCGTTTTCCTTTATAATCAAAATATTAAAATATCATAATTATTTTGGGTAAATAAATGATTATAGTATACAAATGTAATTATTATATTGGTGAAGATGTATCATAGAAAACAACGATGAATAATATTATACATATCCATACAGATAGTGAACACAAAGGACGATTGTTTTAATGGAAATTATACCTGGGAAAACAGTAAGATAACTTTCGATCACGTCGGCATCGCTTACTTGGCACTGTTTCAAGTGGCGACCTTCGAGGGTTGGATGGAAGTTATGGAAGACGCTGTGGACGCGCGAGGTGTCGATTTGCAGCCTCAACGCGAAGCGAATCTGTACGCCTATTTGTACTTCGTAATATTCATTGTTTGCGGCTCATTCTTTACGCTCAATCTCTTTATCGGAGTTATCATAGACAACTTTAACATGCTGAAAAAAAAGGTAAACCGATGAAAAAAAATTCTCAAAGTTGAACCGAACTACAGATATCGCGCAATTGCATAGTTTAATAACAATTTCTTGTTTCCTTTTTTTCAGTATGAAGGTGGAGTGCTAGAAATGTTTCTGACCGAAAGTCAGAAGCACTACTACACTGCCATGAAAAAACTCGGCCGTAAGAAGCCGCAGAAAGTTATAAAACGTCCGATGAACCAATTTCTCGCCATGTTTTACGACCTATCAAATTCAAGAAGGTATGATGCAGAAAAAAAAATGTGCAGCTATTGTATACGTTCTGACTATCGCTAACGATTGCTACCTTCGATTATCGTTGGAACTTTCGCGGCACATTCAGCCTTTCGATCGCAGTTATACTATCTGCGTTTCAGCGTATCGTTATGATAACTGAGATCAAGACGAATAGTCCAGTGATACGGAGGTAGTGTCGGGACTTCCCCGAAAATCTTCGCACTGGTTATTTCATAAACACATTGTCTCGTACCATTAACCCTTTAGCGATCAATTGATCCGTCGTTTGAAAAACTGTGTAAAAGTGTATAAATATTGCATTCGACGGGTTTTTTAAATGTCTGTTGCACGTCGACTGGGTATTAATTACTTCGAGAGCACTTATAGCCCTGCGAGGTGTCCCCGTTTTCTGCAGACAATCGGTAAGTTCAGAATGACCCAAGAAATTCCTTCCTAACGAGACACGTAAATCAATTAATGCGGCATTATTGAGAACGGATTCTCAATGATAATCGACGTTGAGCGTTTCTTTCGTTTCCTCGTTGGAAAAAAAAAGATGGTAAAATGATCGGTTCTTGTGGACGAGTAATCCGATGCATACATTTTTTCTTTATCCCCGTAAAAATCATCCCTACTTTTCGTGAAAAGTGAGAACGTCGAATTGTAATAATTCGAAAGCGGCATCGAGAAAAACGATAATCGATGCAAGTGGCTTTGACATCGCCGCGATGTTACAATTAACTATTCATTGGAAAAAAGCTGAAAAACCTGTACATGCAAAAGGAATAAACCTATAATGAAGCGAACAGCGTTATTCAGGTCACGGTGATTGAAAACCGAACGGATGATTAAGTTACTTTTTATACGAGATTAACGGCCATGAAGTTCTCGGAAATTATTTTAAGCTTCAATTACCATATTCCTATGAACGTAGAATTCTTTTTTCATATTTAAACGATAAGATATGAGTATTTAAAAAATGTATTAATCGTAGAATACTGATATTCCCGTTCCGCCGTAAATAGCATAAACCATCAGATAAAATTTTCGCCCACTACGATATTTTCGCTATTCACTTATGAACGCTAAAGGGTTAATACACTCTACACAAAAATCTTTTATGTGTATTCGAAAAAAAAATTATAGTTGTGACTGTTAGTGGGCAAAACTAACACTGCGAACAGCGACTCAGCGATTTGTAAATGATTCCAGATTCGAAATAGCGATCTTCGTTTTGATATTTCTCAATATGCTGACGATGGGTATTGAGCACTATAACCAGCCGCATCCGATATTCTTCGTCTTGGAGGTTTCGAACGCGTTCTTCACGACGGTATTCGGACTCGAAGCAATCGTGAAGATAATAGGTTTGCGTTACCATTATTTCACGGTACCCTGGAATCTCTTCGACTTTGTCTTAGTGTTAGCGTCGATTCTCGGTATCCTTATGGAGGACATAATGATGGATTTTCCCGTCTCCCCGACGCTCCTGCGAGTCGTGCGGGTGTTCAGAATCGGTAGGATCTTGAGGCTCATAAAAGCTGCCAAAGGCATACGGAAGCTTCTCTTTGCGCTGGTTGTCAGCTTACCGGCGTTATTCAATATTGGGGCTCTGCTCGCCCTGATAACATTCATCTATGCAATCATCGGGATGTCTGTTTTCGGACACGTGAGAAAGCAGGGTGCCCTCGATGATATGGTAAGTGTATTAATGCGTGTTATTTGCAAATATTGAAAAAAATGAATAATCGATGACGTCGCTGTTATAAAAGGTAAACTCGTGGATCGTCATCGGAAATACTTGTCATTCGATTGCACGTGTGCATTAAATGCCATTTGGATGCACTTGAGACGGAAATATCAGATGTTTTATGTTGGATAGACAAATTAATTCGACAAAATTTTTTTGTAATTAATTCGCAAGATATTTTGGTGTGTTGCGTAAATAAAACTTTAAATGTACGATATACTGTTGAGTAATAACTACGATATTACATTCATAGATCGATTATTCATGTTTCGATAGGAAATTGTTATTAAGATTCTTTTAAATCTCATTTACTCGAAAATTTTGTACGCAGGTGAACTTTGAGACTTTCGGTCGGAGCATGCAGCTGTTGTTTCGTTTGATGACGTCGGCTGGATGGAACGACGTTCTGGAATCGCTTATGGTTCAACCACCGGACTGCGATCCGACTCCAACCAGCAGACAGATGAACGGCGACTGCGGCTATCCGCTTCTGGCGATAACGTACTTCACATCCTTCATCATCATAAGCTACATGATCGTTATCAACATGTATATCGCCATTATACTGGAAAACTTCAATCAGGCGCACCAGGAAGAGGAGATCGGCATTGTCGAGGATGATCTTGAAATGTTTTACATACGATGGTCAAAGTGAGAACACAATAAATACAACGACTATGTCATATTCGTCGATTCCTAAGAATTTTTACAACTTCAAAAATTCACCTATCTTCGCAATAGCTTCCAATGGGTACTATCCAATAGAAAAAGTCTTAAAAATCAATCAACGAAATAAGTGAACGGTGAAGATGTAAAAAATCTCCTTGACGCGGTTTTTTTTTTGGCAATTCTACGATTGCAGAAAAAAAAAGAAAAATCGTAAATTCACAATTTCTTTCGCCTTTCAGATACGACCCGCACGCAACGCAATTCATCCGTTTCGGGCAACTAAGCGATTTCATAGCGAGCCTCGACCCGCCGCTAGGAATATCAAAGCCCAATGTAGTCGCATTGGTGAGCTTTAATCTTCCTATCGCAAAGGGTAACAAGATTCACTGTCTGGACATCCTGCATGCTCTCGTCAAGCACGTCCTCGGACACGTTGAGGAATCGGAGGATTTCAGAAAGTTACAGGAACAAATGGACGTTAAGTTCAAGAAGCAGTTCCCAACGAGAAAGGAATTGGAGATCGTGTCTTCCACGAGGATATGGAAGAGACAGGACAAAGCGGCAAGACTGATACAGCGGACTTACCGGGACTATATTGCGTGAGTTTTTCCCTATAAATGTGCAAAAAATCGTTTTGCACATGAGTATTATCGAGATCTATATTTCTCGTATTCTTAAAGTTTATCGTTGAACAACAGACTATTACTACCGCCGTAGTACTTCTTCTGCTATACTATTTTTCAAAACTTGCTGAATATTAGTGCATGAAATTGTAAATAGTTCAAACATTACATATTTTGAGGCATGATATCATATTGTCATTCCTCTTACTACTGCGTATAGTACACTTCTCTGCTGTTACCGATATCTCAGTAACGTATACAAAAGAAATACTACAATTACAAAAATATCGTGATATAAAGAAAATAAAAGAAAAAAAAAAACAAAACAAACAAACAAACAACAAGACTGGGACTTGCGAGGTCGTTTTTTTTTGTTCTTATTTATGAATAGAATGAAAAGGGAACGCGAGAGAATCGCACACGAGGTGGATTCGCAGACGCAAACCTCAAGTCCCGGTGGTATCGGGACCGAAGGTAGGGCCGGGGGTGGGTGGGGCGGGAAGCTGTCGGCCCTTCTGCACGTTCACAGGGGTAGTCGGGCCAGTAGCCGCAAGTCCTCCAGGGCCAGCGACGCCAGCGATCTCAGCGAGTTAGGAGCCGCTTCGGCGTGGCTATTTCCGAATCTTCCGCTGTTGCTGCTCTCCGGCGCCACGGGGACCCACGAGGACCTGCAACCACCCGCCCTCACCGTGTCCCGTCCCTCACCAACCACGGAACAACCCTCGGCTGCCTCAAGCTCTGGTTCGGACTCTCACGTCACTATAAGGTCAGTAACAAGGGCCCCGCAACAGCGATAAAAAACATTTAAAAATCTTTGTCTCTGCGTGTTACCTGTCCTAATACCTATCGTGTTTAGAATTCGTTATTCTATATTCGATATACTACGTTTTTCCGTCGATAGAAAAAGGTTTGGATTCTGTGTTAATACGGTCTGACGTTTTGGTAACATCTGCGAATGTGTTTGATTTTTTAATGTAGTCAAATGTCAGGTTCACTGACGCGCGCCCGTTACCTTTGTCATCATCTTGGTTCACATTATATACAATCATCAATTTATAACGGATTATTTACCAGGATTTATATTTATTCACGCCCCGGGACTCGAGCGACAGCTATTACACGGTTATTTCACATTTCCACAACGAAATCACGACGACTCGTGTCTCTACGAGAATTAATTGTATTTGCTTTTCGTTTTCATAAATCCAACTGAAGGCAATAAAATCAATAGGTAACGAGTCAATTGAACGCACAAACAATTATTAAACCAACGGTGGTTCATTAGATGCATTTTAATATGTTATAAATTACCGTCAGGATATTCGAGAGCCGATATAGAGCGTAACATGTATTTATGTGTCCATATAGAATCGGTTATGAAATTCCTGGCTTTTGATCGCAGTAAACATTCCCATAAGTTGAAAAATTCCCTTCGGAAATACTGTTTCCAAAATTGATAAACTCTTCTCTAATACTTTTTTCTACTTTTCGTATATCTGTATTTTTAACTAATCGCCATTACACTTCGATTGATTGTCGTTAAATAATAATTATGAATCGAGAGCTTTGTATTATAATAAACTTCATATTTAGAAATCCGTAGAAATCAATTTTGAATTTATTTTTTAACAGATATATATGTATTGCGCCCAACTTTTTTGCGATACATATATCGTCAAACGATATACGGCTCCTACACGACTAAAGTTTTCAATGCTATATTTAAAAAGCTTTAACAACCCAGGAAAATGTGGGGCGCCCTATGTTGTTATTAAACTGTTTTTGAAATCGTACGATAAATTCTTCGGCAATTGCATTCACACGCGCAATTTATATTTCACAAGGGAGGAATTGGGGTGAATTTCGAAAATTAACGATACTCGAGATCTTAGACTCGTGAGAACGTTTACTGTGTCGATAAATTTGGAGAATGAACCATCGTTTTTACTAGAAAGAGATACGATTTTAGTGTTCGTTATTTCTTAGCTTTAAATAGTCGCAGCGTAGAGCGTTCGGAACTCTATCCTCTGTACCATATTACCTTCCCTATTTCTACGATAAAAACGTTATACTGACATTTATACCATAACTATTACTGTACTTACGTTAGATGCTAAATATCAGCAAACATACGAATCACACATAACAAATTTTTAATAGAAACTCTTCGCTTTTACAACCTTTCGTTATGCTCCGCTATCTTCGTCTTTTCCCTAACGCCATAATAGAAAATACCAACTATTGAATGAAATTGTTTTCATTCGTTACTGCGATACGAGTACTCGATTACAACGTTGTGCTCGGTATCCGGCGAACTTTATCAACGCATAATATTATTATCAACCATTCGTAACGTTACTGTTAGATAGAGTTAGAAGTTCGTAGATGAAACTAACGATTTATACATCAATTGGATTATTGAAATATTTTTTTCGAATGACCGATGTTCACAGATCGTCTGGACCGACGCTCGGCCGTCAGGACGCCGTCGAGACATATCCGGATGAGGATGTGACGAGCCCTCCGATCTCGAAACGGGGCTCGTTGAGGCCAAGTGGCACAGCGCTATCCTTGAATATACTTCAGAGGGATATAAAAGAAGCTTTTACGCGGCGCTGCAGCAGTCTGAGAAGAAAACCAAATCCCGAACCTGTACCACTGCCTGTAGCGGACGGCAGCGACGTTAGTATCCTGGTGACGGAACCCAGTCCCGAGAATATCGCTCCACCTGCAAGGCCACCGTTACTTAGACAACAGTCCGAGGCTACGGTGGTGCATGTTTTAGTCCACAGAGAAAGCGAGGAGTATCAGGAAGCGCCGGGCGATAGCTGATCGTAGTTTAGGGACCCGGAGCCGTCCGACGAGAATACATAGGATTCATAGTGAGATATTAATTAGAAACAACCAAAATGCTTTCGTCTTCGCATTTCACACGGGTCCGAGCTTTGGTGGGTCCACCCAATATATAAACATATTAGTTACCCTACAATTGACTTTGCTATGCGGAGATCAATTATTCGTTATACGTCCGTAAGCGTAAAAATAGGGTAAAGGCACCAATAAATGAATAGTCGAAGAGCGAATGCTCGCATAATGCTATTCACTCTATACTTTTGCTATTGTATAACGAAAAAACACTAATTCATTTGAAAAAACAAAAAACGCACGTACCGAATACTGAAAATATTAATAATTAATTGTAGATCATTTTCGGTCCTCTGGTAGATACTTGTCGCGGGTTTAACTTTTTTCTTTCTTTCCGTAATTGCAAAACAAACTGATAATATAACGGTGATAAACGATATTTCATTAAATTATTGATTTCGGAGTGCAGCTTGGTTCGCGTTATAAGTGAAAGTGTCAAGTTATTTATTTACTGGTGCACCCACCCTATATTGTTCAATCGATTTACGTCCGGTGTACTTTACCGATGGGCTATACTCTCCGTTGCCGTATAGTAGAAAAAAAAGTACAGCTCGCCTTCAATTGTTTCCCCGATGTTCCGGATCTATTTCTTCCAATTTAATTGGTGCAATGAAGCGCAGGGGGGCGCGTAGGCCGAAAAAATAAAAAATAACAAAAAAAATATTGGCAGATAGAGCCTTAACGTCGAACGAAAAAGTACTGCCTGACGTCGTTAACGTTATAAATAAATGAAACGTTGTGACGCCGCGATGACGGGATCTGCTGAGAAACTACGTAATTACCAGATTTACGATTTATCAATGTCATCACGAAAAAAACGCGCACGCACACTAAAACACAAATATACATACATACAACCGGACAGAATCACAGATCACAGTTAAGTAGGTGTAGTTGAAAATTAGGTAATAGACGACGGACTGTTGGTAATCGCGTGTTTTTCATTGGCTTTACGATAATCTAATCTTATCGAAATCCATGCCACGCTTTGGCGTAAACAACGAAACGCGTGTTTAATTAAAAAGTAAATATATCCTTCGGCAAGAGCGCGAAACGAAAGAAAAGATTTTTGAAAAGCCTGTGAATCTCCGTGAAGTATGTATTATAAGATATAAGTCAATTATCGATAATATTAACGTAAAAGACAAGGTGCTCCTATGTAACCACGTGCAGGGGAGCGGGTTATGGTATCGCATACTCGATTCGCTTCCCCCCAAAGATGTCTCAACTTAAATGATACAGTAATAATAGTAATTCTTATAATATAAAACAAAAACAGAAGAAAAAAAACAAAAAAACTGTACAATCATTCGGCATAATGCCGTCGCAACGCCGGTATAGAGGATTTAGATAAACAATAAGAGCTCCAATTGCGACTGTCATGAACGCATTCCCCCCCTTAAATAGCTCATAGTTTTATTACACAAGCGTGTATCGTCATTATTATACACAATTAATAAGTTATATATATTCTCATGACAAATAATGAAAAAAGTAAAAAACAAAAAAAAAACAAAGCATAAACTTTTAATCTTAAGTAGAAAAGAAGAAAAGAAAAAAATTACGATGAATGGAGATTTGACACAAATAGAAAAAAACACTAATCACTAACTTGAATCTCACTGTTGTAGTCCAAAAGTGAGTCGGATTTATATATTGCACGGAATCTAATGTTTTTTGATTATCTACGATTTATTAATTGAACCGGTGCTCCATCTCTTGCTTGGCGTATTATAAAAATATAAATAATAAAAAATATTTCACGAAATCTTAGAAATACTCTCGGAAGAAATCGATGATTATGATGATCTATCGAAATTCTTCGTCTTGCGGATTGAATTTTCGTTCCAAGGGATTATCGTTTGATTCGATGAAATTTTTAATGCATAAAACACGAGCAAGAGACGCACAATACACCATGAGCTTGAATGAAATTCAATTGCGTACGTAAAGTGGTTTGTACTTTGTACATAGTAGACGCGTATAAATATGCTATCGATAATTATTATACGAAATTAGAATGAGTCAAGTAGTTATGGAAAAGGGGTATCGGCCATAGCATATCAACAATACAAAATATTTCGCCAAAAAAATTTCAAGAGTCCGTTAAATTTCGATGAAAATTTTTACACATCTTTCCGACATTGCTTCATTATTTCGAGATAATCTCGAATATAGGCGGAAAAAGATTAAAAAATAAAAGCGCGTGAAATTTGACAGGATACCTGTTCGTCATAGGGACGGATCGGTGTACCGACATTGTTTGCATAAAACTTCGGGAATAGCTTCCATATATTAACAATAAATGGAAGAAGAAGATGAAGAAAAGAGTGAGCGAACGGAATAGTGTTACTTACGGTATCGCCGACACGGGGGATGAAACTATTCTAAAAAGAACTATTCTGGTCACTGTCATGCAAAATGTTGTGTAATTGCACAAAATTTAATTAAAAGATTCGAACAGTCGAGACGAATAGGTTTTACATGAAAAATTTCATTTCTGAGTAATCAATTAGGAGATACGGGGCAAAATCTTTTCGATTGCCATCGATCTTAAGGATCTCACGAAAGCTTTTCTTCAAAGACGATAATTCAAAACCGTCGTATTCTTCGATTCACACAACGGCTTCAGAATTTTTGCAAATCGGCTATGCGGTTGACGGATATAAATAAATTTTTTAATAAAATCAATGAAAAATTGGAGTCACCGGAATAGTTTTTTTTTGGAGTACTCACTTCACCGGATAAATTCCCGATCCAAAAATGCAGAAATTATCGGAAAAAATAAGTTTCCGTATCTCATTGGGTACGAGAGCTATGGCCGTGCAATCAAGTGAGACTCGATGTTGAATCTCGTCCAATACTTTGCGACAAATTGCTTCCCTTTGTATTTGGCTTGGGCGTTAAGGGGGCTATCTACTAACACGAAATTTATTAATAAATCACCAGCTTCGCTAATTATTTCTCTTGAAATTATCATATGGACCACGAAAACGGTTTGCTTGACGCACGAAAAAAGAAAAAAAAGGTAAATGATTTTTTTTAATGCACAACTCACATAGACTCTACTGCCTTTTATAATTAATATCTCTAATCTCTCTGATGCAATTTAATTTACACCGTCTAAGAATATTCCAACGTTCTCGATAAATCCGGGTAGCAAGCCCCCTTAATAAGAGATACGTCACTGACAATATTAACCGCTCGAGATATAAAATAATGAATAAAATTAAGTCTAATGTCCCGAGGCTGTTTATGAGTTCGACACTCGGATGCAAATTGATCAAAGAACGTGGCGTTGAATTTTAGAAGAATAAACTGTGTTTTACTCATAACCACCCGCGGATACATCGGGATCTACAATCAATGGCCTATGTAACGTTAGAAAAACTGGCGTTAATTAATGTCTTCAATAACTATTAAATTCGATGCTAATTATTAGCGGTTAAATGTTAAATGTCCTAATGGTTTCTCGTAGTAAAGTTATTTGTTTCTTTTTAGTGTCGAAATGTGACTTTATGCCGATGAGTCAATGGCTATTATTATTATTATTATTATTATAAATAATTATGATGCGACGCGCGAGACCACGAACGTTGCATAGCAAATGCGGATAGATTTACGAATAAATTGCATTCTCTTCTGTGCTGAGCGGGACTCAAGTTTCGTGATAATATTGAACAAACAAACAAAAAAAAAATATATATATATATAAAACTTAAAGTTAACTAATGATAAGGTAAATATTTAAGCCGTATACAGGAACACAAACAACAACAACAAAATAACAATAAGTATATAAGCGCCCAGAATCGTAATCATCGTGGATTTAATTGTTAAATGAGAAGTGGGCGTAATTGAGCAATTCTCTTGTTATACATTCCCTAAATTCGCAAATTCCCTAAATCATTACCTATTCATACGCAAAAGGTGGGCATGGAATTCGAGCTCTCATTTTCGACGCGAATTCAGCATGTAATATTGTTCTTGTTATTTGTTCCTCGGTGAGAAGTTATCGTTGACGCGCGAATAATTTGTATTTTATCTCGTACTGTGGTACTTTAATATTCTTCAGTATCTACAATAAACATTACTGTAGTTAACTTTGATTATAATGATTACTAAGAGGTAAAAGCAATTTTATTATTTATGAGGTTATTGAAATATTCATATCCCCTTCTGATTGATTACTTTCAATTTTTTTTTTGTTTACTTTATTGTAGCTTCGTAACGAATTAAGAACGTCCCATCGCTGCACATGTGATTAGGTAACACTCTGAATTTTATACATTTTATACTTAAGACGATGTATCCCACTTTCACGAAACTTCAACGAATTCGGTTAAAGTTCGATGAAAGAAATGATAATGCGTATCGGCATTAATTGAAAATATCTGCACAAGAAACTCGCACATCGCTATCGCGAATCGATTGCAAAACGAAAGAGGAAGTTACGTGCAAATTTCATTCGCAATATTCGGTTTTGTTATTACTAGAAATTGTTAATGCCGCAGTGTTTCATCGTAAAAAAATGCACTTATCGTTATCTTGACATACTATAGGCGATCCGAGACTCTGGTAACGTTGGATAGAATAAACTTTTTTTTTTCTTAAAATTCCCTTCGCTTTTTCGACTGCCGCGGAGTTGTTTTTCCAGGCTACGATACCGCTGACAAGAATCTTATTAATATTTTTATCTAAACTATCGTGAAATACAAAAAAAAGAACCCCCATTCCGTTGTCCATTCGCAATCTTTCCGCAGTCATTTAACATACATCGGCAGCTAAAGAATCGTAGGTATCTCAATTCACATAAATTAACATGTAAAGTAATGTGAATAACACTTTCTTTTAAATAGCATTCGATATATCGCTGTCGCGTGTTCATTCCAAATTGATTCTGAGCGCTCGAATTGCCCACTATCGATAAATTAACGATTTTTCAATAAATGCCCAATGAGCATATGGATCATTAGTGTGCGAAAGTGCGGATGAAAAAAGAAAACAAGGGAAAAAATCCATTTTCCAAGGTTCTTGCTGCAGCAGCAAAGCATTAACATTGGATGACTGTATTGACTAATTTTTCACCGTCATTGATAACGCGCGAGGTACCGTTAGTATCATAATTGCGAAATCGAATGAATTCTCTCGAAAGCCTCACCGTTGTGTATGGATTATGATGACGCGCGGAGCACGAGACTATAGTATATTTCCGGTTTTTTCGAAGTATAAAATAAGTACGCTTAAAAAAAATGAAAAAGTAAAAAAATAGTGAACGATTATCGATAAATAAGGGTGTGAACGCGAAGCGGTAAATTTGATACAGGGAACTTGTGTGACGGCGTATGACAGTGCAATCGTGTGTGAGGCTAATGCGGTGTGGCTGATTCCAAAGTTGAGTCGAAGCCCAGTGGCTAACAGCAATTGTTCCGACCTTATTTCCGAAGTTTGTTCCATATGGCATCGTTCCGCTGTATATATATATACATATTATGTATATGTATATTGTATGTCGCGTATGTATAAATATATATATATATACGATGAAATGTGCCTGCGTTTAGCTCAAGCATGTGTAGATATATATTTAAATTGAATTCTTGTTGGCTTGTGATATTAAAATGAAAAAAAAAAAAAACAAAATTAAAAGAAAGCGATAAACACGTACACAATGGTTTACTGATAGAGACCAGCAGTACATTCTACAGCCTCATACTATATCGCACATTTGGATTAAGTTTCGTTTAGATGATTCAACGCGGGGTGTCGTTTTCGTCGTGTAATTGACGAATATTAAAATTATTACGAAAAAGCAAAAGAAAAAAAAGAAAAAAAAAACGTAAAAAGGAAATAAGATGTGAAAAATATGTTGTTGTTATCGGCGATTGAATGCGCGACCGACTTCATCTGTGATCTGCGTCAAGTTTCGATAACCCTCTTGTCGGGAGAGGGGAATTAAAACAATACCAAGTAATATGTAAAGTAAACGAACATGAGATGTATTTGAACGAAACTTCAAAAAGACAGATTAATTTCACGTAAGCAATAGGGAATTTAGAGAATTTTTACGCTTATGTTTGTGAACATTTACGGTGTGTAAATGGTAAATTATTCTTTTTCATATGTTTGAAATCGCTATTTACGTAATTGGCGAATTTCGATTAATATCGTTTTTTGGCCACAGCTCGCGCAAAAGGCTTTTAACAACCCTAATATTTCTGTTATCAGTGATTCGTTTACTGGCGCGTAGACGCAATCGATATGATATGTATGAAAGAAACTTTTTTTTTTTTATCAAGTATACTGATGCAGGTTCATGCAGTATATAAAAAATAACACAACATAGTTAATTCACATAACGAATGGAGTCGCGACTCTGTATCTCTTACGTTCAGAAGTAATGCAATTGAATCAGCAATATATTGTATGCGGAGTAGTTATTTAGTTAGATATTTTATTATAGATTAGTTAGAGAATAATTCAATACATAAATGACAAAAATAAAGAAAAAAAAGAAAAGGAAATAACGACACCAGGGGAAATCTAAAAACATGACACGACGATCATCGGTTAGATTTTATGGTCTAAGACTTTTGCTTGTTTTACGTAATATAATTATTATTATCATTATTATTACATATTATATTATAAAAACTATTATATGATTATTCTTAAATAATAAATAATGAAGTTTATTGCTAACCTATGATTTATTGATCCTGAAAACTATCGCGCGCGAATCATCGAATCGGTGGGGATGATTAAGCACGATAGGGAAGACGATAAAAATAAAATCGACGATTGATGTTTATCAAAGCATTAGCGCTTCGATCGTCCTATTTTATTAATATTTACTGCTAAGTAAATGTTAAAAAAACTTTTTTTTTTCCTTTCTGACACGGATTTTCTGTAATATTTAGTCGTCCGAATAATGATGTTCCGTAACCATAGCGACCACAAGCAACCGTACAGTCCATCGATGTATCCGCGAGTGTTTCGCTGCTTCCGATGTTTGTATTCGGATAATTAGTAGTATTTTATATACTTTAGCTTTAAGGAGAACGTCGCGGAATAATTATGCCGGATTCAGAATACGTTCGTTTGTCAAAACCCGACTACGAAGGGTGGCTAAGAGAAGACGCGGCGGAAACTGAAGTTGCGACAATCCCCGAGCATTACGATGCGAGAAACTACATTTCCGGGCCGATTCGGGTCAAAGATGGAACGGTGCCTATTAACATCCTGGAATTTTAGTATCCTTACCGTTATTTGTGTCCTGCAGCGCTTACCATTTTGCTAAACACCAAAATTTTTCGCTAATACTCTTGAACATTATACGTTTTTCTTACACCGTATTATCAGTCATTCTTATGGATACGACTGCCAAAGATATTTCAATCTTTGCGTCGCCGATCCCAATACTATTATTTACGCATCTGGAAATTTGATTCATTTTCTGAACACCGTGAGCGGTGTTATGTCGTTCCGAAGAAGTTCCACTGGCGGAGGCATAGGGCACATTACCGTGAGATATCGAAGACATACATATACTCGATACTCCCGTTGATTTGCGATTAATTGATATCGCTTTATCGTGTCTTACAGAAAAATCCGTCTATGAATCACATAGCTGTGGGCGAAAATGGTATCGATCCACCGATTATAATCTACGAATGGCCCAATATGGAAATTATAACGATCCTACATCAAGGAACAACCCGTTGTTATTCCCATTTGGCTTATAGGTAAATCAACGAAAAAAAAATACTCGATGAAAAGGTACTATTGATTATGGAATGCAATTCACAGTCCGGACGGTCTGTTGTTACTCGCGCAAGGAGGCGAACCCGACTACCTGATCACTGTATGGAATTGGAAGAAATCCCGAATTGTTTTACGATGCAAATCTCACGGTCAGGACATTTATAACGCAGTATTTTCACCCACGGTGCCCGGACACTTGACGACCAGCGGTGCGGGACACATCAAATTTTGGAAAATGGCGCGTACCTTTACGGGTCTCAAGCTTAAGGGTGAATTGGGACGATTCGGCAAAACGGAGATATCCGATATCATTGGTGTGTACACAATGCCGGATGAAAAAGTCGTATCCGGCTGCGAATGGGGTAATATTTTACTGTGGGACGAAGACTCGATAAAGTTGGAAGTTTGCAAGAAAAATAGAAAGCCGTGTCACACAAAATTCATAACACAATTTGAGTACAATAATGGAGAACTCATCTCTGTTGGTGAGTCGTATATTCTTTTCGCAAAATCTTCGAAGACAAATCTGTATTACGAAAGTTATCGCAAGGTATGGACGGCTGGATTCGCGTCTGGTATTACGAAACGATCGATCTCGCTGATCCACCCGACGAGGATCGTTTTTTGGAGATCGAGCCGATCTACGAGTTTCAGATTAAGGAGGCGGACAGCAACGATTGGGAAGACAGCTCGAGCCTAATGTGCATACAAAAACGCGATCCCGAAGATCCCGAGGAAACGCTTTGGTACTCGCAAGTGAGTCTGCACGTTCCGCGAGATTTATGCTATTCTTCAATAAATGGAAAATACGGCTTTTTCTTCCAAGGATGCAAATGGAGGCTTATGGTTAATAGATCTCAGTACCTCTGAGGAGCCGAAAGTGCCGCGTAAACTTTTGACTTGTCACGCCGGTCCTATCGCCTGTATGGACGTTGCCACATGGGATTCTTTCGTAGCAACCTGTGGGAGAGACGGTCATCTCCACATTTACAATTACTTGACGAAGAGACTTATATTAGTTCACAAATTTCGTGATAAGGGTAGCAGAGTCGTTTGGTTTCCTTGTTCGGTGATTATTTCTCATTTTGTTTATTCGTTTCGCATTACACCGCACGGAGATAAAAATATGGAAATAATCTCTACAGTTGCGTGGTCATTGAAGTATATCGCGGCGTTTTGCTGATTTTTCCTATACTTTGGTGATATACTGTAAGCGCTTAAAAAAATAGTAAGATACGCTTTTTAATCGCGTTTTAACAAAAATATGGGAAGAATCGTGAAAAATGCAAATATAGAAACTATTTCCATATTTTCTCGTCGTGTATAGTAACTAATTTTCGTTCTTCCTGCAGGTCGAATCCACTGGATCAACAATCGCTTGCGCTTTTGAAAGCGGTATAGTTAGAGTGATAACCGTAGCTGTCTTACAAGCCAACGAAGCTAACGATAATCGCGGCGATTATGTGCGATTGATTCAGGTATTGAAACCGCATACATCGGCAATAACGGCTATGTCGCTGAATCCCTCGAAACGGTACGTCCATTTCTTTCTTATATATTGCCGAACTTTATCGCTTTAGATGTTAATAATAAAAAAAATTGCAACAGTTTACTGATAACCGGTAGCGAAGATTCGACGATATTCGCATTTTTTATCGAAACCAACAATACGTACCCATCTCTCGTTCCGATCGGCTACGTCCGTCTGTTCTCAGGAGTGTCCTGCGTCGCGTGGAAACCCGAACGCGTAAGAACCGAAATAACTACGGCGTTCTTACGTTGTTCCAATGTTTCATCTGCAAAAAAAACCCTTAATATTTCGATAACAGGAAAAAACTATTCTCGTTGGCTGTTCGAGAGGAGACTGTGCGGAAATTGAACTGCCAGACAAGCCTCAAGACTACACGAAAATTTCGTACGAACTCATTCACTGCGAGCCAAAATTTTTCAAGTTCCAATCCGTCAAGTCGAAGATACGAAGAGAATTGGCGCGTCTGGAAATCGAGAGGAAGAAGGAAGCCGAACGAGAAGCAAAGCGACAGAAATTAGAGAAACTCAAAGCCGACAATCCTGGAATGGAGTTTGATGACGAGACTTTCCTCGGTAGGACTTTCCTCTGTTTCTTCATTTTCGTTCATCGTTGAAAATTCGTATCCCGTATGTCAAGTTTTTCTCGCAGTGGACGACGAAGAGGATCCACCACTTCCGGAGATTTACATACCGGAAGTACCCAATTCAATATTAATGGCAAATTATACAGCAAGCGGAACGATTTGGTTGTCAATGGGGGGATTCGATGCCGGATACATCTACGAGTATCCATCACCAGAATCGAGAAAAAACATATCTATGGAACCCCTGCGAAGCACCGTTGTTTTTGACGCCGATGATACGGAGATCCGAAGCTGTTTATTTTAGTACGAACTTTAATTTCTCCTCACCGAGTTACAAGCAGATTTTCATTCGTCTTTCGATCTTATCAGCGGAGACAAAAAGTACCTATTTCTTGGAATGGAAAATGGAGAGATACGTGTTTGCCGAGTCAATCCGAAAGATCATACAGATTTTTCGAACTATTGGGTACTACCGATGCATGACAATCGCAACGATTTGATACCCGTCATGTTGATTAGCTACGATCAGAAAATGTTACTGAGCTGCGGTCACGACGGGAATCTCTTTTCGTTCGTCATCAACGCCGAGAGTCTTCCCGCGACAGTTCAAACCGAAAAAGCAAAACGTCCTTATAAGCTGGTACGGCGCATTCAATCTATTAGTATGGCTTCAAACTACTCAATGCAATGATAATTGTATTGCGCGATTGCATTTACATTCTACAGCCGATCGCTAATGTCGAAGACATAGACGAAAGCGATCATCTGAGTCTCGAGGAGGTAATTGTAAAATCGGAAAACGATCGAATAATGGCAGTGGCGAAACGGAAAAAAGATGCGACGCTTAAATTACTGAGAGGTTTAACCGAAGAGTACAGTGAGATTATGGAACGAAATCACAATCTCCTCGAATCTCAACGAATACCGCAAGAAGCGTTCGAAATCGATCCACGAATTACGGAGGATTTGAATAACCAATTGAAAGCCGAGATGGATCTTGTTCATCAAAGATTGGCTTACAAGGTGGAAAAAAGCCAATTGGGACTGCAGAAGCTAATGGATCACTTCATCGAACCTATAACTTGTCTCCCATTCGCTGTATCCAGAATACTGTAAGTTACACAGAATTCTTCATGCACAATGTTGCATTTTCATTAATTCAACATTATACAGAAAACCGGATACCGTTGTACATTCATTGAGGGAACGAAAGTTAGGCGACGAATTCGCCACGACTTACGCCGATGTTGTGCGACGCATCGAAGAGAACGAAAAGGCTGGCGGGTAACGAGCGCTTTTTATATCTACGAACTGCGCGGCTAAATTTCTATTTTTCCGTTTTAAATATCGCTTAATCGAGAAGACTACTGTGTAGAGTCCATACTATGCCAAATCTTCTTTTGAAATACGATAATTGCATTTTTACATCGTTATTTCTCTGTAACAAGCAACGAGGATTCAGCGCTGTGGAATACAGTGAATGCTGAAGAGTATGTATAAAAATCATAACGTATTTGCAACGTAACATGAGGGCACAGATATTCCATTTTTTTAATGAAAAATAGTTTCGGGTACTTGTAGAATAATTGGACTTTTTCATTCTTTTCTATAGAGCATCCAAAGAGAGGATTGTTGAACGAGTGGAGGAGGAAGAAGAGGTATCCACAGCACAAGGTCTTGAGACCTTCCTGAAGGGTCTCAGTCCCGTGACTGTTGAGTACAGATTAGGGGTACAAATAAATCAAATGCTGAGAAAATACAGAGCGAAAAAGGAAAGAATGGATCAACGAGCCAAAGAGGTTCGCAATCGTGTGAACATTGCGGCCGGCAAAATTGTAAAATGCGACTAAACCGTTTGATCCTTCAGTGGAAAATCATCTATGCATCAAAACCGGATCCGGACGTGAATCACCCGGATGACGTTGCGGCGATTAAACAAGCAGAAAATACAATCGGCGATTACAAATTAAAAGTCTTTCCGAATTTTAGTCAAACGCAGGAGAAGCGCGAAACGACCCTAACGAAGTATAAACAATTATTGGATTGTAGAAAAAAGGTACAAATCGGTAGAAATACATCGAAAAGACAATAACGAATTCATGATTTATTCAAAAATCGTTATCATCGATGTATTCAGACTCATCATGTTCGAGAAGATTTCAACACGCGATTGAGATCTGTGAGAGACAAAAAACTGAATCTGCAGAACGAGGTGTTGGAATTAATCGACAAATTGAAGACGATACACGCGGAAATACCGGAGAAAAAAATAAAATCGCTGCCGAATATTCCGATTATCGATTACAATGTCGAATACCCTGAGAAGAATCTGGAAGTACGAAAAGGTAATGTCTATAGTAATAGTTTTTACTGTACAATCGGTTTCTCGTTGCAGTTGGAGAGATATACATCAATGGCAGAACGAGTGAAGGAAACTAAGCGAAAAAAAATGTCAGTTACGGAAGAAATAATTATAAACCCTATGGACGAGGAGTACGAAGTACTTTTGTTGGATGAGAAGCTACTGGAGTCTGAATTAGAAACGGCCATCAATACACTGGAAGCAACGAATCCCGACAAAGTGCGCAAAGCTGTTATCGATGTATCACCAGAGATACTTCGATCTTTGAATGCGAACGATCGAGTGGAAACGGCGTGGGAGAGAGAAATGAAGCGTTCAAGAGCGACGAAAAAAATCTACGAACAAAATTCAATAATTAATCGTATAAATAACAGTTACGAAGAATTGGACAAAGAATTGGATGAGTTGGAACGCGAGAGGCTGGAAATAACGGCCGACAGCGTTTACTCGGATCTGTTTCTTCTTACACTGCATCAGGAACTCATTATTCTTAAGGATTTCGAGTCAATGGAAAATCTATTAACCGACAAAGTGAATCAGAAGCTTGTTGAACGCGAAGTAGCGAGTAAAAAAATCGATTCTACGAACACGAAAATCGATCGGAAGAACAAGGAAATCGCCAGAATGCACGAAAAAATAAAGGATCTGCATACGCAGTTCACAAATATGATTAGCGACAACAAGTTTGCGAACTTCCTGCGAAGGATATTCAAACAGAAATTCAAACCTCCCAAAGAAAACGACGACGACGGTTCGCAGATAAAATGACAAGAAAAAATTCATTTTTCTATTGACCAACAGCCGATTTCTGTTGCAGAGTCGTCGTCGTCGGCCTCCGAGTCTTCCGAATCGAGTTCTGAGGATGACGGGGCGAGTCTTCGCAGCGATGAACTCGGAACGATTCATATCGACGAAAGCGTATGTCCTATAGGCTGCGATAAAGATTTATACAACTCGGCGTTTTCAATGCGCGAAGATCGCTACGAGTGCGAACATCGCGTAAAGGACGAGCAAAGAGCCATCGAACTTCTTCGTAAGGAAGTCGACGGTGATACGAGAAAATTAAAAATCGTAGAAAACGAGTTAAAGATCCATCGGCGAGACCTCGAAGATTTCATGGTAAGAAGAATTATACCTTTTTTTATTCGTCGCGACAGATCTAATCTCATTTCGTATCCATTGCAGTGTGAGAAACAGAACAAACTGAATGACATCGACATGACTGTTGTTCTGGCGTTTCATCAGCTTCAACACTTTTTGGATGACAACAGCGTCGCGAAAACTCGCGATTGCGTTGTATTCGACAAAACGAAACTCACCCGTCTGTACACGAGAGTCGGCGAGTTGCAGCAAGAAACCTTTGAACAAAAAGAGAAACATAAGTAAAGCTACACTCGCGATGTTTCCCTCGTACAATCAAGTCGACTTATGTCGCGTACATTGATTCGCAGAAAAAATCAGACTCATCTGCATAGAATGCAAGTGGATTGTAAGCATATGGATGCGGAGATAAAACGTCTGAAGGACAAAATAAAACAGGAAATGATGCAGAAATTCGGTCGCGAAGTATCGCTCGGTGCGCTGTACGAAGCCGTTCTCCGTAAAATGATTTACGACATGAAAGCCGATCTAAAAGAAACGATGAAGGCTTTCGACGAACAAATAAAATGTCAGAATTCGATGTCATCACTTCCGGAAATAACAATGTAAAACAGATTACAAATATATCAATTTTCTTTGGTTTTTAGGCGTAAAAGATAAATACTACGAACAGTTGGAAGTTCTCGAACACCTTATACAGGATAATACGGAAAAGCTGAGCTTCTTAACGGTCTTAGAAGGGGAACAAGCGAAATTAAAAAAGATTTTGCGTCACACGCCAGAGTCGGAAGTAAAAATAATTATGAGCGAATTACAATTTCTCTATTTTATTCACCGGATGATTATTATCTTAGTCGTCATTTATGCGAAGGATAAGATACTAAAGATCGAAGAAGAATATCAAAAGGATCTCACGCGCTTAGCAAGCATCTTGAGAAGTCAGAGACAGCAGAAGGAACTGTTTCGCAATGACATAAGAAATCTGCGCCTAAAATCGAGGCCACTGCCGCCCATCCGTACTGATAGAAAAGCTGTGCCAACAATAAAAAACAAGTCGGACGAAGACATCGACCCTATAATATGCGATGCCTTGAAGATTGATGTGGACGAAACGTCGACGGTAGATCCGGCGAAAACCGATAGCGAGGGCAGCGAGGAAGACGGAAGTATCAGAGAAAGTGAAGCTGATAAAGCAGAAACGATAAGCGAGGAGGTGGGAAACGAGGAAAACGACACCCACACGGCTACTATGGTACCTAATGGTTTTCCCAATTCCTATCGACCGACAGTCTATTAAATAACAAACAAAAAAAATTGCTGAGCAGGTGCATCGTCTTCTATCGCGAGTCATTGAAAGTGCTTTCGAGGATAAAGAGGCCGAAGAAACTACACAAGAAATATTGAAGCTGGTAATCGAGAGTCTGCCTGTCGGTGGCAGCGTCGCTGATATGCGCGCGGGAATAGAGCGATCGGTTGATCGTATTATCGAGGATCTTCCACGGGACGACGAAGCAACTCTGGAAGTAATGAGAGAGGCTGTGAAGGAAAGCGTAACGGACATCATAGCTCGGTTCGTACCTACGTATCCCACAAACTCTTCGGATCCTTTTTATCTGTAATTATATTTACAGCTTCGAGGAGGAATCGCGAAACATCGAGACAACGGGAATCGGATGGAATATGAAACAAAAGATCGAAGATTTACTGGATAGCATGGGCATAAAACAGGAGAATAAAATACAGAATACGCTGATAAAACTTTTGAAAACGGACAATGGCATCGAGACTACGATCGACTACCTCGTGAAAAACATTCAAACTATGCCTGACGTTGAAACACTGACGGCTCTGAGAGAACACGCTTTTCGGACGCTTACGGAGATTCAGGAAGAGATGGAGAATGTAAAGGAATTCATGATCACACGGTTAACGCGTTATTTCTACTTTTAGATCGGTGGAAGTTATTATAGAGGATTTACGTGGATATTTCAGGAAGTTCAAGCGGTCGACGGGGATCGCGTTGCCAGTGAGGAGCAGATGAACGAAACAGAAACTACGTAAACGCCGAGAGCTTTAAACTGTAAAACTAATTTATTTACAACGTCCTTCCTGGCGGTACGGTATTACGAATAAACGAAAAAACAATTTTATCGATTCCTGAAATTCTCGAAAAGCACGACGCGATACTTTCGAAGGACAGTGCCAGTCGTTAATTTCACTGTAAATTCTATTAAAATTATGGTTTGTACATTTTTTTTCTATCGCTGGCAAATCGTGTGTCCCGTGAAATATAAATTCTTCCAGAGAAGAAAAGTTTTCTTGCTGATGTTTGTCGAATTAAAAAAACAAATGATATAAAAAAGTACATAAAAAACAAAAAAGATGGAATATTTCCTTAATCTTTGTGAATTACTCGTACTTCGTCGTGTACGTCGAAGGAAGGCTAACAAGGAAGTGGAACGTTACTGAAATTGAAACGACGCACTTCCCGAAGCGCGCTCGTGCAATTATAAAAAAAAACTATTGAAACCTGAGCCAACCGCTCGATGGCTTTGGGGAAAGGTGATGATATAAAAAAAATTGAAACGAAAAAAATTGTGTCGATAATATGAAAACCGAAATCGGACTCTCGCCTGGAAACGCATCCGTATCGGAAATGTGTGATCTCAACAATTTGTCTCGAATAAAAACTGAACCATTGTCGCGACTGCAATGCATCTGCGAAGATTGTAGAAAATGGGTCGCAACAAAGAACGCGCGATGAATGTGAGCAGACAGTGTCATTGTTTCTTGAAACTCTTAAGTATTGGATAAATGTTGTCGAAGGCCTCGTATATTTCTTGACGAACCTTTGCACCTGAAATAAACATATGAAAGTTACATCATTAGCGATTGCGGGTATCCGGATGGAAAATCCGATTTGAGACAAACCGAATAATAATTGATCACCTGTAAGGACGACCTTTCCAGATACGAATATGAGTAACACGATGCGGGGTTTGACCATTCGATAAATCAAACCAGGAAACAGCTCCGGTTCGTATGACGAGAATTGCCCGTGGGTGAGCACCAGACCCTCCAATCGAATGGGGAATTTCACGTCGCAGCTTCCAACCATATTTTGTATCTTGAAATCGAGGAACTTTGCCTGCATATGGAAAAGCAAACATTTCGGTCAAGTTAAAAAATAAGGGAGTAAACAAAAAAGTAATTTAGGTCGAGGGGAACGATACCAACCGGAAATCCAAGTTTCTGTATAATACGCGCATACTTCCGCGCTGCGAGCCGCGAGTCTTCTTCACTTTTTGCTCCCGTGCACACCATTTTACCACTACTAAAAATAAGAGCCGTCGTTCTCGGTTCTCTTATTCTCATTATCACAGCGGCGAATCGTTTTGGATTGTATTCCGCGTTTCTCGCGTGTAAAGCTATTTTTTTTAAATCCAACTTGCAGGTAAGATTCACAGTGGACACAATATTTCTGAAAATTGATAGTTAACTTTTGATAAAAATTGATAAGGTAAATAGTAATTAACAATACGAATCAAGTTTCAGTTTTATATGTATTCTTTTTTATTATTATTTCAGATATATATATTTTTTACTTTTTTTTATTATACAGAATTACGAATTATATTGTTGTCTGTATCAATTTGAAATGTATAATTTTGTTTGAAGATTAAATGGTTAAATAAAAAAGTGGAAATATAAAAACAATTTCATATACTCACTGTAGCTGCGGGAGAATTCCAGGATCTGCGGACGCAGGTGTCATAGGCGTCATTGGACCTGGGGTCGCAGGACCGATTGACGGAGGCGCAATTTGACTTGACGGCTGCACTATTGGCGACATCATATTTTGCTGCAAAATAAACATATGGTCAAGATTTTGACATATTCAATGTCATAGTTTGATGGAATTGACAACGCACCGGTGTCTGAGGCTGCATGAGACTCTGAGGAGTCGCGAATGCCGGCGTAGGCGCATATGTGTGCATAGTTTTCTGCGGCGTAATCATGAGCATTGAACTGCCCTGCATGTTTGGACTCATCGAGTGTAACTGCTGCAATTGATACTGAGATGGCTGTTGTTGCTGTTGTTGTTGCAGTGCATTCGGCAAAATTTGTTGATCCTCTTCGGGTTGATGAAGAGGAGTACCGATACTCGGGATACTGAATCCCGGACTCGGTAGCATTTGATCCATGATTAATCGTTTGTACACGTACGTTCGGTATAAAAGCGCGTAGAATAAGTACGCCTTTCCGGATTGTGAGAAATATTCGTTAACGAACGTATTTCGATTCTAAGGCATCGTGCTTGATAGCAGTTCGGCTATTTTAAACCGTAATCGATGCCTCTCGCGTATTCCAAACTCGGCAACATAACCACAATTGTTTTATTTACTACGAAAAATAGTAGAGATATCCCCGTCGATGCCGCCAAATTCATCCAACTGATTTAACCCGTAAAAGTGTCACAATACGATCGATTATACGACTTCGATTGTCCAATCGGCGAGTTTGAAAAAATATTTCGTCGTTGTTACATTTCTTTTATCATTGCACAAATTGTTGCGTCTAAAAAGACAATAATAAATTTATAATTTGTAAACAATTGCCGAAGAGAATCTCGCCGAACGTGATCGCGGAGTATTGTTCAACGAATACGTGAATACAGTAACGTGTGCATTTATCAATGTGTCAATGGTGCCCAGTGGTGCCAACGTTCGGAAGCAACCGCGCACGCAGAGAATGACCGGTACGTGTGCAGCGGCAACCAAAAGATAATGAAATAAAAAGTCTTAAAAATGTAACGGTCCCCTTATATAAAAAAAATCTTTTTCTAGACTATAGGCATAATATTTCGTCACACTCGCTTCCCAGAAGGAGAAGACAACTTGCATTTTTTGCCGTCAGCACTTTTGCCGTGAGGACGACAATAGGATCGCCGCCTCACGGCAACGGTGAAGCCGTCGCGCGGATGCTGGTCGCGCGACGGTCCTTATCAGCGCGCGGAGGTATACCTCACGCGCGCAACGATGCAAGTTACCGGCGTCGAAGCCCTTTGCTTCGACACCTCTTTAAGTTGTTCAACTCCGACCACCCGAAGTGTCAGACGGTATACTCTCCCTATATTCCCTATCCCTATATCGAAATTAAATAACTTCGGATTTCAAGTGCATAACACCCAGTAAAACCTGTTTATTTGTCGCATCAAGAAATCAACTCGGCATTCACATAGGTTCTGATGTAACGAAGCAATCCCTTGCACAAATTTTCAACGGCGATACGCAGTGTTTCGCTCCGATGAAACGCTATGCTAAGACGCAAGTAATTTCTTGATTCTTCTTTGATGGAAAACCGAATACCCGGTATTGCCGTAACTTTGAGCTCTTCTTGACACCATACGACGAATTTGCTTCCGTCACAACCTGCAAAGTATTGTTATCAATTGTTTGTTATTTGCGTCAAGTAAAATGTCGCCGGCTTTACCTGGTGGTAAACGAAGCCACACAAAGTAGCCACCTTCGGGTTTACGATACGAACAGCAATTTGGTAAAAACCGATCGAGAACCTCGCAAACGGTTTCCAATCGATTCTGAAAAAGTAAGTCGCTTAACTGTCGCAATGCAAAACGAATTTGAAATTTTTGTGGCGGTTTAAATTCGCAGCACTAACTCTGTAAGTTTTTGTCAACAAATCAATGTGTTCATCCTCTATTCGCAAATGAAGAAGACTTCCTATGATTCCTGAAACATAGTGATTGACCGCACCTCCGCTTTTCAAAATTCCCCTGAAAAGTCAAATTTTTTTACAAATTTCACAATTGTTTAACAAACTCCGTCGCTATTCCACTTTATTATTATTGATGGACTCACGAAGATCGCAGAATGTTAACGACACGAGGTCCGCATTCAAGCCAACCGAGACGAATAGCCGGAGACAAAATTTTTGAAAAAGAACCATTTGAAATGATGTTGCCCCCTGAGTATTCGGGATCTTTAGGATCATCATAATAGAATAGTCTATGTGGCGGTGATCCGCTTCCATAATACAAAAGATTGTAGACATCGTCGCACACAACTGCAATTTGATTTTCTCGAGCAATGTTCACCAATCGCTTGCAGCTTTCTGTAAAAACTTTGTTATAGAAAAATTTTAATCGATAATTTTGGAGTACATAAGTACAGGTATTACTACCAGGGGGCAAAGTCATTCCTGTAGGATTGTGAAACGTTGGAATTGTGTAAAACATCGCCCAAAAAATCTTTTCGTCATTCAACAAGTAATTATTGTTCTTCTCTTCATCTATTACTCGTTGCAGGGCATCGAGATTTACAACGTCGTCCTTCATGGGCACTAAAAAAACATCGATAATCCAATTCTAATATTTTGTCGATAAAAAAAAAAAAAATTTCTCTACTTGGAATTTTTTATTTTCCCGCGTTTTTTTTTTTTTTTTTTCGTTAAAAAAAATATCGTTATTTTTTGGAAATTTTTCATAGTACAGAATCGCGATCACCCGTTACGATTTTCATCAAAGGAAATTGCTTGAAAGCATCGAGAGCAATCATGTATGTAACTTCTTCGACGAATATAACTCCATTAGGCGCCAAAACGGTCGTTAGAAGCAATTGCAGTCCGTGGGTCGCTCCGCAATTCAAAACAAGCTGTTCCCTCGCGACCGGATCACCGTAGCGTCGCGTCAAAAATTTTTGCAACTCGTCTCTGCATTCCCATAAACCCGCGGTAACGCCGTATTGAAAGAGATAGTACTTTCCTTCCTTCTCCTCTTCCTCCTACGATAGATAGACGATGTCGCGTTCTTTAGTTGATTCTTTGAAGAATTTGATATTTCAATGGATTATAAATCACCATTCTGTGACGCGTAGCTTTCATCATCATATTTCCACAATTCTTGAGTAGGTCAGGTCCGGGCGCACCGACGGACAGGTTGATAATTTCAGAATTGTAAACATTGAACACAGTTTCACCGTCGAACAAATGCCTCGAGAATGGATCATTTACCGTCTCCATAGTTTCATTCAATATTAAATCGGAATTTATTTTGTTAAAGATTATAAATTATAAGCAATCTTCAAGAAACATAACGCGAACGCTACACCACTGTATGGACGTTGGAATCTGAATGACTCAAGTTAAAATCTCACTTATCTTATCGCGTTTTATATAGTACTACGTAGCAATGAAATGCTTTTTTTCATCACAGTTACGTAATTAGAACACTTCACGCACACCACGATATCCTATTAGAAATCTACCGAAACGTATAAAGTTCGGAATGAAGTATTTATTGCAAACTACGCGTCGAGCCTCTGAGTGATGATCAGTTCGCCGACCGGAGCTCTACTGAGCGTCGAGTAGAGTAAAGTGAACTCGCAAAGCAATGACTTTTCAGTTTGTTTTGCAATCTCCAGCTTTCCGAAGAAATAAGTACTTTTGTCGTTGTGCTTTTGATGTCGAATAATCGACTGTTGGTATTCGGGGTTTTTTGTGAAATGCATTACTCAGCGAAATAAGAATGTCGTTCTTTATTACAATATTTTGTAATGATATGTATAATGTATATACATAAATATATGTATCTATGCGTATTACATATACACAGGGCGTTGCAGAATCAAGCATTTTCGGTTTGAACGCTATAACGAGGTATTCGTAAAAACGAATGACGAATCAATCAATGCCTATTACATCCATACACTGGATCCATTTTCTTTTGTACATTTTTTTCCTTGTTTTCTTTCTTCGGCCCTATCGTTGGCCGTCTTGATTCTGTATCGCACTGTCTACGCATTACACACGCACAATGATATAATAGAGATTTTTATAAATTCTGCGCCCACAGCCGAATGACAAATTAATTTTTTTTTTTTAATTTTTTTTTTAATTCAATTAATCGTCCCTCTTTCGTCGACTATGACTAATTGCCAAATAATTTTACAATAATTTTTCTTTTTCTTCGCTCAAAAAGTTGCGTTCGGTATGTATAAAAGTAAACATTTGTTCGAACATTTTTTGTCGTTCTATGGATCCTTTTATCCCGTATATAAAAATGGTCGCGGGACGTTTTATCTAACGTGATATATTACAAAATAGAGAGTAATAATTATAATTAGTAACACTTAATACAATGTACATGGTACGTAGTTCGCTTATAATTTATTAGGGATAAGATACTGTCTGGTGGAAATGGCAAAATTCTATAACAGACAGCGCTTGAGACAGAGAGACAGAGAAGAGAGATAACGAGAGAGAATTCTGCAAATCATTGAAATATTGTATCGAAAAATGAACGAGTCGTGATTTTATGAGATTTATTTATACCGCGGATCACAACAATCCGTAAATTCTAATGGCAGTTCTAACGCCAACTCTCATTTCAAATTTCGCTTTTAAATTATAATTTTTTGCCTGAATTTCCAGTCCAGCATGGCACTTACTATCCTACGATTACGTCGCGCAGAGTTATGCGTATAACAACGTTTCTCCGCTGGGAACGATTAATTTTTTTTTGCTTTTTTTTTCGTTTTTTCAAGTACATTTCGTCTCTTCTACATTCGTAGATTATTCGCTTAACGAGTTAACATTAACTAATTTATTTACAAATATTCCGGTGTATATATATAGTTTTTTTTTTCTTTCTTTTTTTCGTGAAATTTTTCAAAAATTTCATCGGTCCAATTTGATTGGTCCTGTAAAGACGATGGCATGAGAGGCTTGAAAGAACCGAGGTAAACATTATTTAAGTAGAAAATATATCGCGACGCAAATATTCCCGCAGTCCCTTTGCAATTCGTTCCTCGGTTCTTTCGTCCCTTTCCCCGATCCCCCCTCCCCCCCCCCCCTTGTATATTAAACGTACTTGAAACAATGCCTCGAGTTTCGTTAACTCGAGGTTAAAATTAAAAGAAATTTAATGCGCCCCTTCTTTTAAGTTCGCTCGTTGTATTGATATCGAATGAAAGAATATATAAACCTATCACAGTCAGCGGCGGGCCGCGCGAGGTTCCGCACTCAGGCATACGCACACAACCTCTCCTCCTCTTGTCACCGACGTTTGTAATAAAATATATTTTGCAATTTGTCGTTTTCACTGTCGTTAATAGTAACCGTGACAAAGGTTACGGTTAAATTATTGCATGCCGGCCGGCGTGTACGAAACCCCCGTCACTTTTATTCCTTCCCCTCGAATCACACTTAATAAAAAAAAAAAAAAAATCGTGATGCATTTTCGCAAAGGAAGCCTCCCGCGTCCCCGCGACGCGGGAGGCGATCTCGATAAAAGTGTATCGTATAAAATTCGTATACTATTCTATATTCGATATCTCATCGACAGAGACATCGACAGCAACGTTTATATATATATGTATGTATATATATATATATAAAGTAAATACTTACATACCTATTGGGCTCTAAGCTCCGATTCAATAACCGTAATGGTATATCAATTATTTACAAGCCACCGCTAATGGCACATTAAGAATATTTGTTTTTTTTTTGCACTACTTTTCATCGTATCTTGTATTCTTTAATTGTAATATGGAAATATTGGATAACGGTTTGTTCGAACAA
The DNA here is from genome assembly GCA_964006125.1 of Cryptus viduatorius. Lineage (NCBI taxonomy): Eukaryota > Metazoa > Arthropoda > Insecta > Hymenoptera > Ichneumonidae > Cryptus > Cryptus viduatorius. The sequence continues at coordinate 17,766,613 of OZ023222.1, forward strand.
AATTGTTCCAAAAATGTTCGTTAACCGTTTTGCGAACCCATACATTTCCTAGTATTAAATTCGGACTTCCATCAAGCGGTCCGCGTTTTTTTTTTTTTTTCGTTTTTTTTTTTCATTAAGTTTGATCACAATTGAAACACGTCCTTCGTGGGTTACGTCCTCTAAGTACTGCAATTCCTATCGGGGAGATTCGAGAGTCATAAATATAACTCTCGTTTCTTTTTTTTTTACACCCTGTTTCACCTTTGCTCAGTAATCTATCGAGAGACCGAGCTTTTCTGCTGGACGACAACTTGACCGTTCACCGGCATCGAAGTCTCTCTCTTCTCTCAGCGATCGAATCGGCTCTCACACCGTCGTTTCGTTTTTTCGCAGAGGTTTGAGCGGTTGAAGTTCGCGTTCCAAGCGATCAAAATCATTGTAATACTCGTGATCGGATTCTTCCTCCGAATTCCGCTGTCTTATTTGAGATCCGAATGCGCCATTCGTAAGAATCTTGTCGAGATCGGGAGTCGGTATGCCGATTGTTTGCGGTGTCAAAGGGCCGTCGTCCTGTGACATTATGTACTCGGGATTGTCGAGCGACGTTTTTCCCGGAATTGTCAAGAACTCGGGATACTTTCGATATCCGTTCTTTAATCTCTTTGGTTCCGATTCTAAAGGACATGAAAAAACAAAAAAAAGAATCAGAATATTACGAATAGAATAAACGAATTTTTTATACGTTTTAGTGTGCAGCGGTTGTCCGTTTTGCAATTTAACTTACCATTGGGTTTGAAATCACCGATAACATCCATGTACTGCGTCGTATTTGCCGTCAGTTGCGGCGACGGGACGAGATAATCGTCCTCGTCGACGGGTAGGTGTAACTTTACGTTACCCACTTGCGCCTGTTGATGAGTGGCGTTTATTTCCGACTCGAAACCATCGTCCGTAACGTCGCAATCTGTAATCAAACAATTAGGAAATATTCATTAAAAGACTGTAAATCAATCAAAATTGTCATTAACGATATAAACATTTTTGAAGTTAACAAAAAAATGCTGAATTTTATTAAATTTTAATTTTGATGATAATAATAACATTCGTGACTCTAGCTCTATGCACGTTTTTTACATTTTACGAAAGTATTTGGAATAATAAAAAATGACAATTTTTTTCTTGAAGCGATTAATAATTTCTGGGTGCATCCAATGTGATGTTATTTTGAAAAGTGACAATATGAAAGACTTGCTTTACCTCTAACGCCGACCATTTTCAATGGATCGGAACAGTATCGGGAGCTCGAACTATCGGAACCGTCGACATGACCGCAATGACCATTGGGATGTGCATAGTGACCGTGTTGCACGGAATTTCCGGGTTCGTGGGACGTACTCCCGTTGGCGCGATTCGCTCCGTATCTCATAAATTCTCTATCCCAATTCTGTTGATTCTGCGGTGTTGGCGAGTCGGCTGCGAGTGCCATACCGTTCGCCCAACACGCTTTTATAGAGCCATTCGGTGGTGAACCCGAAGTACTCGATGCCGAAATACACGCCGGTAACGGCGCTCTCGATTTTGGCTGAAGATACTCGTCGGCATCGACCGTTGTTTCCGAACCTTCCATACCCAGCGCCCAGGTGCGAACGTTATTGTCCTAATAACAAAAAAAAAGACATCATAATTATTCATATGCACTTTAACCGATCCAAAACGACAATAGTGAAGGCGATGCCTTTCGACCACTTAATTTTACGAAAAAAATAATATCAACTTACGGGTATCAAATTCTTCGGCAACGTCTGATATTTGTCGTTCTCGATAACCAAGTATCGTCCGGGATCTCTCGACATTTTAGCAAATTCGTCGACGAGCTCTTTGAAATTCGGTCGCGTCTCCGCATCGAGAACCCAACATTTAACCATAATAACGTATACCTCGAGAGTACAGATCGCGGGACTCTTCAGCCTGACGCCTTTCTCGAGTAATTCGGGAACATTTCTCGCTTCTTCATTTTCGTACGGTCGTTTACCGAATGTGAGGACTTCCCAAACGGTAACACCGAACGCCCAGACATCGGACTTATGTGTGAATATACGATGCTGTATGCACTCGAGTGCGAGCCATTTAATGGGCATTTTGCCGCCGTCGGCTTTGTACTGTTCCTCGTCGATGTCGAGAAGCTTTGCGAGACCAAAATCCGTAATCTTAACGCAATGGGGCGTCTGGACGAGAACGTTTCTCGCCGCTAAATCGCGATGTACCAATCTTCGTTCCTCGAGATAAGCCATACCGCGAGCTATTTGGGTACACCAATTGAGCAAATCCTTCGAACCAATGTTCGCTTTGTATTTACGAACAAATTCAAGAAGACAACCGAAGGGTATCAACTGCGTGATTAACATCATTGGCGATGTCATACATACGGCGAGAAGTTGAAGAAGATTCGGATGATCGACACTTGCCATAATGTATGCCTCGTCGAGAAATTCCTTCGATGTATTTACCCCGGTGCCTTCGTGAAGCACTTTAATCGCAACAGGAATTTTAACGTTTTCTCCTTCCGGTACCCAAACGCCTTTGTAAACATTGCCGAATGCTCCATTACCAAGAATACCGCCTTTTCTCATTTCTGCTTCTTTAATCATTCGCAACTTCGCCAGATTCGGCTTAACTCCCGTCGGTCTCAATGGCTCGTTGTCGTCCAGTCCCGTCAACGCTCTTGTCATCTTCATCGTGTTCTCTTTCGCTTTTGTACTTCGACGCCATTGATACACTATCGCGGCGACTATAGCCACAACGATTAAACTGATCACCGCAACTAATCCAAGAATAGCCGGTTGTATCTCATTTTCCGAGATGAATCCTCCAACACCGTGTGCCTCGCGAGAGCAGTAACTATCTCCGTCTTGTGACAATACTTTGTGAGGATATTCCGGGGGACATGTTTCGGTGCAGTTGAAAGCTGCCGCGTCGTTTACGGGATCTTCGTCCTGTTAATAGATTAAGACACTAGTTGTAAGTTACGAATTCGAATTATACCAATTATCGTCCGAGTAAAAGTTAAACAGTCGCAGAAGAGTCGCAAAACAGTAAAGTCCCACAAAACTATAGTTTTAAGGGGAAATACGCGGTTACGCGCCAAAATTCAGTTTTGCTTACTACTAATAGTAAAGAATTTTCGGGGTTCTTCAAGGATCTCTGTTGGACTGTTATATAAATGTGCGGATTCTTACCAAGTAGATTTTGAAGTTTCGGCATTTGTGACATTGATTGGATCCGGGACCGTAGCAGCTTCGGCATTCCGCGAAACAGGGTATGCAAAGTTTCGAATCGGGTACGACAAAGTGTCCCACGGGACACTCGTCTTCGCACTGTTCGCCCCTTTTGTACTTTGTGCATTGCTGGCAAACTTGTTCGTGGATACCGTATCCGGTGCATTTTTTGCAACGAGAATGACACTTTTTGCAAACAGCTTTACCCGCCAGAGGCTTCAAGGCGCCTTTTTCTTGAGGGCCTATCCACTCGTAAAAGTAGCCTGCAATTAAAATTAATCGAAATATTTTATTATAAGCGTCTTTCCAATTGATCATTAATTGCTGTCGATTTAGAGTCGTGAAAATGTGTAGCTTACCGGCAGGACAGGGCTCACGCTTCTGTAAGCACCCCTCAGGAATATGACCGTTCATAATCGCCTTTTCACAACTGTGGCATCCGTTTGGACCGATATTGTTCTCGGGACCTTCGCAACCACCGACGCAATTCTCGTGGCATCGTTTACACTGTCCGTTGTCGTTGTACTTGGATGATGGACACTCCGGAACGCAAAACGGACCGTCCCTCACGTTTTTGCACTTGTTGCAGTGTTCGGCGTTCGGTCCCTCGCAAGTGCCGTCGCATTCCTCGTGACAAGTTTTACAGATACCCTTTTCCGCTTGATAAATTCTGCAATCAATGTTTAGAGAGCAAATTAGATTTCTACGTCTATCTTCTCAACTGTGTCGTATGGAAGTTATGTGTTTCACATCAAAGACGAGATGAACGTTCGGTTCGAGAAGTTAGAAGTGAATTTCACGCAATGGTGTTTTTGATTAACTTACCCGGGTTTTGCATTGCAGTCTTCCAAACAAACGTTGTCAAGCATAAAATTTTTACACGATAAACATTGCGCGGGTCCACGACCCCAGCATCCCTCCGCCGAGCATTGTTCGTCGCAGACGAGACCTTCTTTGTCTGTTTAAATAACGCAATAAATAATTTAGAACTCCAAGTAACTTCAACAGAAGTCGGAATGATGATGGATCGGTTAGAAAAGTTCAACTTACGACATTCGGTTTCGTTTTTATTGGCCTGAAGAAGGCTCGCGTGTTCCGTCGATTTCTTGATTCTACTCCAATCGATACTCTGCGCGTAGCACAGATTTTTGTTCTCAAGAATTGCGACGGATCCCGAGTATATCGACTTCAATGAGCTGAGACCCAGTGAGACTAATGCTGTTTTTACGATGTACAACGACGAGAAATATTCCGTGAGCGTTCGGCCGCCGATAACTTCGAGATTTCTGAAGTACGAAAGATTCGTAAAATCAACGTGATATCCTTGAATATTAAGGAAACCGGTGATCTCCTTCAAGGTACTGAAGACCTCGAGTTTGTCAGGATGCATAGCTGGATAACGCTGACCAAACGTGAAATTCGGTTGAATATCCTGAAAGCCGTCGAAGGTTTGTTCCAAAATCGTCAGCGAACCATCGATAATCGTACAATCCTTGAAACTAGCGATATTTCCGGAATGTACTTTGTCGACACCCGCGCAAGTTTTCGGACACGGACCGTCGCATGGTACGCATTCGCCGTGAAGAGCTTTTTTCTTATGGGGACACGATCTCACGCAGGCACCGTTGTCCTTTAACAAGTGCTCCGGACATTTGCGGACGCATGTCGCACCGTAAGCATATTTACCGTCGGGATTTACCTCCCACGAGTACGTTGTTGGATTGTATCTGGAAAAATATCGAGACAAAAAAGGTTTGAGATATTTGTAGAACGGCAAGTAGTATAGAACTTTAATAGCTTTCCGAGGGGAAAGACGAAGCAGCGCAGTTTTTTCGTTTCGAATACCTCGGAAAATTGAAACGACCTGAGAACTCTCTTCTTTGCGATCGGTAAAATTTATCGTCGTGTCTCGCGCTTCGGTATCCTTCTCTTTACTTTAATCGAGTTTCTCACCGTCGAGAATCTCGCGAGGGGTTTGTTAGCTCGCGGGCAATGTCACTCCGCAATGATCGAAAAACTCGGACTCGCGATCGCGTCTTGTGGATACGTATGAAATAGTTATACTCACTTCTGCATCGGCGGACACTCCTGCGTACAGATACCATCGTCGAAGAAGTTCTTGCAGGCGAGACAGTCGCTCTGTTTCGGACCCGTACAGCCGCCGGCGCAAAAAAGATGACAACATTCGCGCGGATTCGGTCCAAAGCACCTGCCCTGCCAGCACTGTGGCGAACAATTCGTCTTGGAAAATCTTTGACAATTTTCGGGTTCCTCGCCCCAGCATCCTTGTTCGCAACTCTTGTCGCACTCGGAACACGAACGCTCGGGAAATGGGATATTGTAAACGTACTGATATCTCCCTCCGGGACCCGTTATGATTTCGTCCCAATTAATCGTCTTGATGTGGCAGAGATTATAGTTGTTGTACAATCCGACGCTGCCGTTGAGAATATCTGTACATTTCGAGACAATTTTCTTAGCTTTTGTTATATTGGAATGAAAATCACAATATTAAAAAAAAAATGTAATATTAGAAAAAAACGGAAATTATAAATCAAAAGTCTAAAAATGTTCATTCTCGAGAAATATTAAAAAAATTAATAAAAGTTGTGTAACATTTTTTTTTTTTTTTCATTTTGTTGAGGTAAAGAATATCTCAACAATCGGTTGAATAACAATTTTAAAACATACCTCTGAGGGCCGGCATCTCCAGATTGTCCATTTGGCACAACGTGACGAAGAGGGCAAACTCGTTGTCGTCAACATTGACCTTAAAGAGCGTTCTGCCGCGTATGATCTGCAATCTCGGCAGAACGAGTTTTCTAATGTCGATGTGACTGATGAGAACATAACCGGTGACTTCGCGAATGTATTGAAGAAAGCTGAGGTCGAGGGTCTCGTTCTGGACCCACGTAATCTCCAGATTGCCGTCGACGTAAGTACAGTTGGTGTACCGCTCTCGAAGATTTCGATAGTGGTGGTCTTTGTTGGACGGTACGGAAAGCCGGCCATTAGTACCGATGCAGACTGCAACAAGAAACAAAAAACCCCACAATAACGTTAGTTATCGGTTATAAATCCAGCAGTAAATTTCAATACACGGGAGTACGGTAATTGAACGTACAAACAGCCGGTATTGTGATCCAACCCACCAGAAAACAGGATTACAATACCGATCGTCGAGATGCTTAAAAAAAAACCGAAAAAAAGCGAATTTAACGATTGTAAATCTCACACATACGCAAAAGAATATTCATTGCCAATCACTCCGTGTGTGTGAACGCATCGAGTGCGATAGGAGATTCAGGTTTGTCCGAGAGACGTGATCGTTGGAGGTAAGAAGCCAGAGGGGCCTCCAATTAACATTCCCTATTCCGCGTGAGTTCGAGCCAAATTAGGATACGTCCGTTCCGGAACTTGTCGATTGCTCAATCCGCGTCGTGATTGACGGTCCGACGTAGTACCGATCTTCCAAAACCAAAAGCTAAAGGTTTCTTTTGCCTTTGATAGTTGCAGTGGAATAAGAAAGACGGAAATAAAAAAAAAGAAAGGAAACATAATCTATATATACCTATTTCTATTCATAACGGAACATTAACGAACGTTGACGTCCCTTTCGCCCATAAAATTACCAATGAAACACGGTAGGCACGTGACCTGCAGCTGAGGAGCATCGGATGCGAAGAGCCGAAGGAAAATACGAGGTAGAGGAAGGCAGTGGAAAAAGAGATGCTCGGTGAAACTTGCCACCCACACAGTCGAAAGAACGCCTCCGATCTATAGATAGCTACCTAAGCATTAAAACGTTGTTCGCGAGTGGGCGAACCACTTCCACGACGCGCGTCGGCATGGACCACGGATCTTACTATAAGTTGCGCTTTGGGTGCTCCATAGTTGCGCAACTACTACAGCCAGTAGTAGTTGTTGTTCCCGTCCGAGCATTCATCCTCTGCAATCCCATATGTGTACTCCTTTCGATTCTATATCTAAATTTCGAGACACGCGCCTTTTTATTCACGTACTCTCGACGCAATCTCTACCGTTACTATTTTATATATATCTAGTTGTAAGGCTCGATCGGTAGGCACCAATTTCTTTATTCGATATGCATTGCGATACCGTTGGTCTAAGCAGCAACAAAATATGGACCACGCGGGTCAAACATCATTTCTCGTCCCACGAACGGGTCCCCCATTAATTCTGACGTACACGATGTTTTTTTTTTCTCTTGGCAGGAAATTCTCGGAACTGCGCGTATTACTATTGCACCCTACGGAGAAAAAAAAATTGGTTGTAACACTGAATCAGCGTCTGCGCGTGGCGAAGAAAATATTTCGTTGATTGAATGAAATATCTACTTTTCCTTACCACTATAAGAATTATTAATTTCGATGAAAAAAGTATTGGTTCGCTACCGGAAAGCGCCGATTTCGTGGATTTAATCGAATTTTTTTCCTATGGGCCGAAATAAGGCGCCGTCATTCTTTTCTTCGAAACCCATCGGAAAAATATCGGTGAGCAAGTTATCGCGTAATTCTACCCATAATACTACGCAGCTTGACGACAACTTCGGATAAAACATAAACCTCTCGCTATACATTCCGCCACGTTTTCGGTTCCTCGTTTAATCTCCTTTTCGACTATTGCGTTATAGATATATCTATATATATAAAAGTCCGAGCGTTAATCTCGTTCACCGATCGAAATTAAGCACAAAAATAATTGCTCGGTATGAGGGACGCGCCGGTACTTTTTGCTGCGCAATACTTCGACGGAAGAACCGCGAGGAGAATGCCGGATAACCGGTGCATCATCGACGCGTACTGTCGACGGTGAATCTCTGTCGGCTCGGCGCACGAAGATAATGTTACCAGACATTCGTCAGCCAATAATCATTGGCCACTCCACCAAGCAAATGGCTTATAAAACACATTATACAGAGAAAGAACTATACGAATACACTGAACACTGAACAGTTGAGTCGTAATACGCCAATCACTGTGCGCTCCGCTTGATCTATACGCGTGTTTCTCGGCCTCAGTCACCAATGGTACGTACCGCCGGCAAAAGGGTTGAAAAAAAATCTCGCATACAAGCCGTTGCAACGAAGAAACGAAGAAACCCCCCCCTCGTTCATCCAACAGGTATTTGCACCGGCCAGATGCTTCGAGCAATGCGCCAATGTTCCCCACAAATGCTTTCTCTCCTCAGCGAGGAGAGCCTCATCACGGGGTTGCGAATGTGAACGCAACGCGGTTCGGTTGCATATACATACAGCATCTCTTGTACTCGGTAGATCGAGACACTGGTGAGAGCGCCTCTTCGAATCGCTATGGCGCCAGGAGGAAAGACTTCGAGAATGCGCAACGAGCAACGATACGAATCAACGGAAAAACTTTTTTTTTTTCGAAAAGAATGCCAGGAGGAACAATACAGCCGAGGAGAAACGATCAAAGGGGTTTCGATAGGATCTTCGATACACGGTGTGGCACGGAGTTTATTCTCGATCCAGTCTCGAAATGTTCACCATCATCTCTTCCGACCGTAATGTATATAAATACGATATCGGTACTGTTTCATCGACGCGGGTGATAGGAAAATAAGAGAATTCATCGTTCCCTTCGTTCTCTCATTAACAATATAATAATGCCTTTAAAGTGTTTCGAGGGTCTGCGTTGTGCATTCACGGCTACATATTACCTAACCTGAAAAAAAACGACATGGTGCGAGCCTCGGAGTGAAAACGAACGAACGTTTAGGGAAGCCAAAGTATATGTTTCGAGGACACGAAAGTTTAGGGCTGATGTCGGTTCGCTCTTTTCTCCCCTGCGTGTGTGTGTTTGCACGCAGCTATTCGCTTCTTGGTATAACCGCGCTTGCTGCAAGAATCGCGCGAAATCGGTGTCTGACGAGCGTGTATGATTATCCCCCAACAGTTATGCGCGCATTTTTTTATTTTATCCTTTTTCCAAAAAAAATCTCGTGTTCGTTTCCCCGAGGATTAACGTTTCGAATTTAATACCAGCGAGTATATCTCCGCGGAATTATCGCGATGTATCTCATCCGTTTTCTCTCGCAATTGCAATCCGTAAATTTGGGTTCGAAATTCAAGTGATAAACGCGAAAGTACAAAGAGGGAAGGAAAGGATTGACAGACTACGATGTCCGGGTCTGGACCCGCGGGGCCCACTGGACAAGAGACGCGAATGGACCGCGAGAGACAACACCGAGACAGCCGACCGATGAATGATCTCGCGACGAGCGGGATTTCTTTGTGGTCCCGGGCGCGTTTTCGACCACCTAGCGGAGGGCTTCAATTTTTATGCGGCACTTTAGAGCGCCATTAAAGACCCTAAAGTAATACGAAATAACCGCATGCCGATGGCGGTCGGCGCCATTTATTTGAGCTCGTAAACATCGATACCTGGCTTGCCGGGGCATACTGGCCTCTCGCTTCGACTCTCTACCATCTTCGTCTCTCTTCCTTCGATACCTTGTTTTTTTTTTTCATTCTTTCCTTTTCGTTCCTTCTTTCTCTAGTTCTTCTTTCGTTGACTCCTCTGCTCGCGCTGCGAGCCGAGGTCGTCCCAACCTCGCGCAGCGAAATATTCGACGAAATAAAGGCTACTCGGGGTATATATCGTAAACGCGCGAAACAAGCATCAACCTGAACTTTGAAAGAAAAAAAAATAAAAAAAAAAGCAACACGCGTCGAAGGTGGAAGCTGCGTGTGCTTCTCTCCCGCAGAAGAAACGATAATTTTGGAACGGGAAGGGCGCTCTCGCACGAGCTGGCGAACGATCAGAGACAAGGGGAGAGAGAAAGGGCTCCCAAGAAACAATGGGATTTACCCAGAGATTTCTCTCACCAGCATTCGACTATATAGCTTTCTCATTCCCTGGTACCGCCGAGCTTCGAATCACGAGAACATTGATACCGCAATAAAAGTCCCTAAGGTGAATTGCTCTCGCAACACGGTAGTGCATATTCCAAACGTCTCGACGACCTGGCTATAGGTATCGCCCACGCATCATTCTTTAATCTTTTCGCCTTCTCCGTCTGCGATAAGAGAAACAAATGAAACTTCGGAGTTAAAAATAACTCGGAAATTTCTACTATATACAACTAAATATCGCTGTGCCTTCTGCATGCAACCGCTGAGAAACAATTCAACATCGTATACAGCATAAAATTTCACTAAATTCGATTAGTTCGAAAAAAATGTTTTACGTTTGAGGTATGTAACGATTTCAGATTATTTTTTCCTCTATATACTCAATTCGAAGATTAATTTTCACTTCGATTCACCACTGAGAAATAATCGAGGTGCTCGAGCGTATAGAACTCACACAACCACACGCCGAATGTACGAGGAACAAATGACGGCACGCGGAATGTGCTTTGTTCTGTCGGGGTTTCTCTCGTTCGAATTCACCGGCGGCAGAGAAGAGTTTCGTTCGCTTTCATCTGCTATCGCTTTGGGTTCCAACCGTCTTCACGATTCTCCGCGAAGCGCCTTCTCGTACCCTCGATGCCCTCGACTCGCGGCGTGCTCTCGCAGATCTCTCGCCTGCCTTCTTCTCATACGGGCAATGGACCACGCGTCGACCGAGGGCACGCGAACTCCCGCGTTGCCCTCCAGCAGGATATTAACTCCGGCCTCCACTTAGCCTCCCCGCATATCCCCTTCTTCGCGAGTTACTTCTCCAGCATGATATCTTTTCCTCGCCGAGTACCGTGCACGATAGTCCTACGGCCTCGTACCGAGAAAAGTGCATCGTCCCGGTATGCACTTTAAATTTTGCACCAACTTCGAAACCTTTCTGACTTATGGACGGCGAGATCGATGAACCGAGGAGGACAAACAAAAAGTATGGTAGGATACGCGATCTTGTTGCCGTGAATTGTTTTACCATTAAGGTCTCCCAAATTTACCTATCAATCAACGATCGCGATCGCGGTCAGGCGAGTTCGAGATGAATGACCAAGAGGCATTATTCGTGGCACGCTACGCGGTAGCGATGCGGGCGTAAGAAAATATCCTACTGCGTGTATGTAAATGCTGAAGCGTGACTGTAAATCGTATGCCCCTATGGAAATGTTGGAGAAAAATAAAACGCGAAAAGACGCCAGAAGCCAGACGAGCGAAAGATCGAGAGTACACCTCACGTGACCCAACCTTTAATACTAATGCGCGGGTCTTCACGTCCCGGGGGTAGAAAGATTCGAAGATGAAGCACTGTCGGTTTACAGAAATAAAAGCAATGGCAATAATAACGTTTGCGGAATTCCGAGCGTTGATTAAAGTACCCCGAGGTGAATTACATGAGCGTAATTAAAGTTGTAAAACAACGCGATAGGATGAAAACGGTCGAACGAACGTTTGAGATCGTCTCCCTGTGCAAGAAATTCAGTTTCCCACGTTCTTGCAGCGAACTTCGAGCCATTTATACCTATCGCAACAGCTTTTAAGGCAAAAGGCCCATTTATATTTTGATCATTCATTACGATACATTTCTTTATATGTATTCAAACGTCGTACGCTTAATCACGAACGATAAGTGAAGTTCATCATCAAAAACTGAAATAAACACATTAAATGAAAACACTTAAAATATTTCAATAACTTATTTTCCGATTTCTTGAGGACCACCTATTCTTTTGCAGGAAAAATAGTGAATATCCAATGAGTTTTATCGATCATCTTTCGACTTTAGAGTTTTCTTTACGAAGTTGCGAGGTATTAACACCTCATGAACGTCCGGCAAATCTGAGTAGCGAATAAAAAAATGCGAGAGTTCACTACAGACGGCGAATGTTTTTTTTTGCAACGCCTTTGAAGGGTTAGTGTGTCAGTGACTAGAAGTTGGAACGTTGCAGCATATTTTCCTCCCCGTGTGGAAGGTTCCCACTCGCGTAGAACTCGATTTAAGATCGATAAAAAGATGTTCGCCCACTCGTTCACCTACCCTCGTCATCCACCCACGAGGATCTAGGAATCGGCTTTCAGAATCGACCGGCTGCCCTCGTACGAGTCGACGCCCACCATCGATCAAACATCTTTCCTTCAACGCTGTGTAAGCGCTCGATTGACCGTGAGGACCGCTTGCGCCTGTACTCTCACACTCGGCAAACGTATTCGATTCAAAAGGCCAAACCTCTCTCTGAAAAGTTAATGGATCGTTCGCTGGAACGTTGAAATTTCGCTTTGCATTCCAAAGTCAGCTTTCCTCGTTGAGAATTTTCAAATTCCACACGCCGCCAACATCGATTTCTTTCGACTGACATCTCTGTACTCCATCACAGCGGCGTACAGCTGTGTTCAGGTATACAAGGTATATCCTTCATCGGGAATTCGAGACAACTGACTTCGTCGGCTCCATCAGCTGCTACAAATTCCATCTTAGACCTGAGACGGTATAATCGCTAAGGCTCGCGATCTTGTAGAATGCATTTTCGTATGTACATTTGCGTAATGCCATTGGCCAGAGATCCCAAGACGAACGATAAAAGTTTTTCTCGGCAAAGAATTTTCGGCGATTGGTATGCACGGCTCTGAAAGAGAATTCCGTCTGGAAGATCTAAGGGGCTACCGGTTACGCAGGAATCGATAACACGATTCCAAGTCCCTGTACCCTGTTATATTACCCGCGTCCTGTCTCTCAGTCACCGGGTCATCGTGTGTTCGTATATACCGATCCACGACGTATATACATGTATACCTACACACGAGAACAGCCGGAACGACATGATAGCTTTTTTCCATCGGGATAAAATGATCGGCCTGGTGGATTTCAGAGGGCCACGAAGAATCTTGTTCGGCCTCCGCGGCGCAGATGTTTCTCGTACAAAAATGAGGCTACGTCCACGGGTAGTATTAAAGCTCACCGAACGCGGGCATAAATAAGTAACTCTGAAAATCTATGTGTCTCGTCCTCTCTCTCGCGTAACCCAGAGAAGGCTTAAAAGTACATAAATATATCTCACCGGCATATATCGAACGGTCATATTTCATCGGTTGTAAGAGAAAAAAAAAAAAGAAAAAAGGTCCTCAGATGAATTCAACGTCTCAATCCGTCTCGAGCTTCTCGTCAATATTCCGAGCGGTCAATTAAGGTACGCCTCCCAGATCGGTCGCGTTGTTCAATGTAGCGATACTCGTCTCGATTCTACAGAAAATCCTCCCGTGTCTTCTCTTCTCCGCGGTAACTTCGAGACTCACGACATTATGCGACAACCCACGACGTTTATAAATCCCCGTTTATGTTCCATCGAATGGCCAATTCGTTTTAAGTGCGTAACGACGCGAAACGATTTTTCTTACCGATTATTCCATCCGAAAGAGTGGTGGATATAATTATAGTATAATGCAACGATAAGAATGGAGTATAGAACTTTGATGGAAGCACTATTCTTCTAATATTATTCCGTGCAGCTGAATTAGACAGGAGAAAATTGCCATAATTATCGGTTCCGATATATTTTGCAGAATTTTGAAGGTTTGTAAATACGATGGATAAGCGTCAAGTTGATATGCGAAAAGTTTCTGTGACATCGTATTAGCCTTTCAAAGTTGGGTGGTTATCGAATATCATCTGCGATCTCATCCTCCGTCTTTTCGCGATGAGCTAAAGCGTTTCTTTTGTTTTAACCCGCCACTCCACCTTATTCGGACGTAAGCGTCCGGGATTCCATGGATCGAGGCTGGGAAGGTAAATGGATAAAAAGTACGCAGGATTAATTTCACTCGTTCGACTGCGTCATGATTCACGAGATTGCCATTGTCCTCAATGACATTTGGGACTCTTCTCGCACACAAAAAGCTTCAATACGAAACGTATATGATAATCAACAAAATATTATATTTTCATGAAGCGATTAATAACTTGGAAAAAAACCAGAATGCATTGCCTACTCGGCTGGTTTGCGGAGTTTGAAGCCTCACGCAAGAAGGATCGCCGCAGGCCTACCCACGACGATTACTTTCTCTATACGAAAGGATTGCGAGAAAAATAATACCCAACCAAGTTATTCCGACAATATTTTATTGGAATCTTTAATAAATTATTGGATCAGACATGATATTGCATATGTTTATATTGCATTTATTGCATATACCGTGTATAAATAAATAGATTAAATGTAGGATATAATTCCGTTTTTTCCACTTTTGGTCCACTTTTTCGAAAGTACAGAATTCTGAATAAAATCGAATTAGGTTGACACCGTTTTTACCATTTTATACATTTATATGAATACTTTCAAATTATTAACATTGAAATGTGCGTAAAAAACTATTCGATCGCAATTTATAGTGAAAATGGTGTCAACTGATACAGTCGCCATTACCGGCGCATCTATCCCTAGTCATTCCACATACCACTGACTAATATAATAATTGCATCGATCATTCTTAGAAATTATCGTTCGACATTGCATAATGTGAGAGAAAACAATAACTACTAGTTCGCGGATAGTGTCATAAATTATACGTATACGGAATTGACTATTATTTTGCGTTTAATCAGCAGAGCGAATTTCAAAACTATTATTTAAAATTCTTTAATAAAAAAAATTATTTAATTTTTGTCTTTTAAATTGAATAATTTCTTTTAGAAATTAAAAATAGCTATAAAAATTTTTCCCAATTACGCCCTTCAATATTTATATTTTAATTATTCAATTGCACGTTAATTATGAATCATTCGATTAATAATAACCCGTGACGTAGCAGCGAGTCAATGCGCACGAGGAATTGACATTCATATTATTAAACAATATTTCCCAATAAATTAGCGTTCTCTATTATTATATTTAGTGTAAATAAAAAAATGATTTAGAGAGCATGTAGTCGTAAACGTTGGCGATGCGGGAGAGCGTCGCCATCCCAAACGAGATCAGCACCTATGTCGTTGCCATTGAAGCTGAGTTTGATCCACAGCGTGCCATTCTCGACGACGCGAGTGCATACAGTCGCAATACCAATTTCCCCTAAGCTCACGTCCAGTATATATCTTTGCGCAGAGTCGCACCAATCCACTGCGTTCGGTTGAATATCGTATAATCCACATTGGATCGCGGTAGCAGGTATTTTCGTGAATTCAGGTTCGAGATGATAAATCTCCGATGAGTAACAGAAACCCGAGTATCCCAAGTCGATGAACCATACCTCGGTATATCCGTCGTCATCGTCGTAAATTATTCTTCCGCGTCGTACAGTCATATTGTGTCGCACGGCGCACACTTTACCATTTTTTAAATGTTCCCTCTCCACGAGCCGTCCTTTGGCTTCGTCAATATAATGCCTCATCATTGCCAGCGTGAGCGCGTCGTATCGAGACTTCAATTCCAGCGGTCTTATCCACATACTCGCCGGACTATCGACGTAGAGAATCTCCACTGGTACTGTTTCGCTGATGTTCGCGACATCGAACAATTCAACTCGATTTTCACTTTCCACATATCGCGTCATGACGAAGAGTATATTTTTTTATTTTTCGTTCAATAAATGTTCGATCGTCCAGCGGTATCGAGCGTCACAGCTGCGGAGTTACTAAAGATCAAACCTGGGTAACGCCCTTACGAAACTACCGGCAGCTGATGATTCCCCTCCCATAGACGCTGATCCCCGTTAGAAATTCTGTGCCACGTACAGATATTACATCGTACCTTCCGAGTTGCTACCGTCACCGTAAAATTCGTCTATGTCGACCGATGGCACGAAGAAATTTTTATCTCGGCCCACTTTCCACTTACTAGATAACCCGTAGCGGACCTATGCACTTGAGTTACAGCTATTATTAAACTCACGCGGAAGCACCGCGATGAACCGAGAAACGAATGTAGAAGTAGAAATGTTAGACGAGTCTAACGTCAGCGTATTTCCTCCCCTATAATCTCTCCCCAACCGGATCGACGCAGCCCTCGCATTCGCCGGGAAAGCCAATCCATGACTGGTTTCCATTGGTCGAAGGGATCTATTTCGAACGAAGAATATTTGCTTCATCACGTGGGTAGAGTGGGAGCAGCAGACAATTGAGTAACCGAATACCGTATGTCGATGTTTTCGATACATCGAAAAACACTGTCTCGGAATTTTAACCATTGGTCGAAAAAACTAATAATCAGCGGATATAACGAATTTTGTCCCAAAAACGGTTTTTTTCGCTAATTATTTGTTCTTTACATGGACAATTTTTTTTATTTTTTTTTTCATTTTAAAAAATGTTTTTTTATGTAATCAATTTTATATAGAAGGAATGGTTATGTTAGTTATCGGAGTCGTAAGAGTCGTACTGTCGGATTTCGTAAGTGAAAAGGTTATATCCCATTAGATTTATGTATAAAATGTTTCGCGCGGTCGTACGATCAACTACTGATTTCTTCAATGAGCGCGAAGTACATGTAAACGTTTGACTGTTATAAGAAACTTTCCTAATTAGTGTCTTGGTGATTAGTACAACTTGGTCGGCTCGTATATAGTATATACTATACTATACGACGCCCACGCTGTGTCGTACGGGATCGCGGCGACGAACGTTGCACGCATATATGCACGCGGGCGTAAACGTGTCGCGAGATAAGTGTGATGAAAAAAAAAGACCGGCGGAGTCGCGGGCGATGTGTGTTTTGTATGGTACGGTATGCTATAGAATAGCATACTATAACCGTTGGCGCGCTTTCTAGTCGCGAGTAGAGTAGATATAGAGTCCACTCTGTCGAAGCCGAGACGTGCGCGGCTTTCGAGAGTCATCTCTCGGTGGTGTGTTCCTCTCGTAAGAGAAAACGGTACTTTCCAGGTATGTACATCCAACTTCTCTACCTGGCCGAACCAACCTCGCACCCGCGCTCCAAAAGGGCTCCCTACCCGTCCCACTCTGTACAAACAACGCGCCTACGCCTCTCGAGATGCTGCGCAGCGTCACGAAGATTCAACGAAATGTCGAGATTTCTAGTGTTCTTCGGGATAATGAGTCGATTTAACCAATACAATCGATGCTCGGCGAAAATTTACTGTTACAAACGACTGTTACAAAAAAAAATGGCAACCGACATTCCAAAAGTATTGCTTCGTTCAGAGATTTTTAAAATATGTTTATACTTACGATTTTGTAAAAATGAACTTACTTTTTCCTTTGACGAATTCGGAATTGAGGTCCGCCCAAGCATCGTGGCTACCTACGATCACGAGTAGCAGAAAGATAACGCCAAAGTGAAATGATGTCAACAGCGCTCGTGGCTCGTGTCGCTGGTTGAACATGATGAGCTCGCATGCCCTCTACGAACCCGTGGGTCTTGACGGTGAGATTTTGAGCGCAACCCTCTTTCGGTCCTTTTCTCCTCTGCCGTGTGCCTCCTCCTCGTTTCGTACTCTTCGCTTCGAATCCCCTCTAGTTTCCAGGCTGAAGAGAACTTCGAAACTTCGAGAATATTGCCGAATCGACGCCGATGCCATCGCGGCCCTTTTACCAAACTTCTTCTCGCATTTCTAGCAACATTCGTCGTTCGTCTCACTAAATCGAACAAAAAAAATTATAATTTATTAAATATACTATTATTATTATCATTTTTAATTAATATATAAATCGTTATATTGGGACATCGGATAAATGTTGGTAAGAAACAAAATCAGATCGATTTATTATCTTTGCGGTCGAGTCGAATAATCCTATGGGATTCGTGAAATCGTGTCCCATCGGTAACGCAGAAAAACCTTCGATACCCCATTTACGAATACAATTGTTTTTCGAGTCGACACGATTCTCTCGCGTGAAATCCCTTTCTCGAGCCGACTGAAGAGAAAGAATTGCAAGAGACGAAGTGGGGAACAAGAGGAGTCAGGGGGATCGAGACTCCTAGCGAGCGAAAGACAATGTCGGGGAGAAGCAGGTGTCTGAAACTCCTCCATGTGGGCACCTTTTCTCTCTGCAGTCGCGAGCCTCAGCGTCTCGACACTCGCGGGATTCTCTTTGTTCTTTCGCACTGCCCTCGCGGTGTTGCGAGCCTCGGTTGCCTTATTCGGAAGGAACTGGCAAACACCCCGAGAAACGCTTTGAACAAATGACGTTGGAGTGGTTTTACCACCAGCCGTCACCTCGGTACATTGATTGTCGATACTTCGATAACTTTCGATTAATAAGGAGATGGCAGTATAAAAAAATCTATGAAATCCATGAGATAATAGAACTTTCATTTCGTTATCAAGTCTATTTTGTACCGTGACATTTGCGTAATTTTACCAAATATTACATCGTATCGATGACTATGGCGGAAATAGCGTTCAAGCAAAACAAATTAAAACCGGTTGTCGCGGTATTCCGTTCGGGATCGAGTCCGGTAATTCGAAGCTAAGTTAAAGGAGCCCCGGCGCCATCGGCACAGCGGTTAATTACTGCTCCAGGTTGTTCCTACTAGCAGCTACACCTCTAACCAAAACAAAACCGTTCACCATTGCTCCGAATTTGCCGCAGCAAACCGCGAAGCATCTGGTCGTAGATAAACGAATCTATATATATATATTTCGCCGACATTAACAATGCTTAGGGAGTGTGACGAGATGTACAAAGAAAGGAGTAACAAGTCCTTTCTGCGTGACAAGAAACTCGGAATTTCTCGAAGGTTCCCGTTCGGTGGAAGTATCATCGTTTAGAACCTTCTGTCCAGAAAACAAGGCTGAGAATCGCTTTGCCAACCGCGTGTATATACCGTGCCGCGAGTGCCGTAGATGCCGGCGCGCAGTTTGGATGACGATGGAAAAAGAATAAAAAAGTATTGAGAGAAAGGATGGGGTGCGGGGGGTGGAGAGATCCCTGGGCACAGGAAGATTCGAGACGGTGTACGGCGACATCGGTCGTATTTATCGACACGAGCGCAGCGCAGGAGAAGCCGCAACGAAGACTCGGAGATACCGAAAAGCGTAAGCGAGAGAGACAGACTTTGTTCTTTCCTCGAGTAATCTTCTTCGTTGCTACGGGAGAGAAAAAGAGAGGGAGAGAGTGCAGCTTCTCTCCTGAGGATCCTCGAGATCGCGCGGCATCTTTTGACTTTAGTAAACCCGAAGGAAAAAGAGAGAAAAAGAGTCCGAGAGGACACGCCGTGCCTCCGTGTTAACTGCACTGCTTATGCATTCATATCCTTGTTCGCAACAGTCCCCGACCTCGCTGATTGTTTCCACAAAACTCGACAACGGATAACCCGTGTTGACTCGTTTTTCGACGCAGTCAAGAATTCGTCCTGCAATCTTTCGTTTCATTTCAAATACACGAAAGTGCCGCGCGTAAAAATCGATTTCACATCGATTGAAATAAAAAGTCGTTCTTCAGGGTATGTTGATCTTGGATATCACACGTTTCCTTTTGAATCGTTGTTGGTGATGTAAGAAGCAAAAGGAAGATTTTGTTCACGAATAGACGTTAAATGTTCATATCCGTTGTGGTGAGTGGATAAAAGACCGCATTATTGTTTACTCTCACTCACGATAATGGACGTACAACGCGCGCGAGAAGAGCCAAAAGAAAAGTACGAAGAAGACGATGAAGAGGAAAACGAAGACGGGATGCGCTAATAAAGTCGGGGCCGGATTTAACGGTAAGCCGGACGTGATCGCGGTGCTCGATGTCCTTCGAAATGTCATCGGCGAACAGCGCATGCGGACGCGAAGACTAAGGCTACCAATGTACGCATTGTGAGAGACTCACTTTTGGACCTTTTCTCTCGTTCCTCCTTGCGATTCTCTACTTCTCGTGCACACGCACGAGAGCCTTTAGCTGTTTTGGACCTCGTGCGCCGAACCCTCGCTTCTTCTTCGCAGTTAAGGTTTGATTTAGAACACGAAGTAATCGCCGTCGTCATTCTCATCTTTGCTGACAAAAAAATTTCTGCTGAGGAGCATAGCGGCAGAACTGTAGCAGTCAACCCTACTTTTCCACTGTCCCTTATTTGGCTTAACATTTGATCTTATTTCTCCTCGATGCCGGTACACCGCATGTGCCAATCTTGGATTCCTCGATCGCACGAGGGTAATGATCGATTTTTTTCAACACTTTTTTTAATCTATCGACAAAATCCGAGTAGAAGTTGTTTATAAGGATAATGTCCCTCATCTTTCGACGCCAAAAAAGTTTTCTTTTTTTATTTATTTTTATTACTCATTACCATGCACCGCTTGGTATCAATCCAAAACTATTAAGTTCGTGAGTAACGCGAAATAAGATGGGGTTCGGATTTTTTTTCCAATGCCACGTAAAAAAGACGCAAGGATACTTTAACGCGTTTTTCATCCTCCTTTTACGGCTTGAAAAAACGATTTTGACACTTGGCAAAAAAAAAATTGTGTTGGAAGGCGTTGGATGAAAAAAAAGAAAATTGATCGTAGCACGAGCTATAGCAAGAAGTCAATTGCTTCTTTGCTGGTGGAATAGATCGCTGTCGGATATCCACAACGGTGGGGGCATGTACTTCTAGTATGATGAAAAGAATAACATGACAAGAGCGGTCCGTTCCCGGATTGCCCTCGAGGCGAGTAAACTCTTCTCATTGGCGTCGGAGCGACTTGCGAAGCGAGATCTCGCGCTCTCCTGCGAGAGCTCTCCTGTTCCGCGGATCACGTACGCGACTCCACGCTAATAACGTTCGTGACTCCGTGACGCCTTTGTATACCATGGCCCGAGCTCACTGTTATGTACCTTTTGCCTTCTTCTTCGTACCTCTACTCAGCACGAGGGGATACATAAGCATAGCCTTCGCTCGCCGGGGTACGAACGACCGGCCAGCGTTTCGCCGGGCATCTCACGGGGATCACGAATTACGATCGAAGCGATTAGCTCGACCGTCAAGCAGGGGCCTCGCTTGGACTTTTCTCGGCTTGCGCGGGACATCGAGGCCCCGCTCGTCCGCGATAGCCGGTGCTGCCGTTGCTTGCACTTCTTGGCTCTCTCGCGTGAGCAGATCCGCCATCCCCTTCGCGTTCGATGCTGAAATTCCAGTGCGCAAAATAACTCTCCTTCGCCGGAGTTGACTCTCGGTCCACGAAGGCTGCACGAGCGAGCAGAGCTACAGCTACAAACGCTACTCGTGACTACTACCAGCAAGGATTCGTGAGTCTCAAACGAGGTCGCAACTCAAGCAATCTCCGCTTTGCGATTCTGCTCGCCGTCCGATCCACAGCGTACTGGTAAAGTACGAGTTGGCTGTTTTTTTTTTAGATACTATGCATCGTATGGATGGCAAAGCACATCAACGCGAATATATTGAGCCCCTGTGATCGATAGGGTTCGGTAAGATCCTTTGTTTCCGTGATTTCTCGCGTACTAAAGGTTACCCGACCGAAAGCGCTCTTGCTACTCCGATGTTTGCTGTCGAGGCGCGTTGCGTAACACATCTCGAGGCTTCGACCGGTATCGATTAAATCCAGAACTGGATAGAGAAACGAACGAGTGGCTGGCATACGCAACCGTAGCGTAATGCGTAAGCTAATACATATTGCCCGCCGCTGGGCTGACCGCACAGCGCTCGGTTGATTTGTGCTCATTCGTCCGATCGAACTACTCTCGCGGTCTACGGACAACATTGTCAACGTGAAAGGTTCATAAAAGTTCTTTGAGTCACGGTACTCTGCTTGTCAACTATATCACCGTTACCTATTTATTTTTTATTATTTATTTTCATATCGCTGTGAAGCCTGCAGCTTGTCTCTTTGAAATGTCGAAAGCTTTTTTTTTTTAACCAATCCTCGGAATGACACAGCGGGGATTTACTGTCATCATGACGCTCAATTGTGCGTACAAAATAGTGTGAGGGATGATTTATTAATAATTTTTTGGACGATATTCAAAATTATGTTCGAGTTTATTTTAAACAATATCCACGGTAGACTGTCCGCGGAATTATAGTTGTAGGATGAACCAATTTAAGCAAATATTCAGCGTTTCGGCGAATATATCCAACAGAGCATCTCTAAGAGGTTCGTCGATCGCTCGATCGGCGGGGACCGATGGAAATGGCTCTAAAAGATCGAGAAATTTTTTAGTCGCGACAGGCGATAGCAACGATTCGTCGGACATAAAATTATGCGATAAATCGTACGCAAAACTCATCGTCGATTATGGCAGAGAGATCGAAGCGCGAAATGGAACAACAAGATTTCATGGAGATCCGAGGAGGAGTAGATTTTTCGCTAAATCACCGTTGCAGCGTTTCGCGAGAGTATCGTCGTTGGTGAAAATAACGAATGGAAGAAACAATAGTGGTCCCTGTCTCAGTACGAAAAGTTCCTCAAGACCCCCTCCGAATTCTACAAATGCAAACGACAATTCCACAAAAAACAACATCGGTCGCGATGATGAGAATATTCGGGAGCGAGCGGAGTGGCTGGAAAAAACCTTCCCAAATGATCGAGAAGAAGGAAAATACAAAGCTCATCCTTTAGTGCAAAGAATAGCAAAGCTAAACTCTGCAGGAAACGTGAATTCGAATGAATCTATTAATGCGAATGATCGTCGAATTTTGTCTGTAAAAAAAATACCAGAAGTTCCGAGAAGCGTCACGAAAAATGTGTCGGTCGTAGTGGAACCTCATGATAAAAGCGATGCAGATAAAAATGGTTTGTCAGCGTTGGCCAGCGAAGATAAGAACGCGATGCTTGTGACACTAACGGAAGAATCGAAATTTTCGTCGGGTCCACAATCCTCATCTCTGCGTCACATAGATCTTCGAATAAACGGCAAACCAGCAGTGGGAGCAGACGCTGTGACGAGAAAAGTGGAGAAACTCGATGTCGTACGTTCGGCTGAAAAAATAGAGATACGAATACCAGTCGTATCGGGTGCTACCGGAGGAGATAAATTACGAGCTTCCAACTCGACAATAAGTGTGTACTTATCGAGCCCAGGAAAAGCGGCTTCGGCTACTCGTGAAGGCAAAGGAAAGGCGAACGAGTCGGGAAATTCCGAGGCAGGCAATTCAAGATCTCTCTCGTGGCATTCATCGACGTCTTCCGTATCGAAGATCCGGAATCTCAAAAAAAATCATTCATCTAACGATCTATCGAAAGTCGTTCCATGGTGGACAACAGTAGAATCTTTTCGTCGCAGCGAGAAAATTCCAGTTAAATCGATTCTACAGGTTGTTCCCAAAAAATCCGCGATAAAGACTGCCGGCGTTGGAAAAACAGCCGTTCGTGTCAACCAGGAAGCAAACACGGCAAAGATGAAAAAAATCGCTGTTAGCGATGCTGAGATGAGATTCAAGACCGTTGTAGCTATACCGAGTAGCCCGCGGCAGAGTTTCAATACCAAAAGAAAGGGTACTTCGGCCACTTCGAAGATCATCGAGAACGAGTCACGGAAGAAGATCGAACAACAGCGAGACGAGCAGAAAATGCGGCATCGGGTCCCTTTAAAAAAATCGAAGAGCGTCGCAAAGCCAGAGGCAAAGCATGACACGAAGGTCAAGAGTAGCGCGTCGAATGAAACGATAAAAGAGGCTCCTTCCGCGGCTATTCTCTCGCCAGTGCCCGGAAAAAATATCCAAGCCGAGACACCAACGTCGGATAAATTTTTTAAAAAAATGCCATCCTCATTGGGAAGTACCGTTGCAACCCCGAGGGGAGTATCAGAGAATAACGTTCAGTCGGGAAAGAGAAAAGAAGACAGAGGCATGAATAATAATTTATCCAAGGCAAACGACTCCAGAGGCAAAACTCACGCTAAGCCGATTTCAGAGATGGGTAAAGGGAACACCAACGCCGATATACACGGGAGAACGACGTGTACAAGACGGGTTTTGAACGACGTCGGATCGGTTAGTGTGGGATCTAAAATAGGGGCTAAGCCGCTGGTGGAAGTTTCCTCTAAATCGGTAACGAACGATGCATCTGGACTACCGAGAACTTGTGGTAACATCACGGTTTTGCCGTGCGCACAATCGGTTGCAAATCCTGTAAATCGTCCGAAGAACGATCGCCGCGTATCGATAAACCCAAAGCGCAATACAGCGAGTACGGGTGTGAAACTTACAAAGGTGAAAAATTCAACGATTACGATGAAACCCATAGAGAAGAAAAAGGATGGTACGCTTATTGACTACGGAGTGACTGTGACTACGGGCAAGAAGTTCGAGAGGAAATTGTCTGGTTCTCGAAGTACCGATGGAGTTCAGCGAAAGAAGATTACGAAGCAAGAAGAGTCGGTGGTTACGGCAACCATCAAGGAAGTCATTTCGAAGCGAAACAGGGACGTCCGCGGCAATGCGATTAATCGGAATATGGAATATCCGAGATCCAAGCAAAATGGTATATACAGTTGTGAGCTTACGAAACTCTCTCTGTTACCCTGACAAATTACCTTTTCTTTTCATCCTTAAGGCTCTGATAAGAATAAACAACGAACAAGTGAAATGGACAATCATTGTGCAGCACTTCAAAAAAAGGGGAAAAAAACCCCAGCGAAAGGAACGATAAATGAGCCGAACGAATCAAGAACTCCGGGGACACCGATGAATGAAGAAAAAAGAAATTCCAAACCTTCGAATGAGTCTCAGGGCGTTGAAATTGTGAGTCCGGACAAGAAATTGCTGTATTCCATTTGGCTGCGTCGCTTTAAGGAGCGAACCGGCGACGGCCATGATACAACGAAGGATCCGACTTGTCGCGATTTCTGAGAGTCGATAGAGTCATTCCCCCCTTTCACCCTTAATCACCCTTAATGTTTTGGTAAAACTTGTACACCTCTCGATACCACGTGAAACAAACAATCTCCTTGATTTCCTCATACCTAAAGAACGAAGTTCTTCTTTCGTTCGATGGTGGAACGTAGAAGGGAGGATAAGGTTGGCAGATAATCGCAAATTGGAATTTGGACAAATTTACGAAGAGGTTCTGGGGTTCTCGGGGAGTCGGGAGAACCGAGCAGCACAGGCGAACACGGCGAACGATGCTGGGCAATCGCTCGGTGAATGTTCACATGTTTTATTGGGCGAGGAGTCTCGGGGATTGGGTAATTAAAATTCTCATTAAAGCCGCACGGCGGCATCTTGAAACGGGCCGCTGGACAATGGCCCAAAGAATGAGGCCGTGGCGTTGCTCTGAGCTTCGCTCAGCCGAAATAGGGCCCCGAGGGAAGCGAAGTCGAGGTTACCGCGTGCCTCGTGGTATCGCGGTTCCGCACTCGAGGCTACAATGTCATATTGTATTTTCGTACATCGTATTTTCATTTTTTCCCGCTGTCTCGTCGAAGAATTTTGGTTGGCGGCTGTTAGTCTCGAGGGCGAGATATCGAGACACGACGATAACCGGTCATTAACCACCGATCATGCGGCAGCAATTTTGTTGCCGCGGGTGGCAGGCGAAAGACGCGCGTATATATTCAACAGGTATTTTCTCCGCACGAGCAACACGGATGAGTCTCGGGACTTGGTCCACCGATTTCGAAACCCGTCATTATGCACGCGTTCTCTCTAAAGGGCCCGGGTATACACCGGGCATCGCTCGGCTCGGTTCGGTTGGCTTCGCGACGTGGCAACTTGCCAGTCATCTGAAATAATGCGTTTTGAAAGTGTGCACCGTACGTTGCCCGGGTATAAGACGATCGTTATCGACGGTTCGTCGACAAACACCTCGCCACCTACACCAAAAACCAGAGAGCTCTCAACAACCTTCTCCCTATTATATATATTTTCAATCCGGCATCGCGATTTAACCATTTCTCGATACCAATTATAACGAGATCGATAATACGAATGATTTATCGTCAGTTTGCCAAGGTGGCAGAGAAGTGACTTCGAGAGCACCGTCCAACTATAACACCGTCTCTTCGGTCTCTCTAGGCTTTCTCTCGTTCTCGATTAATCTCGTGGAGTATTTCTTATTTATTTCGTTTTTTTTTTTATTCCGCAAGAGAGCGCGCAACCAGAGTTGCAGACTTCTCGCACCGGATAGCCGAAGTGACCCCACGCGACCGGTTCCCCACCGTTCGTGGCCGCCATACCGCGCGAGAGCCTTTGATTTATCACGGTCGCTGCACGCCGACTTATAAATATATCGCGGTACCCAGTCTTTCGAGCGCTCCATCGTTCATCCACGAGGTCCAATTCGGCTGAGACGTCGCGAAGATGAAGAAGCGAGAAAGGAAAAATCCTGCTGGCACAGCGGAGAGAGACCCTGTTGTGCGCGGAACTCCCTCTCGAGTCACCGGTGCCGCTTGCGCGAGGGGTCACGCTTCACTGGGACCTGTAGGTAAGGTCTCTCGCCGCAAGATATATCCGTGAGCCTCCCCCCCGAGAAACCCGCCAGGAATTTCGAGAAGGTCAGGTACACGAGGGTTTCATCTCTCATGCAGAGTAACCCTCTTCGGGGACCAGAAAAAAAACGCCCCTCGAGGCGAACTAACGTTGAAATCTCTAAAAATATTAGGGTTCAAAACAGATTCCCATGAAAAACAATCTGTTATTTTTTATACCTGCACTGGAAAAAAAAAATTAAATGTAAAATGGTGATGAAAAATTTATGTACTTTTACAGTGAATTTTACGTAAATTATTAAATGTAAGGTGTCTCTGGTTTTTAATATATCGTACATTAATATTTCATCATAATTCTACATTAAATGTAATGTATCAGTTTATGCATGAAAAACTTTCAGGACCAGTGCATTGAGTGTCCAGCGAATTTTATTTACAGTGCAGACATTTCTACAGCGAATTAAAAAAAAAGTTAAGTAATTGAAGTAATTTCAGTATTTTAATTACAACACATGAAATATCGTCGATGGGTGGGAGGCAATATAACGTATCGAAATTTCGTAAGGCCCATTTTACATCGCGAAACTATATATATTGAACAGAAGATTTAACTAAACAAGTCTCGAAAAAACAGGACTATAGACTTGTTAAAAGTGTGTGTTGTCGAGACAAACCCGAAGACACCGTTGATATTCATTGTGTGTTAACAAACAGCTACTCTCCGCTCAGCGTTGTACGAAACCCGAGGCTGTCGAGTCGCTAGCGATGCACGTATGCACTAACGAGTGGATATAAGGTAACTGGATGAAAGAGCAGCTTTCCTTAACGATTCGATACGACTACTCTTGTGCGATGTAATGCGTATTCGTCTCGTTAGCCCGCGAAGCACGGTGCGCGTTTGTGTGTATGGCCTGTGTATTCTCGAGAGCAAATGTTACCGATCACGGAATAGTTAAGGCACACAGCGATACCAAACCACAATCGCGTCTTGCAATTATCGGTAATGCACTCTTCTCACTTTCGTGAGAACTCGAAAAGCAGAAAGATAAGGCTACGACCGGTCTGAGGCTACGAATGCGAGTGTATAAAAATAGATTTTGGATGTATTATATATCGGATACGGTGTGCGTGCGTCAAATCCGGATCGCGCGTATTCCCGACACGCGTGAGTACTCGATCGCATGCACGTGGACGCGTGTTCCTCCGACGCCGTATACCCAACAACTACACAACATATATATATATATAAGTATATATTACTGTTGTAAACGTGAAGGGATGAGCGCGAGACTGGTGTGAGGCCCACTTCGCAAGGACGACTGGCCCCACTCTACCGACTATCCGGACCTCGCTTCCAATCGTTCTTTGTTTGTTTTAATCATGCGCCGCGCGCCACCGCGCCTGGACTTCTCTCGATCACTTTTGTATTATGTATGTCTTGCAACCGCGACACGCGGATGTTGCTTGACCGCGGTAGCCGATCGTTCGATGACGATCTTCGACAATGAAAATCGAACGATTTGTATCATTGATATCGGGGATACGCGGAAATCGTCACGAATTTCCGTGTTTCAGAAGGTTTGTACGATCGATAAAAGAATTTTTGTCGCATAATTTACAGCTGTATTTCACCTCATATCCGAGTTATAGCGTCGCTACATAGCTCTCTGGAGCGATCGATCATGAACTTTTTTTATTATTTTTTATTGCGAGTCATATTAATCGAGGATAATAATCCTTCCTTGACGTCAGTGTCATTTAACAAAGCTTCGCCATTCTTGTCGGATATAACTTTTGCTTATAGCGACTATCTAATATTCTCGTATAATATACTCAGTCATACCAGCGTGCGTAATCCCCTGGCGCGAGAATTTTTTTCTTTTTTATTTGTCGTGGGATTAATTATTTTTTCAACGATGTAAGTACGAGGACTCTTCTCTCCGCGAGTTTCTTTTTCTTTCGCGTGGCCGCATTCGATATAATCCCCTATGTCGCGAGCTCCACCGAGGAGAGATCCCGATCGGAAATTTTGCCGATTCTCGTCGAAGCATGAAGAGAGATGCCTCTTCGAAGGCTACGAATTTTTGCGTACGTACGACGTCGTTTTACACTTGGTTGGCGTTCCATGATCATCAGCCACTCGAGAATCTTTTCGGCCGTTTGACTGAGAGCGACGAGAGATAGAGAGGAGACCCGAGCGGCATTAGCGGTCGAGCACTTTAATCCTCGAGCTGATAAAAAGGCTCTTTTGGCTCAGAGAGGGAGAAAGAATCCCGCGAGAAAGTCGGAGAAGGTGAACAAGTTAAGAGGCAGAAAAGGAAAAGAGATTATGAGACGAGGGTAAAACGAGAGTCACGAAATCTCATCGTACTAATCCTCTTAGCGCGCGAGTGCTACCATCAGTATTACGAATAAATGTGTGTGTTCGCTCGCGCGTGTGCAAAAATATGTATATACATATATATAAAACGTATACATATACATCTATGTGTGGCAGAGACAACGTCTCGTCGTCACGATATCCATGAAATAAAGTGGATATACGAGACCATGTTTTTCAGATGTTATGGGTACCGCATACTTTACTTTAACGCTCGCAGTTGATATAAGATTTTCGCATAAGTTTTTCTCGTTATTGGCGGAAAATGGAATCGTTAAGTGTTACGAAGCTTCGACTGGAAGTAAGTGGCGTTCGGTGGTGTATAAGCCTATGCGATTAAGTATGACCAAGTAGTAGATATAAGGATCAAAATTGTGTCACGTAACTCGCGCAAATATCATAGCGGCAAAAATCGTTAGAGATTCGAAAAGGATAAAACAATGATAAGCCCGCGCGTTTACACTTGCGGAGTTGTGATGCGTCGACGAAGGGATAACTCCCGGAGGGTAGACGGAAATCAAAGAGCCGACTTTTGCGAAGCAAAAGAAAAATCGTCAAAGATTCCTGCACCCTTTAACGATCTTGTCTGCGGGCGCTAATTGAGTGCGCATTGATACGTCGCTCCACTATAAATCGATTACTTTATAGCTATGGCGCGGAATGCACCGAGGTACTGCTCCCTTTCACGTATTAAAACCTCGTTGCCTCTGTTTTTCCAGTGATTTTTTTTTTACTTGTTCTTTGACCATTTTTATCGATGTATTCTTCTTGAATCCTTTCGCATTCGCGTCAACGATACTGGTACGTACTACATAAAGCTCCCCCCTCCGGGCTTCGCGTCCATCGTGACAGGAGAAGGGAAAGTCCGAACGTCCGAAGATACATTAGCGTAATTCGTCGAAGTCCATTCTCCGTGTGGTTAATGTCGTAATTGCTTTGTAAATCAGGAACAAACACAGCCAATCGTAATTTATTTTCTACTCACAGTTCTTCCTTTTTTTTCTGTACGTTCCCCGTTTGTTTCGAATTCTTTGAGAAGCGAGAAGAAATATCAGTGATCTCAGGCAAATGCCGCTGCTTCAAAGAAACCCCGAGCAATGTGTCAGGTGTATCGCTTGTCGTGCGAACCGTTCGAGATCAGAAGGCAATCGAGGCGCGAAAACCGCTCGACTTTTATGGTGTTTCCAGCGGCTACTTGTACGGAGACAAATGGGGCAAATGCTCGCTATCTCGTTATGTTTCTCTCTTCTTGTATATCCTGTATAGCGAAGTCGAGAACGGCTGAGTAATGGATCGGCCATTGTGGCGTCAGGAAGCGGCCGAATTTCTTCGTCTGTGCGCTATGCAATGAGAATCTTTACGGCATGAAGTTACAAGTTTCTAACTTCGACAACTTTTGTATGTTTCTTTTTTATTTTACGGCACATAATAATCAATTGGAAAACTTCGGGTAGCGGATGATACCGATGCGCGATTATCGGCAGCGTAACGAGAACCGTTTGTTAAAAGTCTATTACCGCGCGTGCCAATCAGGCAAAAAGCAATTTGTTCAACTGACTATATCTGTAATGAAAATCAGCCTTCTCACGCCTTTGAATCGGCACACGAGAGTTACGATCGATAGTACGTACACCATTCGTATTTATGAGTTATATCGCGTATTGTTAAACAGCTTATGCCGTTAGATGCTGTGCCGATTCGTATAATAGCGAACTGCCACGATACGAGAATTTCATCGAGCTGAAGCTTATGTTTTATCACGAAAAGTCCACACGCGTCGCGATTTCATTCGCGCACCTGTGAGCCTCGTGAACCAACTTCGAGGACCAATCTCGCGAGCCGTTATCGTCACCGCGTTCTTGCCGACCTGGTACGCCGGGTACGGACACTCGTAATGATAATAAGCGGTTTGCTCTCATTGCTCGCACGCGCTACGCCGCGCGATAGACCGAAGCTTATCATTTGTATATCTTTGCAAACTCGACTGAGCGAGTTTCTTGCGTTATTGTACTTCTTTTTTCCATTCCCGCGTACATTCGCGTGGAATAATAAGAATCTTGTTCACCATTTAACAAATGGAAAAACATCGAACGATCTATAGCCCGGCTAATTGATTAATGATGAGCGCAAAATTTGTACCTATATTTTTGGTCGATCATGTAGTTTCGATGTCATGCCAGTTTGATGATGAGCCAAGCAATGAAATGCGATTTATTTAAGACAGAGAATCACTCGCCTCTCGGCGAAGATTGAGTTTGTCAGACGCGTGGAACACCCAGGAGTCGTTGAAGGAAGCTAAAGAGGAGGAGAGAAGAGAAGGATCCGCGAGCTCGTTATACAGCGAATGGGAATGCGACGAACTCGTTGCATCGCCACGGTGGACCACCCCGATGTTCGAAACGAAGCAGAATCGAAGGACAATGTCTCACTTGAATTTACTATCATCTTCATTCTCCGTAGTCGTCTCTACCATTTACTCTTTTTGTCTCGGGTTTCATCGTAGACGCAACATCGTCCAACGACATCGAATGTCCAACGACTATTTTTTGGAACGCTATTTTTTGCATTCATTCGGAGGATTTTTAAACCGTCCGCTGCACCGTCAACGCATAGCAATGGTCTTCAATTCGAAGAAAAAAAAAGTCATTCCACATTTTTAATAATTTCTCGATGTGTTAATTGCTGCAACATAGCAAAACTGAGGACCAAGTAGCATCAATCTTGTGGGAAAAACTCGGGGCACTGTACGTTTGGCGATCGCACTCTGTACGGAATAGTGTGTGGAATCACGTCGCCGGTGGAATATGCACTCGACGAGATTCCTCGAGGTCGTTCCACCGAAGCGCGGAGAAAGATTGAGAGAGGCAAAAGCGAACACAGGGCTGAGGGAGGGGGGAGGGGGTCAACCGCAAACGCGGGGATCGGGACACACTCTTTTATATCGGTTCTTTCGCTCCATCTAAGTCGAGCCAAACTCAGCTGACGCGAGAACGGCGTGCGATGATGTCACCGTTGCAACGTATACGAATATAATCAAGCAACGCGCGTTCCCCGTGGCACCCACTTGCCATAAACACCTACATTCCGTAACGTCACCACCAAGACCGTTAGCATACGCATGGCGAACGAGAAAACAACGCGAGAATCCGTTGATTTTTTTCCGAACGCGCATCCTTTCGACTTTATTATCATTCCTATAGCCCTATTGGCAGTCATTGGCTCGCTTTCTGTCCGAAGAGATGCGAACTCGTGTACACACGTGCGGGTGTCCGTTTCGGGGTTACTGGTCCAGCAACAACGGTGCGATCGGGTGAACCAAAGAGCGAACTATTATCGACTCTTTTTCATTCGAAAGTCTTGGCAACAGAGGTCCGGTTAACGCGTAGCATCCACCGATGGCGTATCGGGGTGTTCGTCGTATAATACGACACGAGCGAACTCTGATTCGGAACACCTTGGACACATGTCAAGCGGACAGCGTCTCTCCTCGGCGCGCTCTCGGCTCGTCAATTAGAAGGGACTCGCGCATCTTCAGCGGGACATGAAAAACCTGGCGCTCTCATCGCTTCCCGCGAGATGCCTGTAGACTATGCTATAACGTACTGACATCGAGTCGAGGGCGACGAGAGGATGGCGAAGGAATGGAGCATTAACATAGAGCCGCGCGAGAGTGACGAGGGAAGGCGAAGGACTATAGAAGAGATGAGAGACTGGCGATTCCTCGCTGCTGGAAGAACTCGGCGAGCAAGAAATCAGCTACCACAGCGATTCGCTTTTATACTCTGAGCCGTAAACGGGGCTTCAACGCTTGGTCTTTCCTCAAATTGGCCTGGAATCCGTGTGATTTTACTGGAACCGATCGACTTTCGCGCCTACGAGAACGATCGGTTGGTTAATTAAAAGTGGGCAGTAATGATGTTATCTCCGGAGTGTCTTAATTGGCAACCGATACTTCATCCGAAATAGTCCTGTACCAAATTGTACCTATTCGAAAGATCGGTAACTATACGATAACTATAACGTTCTGTGCTCGAAAAAAAATCAAATAAGCCAATTAAAGTTCGGCGATCCTATAGATCGGTAAATCCAGAAACGTCAGCAAGAACTGTGTCGTTCAGCGTGTCAATAAATGTACACAACAGTGCTGAGGCGTTAGTATCAGCAATACAAGTGGATATCTTTATATATATTGTATAGAGTGCGTGTATTCTCGCGCCAAGCGTCCAGATATGGCCGCCATACCGGTCCAGCATCGAGGAGATCGCCACCGCTGCGCCAAGACTCTCGGGAGTCCTTGACGCCCACCCGACGCGCAACTCTTCGCAGCTCTCCGCAACAACCGTCCGAACTAACTATCGTCTTGGTCGAGAGTTCTCTCGCTGGACGCACGCAGGATTCGTTCGTTTTGCAACAGTGCAATCGATTGTACCAGAAAGCTCTCTCGCTCACGCGAATCGGCAAGAGGTCTCTTATATAATTGATCGACGCTACTGTCAATCTTACTCCGGTCTCACGTGCGATCCTCATCGGTTCCACGTGACAACGAGATCGGCGCGAAAACGGGTTCAAGCAATTACTTCTTCGTCAAACTCATCGCCCGGCCGCGGATGTACCGCTGTGTACATATTTATGAGGTACACAGTCAGCGTCGTGTACAACGTGAGCTGTTGCCTAATTGTTTGAACCGTCGATCGAGACACCTCCGCGACAGTTAATTATTTTTCGTATGTGCAAAGAGCCGCAATAGTATTCCAAGCACCGAGTTAATTGTGGTACACTGTTTATGGCCGCGCGGGTGTCTCGACATCCTACGACGCCGGAACTTGGTGCTCCCACACTCGAAGGTCCACGACGATTCAGTGGTCTCCGATCACCATGAAACCAACCGCCCATCCCCACCCCCACCTCTCGGATACAGGATTTGGATGAAACCACGAACAAAAAAATCAAGGAGACCAATACCGTACGTGCATCCGGATGCCTATGGGATATATATAGCTCTCGCGAGAGTACTCGCGGTTGGTTACTTCTCGAGAGGGATAAACCCCGGGAACAGATAGGCATACCCCCTGCACATTTATATTGGTAGTTGCGTATACTATACGAAACGTCGAGGTAACACACGTTTGAATTCTAGCGAAGCGAACGAGCCCTCGTAATCTTTAGCCCTCAGGGTCAGCACGAGCTCGACGCTCTCTCCGAGGCTGGAAGATCTTCGGGAGATAGAGCGAGGTCGGTCTTCGGGAACTCTCTTCGCCGTTTGTTATATACATGTATACCCTCGCGCACACCGGGTTATGCGCCGAGGTTGAGGACTGGTATGGGGTTATATTCTTGCATACTTGGTACAACTGCAGCACCGCTTGAGAATTCTGGCCTCTTCGTGGCCTCTGTTCCTCGCTCGGATATTATGCGCTCGAGAAGTCGTGCCCAGCACGGCTAAGACAAAGGGCCACGAACGGATCCAGAACCCCGATAGTCGCGGACGAAGCTGGAAATCCTGTTTTCAGATTTTGTTCTGCTCTGCTATGCTACTCCTGTTCCTCCATTAACAATTCAACGATCTTTTTGCAACAAATGTACAATTATTCTTCCGCCTTTTCGATACAAAATTTGTATTCTTTGCAAAAGATCGAAGATGAAATATAAATCGATCGGTTATCGGTTGAGCAACAAAATTTAAGATAGAAAATCTTCCTTCAGTCGAAGATTCTAATAATCCCGACTTTCATTGATCTCAAAGGTCGAAGTGGCGATATATACAGCAAAAAAAAAAAAAAAAATTGAAGAGTGCACAGCGAAGTCTCGATCGGTGGGCAACGCTTACGATATATGTTCACTACTCAGGGCAAAGTGACGAATGGCATAGAGTCCCGAGCGTAGGATATAATTGCCGGTAAGATACAACGTTATAATGCCCGGGTAACGCTCGACTTTAGCTTCGGTTTAACCTCATTCCTGATGCTGACGTCAGAGTCGTCGCCTTTCCCTTGGCTGCTCGGTGGACCTTTCGGCATCTCTTGAGATGTGCAACCGGGTAGACACCGAGCACCTATCCGACTATTATACCATTCAGCTTAGCAAACAGCTTCAAAGATTCCTTACCATAGACTTATCCATTCTCTCGGCGCGCGATAGTCAATGCATCGTAATATACTATTAATATTTCAACGTCTCTTTCCCACGTATTCACGATATACCACCCGTACTAACGGCGTACAGGTAAAACTGTAGACAGCAATTCTTTGGAACACTTAAAATCAAATCTCTCGGTACTTCTATGAGAAAACTATTATAAGATATGCATTATCGCCTGGCAATATCTTTGATTACGAATCATAAGCCTCACACCCTCGGCACCGCGACAGGTGAATAGTCATAAATTCCCTGAAACGATTTTGCGGCGAGAGACAACATACTTTTTTAATATAAACGCCCGAGCATAAGAAGATAATTAAATTTTCGAATCAATGGGTCGTGAACGAGGGTCCGAAAAGACGATAGACCGTCACCGACAGGTACGTTTAGCCGAAGACGGGCTTTTTTTTTCGTAAATATCCTATACGTCGTCGATCCGTATAGCTCCGAAGCGAGAAGGACTTGTTCGTTTCTTCGTTCGTATTCGGAGCCTAGCGGTCCAGCGACGAGTGTAGCGCCGCAGGTGAGGTTGGTGACTACGGGAACGCGAGAGGGTCAACAGCGTCAATACCCTCTCGCTAAGGTGGCTTCCACGAGGGGGCCCTCCTCTTTTCGGGTCCCGTGGGGCCCTTTGCTTCTTCTCTTTACTCTCCATCCGTCTCACTCTCTGTCATCTCGGTAAAGTCGAAATTTGTGGCCGACGAGCCCGCGATCGGCCGCGCAAGGTCGTTCCCGACTCGAGTGAATTCCGCGTGTTTCGACGTCACGGTCGGTTTGGCGAAACGTTATTTTAGATTTTTTTTTATAGACCAATTGTCTGTAGCGCCGGTTCGCAAATCGATAATAAATAACTACTGTTTGGATGAGAGGAGAATTGAAACTCGTCGTTAGAGAAATCGTAGGAAGTTTGTATATACGCGGAGGGAGAGCCCTACCCATAGGAAATATCCGGTAGAAGACGAGGTATAGGGAACGTACGTCGCAGCATCAATATGTACGGTCCATAATGCAACGTTCCAAAGATGGTATTCCCGTACCACGCGAGATGATACAGCAGCAGCAGCAGCAAAGATGCGCCTTCGAACGAATCATTGTTACAGCCGGTAACCGATGTCTACTTAATTTGACTGTCCGTAGTACAGACCCATCCTCCTCGTGTCTTCTTTTATCTTCGCAGCGGGAAAAAAATCGACAAGTCGAGGGGAGGGTTACACGACGAACTTATGAGATATTCATAGTACCAACGATGACGTTCGGAGTCTGGCGGCTGAGAGACATTCACGGAGAGAAGAATGAACGACCATTTATAGATGTTAGAAATTGTCTTTGCCTTCAGGCTCTGGGAGTCGGCCCGCTACTCCGCGTTGACGAGAATCAAATATGTCTTCTCAAGATCGCCAGTATGCAAGAACTCTGAAGGCGGGTTGCTTATCCGGAGCACTCGGAATCGGTACGTATAGCTTATTCCATCGGTGAATGCTCTCCATTTTCTATCGGTGAAACGAGCCAAACGTTTCCCCTCTGACATTAACGACCGCGAGTATTATTTTTTTCAAACAGTTCTACGACGAGTATCGTAAAATAAAGGTTCGACAGTTCGAAGAAATGTTGCTCAGAGTAGGTCGTTCGGAGTAACCTGCGTAGTTTCGTCTTATTGCTAAAAAAATCTGTATACCGCGTGTATGACAGCGGACCGACGAGTTTTTTGGGAAGAAAAATTTCAAAAAAATAACAAACGTTGTAGACGAAAAGTTGAAGGGAAAAAAAATTTGTTCCAAGTCCGGTTTTTCGGTCAATGCGCGGTTCTCTTTTACGCGGCGAAGTTCCCTCGGACTTCACCGGGGCAGATGTCACATGCGTTCAAACGAAATGAGAGAGACACAACGCTGCCATGAGAGATGAATGTTTTTTGAAAAGACAGTTGCCGCCAACGCATGTCGCTCGCTTCTTACCCCGTCGTTCAAGTCTCCGGATTTCTACTAACCGCTTGGCAAACGTCGACTCCTTCGAGTCGGGCCGACCCAGTCGCGCAGCTCGGCCCCCGAAGAAATTCCTCGCTTGCGTAATTTCATAGGCA
Source organism: Cryptus viduatorius (assembly GCA_964006125.1). Classification (NCBI taxonomy): domain Eukaryota; kingdom Metazoa; phylum Arthropoda; class Insecta; order Hymenoptera; family Ichneumonidae; genus Cryptus; species Cryptus viduatorius. The sequence goes on from OZ023222.1 coordinate 17,803,699, forward strand.
AACTCTCAGTTTTCTTATAATGCTTTCGAATCGATACTATAGTTATAACTATGAAGATTCCTCACCGTCTACTGTACAACGAAAAAAAAAAGAGACGCAAAAAAAAAAAAAAACAAATAAACATCTCGAAAACAAAGTTTACTCTAATCACGCCAATTCATCTCGATTATTGTCGCACGTACCGAAAAAAATCTCTAATCTGTGCAAAATTTATTATTTGCGAAGTCGATCTCTGAGTTTTCCAGTGTTTTGACAATCGAAAACTATTTTGCTCGCGAGGTCGTTTGCGAATTATACATACATCCGATCTATTAATTCGACATGCGTTAATGAAGACTCACCGAATCAGAATAATATCATAGATCCAACGAGATGATTGATTTATCCAAATTGATAGAGATTAGATTCGCTCAAACAAAGTTGCGTAGTGTTCCGGTCACAATTTAGTTCCCTCGTCACTGTACACTCGATAATCACTACAACTACAACCGGTACGGTCACACTGGTATATTGTATCCTTCGGTAGTCAGGGTGTCAAGTGACGACTACTACATCACTCTTATTCTCGCGCAAACACTTTAAGGACTGACACTGCCCGGTAAATCAACAATTATACACGTCCACTAGGGTATTTTTGTTTCGAAACAGAAAGCAAAACAAAATAAAAATGATGTAAAAACTCCGAAAGGTACCCTTATTTTCAGCACGTGATCTGTAACGTCCCACTGCCGAGTTCTTTATCACTGCACGATCCTAGTAAAAATTGATATCCAAATGATCGCGGCTCACTGACGATCAAGACACTTCGATTTAGGTGTTTCGACTTTCGCGTGGATCGAAACACTGTGCGCTCGATGAATAGCGCCTACCGATGATAGACGTATTCGCACGTCAGATACGCGTGCGCGTTGGTGTATCCTTTCGCGCGAGTATTTCTTATCGTTGTCAACACGAGGCAATTAATCGACGTGTAAAGTTCATACCGTTCGGTCATATAATACGGTATAAAAATTGTTTCTTGGATCTTTCGTGAGGAAACGTGGAAGTAAAACCGCGAAGTAAGACTGTATGGATTGTTTCGAGAAAGCGTTTCTCGAAAGAAAATTATATATATATCCTCGGTTGAGGCTGTTCGATCTGCGCGCGTCTCACCTTGCGGAGCGAGTCTCCAGGGCGGCCATGCAACGCAGGTCCGCACGCTGGGCCTGAGCCACGGTTTGCTCGGGCCCTCCCTTTCCACCTTCCGTCTTCCACCACTACGACGTCGGCGAGTAAGCAAGCATCGGCACAGTACAGTGGAAACACACAGTCAACGTAGCCAACTACTATAGCTATACCTCCTCCGCTTCTTCTTCGTTCCAGCAACGACTCTTGAGAGTCTGCTGTAGCAGCAGCAGCGGCAGCCGCCGTAGGCGAGCAAAAGTAGAAGCGAGAGGAGAAGACAGAAGAGACCTCCGGCACTTTCCCCTCTCGTCCTCTACGGTGGTACTTGGGGGCCTCATTTCCCCTACTTTGCTCTCTTCTAAGCAGGTATACCTGAATGCGCACCTATATCTCAGGCTTCCCTCCACTAGCCGATTCGACGTCTATCTCTGTATCCCTATATCTGTCTCACTTCTTTCCTCGGGTATATACATTCGAAAAGGTTTTGTGTAAGCAACGAGGGCTACGAATGTTTAGCTCTCCTTCACTCTCGTTCGAGTTGTCTCGAGTTCTCGATTCTACCCACACGTAGGAACGCGCTCCCGACGAAGGTACACAAATCTGTCTGACGGTGTCAGCGGACCCCCTCGTCCTCGCGGGCCCACCGATTCTCTCTTCTACTGGCGAGTCAGACAGAACGAGAAGAGCAGAAAACATGTGTTCTTGGATTTTCGTAATAACTACCTACCAGAGGAAGAGATTATGCTCTTTCGATCCTATCCTTCTAGAATCTTCATAGATCGCGGTACCGAGCGAGAGTAACTTAGTCTGCCGATCTATTACGCGAAGGCACGAGCCTCGAGCCGCAATTGCACTCCCAAGAATGTGGATTCATCTTGCGCAATGGCACCGCAACGGATCGGCAAGCCCGGCTGCTGCGGCCGATCGTCGAGAGGCGTGAAAATGTTAACAGACGATTCCATTTCTGCGAAGAGTATCCGGCTCGTGTCCCGCGCTGAACGAACGCTCGCGTGCGCAACGTTGATGATTCCAGGATCGAGTCTCCCTTCGTGCATCATTACATAGCAATTCCGCTGGTACTCGAATATTTGCGAGCCGCGTACTCGCCAGAAATCGTGACGAAGGGGGATCGATGAAAAAAAAATAATAGCGGGAGGACCGTCTTCGTTTTCCAAGAGTTCGAATTGCTCGTTTCAATGCTACAGTATATACTTTGGCTTTACAGACGCGAGAGTTCTTCGTCGCCTTGCCATTTCGGCAACAATAGATATTCGTTTTTTTTTTTTGCTTCCACACTCGAACGTCTAGGAACGAGGGTGGTAGTCGAAAGAGCTCCAGAGATTTCGAGGGAAGATCAGATCGCAACCTTCTGCCGGTGTGCTGTTGCGCGGCATCTTTTCGCGGTTAGAAACGGAGACTCCCCGCGTGAAATCGACGAAGCGAGCGTAGTCGAGTGTATTCGAATTCCGTGGAGAATGCTGGAGGCTGAGCAGCGGCAAAACTTTAGTCTATATAGTACCCATCCCTCACCGGTCCGACTGCTGTGTTTCGCTCTCAGTCTCGAAGCTACACTTTTCGAGGGGTGCATCGTTTATTCTTCTCTCTCGCGTTCGATCCTTTCGTTCTTTTACAACACCGTTCGTCTCGCTTGATCTCGGAGGGCAATGGAGGAGGAACCGAACAGAAGTGGCTAGCAGGTGCCGCAGACGAGTATAGCAGCCCCCTCGTCGATAGCAGTTTTGTAATACGGTCCGACCCCCGAAAAAAGTTTCTTCGAGAAGTGGTTTCGGCTATTTCGGGGAGGGGGAGAAATAACATTGTTTGACACGAACGACCCCTGTCGCGGTCAAGAAACTTGTCCCCATAGCGTTTACAGGGATTAACATTTCCGGAACAATGCTTTGCAAAATTTTCGGAAAAAAAGGCAAAGCTTCGTTTGTCAATAGTTCTAAACTCCCCACTGAGTTTTCGAGTATCGATCGTTAGGACGTCCTTGCGCATCCCTTCGCGCCGAGAATACTTGCCGACAACGCGTACTCTTTACCCTCATTTCCTTTTCGTATTATATGGTTTTTTAACGCGGTTAGTACACTTTTGTTGTTTTCAAGCCAAAACAGCGTTAAATCCCGCCAACCGGACATCAATAATAATAACAGAAATCGTACGAGTTAAATTATATAGTGTAGTAAACTGCATATACAGGGCATGCGTCGTCATTGAGAGCTTAGGTTTTGTCATACATGGCAGCTTGGTAAACCGGCCTTATCGGTAGCCGAGTTTCCGATTAGAAGCCGGTTTCGCACAATTGTGAAAGTTTACAATCTCCTTATGTAGTTAACACGCTGTGTTAGTTGATTTAGAAAATATAATAATCACGAGGATGTTGTCGAAATGTTGTTCTTCCAGCTGCGCAGATGCGGAATTTGACGATAGTTTGTGGAAGTAATGCTGAAAAATGGTCGCTTGTCGTTTGGTTCGCAGTTACGGCCAATTGGTTTTCAATATATATCGAGCGGGAATCGGTCCTTCGAACACGTGGGCCTAATTTTGGCGTGTCATCAGGTCCCTCTTTCTTACTTCCCGGTCTATAGCCCGAGCAATCGCGAGACATTTTATTCGTTCTGATGAGAAGAGGGCAAGAAGTTTTCTCGGCACGAGATCGATGCCAAGTGCCCACGGGGCACTGTCTTTCATTTCTCGCACCGTCGAGTGTGCCTCCTACCTACCGAAGGGGAGAAGACGGTCTCGGCGGTGCATCGCCGCTGTACGCGTGAAATACGACGGCTCCTGCTGCTGAGAAAGGAATACCGGGCCCTTAGGGAGCAATGGCGCCAATTCTTCGGGATCTTTTATGAGCAAAAAATATATGTAAGATACCTGTAGAAAAGGACGGGGCAATGGGGCTCATTCGCATCACCAGCCACGCTGAAATTTTCTCAGCTTGTTACTATCACTGCAATCAACATCTTTATGTCGGCTTTGGCACCACTTTTCCGAAATAATAATAGGTATTACGAACGAATATGAGCGATTAAAATTTTTATAATTATGGCGCGAACAATATATTTTTATTGTACGAAAGTATAAACGGACCGAGTCTGACTATTCCAACAATAGGCAATACGGCTCATCGACACGTTTATTTTGCGTGGAAAAAATAACACATTTATGCTTTACCTGAAAAGCTTCGAGTATCGTGTAGCAGGTAGAGACATCTTTAGATTTTTATTGTGTTTAGCTAATTGGAAAAGATTTATTTTCTACACAGCTATGAGAACTCTCCATTAAGAGAATCTCATTATCGTATTCTGCCGTAAGCCGAGCATCATGTGATGTACAATGTGTTCGTTTTGATGTCAACTATGTATGTAATTCTCTTGTTCGTTTGGAATAAACAAATAAGAGCAGTACCAATGGCTTGTGAGACGATTAAGAACTCGGCCTGTTGCTCGAGGCGTCGTCGGCGTCGAGGGTGGTCGGGTTTCCATCGAGTAAAGGGGTTCGACTACGAGGTGCGTTGCCAGCGGGACTTGTGGGACCCCGACGTGTTTCAAGAAATTTATCGACCATCGACCCATTATTCTTATCTCTCTCTCACTCTCTCTATCTCTCCGGTCGTATAACTGTATTCTATCCGACGCGCAATAAGTTTCAGGCTCATCGGTAATCATAATGCTCTTTAGTTCCGTAAGTTCGACGAGTCATCGACGCCAAGGCCTTCGACGATTCCGAGAACACCTCGTTAATAGTATAATCCAGAGGCAAATTATTTATTTAATCCCGAACAATCTCGTGTCTATAAATGACGTGACTTGCTTGGCGTGTAATGGATTCTGTACACTCTGTATGTGTTTTATACCTTCCAGAATTGGTGCGAAATCAGAGAGAAATGCAAGCGACGAGTTTTCGTAAAATTCAATTCAAATAAATCCGATCCTTTGCGGCGAACACGTATTGAAATTACTCGCCGATTTCGTATCGTTGAAAAAAATTATGAGTTGGGAGAACAAATAGTTCGTTGGAATAACAATGTTTTAAGCAAAAATGGGTTGTAGAAAGTAACTATTTGTTCTGCGTATTAATTCTTCGTTCTCCCAACTTAATTTTTTTTTAATTAATCCTTCGACTCATTCTTTGCACAGCAATCAATAAGGGACCGAAGTACGCTAATTGCATTTTTAAGAAAAAAAAAAAACTGTCGGTCTAAACGTCGAGTCGAAAGCCAATTCTGCATGACAATTTTTGCGTTCCTCGGACGATGCAGTCGATTCGTTCGAGACAACTATTATTCCGTACCAACCAGTGAAAGCCACATTTACTCGTAAGCTTCTCTATCCGCTCGGGTATTGCAGTACCGACAGCCCTCCCACGAATCCTCCCACGAGCGCCAATATTTGCGAAATCGAAGGAAGTGGCAAATATTATACCGATGGACAACGCGCCGCGTAGTGCGTTACCTGTATGGGGCTCTCTTTGTCGGTGTTTCGGAGTTTACTCGCCGTACCAATGGAATCCGATGGTCCATTCGTTTTACATACGAGCCGCCGAAAGGTCTTCGAAAAAAAAGAACGTTCTGAGAATCTATCGCGATCTTTTTTTTGCTTTTTCATAAACGCAAATAGAATTTGTATGTGATGAATATTCGAGTATTCATTACCATCGCCATAGACTTGTTCGTCGATGAGTCTATCTTTAAACCTTAATTATTACGTTATTAGCCGCAAAGATTGGTATTTCAGGAAAAATAATGATCGCGTTATAACGTCGTCGAAATTCTCGTGGACGTCAGAGCGGAATTGAGCCTCGTAAACTCTTTTAAACTGTTTTTTCGCGCTCCGATCTCCTCCTCGTTTGACGACAAAACATGATATAAACGTCGTATTCGTCCTCGATTTCGACTTGTTCGATTCTCGAAGTTTATGAGATTAACGAGAACGCGGACGTATCTTTGGCAAGTCGAATCGAGCGAAGAAACGACTTTTTTTGTTGTTATTTTGGTATCGGAGATCAAGCTCCACGTGTGTGACTCTCCTCTCGCGACTCTTTCGTTGTACACGTATCGCCGAAACTTCTCCATTCCGAAGGCTCCAGTTTAAAAGTCAACGAGGAAGCGGGGACCCTGTTGGTCCATCCGCCTCGGTTTACCAGATGCTTCATGGGGTCCTCGCTGATTCTCTTCACGAAAAACCCGCTCGATTTCGCAACTTTTTCCACGAATTACCCAACATCTTCGCGAGGTGAGCGAATGCATATATGCGGTCGACGGAGATCTTCGCCAGCGTCGATTCTGTCGAACGAGCTCGTTGTATACTCGCGTCGCGAGACATCGATCCGAAACAATAGTTTTTTTTCTGTCTTTTTTTTCGCACGACCCCCCATCCCGTAAGGGTGAATCGCGAATTTTATACCGTCGAGCGAAGCAACAGAATAACAGGTTACTACACCTGTCGCGATGCAGGTCCACCGTTCGCGGCTGTCCTATCATTCTTTTTTCGTTGCGACGATCTTTCTGCTTCTTTGTCTCTCTCAATTCTCTGTTACCCCTGCGTCTTCCTCTCATTGTTCGGCGTCGATGCACTTTTATAAAGCGCACCGACACACACCGTACTGGGAGGGAGGGGAATACGCGAGAGGAGCGAAAGGAAGGAAGACGCTGGTGTGTTCCACGCCTGAGACATGTACCCACCAATTCGGTCGTTTGTTACGATTCTCCTGGCGAGCAGACCACTTAGCGTTCCGTGCCGTCCATTTCAACGCTATCGTGGAGTTGCGGCGAAAAGAATTGAAAAAAAAAAAGAAAAAAATCGAAAATGTATTTGTGAAAACGCTACACTGAGGATTATCCGTCAATGCCTCAACTATTATACATCAGCATCGGTAGAAAGGAGTGTGATAAATGTAATTCATAAGCCTCGCGTGGTTACTCCAAATCCTCAAAGAGTTTTGGCACTCGTTGACGTCCACGACGTCAGCTAGAGACAAGAGTGTAAGGTGGTACAGGGGGTACCACAGCTCTGAGTAAAAGAGAGAGGCATATATATATATAGCCGGAGAGCTAAGAGTACGTCACCTTTGCGTGTTTACCTCTTCGCCGACCGGTTTTCTCGGTTCCTCTCTATCCTCGTTCCCCTTAAGCTGGTTCACGCGTCCAGAAAGAAACTATATGTAGGTACATACGCTCAACCACGTGAGCCGCTTCTCTTTGCCTCGATCTCCTCTCTCGCAATGGCCCTGTACCAGGGACCATTGCAACGAGACGTAAGTATACCACGCCGTTGCTGCTGGCACAACGCTGCATCTTTTTTTCTCTCTTTCTCAGCCTCTCACTCGTCTTAACTTCTCCTCCTTTCTTTCTTTCTTTCTTCGCTTACCTTTGCCTTTTTTCCTCACACTCTCTCACTCCTTCGGCTCGGGCTATTCAAATGACCTCAGATGATGGATACCATTCTCGCTCTCTAGCATATGGATCTCTTTTTCTTTCTCGTACCTTCGCCTCGCTACAGTAATTGCCGCTATTTCTGTCCCGTTTTCTTTTCGGTGAGTCACACACACGTAAAATATCAGAGATGAGTATAGAGCTGAGTATTCCACTGTCGCTGATGTGTGTACCGTGCGCGAGACGTAAATCCCTCGTGTTTAACTGTGTGCAAAGTCTTTTTAACGTGTGATACGTGGTACGTTCCCTCGTGACTCTTATCTCGGTATATTTCATAAAGGGAGCGTGCTGTAAATTACGTCGCAATGGTACGAACGAAAATATTGTGTTGCGTCCAGAGCGAGGAATTTCAGCGGGAACGCGCTGCACTGGACCCGCGTTCTCGAGTATAAGTACTCAGATATACCGAGAAGCTAAACCCAAATATTCTCTTAGTCCATTCGTTTAATTTTTTCTCAATTCTCGCCGAAATGCTTCTCCGAAGGCACTCGGAGAAATGTTAGTCCCTTTCGTACGTACATAGTGATGGAGTCCGCACGGCTACCAAATTCTCGACCGCAACGAATCCACGCGCCGAATCGTTGATTTTTCAAATCTTTCGTATTCTCTGTTCACTCCAACGAAAAATAAACAAAACAGGTTTCTTATTCGTTTCGCGGTTCGAAATATATCGATTTCATTTCATCCGGTCATTTTGATTCTATTTATAGGTTTTTGCATTTACGCTTATGCTTTCGATTGAAACGTCTGTTAACTATCTTATTTTTTTCTTTAACTAATTTCGTTTCATTGCTATGTTGTATGCCTCGCGTTATTTTTCCCGAGACGAGTATGAAAGGTGAGACTCTCGTTTCTCTTTGTATTGCGCGCACATAACCGACGAAGCGTGCAGTGAAATTCTCTTTCACGTATATTCAGGCGTCGTTACACCACGTCGCAGCTCATTTATCTAATATACATTTGAATCCTTCGCTTTTGTATCTCAAACGAATAATAACAAAACGAAGTGAATAATCATTAAGTATTCGTTACTGTTGCTGCTGTTTTTCAACAAAGTATATCTGAAAAACCTCATAGTCTGCGGAGAGAAAGCAACAAAAAATCAATGTCTTCCGGAAAATATATTCGGACGCTCTTCAACTTTTACGACTCGAGGGACTAGAAGAGCATAAGCGCTCTATGTTCTCTGGTGGTTTTATGCCTTTTCTTGATTTACAGAAGGTCGTCTAAGTATATATGTACATATATCAGAGGTATAGATAGTTTCTAAAGGGAGGAGAACCTGCCGAGTCTGTCTATTGTACCGACCAAGTTCGAGGTGAGCTTGTATAATGGTTCTACAAAAGCGAATTTAGGAATTTTCATTCTCTCCTCACAGTACATGGGTGTCGAGAGGTAAAAGCAAAAAAAAAAAAACATCGCAAAGATTTATTTCCCCACTCGTATTATCTCGCGTTCCGAAAATTACGAAAAATAGTGTCGAATAGGACGATAATGAAACGAATCAAGTTTTACGCGGTGCTCGAGTGAATATTGCAACGCGATGGCTTTGCTGCCAATCGCGTATGGGATGGTAGATGCGAGCGTTCCTAGACCTCGGTCGATGCCGCGCACTAGGAAGAGTAATGGAATTCCGCGGCTAGGAATGCTCAACTTGCACGTACGCGCGAGCAGTCACGAGTTCAATCATAGTGGAGCGTATGATCGTTGAACGATCGACGAGCCTCGAGAGCGGAATAGCGATGTGGCCAATAGGAGAGTTGCCCATCTTACATAGAATCTTCGAGCGAACCGTTTCGATTTTACTTGACAATATTTCCGCAACAACACATTGTGCAGCATGCGGCACGCACTAAGCACACTCTCGCTTCGGAAAGTTTCTCGATAGGCGTTGTTATATACTCATATCTCGAATCAAGCTGTCCAATCGTGACTCCCGCGAGCTATATATAGATATATATATTGTATCGCATCGTTATCGATATTTTTCAACGCGCTGTGGCAAATATTGCGAAGAGCGTGCGTTGTATGCTTTGTATATGTACGTGTGGGTTCACAAGATCCGATAAGCACTCGTTCAGTTACGATTGTGTGCAACAACGTGCATTTGCTTGTAATACCCCTGAGTGCATTCGAGGATTTAACAGACGAAAGTGCGCATATATACGCGAAGTAAGAAATTTATATATTATTTTCATGAGATGAAGAATATTCGTAAAGTATTGTATATGATAATTAATCCTCGCTGGAGGGCATCGGAGATTGATGACACTCGCTTGCAGTGTTGCGGATACACCGGGAGCGTTCCGTGCCGTGAACTCCACGCGAGAGTCGAGAAAAGAGCGAAAGAGGAAAGGAAGGTTAACATCGAGACGAAAGATGCGCGCCGTGCAATTGCCAGCGGCAAACGCGAATGTTAACAGTAAGAATACAATCCTTTCTCTCTGCTCTTCGCGAGTGATGAATAACTCTCGAGTTCTTTACGAGTACCAGTTTCCTCGGAGTGGGCTGCTTTACCTCAGCGGGTGTCACCGTGAGTGCACCGGCAGCGGAATACGAATGCAAGTTGAGCGACTGTTGCAGTCTAAACGCAATTCACTTCTCGCTTCAATGTGAATTGAAGATATACATAGCTCGGTGGGTAACGGAAAATTTTATTAAAATAATATCCAGCAACTCCTACGACTCTGACTTGCATCTGAATCTTAATCGGCGTTGAAATCTAATGAGCCCTTTGTATCGCGCGGATATGCCTACCGTAGTGTCTATGCATAGGTATACAGCCTTTGTGTATCGCTCAACGCACTCGCACACGCAAATATACACGCGCGCACGTTCACACATTTGGTCCGATTATGGCGAGAGGTCTAAAGAGCCAGCGAAGCAAAAGTTCTCGGCATCATAATCAACGTCGGCCATGCGGATACGTGAGTGCGTTGAAAATATTTACAGGTCAACGCGTTCATTTTACGTTTTCGACTCCGGCAGTCTAAACATATCGCGGGACGCACACACGTTGCGTAATTTCTCGATTGAATAGTAAACAATATTGTAGTTAACGCCGGAACTCGCTCGGCTCTCGCGCATGCGTTCAGCGGCTGTTTACTCGCTCGAAGCTTATTAATATCGTCGCCGACCCCTTTTGAAGAACACGATATAAAGTTACGGGACTTGCGGAAATTACCAATGCCGAAAAGTTTTAACGAACGGCGATTTGAAAACTCAATTGGTGCATTAAATGAAAGAATCGCTTGAATCATCGAAATCCGAAGTTGAACGAAAAAGCGGAGAGGGAGCACCCGGTGTAAAATCAGCAAATGAAAATCAAAATTATAAAAAAGATTCTGAGATAAGATGTAAAAAAATACAGATAAACTAACAAAAACTGAAATTTTGTTTTGAAAGATTGAGGTTAAAAAAAACTCCGATTAAAATTTTTTCTCATCAATTTGCCCGTTAAACTAACGGTTAATCCGAATAATCGAGAATTCCGCACTTTTTCTCCCATTTAACTTGATCGTATATTTTTTAAGCGTGTATTGGTGAAAAATAGTGAACATATATGATGTATCCGATGCAGAGGGGTTAGATATTACGCGGCAAGGGGAGGCTGGGTTCGCTTCGAACGAAAGGAGAACGAATTTGTTGCAAGACACTCGAGCCGACAGCAGGATTGCAAGAACCACCTTCGGGGCAGCCATTAAAATTGCTAATTTCGCACGAGGGTGTCTAGAGTGATGCCAGAGGTCCATAGCCACGGGCCGTCCCTTCTTTTTTCTTTTCGTTCAACGTAAAACGCTTTTATTTTGTGCGTGAAGTCCGAGAACGAAAACTCGCCGGTTCGACCCTTTTTCGATTGGTCCCGAAACCTTTTTCGGACATTAACGCACATTCTACGGTTAAACTATAAAACTTCAGCATCATCCCGACACCGAAGGCACGTGCGTTTATTTTACGTGGCGTTTCAGAGGCAACATGGTGTTTTGGTCGATTTGTTGGAAGACATTAGATCACGACTACCTACCAATCGACTAGGTTATATATCATTAGCGAAGTTCACGCGCGCGCGCGTGAGCCTCGAGGTGCAACTTTCTATTCGTCGTGTCCTGGAAGCGCGCCAAGAACGGGTTCCTGGAGTCTCTCGATAATTTTGCTCTGACTCGGCGAATCGTGCCGCAAACACGTTACACGACTCTGTCCCGATCCTATCGTCGCGGTAGCAAAAATTTGTAAAACGAGATACCGATATCTCAAATCCGATGACAAAATTTGACTATTCCCGTGATAATGATCCATTATCGCTGTTCATCATTTGTCGAGAGAATTCTTTCTTATAAAGCGGCGAAGAAAGAAACGGAATCCGTACGGGAGACCACCTTGCGAGCTCCTTTTTAGCAAAGAACATCTAATCTCGAAGTCGCGGAAGCCTCTTACAGTGCCGGACCTTGACAGTCGGTAGGATTGTTGGCTGTACAGAGGATGATAATTAGCGAGTGAACGGACAAACCGCTTGGCACGGCCTAGCAACGCGTTAAACTTCGCACCGCCGCGTACACTCGGCTTCCTCGAGATCTGTCTCTACCTCGCCTCTCCCGCTCTTACATCGGCGCGAACTCTTCAAGGCAAAAGACCTCGAATTGTTCACGAAGTCGTTCATTTGCAACGTTCTTTTGCACCGGTTGCGACACCTTATTCGCGGATAGGTAGAGAGGATCGCGCTACCGGTAAAGTCTGTACAGTTCACGCCTACGAAAGACTCGCCGGCTTCGGCTTCGCGGAATCATTCGCTAAACCACTGACTGTGGGAGGCGTGAGTTTAGCTCTGCAATACCGAGAAACCATCGGGGAATTTGCCGACTCTGGCTTCGAGCCATTTTTTTTTTCATTCTCGCCAATGGCAACTACGTTTACTTGCGGCACGCGCGTACGTATCCATGGAATTTACAACAATCGAACGAAATTAACTAACCGGGCGAAAATTTTGTTTGAAAAACCATACGAACGCATGGAACTCTCTTTTTTCTGTCGTTTATCACGAAAGGCGGTGCGACGGTTTCAGACGACAAAACGTTTTTAATTTTTTATTTATAGGTAATAAGATCGTATCATGGATCGAATGTGATTGTCTGTTCGTAATGGTCTTTTGATAATTCTTTTAAAAAATTCCTCTCTCCGAAAAACAGCACTTCTTCTACAGTACGATATACTCTAATTTGCAGATTTTTCTCTATGATCAGTAACACGAACATTCGATTGCATGGAATCTGTGATAACATATCATTTTCCCGATTGAAGAATTTCAAAAAGGACTTTTTACATAAAATCACCGAACCAACTATTCCGCTAGTAAAAATAATAGAATCCGCGAGTACAGTTTTCCGCGACGAAACGAGATGGGTATAGTCGATCGCGGAATAGGCAACTTTAGCCATTACCTCTTCTGCGCGTCGGCCATTACGAACGGTGCCTCGATTCACCGGGCCGACACATCTGTCGGCAATAAAACAGCACCTGATCGGTATCCGCCATTATTATCTACCGCGCCGGTATGTCGGTAGGTATGCAGGCTATAGATATACACTGAAATGCGCGTCTATTCACGTGTATTTCAGTAATATACGTGTAGCCGATTGCGTATAGGTCTACCATTACATTGGCATTCTTCACCGCAGCTACAGGACATTGGCGTATAGCCGAACGGCGTACTGTAGTTGAACTGTACCACAGTTGCCTATCGGAAAAGAAGAAGAGACTCGCGAATCTGAGCGAACGATCTTCTCGAAGATTGTGACCCCCGCGCGCGTTGAATGCGCCGAGCTGCTGTTACAGAGCCGGCAGCGAACTCGACTATAAGAGAGCGTCGAAGAGCCCGCGCAATCGTAAATCAACCGGGCGACGCCACAACGCCGACAACTCGCCGATAGGCCAGATCCGCATTGGCCTCGAGAGCCACAACTCGGAGAAGAACGGAGAAACCCTTTGAGCTCCGAATCGCACTCGGGATATTTCAATTTTTTTTTAATAAACCCGCTGAAGTTAAATTCGCATAAACGATAACTATATTTAAATTTGATTAAAAAAAAACTTACCATGTATTGTTTTCCGCATTTCCCGATGACGTCGACACCAACCTGATGCATATCCGCCGGCGACGACTCGTGATAAACAGAAAATATCTTGCATATGGAAAAAGTAGAGAATTTGCGAAAGAAAGGGTCGTAGATAGCTACTTGACGCGTTAAATCGTTCGGTCCCCTCAGCGTGGAACGTGCGTTGAATGTATAGAAAAAGCCCGCGAGGAACGATGAAAATTGGCCCCCGAGGAGATACAACCGATCTATAAGCAGGTAAACTCACCGGCATTGCGTACCCTCGTATCTCAACACGCGTAATTTGTTTGTAAGATCGCAGAATGGATAAGTCGCGAGAGAAAATAAGTGATCGTTGCGCGCAAACGTGCGGTCAGCGAGATATTAATATGATCGGTGGCCAATTACACGCCGACCGAATAAATCGGCCCCCGGAGACCATCTCTTTCGCAATTCTTAGAGTTACTTTCGTCGTGGTTAGTCGAACGTAACGATGAGGATCTGTAATCAAATTAACAATTAATACGTTCCACGTAATAAGCACCGCAACTCAGGTGGTGCGAATAAGTGGCTCTCATCGTGCGGTGTTTCTTCTTCGACTTTAGTACGAGGAACGAAAAAAAAAATCGTATTTCCAATTTTCTATAAACTTCGTTCGTTTGTTTCTATAAACAAACGAACATCGCGTTCGTTTGTTTCTATAAACAAACGAACATCGCGACGATATACTTTAAATACTTTTGAATCTTTCGTTAAAATAATATTCCGAGATAAATAAGGTAGAAAAAAATCGGTAAATCTTTGATCCTTGCTGCACCGTCTACGAGGACGAAGAACGCACGGAACGAGTGGAAGGAACGCGCATCTGCGTTCGCCAGTTCGATGGATAATTACTTATACCAGATAGGATCTCGGGACTGTGTGGTTCCTCACCGAAGACAAAAGGATCTCACAAGAGAGGAGCGCATCGAAGAAATGCGTGGATTCGATCGGAGAGCACAGCGATCCTAGGAATATTCCGTGGGAGAGAATAATTTGTAGTTAAGGGATCCCATCTGTATACCGCGAAGAGACAACGCGCGGGAACAGCAGTTAGAGAGGAAAGACTCCAAAAATAATTGATTTCACGACAACCGCGATAAATTACCCGTTCCATAAGGACGAAAAACTCGAATCGGAAAGGAACCGCTCCATCTTTGGAAATAACATGAGACGAGCGACTAATAGACCCCATGCATGGCGTTAGATTTCTTGTTCAACATCGAATCTTGCAAATTCTTCGGAAAGGATTCGTTCGCAAACGGAAGTTTCAGTGATTCACGGCACAAACGCTGAAAAAAAACAAGAAATACGCAAACTTCGTCGACTCATACTTTTTTTCGTGTTCTTCCCTCGATACCCATCGAAGAAGAAACCCGAGAAAAGCCACTTTATTGGCTCCGACAATATTCTATTACGAACAAATAACACTTACTGCTGAAATTAAATAAAATTTTTATTAAGGCGAGTAAATTGTATGTAAAGTGAACGCAATACTTTTGGAAATATCGGCAAATCGTTTAATCGCTATCAACATCAATTCTTGTTATCAGCTTTAAATCGATAGTAAATCGTTGATAGATAAAACGAGTCTTGCAACATTGTAATTGATCTCGAACTACTGACCGCACCTCGATACGATCAGTTCCTGCAAAATCGAGTCGCCGCAATATTGTAATTCGGTGCGATACTACGCAGAGCATCGAATGTTCACATGCGAAATATAGAAGTCGAGAACCCGTGCGTGGAAGGGCTATAAAATAGTCGCTCTATAAAGTCGTAGATAAGTGCCCGCCAGCGAGCAGTAAACAATGTTACGAAGAGAACGAGAGACTCGTAGGTAATACGGGGCGCGGTTACGGCGTAAGCGCAAACAACTCGCCATGCAGACCGTTCAGTTACAATCGGATCGTCGAGGCCGTACATTACTCACAGAGTTTCTATCCTTGACTTTGACTATTGTATTTATCTGCTGCATGCAATTTCAATAATACAAGTAATGTCTCTATGAAATATTGCGAGCAGACCGTCCGCAACGTATCCCTTATTTCACGAAAAAAAAAATAAATAACCACGAAAAAAATGGCGCGAAATGTAAGCTTTGGAATAATTGCGCTTACAGTCACGTAACGAGTTATATTTACGACTTTACTCGTCGGTTTCAACTTTACAATGCCAGTCGAAAACTGTAATTGCGTCCGAGTCAAAGTTCAAAGGCAATAAATGTTGTTGAGTGGATGTGGCCGGTTGTGGTCGCTTAGAAACACGAGAAGTCCAATAGATCCGGTGGAAAAAGAAAAATAAAAGAATGTTAAGAAAAAGAAAAAGAAAAAGAAGTAAGCGAGAGACAAAGGGAGGTCGGTGAAAGAAAGACAGAGGGGGTGCGGAAAGCAAGCGGACCTCGGCATCTCTTATCGTCTTTGGCGTGAGAGGGTTATATCCCGTCGTTCGAGCTCTCGCACGCGGCACTCTCGTATCCCATCGTTGTAAAACAACTTGTAAAACCAGGACGCCCGCGCGAGGATGCGGCTCCTCGTCGACCATAGTACAGTGCTATATGCAACAGAGAAAAGGCAAATGTTCTGCCAACGGGCCGAACTCCCTCGCGGTCGCAGACGCCGGGGCACCTATCGCCACCGCGGATCTATCGGCCGGTCGGTTCCACCGGTCAGTAGAAAAAAAAAAAAATTGTACGCGAAACCCCACGTCTTAGGTAGACGACGAGGAAATAAATTGATCGCGCTTCGGGCAGAACGTTATACAGCTCGACAGGACAGTGAATAGTCTACAATTTGCATAAGTATACGGATCGGGACTTATCGTTTTTCGCGCTTATGCGCGTACATAAGCACAGCGATCACAAATCCGGGAGGTTTATCGAAGTACGAGCGATGCATCTCGAGCTTATGATGTGTAACTTCAACTATCGGCTTTGCGAGGAAAAAAAGATTTCCATTTTTCGATAAACACCTACAAATATTGTCCGAAGAGAACATCTCTGGAATTTACTAAAACGAAGGCATCGAGTTGATTTAAAAAGTGGATAAAAAATTGTAGAGTAATCGAAGGTAAGTGACGCGACATTTCACAGGTAAATGCATACAAACAGCCTGAAAATAAAGTTTTATGTTATTTACGGGCGGTTAGTTCAGTCGTTTCGAACAAAAACACGTTTTTTTTGGATGTTGAATGCCGGTTAAAAAAAAACGTATGAAACATTCGTCACTGTTGAAAATGTGTTTATACACCGCAATAAGTGGGTATAGACACGATTCTCCTCGGAATAGTGTGGACCGCACGGGTAGTATTTTCTTCAGTGGTTTTTCGGGCTCCACTAACGAACGACTAGATGGTTATCGGCTCGGACCCGTTGCATTATCATCTCGCAGCAGTCATCGGGGTCATTCCGGTTGCCCCTGAGACCCCAACAGTCGGACGCGTCAACTCACCTGGAAAAAAAAAAGAAAAACGATGACAAAGGGTCAGAGCGAATAATCGTGAATGCCGCTGCCTAATTTAATTGGTTGTTAGCAAGCTGTACCCCGCTGCAGTTTTAAAGTTATCCGAGGGACAGAATGGTAAAAAAAGGCCAAACGTGAGGTTAAACGATTCTTTTTTCACTTGGACTTTTAAATTTAACTCGGAGAAGCGCAAATATTCATGCGTTTACATGGAACAGGCTAACCTCGCGATCGGGAATATACGATAGTTCTCGCAAGGCCACGGGAGGACGAGTTAATCGTAAAAAAAATAAAAAATACATTGCGATTACTATAAAATATATATTTCGTGGAGCCGTTAGCGACAGTGCCGGTCGCGCTTATAGCATTTATCTCTCGGAGCTTTGAACAACTCGAAGAATCCACTCTACGCGGCCACTTCGAGAGCTCATCCTCGTAATCTCGTGTGCTAATGGAACGTTGGATCGTTCGCGTCGACGGGAAACCCCGCGCCGTTCGGTGCGTAAGTGGCTCCACGGAGTCGGGAACCGCGCGTAAAATTGTCCATACATCGAACGAAACATAATTGAAGAATTCATGTCGCGAATTAAAGTATATGTAACTCTCCGTATAGCATTAGCTTCGATCGATCAAAACGCTTTTCGTTTCGCAAAGCCACGAGATGTCTTCCATGTGTCACGTAGCAACTGTCCGAACGTACGAATGCCATCGAGTGTTGGTACAGAACACGTGTCCGCGACTACGTGACCTCCGTACGTACGCTGTGCGTGTGGCACGTGATAGGATATAAACTTCGCGAAACAGAAAATCGCGTTTCGCCTGTAAACGAGTTATATTCGTATATGTTGGACTTTTTCGTTTAAGTGCACAAATTGTTTTGCATTACACCGGCATTCCCGATATCCTTGCAATTTCGCATTTTTCATCCTTTTCTTAATTTCGCCACAGGGCCCGTCACGAAGATTCGTGATTCGAGTTTTGGATTGGCTGCTGCACTCTTGGCGCGTCTCAAAAGCAGCCAACTGCATGCTTATTACCCCGGTATGGATCATCGTTAGTGGCACGAATGTTGCTCGCCATCTTCATCGAGCAAAGACCAACAAAAAAACATGAAAATGGCATGTAAAATGTGCTTCTGAAACGTTAGCCATCGATTAGGAGCTTTTGTTGTTGTTGTGTTTATATCCGGCATGAAGATGGATTCCGTTCGTTCTTTTTTATGGTTTAGCGACTTAACGGTGCTCGCGTTCTGACTATCCAAACGACGTTATCGTCCACCGACGAGGGAAGCTATCGCGGTATTATCGAATAGGCAAAGAGCACGGTGAATGCTCGAGCACTTATCGCTGTCGAAGCTTGACGAGCTCGGCGCAGCTTTTCAACCGTATGTATATGCTACACAGGTAGGTTGAGATATGCCTACCTATGTATATAGCTGCGTGAACCAACAGGGAACACTCGTAAAGTGCATCTCGAGACTCGGAATCCAGTCACGGAGTTATAATTGTCTGCTCGACGAGGCCGGCATTCCTCGTGCGTTAAAGTTATCGCGGCAGGATCACGGCGCAGCTCTCTTGCTGCAGATGCTGCAACGGCCCTTTCTATCTTATGCTTCGCCTCGTCGAGAGGTTTTGGACAACGAAAAAAAAAATTATATGGGTCCACAGTGATAGCGAGGAAATTTTATGTCGACACAACAGGATATTTATAATATAATTATGAATTTATATAAAATATTTTTTTTTATGGAAAAACTCCAGGTACCGATAGTTCAGCGTAAGTTCGGGAAATTCAATGACAATCTCGAAAAAAAAAAAAAAATTCCGAGTTGAGAACGATCGGCAAGGCACTTAGAGTTGTACAGCCCATCGTGAGAATGTTAATAAATTCTCCCAAGCGAGGGAATAATAATTCCAACGGTTTTACCGGATCATCATTAGGTAAGCATATTTCTGAGGCACCCAACCGCGGTTCATTGTCTTTTCCTCCGATCGGATAGCGTCTTATGAGAAAAATCGTTCTCATTGGGCGCCGAAGCACCTTCTCTCAGATCGATCGGTGGATCAATGATTTTTCATTTGATGAATAGCGACCCAACTCGTTTGAAAGTTTCGTCGATCATTCCGACCGGTAAGGGAGAGTCGGAGAGCTATGCTGCTGTTGCCGCTCGATGTATGCATATACGAAGGGGCTGCGTTGGACTTTAGAGAGAGTCGATCAGACAGCCGAGGCGAGTCGGGCCCGAGATTCCACAAGATTAGCCCGGACAATGGCGAATCACCCGGTATAGTTATAGCGGAGTCACTCTGCAGTCGAGGCAACCAACTTTGGAGCCGCGAGCTTATGATATTCTTATTATTAATTTGTTTTGCCAGTTCTATCGTCTCGCGCAACGCCGTTGCACGAAAAACCAGTTTGTTTTCATATGAAACGTACAGCTACGCGTAGCATATCCTAGTGAGTGTAGGATTACGCTTGGGTTGTTTCCTTCTTCGACCGCTGACTTTTTAAACATTTTTTCCTGTTCTTTTAATTTTTTCGGAGCAGTTAGATGAAAACAAGCATAACGACGACGAGTGACCACACCGAATTTTCTTATCCCGTTTCGTGATCTCGAAACCGGATTATTCTAGTTTCAGACTTCAATTCTAAACAGCTAATCTTCTTATGCTCTTCACTGGAGGATGTGATAGTATATTTATTTATTACGCAAGACCATGCGTTTTTTGTTACGTAACACAGTATTGAAATTTATCGAAAGACGTGTACTTCGTATCGATTGACTAGACTATGAGTTTCGTGGTACGATAGTATACATTAGGGAATACAGAGTCTCCGAAAAGCCGAGTATCGACGTGATCCCCGTCGCGCGGTTAAACCACGGGTCAGACAAGCACGGCGGCAACAGGAGAAGCGAATCGAATTTCCTTATCGCGAATGATCTCAAAACCGGCTTGTGGGAAGCCCGTAGCAAGCGTAGCGAAGAGTTTAGCCTTCTCTCGGCAAAGTTACCTCCGAGCTACGCATTTCGTACTTTTCGTACAATTCTCATCGCGCCGCGGGGACGCTGAGACGAGGATACCTCGATTGGCCGTTTCCTCGATCACCGGATCGTTCGATCGCAAAAACCTTAAAAGGCTTAAAGACTACAAATTCAAGGGTTGTTGATACACGAGGAATGACCGCTCTTTAGCGATTATTTATGAATTTGGTGCGCGCGAGCCGAAAAAGGATAGGAGAACCCGGACCACTAAGATTTCAGATGGTAGACCCGCAAACCGGATAAAATATCTTACGAAGAACGTTGGATATACGGTTTAATGGTTCGAAGGCTGGGTCCGCGTGCACGAGGCGGCTGAGCGGCTCCACTGATTTGTGGACAAGTAGCTGTCGGTGAGATGAGTTTTGTCGACGACACTCTCCGACTGTGAGCAATCCTTATCGAACCCTCGACACCAGTCCTGTAGTTCGTTCGCTATAGTGATTGAACGACGAAAATTTTCTTCGGCAAGTCGAATCGTCGAAATAAAAGGCGAGTTTCTTCGTATAGAAGACTGGTTTCGTCCCGGTTGCCCGAACGTTGATAGCGATAGAGTGAACAGTTTTGTATTCACTACCGTCGATACCGGTGAACGTTTATCATCCGGCTACTACACGCTCGCTGTGCGTATCGTACACAACCGAGAGTTACGATTCGGCGGCGTATTATTCCGATATAACAATTCCAAGGTTCGTACGCGGCGATCGACTGTCGCGCCAATCAACTCTCACTACCGAACCGGCATGTTTTTCGCATCGGATTTTTTGTTAAGATTTGATTAGAAGTTAGAATTCGAGTCCCTACGCACCTTTCAGTCCCTCTAGACTTCGATGTTTTGCTCCGCATGAGGCACGTGCCAATAATAATTATACCGAAAATGCGGGATAATTTGCTAACGGGTTTTTTTCTACAGAGAATCTCATTTACCGGTTCGATCGTTTACGCGGGCGAACATGCGAACGTCCACACGAGATATATCGGCCGATATACGAAGACAGCCGATATACTCTGCGTAACAAGCGTCCGTCTTCCATATTTCCATTAAGAGTCCCGATCGGGACCTGCTGTAACTCAGCTACCGGTCCTTATTAATTGCTGCTTTTATAATTCATTCCGAGCTCAGGCTGTAAACGCTGCTCGCCGAAGCTTAGCTAACAGCGTCGATCGATATGCCTACAACACCCGTCAGAAGTATCGTTTTCGACTTACAAGCAGTAGCGCGTATCCCGCGCATTAAACTGTCGTATTATTTATATCGCCGCATACATAAATTCCCAATTTGTACCGATATTCCTGTTTTACTTCAAACTGGAGACAGTCACGACGAATCTTCTTACGAATGTCTGAAGATAAAAAAGTCGCTTTTGTCAACTAACGTTGCCGCCAAATATTGGCACAGCGAATGCAGCTGTTCCGTCGTCGTAGGGCACAGCAGCACTGGATCCTCCTTCGTTCTGATAACATTTCGAGTTCTCAGCAAAAGAACACGTTTCACGCGTATCCTTGCGAGCGAACCGACATTGTAGGCTCTTGTGTGTTCGCACAATTCCAGGAATAATACACCTCTCATGCGCAGCATATAACGCTGAAATACCTGTGTAGTCTCGCGGAGCTCGAGAGCATCTCAAAGACTGGAGGTCGCGGGGATTTCGATATCAAAACTCGTTCAAAGATTAGATAAAACGTGCGTCTTACTTTCTTTATCGACGTGTGTAAAGCGTCGTAAACATTCGACTGTTGCGTGCACTCTGTATCCGAAGTCAATAGCCTGTACTATTCGAAAAAACAACTTTTCCCCTATCGACAGAGCTTGTAGCATAAAAAAATATTTAAAATTCTGTTGAAAAAAAAAGAAATGTGTGTTAAAAATGTTACGATCTAAATGGTGTTTTTTTTCGCGATTTTTTAAAATTTGAACTCCGCTTCAGGCGTTAGATAGCTGTACTATACAGGTGCACGTAATTCATCGTGAATACGTATATTTTTTCGAAATCATCGGGATTTATATGTTTATCAAGGTGGCGTTGTAATTGGCTTGAATCTATTAAATATCAAATAGTAACATTATACAAAGAGGAATCGAAGATCGATTGAAACAAAATATGTCACGTCGTCGTGAAAGTTCAATGCATCCAAGCTGCGATCGATCATTGGCCTGCAGTCGTGATTTCATCACTACTGCCGTTACTATATACCTACTACGAGTCTTCCTTATCTCAACGTAAATTGATTAGATTGAAGAAGCGTATACAGTCGCGTCAATCAGACTCACGCACGCACGCACGCGACGGTTGCGCTATCTTGCTTTACAACAACGCCGCGGGTTCGGAGCCCACGCACGAGTGTCAGCACGCGGTGTATGTAATGATGTACCTTCGACACGTTCCAACTTTGGGTGTCGCAGCGGAGAGTGATACCATAGCTACAGAGATGAGTTCACGGATGGAATTATTTTTTTGACTAAAACACGATTGGAAATTCGCTATCGATATTGTCGAGTCGCGTGCGTCGTCGTTACGAGATTTCGCCGGACCATCGACAAAGTCTTTCGAAAAAAAAAAAAAAAAAACTCATGTTAATTTCAACTCCCGTTCGACGAATCAAGTGAAATTCTCCGCTATCGTATAAACGCTTCAGCTGGTTATTCGTACACAGAAATGCACTTCGAACCTTTTCGCGAGATGCCGCGAGAGAATTCGACTGCTATCGTTGGGAACAGAAGGGTTTTTACCGGAGATCGTATAACCATCCAACTTTAGCGCAAGTATTCTCTCGGTGATCGTGCATCGGCGCTTCTCGCGATGAAGTTTCCAAGAGGGTTGTAAAAGAACACCCGCCGGCGGCCTCACGAGCATAGGCCAACGTCGAGGCAACCTGTGCCCTCTATTAACGCTTGTAGACAAATTGCCAATGTAGTCTCGCGAAGGTTAAGCATTTGCAAACGCTCGAAAAATCCTGCAAGGAAGGAATGAATGCCTGCAGAAAATACGTGGGAAATTCTACTTGTATCTCGTTGAATATCAAATAAGAACAACGCGTTATAAACTGTGGATACAAGGGGGTGAGTGGGGAGAAGCAGTATTGATATTACACGCTTTTGCGATAAACCGATTATTACAATAATTTACGATAATATTAGCTTCGCACGTTGCCCCGAAGCCAAACATGCCAAGTTGCTTTCATTACGAGTTCCTGCCGGGACACGACCGGACGTATTCTCCGGTTCTTCTTCAGCCTCTTCAAAGATCGCTGGAGATCGTTGGAAAGTCCGGCTAGGGATTGGAGAACGACGAAATGTGTAGAGAGCGAGAGGAAAAAAAAGGAGTGAACGATCGCGCGAGCTGGCGTACGTCCACGACGACGACTTAAATCTCTTTCACCGCCGCCACGTATTAACTTGCCCAACGATTGCGATGCGAGTACGAACGGGCTGCTTTCGAAAACCGTCCATTAGAGGCAATTAGGCATGCATCATAGGCCCGTGGAACGGGATACCTTACATGGCCAGAAGTTATCGTCTGTCGTAATGGTACACGCGCCACTAACATATACCGATGTTTCACCGCTGCTCCTTGGTGAACCATCGTTTCGCTACCTATATAAAGACGCACAGACACGCGCCAAGTGACAGAGCATTGCCGCCTCCTATCTCCGAACATTATCGCGAGACGCTTAATTTTCTCCATTTGCGAGAATCGTGAATGTCGACTTCTATTTGCCACACGGCAAATCTTATACTCGAGTGATCGATTAACGAGACTCTCACTGACTTTTGTTCGATCTACTTGAGTTTAACTTGCGACGAGGAAATACAGGTGAATTTCGAACGGATATCAGTCAAAACTGCATTCTTAATGGCAAAGTACTTCGTTATAAATAAAACGATATGGTTTTTCAAAGTTTTTTCGACCGCAGTAGGTATCTACTAAGACCGCCGCAGGTAGGATTAACGACTGAAGGTCTCGCGTGCACCTAACGCCACAGACGACGATGGTAATGACTGAAAGCGTTGTAAATCATGGAGCCACTCATTAATATTCATAAGATCGATGCGTCACAAAAACTCGTGTCCGCTTGAGGGTTGAGAAACAATTACATTGGTTACAGAACGAGACTTGTTTCTTTCGTTAAATCTTTCGGAATTCTGACGAATAGAGGACGCGTATCTTGTGAAATTTTAGCTTCGGAATAAACGTATTCAATGCGAGAGAATTTTTTTATTTTACCCGGACAATGAAATGAAAAGAATAAAAGAAGTTGCATTATATTGTAGCGGCATCTTTTTTTTTCTGAACAGGTCGCGACTCTGATAACGGGGCTTTTCCATAGAATGCGGCTATTACGAGAAAGAAGGTTTCGTTCACCGTCCGGTAGGTGATGCTGGACACGGGGCTCTCGATCCTGATGAAGGCCGTCGACCCCAAGGTAGTGTATAGACACACGAGCGGACGAAACGAAGAACGCGAGATCTTCGAGCGAAGGAGCTCGGGCTCTATATTCTTCTTTCTATGTCTATACGCTACGGTTGAACAACGTTGTTGTTGGCTGTCCCATGCACACGCGAGCCTCTCATTGTCGTGAATCTTAGGATTCATGAACTTTTTAGATAGAAGGAAATAACGTCGAGTAGTCACGCTATTCAAAGCACTATTTTTTTTCTATGGTTACGTTTATATATGTATATATATTTTTTTTTCAGCAGAACCAAAAATAAAAATAATTGTTTACTTAATGTTTACCGATAATCAATGTGATATTAATACTTTACTTTGCCGAATTAAAGTAAAGGTCTTTGCGATCTCCTATGTTCGGCCGTAATATAGGTATTCCAAAGTACGAGAGCGCGCAAGGATGGCCTTCGAACTGAAGAGAAAAAAAGTCCGTGGAACGTAGTACTGAGCATATTGTCATAATGGCTCGAGACTAATTATGCGCAAGTAGTATTAGCGAGAGCTAATTTGTTATGCGACTTTTGACTGTACCACGGGTGATGTAGGTGCGCCGATTTTTCATTTTTTTTTAAATTCTCCACCACTAGCTGTAGGTTAGATTTTTTGCGTTATACGTTTTCGCTCAACTAGTTCCACACAATCGGATTGGTAGTTTAAAAGAGTAACGTCTGCGCGTAGAGAAGGAAAGATACGATGCGAAAGATGGCGAGGGCCGCAAAGACGCCATTACGGAGAACGGGAACATTTTCCAATCGGCGATTGTCCGCGAATACCCGGAAACCTTGTGCCATTATAATTTATGAGTTCGCTGGTTAACTGGAAATTCTTAGCGTCGCTCGAGTTGAAGGATTTTTCCGGGCGCTAGGCGCGCGAAAGATTATCGGTCTAAACCCCCTCTCCCACCGGCGCATGTTTATCAGCGGCTTCCTTGAGTCACTTATTCGCATTGTAGAACAGTTACGCCTTTTGGAATAATCGAAAGCCGGTGAAAGTCGAAAGTTTCTCGAGACCTCTTTCTCTCGATCGGTAATATGATTGCAGCCTTGTCGATCGTCGACGAGCTTCTTATCCACTGCCGCGCGCCGTGGATAATGACGTTTTCGACTAATGCGAACCCTGCTTTACCGACCGATCGTTTATTAAGTACGAATACTCACCAACGCGCTGCAAGCGGCACCGCTATAGTGGTGTCGTTGCAGTAAAATTTGAATAATGCGGCTTTAGAAGCGATCATAGACAGCTTCCTTGCCGACTATTCGAAAGTCGGATGCAGACTCGAGTTCAACGTTGAATGGAAAACTCGTGTGAAAGTGAAAGTTTGGCTTTCCATCAATTCGGCAACTTTTCACTACAAGTATTCCGTTATTAATTCATACAGCGTAGCAAGTTACTCCGTACCCTCCGTCATCTACGAATGGCGACACACAGTTTACTTAATTAAAAATCCATTAGAATTATCCTTCGAGCGTAAAATATAAATTAAGAAAGAATTTGACAAATTCGTAATGTACTGTATGAGGAAAGAAAAGAGTGAGAAATTACATGTACTCCGTGTGGTAATATCAACAACGAAAATTGAATGCAACCCTAACACGATTCATTCCGCATTGGATCAAAGACGCTCACGCATATCGGTACGAAAAGCGGGGGCGACGAGTGAATCAAGAGTGGCGAGCGTCGGCTTTAAATACACGCCATTATGGTACCACTCTTCATTGACGTGTTTATCGTAGATTCCGTGATCGTAACGATGAATAATTCAAGGCAGATGTTAGCTAGAAAAATTAATAATACATTTCGACGGAGATTATGAAATATCGAGGAAAATCTTCAAGTTTCGACGATAGTTCAGGGAAACAAGGAATGCGAGAGGTTCGTATAGAGATGATAGTAGAATTCGAAGGAAGATACATCCGGTCTTCAGATTTTGGGCGCAGACGGTACAAAGTTCGTCGTGATATATTAGATTACGTTGGTTCACGTAGACGCGTCGTAGTTAGAGTGACTGTTACGAGCAAAGGTAGGGCGTCACGGATGAGAGCGTTCCAAGTAGAAGGAAGGAAGGCAAGCAGGCGGCAGCGACGGGCTTATACGGCAATGAGTTCCACAGCCGTACGTTTCGGTCGCCATGAGAAGGCGAAGAAGAAAAACATGGCGACCTCATTGTTTTTACACACGGGCGTTCGTACGCCCGGCCGGATAAGATAGCACCAACAGCACCAACCGACGAGGAGAAGTGCCAGCCGGTTGTACGCAGCCGCGCGTACGTTGTACCACGAGGAAAAAAAAAAACCCTCCGTCGTCGCGACGTAGCCGGCGTACTCGTTGTCGGTACTGTACGAACTTGCAGCTACTTTGCTACATACCCACTACAGTCTGTACGCTCTCTCCCGCGCGCGACTTCTTGCCCCCTACCATATCTTATAACACGCCGCAACTGGTACCCGCGCGATGCAGAAGGACTCGTTCACCGGCGAGTCGCCTTCGCGTCGGCATTGTCCAACTCATTATGCATTTCAATTTATCTTCTACCGTTGTCTTCACCCGCCTTGGCGAGGTGTAATTTCTTTGACAAAACAAGGAACACACTTTTTGTTTCCCTTGCAAGAATATTACGGGCAACCCTATTCGCGATCTTATAAATTATTTCTATAGAATATTGTCATGTGTCATGAATTTTGGCGTTAGAGAAACGGAAATGATGAAATACCGAATAAAGTCAATTGCCTATTTCATTCATTGAAATTCATAATAATACGATTGGTCAACGCTGAGGACAATGATCCGGTAGTACCATCAGGATTTTGCAGCTGAACCTGACAACTTTTCTCGGGACAGTTATTTCCTTTCGACTATCTTAATGGTTCTTTTTGCATCGTGTTAAAAAAAATCGATTAATCGGCAAAGCCTTTTGGCAAACAATTATTTCCACCATATTGAATATCGCGGTTCGCAGTTTTCGCGGTTAGCGCGTCGAGCCGTAAAAGTGTCGATACATACCGGGACGAAGTTCATTTCCAGGAATCTCTCCAAAAATGGACAGTGTGATGCACACGATTCATTCTCTGTCTGTAAAAGAGGATCCCACAAAAACACCAATAATGGTGTACAAAAAGTTGAGACAAGTACATTTACAGTAGTTGTTTTGACAACACACTAAAATATAAAAAATAGTTCTTTAAAAATTAAAAAACATATGTTCCATCTTTGCAAAAAGTTATTAAATAAATTAAAAGCTTCTTAGGGTTCGTGGCCAAGTACATGTACATTTTGACTCAGTAAAAGGTCAGTCATAGCAGCATAAGAGTTATGAATTAGGCTGATCATTTTGTAAGTCAAAGTATATTTCAAAAGTAACTTGTCTGGCCGTAATCGTCACATAATAATTGATTACAAAGTTATTAGAAGTTAATTTAGCTAATTACGCATTCACATATTGATTTGTTCAGTATAATGGCCAGACAAGTTACTTTTGAAATATACTTTGACTTACAAAATGATCAGCCTAATTCATAACTCTTATGCTGCTATGACTGACCTTTTACTGAGTCAAAATGTACATGTACTTGGCCACGAACCCTAAGAAGCTTTTAATTTATTTAATAACTTTTTGCAAAGATGGAACATATGTTTTTTAATTTTTAAAGAACTATTTTTTATATTTTAGTGTGTTGTCAAAACAACTACTGTAAATGTACTTGTCTCAACTTTTTGTACACCATTATTGGTGTTTTTGTGGGATTTCATATCTTTTTGCAAAGATTTGATTGAAATATTTTAATGTCCCGTTTTAAATGTTTCTAATAATACTGTTTAATTTTCTTCATAGCGTTGTATGATTTGCTGGATTTTCATAATTTTCTTTAAAATATTTGCGTTTTTTTGTTTTTGTAATATTTTTTTAATACTTCCAGTCATATTTATAATATATACATACGAACTTAGCAGCAGCAAACAAAAGTAAATGCAGCGTCCGCTGCAATTTGCAACGATATATATATATATATATATATAGTGCACAGTGTGCGCCGACGACGCCGCTGATATCTACCTATATACCTATATATATAAAGCAATATGGCGGCGAACACTACGGCGATGGGTGCCGCCATGTTGTGTGCGGTGGAGACGACCACTGAATTCGTATTTCGGGTCGCTCAAAAAAAATCAAACCGATATTTCTTATACGCCGGTATCCTACAGGCTTGAAATAAATCGGATTTGATAGATAAAAATAAATAAAAAATTAATGCTCAAACGTTTATTACGTAAAACGTTCGTGTATTAATATAAAAATAAAAATGTTTTTCGAGAGGCCGAAAACAGCGATGTTTCGCGTATAGGAGTCTTGTCGCGTCTATCGAGCGTCGTCGGTAAAGTAGAACGTAAATGTACTTGTCTCGAGACGCGACCGCGTCTCTTGATCACTGATGGTTCACACGACGAGCGACCGGTGGCTGAGATCGCGAGGAGACACGACGAGAAACGCACAGCTTCGCGGGTTACAAGGGAGCCGCCATCTGCTCATTGTGCACCGTCCTGTACCACCGGCAGCAGGTTAAACTTCTTCCCGAAGTGGGCGTTCTTGTACCAAACCCCTTTCCTTTCATCCTCGCATTTCACTTTGACGTGAAATTCTTTGACAATGCGAACGTCCCGACGTTCTTTTATTTTTTTTTTGTTTTTTTTTTCTCGCTACAAACCCCTCCGCTGCCAGTGCACCCATCGCTCTCGAGAGACGCGGCCCTAAAAAGTCTCAAGGACTATTCAAGAGCCGAGAAAGTACCTACATTATTCCTTGCCAAGCGATTGATCGAATCACTCATATGTCGGGTTAACTTGTTCGACGAAAGCCACTCCCGCGCCAAGAATGGAATAGAGAAGCATTTAAGGGTTTTTGGAATTCGGAAGTAGGATGCTCCGCCCGTTGTCAGCCAACCCCTTCCGATGTCTGTAGTGCGTTCGTAGATCGGAAGCTGTGATAAGATTTCCGTCCACTTGTATCGACACACGGGAGATAGGAAGTGCGAACAAAGGATTGAGTGCACACGCTCCCTTCTGTAATCCGAGAGCCCTGATATCTGCAGCTGAGGAGGGCTTTCCCGGTGAACATCTTTTGCTGTAAAGTACGAGATACACGTAGCTGACACCTTCCTAATACTTCCCAACAAAAAAGCGCTTCGCGCAGCTCGCGTGTCGGTCACTGCTGACTATGCGAGGGAAATCTCACGGTTAATCCAGCAGCTCTATGCCTATTGGGCCCAAAGAAATTCTAATTTCTCGTCAAAGTCCTCGAATCCCGAAAGCCGATACTTCTGACATTCGTAAAACAAGCTAAAAATACGCTTGCGAAGCAAGAAGTTATATCGACACATTCCTACTTTTACAAAGTTGCACGTGTTCTAATACTGCTGTCGAAGCCAAAAAAAAAAAAAAATTGTCACGCATGTTTGTTACTTACACGTGCAACTCATGTATTCTGCTTTATTTTAAATCGATTGGAAGATATTCACGGCAGAGTTCATTCACACCGATTCGGTGATTCAGTACCATTGGGAAAGTTCGAGGCCGGGTTACCAAAATGTTTATTGATACCGGAAACAGGGGCTACGAAATTTGTGCCGAGTTCTTAGCTACAAGTATAACGAGATAGTGGGGGCATTTTTGGCCGTCTCTTCGAGTACTGCGATCTTTCATCGAAGCCGTTCTATCGACACGATTGTCGCAATCGCTGCATAACTCATCGGACATTTTCAAAACAATGTCCGTATAATAGCAACGAGCGAAGCACAATCCCTCAAGATAATGAAGATAATAGTTCGCAACGCGTTTTTTCATAGCTACGAGGATTTTTATGTGCCCTCAATTACACGTTGCCATGTTGCGACTCTCATTAGATCGATAAAACAGCATATTGACGATTTTTACATTATTATTATTTGATTTTTTTGCTTAGTTTGTGGCAAGTACCTCGAAGCAGTGTCCTGTATCGGAAGTACAGCGTGACGGAATTTGCAGAACTCGCAACGAGAAGTAGCGTTGTCTCATGCGAGCGCACATACACGCACACGCACACAGACACGATTGAACGATTAAACCCGAGATTCTCGCGTATCCTGTGACCGCGAATGCGACACTCGTTCGAGTCTTATACATTTACAAAAATTTACCACGTTCCCGAAGTTTGCTTTGTCGATCTGCAAGATTCATCGTTGTCCGTTAATTCACAAATGTTTTGCTAATTGATTTTTTATTTTATTTTTTTCATTTGTGTTCGATTCGCGCCGTTCGCTCGAATGTGCGGCACATTTGCGACTCGAGACTACATATACAAGTCCAGTCTTTATGCCGCATATGGCTTGAATTACCGACCGATGTTTTGCTCAGATACCCGGCGGTAACACAAACTTTAATGCCCGAGTGTGATGATCCATTTACATCGCCCTATACTGACGCCAAAACTTGCAAAATAAATAAATCCATTCGACTGCTCCTTAATGTAGATACTTGATAAAACGAAACGATAGCAGGACGTATGCGCGTTGAAAAAAAAAATCACCACTAGTCATGGTGTAAAACAAGCGAAGAAAGAACGTGGATCTGTCGGAGATGCGAGACCGGAGCTGCTCTCGAAGCTTTAGAATTCTTTGTCGGTTTTGTGCTCCTGAGAACTCGCGGTCCGGAGACTGTGCGTCGGTTACATACGCATTGTGGACCACCGGGATCATGCGCGGGGAGCAGTAAAGCCCAAAAAACGAAGACTCAGAAACATGAATTTAAAAAAAGTGCACGGGACTGAACATAACGCTATATTCAATTACATGTTCAGCTTTCACGAAAAGTTAAGAATTTTTAATTTTTTGAAAAATTACGAATTTTAAATTTTTCGAAAAATTACGAGTTTTAGATTTTTAGAAAAAAGATGAATTTTCAATTTTTCGAAAAGTTACGAATTTTCGATTTTTCACAATATTACGCATCAATGTAAATGGTTTCAAGAACACGGAAAATAAATAAAATATGGGTTTTACGCCACTGTGGCATCGATCGATCTTAAGATCCTTTGGTCCATCGATACTTTTCGCAAATACCCGTGAACAATGAGACTTCAAAGTCTTCGTTCAACAGATATATCATCATATCATTCATCGGTATACGTGTGTAATAATCGATCGCAGGAAGTTGGATGAATTTCAATACGCTCAATGTAGTGTACACAGCAGGCGGGGTATTGTGGAGGCTATAGCAGGCAGCCGGGTCTACAACGATCGTCGAACACCTGCGAGTTTCTCTCGCATTTGTCTTAACGCCCACTGTATCGCTAGTGAGATGGTGAACAAAAAAAAAACGAAAAAATTACTTGTCGCTTATTGTCGTGTCAGAAATTTGTTTGTAC
The DNA here is from genome assembly GCA_964006125.1 of Cryptus viduatorius. Lineage (NCBI taxonomy): Eukaryota > Metazoa > Arthropoda > Insecta > Hymenoptera > Ichneumonidae > Cryptus > Cryptus viduatorius. The sequence goes on from OZ023222.1 coordinate 17,835,775, forward strand.
AGAGAGTCGCGGCTATTCTCTCGTACCAGATTACGCAGATGTTTGAGATCCAATACAAGGTGTAACGATCGGTATATACTTTATAATGAAATATTGCCGCAGCATTATTTCCGAGGGGCAGCGGAAACTTGATAAAGAAAGTCAATTGCAACTACGGTCGCGCGGGAGGTGTTAATTTCGTGACGTAAACATTCAGCCATATGTTGTTGGAACCACTAGTAGAGGTTGTTATATAGCGTGAGGTGTAGTACAGGTGTCTCTCGTACAGGAGTTATCGTAACGCAAGAGAGGATGTCGTTACGTAATCCATTGCCGCGAACGGCTGGCCAATGTTTGCTTGCACCTCAGCAAAATTCCTTTTTAATGCCTTATTAGAATGGACCGATGCAAGAGACAAAGTAACGCGACATCTTAACGATGTTTTCATGACATTACGTAAAAAAAAAAGAAGTGGTCTAAAACAGTTCGATCTTTCGCAGTTTCCACCTTGCGGAATTATTCATTAATTAAAGCAGTTTTCACATCGAGTTAGGTTAATTCGCAGTTGTGATAAATTAACATAAACGTATTGAAACTATTATTCGACTGCACACAGGTGAGAATTATCTGAAAAAAATGTGATTGCGCGCATAGCTAATAATAAAGGAGTAACATTAACCACTTACGCTGTACGCACGCGCGAGAGTAATCCACACGAAGACACTACCAAATGAATCGACTTTTTATCCAACATCTGATCCTTGCAAGTTTCTCAAGGACTTTATGAATGACGTCATGCAGAGTACGAAATGTCTTTTGTAGACATCGGAATCCTAGCGTGCGTGACAGGCGAATGCGCAGGAAGCCGGCGCTCGTTGCGCACGTAGATGCGCACAATTTCGCACACGCAGTCGCTTGCTAAGCTCCGAGAGAAAGATAGAAAAGTAACTGAGGATAACTAAGATTTCCAAGACGCAGATCGCACACCGTGAGACGCTTGGCCTGCGACGGACAATTAAAAACCGCGGGTCATAGCTCCTGTCCGGAAATTAATATGAGATTTATTTTTCTGCCTCAAGCGAGTCAACGATCTTTTATCGTGAAATTGGTACTCGTATCACGTTCTCTTGAGGCGACGTATATGCAGATTCAACGATTCTGATAAAATGAATGTAAAAATGTGACATTTCTTAGCCGTGGGCCCTCGCAATCGAGTTGAGTCTACTACTATGGGGCGTTAGCGAATGTTTCGCGAAGCAAGTTACCAACTTTCACTTTGCAGCTCTTTGCTCATGTTGCATAGGTACAGTAGAGTTGGAGTAGCATCTACGCTCATGTAGCGCAAGTGGAGCGGACGTGAAGCAGATCTCGCTTGTCTGTGCAACGCTGCGTATGAATCGAGAGCCCATAGCGAACACAAAGACGTACCTGCTACCTGCTTGCCTGCGCGGTTGTGACCTTTCGCGTGAAAATTCTCAACCGCACGACTCGCATGGGATTTTCTATATACGATCTTTCATATCAGTCTTTCGATCTTAAGACTCTCTGTACATGACGCCATTCGCTTTTTTGTTTTCAACGGGATACACAGCTGCGTTCGGTGAAAGATCTTTAGACGGGACGGAAGGATAGATGTGGCTATCGATCTTTTGCCATTGTAAGTAATTTACACCCTTCGCGCAAAAGCGATCGGATATCGTTGCGAGTTCCTTTAATCGTCGGGTATACGACGCTTACCGACAGATCAGAAGAATTCTCACTTATATATAAGTTCACTTAATCTTGGATGGTAAAACTCGAGTAAACCGGTCGCGAAAACGATTTCTACTTGTAGACGTGGGAGAGCAGCTGGACGAGCGGTTATGTTCGATGCCTCGTTGAGAGACCCGCCATTAAAACGCGTAAAAAAAAACTACCTGAGAATACACAAAAAATCAAACTTACGTCTCAATCTACGCAAAAGCACTGCACGCAAGGATGATGCTAATTTCGAGGCGAATATTCGCCGAAATCTCAGCTACCACCATACCAGCTGCGTGATTTGCCTCTTCAAATACTTTTTACGAGGCGTCGAGACCATCGACGACGCCCGTCGGCATATTTTTTACGGCGGATACGCTGAGAAAACAAATTTGTTTTCATCACTGAATGTCCGATTATTAAAAATAATGTATTTAAATTCACATAATATTATGTATATATTATTTATTATTATGATCTTTATATATTTTTTTAATGTTTTTTTCCCATCGCTAGAAGTAAATTGCAGTCCTCCTTGCCGACTCCGAAACTTCTACGGAGTGTTTGAAGTACGTGATTACAATTGTTAGATATTCGCGAGATTGCGCGACTCGATAAGATGCAACCGGCAAGCATCGACGATTGTAAAACGTTCGAAAAATAATTAAACGCGCAACATCCGGGCCAATTCGTTAAATAATGCACCCTGAGAAAAAAAATGTTCGATGTATATACATGAAGAATGCATCGAGAATGAGGAATCAACGTGAAGTATCTTCCTTCGAGATAACAAGTCTCTATCGTAATAAGTTGAAGCCGCGCATTCATTCGCACATTCCCAACCGTATAGACGATGGGATATTGATCGTTTGATAGCGCGCACTGACACGCACACTATCGGAGAACGCGAGGAAGTTTCGTAGTGTGTTAAATGTTTATTAACTTCGTAGGAAAACGATCGACGACGCGTAATGTAATTTTTTATCATTATCGTTGTAAGAACGATTAGATATGCTGCGTAAAAGAACCGAAGTTTCCCACAGAGGGTAAATTATAGATACGTATATATATGCGTACAAAGAGTACAGACCCGCATCGCAGCCGGGGGCGTTAGAGCACTCGAAACCACACCGGTTACGGGGCCACTCATGAGATTCTGAACGGTAATTATCGCTGCTATTTGTAATTAACGGTCAACATACGCCACACGTCTAAGTACAGCCAATAATTGAATTAGTACCGCTGGCCAGTTCCGCTCCGTGAAGTGTATTCGAGAGAACGCGAGAATGCGCTTAATATGCGCGAACGCAGTGGCCGTTTCATGCGACACTGCAGTTGATAAATGACACTACACAAAATTCGAGACCGATCTTTCCAATTAGAGAACCCGAGAGACATCAAATTTTTCATGTGCCCCCAGTGAGGGTCGGTGAATCGTTCAAATCTGAATGACCGCCGTTTCGTACATTAATTACGATGAGATCATTGGCCAACGATGCGTGAATGGTTTGTCGATTGAAGCCGCGTCAACTCTCAAAGATCATTCATACTTCGGTCATCAGCTACGATTGTCCATCGAAAGTATCAAAGTTTCATTTTCCGCTTCGGGAAAACATTTTTTTTTTCCCATGAGATTGGCAATTTTACGATAATCGAGTCACGTTTGTGATTCATCGATCTTGAAGAATCATTGATAAAGAATTCGTGTTGTACATTAGTCAAATACGGCTATAATTCGTAAAGTACACACATCGACTGTGTAGTCATGGTAATACGGCGCGTGTTTATACACTGCGCGTGCGATGTGTGGCGTCGCGTCTGCTACGAACGTCCGCGTCTCGATTAAAGTGATTGTCTGTTTGATTAACGATTCGCGAGATCGCTGTTCTACTCTCTATTCCTGTCGTTTCGGCGGTCTTCCGATCAGCGGCACATTGCTTCACACCAGCTAAATCATTTGGTTTTATAAAAAGAATGCATCGTCATCACCTCCATCGAGGCGTCACACAGAAATACGAAGCGCGATCAACTTTTAAGCAATAATGATTCAGAACGAAAATCGTGCGAGTTTGATGAGAACTTTTCAATCGTACATGCAGCAGGGTCGTTCGTAGGCGATAAGGAGGAATACCGCGGCGTGCCTACCGAATCATTCACGCCGTTAAAACGTGTCATTATACGTGGGTGGTATGTGTATACAATAAGCGCGGGTGGCTCTTCCCGATTGCTCAACAGCAAATATTCGACGCAGAAAACGAAGACCGATATGTGTTTGTTTCGTTTACTCTTGTCGCTCCGATGTGCGATGACGTAATCGCGGAACGTTTGCGAAGCTCCGATAGATAAAATAAATTCTCCGATGAGCAAACGAACAGACGAAACCTCGAGAGGCTGATTCGATGCTTGCGGTATACGAGTATCGGAGATATCGTTAATTGAAAACGTTGAAAAGTCAGGGAATAAATTCGAGGCGTTAATGGCATAATCGCAATTTACACTCATAGCGGTCGTTGTTAATTAATAATACGTACGTAATTGAAAGATTAGCCGGTAGTTTTTATCTCTGTAAGGGTTCAAAGGTCTAAACTCGACGATAGGCTCATTTAATCGCGTAGTTATTCGCAATGTTTATGATGAACTTTGTTTTAGTTCATTGGCAACGAAGAGACGCGCGAGAAGGAAGGTCAGCGAGAAAAAATTTAATTGGCGCAAAGCAAAGCACGCAAGCATGTTGAAGGATGTTCGAGCTAAGCTCGAAAAACACTTAGAAATGTCTTATTGGCTTCCACTAAAAAATTCGGCGGAAAGTATCGTTGCTACATCGCTGTCAGCATGACTAACCAGCGATCTGCCTACCTGAACTCATTGAATATGCAGCGCGCGTAGGCTGTGTTTGTTGATAAAACCGACGACGCATTTGTGAGAATGCATGTCCAAAGGCCCTTGATAGACGCAAGATGCGTTTCGATTCCGTTGATGCAAAGAAACGTGCCGACCATCGGCGATGTGTTTACACGCAAATATCCGTGTTTTGTACCTATGTACAGAGGACTCGACTCTTTACGAAGACAATGGGCCGATACCTGGCAGTACCGTTCAACCCCTTTGGACCGAACTTGTTTCACACAGATAAAATGCACCTGCCAATCGCTGACTATTGTCGCAGCTTGCGCTCCTGTTTTCCTCTTCTGTTTTCCCTGCCTTTCCAGCGTATCAACGATCGCTGATCGGACCGCTCGTCTGACTCTCTCGTTTCATGCGAAGAAATACTTATTTTCTAGAGGCGATGTCTCGACTACGATGGTTAGCGAGGACGTGGGAAGCGAGAAGCATAAATTCTGGGACCCCCGAAGCAGGGCCTCCCGGGCGCACATGTCGGGAAACGGTACGGCGCCTATACCCAACCATGTGTCTCATCGGGAGAAGGAAAAACTCTGCGCATTTTTATACAGAGTCCCTTGAGTAGTGTATCTTCGGTAGCCAATGGTACTTGTTATTCATTACAGTGTGAAAAAATAAAATAACATATTCCAAGCTTCCTAATCCGCATTTGTTCTTTTTTTGCAATTGCCGTTTCGTGTTCTTTTGTTTTTGTCGTTCTTCGAAGGCCGCTTCTCGGGTGGGAGACACGAAGCGTTTATTTCAGCACGAAAAGCACTGAGGCCACTGTGCCATGGCTTTTTTTTCTTTCGTTCTTATAACCACCTCCTCTTCTTCGTCGTTGTCGTCTGGCCCTTGTTCCATTCGCTCGGGTAACTTCCCACTGGCGCGAACGCGGCACAGACCTCTCGGCAGCAGCCTGTTGCTTCGCTTCTCCTTTGGCTCGCTTCCCACAACGAACTCTGCACGCACGCACGCATGCATTCGTGCACACTAACCACTCTGCTCCGTGAAGACGGAAAGATGTGGTGTGTATATAGATATAGGTAGGTACACAAGAGATGCGTGCATTGAAAACCAAGAAAGGAAGCCTCATTTTTCGTTAAAAAATGCCAATACACGAATACATTTGCTTTGCGCTACTGTCAGAGACTTTCAACCTTTGTGATTTAAATGGAATTAAAAATGCTGAAAAAACTTTATTACGTGCGGCAAGACAACAAAACTCTTGGGCATTTCGCGACGTTAAAGTTTATCGTAGACTACGAGTAAACTAATTAACTCGCGTTGCCGGAAGGAGGTAATTTTCGAAACGGCGCGCGCTTAATTAACTTATCCTTAGACGGACTGACCAGGGAGCAAACAGGTGCAATCAAGGATTTTCCTTACGACTTTTTCGGCACAATTTCGCCCTGTATTGTTAGGTTAGTTCGCGGTAAGGACTTTGAAATTATTTGAATAAGGAACCGGTGACAGGATATTGCTTTGTATAAGTCGCCATATGTGGAAACGCGCTATGTGAGAATTCCTATGATAATGAATGTAACACGCGCGGTATATATCACTGGAACCAACGCCATTTTGCAGATTACGATCACGTGGCCAAAATAACATTTGGACCATCATAAATAGGTATTTTTCCGTACTTAACGGTTTAACAAATGAATCCAGAAGATTTTCGTCGAAGTAAACGAGAATGCATAGTGGGTTCGAGGGGTTCGCGGAAGTGAACGGTCTCGTAATTCATGCGTCGTCTTTGTCATCTCTGACAGAACTATGCGTTAGCCTACACCCGATTGCAGTTGCATGTTAATTACGCGCACACAGGTGAACCGGTGAATCCCGTTTCTTTGGAAGCGTTATACTAACATACGACCCTCCACCGTACTTACTTACGTATTAAACGAGGCCGCTTGCTTACTTTTTTTTGCGCAATTTAGAGTCATCCAGAAGAATTTGCACGGCAGCACGAAGAATCGCAAAAAACAAATATGACCGCACGAGTCAGTGACAAGATTCTTCACGGTCCCGCTTAGCGAAGCGCGAAACAACTTTGCCATTCGCCACCATGCGGTACTTGGCGAACGAAAAAATTATCGTAATTTCGTTCTTCGTTTTTTTTTCTCGTAATTATTCGTGTGGTTAGAATTAGCGCATTTGCGGAGAAGAATCGACCCGCCCAAGTGAGGAATGTTAAAAATATAGTAAAACTAAGTCTATTGCAGCCCACGTTCTCTTGCCGGGAATCGCGTACTTTTGTCTGCCGAGCTAATACGCGTGTACACACAATAACGCAAGTCTAACGCCGAGCCGAGTGATTAATGCCAGTGGAACAAAGGAGCGAATGGAGAAAGGAAAGGAGTAGCGGCTGCTGGCCGTTGCTTCGCTTGTTGTTGTTGAACGGTTTATTCGACTTTAGTGCCGGATAAGAGCAGTACCTATATACCAGGCCGCGTGGTAGGCGACTATCCGGCACTGGCGTCTATCGCTCGACGCGGACCTCGAGGCTCTTATCGCATCGTACACAGGCAAAAGGGAGATTCCCCGGGTGAGCGTCAAGCGTGGGTGGTCGTAGAAGGTGCAAAGTGTGATGCGCTCTTCCTCATTCGATCTCCGAATGAGAAGCGAGACAAAATCTCTTCGGTACATCATATGACGAATCTGACGAATCCGACAAATCCGACGTCGTTACAGTTCTCGTACGCATAATCAATATTACTTTCATTTAATTGTAGGGCAATAGAAATATTACGATATAAGCAATATGTCTGTTACGATGACCTAACGACGTACTCGATAAACATTAGTTACGCACGTGGTCTCCGATTAATAAATAAAGAAATTAAAGGTCTTACAAAATGTTAACCATAAAAAAGAATATCGTGTGCTTGGCTCCTAAAAAATTATATTCGCAATAACTCGCGTAATACGATCTTCGACCTTTCGTAATTAATGGAGAACGAAGGATGCGTCTGAGACCGCTATTAATAACGTTTTAAAAAAATTGGATACACCTTCGGTGTTTTATCGGAAGGGTCCATCTAAATTTAATAAGGTGATGTTGGATGATCTTTTAGACAGTACAGCGGTCCATAGTCAGGTCAACAAGAGAGACGAAAATAGAGGGAACGAGTTTCCTTCGCAAAAGTAAACCAACCGCGCGAGGACTCGTCCGCGTACCACGTCGAAGAATCCTCAACACCTGCCGTGTTGGCGTGGGATGCAAGATTCTCCATCAGGTAAGATTTGTCAGAGAAAAAGACAGAAAAAAAGAGCGAGAAAGTTGGGAGCGTGAATAACACGGGGATGAGTTTCTCCATTATTAATGTTAGAGTGTACGAACGCATATGGTGCTACACAATGCCGACTGTCTGCAGGTACGTCGAATAGTATCGATCTGGTAGCTCACTGTGATATTCATCGGATGTTCTCTCACGCTACCATTTCCCTGCTTCATCTTTCATATTTTCTTTTTTTTCGTAACATACGGTTTACTGTAGAAAAAAAAAAATTACTAGAAATTTAATATACTGGTATTAGGAGCTTTTATCCGTAAACTATATTACATTCAATGCGTAATTATGACGATAAAATATCGAACGTTTGTTAAAAACCGTAGAGATGATACTCCGATTTCGATAATTTACTTTAATGTGACTATTAAAGTACTTGAAATCCAATCATTTACTTTGATTTTACTGTAAAAAATATTAATTTTTTTAATCACTATTGTACTTTAATTTACAGTATACAAAATCTGTCTTCCAGTGTATTGAATTGTATTGAATGAATACGATTTTTTTTTTTTTTTTTCAAAGTACTCCGGAACTTGCAGCTCGTTGAGTCTTCCAACGCGTGGATTCAGCGTTGAAAGTGCAGTTTGAATTATCCGATGAATATGTTACGCATGTTCAGTGAAGTCGAGGGACCCGTTTAGTCTCAGATTGCAGCACATTCAGGCCGGAAGAGCCATATACTACAAGGCGGTTCATCATTTTTTTTCCGGTAGAGGACAGTGGCACTCCGCTGTCGGTATTAGTTTCCTTAAAACACTGGGAAGCCGACGAAGGAGCCGATGCCTATTGGAAGCAGCTGCCCCATTGCTACGGGACACCGACACTGGAACTCGGAGGAGAGTAGAGCATGTGAAAGGAAGACGAACACCGAGTTGAGACGAAATCCTTAGAACAGCCCGTGGTTTTCGAGAAGCACTCGCTTCCGGGTTCTCTCGTCCCGGTACTTTTGTATTAGATATTCGCAGCAGAGGGTGCAGCAGCCCGGTCCTCGCGCAACACCTGGCAACGCCTTTTTGCCTCTCTTCCTCAACGCGAACGTGGGTTCTCTCAAACATCGAATCTTTCTCGAGATTCTCGGCACAAAATACCGAAATCATTTCGTAAGAAGCAAAGAAATTGCGAAAGCATAACAACCTGCCAAAATTTTTACGCGCCCCAGCTGTTGGAATTCGCTTTTGTATATTTTCTCGAAACCCAGTTAGTTATTCGTGGATTCATTTCGCCGGTAATATAACGAGAGAAGTTAGTATACAGTGTAAAACGCAATGACTCTCAGTGGAAATGAGAATTCTATGGGAGAATAACGGAGAGTTGGTTAGTTTTAACCGTGGGAAATTGAACTCGACGCTTAATTACCCTCACGTCGAGGCCACGTGGCGATACACCGGGAGGAATAATGATACTAAGAAATCCATCTTTTAGTTCGAAATTCCAGAGAGCCCCGTTGGTATCCCGAAGATGTTCGAGTAAAAACCCCTATTATAATGCATTATTATATGCATTGGGAACAATGAGACATTTGCACGTTTACCGAGACACGCGACTCGTAACGGCACTCGGATAAATTAAGTACGCTCGAGTCGGTCACTGAGATAAGATTGTACGGATGGGTGTTCCATTTCGATAGTCGATACCGCGCACATTCGAACTTTTGATCGATAATGAAGACACTGCACTCCATTTTTTTTTATTTACAATGTTCAGCATTTACGGAACCTACAAGATTTTTCTGCGGTTAGAAGAGATCCTATCCTATCCTAATATTTACGCAACTGAGGGGAATTATGGCTTTCGTGGCCTTTCAGACCTTTTTTAATGTCCGCTTGGAGTATCCTTTACGTCTCGTGTACCGTTATGCGTGACTGAGTAAACACTTGACTTTTCACAAATTGAAATTTCCTCGAGACTGTACAAGAGTAACCGAAGGTCCTCAACTTTACTATGATCGTTAACGAAGAGTATACGTTGGATACAGCGTATAGCGATGTATTAATCGAAAAAAATACGATGATTTTTTGCGTTGTAGTATAGCGTAGTATACTTGTATGGAATGAGATAGACGGAGCGTTTATTTCACGCTGAAAGGCAGTAAAACGAGCCTCGCGGCGCTGGGAAAACTCAGTCGACCGTTAGTACGCACGCAGGCCGCCACTTGCGTTCTTTATAATGTAACATAGTTACCGCTCGATCTTCCATTGTCGGGGCCGGTTAATAATATAGGTACTACCATTATTATTTCGCACGTACGCATTCATGAATGTGCGTTTAATCAGTGCCATAATCACTGACTACTCTTAGAACCAATTAACACCGTGACTCCAATCACATTACAGTTAAACTCTCTTTACGAATATCATGCTAATGCACGATGATTTGCACAGCGGAAGTGCAGATTGCTTTTCTAAATTGTGATGACTCGTCATTTAATCATTCGATATAGTCAATTCATGTTTTTTACCAATCGTATCGCGTTTTAGACTATTTAATTGATTGCACGATAATTCATTTAATGACGAGACATTGAGCTCTCTAATCGAGAGGATTAAGGATCGTTGGGAAGTTTAGAAATCTCTGGGTTAATTCGGGTGTAAAATAAGTGCGGAGGCGACGAGGCGTTGAACGCTCTCTTCACCAGGTGGTTCGAGATTCGAGACGATCCAAACCTCCCACGATATTCGCTCCGTGAAAACGAAGAGGACCCCTCGTATTCGCGGTTCGTTCTCGAATGTCAGGCAACTTGGGGCTGTAGTACGTTACACTTCGTAATACAAGTAAGCCGAGCGAACGATGAACGAGTCCCCCCGTTCCTTCTTATTATGAAGAAGATGTCTCGATTTCCTATGTGTCGCGCTGTGCAACAAAATTCTCCGCTCATCTGCGTTGTGCGGTTTTTTTTAAATTGTAAGCTTCGATCCGTGCGCATTCGCCCGAATGATAAGCATAAGAAAAAAAAGTCTATTTTGAAAAAATCAGTATGCTGAAAAATCCTAAAATATCGGCGCGAATGATCTACAGATATATTTAGACTTAAAGATTTTTTGAAATTTTTGTATTTGACGAAAATGTTATTTTCGAATGATGCATCATCAGGAATATGTGGATCTTCTGAAGCATTTTCCGATTTGCCACTGTACGATGTACGTCTGCGATGTCCCTATCGACGCGTATTATTTCACTGAGTTTCATCAGTCCACCTGCGTGAAGATATCTTTTCGAGATCTCTGTATATTCTTGACTCGCATGTACCATATTCTCTCTCGAGTTAAGCACTATAAATCCGCAGCCTTATTAAAATGGCCTGTAGAAGATACAAACTACGTCAACAAAAAGTATAATTTCATCGCTGCGGCGCATATGCGTTGCCACATGATACCGCACATGGCCCGGCGATTTTTTTTTTTTAAACTGCGATGTCGCGAGACGCAACGCAGGATCGTTCCTGACACTGGTAAAAAAAAGGTTTGCTAAGGGACGGGAGGGGGGGGGGGGGGCGAAGATTTGTCCTTTGGACTGCGGGAGGTTAGAAAAAAGGGCGGACTTGTTTACGGATTACTTTCTCTTGACACATAAGCATTTTATTATAACACCACCGACTGCTGATTAATTCTCGAAGACAAGAGGATCGAAATATTGATAATACAATCGACAATGCTGTTGCCACGTACGTTTTTTTTACGATAATGTATAAAGCGGAATATAATGTAAACCAAGAGAAGTTTAGTCAGCGAATTAATCCGGGACTCATAACGGGCATTGAGTTACCGGCGAGACAGCGCTTCTTAGACCGGTGGTGCGTACAGAACAGACGTCCTACATGTATACTTCTACCAATCCTCGTGTGTCCATCGCACCTTCGTTCCCATACGAAAAACACCAAGACGAAGCAGTTTGTAACGTTATAGCTTATCCGTGCTGCGAGAACGTCGACGAGGCGTTTATACTACGAGAGTAACCTATAGTGCAAGCAAATATAGTGATGTATCCTGTTGGCAGTGTAGTACAGTGTATAGACTGCCTTACAACTCGCGTTGGCGCGTAATACCGCCTCAGGAAATTCCGCATGGGTGGCCGGTACCTTTGATGAGCTACGAAATTTGAGGTCTCAAGAGCTGTGCTTTTATTATTATTATTATTACCTACAGCTTCGAATAATCGCGAGAAGGCGTTTTTGATATTGGGAAAAACGACTTGTACTTGTGGGGCACTTTACTCCGTAATGTTGTAAAGGAGCGTCCAGTAACTCTATATATTTAATTTTTTCTTGTGGGTGAATAAATCCTTATCCAAAATCCCATGTGATAGACGGTTCGCGTCGGCGTCGTGATTGTGTGAAAAAAATGTTAGGTCCGAATATCACATCGTGGGAAAAGAGTTCCATTTTTTTCAAGACAATTAAAAAAAAATTCTATTCAGAAAAAATTAGATTTTTCCTACAATTTTAAAAATATGTATGTGAATATTTTTTTACATTGGAGGAACTTTAATTCTTCTTTGCCTAAAATTGCCGATTCCCCCTGTAGCTCCCGTAAATAACTATACTTAACTTTTCCGTATTTCAGGTATTGATCATTTTATTTCGAAGGTACAAATTGAATTTACCACATACATGATGGATTCCCGCTTTCACGAATCTCCCAACACATATGACACGTTACGCCATGCGCACTTAGAAAATGATGAAACCTCGACGGTGTGTAAAGAAAATCCCCGTGGCATTGTGTCCAGTTGATGCGGGGTAATATATATCAAAGGAAGAAGAAGAAGAGGACTATAGTTGGAAGCAGGAAGATCTGCAGCACGAAAGGCCGTCAGTCGGGTTTGGGTTACCTGAGCCACGATACGCGGCGGTTCATTGTTGCGTCCTCGCGATGCATGCGACCCGTGGGCCTCGTGAGCCGCTTTGAATAGTAAGGGAACGAAGATGTCGAAGAATCGAGGCTTCTCCCGTGTGTACAAGTCTCCCCGTTACGAGAAAAAGAGAACGGAGTCGAGGCGGTCTGAAAACCTGCGGCTGTTTGTAGGTGGCAACCGAATTCGAAACTCTGCGAATTGCAAAGAACTCTGGACAATGCAGAAGACGCGGGAAAAAGACTAACGCGTGGTGGGTCTTTTCTGTTATGTGTTATTCCACTTGCCCATCTGCAGATCGCGCGAGCGTATCGGAATAGAACCTAAGTTTCTTTCGTTTCTGATGGAGGGCCTCTCGACATACGTCAGGTTACCAGTGAATGGTCACCAAACGAGAATTCGTTTGCGACGACCGAAAGAACATCGTCTTGTAAGTTACTGCATTGTACTCGAAGCGCAACTCCGTTGCAGTATGTACATATATACAGAACGGCGAGTGAACGTATAGTCGTTTGCGAAACGGAGGCAGGTCGTCGATGCAGTCGAGCATCAGGCCGAGTCGCCGAGTTCACTTGTTCGTCCGGTCCGCGGGCGAGTGTGAGCCGCCTCTCTCCGTGGACGTTCACCCCGACAACGGCGGCAGCCGCTACGACGAGGAGGAGGACAACGACGGCGACGACGACCAGAGAGGACACGCTCGCGGGGCTTCGAGTCCCGGTTTGGCTGAGCGAACAAACTCTCCAGAGACATATCTGGGCTGTTTTCTCGGAGACCGGTTGCCCGTTTTGGTAAAGAGCTGCCGAGTACCGGCAAGCAAGCGCGCTTTACTTCGTTGCCGTCGTCATCGTCGTCGTCGTCGTTCTACCATCGGCGGTGAGTTTACGAGGTTCACGGGTGAGCTACACAAACGGAAATGGCCCGTTTTCCGATTGGAAGAATCGGCTTGCGAAAAATCAGTACATTCGACCATTTTCGCTATAAGCTGAACGGGAGGCCGTTCGCTGTCTCGAATGCGAGATACACGCGATAATAATCGCGCCGCAAGAGCCCCGCGTTTCCGCTCCCAAACGCTCAATGTTGTATAGCAATCCTCTTTCCCTACAGCAGCGGTATTATAGAGGCGTCTCTATCAGCTCACCGAGTCATTGACGGTCAACGACATCTCGGAAGATCGGTGGCATATTAATTTTACGATCAATGTTCGACTTCTTCTTGTCCTGTACTTCAAAATTCTCGTCTACTATCGAAGTATTTTCTATGAAAATAAAATCACTTGAATCGATTAAAACGGCGCTTGCGGGTCGCGAAACGAATCTTCGGTTGATTGATCCAAAAAATTGTCATAATAAGGAAAAGAATAGCCAATTTACAAACATTGGTTTCGCCACCCACAAGCGTCGATTTATTCGATTCAACCAATTTTTTTTCCCGGTGAGCATTTTTCACGTTCCTTCCCGCTTTGTTTCTCATTATAGCGGTAACTGAATACCCGAATACTCATTGCATATGCATTGATGCAAATGTAAAGATTGTCGTAAAAAAAAAGAACAAGATTGACGAGAAATTCCTACAAAATTTATCAATAATGCTTCATAGACTCTCTATCGCGGTATCGGACATTTTATCAGAAAAAAAAATCTAAACTGGTTTTAGCATCGACATAACGATTCTATGAAATACAGGATACGAATATTATAGAAATATTCCTGACACGGCCTTCGCCTTTCGCATCTTTCCCTATGATCCCCTCATTCAGTAAAAAAAAAGGAAGAAGAAAAAATCGCACGCACATACTTCTTGCGTTTGATTTGCTAGTTTTGCAACCTGAAACGAGAAATACAAGAAGCGAAGTTATCCGCGAGATGGTTATAAGCAAGAGTGGGGCTCTCTTTTTAGCGAATAAGCTGAGAGAGCGAGTGAGGCTCGAGATGCAATGTTGTAGCTTGGAAAAATGAAGCGAAGCAGAGTTCTCCATGCAAGTCGGTAGCAGAGAGCCAGCAGGTCCTTTCGTGAGACCGAGCAAGCGGTTGCGTCTCAGAGAAGAAGACTGAACGATAGTTGAAGCACGTGAGGGAATGAGAGAAGACGCGAAGATCGCGGTCGCGAGACGAGCTGCGTAAGGTGGACAAGGGGTCTCGAGGGGCGGCTTACGGGAGCGACGAAGAAAGACGTAGAGGACCGGCTCGAGGTCTCGTAGCATGCAATCTTCGCCCATTGAAGACGCGCTGGGAAACTGCACGGTTATTATGCCTGAATGGGATAGGGTACCACGGCGCGGGGCACAGGAGGCGACGACGAAGGAATGCCGAAGGTATATAGCAGTTTTGCGTTGTTGTACCACACGGTGAAGCAGTCCGTCCTCTCGCTCGCACTCAACACTCACGCCAAGGGAGGTCCTTGATCTGCATATAACCGCGATACACGCAATTCTCTCGAAACTATACCTTCGCGTGTATATTCGGCTTCTATACTACGTGCTCTTCAAAGGACCTATACGAGTTTCTTAACAAACGACGATGGAACTCGCACACAATCACGCGCGGGAAAAAATTGGAGTAATGCGGGTCTACCTTGTTGCACAAAGGATCGGCAGATGACATCGATACGAGACGATACATTTTTTTTTTTTCAGTTTTATAACATCGAAAAATCATTTTTAAGATTTTCGTTGTCTCCTCAATGATAAAAGGTAATAAAGTAATCGCGTTCCTATCAACTTGAAATTTATATAGTAATAATTGTCACGTGATTCGTGTACCCTGGTCTTGAGTACTACGGGATTTCGCTGCAGGATATATTGTCTCGAGATATCGAAGTTCTCGTCGACTTTCGGTCGAACCGGGTGAGTCGATTCGACTCGAAAATTAGGAAGATTTTTTTTTATCGATGCACTTTCGAGATGCGCTTCATTATATGCTCGCGAGTAGGTAGACGCTTTCTCTGATGCGTGTTATATGCATTATAGTACGTAAGGCAGGATGCTGACAACTCGATTATCGAGGTGGCTGGTACGCCTCCATTCAGAAGCCGAGACGTCGTACGATGGTGGTACAAAACGCGCTTGACAAGTCGTACCTACCTATAGTCTACTGTACTATATGACATACCTCGACGAGCATTTAGAAACGGTCCTGTGGAATGTTCACGCGCGGCATTACTCGCGACACTAAAATTCGATAAGACTGCCGGCTTGCGTCTGTTTTCTTTGGAGAACCAGAAACACAGCAATTATAGAGCCTATCGACGGCCTCGACATACTTAGAGTAATTTTCTTTTCTTTATTTATATATATATATATTTTTTTTTTTTTGAGAAAATTAAATTTTTTACATAATTTATTTTTAGAAGTGAACAGAAAGTGGAAGATTTTTGGAAGTGTATTTCCCGCGAGTAATCGTGTCTCGGGTAATTTTATTTTTGTCTACGAGATCAAAAGCTATATAATATTCGAATTTTAAGAAATTTTTTTATTGTTAGATTAACGAAAAGCGCGTATAAAAAAATAACACGAAAAAGGAGACTATGCAACGCGAATAAAGCATCGATGAGACCGTTGAGTATTTCCAGTATTTGTGTCTTATGAATTTCTTTTTTTTTTCGTATACCATCCCGCATCTTATGAAAAAATTTGCAGAAATGAAATAGTAGTTGATGAAAAAAATGGAATCGATTATCCGGCGCATATTCTTAAGACAACGTCGTGACGGTTACGAGACGCGTGAAACATCATCTCGGCATTGAATTCCGGGCCAATACGGGCGCCCCCCTCATCAACCTCAATTAAACTCCACCGCGTCTCGTACTTATGCTCACTTCGCACCCGAGCCCCGGGCTTTCATAGCATAACGATGCTGCTGGTGTTAAGTCGGTTCTATGTCGATGAACTAATGCCAAAGGGCCGTAAGCACAATTTTTAATAACTTTGTCGAAGTTCTTACTGCTAAAAGGGCGTTAAAAGGCGCTCTACTTAAGGAGTATTGAGAATGCAGATATATACAGCCATATTGGGGATTCTTAGACTTTCATTGCAATAGAGATTCATCGAATTTTAATAATCAGCGTATGTCGACCGAATAAAAACTTGTAATAACAGAATGCCATATTGCAATTGCAGAAAATAGAAGACGTAGGTCTTGAAAACTAAAGAAAAAAAACTATGTCTCGAATCCGCATCCAGCTAAAAAAATTACATCGATAAAAAAAAGTTCTGACTTTTTTTCAGATTCTTCGATTTTTACGCTAAATATTGTATTTCATGCTATTTTTCATGACTCCAAAACAGTTCGAAAAAATAATTTTGAAATTTTTAATTCGAAGTACTCTATCTTGAGTATTTTTTCAAAGAGCTTTAAAATCCCTTCCTGCCAGCGGGACAACGAAAAGGTATCATTTATAGTGGATCCTCAAAAGATTCGTTCTTTATCCTTTTATCGCGATAATCGGCTAAATATACCGCTCATGTCACGGAATATCAGATGGAGATTAAACACCGTCGGGAGGTAGTGGGGTTTGTCTGAACTTGAATGGGATCCGATAAAAGTCATCCGCAACGTTACGACATTATGCCTTCGGGCTTTGAGGACGGATCTTGAAAAGCGTATCGTTGGGGTTACGGACACGGGCTTTGAACTTGTCCCGCAGCTTCGCAATGATGCAGCTCTCGCTGAAGCGCGTGTCACGACTTCCGGTTTGTCGATTGCTCTCTCCCATGTGGAGGCTGAAGCTAGCTGATCAAACAACAGGGTACCGGCGGTCGCGATGAAACTCACGCGATCGTCTTCTTTAATTTCTTCGTCGAATAGCAGATTTTTCTTCTTCCTGCGGTACCTTGGTGTCTGCGTACGTGTGTCTTTCAATCGTGAATCGAGAAGAGGACACGCAAAGGCAAACCCCGAGGCGAAAAATAACCGTTGCGGAACGCCCGACGATACAGGATGCTCTTCTTTCGTTTGTTTAACGTGTATAAGCGGTGCTTGGTCTGCCGTCTCGAGTGTCCATTTCGAATGAGACTATCGGAGCAGTGAAAAATCGGATCTCGGGATTCATCGCTTCTATTTATGAAGTCTTTTGGTTATAAAGTTCCGCGATGATACGCGTCGAGAAGATACATCAATAATGAAATTGAATTGTTACTACGGATACTCGGAACGTGCAATTAGGGGAAACTTATCGGCTCGTAAATACGAGTCTCGCGCGGTTCGACCGACGATTTTCCACATGTATCTATTGTTAAACGAGTATCCAGTTTCCTAGGGAAAACGAATACCCCACCAATATTATAATTCTGATACGATGCGAGCTGACATTCCCTCGACCAGCCAATAAAAACCGCAGACTCCCCTTCGTCGTTGCGGAAAGCTGCATTCTTTGCAAGGATCAAATTACGCTGAAAGAAATAAAGAAAGAAACGACGATGCCGCAGACTCCGTAACGTAAACTTGTATATATACCCTATGCGTGCGCGCAGATAACTACCGGAATAGATGGATGTGCTTTCTTTTTTTTTTCACCGGAGCAAAATGTTTTTCCTCAATGGCGACTCAAAGAGTCTTTCGTATCCACAGAAATGAGGAAATATTCCGGGAAGTCAACGAAGGAGCCCATCCTTTACGAGGAATGGGAACGAACTTCCTTCGAGACTTTGCTGAATTAACGCGCACGCGAAACTGGTCCAGCGACTTTTCATCAATGGCATCCGTGATGCTGCGATCTTAAGTGCGCTGGACAACAGGAAACGGATGTAAATCATCCGATATCGCGGTACCGGTTTTTTTTTTTTTCAAAGTGTCGTACAGCATCGAGTCCTTCGAATTTTTTGATTGGCAAGGAAAAAATGGAATCTTTGAACGTGTTGCGCACATAGCCGACGAGTCTCGATCGTTGGAAAGGTTGCTTCGCGCAGGAGAGAAGGTATCGAGGGACGGTGGGCAAAGCGTGTGTATGAATGGGATTGCCACCCCCGTTGAACCCTCACGGCGGGGTGTCCCGCTTTTCTGAAAGGCAAACCGCCTGAATTCCAGTCTCGCCGTGTTGCCGGATCTTCTTCCTCGTCGAGTCTCCTCTGCGCATCGACAAGATACAAGACACAACCTACGCGTGGCATCAACGATTTCACAGACGAAACAAGAAATTCTTTCGAGGCACAACTTAGATTCGTATAATTTCATTAGTCCATTAAACGATTGAGACTCGAGCGACCGCGTGCAGTGTAGTAACACGTTGTCGCGTGGCTCGTGTCTCGTCGGTACGACAGCTGTGCATGCATCGGCTCCCACACATAATTGGATTTAGAATGTTACCTCTCCGCTTCTTCGCGTTGCATATTTATGAGTCGCAACGAATTACTTTTTTTCCCTTCCATAACTCACCGAGCAATTAGTCAGTTATTAAAGATTTAATTCCGTCGTGTACGCATCGGGGAACTCTTGCGATATCAGTGACTCGGACGTCCACCTTGCGGCTTATCAATTGGTATGGGATAAAGCGCGAGTCTTACGACTTTCCCACGAATTAGCGGCGGAGAGAACGAACTTCGAGCGGCAACGACAAGGCTGCGAGAGGAACGCACAAGCAAAGAACGACAAGCCTCGGGTCAACACCACTTGAACCGATCCCGATGACGAAGATCGCTACTGTCGATGACGCATCACGCGAATCATCTTGCGCTATTTCGCGATGCATGAAGTGATTTTCAGGCGTTCTTAAGGACCATTGTTGCAACTGCTCGCGTAATAAATATTTTATGCATGTTCCGCGAGGATGTTACATACTTTGGAAAACATCGAGACACGCAGCGAGGGAGCAGCTTTCGTTGCCGATCGATTAGTCTTCGCGGGGTTAGAGCCATCGGGAGTCGACGGCACACTCCTGCGATCTGATCCTCCGCAAGATTCTCGCGGTGTGTCTCGACTGTGACTTATCGCAAACGCACTTTAGCTTCGCTCGGTGCAAGCAATTGAGCTATCTATCTATCGTCAACGCGACGCGAGCAATTACCCGAGAGATTCAGTGCATCCAGTCACCTCGCTGCTCTATCTATTCTCACATAGGACAACACGGTTTACATCGCATTTGCTATGAATAGCACTTGTTAGTTATTGACGATTCGTAGCGATTCTTCCTTTGCGTCTACGAACGACTGATTTATACCCACACTGAGAAAACCGTTTATTTATCCGTAACAAATATTAAATTCCATATAATCAAACAAATATTTTGTTATTATTAACAAATCTCAGTTTAGCCAAATAAAGTTTCTTAATTTTACCCAATTAAATATTAATCGAGTCAACCGATGTTTGTTAACGATAATTGACCATCTGATTCGCTATATTCAACGATCCATTTGTTAAATTTAAATAAATAAAAATATAAATTAATTTTTTTTTAATCGTGATAACTGTAAT
This sequence comes from Cryptus viduatorius, assembly GCA_964006125.1. NCBI lineage: Eukaryota > Metazoa > Arthropoda > Insecta > Hymenoptera > Ichneumonidae > Cryptus > Cryptus viduatorius. Next base: position 17,855,924 of record OZ023222.1, read on the forward strand.
TGAGTTGCAATGTACTTCATAATGAAATCTTATTTATATTTATTTATTTATGTATATTATTCAAATGTCGCAGTGATGCAGTAGAGATATATATTGTTCATAAAATAAACTAAAAACTTTTTTTTTCAATGTATTTAATTACCCTCTTTTTTTGCCGACAATTCTATCAATGAAACCCATTCTCCGTAGTGCCGTGAGATTTAATGAAAAACAAGTTTTCTCGTCTTAAGGGTTAAACGAACTCCGAATATGTTCGGGGAATCTATATAGCTCGCCGTATGGAGCAGTAGACGTGAGTATATACGTGGAACGAATTCATACTTTCACGGATTGGAGAGCGCGGGGTACCGAGACGCGTTCTCTTCGCTATAAAACGCGATGGTGATGGCAACGCGCGCGCGCCGCGGCCCACGGGAAGGTCTTCGCCCGGTTGTTCTTTTACTTCACGAGGTTTATGGACTTGGATTCGGTATTGCTTTATGCTCGGCTGACTACCGCTCCTCTATGCCTTTCCTCGGTGGAGTAGAACGAGGGAAACGTTGGCTTGCGGACCAACGAGCGCGGCAAGGATTGCCTTGCTATTCAGTTGAAAATCTTGGAGGTCGCGTTGTTATTACCATCATAGAACGTAATTGCGATCGCTTTACGAAAATAACATTTTAATCGCTTCCTATCGCCACGAAGAAATTTACGGTTCCGTATGATAAAATGCAAAAAAAAAAGGAAAAAAATCGCGCGGAGATAACTTATCAAACGATAAGATATCCACTGTGTAATCTTTGCCGAGAACGATATCGAAGCAAGGAGCGCAAAGCGAGAAGTTTCTTCGGAAATGCTGAACGTGTAGACGTGACAATGGTCAGACGACACCGAGAGCGCGAAAGCCACACAGTGATATATACCAGCAGCTTCAAGTGCGAAATTAAAGGACAAGGTTTCGGTTGTGAGCAAAGAAGGCATTTTCAGATCGTCTCAAAAGACGCTCTTCTTCTTGCGCCTATCGTCTACTTGTTCAGAGTTCCACGATCTTCCCAAGTATAACCGCAGTCACGAAGCTCGACTCGAGAGCTTCACTCGAGCCGATCTTATTACGGCCTAATTAACCGTTTAACAAGATATATTTAACCCATGGTGTGCGTACACACAGTGCGCGGGCGCACGAGACCCGCGACACCATAGTTTTTGTTTTTGTTTTTTTTTTTTCGTTATTTGAGACAATATTGAAAAACAAATGAACCCGCAAGTCTTGGGCCACTTTCAAGAAATCGCCACGCGGTATTTATGTATATACCGAGAATATTTTTTTCCGACAACAATCCGATATTACTGTTATATCGCATATCCCTTATATCTGCTTGCGTTTTTTTATCGTTCACTCGATAAATAAATCGAAATCGATAAACTTCGAAACCGAGTATACATATATATATACTTTCCACGAAGAAATATGCATCGATGATAACTGACTCCGAATACAACGTTACGTCGTTCAGATTTAACGATCGGCACGTTGATTACGTTATGTATATATATATGTTATGCATATGATTGGAATAAGAGACTTCCAAATTGCCACGCGAGCGCGATCTCTGTCTCGATCTCTATATGACAAGTTTACGATTTCGTCTGTGTACGTCATTCTCGTGTCACGTGCCATTCCCGACGTCGTAATGACAGAACTCAATGAATTGTATTTATGTTACTCACCTCTTTCTTCGATGACATCCGACTCGCAAAGATGCGCTATCAACAGCAACGAGAAGATCCATAGTGTCTTGGATAGCTCCATTATTAATAATTATCCCGGAGCTCTCTCGGCAAGCGTTAACAGCCCACCTCTATCTCCACAATAACGAGTAATAACTCATATCACCACTGCACTCCACTGAGCAAAAGAAAAAATAAAAAAATAAATGACCACTATATTTCTCCTTCGCTGAGAAAACAACTGTGCGCACTTTGCAAAAATTTGAACGTCTATAAATCGAAACTATCGGAATCTAAAAAGAATTTTCACTTGACGATAGTCTACGAGATTGCGTTCTTATAGTTTGCACCGTGTTGCACGTGGACGGTCCATGCTGCAAACGCAGAGAGTCGGGCAACGCCACAATGAAAATGTAATGAAATCCGGGTCCTTTAACGAGAAACAAACCGGGGCTGTCCCGAAACCCTGCTAAGCGAGTAGTTACAATAGGTAGCGCAGTTTCGTGAGAAGCCGTCGTGTAACGACTGGCGAACTTCGTTCGTCGAGACTGCCTCGCGATCCTCGCACACTTGTGGGCCACACACTCGCTAACTCGGTAGATCCCGATATCGCGAGAACGGGGCTATCAGCCTCTTGGCTGTTGGACGCGGCTCCGGTCCCCGTTTGTTTTGAAATGACGCACCCGTCGACGTGCGCGCCTTCACGATTGTCACGCGGCTCTCGCTTACTTAGAAGACCAATGATCGTGGATATATCGCACTCGTTTGACAGACACAAGTTTTCAAGAGTTTTTTCATAATCTTAACACGCGCACACTCATATCACATCGAAATAATTGTAAAACGCAGCAAATTATCTCAATCGAGTCTCTGTGTTAGCGGCAACAATATTGATGATCACGAAACACTGTAGCGCACGCCGAAGTAAACACGCACGCTGTCGAAAAACCGATTCCAATAACAAACTCGACGTATAATGTTTTTTTTTTGTTGTTGCTTTTTGTACGCGCCGTTAATATTGGAATGTTGTTTTTATTAACGGTACAAATATCGATTGCCGATAGTGAGAAACAATCGCGACGGAAGGTGTGCAGAGATCGGCCAACTTTCTTAGGCGTCTCGGACGCGCGCGCGAACCTTCTTACTCCCACGCCGGCCAAGTCATGAATACCGCGCGCGGACTGACAGGCCTCGAAGTGTTTCCTCCGGCGAGCAACAGGTGGCGGGTTTCTCGAACCGATCTACCGAGGATCCACGGGAACCGACGATGATCTCCCCTACAGAAATCCTTCGAGCAGAGTAGTGGCCGCCGCCAGCTTCGGACGATTCCTCGAAGACGCGCGTTCGAGGCAGCGATTCTCTCTCTCTCGAGTAGTCGAATAAAAAAGAAGAAAAAATTCTCGACTGGTTCTACTGCAACTGCTCGTGGTCGTCATATTCTTTCGATGGCTGCACGTACGCGCGCTCGGTGCGTGTTCGCGGCAGCCGATGCCGTTCTCGTACGTGCAACGCTTTCCAGTTGCCATCTGAGAAAATATCGAAAAGCGAAGTATCGGGCTGCCAAGACGACGCTCGTACATATTGCAGTCTGCGCTTAAGGGCAGCTCTCGGTCCTTTGCTTTCAGAGCCTTCGCGATTGCCGGCGCCAAGACTCTCGTTCGCCCCTCGGTGAACACGCACCGGCGAGATACGCGAGTTTGTTCATCGACGCGAATCAGTCGAACAAAAAACTCGATTTCAACCGCGAGATGTAGAAAAACCATCGAATACCTTGTAAGGACGTGGCGCGGGGATGAAGAGGGCGCCGGGGCTGACAGCCTACAGAGACCTTGAATACGATTCACAGCAAATTTCTACTCAATTTCTATTCTTCGGATGTTTCGCGGCTAACAAATGATGGTATTCTAATAAAATTTTCGGTGTCCCCGCCTTTTGCAGCTAATCTTCGACTCGATCACGCGAACAAATAATTTGAAATGCAGGTATTATCGATAATCATCCATTTCGCGTGTTGAAATCCATACATCTTTTATTCGTGCTGTAAATCATATCGAGCTCCCGGATCTTTCATTTGTTTCGTTTCTTCTGCCGCAATCATTCTCGCCAGGGACTCCGGATCGTCGACCAGACTCGCCAGCGATCTGTTTTTTTTAATATTATAATAACGAGGTCGGGCAAAGCGAAGGCAAAGCCAGATTCGGGCGTGAAACAGAATGACACATGTGCCTCGAGATGAGAAGCGAAGTCGTGTGACTCTGCAGAAGCTATCGAGAGGGTCCGGAGGGAATAAAAAAAATGTATTTGCCTCGAGATTTGGCTTATAGAGGCGAAGGAAAGGATGGGAACATGTGTCGGTGGTATGTCACACGCAATTTGATTATTCGTAATAAAATAAACACTTTTGTTTCGTTTTTCTATATTTGTTTATTACAAATAACAAGATGTATATCGGTGCGCACGTGTGTCGATATTTTGTATACTAAAGCTCCATTTAGCTCGTTAATTTATTATACCTGTCGCGATAAACGCTCTCCTTTTCATTTCTTCTTAGTCATTGATATACACCGCTACTGACTATTTATTCGTGTTTTCTCGCGTGTGGCAGCCACTAGCCGGTAGAGCTTTTTTTTTCGCGTTCGACAACGCAAATTAACGCGCACCGGAATATATCCGCCGGGTAAGCGAAGTCGGAGTCGGAAAATCTCCGATCGCTTCAATCGCACACTCTCTGCTCTGACGCGTTTATTGGTGGGCTTCGTAAGCTATTACTTTTTGTTTGTTTCATTATAGCGTTCAGTAGCAACGATAATTGATTAGCTATCCTCCTTAATTGCTGCAAGTTGCTCATTATTTACTGCGATCGGTAACGATGGAACTTCGACGATGCAATCGTTACTTCGAAAAATCTCTTCAATACATCGATGCAATTCCTCAATTCAATTGTCACCCTCGCCACGTTTTTGTTTTTGCTATACATTATTTAGGCATTCGAGACCACGAGGACATTTCTCTATCCTTTAAATCCTGCGCACTCGTCGTCGCGATATTAATTGTCAGACACTTTTATCAACTGCTCGGTATCGTCATCTCCTCATCTAACTTTAAAAATCGAACTCTCTCGCGATTAAATCGTTTTTCTTTTTTTTTCGTTTGCTTAGATTAATCAGCACCCTCGGCAGAATAATACCGCAATTAAGGACGAGCGATAAAGGAAATTTCATACTTTTGGACGCTCAATATAGAAAACTAAAGGCGTTTATAATTTTTAAGCTACTTTATCACCTCTGATGCAGGCACGTCTTATCGTATCACGCTATAATAGGCTTGGGGAACTTGGCAAAACCATATGGGATCTACCAAACCGCAATTTTATCTTTTTTTTTTCTCGTTTTATACACTTTTAACGTCTACCTATCTAATTTCAATGCTATGGATATTAGGAGTCAGATCACTGCGAGGGAATGCCGTGAGAGTGTTGCAGAAGCCGCAAACCAACTCAATAGATGCCTTCGTCCCCCGTCCCTCATTAATATTCGATTTTTTTTTGTTCATTGCTAATCACACGACACCGCGTTAGGCGTCTCTTTCGATATGAAGCATTCTCGTTCATCGTGCAGGAATAAACACTATTATTTCTAGGAATATACGCTCATCCGCCTTCGAAGCTTGTCGTCAGAGCCTTCGACAACTTATATTTTCGTTTTTTTTTTGTTTTTTTCTTTGTTTTTTTTTTTTTCTTTTTCACTCGAACAAAGTTTATTTGCAAACCACAATGATTCTTCGATCGCGATAAGTGATAATCGTCTGCGGAGCTGAAAAACTCGATCGATCCCAGTCTCATGATCGCGATACCACAGTCGAAGGTAAATAATCTGGAAACGCAATACCGTGTATCTCGCAATTTCATTCGCGTGGTACGATAAAAAGGCTCGAAAAGTCTGATATTTTTTATTCATTCATTGATAGTTCATTGATGTACGTCCGCATAGGATAAAAAGCTCCTTCTTGTTATTTGAAACACTTGAGCGTAATGCGTTTCCAGTTGGTTGTCGTGGACCTTGATAATGTATATTTTTCACGACCAACATGAAATTTTGAGCGTCGATCTTTTAAAAAAATCACGTTACGTCCTGCCGTACGCGTACTAATTTAAAACTCCCGTTTACTGATATAACGTTTTTCATTTCTAACTTGAATTTCTTAATTATGGCTAATGATTCGAATCGTAAATTTGTTTTTTTTGTTTGTTTTCCTTTTTTTCGTATTTGTTTCGTCGCCGATGACGATTCTTTGATAAATAAATCACAATCGGCGTTCGTAACGTAAATTCGATGAATTAATTTTGAGCTCACGATCTCTCGCGGAGCAAAGTACGAGGTATACGCGTTCGATCGTTGTTCCGACGAAACCTCGACGATGCGGTCTTCTTATTTTTGTTGTTTTAACCACTGAAGTATATAATACGACTGGCGTAAAATTCGTTCGAATGTAAATGTGATCGTTTTTTTAAAAACGCGAATGATATTAGCGCGAAGGGGCAGCCTTCTTGATTTCTTCGTTCCTCGGGTTGTTGAGTGATAAATTCCTTCGATATTCCCACATCCAAGCGATAGACTGTAGATAATGAAGATGGCAAATGGTCAATGATTATATCGACGCTTAGCAGACGACCGCTTCGGATATGGGATTTTCAGTTATGTGAATCGTTGCGGTTGGCCAGTCAATCTTCTTGCTGCAGATGTGGTTCAGTCCTTCGAGAGATGCGAGCCGGTAATCGGCCATTTTTAACGGCGAGAGCGGAGCAACTGAAAGGAAAACCATTGAAAAGTTATGTTTAGTTACATTTTTTCTTCAAATAGGATCAAATTTTTTTTTTATAAATTATCAAAGCACATTCGCGGCGACTTGGTAGCCGCCAAATGCCTTTTCAACGCGCAATATATCAACGCACCAAAAAAAATTTAAGAAAATCCGCCCCCTTTGCGTCGATCACATCGTAAACTCGTATGTGGAATTAAACGCGCGTTAATAAAGAAATAAAATCAAATGCAAGCGCGCATGCAAATAAAAATGAAAATTACGTGTAGGTGTTATGTTGTGTGCATAATAACAGCTTTTATGTATATTAAATGGCAAGACAGTAAATGTGTAAGGAGTCACAAGTAGGTCTACTCTACTATACTCGGTGCACTCGTTATCGTTGTTTTATTATTAAATTAGATAATTTCTTTTTTTATTTCCTACCACAATCGAGAGCTGCTATAAGGAAAAAAGTCAGTGTTTTTTTTTGTTTTGTTTTTTTTTTTTTCAGTGTTTTTTCTACAGATATGATAAAGAGTCTCGTATGGTAAGTTCGGGAACACAGTCGCAGGCTCTGTCACTCATTCTAATTCAATTTGCAATGTCGCGTCAATTGTTTTATCGAGGATCCTCAACAATGTACTGTCAGTCGATATCTCGTTGTTTTTTTTTTTCTCACACTAAACGATCGATCGTCACGCAGTGACCTGACGATAGCGGCTCTACTCGTGGAAAAGCAAATGGGGAATATGCGATCGATTGTATACAACTCGCTCGGTAACGATAGAGTTATCCGGCTATAGATACAGCCATCTAATAAATTCTCTTCTTTTATTACGCTTTCGCTACTCTCGTGAATAATAGAATATCGACGGGGAGTTCAGATTAGAGTCGTTACGGTTGAAGAATTAGTCGAAAAGTTAGTAAAAATAAGACAGATGCCGTATCAGTGGCTTTCACAAAAGATCGAATAATCGTTATCACCAAGCAATAATTCTCAATTGTTAGTTTGGTATTTTGCCCGATAGAAATTTCTTGATTCCGACTTACTTAACACATAGAAGATGGCCTAATTGGCCAACAGCGCGTTCGACTCCTTGCTGCCTCAATTCCTAATTACATTTACCTTCTGGTGTTGTCTGCGTCAGGGTCTTCCGCGGGGATTTCACCACTAAAACGCATAAGAAATAATATATTTTAAAAAACAAATATACACGAGGATAACGATGAATGATAGTGATGCTGGTGCGATAAAGACGCTATTTGGCAGAGTCTAATGCGCTCGTGATGATATATATATATTTTTTTTCTTTCATTTGCCGTGTTTATCTCTATACTCGGAGTGAACTTGATTCGTCGCGGGTGATGACGATTTATCGCGATATATTTGCAACAATAAAAAGCCAAAGTTTAGCCAAAAAGCAAAAAATAAAAATAAATAAATCATACAAATAAATGAAACAATTCTACCAATTTGTTGATGACTTCAAGTATACGTACCACTCGATCGATCCGAGACGCGTGGGAAATAAAGGCGCAAGTCGGTGAACAAGTAATTTTTCTTATATTTCCTCCTCATTTAGAGAATAAAAATGGTTACAGTGAGCTTAGATACGATCATACGATTTTATTGTTATGTGTCTGTGAATGTTTGTATCTTTTATTTATTTTCATTTTTTTGTTTCTTTCTTCTAATTCTGTCTTTTTATTTATTCACTAATTCGAGCCAAAATAGCTGCCTAACGAAAAGTATACATGATCGTTGATTCTGTTGGGGATGGATCTCGGAGTTATAAGGCGTTTCTGAGCGATCAAACAAATATTTAAAAGCTCTTACCGATATTTCTTTGCAATTTAATTGCATCGAAAAAGTCAATGATTCGATGGCGTTACTCGCGCAATTACACGATTAAATCGACGAGAGAATCCCTTTAAACGCTAAAACCCAACCCCATCGGAATATTAAGCCATTCGTACAGGATGAATCGTCTTGAGTATAACAATGACGGTGACAGTCAGAATAATAGTAATAATAGATTCGTTAATATTAACGATGCAATTAATGACGGTGGTCGGTGATGATGATAGGAACAGTAGAACTTAGCACATGAATGGCGCACGTTGCGATAGCGTAATTATCTATTCGTAAGTCATTTTTAATAGTAAAGAGATGCAAGCCTTGCCGATCGGGTTGATTGGAGGGAAAACATCGTACGGACGTTTCAAGGATTCATAATTAAATAGTAAACAATAGGGTTCTTTCGAATTGAAAGTTTTTCCGTGGGGATTTTGGGAAATAAAATGAAGAGTGAGGTAAGCGTTAAGTGTACGGTGGTTTAGTGCGGGTGTGTTTCTGTGACCAAAAAGCCAAACAGAATAACGAACGCGTATCTAAATAACGATATTTCTGTTGGTACGGAATTCGCCATTGACCCATTGGCGTTCTTTGTATTTCGAGATATATTTCGTATTTACGTACGTAAGATTATTCGACGAGAGTAAGTTATACTAGCGGACACATTATTATTATTCATCGACTGGGTTTTTTTTTCTTTAATATATTTTTGTTTTTCGATCCTCCACTACCGTTACTGCGTGCAATCTAAAAACTGCGAATTTCTCACGATTCGCTTTAAGCTCGGAGGATAAAGCGACCACTGGATCAAACGAGACGAGACTACATTTCGTTGTCGCATGACACGTCTTTAGACTGCACCGTATTTTCTATTTTTTTTATTATATATAATTTTTTTTCTCGTTTGTCCCGTTGTGTATAAACACGCATTCTACTAATGAATTTCAACGTTTAATTAACAAGGCCAGCGAATAACGAGATCGTAAACTCTGTAATACAGTGTCGTCTAAAAGTTGTTATTATAAGATTATGTACCCTCTTCTCTTAGGCCAATCGTTTCAATTTACGGGATATACAAATGGCGAAATAACCAACCGATAGAGTTTCAAGCAAACTTAACACTAAATTCCATTGCCGATCGTTAATAATTTTAATATATCACGCGGGTGTAGCTGCGCGGCCGTCTACGGTATTCTGTGAGCTTCAACTTCAATTGGCGTTTTATTCATACCGATCGTTTCAAAAAATATTCTACTCTTTTTGTTTCTCTGCTTCTTTTTTGTTTCCTTCTACTCGACGATACGATAAGACGGACACGCGGCGCTTACCCTGAATTTTATTTTCACGTTTAAGATACGCCGACTCGTGCGTTCAATGATTGCATTTCGAATTGTATTTTTTTTTTTTCATTTCGTGGTTCGCATTTTGTTCGCAATTTTGACGATGATTAATAATCATTGAGAGTTATCGCTATCGTATGAGTGGCTTTGCGACGGCGCTCACTTACCATATCCTTCACCCTGAAGAAACAGTCGGAAGGCTTCACTCACTTTTCCCGGCTGCTCTTCCAATACCATACCGCAATCGGAAATCTGTAATTGAGAGGAAAACATTTATTTTATATTGTTGACTGCAGATTACGGCAAGTGAAATTCATTGGGCCTATTAAGTGCAATTATAGAATGGACTATAAAGTGTTACCTTCATCCATGAGCTGTTGGTCGGGTCGAGTCGTCCATTCAACGTAACGGTGTCATCGACATGAGGACTTAATGATCCTGTGATATTGATCACCGGTACTCCAAGAGTTGAGCAGTCCTTCCTGCGGGTGGGATCCAATTCGCGAGTGATGTTCAGATCTGTACGACGAACGTAACTGTCGATGAAGAGAGCGAGATTCGTAGGATTTACTCGGCGCTCGAAGTAGTTGGTGTAAACTTGTACAAGGTCGTGATTTCTCTCCGCGGTACCCTGGAAATATAAAAATAACCATATTAATTATAATAGCCCTGTGTCTTTGATGATCGAAAAAAACGAAATATTTAGAATGAACCCACGCGAGATAGAGAAATGCGACTTTGTATAGTCGGTTCTCAAGAATTCCGACGGTAAAATCATTAAAAACTACGTGTTGCGTAATAAGCGCATCGCTACTGGACGGACAACAGGCCGTAGGGCCTTCGCGAGAAAACCGCGGCTGACGGTGTAATCCAATTTTCAAGACTGTTAGAGAAGGCGTAAAGCGCGATGAAAGTCTTCGTAGCGCCAACGCGCTTCTTCCCAATAATTCATCGGCGTTGCGTAGCTAAAGGCTTTGATCAATGCATTGATGCAATCCAAACACATTTTCGCCTGTTGCCTACATGCGAAATGTTCTAAACTAACAATTCGCGCGATTATTTTTGCCTCTCCTTTTTCTTACCCTTCCAAAGTGATGCCACATCAAGTAATCCAGTACACCCTGAGTCATCCCTTGCGACCTGAGGTGACGAACGTTCAGCTTCTGATATCCCCATTCTATCCAACCAGCCTGCGTTGATACGCAATTTATCAGGCAAAGCGCATTCATTTTTTCCGGATGCGCCAACGAAAATCTAGCGAGAATGTTGGCTCCGGCACCAACCCCAAAGCCAATCACCGACTTGAGACCAAAGTGTCCCAAAACAAAGAGCAATTGCTCCGAAAGCTCGTCCATCGATGGATAAATGTAACTGAAACATAACAAATATATATTAGTGATTTATGATTATTTTACGATAAAAATAGAGTTTGAAATTCCGTCTCCCTAAATATGAGTCTTTTGTTGTTTCAGTAAAAAAAAAAAATTGAATTGTTCTGCAATTTGATATGAAACAAAAAATTTCCATTGGAAGGAAATGAAAAAATGTTTACGGAGCATTGTACCTCATTTGGAATTATGCGGTAAATAGATTTTGTGCGCTACGCATTGTCTTAAACATTTGCATTGCATGTCAAATTTTGTATCGATTATGTTTCGGTGCTTATTTGGTTTTATAAAGACTTTTGTTCTCTCAAATAATTATAATAACATATCAATGCGAGAAATTACCGAATTTAATAAGATTTTAAATTGACAAAGAAAAATTTTGCGATAATCATTGCTGGCTTTGGGTAACAAATCTGACCAAAACATTGCAAGTTTTAAATTTGTTTTTTGTCAATAATAATAATAATAATAATGAGATACTCACTCGTCAGGTAGCCTTGGCGCACCTTCTTCTTGTCCAGGAGCATTTACGTGATACACGCAAAAGTTTTCAAGTAAAACGCGCATGTCGATGTAATTGAAAAACGCCTGGAAGCTCGAGATGTCTGAAAGTAATTTCCATTTATTGATAATCGTTGAGCACATTATTCCGTGTCGAAGGTATTTCGCGGCTATTAATCAAGGGACGTCGCGGCAAAAATCGCGGAATAGAAAGGATGATAAGCCTATTGGTATTCGGATAGTAACAGGTCGGAATAGACTGAAATTGGATGACAGCCAGCGTTTTCGTTTACTTCGACGAACAAACGTGGGTTTCTCGATTAAAGTGCAAAAGTTGCTCGACATGGAGAAAGGTTACGCGATCCGTTGCTGCTGAGTAAAAGTACAGATATTCAGGTTAACGTAAAAATGTTTTTTTTTTCCCGATCTTTTTCGATTTATTTGACGGGACCGTCAACGAAAGAAAAACCCGCGAAACAACGATACATCCGTATAATAATGCGTCGTTCAACATCTAACGCGTGAACTGTCAAATACGAGGTTACGTTTACGGTTACAAAAATATGGCAGCACTGTCGGCGTTACATTCGATGTCGCGTAATCGTCGTTATTCGTGTAAACGAATTCTTTGATGGGTTAGAAGAAACACGCGCGGGGTTTGAAATTTAGTCGTAGACAAAAAAGCGCGTAAACAAACGTGACGAGTAAACACGCTGTCGGCTCACCGCAGAGTGTAGTTACTTACAATTAAGGCCTAAATCGTGGTAAGTGAGAATGGCAGGTTTCGCCCGATTTCCTTGAACTGCGACAAGCAAACTGCCCTTGTCGGTCTCCACTCTTTCCTCTCGAGCGGATCCGTCGTCTCTCGTTAAATATCTCAGGGCAGGAAATTGGAGCTGAATCGTCTTCAGCTCGATATCGTCCATACTATCCGAAGGCATCGTGCTGGATTAACGAACAAACAAAAGAATCATTAGCCACTCATATAATTTCTATTAACCTCGCGTTAATGACATTGACGATAGTCTTTTAACTATTGTGAATAACGAAAATAAAAGACATTTCCGTTCGACGAACGCGACTCGGTTCGCCTTCGAGCTTTCTCCAGAAATTTTTAATTCACGCGAGCGTTATCGTTGACTGTTTGACTGAGAAAATCAAATAGGACAAGTGGCCACGGAGCACGCGGAAAACACCGGGTCATTAAATTTCGCTTTGCTTTAACGAACACCACGCCGGTAGTTGGAGGGCACGAGGTATAACAAAAAAAAGAAAAATATGCTCGGCGTAAAATCGATAGCGAGTTGACCCCTTCTCTTTGCAGTCGGTGCGCTATAGCAGCTTAATTAATGATTGGTACACGCTCTTTTTTTACGCATAATTGGAGCATATGTACGGAGTCTCTATTTCCGATTTCGTCTACTCTCGATCGTTTTGAAAATTACACAGAGAAAAATGGATCAACCGCATCTATACTGTGTGTCCGGTGAAAATATAATCGACCCGTTGTACTCGTGCCTAATACAGTTTTCTTGAATAAGTACATTATGCATGTACCTCCCGATACATAGTCGCAGCAGCGAAATAAAAGCAGGTGGCATATGTATTGGCCGTAGGCAAGTGTCGACCTCGTTGTTTCTGTGAATGGCACTGTCGAGTACAAACTGCAAGTTTGCACTGCATGTACTATTCACAGGCGAGAGGCAAAAAGTAGGTATCTCATAGCAAGATAAAGGGATTCGAAACAATCGTGAAACTCAGTATCGCGTCGCTCGTTTCGGAACGAAGAGAAGCGAGAGAATACATCTCCCGAAGCGATAAAGCAACGCGATACCATGGTGCAACAATAACGTTGCGCGTTTAATGATTTATCGTTTTGTCTCGTCTACCGCGAGTCTCGACAGCCCCGGAGTCTTCTACGGAAGTGAATACTCCCTCGTCACGTATAACCTCGAGCGATGCGTTTACGAGTCATGGATCATAAAATCTCGCGACAATCATCGCGCCCGATTTTCGCATCCGAACTGAATTCGTAAATGCGTGCTCGACGACCGATACAAACCCCTATAGCGAATTAATTCACGCGCAAACGCGTTGGACTCGAGCCCAGTGTTCGAAGCAAACGGCGATCTTCCCGCTAATTTTTACGAGTTTCTCGCCGGACTTTCTCGCTCGCGTTCGAAGAATCATGCGCGGACTATCGAGATCGTGAGAAAGAGGGCTCTTGTGCGGTGCAACGTATAATTCGACTACAGGCTCTCTCTCCCGATAATGACCGCGGTGCAACCCCAAAATTATACGGTATGCAACGATTTCGCTGCCACATCGATTGTTCCGTTGAAATCGAGACCTCGATCTCGGCTTTGTCCCGACTATTCGAAAACAGACTTTTAACGACTTCGTCGAATAACTTGGAGGGGGAAAATAGAAATAAAAAAAAAATAGTCACGCGACAATTGCGAAAAATGTTTATACCAATAAAGAACAAAATTAATCGATCCGGACAATATATTTTTGTTTCGACGAATTATTTATTACGATAAAATATTTATACTGGATACGCAACTGGAACGTTGTAAACGTACTTTTTACAGTATTGATCTGTAGACCACGCCCAGCTAAGGGCGAGAGTAAGGTCGCTGCCGACAGTGGGCAGTGATAGTGAAAAAGCTTTTGGATTCAAAATCGTTTTACACCGGAGCTACGCACTTTTTTTAGTGGCCATTACCCATAGCTTCAAAATAATCGACGACGTTCGTATAGGGATCGCCCTGCGTGGAATAGTAATATACTACCGCGACAACCCGGTCGACGTCGATACTGTGAAGAGCCGATAATTTCACCGTACCGCGAGTAAGTAGAGCATTAAATGGACATTTTCCAGCGCGGTGGATGAATTACCGAGCGATGGAGCTTGAAATATAGGCGTATATATCTGTCCTCGTGAGTGGAATATTAACGCCTATCGTCGGACCGGAAGTAACGTTGTTGCATTACGCTTCGAGTACCAATCTGCCTGCCGAGTGCACAAACGACGATTCGCTTTGCAATTTTATTAAACGCCTTTTCTACAAGACTCGAGAACAATCATATCGATCACATTGAGAAAAAAAATCGACTAAATCGACCGATCGCGGGTAACGAAACTAATATTTGTTTATTGAAAGAAATACTTAATTGATAGTAAGTGTTTGTTAAATTATCTTTTTTTTCCTTACTACGACAATTATTTCGTTTATTGAAACGATTTTTTTTTTCGTAACGATTTTACGCTTTGACCCCAATTAATATTTTCTCGGTAAATGTCAATTGTCGCGGCACTTATTTACAAAGGTCCGGAAGCCCTCGGGTTTTGCTCTCGGCGTACCGGAAGTGTGAGAAATGTGAGAAAAAGGTCGTAGCCTTTTAGCACTGCTCGGCGAAGGCAATTAACGTATATTTTCTTTGCGAAAGGGCTTCGCCACGAGAAGTTTGCAAATTTGAACTTTGCAAGGAGTGGCCGAACATCTTATTGGTGAAATAAGTAGAAAATTATGTTCGGTAGTATGTTGACACCAAAGAGAAGTTCCATGGACGATAAGTAGATTAGGTTCATGGGTCGATCAGGGAACGCGAGTCTGTATGCAACGAATGGGTGTGCGAGCAACTCGCAGACGGCGTCGAGACGTCTGCGCTCGGCGATCGATGTCCCCGGGAACCGAACATTGGCGCCTCGCGGTCGTTCATGGATACCTCCCTTATGTCGGGCGCATATTTTCACACAATTTCGACAAATCACATCGAAGTCGAGGACTCGACTCGAGCGTTCGAAGTTCTAAAAGTCTCAACAGCCTCTGTCCGAGGAACCAGCCGACTAACTAATACAATTCTCTAATTGGATAAAAGCGTTCGGCGTTAAGTAGGTTACGCACGCTTCGATGTATTTAGAGCGTTCATAGGATTAAGAAATAACTCGACTTTGCAATAACGGAGCCAAGACGAGAAAGTTTGCGGGATCGATCTTTGGGTGAAAGAGAATTCCAAGAATGAGCGGTCTATACCTACGGAAAGCTTTCAGGTCCGATGCTTTAGACTCGAGAATGTACGTCCGACCCTCGCACCCCTCGGCAAGACGGAAAAACATACTCACACGTATTATTCGCTTTTCAAAGAGTTTTCAACATTTCGCTCCCGACGTTATTTCCGCGCGCTCGCGTTTCATCAGCGAACAAACAAAGAAAAAAGATTCTTTCAACGGTTCCGGTATGATCACATTGTTGTCGAAAACCAATTAGAAAAGTTTCGCAGGACTTTTTCCCAGTGGAACGAGAGTGTTATTTCGATTTGCCTCGAAGACAGAAATAATACTTTTTTCTTCCGATAATAACTCTCGAACTCTCGAATCGTTTATAATCGATTATCGAATATATCGATTATCGAAGACACCGAAATAGACTTTTGAAAGAGAAGAAAACAATACTGCATTTTCATCGTTTGAGCATTTTTTTTTTCGATATACGTTCGCAGAAGCGAAAAAGCGACTGGAGGCAAGCATTGGAAAGACGATTGAGACGCTCGATCGCGCTTCATTAAATTTCCAAGCACATCGTCGTGGCTCGGGAACATACGGCATCGAGTGTGGTTTTCCATATCTTTAGTCTACGTCATCGAGGCGTTTCCGGCCGCGAAATATTTCGTTCCGCTCTCAGAGTAACAGGGCGATGATAAAATGTATCCGTTGGGTGTACCTAATGTACACTCCTTTTTTTTAACACGAAAAACAGAAAATGTATACATATATTTTCGATAAGAGGGGAAAAATAAAAATGTTATTGCCACATATTTCTGTCATTCCGGTTTACAGCTTTGAAAAAAAATTTGCTTCGTATTGTAACTATTATTCACATAGCGTAAGAATATTCTCAATTGAAACCGTTTACTTGCAAGTGGGGGATGGTCGCGGGACAACTTTGTACGGATAATAGTGAGGACATCGAGCGAATCTTGGCACTCGCGTGGGCCCCCGGTACTTCGTAGCAACTTTTGAAGGTACTATTAATTAAATTTATCTCGCGCCCCCAGAGACAATAATGTATCGGATACTTTGAGTGGAATTTCGTGTCCTGTATGCATTGGCTTTGCCTGCTGGAAACGGTGGATTTCCGTGAAACAAAAGGTGAATTAAACTTGGATCAACCAAAGGGACGAAGTCTGCGCGGCTTCGACGGATTATACGCTTACTTTTCTCGCGATGAAAATTCTCGATAGTCAAAGCAGAGCCGTATAAAAGCTCCGTTTTAGAGAGAGTATCAGCGCTCTCCGTATATCGCGTAATCCCTACTGAATGGAATTGCTAACGTGGAAACTCTTGGAAAGTTCGAAGTTTCTAAAAATAACCGGCACTCCCGCGTCGCATATGCATTCGTTACAACGTTTGGCAGAAGACATGAATACCTCGCGATCAACGAGGTTCGGACTGCTGCGCATGTTGGACCGCCGATACAAAAAAAAAAAACCGATACTGCGAGTTGTTCGAAAGGCTGCGCGAGATTGTCATTTGCTCGAAGAGTTGTGGTTTGTGGTCAGCTACGTCGTGCGCGGTCCATTGCGGTACCAGCGCCCCGAAGGAGAAACACGACACCCGATCCCTTCGACACACGATATCCGACGTGTTCGCGGTCTGACTTTTTTCTTTGTCGATCGATCATAACCCGAGAAGCGCTCGTATTAATATAATATCAAAAAAGGTCGCTTTGCTTTTATTATTCGCTAAATTTCAAAGGAAAACTATCATTTTACATAGCAAAGAAATTTTATATCAAGAGTTTCTGTAAAAATAAAAAAAAATGAAAAACGTTCGAAGGTTCCATCGTTAAGCATCGTTAACAATGGTTCCGAAAGGGCGACAGTGCGAGCAAAACGTCATCGGGTTTGTACGGCGTTTTCGCCACCGAAGCAATTTGCTTCGCTAATTGGAATATGATGACGCTGTGTAACTCTATTACGTGCCCTACTGATGATCTATCAGCATGCGCGTAAATGCCTACATTCTGCGAAATGCGGAGTTCGATCGAATATACGTATCCCCGTCTCTCCGACAACTATCTTTTTATACCTACCTGCCTTGTAAAAATATGCGTAATACGCCGCATATAGGTACATATAACGCCCTAATAACAGGCTTCATGCGTCAGTCACGTGAGAGGAAGAAGCTTTAATATACGCGTCCATCGCGTCGTTATATCGATGCATTCAGCTTAACAATGATTACCTTGACCGTTCCTGCCGATGTGTTCGTTCCACCATTACAGACGGATGCAACCTTCCGGTGGTACCTCTCGTCTGTATCAATATTATTTCTCACTCTCCTATATTTATACGGGTTCACGACTGCATTTCTACGACAATCTACGCGCCCTTGTGGCCTGCGTGAGCGGTAAAAGGTGTGTAGAGGATTATCAATGTTGTTGGCTACCTCGGGATAATATAGATAATAATAGGTATCTACCAAACAGATAAACACGAGCGAAAATGGGCCAAAATAGGTTACGCTGCAGACAATTTTGCTGACGCGTTTTTTTTCTTACAAGACCCGTTCTGCAAACGCTGCATTTGCAGATCGGTCGTTCCGCGAAATCCAGAATTTTATCGTACCTTTCTAAAAAAAAATGTTAGTTTGTACAACAAGAGTTCTACTGTACCAGCGATTTTTTTGCACGTACGACAGAATACTTGTTGTTCCATCTAATGATTTTTTCCAGTGTTCGTTCTGTTTTGCACGCGAATATAGCCATATGAATCGCTGCCAGCAATAGATACATAGGCGAGAGGCTCGCGCTTACGAGAACAACGGGACACTTGTTTCCTGACGATTCTTCAAAGTATCGTAGCGCACACAAATATTGTAGGACACTTGAATCAGGTAAACAGTATTGTTCTCCGTTGGGAGTGGCTGTCGGCACGTGACAAGGGTTGAAAATCCTTTTAATAAGCGAAGCATATAGTTACGCGCGTCGCACGTTTGAATTTCGTGTACACTCGATGGCGTTCATGCAGTCACCGTAACTCAACAATGACCGTCGCTGTCCCTTTTGCCGGCTTAATGACCTCTAATTACGTTTAATCTGAGCGTTAATTGCCGCGTTGCGAGATATGCTCGCCGGAAGTATGCTTCGTCTCGGGCCGATTCCGTTTGGTCAAAAGTGGAACAACAGTACGAACACCCTATGCGGTTTCGATCGTTCCCTTCGGAATACGTGACACTGGCTTGGTGTAAAGCGTTTTTTAAAGTGGGAATAGACGAGGCAACGCTGAATTTTAATTACTGTCGCTTCGTGTCCTATATTCCGGCTTTGGGGGCCGAGAAATTCGACAAGTTGATATGTCGCGATCGTTATGCCGGAAGTTTGTTTGGAGACGTTGATAAAAACTTCGGTTGTTCGGCATCCTGCTATTCTCTCACGCGAAAGATCGCGAGGGTGAGACGCCAAACGAACCGAGCAAAGTCGTCACAGTTTCCATACTGTTCTCGCAAGTTACTGCTCGAGTAACTTGTTATTAACGAATAGCCGATAATTACACGACCAATGACGCTTATTTCTGCGTCTCCGGTGTGCAAGAACCACATGGACGAGAGTCGCAAAACCAAGTCGCAAAATATTTCGCGCGACGTATTTTTAGTTGCGTAATATGATTATAAGATGTCTCCGTGTCTGGCAAATACTGGGTGAATATAATAGAGTGGTCACCGTCCATTGGGGACATAAATCCGACGGACCACACCTATTTTTCCACAGCGGCGTAGATACATTTTCGCATGGAGATTCTATAATGCAATGAGGATTTTCATCGCGTCCACTTTTTGCGATTTCGTTTATCAGTGATTGATGGCATATTAGTTGTAATCTGGAAGCTTCAACCTTAGTTTCGTTGTTAAACGTTTGAAGGCCGAAAAGGATTTCGAGTCATCGGAGAATGTAGAAAAACTTGAAACGCAAAAGCAAAATTCTTTGACGCGAGACGTAGCTGCCGCTCTCTCGCCCCGGCTACATCTCGCTAACACCGGTTCGCTATTGAACCGACGCGGGGAATCAGTGAGGAACGAAATTCGTCCACTGTGTCAGCTGCACACCGTCTCAGGTTCTTCCTTTCCGTCGCAATAACTTACGTCGTCGTTTAATTAAAGAATAATGAAGATTTACGACTTGTGTTTCCAACAAATTGTCATTCGTTCAGTTGAAAAAGTTTTTTGCGGATGCGATTTACTTTTTATCGTTCGCATACTTTCTAAAGCTTGTATCTTTTATGGAAAAATTCTGTGAGGAATCTGCTTTTTCAAAAGTTGCCGTCTGCGCGATAAATGACAACATCACTGAAAATTCCTCACGAAACTCTTCGCGACACGTGACAACATTTTCTTCCCATCCAAAGTCTGCACCTAACTTTATTGCACGAACTTATCGCACGATATGTAAGAAGCGTCGACACGTGTCGCATGATAATGTAGAACTGTCCACGAGTGAGTGACTCACTCGCCGGATCGTCGCAAGACTGGCCAATTATCGAACAAACGAAAAAAAAAACAGTATTTCCGTTCGCACGAACAATGCCAGCCGTAGTAGTGAGAAGAAGCAATCCGAGGGATCTCTAATTTGGGTCATGTTCCAGATAGGGTCATTGTCGACCAAATGGATTGCTTCATACTTTCTTCTTCGTTTAAACTGTATCGAAATTTCCCGCCCGTATCGCGCGCCTTCGTGACTCGAATAATGTGTTTACGTACACCGAGAAAACCGTTTATTTGTAGTTAACTTACGTATAGTTAGATATGACGAAATAAATTTTAGGTTATTTTTAGGGCAAACTGCGGTTGCGCCAAGTAATATTCAATTGGGCCAAAGAAAGCCTAACGACATTCGTTAATAGTTAACGAATTGTTTTTGGGTCAACAAAGGTTTCGAAATAATAACAAGATATTTATTTTTTCCTATCTAACTATATATTTATTACGTACGAAGAAACTTTTCTCTTGCTGGGCCATTTTTTTTTACGTGAATCCGTGACTCAAAACTGGTCTTCTGTCGCGAAACTTTTTCAAGTGCATTTGCGGCGAGAAAACGGGCGATTTAATTTTTTTTTTCCATACAGAAGATAAAATATATAAATAAATATCGGTAAGTATGCCTCAACCCATTAATCTTAATCGGTGTCCTCGGTCTGGGATACATGTCACGTATCGCCAGACTGGATCGACCTCGCTGCGCGACGACGATCTCCCGCTCGAGCCCACCGTGAGTTTCGCAACTCTTCTGCGTCTCTCCGCTAGATCACCGCTTTTGTCGCAATAACAGTGAAAAATAGATATGCCTCTCAACACGAAGTTGCCCTACCAAGTCACGAGGACGTCGCGATCAATAAAGAGAGACTTTCAAAGTGTAAAGAGAAAACCCGCAACGTTTGCATTTTGTTTATGGATGTTCCGTATTGGTTCTCATTTGGTTTACACGAACGATGAAGGTGTCATGGTATGTTAGAAGTTCTACGATCGTGTGCTCAGACGTGTAGATGTTATGAAAAAAGAAAAACTAACTAATGCTCGTCAATCACTATTACGTAACTACGAAATATTTTTTCGTCACAAAGGGGACTGCATTCTCTAGCAAAAAAAAAAGGAAACACTGTTGTGGTCAATTCTCGATTCTAATGGTATAATTCTGCGGTCCTTATCATCCTTCAGCCTCTATAGCCTGATTCATTTTTTTTTTCTTCATTCGAGACTCCAATGAAAAGACTTACCCCAGAAGTGCGGATTCCTCGGGTGTCGCTGCTGTGGGCATCTTGTTTCTCTCCCTAAAACAAAATGGCCGCAAATAATCACACGACCGGCCCTAGCGGCTTGGCTACTCAGCCGAAATCCCGTGCGGATGACTATATGATTCTTCGTGCTCTTACTAACAATTACATAAGCTTGGAAAGCCAAACTAAAGCTGCGCTTTTGTGCTTCCCGATTGCAAAATTTCGAATGAAAGCGACCGCCGATCGGTTAGAGAGACTCAGAATAATCGTTGCTAATAAATCGAAGCAACGGGTTGAACATTTTCCTTTAGGAACAACGGGAAGCACAGGCGCGCGCTGTCGCAAGATCGAGCTTCCGGCGGCGTGCGTCACGTCCCACGCAATGACGTAACGAGAATGCGAATGACGAGGAAAGCCGAAGAGTCTCTACGACTACTCTACACGAATAAATATATGAAAAGCCATGCTGATAGCGATATAAAAACGTGCTGTTAGAAAGGTCGAAAGATCGGGGGAGCATGCAGCTTACCTAGTGGCCCGTTTACCTGGGCCGATCGATAGTCGCAGCGCCAGCTTCCGGCTCTCTGCTCCTTCTTCGACTCTAACCCGCTATCGATATCTCATCATCTGTGATAATTAATTACAACGACAGTCTTACACGCGATAGATAAGTTACACGCGTCTGTTTCTATGTTTGATTAATAGATTTTTACTTCGTTTTTATTTTTCCAACATTTTAACGCGAGCGCTTTGACATCCGAAAATCGAGAAAATGATTTATCGAAATCCGATGTCGTTTAGGAACAAAAAAAAAGAAGATACTGTAAGCTAAAACGAAATAATTGAGTCGAAATTATAGTTCGGACGGAAGCGTAGCGATCCGATGAAAATTAAAAAGCCCCACCACCATCGCGAGACTCTTGCGAAGGCTTGTTGGACAGTCTCGCGGTATGATCGAATTTTCGCCACTTTTGATCTCGAATATTGAACGAACCGAAAGGCGTGGTCGACGATGCATTGATGCATCGATGGAAATGGATATATGTCGAGGAGAATGACCGACGATGTCGATTAATGGATTTCGAGATCAAACGTAGGGCTCGATGTACCGTTGGCGCGACGAAGGAAGCTCGAAGAAAGCCCCGCGCGCGAATCCATCACCGTGAATTATCGTTTTTTTTTTTCTTCGATCTCTCATGACACCTACCTGGAGACTATCGAGACGCTCTCCCGTCTGTCCTCGATCAATGGATCCTTTTTTCTCAGCTCGACCTTCGGGGATGCGAAGCTGAAAGCTTTTTTCACGCTCTCGAGGACACTTTGTCCGGTTGTTTGCGTCTGGTCAACGATCGTCGTGCTTTTGTAGACGTCTTCGCCCAGGTCGCCTAGCGACCTGTACGAAGCGCCGATACCTGCCGGCATGGCGGGTATTTCCGGTCACCTCCTCACGACGCCCACGATTCCACCTCGTTCTTCAGTATGTTTCTGGCCTTCGGCACACTCCTAGATTATATGTCCTCGTTTTATCGCGTCGTCGCCTCCGCGTCTGATGAAAATTCCTTGCGTCGCAGTCGCTGCTGCTGCCGCTGCTGCTGCTGCTGGTTGACGACGACCAGTCAGCAGCGGCCTCGAGGTCGATGTCTCGAGGAACGCGCCGACGACGCTGCTGCTGCTGCTCGTCGATGAAGGCGTGCCAGAAGCCGAATTTATGCCAAATTCGTACGGTCAACAAGGCAAACGAACGGGAAAAACGGAAAATAATAAAACAATGAAAGACTATGTAAGGTGGTAGAGAAAGGCCCTCGTTCGTGTGCCAAATCCACTCACGATTCTCGCGGCATTGACTCTCGACGTCCCATTCCTCGACCCTACATCGCGTTATCGCTACGTCAGTCCATAATGAAATGACTGTGGAAATTCTCCACTCAACAGGACTTTTCCATGAGTCTTACGTTTACTTTTCCATTGCCTCGTCACAACAAAGGCCCAAATGGAACATTACTTTTACGATATATCTCCCATAAAAATGAAGTACAAACTGAGATACACACAAGATATCGAACTTTCGGCCGTAAGATAAATGATTCAACATTTTTTTTCACATATATCCGGGAAATAGTTATATCAAGGCATATCTGACAGATATAAATATATATACATGAGAAATCGTATTTTTTTGTTGTTTTATATAAAGATATCTTTTATATATTCTGCCATATACTTTATTTCTACCGGTGATATTACGTAATCTATCGAAATTCTGACGCAGACTCGAGGTTTTTGGATTGTATAGACATTTATAATCATTATCCGAAATCAGCTCCGGAGAAAGTACCGTTTCGTCGGGTCCCTTTTATCGAGCCACACGACTGACCCTATTCTTTTTCCACAACGCAAACATCGTCACCACGGTAAAACTATATTCATTCCAAGAGTATATTACGTAACTAGGTAAATCGGGAGTCAAGCCAATGCTACGAGAGAGCGTGATTGCTCTTGTTGGAATAATAATTGCATGTCGTTAAGCGACGTGGACATGCACAACGTTATCACCCGCCGAAATCGCATTTAACATCTAATGATCATGCGTGCTGGCGCCATGCCAATTGCAAATGTGCTTTTCACGACGATCCACGCCGATGGAGCGTACGCACGATCCTTCGATCAACGTTCGATCTCTGAAGCTGTTTTTTTCTTTTTTTTTCGTATATAATTTACCATTTTTATACCGATCGGGCAAAGATCAGATGAATCGATACAGGACAGTTCACTGATTGGCAAATCATAGACTGTGTATCAAGGAAACAAAAAATCAAAGATCAGCGTCAAAGGAAGGTCTATCGCTGACGTGCGTGCGAACACTCCTCGTGGCTTTAGCCGAACTATAGTAACTAATGTAGTAGGTATGTCGACTGCTCTGAGGACAGGGTACATAGGAACGAGAGAGTTATGTATGCATACACATGCAAGAAAAATCGATATGGTTGGTAGTGGTCGATGGGTACACGGAATTGAGTCAGATGTTCGTCGCTTATTGATTTCCCTGGTAGCGCCCACCACGGGGGCTGCATGTGCGCGCTCTGCTTCTCTCGTCCCGCTCTCTCCCTCTCTTCTATTCCCTTCCCTTCCCCACTGACCTGTTAAATACATCGTCAAATGTCCAATATAATGCCGTTTCAATTGATTTATTCAACCGTATCATTGTGCAATTGAGAAGATAAGAATTTTTTTTTTTTTCGTTTTTCAACCGTGCATCGCGCAGTACCGAATCGTTTTGCACGACGTTCCGAGACCGTACCGATGACGGCACGAATGTGACAATCATATTGCAGCACAAATAAGTTACTCGCTCGGTTCAGGCCCGCGGGCTATTATTTAATAATTGGATTATATCGTCGAGATGTCAAGGACGAAAAAGTTTCGTTTGAACGGGGAATTGAACGGAGGCAGCGAGAGAATTTTATACACGAGTTAACAAATGTTCGAGAATTCGCGGATTATCGATTTTCTTCAGACGGCGGGAAATCGTGGACTTCCTGCGGCGTCCTTGCCTTATCGCACGAAACATCCTCGACAATTCCACGATGAAGCGAATGAGAGAGAGAAAACGTGAGAGAGAGAGAGAGAGAAAATCTATATATATAATATATAGACATATATAGAGAGCAGAGTCGCGTATGGTAAAGTATACTCAGGGAGGGTAGGGTTAGTGTATTGATTTTCCGTGTAAACTCACGGAATCGGGGTTAACCCGAGGCTGCTGTCCGTTTCGCGAAAGAGAGCGAGTTACCGCGTTCAATTTATTCTCGACTAGAACGATCGATTTATCATTTGTCTTTCCATTCTTTTTTTTTATTCTCCATGACCCTTCGAACTCGACGAATCTTCTTCTTTCGAATCGATAAATGTACGAATGACGGTGGACATTACATATATTTGTGTGTATATATACATATATACGGTTTAAAAAAAGTTATGAGACGAACATCGATGGAATGAGGATGGGAAATGCGCGTTGATACTCTCGACGTTGAGATTGTTCACGAGAGATCGGTAGCGCGAAGAATTGGGAGGAGCAATAGCATCGACACCGATAAGATTGAGTCCGCGGTTTCGAACATCATATTTGAGACGTCACACGTAAAGGAACAACCCTTCGAACTGAATCGAAGCAGATACAATATCCGTAGATTACGCTCTCGCAGTTATAAATATATCGCGCATACAAAAAATCGTTTCGTGAGTCATGACTTACCTGGTCTTTGTCGGCCTGAAAACTCTTGCCGAATTGGTGGATCGCTCAAGACCCGTAGAACCGAAGAACAGTTGCAGCTTAACGCGTGTGACAATAAAACTTGGCACGCTATTTTGTGTATACGAACTTTAACGCGATCCGACAAACGAGATCGCAATTCCTGTTATGTTTTATCTCGATCGTTGTTATTACACGATGTTCCGACAGGTGATGTCAGGTGATTTAAAGAGACGTTGAAATTGTCGTCAAGGTGAAGGAGATACGCTTACGCGGAAGAACGATACTTCTTTTTTTTTCTACGTGCGACGCACTCGACACTCGACGAACTGTTCGGCTCTGCTCTCGTCGGAACTAACGTAGATTACTATTGGAGCTCGGAACTCGTCTGGCCGGTCAATGGGACTGCGCAGAGTTTCTTCGCGCAGCGCCCTTACCGGATCGAACCGGTTTTGGATGGGGTGTCGACATCTGTACAAACAGAGGCTCGATGCACAACAAAAGATCTGCGAGAGATAACGCTAGGGGTTCCCTAAGACGGTCAACGATTTTCACTGTTGTTGCTAAAGGAGAAAAAGATTTTTATCGATGGAGGGTAAAATCCAAAACCCGTCGGTCAGTTATCACCTGCAGGGTGCCGCTGGCAAAGCAGCGATTAGTAGTGACCACGGGTGTCCCTCTTCAACGAATGATGAACGCTTGGTAAATGCTTCATTCGACAACAATTCTTATAGTTCCACCTTTTTCCTAAAGTACATTAGCGACTGAGTCGTATACCGATTGAATACGAACAATCGAGAAAATGGGCTTTCTTTTTTTTTCTATTACCAAAGGTAACGCTCCAGCTGATGATTTATCAATGAACCCGTATCTTAGCAACTCTCAATTATTGTGTCGTAAGAGTACCAGAATTCCTCGCGTGAGGAATGTCGGAACAGACATCATCCTCGCAAAAATAGACATTTTCTCACGAGATTACTTCCTCGCATTGGAAATACCGTGAAGAAACTTTACGCCACGAGAGAATTACTTCGTTGTACCGACTCTTATTTATGGTCGGTTGAAAGGATTTTAATACACGTCGAGCATCGCAGCTCGCGATAATTCACCGGGGCACCGACCGTATTTCGTAGAGCCATAGTTTCGTTTTTTTTTTGCATCAAATATGTAGCAACTGTACTAAAGTAGAACGGGTCTAAGTAAAGATAATAGCAAAGTAGTATTCACCGTAACAATCGATCGGGCGAATTTGTCTTGTTGTTTACCTAATATGCACGACAACCCTATTATTATCGTTACTTGGATAACGAGTCTTGTCGGTGTGCGTTATGGGTATACGTACATTTCGATACAGCGACGTCGGTAATTTCTACTCAATGGTTTTACTTTTTTCACATTCGATAATTCGATCGATTGATCCGTCCGCAGAGTTGACGCCAATGGTGAGTGCATTTTCATGCTTGAAATGTTCGCTCGACTTAACCGAGAATCAACGACCTCAGACGTCTGCATCGCGCACTCTCACCTTCTTTTCTCGGGAGCCGAGAAGCTTCCACGCGGTCGCGGTTAATCCGGCAAGACTGCCCTTAAATCACGGAATCGAGCAATTCGTTTTCCTAGTACGCCCACAGGTTTTATCGCCAGCTGTTTTTGATTTGGTGCGCGCCTCGCCTCCCGAATCCGGACCTTAACTCATCTTTCGGGAGTGCTGCTGCAGCAGTTGAGTGGGAGATCTCGACGGCCCTAGCGATCTTAAGACGAAACCGTTGGGGAAAAAGATGGAAATCTCTCCTGTGAGAATGTAATACCAGCACACGGTGAAAGGCTCAATTAAGACTTCCATCTTTTTCTATAATGCCCTTTGTAATTACAGACTGAGAGAACTATAGACAACGCACAAATTCGATTAGCTTTTGTTTTTCTTTACAAGTATTATATTATTGATTTCCTTCAATGTACTTATCAGCTGAAAAATTAAATTAAATAGTACACTACGATTCAAGTGCGAAAAATCTTTTTCTGCGTGTCAGTTTGCAGGACAGTTTACGCGAAGCGTGCGTAAAATGGCCTTTTTTACACGCAGTGAAATACAATAAATATACAAACCAAGTCGGCGTTCCTCCTCGTTTAATTTTGTGTGTTTTTTTTTTTAATTTTCGTAAAAATTGATAAGGAGCAAAAGACATAATTGATTCGCGGTTACCTGAAAAAAATAGCCAAGAAAACCTTTTTCAAGGCGTTAACCAGGTGATGAAACCTTTTGAAAAGCGTTACAAAATTATTAATTTCTTTACATCGCGAACGCGAGCATAGAATCCAAGTTAAATACTTTTTCCTAGAAGATATTTCAAATATTTCGCAAAAAATGTATCGTTGGAAGAAAAAAAAAGGTCTTTGCAGTCTTACAGGTTGAACGTTGAGTAACGTTTCCATTTTGCTGTACTTTTAAATCAACCCATCAAGATCCTACAAGTCCGGGACTCAGACTGTTATATACCCCAAAGAGTAGGGCGGTCTTTCGTCTTCTGACACACACATACCGTGTCCACGGCTATTCCACGACTGTACTATATTTCCAAGTATATTCATCATAAAAATGTGTATTTATGTATATTTCCGTTGCCGCGTGGAAAATATATTGTTACGAGGTGCGCCCGCGAGTTTCCACGGTTACATCGGACTTATGAGGGAACGGTAGGTGTTTTATAATGTCGTAACGTCGCGCAGCTCGTATCTATCTCTCCCTATGGTTCCCCCTCATTCCCTCTGTAAGGTACTACTTTCTACTCCGCATATTCGCCTGCGCTACACAACCGAAAGCCCCCGCGCTTTCGTGTTCACGCTGCTCCAAGCACTAGAAGAGTTTTCCACGCGACTGCCTCTTATAAAAACCTGTCAGACGACGGTATTTAGGCTGTCGAGTTCCGTGACGGATCACGCGAGATACATATACGAATGGAGGAGGGTACAGTCGGCTTAGCGTATACGACGAAAGCTACGCGACACGTATTCGTCAGTGAACACATTCACATTTCACGAATCCAACACCCTCGATGCTTCTCGCAGAGACGAAGAGATATTGCGTAATATGCACGCCCGAGTGAACGACGGTATACGATTTTCTACGGTAAACTCTGAGCTTCGAAGCGCCCGTTATGCGTTCGTAAATCGATAAGAAGCGATGAGTATCTTTATCGCTTCGAAGGAAGGATCACGGTGTAGCCAGCGAGAAAGCCGCATTATGGAGATTAGAATTGAGTATTAGGTGTTAAGTAGAGAATCGCGAAGCTATCGAAGGGTAAGAGTAAAGCGGTGGAGCTCCCTATCGTCTTTCGGCGGTATAAGAGTTTTATCGTTCTTGATAAGATGCGCATCTCAGTTTCGCGAAACATTCTATATCGGTGCGCTTTACTTACGCATCTCGTATCTGTGCCAACGGAAACCGAGCCAGAGATGCGGAAACTTGGGGGGTTTACCCATGCAAATGGAGAATGGCTCTTCCGGCGACAAGTTTTAATTCAACGTTTCGTCGCACCCGGGATTGTCTCGAGTCGCGCTGTGGCATGGGGTGTATAAGGCTCGAGAGCGAAGTTGGTCAGGACTTTGCGTTTAGCTTCGTGCGACTCTGCGGAGTATTCCCTTCCCCCTCCCCCACCCCGCTCTCCAAGCAAACGAGACTCTCCTCGACCAGGTAAGAGAGACCGCGAGGAACCACTCAAAATGGTAATACGAAAGTTCAAAGACACACCGTCTCACTCTTTGTGCCATGAGAATTTTCAACTTTCTGCTTTCTGCTTTCTGCGTTTAGTTATGGTTCTCATGTTTGTGTATACATATCGTATACCATCCTCCGAAGGATCTACCGTCTCGTCATACATATAGATCAACCAAAGATTCGAATCATCGCAAGAGCTATTTGCGCACACTGGCGATGTATTGATTTGAGATGCAGTTGCCACCGTCTATCGCGGGTCATTAAAATGCGGGTGAAAATGTGTAAAAGCGCGACACAGGGATCCTGTAACACGATACATCGAGGACGTATGCGTGATTCGTAAAGCTTACTGAAAATTTCTCGTTTGTTTTTTTTTTTTTTCGTTTTTTTTCGTTGTTCGGTTAGATTTTTCGAGAGCCGATAATGCGAGGAGAAATATTAAGCTGCAAGAGTCCAAGAGGAATAGAGGCACGTAATCGTCATTCCCATTCTCTCGTTGGCGTCCGAATAAATAATAAATTTGAGAGGACACGTAAACATGGAAACGCCAGTATATAGAGCGACGGGGCGAGACATAGAGCCAAATTGTGTATTAATATTAAATTCGGTAGGAAGGAAACACGTGGGGTTTCGGTATGGCCGCGGAAATGGTTTCATCCCTCGGGTCACCGCTCACGTACCTCTAGCAGCGAGGAGTGTGTCTCACACAATCAGGAAACACACACCCAGATCTACGGGTGCAGCCTCTCCGAAAATAGACTCTTGTCGGCGTATGTACGTGGCAACAACCTTGATGCGCGCCTCTATCCTCGTTAGAGTCCGATGATCGGGGAATTCCGAACGCCCACTGCTGCCACTGCCACTATCGTCACAGTTTGGAATTTACGATGAAATACTGATTTTTTTTTCGTGTCCTCGCGTTCATGCGGGATTAACGCGTTCGCATAAACTAAATCTTCATAATATAGCGAAAATTAAAATAGTCGAAATTCCAGCCCAGGATGGGAAATAATTTTGCTGTAATGAGTTATTGATTCTTAGGATATTTCGCAACTAAAATAATCCAAAATTTACGTACGTAAAAATATTGCGGAGGTTATAACACTTTTATAGGATTACAAGAGAATTATAGCAGAAACACCTTACACTTTGTTTTTGCTCCGCTGCCAAATCGCCTGTTCTAAACAGTTATTAAATCGGAGCGAAAGAAAATATATCGGAGAAATGTATTTTTATCGAATACCAGATGTTACGGCCACTGACATCGTAAGATAGGAACGTTTGTTATGAAAACTTTTAGCTCATAGTTGAAAAACAGACTATATAAGTAAAAAAGTAAATAAGTCGGATGAATTTACGATTCTCCTTTGATATTAACAGTAAATATTTCAACGAACAGTATACTCTTAACGATCGATCATTGTATCGAGACAACATGCAGAATGTATAAAATATCTAAAATTGTCGCGGCTATAATGGAAAACGTATAAATATTATTTATTACCGGAAAACTTCATGTATTGATGATTTTTACCGGAAAAAATAACAGTTTCGCTAAAACTGTTAGTGTTGCACTTCAGGACGTTGGTCGGTTGATCCTCCACGCGTCTATTTGCTTTCGCCTCTGCCTAACGTTTTTCGAGGTTATCTTCGAAAGTATACGGGAAAAAAAATTGTCGATTTTTTTTTCAGAATATTTGTACAATCCGTTTCTAGTCCACTATCATCTTTTATTGACGTTGTAAATGCAGCTTTGACGATACAACGAAAAATGTGCCAACGGTGCAGCTTCGTCCATAAGTTACATGCAAACGCAAACTTTGCGTGTATACATTTCGGCTTCAAAACGATAAAACGAGTTTGAATTTCGCAAATATTTGAAAAGTATATAAAGTAATATGCTCGATAAATTTGAAAAAAATGTTTAAAAAAACAAATCTATGGACGTACGCCTTAAACGTCGTCCCGGAGTTGCGTTGGGTATTAGACGATTACACGACTATATTCAAGTCGCGTTTCCAGAAAAAAAAAAAAAAATACGATAATCCAGCGTAGCAGCATGAAAATCATGTTAAAATAAATCGTTCCAACCTCCGAGGACCAACAATCGCCTTTCTTACCACGATTGCTGTATCATCATGAGTTTCCCAACGACCACGCACCGGAAGAGTTTGGAACGATCGAATGAAAGTCGGGTGTCTAAGTACTCGATGCGGTTTGCGGTTTGCCGTGCGCGAGAACGCGGCCGTACAATCGTAAGGGAGCCCCTTACGATAAATTCGTGGACGAGAATTACACCCTCGGGAAAGGCAACAGCCCCGTATAGTACGAGTACACGGGGGGTCTGCCGTACACCTGTTCTCTTACGGGGCAAGTCCCATGGGTGGCGACTACAGTCGATCGTGATGTCGGAGAAGCTAGGAGCGACTCAGGCTCGCTGGGGAGAAGAGACCTTAGCGGAAAACCGGGAGAAAATAGTAAGAAAAAGATATGGATCGAGGGGGGTTGAGGCGGGGGGGAGGTTGAGGATACAAGAGCAACTACGCGTCCAGCGGGAGCGCGAAAGCTGGAGTCTCGTTGTTTGGCAAACTTGGTTGCAGGGTTTTATCGCATTTTCGTATGTATAGCAAATACAAGCTCGACCCACGGTTTAACGAAAACTCTTCGGCGCGGTGGTGGCGGATTGTTCGTTTTAGCAATTTGTTCGACAAGCAGAGAGAGAGAGAGAGGGGAATCGCACGCTGGGCGCGATAAAGTATTCAGTTGACCCGAGGAAGCTTGGCGGTAAAACCGGGGGGTGAGACAGAGATGCAGGGTGTTTCGATGGAGGCATCGGTGCTTCCGCCGCTACCCTGCCGTTACTGTTCCGAGATGCAGCAACTCGCAAGGCAATGCTTGCAAGGGGAAGGGCGAGAGAGAGAGAGTTTCTAATGGAGACAAACGCCGAGTGTACGAACTCGCGTTCCACGTAATCATTCGGAGCTTTTAGCCGGATGCGCTGGAGGAATATTTCGTAGTATTTATCGCATCGGTATTCGCGCGTTCCTCCGGGAGGGGCTTAAGCCTATACCTACCTACGAAAGCTATACAGATAGATAGTTACTGTACGCAATACATGTACGTATAATATTAACGATATCGCGACTTGTACATACTCCGGGTATGTATTTGTGGGTAACGGGGAAGCGTCGAAACGGGGCTCGAGGGCGAATCCGTTGCTCGCTAAATTCCTCGCGATCCTCTTCGTGGGCGGTTTAATTATGAGCCCATTGCGCTGCGGGATTTAGCCTCTGACTTTCGAATCCCGATCCCGCGGATACAGACCGAATTGCAGTGTCGCTAAATATATTCTCATTGCTTCGTTTCTAACGCTTGCGTCTTCGAGTCTACATTTTTCCATATTTCTGCATGATATTTAACATCGCCGAAACCGGTTTTCCAACGGGATACGACTGTCCCCACTTGTTATTAGCATTGTACAAATCAGCAAAAACGTTACATCAATTGATCATAATACGATGTAAAAATACATTCTTTCGAGATTCAGAGAGAGGAGGCGAGTGGAAAAATCTATAAAGAATACGAGATACAGCTGGAAAGCCCAAGGCGAATTACTCTGACATTTAAAACGTAGCTTTTTCACATAAATAATTCATAGCCCCGATTCAAACTACTCGAGAGTGAGCCGGTTGGTGAAGCGAAAGCGGTGGGATTCCGGGGGCACACTTGCTTTTCTCGTAGAGTACCACCGCCACGCCGACAAATCCTTTTCGCGTAGTTTGGAATTTGTACTCACAATTATGTAAATTTGATGAATTTAACATAGAATGCTGGGGTCGTATAAGCGATCACTCGTCCTTGTCCCCCAATGAAACGGTACACCGTTTCATCCGTTTCAGCAGGACACGGGCTGCCTATCTAACGTTCCCGTGCGTGTAATCATGACAAATTGCGAACGTCAAGCTCTCGAAGCCTCGACGCGATTGAGGCGATTACTTCAATATCTGCTCGACGCATTTATGGAAATTGGCTTTTGATCGACTGTGCAATACGATAGAGATATCCATACAGAATGAATTTCCACGTTTGATATCGTTTGAATGCATTTAATAGGGCAAAGTACTCAAGGGAAGGAGTCTAACCGCGTATTTCTCTGGTCCACGAGGGCTAACGCTTTTTCCGGTCGGTATAGCAATTTTCTCGAAAGTCAAACCCGCGGCAGTGAAACGTGGAACGTACGTAAGTACGTGCAGGAGAATTCTAGCTATACGTAAGAAGAGGAAACATCGCTGTGGTTGGCTATAGCTGGGCGCTCGTAAGAAGGAGAAGCAAAAGGCGCAAAGAACGAAAGCTTTCTTTAAAATTTATGGCCCTAAGGCTTGAGGAAAAGAGTGGGTTTGCGCCCGTTTGGCTGCTGGTTCCACGGTAATACCGGTGGAATAACTCGCCGGATGCTTTCATCAAAACGCCAATAAATTCAACGGCGCAAGCCAACTGGGTCGCGACATCAAAAGAGAGATCGTGCTTGCGATGTCCATCTAACTGACTCGGAAGGTAACGAGATAACGATATGCCACTGCTGCGTCTCACAGCTATTTGCCATTGGACTGTCGGCTATGGTGACGTGATCTCTTCGCTCAAAGTTCAGCGTTTCACGGAAGATTCGCGAATACGAGTGCATCTCGAGTGAAGTACCGAGGCCACGATTCGGCACGAACGATCGTTGGTAGGCTCGCCATCGGCGCGTTGCCGAAGATACGTAGACGCAAAGTACATTGATCCGACTCCATCGGGTATATCCATTAAATATTCAATACGGACGGAACTCGTGAAGCCGAAAGCAACGTTTGAACGAACATTCGTCGCTCTCGAATCGCGATATCTTGAAGTAAAATTTTTGCTATCACGAGCGTTAATCCCGACAGGGATACAGTTTGCCTGAATACGATACGAGGTGTTCTTATCGCGAGACTCGATAGAATTTCGCACACTCGGTGGGTGCAAACACTTTTGGGTTGAAAAAAAAATGTTTCTCTTTTCTCTCCGTCTCTACTAGCGTACTCGAGGGAAAAGTGTCGGTCGGTTTAGAGTGGCTGTGGAACGCCACATACTTCTCCGCAACGAGTTGTCGCGAACAGAGTTGCGAAACGTTCTTGCGGTCGGTCCGACAAGCAAGCTACGCACAAAACCGCGGCGAGGGTATGTCGCCGCCGAGTTTTCGTTAAATATTTATCGATAAGAGAATCCAGTCGACCGACGTCCGAGAGAGCTACCAAAACTACGTCTCGATTGGGAATAAACTACGAACGTCCACTTCGAACTCTCTTTTCGTACAGGAAAAGAGAAAGAGAGAGAGAGGATGGGGTTGCATCGTGCTCACTCCTTCTACGTGGGAACGCTGCCACGTCGTGGACGTCGTTTGTCGAGTTCAGGAGCTACTCGTGTGCCGCCGCTCCTAGGATACACTTATCTCTCCGGCTCTCGCCCGTTTTCTCTTCGGTGTACGTTTCTCGTTCTCGCAGTCTTGGCCGGTTCTCTCGTGCTTCCGCGCGAATCACGTTTCTCGTAAGGGAGGAGAGTGAGACGCCGGGAGCTCACGTAAAACCGAGAATAAAGATCGCCAGCGTGTGCCTGCCGGGTTGCCTTTCCCATGCCCGCGTCTTTCTCGTAGCCGCGAACACATCTTTCCTGCACCTGCACGTACCTTCTTTCTCTCTTTCGCTTTTACCTTCCGCTCCAAACCTCACTTGCGCCACAGAATAAATGGAATCCACGTGAGTTTCTCAAACCCTCTCGTATACCACCGAACTGTGTGTGCGGCTCTCTTGACAAATTCGACGAAAGCGACAAAATTTTGCGAGTCAGCCAGCAGGGCCCCGCGAAAACTCGCACCCGCTACCGTTCCTACAACCCCGTACCCGTACTCTTACTCTACGACCAAATGGAACGTGACTTCGTTACGTATTTTCGAATAACGTTCGTTCCGCTGCAACTGCCTGTTTAATTGAGCTATATAAATATTAAACACCTCTTCCGTGGCCGGAATGTACTCTCGCTGGGAATACATCGCGATGACTCTATAGGTATATAATCCATGCGTACATTGGCTATCCCCCCCTATCCCCCCCTATCGTTGGTACTATTCGGAAATAACTGCATCGGCCTGAAAAACAATTTCGTTCGCTCGTCGCCAACGATATCGCTGTTCCGTTCAACGCGGCATTCGGAGGTTTTTCTATTTTCAAGAGGATCCGAAACTAGTCACCAGAGTTGTTTCGAGCCAATAATACGAACGAGTATGAAACGAGTCGATGATTTACTTTCAATTTTGTGATCGTATCGACGCTCAATTTTCCGAATAAAGCGCAAACAATTCCCGCAGAATCACATTCATTTTTTTTTTTTTCATCTCTGCCTCGTCGATGGTCATTTCTCCATCCACACTTTTTTTACCGTTATTTTTTTCTATGTCCAAACGATTGGCCGAAAAAATCAATTGTAAGCAATAAATACCTTTGATACGGCTGTACTGTAATTTCCGGCGATTGCAGAACGAAAAAGTCTCTCGAATCTGTTGCTCTTTTCATTCTCGTACCGCGAAATGCGACGACGATTTCGGGGGTTTCGCTGTATGAACCCGATGACGTCGAAATTGAAATTCCATCGTTTTTCGTTACGTCGGTGTATTCCTCTTCCGGGGACCACGTTTTCACTCGCGTATCCATTGGCATTTTTTTTTTTTTTCAAATCATTGATCCACGCAGAATATGAGTAGAAACACTAAAAACCCGAACGTCAACCCGCCAACGATCGCGATTCGCTTCTAATTCACAGACTAAAACCGTTCTTATATCGTGGTCGCACGATTACAAGAGACCCACGAGAGTCGATAACAGTTGAAAGCGCACAGCGAGTTACGGGGAGACTGCGTGGACACAGTGCGCGTAATTATTACGTTACGGTGCGCTGAGCTCGAATGGTCGAACTCTCCGACGAATACGTACGTGTATGTCAGACAGGTACATAAAATACGTAACATTACCGGTGGATAGGCGCGCCGAGCACGGCA
This sequence comes from Cryptus viduatorius, assembly GCA_964006125.1. Lineage (NCBI taxonomy): Eukaryota > Metazoa > Arthropoda > Insecta > Hymenoptera > Ichneumonidae > Cryptus > Cryptus viduatorius. The sequence goes on from OZ023222.1 coordinate 17,892,325, forward strand.
ATCAATTCGCTTTAGAAAAGTCGTCGGCTCCCCCACCCTCGACGTTGTACCATCGAATATCATTAGAATCAATTGCGCTGCGAATATAGTCAACAGGGAATGCGACTCTCGGCGTGAATGTGAACGGAACCGTTGACGCGAAGGTACATTCGTTTTCGTAGGCTACCTACCAAGTAGATAGTCCCTTGCGAGATCGCATTCGTTCTCCTGATCCTGGCGCGTCTCGGTACTCCGCTCGCCAAGTGTACCAATAGATATAAGTAAACCTCTGGAGATCTCTGGAGTTGATCCGCTGCGCCGTTTCCTTTATACTGCGCTCCGGTACACGGAGCCCGGGCTCTGCTTCGCAGTTCTCGCAGTTCTCGCGGAGGGCAAAATGTTTTGAATTTCAAAAGCTCACTCGGCACACTCAATTTATTTCATCTTCTCGAACTCCCGTATAGGTACTATAGCTAAAGGCGAGTATTCGCGCATCCGGTGTCTACTACATAGCGAGTAGTTGCTATTTATCTATAGATCGTACTTGGTGTACGGTATACCTATGTACTTTTTACATCGGCGAGATAGAAAGAGCCGGTGCGCTCATCTCGTGTCGGTAGAAAATTGCAAATTCTCGAGGGATCGTTGCGTGCCTTGGCGTTACGTATCTATCCGCGAAAGAGCGAGTAACTGGGGTAACCAATTGCGATGCTCTGTATGCTGCCAGCGACGGGATTCGCCTTTCGCCCTGACGTTCTATACGCTCTCTTCGTACATAATATCTTCGTACCCTTACGCGCCGAGCCCGTTAACCATTTACCTACATGATAATGTATGCCCCGTAGATGCGTATTCATTTCATTGTCTTCGTGGTGAGGGCGGCGAGAAAACGCCAAGTTCGTAGGTAGGAACGAGGGTCTACGACAGAGTTCTTTCCTCTGGTTCCTCCCGTCGACCGGGGGTTGCAGACGCGGACATGTAGGAGTGGGTCGAGCGTTTGCGGATCGGAGGGAAAAGGCTGACATTAAAAATTCATTCAGGTCGGGCATTCGCTCGCTGGGCGCACAACCCGAATTCGTCTTCTACAGGGCTACAGGCGCCATAGCTGGCATGGATACTGCTCTGCGGCTTTGCTTCTCCGCAATACGTGGATATGCGTTACCGTTCGCTATTACGTATTTACGCCGTTGGAGAACACACGGAAAAATCTTGAGGGTGAAAAACTTGTACCTTCGCGTAAAAGCTCCGATTCTAATATATGCTTTATACAAGCTTTTTTCGTTTACTCCCTCATTTCTCGAAACTTTACTTTTTTCTGATGCGTAAAGTTGATAATAAGGCAACCATTTTTTCGCGTACCATTGTAACTCGGGATAACAAGAACCGTCGGTCATTCTAACAATTGCAACGGAATATGACGGGAGTGAGTGAGAGAGGAGTAGAGAAACGCGTCAGAAACAGGCGGAATTTTAGCAGACAAATTTTACCTCTCGGCGTTTACGAGGTCACAGAGAACCGAGTGAGTGCAACTCGCACGAAGCGTCTAGTTGGTACAGAAACGAAGATTCGTAAACTCGTATATAGATACGTTTGTGGAGTGTGCGTTGGATAGGCGTGAGGGCTGAAGAGGTTTGCGGAGGAGCGAGACGGGAGGGGAGAGTGTAGAATTCAGGATGGTATACAGGGACTAGAGTGTGTATCTCGCACACGTGAGCTCTCTCGCCCGCGAGTTATGCCGTTTCGTGGGTTAACGGAGGGGCCACAGGCAAGGGGTGCACACGAGCGTGTCTGAAATTCATGAGCTCTCCGGAGGAGCTTCCCGAGCTTCGAAGAGGGCTCCGAAGTTTCGGTGAGAGTAGTAGGCAACCCCTTGGCCGTCCACCCCTTACTCTCTCGTTCTATGTGCAGCGCCTCCCGCTGCGCCTCTCCCGCTGTGCCTCTTCCATCTCTATACTCACTGCCAGCCAGCGAGAGCAAACCTACCCAACATCGGGAGCCCGCGAGTTTCCGATGCTATACCCGATGTACGTATGTACTCCACCACCTCCGAACAACGAGGAGGAAACGCGAATCGCGAACGGGCCAAGAGCTTTCCATGCCGAAGGATACTACGAAGTGGAAGATCGTGAAAGGCCAACGTTGAAATTGGACACTTCACTTCGTAACGATGCGAAATAGTTGTCAATATAATACCGATATACTTTTCGCATAACTATTGTCAACTGATGCGTTAAACATTTCTGCATAATTTCGTTGCCCGCAAAAAAATATAATTAAAATTATAATTGTCTATAATAACTTTAATAATAGTAACAATGGCAAAAGCATATCGATAAGATTATTATTTTTATTAATAATGGCAATAATATCAGGTATTTTTCAAGAAACAATGGGTTGTGCAAAATAATTGATAATTATTTCATTTTATCGTTAAATTTCCCAAATCATTATTTTTCGTGAAAGTCGATACGCTACGGTAATATTGAAAAAAAAAGATGACAAGACTTGCGGATGTTGTCGGATTGCGGTGCAGATATTCATAACGATTCGCGATGATGAAAAACTTAATATGCCCCGACCGTCTGGCATCTACCGGAGCGAAATTCTTTGATTCGATTCCAGAAGCGTGTGGATGCTGTAGAATCCGAATGGGATGGTAATGCGAATGGCCAGACGATCTGTCTGACGATTTCATATGGGGACTTTTTCACACCTGCCAAAGGCTTATATACCAAATGCGCTACGCGAAGCTTTTCATTCAACGAGATGATTAATAATTCGGTATCGGAATCCCGACTTGGAAGTTATTCATAACATTATGTAATGGAGAAATTCGTATATTATAAAGCTCGGTAGTGGTGGTTTGTGGCAAAGTTTCGAGTTTCGTCGAACGAAGGAAGAGTGATGGTAGCACGGGGTTCCTTTGGTGATGCTTATCGAGCGCTCGACTAATTAGTTCGTCAACCATTCAGAATATGTTGTACAGTCTATAGACGACGACGTGTATACCTTGCGCGCATCGGGGGTATACTTGCCGCTTGCACACAGTGTATACGTAATCTATAGAAGCACGAGGCGCGCTATAGCACAGGGTGCACAGGACATACCTATACTATAGGAATGATATACAAGTATAGACGTGTCGGAATTGCAAGAGGATGGCGTCATCGTACTATGCGAGAACGAGACGAGCGTTAAACTTGGTTCGCATGAATCGCAACCGAGAGCCTTGTGGCTCCGCTTCTACGTTCCACTCCTCGGGGGAGTCGGAGTTTCCACTGGGATTCGTGGTAGAAGGGTCAAACGGCAAGGAACGCGCGCGCGTGTTTCCCCGCATCGCGATATACACCAAACGTGTACTTCTACCGAAG